>OZ020573.1:22214647-23414647 GCA_963971525.1 Cephus spinipes
CTTCGTAGTTTCCTGTGTCCAGATGTTGGATGTGGAAGTCCAGGGTTTCCAGGTATTCCGCTTCGTAGCTCTCTGTATCTAGGTGTCGGATGTGGAAGTCCAGGGTGTCCAGGTATTCCGCTCCGTAGTTTCCTGTGTCCAGGTGTCGGTTGTGGAAGTTCAGGGTGTCCAGGTATTCCGCTCCGTAGTTTCCTGTGTCCAGGTGTCGGATGTGGAAGTTCAGGGTGTCCAGGTATTCCGCTTCGTAATTTTCTGTATCTAGGTGTCGGATATGGAAGTCCAGGGTGTCCAGATATTCCGCTTCGTAGTTCTCTGTATCTAGGTGTCGGATGTGGAAGTCCAGGGTGTGCAGGTATTCCGCTTCGTAGTTTCCTGTGTCCAGGTGTCGGATATGGAAGTTCAAGGTGTCCAGGTATTCCGCTTCGTAGTTTTCTGTACCTAGGTGGCGGATGTGGAAGTTCAGGGTGTCCTGGTATTCCGCTCCGTAGTTTCATGTATCTAGGTACTGGATGTGGAAGTCCAGGGTGTCCAGGTATTCCGCTTCGTAGTTCTCTGTATCTAGGTGTCGGATGTGGAAGTCCAGGGTGTGCAGGTATTCCGCTTCGTAGTTTCCTGTGTCCAGGTGTTGGATGTGGAAGTCCAGGGTGTCTAGGTATTCCACTCCGTAGTTTCCTGTGTCCAGGTGTCGGATGTGGAAGTTCAGGGTGTCCAGGTATTCCGCTCCGTAGTTTCTTGTATCTAGGTACTGGATGTGGAGGTCCAGGGTATCCAGGCATTCCGCTCCGTAGTTTCCTGTATCCAGGTGTCGGATGTGGAAGTTCAGTGTGTCCAGGTATTCCTCTTCGTAGCTCTCTGTATTTATGTACTGGATGTGGAAGTCCAGGGTGTCCAGGTATTCCGCTTCGTAGTTCTGTGTATCTAGGTGTCGGATGTGGAAGTCCAGGGTGTGCAGGTATTCCGCTTCGTAGTTTCCTGTGTCCAGGTGTTGGATGTGGAAGTCCAGGGTGTCCAGGTATTCCGCTCCGTAGTTTCCTGTGTCCAGGTGTCGGATGTGGAAGTTCAGGGTGTCCAGGTATTCCGCTTCGTAGTTTTCTGTACCTAGGTGTCGGATATGGAAGTCCAGGGTGTCCAGGTATTCCGCTTCGTAGTTCTCTGTATCTAGGTGTTGGATGTGGAAGTCCAGGGTGTGCAGGTATTCCGCTTCGTAGTTTCCTGTGTCCAGGTGTTGGATGTGGAAGTCCAGGGTGTCCAGGTATTCCGCTCCGTAGTTTCCTGTGTCCAGGTGTCGGATGTGGAAGTTCAGGGTGTCCAGGTATTCCACTTCGTAATTTTCTGTATCTAGGTGTCGGATATGGATGTCCAGGGTGTCCAGATATTCCGCTTCGTAGTTCTCTGTATCTAGGTGTCGGATGTGGAAGTCCAGGGTGTGCAGGTATTCCGCTTCGTAGTTTCCTGTGTCCAGGTGTCGGATGTGGTAGTTCAGGGTGTCCAGGTATTCCGCTTCGTAGTTTTCTGTACCTAGGTGTCGGATGTGGAAGTTCAGGGTGTCCAGGTATTCCGCTCCGTAGTTTCATGTATCTAGGTACTGGATGTGGAAGTCTAGGGTGTCCAGGTGTCGGATGTGGAAGTTCAGGGTGTCCAGGTATTCCGCTTCGTAGTTTTCTGTACCTAGGTGTCGGATATGGATGTCCAGGGTGTCCAGGTATTCCGCTTCGTAGTTCTCTGTATCTAGGTGTCGGATGTGGAAGTCCAGGGTGTGCAGGTATTCCGCTTCGTAGTTTCCTGTGTCCAGATGTTGGATGTGGAAGTCCAGGGTGTCCAGGTATTCCGCTCCGTAGTTCTCTGTATCTAGGAGTCGGATGTGGAAGTCCAGGGTGTCCAGGTATTCCGCTCCGTAGTTTCCTGTGTCCAGGTGTCGGATGTGGAAGTTCAGGGTGTCCAGGTATTCCGCTCCGTAGTGCCTTGTATCTAGGTACTGGATGTGGAAGTCCAGGGTTTCCAGGTATTCCGCTTCGTAGTTCTCTGTATCTAGGTGTCGGATGTGGAAGTCCAGGGTGTCCAGGTATTCCGCTCCGTAGTTTCCTGAGTCCAGGTGTCGGATGTGGAAGTTCAGGGTGTCCAGGTATTCCGCT
Organism: Cephus spinipes; assembly: GCA_963971525.1. Lineage (NCBI taxonomy): Eukaryota > Metazoa > Arthropoda > Insecta > Hymenoptera > Cephidae > Cephus > Cephus spinipes. The sequence continues at coordinate 22,216,780 of OZ020573.1, forward strand.
CCGTAGTTTCCTGTGTCTAGGTGTTGGATGTGGAAGTTCAGGGTGTCCAGGTATTCCGCTCCGTAGTGTCTTGTATCTAGGTACTGGATGTGGAAGTCCAGGGTGTCCAGGTATTCCGCTTCGTAGTTCTCTGTATCTAGGTGTCGGATGTGGAAGTCCAGGGTGTCCAGGTATTCCGCTCCGTAGTTTCCTGTGTCCAGGTGTCGGATGTGGAAGTTCAGGGTGTCCAGGTATTCCGCTTCGTAGTTTTCTGTACCTAGGTGTCGGATATGGAAGTCCAGGGTGTCCAGGTATTCCGCTCCGTAGTTTCCTGTGTCCAGGTGTCGGATGTGGAAGTCCAGGGTGTCCAGGTATTCCGCTCCGTAGTTTCCTGTGTCCAGGTGTCGGATGTGGAAGTTCAGGGTGTCCAGGTATTCCGCTCCGTAGTTCTCTGTATCTAGGTGTCGGATGTGGAAATCCAGGGTGTGCAGGTATTCCGCTTCGTAGTGCCTTGTATCTAGGTACTGGATGTGGACGTCCTGGGTGTCCAGGTATTCCGCTTCGTAGTTCTCTGTATCTAGGTGTCGGATGTGGAAGTCCAGGGTGTGCAGGTATTCCGCTTCGTAGTTTCCTGTGTCCAGGTGTTGGATGTGGAAGTCCAGGGTGTCTAGGTATTCCACTCCGTAGTTTCCTGTGTCCAGGTGTCGGATGTGGAAGTTCAGGGTGTCCAGGTATTCCGCTCCGTAGTTTCTTGTATCTAGGTACTGGATGTGGAGGTCCAGGGTATCCAGGCATTCCGCTCCGTAGTTTCCTGTATCCAGGTGTCGGATGTGGAAGTTCAGTGTGTCCAGGTATTCCTCTTCGTAGCTCTCTGTATTTATGTACTGGATGTGGAAGTCCAGGGTGACCAGGTATTCCGCTTCGTAGTTCTGTGTATCTAGGTGTCGGATGTGGAAGTCCAGGGTGTGCAGGTATTCCGCTTCGTAGTTTCCTGTGTCCAGGTGTTGGATGTGGAAGTCCAGGGTGTCCAGGTATTCCGCTCCGTAGTTTCCTGTGTCCAGGTGTCGGATGTGGAAGTTCAGGGTGTCCAGGTATTCCGCTTCGTAGTTTTCTGTACCTAGGTGTCGGATATGGAAGTCCAGGGTGTCCAGGTATTCCGCTTCGTAGTTCTCTGTATCTAGGTGTTGGATGTGGAAGTCCAGGGTGTGCAGGTATTCCGCTTCGTAGTTTCCTGTGTCCAGGTGTTGGATGTGGAAGTCCAGGGTGTCCAGGTATTCCGCTCCGTAGTTTCCTGTGTCCAGGTGTCGGATGTGGAAGTTCAGGGTGTCCAGGTATTCCGCTTCGTAATTTTCTGTATCTAGGTGTCGGATATGGATGTCCAGGGTGTCCAGATATTCCGCTTCGTAGTTCTCTGTATCTAGGTGTCGGATGTGGAAGTCCAGGGTGTGCAGGTATTCCGCTTCGTAGTTTCCTGTGTCCAGGTGTCGGATGTGGTAGTTCAGGGTGTCCAGGTATTCCGCTTCGTAGTTTTCTGTACCTAGGTGTCGGATGTGGAAGTTCAGGGTGTCCAGGTATTCCGCTCCGTAGTTTCATGTATCTAGGTACTGGATGTGGAAGTCTAGGGTGTCCAGGTGTCGGATGTGGAAGTTCAGGGTGTCCAGGTATTCCGCTTCGTAGTTTTCTGTACCTAGGTGTCGGATATGGATGTCCAGGGTGTCCAGGTATTCCGCTTCGTAGTTCTCTGTATCTAGGTGTCGGATGTGGAAGTCCAGGGTGTGCAGGTATTCCGCTTCGTAGTTTCCTGTGTCCAGATGTTGGATGTGGAAGTCCAGGGTGTCCAGGTATTCCGCTCCGTAGTTCTCTGTATCTAGGAGTCGGATGTGGAAGTCCAGGGTGTCCAGGTATTCCGCTCCGTAGTTTCCTGTGTCCAGGTGTCGGATGTGGAAGTTCAGGGTGTCCAGGTATTCCGCTCCGTAGTGCCTTGTATCTAGGTACTGGATGTGGAAGTCCAGGGTTTCCAGGTATTCCGCTTCGTAGTTCTCTGTATCTAGGTGTCGGATGTGGAAGTCCAGGGTGTCCAGGTATTCCGCTCCGTAGTTTCCTGTGTCCAGGTGTCGGATGTGGAAGTTCAGGGTGTCCAGGTATTCCGCTCCGTAGTTTCCTGTGTCTAGGTGTTGGATGTGGAAGTTCAGGGTGTCCAGGTATTCCGCTCCGTAGTGTCTTGTATCTAGGTACTGGATGTGGAAGTCCAGGGTGTCCAGGTATTCCGCTTCGTAGTTCTCTGTATCTAGGTGTCGGATGTGGAAGTCCAGGGTGTCCAGGTATTCCGCTCCGTAGTTTCCTGTGTCCAGGTGTCGGATGTGGAAGTTCAGGGTGTCCAGGTATTCCGCTTCGTAGTTTTCTGTACCTAGGTGTCGGATATGGAAGTCCAGGGTGTCCAGGTATTCCGCTCCGTAGTATCCTGTGTCCAGGTGTCGGATGTGGAAGTCCAGGGTGTCCAGGTATTCCGCTCCGTAGTTTCCTGTGTCCAGGTGTCGGATGTGGAAGTTCAGGGTGTCCAGGTATTCCGCTCCGTAGTTCTCTGTATCTAGGTGTCGGATGTGGAAATCCAGGGTGTGCAGGTATTCCGCTTCGTAGTGCCTTGTATCTAGGTACTGGATGTGGAAGTCCTGGGTGTCCAGGTATTCCGCTTCGTAGTTCTCTGTATCTAGGTGTCGGATGTGGAAGTCCAGGGTGTCCAGGTATTCCGCTCCGTAGTTTCCTGTGTCCAGGTGTCGGATGTGGAAGTTCAGGGTGTCCAGGTATTCCGCTTCGTAGTTTTCTGTACCTAGGTGTCGGATATGGAAGTCCAGGGTGTCCAGGTATTCCGCTTCATAGTTCTCTGTATCTAGGTGTCGGATGTGGAAATCCAGGGTGTGCAGGTATTCCGCTTCGTAGTGTCTTGTATCTAGGTACTGGATGTGGAAGTCCAGGGTTTCCAGGTATTCCGCTTCGTAGTTCTCTGTATCTAGGTGTCGGATGTGGAAGTCCAGGGTGTCCAGGTATTCCGCCCCGTAGTTTCCTGTGTCCAGGTGTCGGATGTGGAAGTTCAGGGTGTCCAGGTATTCCGCTTCGTAGTTTTCTGTACCTAGGTGTCGGATGTGGAAGTTCAGGGTGTCCAGGTATTCCGCTCCGTAGTTTCTTGTATCTAGGTACTGGATGTGGAAGTCCAGGGTGTCCAGGTATTCCGCCCCGTAGTTTCCTGTGTCCAGGTGTCGGATGTGGAAGTTCAGGGTGTCCAGGTATTCCGCTCCGTAGTTTCCTGTGTCTAGGTGTTGGATGTGGAAGTTCAGGGTGTCCAGGTATTCCGCTCCGTAGTGTCTTGTATCTAGGTACTGGATGTGGAAGTCCAGGGTGTCCAGGTATTCCGCTTCGTAGTTCTCTGTATCTAGGTGTCGGATGTGGAAGTCCAGGGTGTCCAGGTATTCCGCTCCGTAGTTTCCTGTGTCCAGGTGTCGGATGTGGAAGTTCAGGGTGTCCAGGTATTCCGCTTCGTAGTTTTCTGTACCTAGGTGTCGGATATGGAAGTCCAGGGTGTCCAGGTATTCCGCTCCGTAGTTTCCTGTGTCCAGGTGTCGGATGTGGAAGTTCAGGGTGTCCAGGTATTCCGCTCCGTAGTGCCTTGTATCTAGGTACTGGATGTGGAAGTCGAGGGTGTCCAGGTATTCCGCTTCGTAGTTCTCTGTATCTAGGTGTCGGATGTGGAAGTCCAGGGTGTCCAGGTATTCCGCTCCGTAGTTTCCTGTGTCCAGGTGTCGGATGTGGAAGTTCAGGGTGTCCAGGTATTCCGCTTCGTAGTTTTCTGTACCTAGGTGTCGGATATGGAAGTCCAGGGTGTCCAGGTATTCCGCTTCATAGTTCTCTGTATCTAGGTGTCGGATGTGGAAATCCAGGGTGTGCAGGTATTCCGCTTCGTAGTGTCTTGTATCTAGGTACTGGATGTGGAAGTCCAGGGTTTCCAGGTATTCCGCTTCGTAGTTCTCTGTATCTAGGTGTCGGATGTGGAAGTCCAGGGTGTCCAGGTATTCCGCCCCGTAGTTTCCTGTGTCCAGGTGTCGGATGTGGAAGTTCAGGGTGTCCAGGTATTCCGCTTCGTAGTTTTCTGTACCTAGGTGTCGGATGTGGAAGTTCAGGGTGTCCAGGTATTCCGCTCCGTAGTTTCTTGTATCTAGGTACTGGATGTGGAGGTCCAGGGTATCCAGGCATTCCGCTCCGTAGTTTCCTGTATCCAGGTGTCGGATGTGGAAGTTCAGTGTGTCCAGGTATTCCTCTTCGTAGCTCTCTGTATTTATGTACTGGATGTGGAAGTCCAGGGTGTCCAGGTATTCCGCTTCGTAGTTCTGTGTATCTAGGTGTCGGATGTGGAAGTCCAGGGTGTGCAGGTATTCCGCTTCGTAGTTTCCTGTGTCCAGGTGTTGGATGTGGAAGTCCAGGGTGTCCAGGTATTCCGCTCCGTAGTTTCCTGTGTCCAGGTGTCGGATGTGGAAGTTCAGGGTGTCCAGGTATTCCGCTTCGTAGTTTTCTGTACCTAGGTGTCGGATATGGAAGTCCAGGGTGTCCAGGTATTCCGCTTCGTTGTTCTCTGTATCTAGGTGTTGGATGTGGAAGTCCAGGGTGTGCAGGTATTCCGCTTCGTAGTTTCCTGTGTCCAGGTGTTGGATGTGGAAGTCCAGGGTGTCCAGGTATTCCGCTCCGTAGTTTCCTGTGTCCAGGTGTCGGATGTGGAAGTTCAGGGTGTCCAGGTATTCCGCTTCGTAATTTTCTGTATCTAGGTGTCGGATATGGATGTCCAGGGTGTCCAGATATTCCGCTTCGTAGTTCTCTGTATCTAGGTGTCGGATGTGGAAGTCCAGGGTGTGCAGGTATTCCGCTTCGTAGTTTCCTGTGTCCAGGTGTCGGATGTGGTAGTTCAGGGTGTCCAGGTATTCCGCTTCGTAGTTTTCTGTACCTAGGTGTCGGACGTGGAAGTTCAGGGTGTCCAGGTATTCCGCTCCGTAGTTTCATGTATCTAGGTACTGGATGTGGAAGTCTAGGGTGTCCAGGTGTCGGATGTGGAAGTTCAGGGTGTCCAGGTATTCCGCTTCGTAGTTTTCTGTACCTAGGTGTCGGATATGGATGTCCAGGGTGTCCAGGTATTCCGCTTCGTAGTTCTCTGTATCTAGGTGTCGGATGTGGAAGTCCAGGGTGTGCAGGTATTCCGCTTCGTAGTTTCCTGTGTCCAGATGTTGGATGTGGAAGTCCAGGGTGTCCAGGTATTCCGCTCCGTAGTTCTCTGTATCTAGGAGTCGGATGTGGAAGTCCAGGGTGTCCAGGTATTCCGCTCCGTAGTTTCCTGTGTCCAGGTGTCGGATGTGGAAGTTCAGGGTGTCCAGGTATTCCGCTCCGTAGTGCCTTGTATCTAGGTACTGGATGTGGAAGTCCAGGGTTTCCAGGTATTCCGCTTCGTAGTTCTCTGTATCTAGGTGTCGGATGTGGAAGTCCAGGGTGTCCAGGTATTCCGCTCCGTAGTTTCCTGTGTCCAGGTGTCGGATGTGGAAGTTCAGGGTGTCCAGGTATTCCGCTCCGTAGTTTCCTGTGTCTAGGTGTTGGATGTGGAAGTTCAGGGTGTCCAGGTATTCCGCTCCGTAGTGTCTTGTATCTAGGTACTGGATGTGGAAGTCCAGGGTGTCCAGGTATTCCGCTTCGTAGTTCTCTGTATCTAGGTGTCGGATGTGGAAGTCCAGGGTGTCCAGGTATTCCGCTCCGTAGTTTCCTGTGTCCAGGTGTCGGATGTGGAAGTTCAGGGTGTCCAGGTATTCCGCTTCGTAGTTTTCTGTACCTAGGTGTCGGATATGGAAGTCCAGGGTGTCCAGGTATTCCGCTCCGTAGTTTCCTGTGTCCAGGTGTCGGATGTGGAAGTCCAGGGTGTCCAGGTATTCCGCTCCGTAGTTTCCTGTGTCCAGGTGTCGGATGTGGAAGTTCAGGGTGTCCAGGTATTCCGCTCCGTAGTTCTCTGTATCTAGGTGTCGGATGTGGAAATCCAGGGTGTGCAGGTATTCCGCTTCGTAGTGCCTTGTATCTAGGTACTGGATGTGGAAGTCCTGGGTGTCCAGGTATTCCGCTTCGTAGTTCTCTGTATCTAGGTGTCGGATGTGGAAGTCCAGGGTGTCCAGGTATTCCGCTCCGTAGTTTCCTGTGTCCAGGTGTCGGATGTGGAAGTTCAGGGTGTCCAGGTATTCCGCTTCGTAGTTTTCTGTACCTAGGTGTCGGATATGGAAGTCCAGGGTGTCCAGGTATTCCGCTTCATAGTTCTCTGTATCTAGGTGTCGGATGTGGAAATCCAGGGTGTGCAGGTATTCCGCTTCGTAGTGTCTTGTATCTAGGTACTGGATGTGGAAGTCCAGGGTTTCCAGGTATTCCGCTTCGTAGTTCTCTGTATCTAGGTGTCGGATGTGGAAGTCCAGGGTGTCCAGGTATTCCGCCCCGTAGTTTCCTGTGTCCAGGTGTCGGATGTGGAAGTTCAGGGTGTCCAGGTATTCCGCTTCGTAGTTTTCTGTGTCCAGGTGTCGGATGTGGAAGTTCAGGGTGTCCAGGTATTCCGCTTCGTAGTTTTCTGTACCTAGGTGTCGGATGTGGAAGTTCAGGGTGTCCAGGTATTCCGCTCCGTAGTTTCTTGTATCTAGGTACTGGATGTGGAAGTCCAGGGTGTCCAGGTATTCCGCTTCGTAGTTCTCTGTATCTAGGAGTCGGATGTGGAAGTCCAGGGTGTCCAGGTATTCCGCTCCGTAGTTTCCTGTGTCCAGGTGTCGGATGTGGAAGTTCAGGGTGTCCAGGTATTCCGCTCCGTAGTGCCTTGTATCTAGGTACTGGATGTGGAAGTCCAGGGTTTCCAGGTATTCCGCTTCGTAGTTCTCTGTATCTAGGTGTCGGATGTGGAAGTCCAGGGTGTCCAGGTATTCCGCTCCGTAGTTTCCTGTGTCCAGGTGTCGGATGTGGAAGTTCAGGGTGTCCAGGTATTCCGCTCCGTAGTTTCCTGTGTCTAGGTGTTGGATGTGGAAGTTCAGGGTGTCCAGGTATTCCGCTCCGTAGTGTCTTGTATCTAGGTACAGGATGTGGAAGTCCAGGGTGTCCAGGTATTCCGCTTCGTAGTTCTCTGTATCTAGGTGTCGGATGTGGAAGTCCAGGGTGTCCAGGTATTCCGCTCCGTAGTTTCCTGTGTCCAGGTGTCGGATGTGGAAGTTCAGGGTGTCCAGGTATTCCGCTTCGTAGTTTTCTGTACCTAGGTGTCGGATATGGAAGTCCAGGGTGTCCAGGTATTCCGCTCCGTAGTTTCCTGTGTCCAGGTGTCGGATGTGGAAGTTCAGGGTGTCCAGGTATTCCGCTCCGTAGTGCCTTGTATCTAGGTACTGGATGTGGAAGTCCAGGGTGTCCAGGTATTCCGCTTCGTAGTTCTCTGTATCTAGGTGTCGGATGTGGAAGTCCAGGGTGTCCAGGTATTCCGCTTCGTAGTTCTCTGTATCTAGGTGTCGGATGTGGAAGTCCAGGGTGTCCAGGTATTCCGCTCCGTAGTTTCCTGTGTCCAGGTGTCGGATGTGGAAGTTCAGGGTGTCCAGGTATTCCGCTCCGTAGTTTCCTGTGTCTAGGTGTTGGATGTGGAAGTTCAGGGTGTCCAGGTATTCCGCTCCGTAGTGTCTTGTATCTAGGTACAGGATGTGGAAGTCCAGGGTGTCCAGGTATTCCGCTTCGTAGTTCTCTGTATCTAGGTGTCGGATATGGAAGTCCAGGGTGTCCAGGTATTCCGCTCCGTAGTTTCCTGTGTCCAGGTGTCGGATGTGGAAGTCCAGGGTGTCCAGGTATTCCGCTCCGTAGTTTCCTGTGTCCAGGTGTCGGATGTGGAAGTTCAGGGTGTCCAGGTATTCCACTCCGTAGTTCTCTGTATCGAGGTGTCGGATGTGGAAATCCAGGGTGTGCAGGTATTCCGCTTCGTAGTGCCTTGTATCTAGGTACTGGATGTGGAAGTCCTGGGTGTCCAGGTATTCCGCTTCGTAGTGCCTTGTATCTAGGTACTGGATGTGGAAGTCCTGGGTGTCCAGGTATTCCGCTTCGTAGTTCTCTGTATCTAGGTGTCGGATGTGGAAGTCCAGGGTGTCCAGGTATTCCGCTCCGTAGTTTCCTGTGTCCAGGTGTCGGATGTGGAAGTTCAGGGTGTGCAGGTATTCCGCTTCGTAGTTTTCTGTACCTAGGTGTCGGATATGGAAGTCCAGGGTGTCCAGGTATTCCGCTTCATAGTTCTCTGTATCTAGGTGTCGGATGTGGAAATCCAGGGTGTGCAGGTATTCCGCTTCGTAGTGTCTTGTATCTAGGTACTGGATGTGGAAGTCCAGGGTTTCCAGGTATTCCGCTTCGTAGTTCTCTGTATCTAGGTGTCGGATGTGGAAGTCCAGGGTGTCCAGGTATTCCGCCCCGTAGTTTCCTGTGTCCAGGTGTCGGATGTGGAAGTTCAGGGTGTCCAGGTATTCCGCTTCGTAGTTTTCTGTACCTAGGTGTCGGATGTGGAAGTTCAGGGTGTCCAGGTATTCCGCTCCGTAGTTTCTTGTATCTAGGTACTGGATGTGGAAGTCCAGGGTGTCCAGGTATTCCGCCCCGTAGTTTCCTGTGTCCAGGTGTCGGATGTGGAAGTTCAGGGTGTCCAGGTATTCCGCTCCGTAGTTTCCTGTGTCTAGGTGTTGGATGTGGAAGTTCAGGGTGTCCAGGTATTCCGCTCCGTAGTGTCTTGTATCTAGGTACTGGATGTGGAAGTCCAGGGTGTCCAGGTATTCCGCTTCGTAGTTCTCTGTATCTAGGTGTCGGATGTGGAAGTCCAGGGTGTCCAGGTATTCCGCTCCGTAGTTTCCTGTGTCCAGGTGTCGGATGTGGAAGTTCAGGGTGTCCAGGTATTCCGCTTCGTAGTTTTCTGTACCTAGGTGTCGGATATGGAAGTCCAGGGTGTCCAGGTATTCCGCTTCATAGTTCTCTGTATCTAGGTGTCGGATGTGGAAATCCAGGGTGTGCAGGTATTCCGCTTCGTAGTGTCTTGTATCTAGGTACTGGATGTGGAAGTCCAGGGTTTCCAGGTATTCCGCTTCGTAGTTCTCTGTATCTAGGTGTCGGATGTGGAAGTCCAGGGTGTCCAGGTATTCCGCCCCGTAGTTTCCTGTGTCCAGGTGTCGGATGTGGAAGTTCAGGGTGTCCAGGTATTCCGCTTCGTAGTTTTCTGTACCTAGGTGTCGGATGTGGAAGTTCAGGGTGTCCAGGTATTCCGCTCCGTAGTTTCTTGTATCTAGGTACTGGATGTGGAAGTCCAGGGTGTCAAGGTATTCCGCCCCGTAGTTTCCTGTGTCCAGGTGTCGGATGTGGAAGTTCAGGGTGTCCAGGTATTCCGCTTCGTAGTTTTCTGTACCTAGGTGTCGGATGTGGAAGTTCAGGGTGTCCAGGTATTCCGCTCCGTAGTTTCTTGTATCTAGGTACTGGATGTGGAAGTCCAGGGTGTCCAGGTATTCCGCTTCGTAGTTCTCTGTATCTAGGAGTCGGATGTGGAAGTCCAGGGTGTCCAGGTATTCCGCTCCGTAGTTTCCTGTGTCCAGGTGTCGGATGTGGAAGTTCAGGGTGTCCAGGTATTCCGCTCCGTAGTGCCTTGTATCTAGGTACTGGATGTGGAAGTCCAGGGTTTCCAGGTATTCCGCTTCGTAGTTCTCTGTATCTAGGTGTCGGATGTGGAAGTCCAGGGTGTCCAGGTATTCCGCTCCGTAGTTTCCTGTGTCCAGGTGTCGGATGTGGAAGTTCAGGGTGTCCAGGTATTCCGCTCCGTAGTTTCCTGTGTCTAGGTGTTGGATGTGGAAGTTCAGGGTGTCCAGGTATTCCGCTCCGTAGTGTCTTGTATCTAGGTACAGGATGTGGAAGTCCAGGGTGTCCAGGTATTCCGCTTCGTAGTTCTCTGTATCTAGGTGTCGGATGTGGAAGTCCAGGGTGTCCAGGTATTCCGCTCCGTAGTTTCCTGTGTCCAGGTGTCGGATGTGGAAGTTCAGGGTGTCCAGGTATTCCGCTTCGTAGTTTTCTGTACCTAGGTGTCGGATATGGAAGTCCAGGGTGTCCAGGTATTCCGCTCCGTAGTTCTCTGTATCGAGGTGTCGGATGTGGAAATCCAGGGTGTGCAGGTATTCCGCTTCGTAGTGCCTTGTATCTAGGTACTGGATGTGGAAGTCCTGGGTGTCCAGGTATTCCGCTTCGTAGTTCTCTGTATCTAGGTGTCGGATGTGGAAGTCCAGGGTGTCCAGGTATTCCGCTCCGTAGTTTCCTGTGTCCAGGTGTCGGATGTGGAAGTTCAGGGTGTCCAGGTATTCCGCTTCGTAGTTTTCTGTACCTAGGTGTCGGATATGGAAGTCCAGGGTGTCCAGGTATTCCGCTTCATAGTTCTCTGTATCTAGGTGTCGGATGTGGAAATCCAGGGTGTGCAGGTATTCCGCTTCGTAGTGTCTTGTATCTAGGTACTGGATGTGGAAGTCCAGGGTTTCCAGGTATTCCGCTTCGTAGTTCTCTGTATCTAGGTGTCGGATGTGGAAGTCCAGGGTGTCCAGGTATTCCGCCCCGTAGTTTCCTGTGTCCAGGTGTCGGATGTGGAAGTTCAGGGTGTCCAGGTATTCCGCTTCGTAGTTTTCTGTACCTAGGTGTCGGATGTGGAAGTTCAGGGTGTCCAGGTATTCCGCTCCGTAGTTTCTTGTATCTAGGTACTGGATGTGGAAGTCCAGGGTGTCCAGGTATTCCGCCCCGTAGTTTCCTGTGTCCAGGTGTCGGATGTGGAAGTTCAGGGTGTCCAGGTATTCCGCTCCGTAGTTTCCTGTGTCTAGGTGTTGGATGTGGAAGTTCAGGGTGTCCAGGTATTCCGCTCCGTAGTGTCTTGTATCTAGGTACTGGATGTGGAAGTCCAGGGTGTCCAGGTATTCCGCTTCGTAGTTCTCTGTATCTAGGTGTCGGATGTGGAAGTCCAGGGTGTCCAGGTATTCCGCTCCGTAGTTTCCTGTGTCCAGGTGTCGGATGTGGAAGTTCAGGGTGTCCAGGTATTCCGCTTCGTAGTTTTCTGTACCTAGGTGTCGGATATGGAAGTCCAGGGTGTCCAGGTATTCCGCTCCGTAGTTTCCTGTGTCCAGGTGTCGGATGTGGAAGTTCAGGGTGTCCAGGTATTCCGCTCCGTAGTGCCTTGTATCTAGGTACTGGATGTGGAAGTCCAGGGTGTCCAGGTATTCCGCTTCGTAGTTCTCTGTATCTAGGTGTCGGATGTGGAAGTCCAGGGTGTCCAGGTATTCCGCTCCGTAGTTTCCTGTGTCCAGGTGTCGGATGTGGAAGTTCAGGGTGTCCAGGTATTCCGCTTCGTAGTTTTCTGTACCTAGGTGTCGGATATGGAAGTCCAGGGTGTCCAGGTATTCCGCTTCATAGTTCTCTGTATCTAGGTGTCGGATGTGGAAATCCAGGGTGTGCAGGTATTCCGCTTCGTAGTGTCTTGTATCTAGGTACTGGATGTGGAAGTCCAGGGTTTCCAGGTATTCCGCTTCGTAGTTCTCTGTATCTAGGTGTCGGATGTGGAAGTCCAGGGTGTCCAGGTATTCCGCCCCGTAGTTTCCTGTGTCCAGGTGTCGGATGTGGAAGTTCAGGGTGTCCAGGTATTCCGCTTCGTAGTTTTCTGTACCTAGGTGTCGGATGTGGAAGTTCAGGGTGTCCAGGTATTCCGCTCCGTAGTTTCTTGTATCTAGGTACTGGATGTGGAAGTCCAGGGTGTCCAGGTATTCCGCCCCGTAGTTTCCTGTGTCCAGGTGTCGGATGTGGAAGTTCAGGGTGTCCAGGTATTCCGCTTCGTAGTTTTCTGTACCTAGGTGTCGGATGTGGAAGTTCAGGGTGTCCAGGTATTCCGCTCCGTAGTTTCTTGTATCTAGGTACTGGATGTGGAAGTCCAGGGTGTCCAGGTATTCCGCTTCGTAGTTCTCTGTATCTAGGAGTCGGATGTGGAAGTCCAGGGTGTCCAGGTATTCCGCTCCGTAGTTTCCTGTGTCCAGGTGTCGGATGTGGAAGTTCAGGGTGTCCAGGTATTCCGCTCCGTAGTGCCTTGTATCTAGGTACTGGATGTGGAAGTCCAGGGTTTCCAGGTATTCCGCTTCGTAGTTCTCTGTATCTAGGTGTCGGATGTGGAAGTCCAGGGTGTCCAGGTATTCCGCTCCGTAGTTTCCTGTGTCCAGGTGTCGGATGTGGAAGTTCAGGGTGTCCAGGTATTCCGCTCCGTAGTTTCCTGTGTCTAGGTGTTGGATGTGGAAGTTCAGGGTGTCCAGGTATTCCGCTCCGTAGTGTCTTGTATCTAGGTACAGGATGTGGATGTCCAGGGTGTCCAGGTATTCCGCTTCGTAGTTCTCTGTATCTAGGTGTCGGATGTGGAAGTCCAGGGTGTCCAGGTATTCCGCTCCGTAGTTTCCTGTGTCCAGGTGTCGGATGTGGAAGTTCAGGGTGTCCAGGTATTCCGCTTCGTAGTTTTCTGTACCTAGGTGTCGGATATGGAAGTCCAGGGTGTCCAGGTATTCCGCTCCGTAGTTTCCTGTGTCCAGGTGTCGGATGTGGAAGTTCAGGGTGTCCAGGTATTCCGCTCCGTAGTGCCTTGTATCTAGGTACTGGATGTGGAAGTCCAGGGTGTCCAGGTATTCCGCTTCGTAGTTCTCTGTATCTAGGTGTCGGATGTGGAAGTCCAGGGTGTCCAGGTATTCCGCTCCGTAGTTTCCTGTGTCCAGGTGTCGGATGTGGAAGTTCAGGGTGTCCAGGTGTTCCGCTTCGTAGTTCTCTGTATCTAGGTGTCGGATGTGGAAATCCAGGGTGTGCAGGTATTCCGCTTCGTAGTGTCTTGTATCTAGGTACTGGATGTGGAAGTCCAGGGTTTCCAGGTATTCCGCTTCGTAGTTTCCTGTGTCCAGGTGTTGGATGTGGAAGTCCAGGGTGTCTAGGTATTCCGCTTCGTAGTTTTCTGTACCTAGGTGTCGGATATGGAAGTCCAGGGTGTCCAGGTATTCCGCTCCGTAGTTTCCTGTGTCCAGGTGTCGGATGTGGAAGTTCAGGGTGTCCAGGTATTCCGCTCCGTAGTGCCTTGTATCTAGGTACTGGATGTGGAAGTCCAGGGTGTCCAGGTATTCCGCTTCGTAGTTCTCTGTATCTAGGTGTCGGATGTGGAAGTCCAGGGTGTGCAGGTATTCCGCTCCGTAGTTTCCTGTGTCCAGGTGTCGGATGTGGAAGTTCAGGGTGTCCAGGTATTCCGCTTCGTAGTTTTCTGTACCTAGGTGTCGGATGTGGAAGTTCAGGGTGTCCAGGTATTCCGCTCCGTAGTTTCTTGTATCTAGGTACTGGATGTGGAAGTCCAGGGTGTCCAGGTATTCCGCTTCGTAGTTCTCTGTATCTAGGAGTCGGATGTGGAAGTCCAGGGTGTCCAGGTATTCCGCCCCGTAGTTTCCTGTGTCCAGGTGTCGGATGTGGAAGTTCAGGGTGTCCAGGTATTCCGCTTCGTAGTTTTCTGTACCTAGGTGTCGGATGTGGAAGTTCAGGGTGTCCAGGTATTCCGCTCCGTAGTTTCTTGTATCTAGGTACTGGATGTGGAAGTCCAGGGTGTCCAGGTATTCCGCCCCGTAGTTTCCTGTGTCCAGGTGTCGGATGTGGAAGTTCAGGGTGTCCAGGTATTCCGCTTCGTAGTTTTCTGTACCTAGGTGTCGGATGTGGAAGTTCAGGGTGTCCAGGTATTCCGCTCCGTAGTTTCTTGTATCTAGGTACTGGATGTGGAAGTCCAGGGTGTCCAGGTATTCCGCTTCGTAGTTCTCTGTATCTAGGAGTCGGATGTGGAAGTCCAGGGTGTCCAGGTATTCCGCTCCGTAGTTTCCTGTGTCCAGGTGTCGGATGTGGAAGTTCAGGGTGTCCAGGTATTCCGCTCCGTAGTGCCTTGTATCTAGGTACTGGATGTGGAAGTCCAGGGTTTCCAGGTATTCCGCTTCGTAGTTCTCTGTATCTAGGTGTCGGATGTGGAAGTCCAGGGTGTCCAGGTATTCCGCTCCGTAGTTTCCTGTGTCCAGGTGTCGGATGTGGAAGTTCAGGGTGTCCAGGTATTCCGCTCCGTAGTTTCCTGTGTCTAGGTGTTGGATGTGGAAGTTCAGGGTGTCCAGGTATTCCGCTCCGTAGTGTCTTGTATCTAGGTACAGGATGTGGATGTCCAGGGTGTCCAGGTATTCCGCTTCGTAGTTCTCTGTATCTAGGTGTCGGATGTGGAAGTCCAGGGTGTCCAGGTATTCCGCTCCGTAGTTTCCTGTGTCCAGGTGTCGGATGTGGAAGTTCAGGGTGTCCAGGTATTCCGCTTCGTAGTTTTCTGTACCTAGGTGTCGGATATGGAAGTCCAGGGTGTCCAGGTATTCCGCTCCGTAGTTTCCTGTGTCCAGGTGTCGGATGTGGAAGTTCAGGGTGTCCAGGTATTCCGCTCCGTAGTGCCTTGTATCTAGGTACTGGATGTGGAAGTCCAGGGTGTCCAGGTATTCCGCTTCGTAGTTCTCTGTATCTAGGTGTCGGATGTGGAAGTCCAGGGTGTCCAGGTATTCCGCTCCGTAGTTTCCTGTGTCCAGGTGTCGGATGTGGAAGTTCAGGGTGTCCAGGTATTCCGCTTCGTAGTTCTCTGTATCTAGGTGTCGGATGTGGAAATCCAGGGTGTGCAGGTATTCCGCTTCGTAGTGTCTTGTATCTAGGTACTGGATGTGGAAGTCCAGGGTTTCCAGGTATTCCGCTTCGTAGTTCTCTGTATCTAGGTGTCGGATGTGGAAGTCCAGGGTGTCCAGGTATTCCGCCCCGTAGTTTCCTGTGTCCAGGTGTCGGATGTGGAAGTTCAGGGTGTCCAGGTATTCCGCTTCGTAGTTTTCTGTACCTAGGTGTCGGATGTGGAAGTTCAGGGTGTCCAGGTATTCCGCTCCGTAGTTTCTTGTATCTAGGTACTGGATGTGGAAGTCCAGGGTGTCCAGGTATTCCGCTCCGTAGTGCCTTGTATCTAGGTACTGGATGTGGAAGTCCAGGGTTTCCAGGTATTCCGCTTCGTAGTTTCCTGTGTCCAGGTGTTGGATGTGGAAGTCCAGGGTGTCTAGGTATTCCGCTTCGTAGTTTTCTGTACCTAGGTGTCGGATATGGAAGTCCAGGGTGTCCAGGTATTCCGCTCCGTAGTTTCCTGTGTCCAGGTGTCGGATGTGGAAGTTCAGGGTGTCCAGGTATTCCGCTCCGTAGTGCCTTGTATCTAGGTACTGGATGTGGAAGTCCAGGGTGTCCAGGTATTCCGCTTCGTAGTTCTCTGTATCTAGGTGTCGGATGTGGAAGTCCAGGGTGTGCAGGTATTCCGCTCCGTAGTTTCCTGTGTCCAGGTGTCGGATGTGGAAGTTCAGGGTGTCCAGGTATTCCGCTTCGTAGTTTTCTGTACCTAGGTGTCGGATATGGAAGTCCAGGGTGTCCAGGTATTCCGCTTCATAGTTCTCTGTATCTAGGTGTCGGATGTGGAAATCCAGGGTGTGCAGGTATTCCGCTTCGTAGTTTCCTGTGTCCAGATGTTGGATGTGGAAGTCCAGGGTGTCCAGGTATTCCGCTCCGTAGTTTTCTGTGTCTAGGTGTTGGATGTGGAAGTTCAGGGTGTCCAGGTATTCCGCTCCGTAGTGTCTTGTATCTAGGTACTGGATGTGGAAGTCCAGGGTGTCCAGGTATTCCGCTTCGTAGTTCTCTGTATCTAGGTGTCGGATGTGGAAGTCCAGGGTGTCCAGGTATTCCGCTCCGTAGTTTCCTGTGTCTAGGTGTTGGATGTGGAAGTTCAGGATGTCCAGGTATTCCGCTTCGTAGTTCTCTGTATCTAGGTGTCGGATGTGGAAGTCCAGGGTGTGCAGGTATTCCGCTTCCTAGTTTCCTGTGTCCAGGTGTTGGATGTGGATGTCCAGGGTGTCTAGGTATTCCACTCCGTAGTTTCCTGCGTCCTGGTGTCGGATGTGGAAGTTCAGGGTGTCCAGGTATTCCGCTCCGTAGTTTCTTGTATCCAGGTACTGGATGTGGAGGTCCAGGGTATCCAGGCATTCCGCTCCGTAGTTTCCTGTATCTAGGTGTCGGATGTGGAAGTTCAGGGTGTCCAGGTATTCCTCTTCGTACCTCTCTGTATTTATGTACTGGATGTGGAAGTCCAGGGTGTCCAGGTATTCCGCTCCGCAGTTTCCTGTGTCCAGGTGTCGGATGTGGAAGTTCAGGGTGTCCAGGTATTCCGCTTCGTAGTTCTCTGTATCTAGGTGTCGGATGTGGAAGTCCAGGGTGTCCAGGTATTCCGCTCCGTAGTTTCCTGTGTTTAGGTGTTGGATGTGGAAGTTCAGGGTGTCCAGGTATTCCGCTCCGTAGTGTCTTGTATCTAGGTACTGGATGTGGAAGTCCAGGGTGTCCAGGTATTCCGCTTCGTAGTTTCCTGTGTCCAGGTGTCGGATGTGGAAGTTCAGGGTGTCCAGGTATTCCGCTTCGTAGTTTTCTGTACCTAGGTGTCGGATGTGGAAGTTCAGGGTGTCCAGGTATTCCGCTCCGTAGATTCTTGTATCTACGTACTGGATGTGGAAGTCCAGGGTGTCCAGGTATTCCGCTTCGTAGTTCTCTGTATCTAGGTGTCGGATGTGGAAGTCCAGTGTGTGCAGGTATTCCGCTTCGTAGTTTCCTGTGTCCAGATGTTGGATGTGGAAGTCCAGGGTGTCCAGGTATTCCGCTCCGTAGTTTTCTGTGTCTAGGTGTTGGATGTGGAAGTTCAGGGTGTCCAGGTATTCCGCTCCGTAGTGTCTTGTATCTAGGTACTGGATGTGGAAGTCCAGGGTGTCCAGGTATTCCGCTTCGTAGTTCTCTGTATCTAGGTGTCGGATGTGGAAGTCCAGGGTGTCCAGGTATTCCGCTCCGTAGTTTCCTGTGTCTAGGTGTTGGATGTGGAAGTTCAGGATGTCCAGGTATTCCGCTTCGTAGTTCTCTGTATCTAGGTGTCGGATGTGGAAGTCCAGGGTGTGCAGGTATTCCGCTTCCTAGTTTCCTGTGTCCAGGTGTTGGATGTGGATGTCCAGGGTGTCTAGGTATTCCACTCCGTAGTTTCCTGCGTCCTGGTGTCGGATGTGGAAGTTCAGGGTGTCCAGGTATTCCGCTCCGTAGTTTCTTGTATCCAGGTACTGGATGTGGAGGTCCAGGGTATCCAGGCATTCCGCTCCGTAGTTTCCTGTATCTAGGTGTCGGATGTGGAAGTTCAGGGTGTCCAGGTATTCCTCTTCGTACCTCTCTGTATTTATGTACTGGATGTGGAAGTCCAGGGTGTCCAGGTATTCCGCTCCGCAGTTTCCTGTGTCCAGGTGTCGGATGTGGAAGTTCAGGGTGTCCAGGTATTCCGCTTCGTAGTTCTCTGTATCTAGGTGTCGGATGTGGAAGTCCAGGGTGTCCAGGTATTCCGCTCCGTAGTTTCCTGTGTTTAGGTGTTGGATGTGGAAGTTCAGGGTGTCCAGGTATTCCGCTCCGTAGTGTCTTGTATCTAGGTACTGGATGTGGAAGTCCAGGGTGTCCAGGTATTCCGCTTCGTAGTTTCCTGTGTCCAGGTGTCGGATGTGGAAGTTCAGGGTGTCCAGGTATTCCGCTTCGTAGTTTTCTGTACCTAGGTGTCGGATGTGGAAGTTCAGGGTGTCCAGGTATTCCGCTCCGTAGATTCTTGTATCTACGTACTGGATGTGGAAGTCCAGGGTGTCCAGGTATTCCGCTTCGTAGTTCTCTGTATCTAGGTGTCGGATGTGGAAGTCCAGTGTGTGCAGGTATTCCGCTTCGTAGTTTCCTGTGTCCAGATGTTGAATGTGGAAGTCCAGGGTGTCCAGGTATTCCGCTCCGTAGTTTCCTGTGTCCAGGTGTCGGATGTGGAAGTTCAGGGTGTCCAGGTATTCCGCTTCGTAGTTTTCTGTACCTACGTGTCGGATATGGAAGTCCAGGGTGTCCAGGTATTCCGCTTCGTAGTTCTCTGTATCTAGGTGTCGGATGTGGAAGTCCAGGGTGTGCAGGTATTCCGCTTCGTAGTTTCCTGTGTCCAGATGTTGGATGTGGAAGTCCAGGGTGTCCAGGTATTCCGCTCCGTAGTGTCTTGTATCTAGGTACTGGATGTGGAAGTCCAGGGTGTGCAGGTATTCCGCTTCGTAGTTTCCTGTGTCCAGGTGTTGGATGTGGAAGTCCAGGGTGTCTAGGTATTCCGCTCCGTAGTTTCCTGTGTCCAGGTGTCGGATGTGGAAGTTCAGGGTGTCCAGGTATTCCGCTTCGTAATTTTCTGTATCTAGGTGTCGGATATGGATGTCCAGGGTGTCCAGGTATACCGCTTCGTAGTGTCTTGTATCTAGGTACTGGATGTGGAAGTCCAGGGTTTCCAGGTATTCCGCTTCGTAGTTCTCTGTATCTAGGTGTCGGATGTGGAAGTCCAGGGTGTCCAGGTATTCCGCCCCGTAGTTTCCTGTGTCCAGGTGTCGGATGTGGAAGTTCAGGGTGTCCAGGTATTCCGCTTCGTAGTTTTCTGTACCTAGGTGTCGGATGTGGAAGTTCAGGGTGTCCAGGTATTCCGCTCCGTAGTTTCTTGTATCTAGGTACTGGATGTGGAAGTCCAGGGTGTCCAGGTATTCCGCCCCGTAGTTTCCTGTGTCCAGGTGTCGGATGTGGAAGTTCAGGGTGTCCAGGTATTCCGCTTCGTAGTTTTCTGTACCTAGGTGTCGGATGTGGAAGTTCAGGGTGTCCAGGTATTCCGCTCCGTAGTTTCTTGTATCTAGGTACTGGATGTGGAAGTCCAGGGTGTCCAGGTATTCCGCTTCGTAGTTCTCTGTATCTAGGAGTCGGATGTGGAAGTCCAGGGTGTCCAGGTATTCCGCTCCGTAGTTTCCTGTGTCCAGGTGTCGGATGTGGAAGTTCAGGGTGTCCAGGTATTCCGCTCCGTAGTGCCTTGTATCTAGGTACTGGATGTGGAAGTCCAGGGTTTCCAGGTATTCCGCTTCGTAGTTCTCTGTATCTAGGTGTCGGATGTGGAAGTCCAGGGTGTCCAGGTATTCCGCTCCGTAGTTTCCTGTGTCCAGGTGTCGGATGTGGAAGTTCAGGGTGTCCAGGTATTCCGCTCCGTAGTTTCCTGTGTCTAGGTGTTGGATGTGGAAGTTCAGGGTGTCCAGGTATTCCGCTCCGTAGTGTCTTGTATCTAGGTACAGGATGTGGATGTCCAGGGTGTCCAGGTATTCCGCTTCGTAGTTCTCTGTATCTAGGTGTCGGATGTGGAAGTCCAGGGTGTCCAGGTATTCCGCTCCGTAGTTTCCTGTGTCCAGGTGTCGGATGTGGAAGTTCAGGGTGTCCAGGTATTCCGCTTCGTAGTTTTCTGTACCTAGGTGTCGGATATGGAAGTCCAGGGTGTCCAGGTATTCCGCTCCGTAGTTTCCTGTGTCCAGGTGTCGGATGTGGAAGTTCAGGGTGTCCAGGTATTCCGCTCCGTAGTGCCTTGTATCTAGGTACTGGATGTGGAAGTCCAGGGTGTCCAGGTATTCCGCTTCGTAGTTCTCTGTATCTAGGTGTCGGATGTGGAAGTCCAGGGTGTCCAGGTATTCCGCTCCGTAGTTTCCTGTGTCCAGGTGTCGGATGTGGAAGTTCAGGGTGTCCAGGTATTCCGCTTCGTAGTTCTCTGTATCTAGGTGTCGGATGTGGAAATCCAGGGTGTGCAGGTATTCCATTTCGTAGTGTCTTGTATCTAGGTACTGGATGTGGAAGTCCAGGGTTTCCAGGTATTCCGCTTCGTAGTTCTCTGTATCTAGGTGTCGGATGTGGAAGTCCAGGGTGTCCAGGTATTCCGCCCCGTAGTTTCCTGTGTCCAGGTGTCGGATGTGGAAGTTCAGGGTGTCCAGGTATTCCGCTTCGTAGTTTTCTGTACCTAGGTGTCGGATGTGGAAGTTCAGGGTGTCCAGGTATTCCGCTTCGTAGTTCTCTGTATCTAGGTGTCGGATGTGGAAGTCCAGGGTGTGCAGGTATTCCGCTTCCTAGTTTCCTGTGTCCAGGTGTTGGATGTGGATGTCCAGGGTGTCTAGGTATTCCACTCCGTAGTTTCCTGCGTCCTGGTGTCGGATGTGGAAGTTCAGGGTGTCCAGGTATTCCGCTCCGTAGTTTCTTGTATCCAGGTACTGGATGTGGAGGTCCAGGGTATCCAGGCATTCCGCTCCGTAGTTTCCTGTATCTAGGTGTCGGATGTGGAAGTTCAGGGTGTCCAGGTATTCCTCTTCGTACCTCTCTGTATTTATGTACTGGATGTGGAAGTCCAGGGTGTCCAGGTATTCCGCTCCGCAGTTTCCTGTGTCCAGGTGTCGGATGTGGAAGTTCAGGGTGTCCAGGTATTCCGCTTCGTAGTTCTCTGTATCTAGGTGTCGGATGTGGAAGTCCAGGGTGTCCAGGTATTCCGCTCCGTAGTTTCCTGTGTTTAGGTGTTGGATGTGGAAGTTCAGGGTGTCCAGGTATTCCGCTCCGTAGTGTCTTGTATCTAGGTACTGGATGTGGAAGTCCAGGGTGTCCAGGTATTCCGCTTCGTAGTTTCCTGTGTCCAGGTGTCGGATGTGGAAGTTCAGGGTGTCCAGGTATTCCGCTCCGTAGTTTCTTGTATCTAGGTACTGGATGTGGAAGTCCAGGGTGTCCAGGTATTCCGCTTCGTAGTTCTCTGTATCTAGGAGTCGGATGTGGAAGTCCAGGGTGTCCAGGTATTCCGCTCCGTAGTTTCCTGTGTCCAGGTGTCGGATGTGGAAGTTCAGGGTGTCCAGGTATTCCGCTCCGTAGTGCCTTGTATCTAGGTACTGGATGTGGAAGTCCAGGGTTTCCAGGTATTCCGCTTCGTAGTTCTCTGTATCTAGGTGTCGGATGTGGAAGTCCAGGGTGTCCAGGTATTCCGCTCCGTAGTTTCCTGTGTCCAGGTGTCGGATGTGGAAGTTCAGGGTGTCCAGGTATTCCGCTCCGTAGTGTCTTGTATCTAGGTACAGGATGTGGATGTCCAGGGTGTCCAGGTATTCCGCTTCGTAGTTCTCTGTATCTAGGTGTCGGATGTGGAAGTCCAGGGTGTCCAGGTATTCCGCTCCGTAGTTTCCTGTGTCCAGGTGTCGGATGTGGAAGTTCAGGGTGTCCAGGTATTCCGCTTCGTAGTTTTCTGTACCTAGGTGTCGGATATGGAAGTCCAGGGTGTCCAGATATTCCGCTCCGTAGTTTCCTGTGTCCAGGTGTCGGATGTGGAAGTTCAGGGTGTCCAGGTATTCCGCTCCGTAGTGCCTTGTATCTAGGTACTGGATGTGGAAGTCCAGGGTGTCCAGGTATTCCGCTTCGTAGTTCTCTGTATCTAGGTGTCGGATGTGGAAGTCCAGGGTGTCCAGGTATTCCGCTCCGTAGTTTCCTGTGTCCAGGTGTCGGATGTGGAAGTTCAGGGTGTCCAGGTATTCCGCTTCGTAGTTCTCTGTATCTAGGTGTCGGATGTGGAAATCCAGGGTGTGCAGGTATTCCGCTTCGTAGTGTCTTGTATCTAGGTACTGGATGTGGAAGTCCAGGGTTTCCAGGTATTCCGCTTCGTAGTTCTCTGTATCTAGGTGTCGGATGTGGAAGTCCAGGGTGTCCAGGTATTCCGCCCCGTAGTTTCCTGTGTCCAGGTGTCGGATGTGGAAGTTCAGGGTGTCCAGGTATTCCGCTTCGTAGTTTTCTGTACCTAGGTGTCGGATGTGGAAGTTCAGGGTGTCCAGGTATTCCGCTCCGTAGTTTCTTGTATCTAGGTACTGGATGTGGAAGTCCAGGGTGTCCAGGTATTCCGCTCCGTAGTGCCTTGTATCTAGGTACTGGATGTGGAAGTCCAGGGTTTCCAGGTATTCCGCTTCGTAGTTTCCTGTGTCCAGGTGTTGGATGTGGAAGTCCAGGGTGTCTAGGTATTCCGCTTCGTAGTTTTCTGTACCTAGGTGTCGGATATGGAAGTCCAGGGTGTCCAGGTATTCCGCTCCGTAGTTTCCTGTGTCCAGGTGTCGGATGTGGAAGTTCAGGGTGTCCAGGTATTCCGCTCCGTAGTGCCTTGTATCTAGGTACTGGATGTGGAAGTCCAGGGTGTCCAGGTATTCCGCTTCGTAGTTCTCTGTATCTAGGTGTCGGATGTGGAAGTCCAGGGTGTGCAGGTATTCCGCTCCGTAGTTTCCTGTGTCCAGGTGTCGGATGTGGAAGTTCAGGGTGTCCAGGTATTCCGCTTCGTAGTTTTCTGTACCTAGGTGTCGGATATGGAAGTCCAGGGTGTCCAGGTATTCCGCTTCATAGTTCTCTGTATCTAGGTGTCGGATGTGGAAATCCAGGGTGTGCAGGTATTCCGCTTCGTAGTTTCCTGTGTCCAGATGTTGGATGTGGAAGTCCAGGGTGTCCAGGTATTCCGCTCCGTAGTTTTCTGTGTCTAGGTGTTGGATGTGGAAGTTCAGGGTGTCCAGGTATTCCGCTCCGTAGTGTCTTGTATCTAGGTACTGGATGTGGAAGTCCAGGGTGTCCAGGTATTCCGCTTCGTAGTTCTCTGTATCTAGGTGTCGGATGTGGAAGTCCAGGGTGTCCAGGTATTCCGCTCCGTAGTTTCCTGTGTCTAGGTGTTGGATGTGGAAGTTCAGGATGTCCAGGTATTCCGCTTCGTAGTTCTCTGTATCTAGGTGTCGGATGTGGAAGTCCAGGGTGTGCAGGTATTCCGCTTCCTAGTTTCCTGTGTCCAGGTGTTGGATGTGGATGTCCAGGGTGTCTAGGTATTCCACTCCGTAGTTTCCTGCGTCCTGGTGTCGGATGTAGAAGTTCAGGGTGTCCAGGTATTCCGCTCCGTAGTTTCTTGTATCCAGGTACTGGATGTGGAGGTCCAGGGTATCCAGGCATTCCGCTCCGTAGTTTCCTGTATCTAGGTGTCGGATGTGGAAGTTCAGGGTGTCCAGGTATTCCTCTTCGTACCTCTCTGTATTTATGTACTGGATGTGGAAGTCCAGGGTGTCCAGGTATTCCGCTCCGCAGTTTCCTGTGTCCAGGTGTCGGATGTGGAAGTTCAGGGTGTCCAGGTATTCCGCTTCGTAGTTCTCTGTATCTAGGTGTCGGATGTGGAAGTCCAGGGTGTCCAGGTATTCCGCTCCGTAGTTTCCTGTGTCCAGGTGTCGGATGTGGAAGTCCAGGGTGTCCAGGTATTCCGCTCCGTAGTTTCCTGTGTCTAGGTGTTGGATGTGGAAGTTCAGGGTGTCCAGGTATTCCGCTCCGTAGTGTCTTGTATCTAGGTACTGGATGTGGAAGTCCAGGGTGTCCAGGTATTCCGCTTCGTAGTTCTCTGTATCTAGGTGTCGGATGTGGAAGTCCAGGGTGTCCAGGTATTCCGCTCCGTAGTTTCCTGTGTCTAGGTGTTGGATGTGGAAGTTCAGGATGTCCAGGTATTCCGCTTCGTAGTTCTCTGTATCTAGGTGTCGGATGTGGAAGTCCAGGGTGTGCAGGTATTCCGCTTCCTAGTTTCCTGTGTCCAGGTGTTGGATGTGGATGTCCAGGGTGTCTAGGTATTCCACTCCGTAGTTTCCTGCGTCCTGGTGTCGGATGTGGAAGTTCAGGGTGTCCAGGTATTCCGCTCCGTAGTTTCTTGTATCCAGGTACTGGATGTGGAGGTCCAGGGTATCCAGGCATTCCGCTCCGTAGTTTCCTGTATCTAGGTGTCGGATGTGGAAGTTCAGGGTGTCCAGGTATTCCTCTTCGTACCTCTCTGTATTTATGTACTGGATGTGGAAGTCCAGGGTGTCCAGGTATTCCGCTCCGCAGTTTCCTGTGTCCAGGTGTCGGATGTGGAAGTTCAGGGTGTCCAGGTATTCCGCTTCGTAGTTCTCTGTATCTAGGTGTCGGATGTGGAAGTCCAGGGTGTCCAGGTATTCCGCTCCGTAGTTTCCTGTGTTTAGGTGTTGGATGTGGAAGTTCAGGGTGTCCAGGTATTCCGCTCCGTAGTGTCTTGTATCTAGGTGTCGGATATGGAAGTCCAGGGTGTCCAGGTATTCCGCTTCATAGTTCTCTGTATCTAGGTGTCGGATGTGGAAGTCCAGGGTGTCCAGGTATTCCGCTTCGTAGTTTTCTGTACCTAGGTGTCGGATATGGAAGTCCAGGGTGTCCAGGTATTCCGCTTCATAGTTCTCTGTATCTAGGTGTCGGATGTGGAAGTCCAGGGTGTGCAGGTGTTCCGCTCCGTAGTTTCCTGTGTCCAGGTGTCGGATGTGGAAGTTCAGGGTGTCCAGGTATTCCGCTTCGTAGTTTTCTGTACCTAGGTGTCGGATATGGAAGTCCAGGGTGTCCAGGTATTCCGCTTCATAGTTCTCTGTATCTAGGTGTCGGATGTGGAAATCCAGGGTGTGCAGGTATTCCGCTTCGTAGTTTCCTGTGTCCAGATGTTGGATGTGGAAGTCCAGGGTGTCCAGGTATTCCGCTCCGTAGTTTTCTGTGTCTAGGTGTCGGATGTGGAAGTCCAGGGTGTCCAGGTATTCCGCTCCGTAGTTTCCTGTGTCCAGGTGTCGGATGTGGAAGTTCAGGGTGTCCAGGTATTCCGCTTCGTAGTTTTCTGTAGCTAGGTGTCGGATATGGAAGTCCAGGGTGTCCAGGTATTCCGCTTCGTAGTTCTCTGTATCTAGGTGTCGGATGTGGAAGTGCAGGGTGTGCAGGTATTCCGCTTCGTAGTTTCCTGTGTCCAGATGTTGGATGTGGAAGTCCAGGGTGTCCAGGTATTCCGCTCCGTAGTTTCCTGTGTCTAGGTGTTGGATGTGGAAGTTCAGGATGTCCAGGTATTCCGCTTCGTAGTTCTCTGTATCTAGGTGTCGGATGTGGAAGTCCAGGGTGTGCAGGTATTCCGCTTCGTAGTTTCCTGTGTCCAGGTGTTGGATGTGGAAGTCCAGGGTGTCTAGGTATTCCACTCCGTAGTTTCCTGCGTCCTGGTGTCGGATGTGGAAGTTCAGGGTGTCCAGGTATTCCGCCCGTAGTTTCTTGTATCTAGGTACTGGATGTGGAGGTCCAGGGTATCCAGGCATTCCGCTCCGTAGTTTCCTGTATCCAGGTGTCGGATGTGCAAGTTCAGGGTGTCCAGGTATTCCTCTTCGTAGCTCTCTGTATTTATGTACTGGATGTGGAAGTCCAGGGTGTCCAGGTATTCCGCTCCGCAGTTTCCTGTGTCCAGGTATCGGATGTGGAAGTTCAGGGTTTCCAGGTATTCCGCTTCGTAGTTTTCTGTACCTAGGTGTCGGATGTGGAAGTCCAGGGTGTGCAGGTATTCCGCTTCGTAGTTTCCTGTGTCCAGGTGTTGGATGTGGAAGTCCAGGGTGTCCAGGTATTCCGCTCCGTAGTGTCTTGTATCTAGGTACTGGATGTGGAAGTCCAGGGTGTCCAGGTATTCCGCTTCGTAGTTCTCTGTATCTAGGTGTCGGATGTGGAAGTCCAGGGTGTCCAGGTATTCCGCTCCGTAGTTTCCTGTGTCCAGGTGTCGGATGTGGAAGTTCAGGGTGTCCAGGTATTCCGCTTCGTAGTTTTCTGTACCTAGGTGTCGGATATGGAAGTCCAGGGTGTCCAGGTATTCCGCTTCGTATTTCTGTGTATCTAGGTGTCGGATGTGGAAGTCCAGGGTGTGCAGGTATTCCGCTCCGTAGTTTACTGTGTCCAGGTGTCGGATGTGGAAGTTCAGGGTGTCCAGGTATTCCGCTTCGTAGTCTTCTGTACCTAGGTGTCGGATATGGAAGTCCAGGGTGTCCAGGTATTCCGCTTCGTAGTTCTGTGTATCTAGGTGTCGGATGTGGAAGTCCAGGGTGTGCAGGTATTCCGCTCCGTAGTTTCCTGTGTCCAGGTGTCGGATGTGGAAGTCCAGGGTGTCCAGGTATTCCGCTCCGTAGTTTCCTGTGTCTAGGTGTTGGATGTGGAAGTTCAGGGTGTCCAGGTATTCCGCTCCGTAGTGTCTTGTATCTAGGTACTGGATGTGGAAGTCCAGGGTGTCCAGGTATTCCGCTTCGTAGTTCTCTGTATCTAGGTGTCGGATGTGGAAGTCCAGGGTGTCCAGGTATTCCGCTCCGTAGTTTCCTGTGTCTAGGTGTTGGATGTGGAAGTTCAGGATGTCCAGGTATTCCGCTTCGTAGTTCTCTGTATCTAGGTGTCGGATGTGGAAGTCCAGGGTGTGCAGGTATTCCGCTTCCTAGTTTCCTGTGTCCAGGTGTTGGATGTGGATGTCCAGGGTGTCTAGGTATTCCACTCCGTAGTTTCCTGCGTCCTGGTGTCGGATGTGGAAGTTCAGGGTGTCCAGGTATTCCGCTCCGTAGTTTCTTGTATCCAGGTACTGGATGTGGAGGTCCAGGGTATCCAGGCATTCCGCTCCGTAGTTTCCTGTATCTAGGTGTCGGATGTGGAAGTTCAGGGTGTCCAGGTATTCCTCTTCGTACCTCTCTGTATTTATGTACTGGATGTGGAAGTCCAGGGTGTCCAGGTATTCCGCTCCGCAGTTTCCTGTGTCCAGGTGTCGGATGTGGAAGTTCAGGGTGTCCAGGTATTCCGCTTCGTAGTTCTCTGTATCTAGGTGTCGGATGTGGAAGTCCAGGGTGTCCAGGTATTCCGCTCCGTAGTTTCCTGTGTTTAGGTGTTGGATGTGGAAGTTCAGGGTGTCCAGGTATTCCGCTCCGTAGTGTCTTGTATCTAGGTACTGGATGTGGAAGTCCAGGGTGTCCAGGTATTCCGCTTCGTAGTTTCCTGTGTCCAGGTGTCGGATGTGGAAGTTCAGGGTGTCCAGGTATTCCGCTTCGTAGTTTTCTGTACCTAGGTGTCGGATGTGGAAGTTCAGGGTGTCCAGGTATTCCGCTCCGTAGATTCTTGTATCTACGTACTGGATGTGGAAGTCCAGGGTGTCCAGGTATTCCGCTTCGTAGTTCTCTGTATCTAGGTGTCGGATGTGGAAGTCCAGTGTGTGCAGGTATTCCGCTTCGTAGTTTCCTGTGTCCAGATGTTGAATGTGGAAGTCCAGGGTGTCCAGGTATTCCGCTCCGTAGTTTCCTGTGTTTAGGTGTTGGATGTGGAAGTTCAGGGTGTCCAGGTATTCCGCTCCGTAGTGTCTTGTATCTAGGTACTGGATGTGGAAGTCCAGGGTGTCCAGGTATTCCGCTTCGTAGTTCTCTGTATCTAGGTGTCGGATGTGGAAGTCCAGGGTGTCCAGGTATTCCGCTCCGTAGTTTCCTGTGTCCAGGTGTCGGATGTGGAAGTTCAGGGTGTCCAGGTATTCCGCTTCGTAGTTTTCTGTACCTAGGTGGCGGATATGGAAGTCCAGGGTGTCCAGGTATTCCGCTTCGTAGTTCTCTGTATCTAGGTGTCGGATGTGGAAGTCCAGGGTGTGCAGGTATTCCGCTCCGTAGTTTCCTGTGTCCAGGTGTCGGATGTGGAAGTTCAGGGTGTCCAGGTATTCCGCTTCGTAGTTTTCTGTACCTAGGTGTCGGATATGGAAGTCCAGGGTGTCCAGGTATTCCGCTTCATAGTTCTCTGTATCTAGGTGTCGGATGTGGAAGTCCAGGGTGTCCAGGTATTCCGCTTCGTAGTTTTCTGTACCTAGGTGTCGGATATGGAAGTCCAGGGTGTCCAGGTATTCCGCTTCATAGTTCTCTGTATCTAGGTGTCGGATGTGGAAGTCCAGGGTGTGCAGGTGTTCCGCTCCGTAGTTTCCTGTGTCCAGGTGTCGGATGTGGAAGTTCAGGGTGTCCAGGTATTCCGCTTCGTAGTTTTCTGTACCTAGGTGTCGGATATGGAAGTCCAGGGTGTCCAGGTATTCCGCTTCATAGTTCTCTGTATCTAGGTGTCGGATGTGGAAATCCAGGGTGTGCAGGTATTCCGCTTCGTAGTTTCCTGTGTCCAGATGTTGGATGTGGAAGTCCAGGGTGTCCAGGTATTCCGCTCCGTAGTTTTCTGTGTCTAGGTGTCGGATGTGGAAGTCCAGGGTGTCCAGGTATTCCGCTCCGTAGTTTCCTGTGTCCAGGTGTCGGATGTGGAAGTTCAGGGTGTCCAGGTATTCCGCTTCGTAGTTTTCTGTAGCTAGGTGTCGGATATGGAAGTCCAGGGTGTCCAGGTATTCCGCTTCGTAGTTCTCTGTATCTAGGTGTCGGATGTGGAAGTGCAGGGTGTGCAGGTATTCCGCTTCGTAGTTTCCTGTGTCCAGATGTTGGATGTGGAAGTCCAGGGTGTCCAGGTATTCCGCTCCGTAGTTTCCTGTGTCTAGGTGTTGGATGTGGAAGTTCAGGATGTCCAGGTATTCCGCTTCGTAGTTCTCTGTATCTAGGTGTCGGATGTGGAAGTCCAGGGTGTGCAGGTATTCCGCTTCGTAGTTTCCTGTGTCCAGGTGTTGGATGTGGAAGTCCAGGGTGTCTAGGTATTCCACTCCGTAGTTTCCTGCGTCCTGGTGTCGGATGTGGAAGTTCAGGGTGTCCAGGTATTCCGCCCGTAGTTTCTTGTATCTAGGTACTGGATGTGGAGGTCCAGGGTATCCAGGCATTCCGCTCCGTAGTTTCCTGTATCCAGGTGTCGGATGTGCAAGTTCAGGGTGTCCAGGTATTCCTCTTCGTAGCTCTCTGTATTTATGTACTGGATGTGGAAGTCCAGGGTGTCCAGGTATTCCGCTCCGCAGTTTCCTGTGTCCAGGTATCGGATGTGGAAGTTCAGGGTTTCCAGGTATTCCGCTTCGTAGTTTTCTGTACCTAGGTGTCGGATGTGGAAGTCCAGGGTGTGCAGGTATTCCGCTTCGTAGTTTCCTGTGTCCAGGTGTTGGATGTGGAAGTCCAGGGTGTCCAGGTATTCCGCTCCGTAGTGTCTTGTATCTAGGTACTGGATGTGGAAGTCCAGGGTGTCCAGGTATTCCGCTTCGTAGTTCTCTGTATCTAGGTGTCGGATGTGGAAGTCCAGGGTGTCCAGGTATTCCGCTCCGTAGTTTCCTGTGTCCAGGTGTCGGATGTGGAAGTTCAGGGTGTCCAGGTATTCCGCTTCGTAGTTTTCTGTACCTAGGTGTCGGATATGGAAGTCCAGGGTGTCCAGGTATTCCGCTTCGTATTTCTGTGTATCTAGGTGTCGGATGTGGAAGTCCAGGGTGTGCAGGTATTCCGCTCCGTAGTTTACTGTGTCCAGGTGTCGGATGTGGAAGTTCAGGGTGTCCAGGTATTCCGCTTCGTAGTCTTCTGTACCTAGGTGTCGGATATGGAAGTCCAGGGTGTCCAGGTATTCCGCTTCGTAGTTCTGTGTATCTAGGTGTCGGATGTGGAAGTCCAGGGTGTGCAGGTATTCCGCTCCGTAGTTTCCTGTGTCCAGGTGTCGGATGTGGAAGTCCAGGGTGTCCAGGTATTCCGCTCCGTAGTTTCCTGTGTCTAGGTGTTGGATGTGGAAGTTCAGGGTGTCCAGGTATTCCGCTCCGTAGTGTCTTGTATCTAGGTACTGGATGTGGAAGTCCAGGGTGTCCAGGTATTCCGCTTCGTAGTTCTCTGTATCTAGGTGTCGGATGTGGAAGTCCAGGGTGTCCAGGTATTCCGCTCCGTAGTTTCCTGTGTCCAGGTGTCGGATGTGGAAGTTCAGGGTGTCCAGGTATTCCGATTCGTAGTTTTCTGTACCTAGGTGTCGGATATGGAAGTCCAGGGTGTCCAGGTATTCCGCCCGTAGTTTCTTGTATCTAGGTACTGGATGTGGAGGTCCAGGGTATCCAGGCATTCCGCTCCGTAGTTTCCTGTATCCAGGTGTCGGATGTGGAAGTTCAGGGTGTCCAGGTATTCCTCTTCGTAGCTCTCTGTATTTATGTACTGGATGTGGAAGTCCAGGGTGTCCAGGTATTCCGCTCCGCAGTTTCCTGTGTCCAGGTATCGGATGTGGAAGTTCAGGGTGTCCAGGTATTCCGCTTCGTAGTTTTCTGTATCTAGGTACTGGATGTGGAAGTCCAGGGTGTCCAGGTATTCCGCTTCGTAGTTCTCTGTATCTAGGTGTCGGATGTGGAAGTCCAGGGTGTCCAGGTATTCCGCTCCGTAGTTTCCTGTGTCCAGGTGTCGGATGTGGAAGTTCAGGGTGTCCAGGTATTCCGCTTCGTAGTTTTCTGTACCTAGGTGGCGGATATGGAAGTCCAGGGTGTCCAGGTATTCCGCTTCGTAGTTCTCTGTATCTAGGTGTCGGATGTGGAAGTCCAGGGTGTGCAGGTATTCCGCTCCGTAGTTTCCTGTGTCCAGGTGTCGGATGTGGAAGTTCAGGGTGTCCAGGTATTCCGCTTCGTAGTTTTCTGTACCTAGGTGTCGGATATGGAAGTCCAGGGTGTCCAGGTATTCCGCTTCATAGTTCTCTGTATCTAGGTGTCGGATGTGGAAGTCCAGGGTGTCCAGGTATTCCGCTTCGTAGTTTTCTGTACCTAGGTGTCGGATATGGAAGTCCAGGGTGTCCAGGTATTCCGCTTCATAGTTCTCTGTATCTAGGTGTCGGATGTGGAAGTCCAGGGTGTGCAGGTGTTCCGCTCCGTAGTTTCCTGTGTCCAGGTGTCGGATGTGGAAGTTCAGGGTGTCCAGGTATTCCGCTTCGTAGTTTTCTGTACCTAGGTGTCGGATATGGAAGTCCAGGGTGTCCAGGTATTCCGCTTCATAGTTCTCTGTATCTAGGTGTCGGATGTGGAAATCCAGGGTGTGCAGGTATTCCGCTTCGTAGTTTCCTGTGTCCAGATGTTGGATGTGGAAGTCCAGGGTGTCCAGGTATTCCGCTCCGTAGTTTTCTGTGTCTAGGTGTCGGATGTGGAAGTCCAGGGTGTCCAGGTATTCCGCTCCGTAGTTTCCTGTGTCCAGGTGTCGGATGTGGAAGTTCAGGGTGTCCAGGTATTCCGCTTCGTAGTTTTCTGTAGCTAGGTGTCGGATATGGAAGTCCAGGGTGTCCAGGTATTCCGCTTCGTAGTTCTCTGTATCTAGGTGTCGGATGTGGAAGTGCAGGGTGTGCAGGTATTCCGCTTCGTAGTTTCCTGTGTCCAGATGTTGGATGTGGAAGTCCAGGGTGTCCAGGTATTCCGCTCCGTAGTTTCCTGTGTCTAGGTGTTGGATGTGGAAGTTCAGGATGTCCAGGTATTCCGCTTCGTAGTTCTCTGTATCTAGGTGTCGGATGTGGAAGTCCAGGGTGTGCAGGTATTCCGCTTCGTAGTTTCCTGTGTCCAGGTGTTGGATGTGGAAGTCCAGGGTGTCTAGGTATTCCACTCCGTAGTTTCCTGCGTCCTGGTGTCGGATGTGGAAGTTCAGGGTGTCCAGGTATTCCGCCCGTAGTTTCTTGTATCTAGGTACTGGATGTGGAG
Source organism: Cephus spinipes (assembly GCA_963971525.1). Classification (NCBI taxonomy): domain Eukaryota; kingdom Metazoa; phylum Arthropoda; class Insecta; order Hymenoptera; family Cephidae; genus Cephus; species Cephus spinipes. The sequence continues at coordinate 22,248,191 of OZ020573.1, forward strand.
GTCCAGGGTATCCAGGCATTCCGCTCCGTAGTTTCCTGTATCCAGGTGTCGGATGTGCAAGTTCAGGGTGTCCAGGTATTCCTCTTCGTAGCTCTCTGTATTTATGTACTGGATGTGGAAGTCCAGGGTGTCCAGGTATTCCGCTCCGCAGTTTCCTGTGTCCAGGTATCGGATGTGGAAGTTCAGGGTTTCCAGGTATTCCGCTTCGTAGTTTTCTGTACCTAGGTGTCGGATGTGGAAGTCCAGGGTGTGCAGGTATTCCGCTTCGTAGTTTCCTGTGTCCAGGTGTTGGATGTGGAAGTCCAGGGTGTCCAGGTATTCCGCTCCGTAGTGTCTTGTATCTAGGTACTGGATGTGGAAGTCCAGGGTGTCCAGGTATTCCGCTTCGTAGTTCTCTGTATCTAGGTGTCGGATGTGAAAGTCCAGGGTGTCCAGGTATTCCGCTCCGTAGTTTCCTGTGTCCAGGTGTCGGATGTGGAAGTTCAGGGTGTCCAGGTATTCCGCTTCGTAGTTTTCTGTACCTAGGTGTCGGATATGGAAGTCCAGGGTGTCCAGGTATTCCGCTTCGTATTTCTGTGTATCTAGGTGTCGGATGTGGAAGTCCAGGGTGTGCAGGTATTCCGCTCCGTAGTTTACTGTGTCCAGGTGTCGGATGTGGAAGTTCAGGGTGTCCAGGTATTCCGCTTCGTAGTCTTCTGTACCTAGGTGTCGGATATGGAAGTCCAGGGTGTCCAGGTATTCCGCTTCGTAGTTCTGTGTATCTAGGTGTCGGATGTGGAAGTCCAGGGTGTGCAGGTATTCCGCTCCGTAGTTTCCTGTGTCCAGGTGTCGGATGTGGAAGTCCAGGGTGTCCAGGTATTCCGCTCCGTAGTTTCCTGTGTCTAGGTGTTGGATGTGGAAGTTCAGGGTGTCCAGGTATTCCGCTCCGTAGTGTCTTGTATCTAGGTACTGGATGTGGAAGTCCAGGGTGTCCAGGTATTCCGCTTCGTAGTTCTCTGTATCTAGGTGTCGGATGTGGAAGTCCAGGGTGTCCAGGTATTCCGCTCCGTAGTTTCCTGTGTCCAGGTGTCGGATGTGGAAGTTCAGGGTGTCCAGGTATTCCGATTCGTAGTTTTCTGTACCTAGGTGTCGGATATGGAAGTCCAGGGTGTCCAGGTATTCCGCCCGTAGTTTCTTGTATCTAGGTACTGGATGTGGAGGTCCAGGGTATCCAGGCATTCCGCTCCGTAGTTTCCTGTATCCAGGTGTCGGATGTGGAAGTTCAGGGTGTCCAGGTATTCCTCTTCGTAGCTCTCTGTATTTATGTACTGGATGTGGAAGTCCAGGGTGTCCAGGTATTCCGCTCCGCAGTTTCCTGTGTCCAGGTATCGGATGTGGAAGTTCAGGGTGTCCAGGTATTCCGCTTCGTAGTTTTCTGTACCTAGGTGTCGGATGTGGAAGTCCAGGGTGTCCAGGTATTCCGCTTCGTATTTCTGTGTATCTAGGTGTCGGATGTGGAAGTCCAGGGTGTGCAGGTATTCCGCTCCGTAGTTTCCTGTGTCCAGGTGTCGGATGTGGAAGTTCAGGGTGTCCAGGTATTCCGCTTCGTAGTTTTCTGTACCTAGGTGTCGGATATGGAAGTCCAGGGTGTCCAGGTATTCCGCTTCATAGTTCTCTGTATCTAGGTGTCGGATGTGGAAATCCAGGGTGTGCAGGTATTCCGCTTCGTAGTTTCCTGTGTCCAGATGTTGGATGTGGAAGTCCAGGGTGTCCAGGTATTCCGCTCCGTAGTTTCCTGTGTCTAGTTGTTGGATGTGGAAGTTCAGGGTGTCCAGGTATTCCGCTCCGTAGTGTCTTGTATCTAGGTACTGGATGTGGAAGTCCAGGGTGTCCACGTATTCCGCTTCGTAGTTCTCTGTATCTAGGTGTCGGATGTGGAAGTCCAGGGTGTCCAGGTATTCCGCTCCGTAGTTTCCTGTGTCCAGGTGTCGGATGTGGAAGTTCAGGGTGTCCAGGTATTCCGCTTCGTAGTTTTCTGTACCTAGGTGTCGGATATGGAAGTCCAGGGTGTCCAGGTATTCCGCTTCGTAGTTCTCTGTATCTAGGTGTCGGATTTGGAAGTCCAGGGTGTGCAGGTATTCCGCTTCGTAGTTTCCTGTGTCCAGATGTTGGATGTGGAAGTCCAGGGTGTCCAGGTATTCCGCTCCGTAGTTTCCTGTGTCTAGGTGTTGGATGTGGAAGTTCAGGATGTCCAGGTATTCCGCTTCGTAGTTCTCTGTATCTAGGTGTCGGATGTGGAAGTCCAGGGTGTGCAGGTATTCCGCCCGTAGTTTCTTGTATCTAGGTACTGGATGTGGAGGTCCAGGGTATCCAGGCATTCCGCTCCGTAGTTTCCTGTATCCAGGTGTCGGATGTGGAAGTTCAGGGTGTCCAGGTATTCCGCCCGTAGTTTCTTGTATCTAGGTACTGGATGTGGAGGTCCAGGGTATCCAGGCATTCCGCTCCGTAGTTTCCTGTATCCAGGTGTCGGATGTGGAAGTTCAGGGTGTCCAGGTATTCCTCTTCGTAGCTCTCTGTATTTATGTACTGGATGTGGAAGTCCAGGGTGTCCAGGTATTCCGCTCCGCAGTTTCCTGTGTCCAGGTATCGGATGTGGAAGTTCAGGGTGTCCAGGTATTCCGCTTCGTAGTTTTCTGTACCTAGGTGTCGGATGTGGAAGTCCAGGGTGTCCAGGTATTCCGCTTCGTAGTTTCCTGTGTCCAGGTGTCGGATGTGGAAGTTCAGGGTGTCCAGGTATTCCGCTTCGTAGTTTACTGTACCTAGGTGTCGGATATGGAAGTCCAGGGTGTCCAGGTATTCCGCTTCGTAGTTCTGTGTATCTAGGTGTCGGATGTGGAAGTCCAGGGTGTCCAGGTATTCCGCTCCGTAGTTTCCTGTGTCCAGGTGTCGGATGTGGAAGTTCAGGGTGTCCAGGTATTCCGCTTCGTAGTTCTCTGTATCTAGGTGTCGGATGTGGAAGTCCAGGGTGTCCAGGTATTCCGCTCCGTTGTTTCCTGTGTCCAGGTGTCGGATGTGGAAGTTCCGGGTGTCCAGGTATTCCGCTTCGTAGTTTACTGTACCTAGGTGTCGGATATGGAAGTGCAGGGTGTCCAGGTATTCCGCTTCGTAGTTCTGTGTATCTAGGTGTCGGATGTGGATGTCCAGGGTGTGCAGGTATTCCGCTCCGTAGTTTCCTGTGTCCAGGTGTCGGATGTGGAAGTCCAGGGTGTCCAGGTATTCCGCTTCATAGTTCTCTGTATCTAGGAGTCGGATGTGGAAATCCAGGGTGTGCAGGTATTCCGCTTCGTAGTTTCCTGTGTCCAGATGTTGGATGTGGAAGTCCAGGGTGTCCAGGTATTCCGCTCCGTAGTTTCCTGTGTCTAGGTGTTGAATGTGGAAGTTCAGGGTGTCCAGGTATTCCGCTTCGTAGTTCTCTGTATGTAGGTGTCGGATGTGGAAGTCCAGGGTGTCCAGGTATTCCGCTCCGTAGTTTCCTGTGTCCAGGTGTCGGATGTGGAAGTTCAGGGTGTCCAGGTATTCCGCTTCGTAGTTTTCTGTACCTAGGTGTCGGATATGGAAGTCCAGGGTGTCCAGGTATTCCGCTTCGTAGTTCTCTGTATCTAGGTGTCGGATGTGGAAGTCCAGGGTGTGCAGGTATTCCGCTTCGTAGTTTCCTGTGTCCAGATGTTGGATGTGGAAGTCCAGGGTGTCCAGGTATTCCGCTCCGTAGTTTCCTGTGTCTAGGTGTTGGATGTGGAATTTCAGGATGTCCAGGTATTCCGCTTCGTAGTTCTCTGTATCTAGGTGTCGGATGTGGAAGTCCAGGGTGTGCAGGTATTCCGCTTCGTAGTTTCCTGTGTCCAGGTGTTGGATGTGGAAGTCCAGGGTGTCTAGGTATTCCACTCCGTAGTTTCCTGCGTCCAGGTGTCGGATGTGGAAGTTCAGGGTGTCCAGGTATTCCGCCCGTAGTTTCTTGTATCTAGGTACTGGATGTGGAGGTCCAGGGTATCCAGGCATTCCGCTCCGTAGTTTCCTGTATCCAGGTGTCGGATGTGGAAGTTCAGGGTGTCCAGGTATTCCTCTTCGTAGCTCTCTGTATTTATGTACTGGATGTGGAAGTCCAGGGTGTCCAGGTATTCCGCTCCGCAGTTTCCTGTGTCCAGGTATCGGATGTGGAAGTTCAGGGTGTCCAGGTATTCCGCTTCGTAGTTTTCTGTACCTAGGTGTCGGATGTGGAAGTCCACGGTGTCCAGGTATTCCGCTTCGTAGTTCTCTGTATCTAGGTGTCGGATGTGGAAGTCCAGGGTTTGCAGGTATTCCGCTTCGTAGTTTCCTGTGTCCAGGTGTTGGATGTGGAAGTCCAGGGTGTCCAGGTATTCCGCTCCGTAGTTTCCTGTGTCCAGGTGTCGGATGTGGAAGTTCAGGGTGTCCAGGTATTCCGCTTCGTAATTTTCTGTATCTAGGTGTCGGATATGGATGTCCAGGGTGTCCAGGTATTCCGCTTCGTAGTTCTCTGTATCTAGGTGTCGGATGTGGAAGTCCAGGGTGTGCAGGTATTCCGCTTCGTAGTTTCCTGTGTCCAGATGTTGGATGTGGAAGTCCAGGGTGTCCAGGTATTCCGCTCCGTAGTTTCCTGTGTCTAGGTGTTGGATGTGGAAGTTCAGGATGTCCAGGTATTCCGCTTCGTAGTTCTCTGTATCTAGGTGTCGGATGTGGAAGTCCAGGGTGTGCAGGTATTCCGCTTCGTAGTTTCCTGTGTCCAGGTGTTGGATGTGGAAGTCCAGGGTGTCTAGGTATTCCACTCCGTAGTTTCCTGCGTCCAGGTGTCGGATGTGGAAGTTCAGGGTGTCCAGGTATTCCGCCCGTAGTTTCTTGTATCTAGGTACTGGATGTGGAGGTCCAGGGTATCCAGGCAATCCGCTCCGTAGTTTCCTGTATCCAGGTGTCGGATGTGGAAGTTCAGGGTGTCCAGGTATTCCTCTTCGTAGCTCTCTGTATTTATGTACTGGATGTGGAAGTCCAGGGTGTCCAGGTATTCCGCTCCGCAGTTTCCTGTGTCCAGGTATCGGATGTGGAAGTTCAGGGTGTCCAGGTATTCCGCTTCGTAGTTTTCTGTACCTAGGTGTCGGATGTGGAAGTCCACGGTGTCCAGGTATTCCGCTTCGTAGTTCTCTGTATCTAGGTGTCGGATGTGGAAGTCCAGGGTGTGCAGGTATTCCGCTTCGTAGTTTCCTGTGTCCAGGTGTTGGATGTGGAAGTTCAGGGTGTCCAGGTATTCCGCTTCGTAATTTTCTGTATCTAGGTGTCGGATATGGATGTCCAGGGTGTCCAGGTATTCCGCTTCGTAGTTCTCTGTATCTAGGTGTCGGATGTGGAATTCCAGGGTGCGCAGGTATTCCGCTCCGTAGTTTCCTGTGTCCAGGTGTCGGATGTGGAAGTTCAGGGTGTCCATGTATTCCGCTTCGTAGTTTTCTGTACCTAGGTGTCGGATATGGAAGTTCAGGGTGTCCAGGTATTCCGCTTCGTAGTTTTCTGTACCTATGTGTCGGATATGGAAGTCCAGGGTGTCCAGGTATTCCGCTTCGTAGTTCTCTGTATCTAGGTGTCGGATGTGGAAGTTCAGGGTGTCCAGGTATTCTGCTTCGTAGTTTTCCGTACCTAGGTGTCGGATGTGGAAGTTCAGGGTGTCCAGGTATTTCGCTCCGTAGTTTCTTGAATCTAGGTACTGGATGTGGAAGTCCAGGGTGTCCAGGTATTCCGCTTCGTAATTTTCTGTATCTAGGTGTCGGATATGGAAGTCCAGGGTGTCCAGGTATTCCGCTTCGTAGTTCTCAGTATCTAGGTGTCGGATGTGGAAGTCCAGGATGTCCAGGTATTCCGCTTCGTAGTTTTCTGCATCTAGGTGTCGGATGTGGAAGTTCAGGGTGTCCAGGTATTCCGCTCCGTAGTTTCTTGTATCTAGGTACTGGATGTGGAGGTCCAGGGTATCCAGGCATTCCGCTCCGTAGTTTCCTGTATCCAGGTGTCGGATGTGGAAGTTCAGGGTGTCCAGGTATTCCTCTTCGTAGCTCTCTGTATTTATGTACTGGATGTGGAAGTCCAGGGTGTCCAGGTATTCCTCTTCGTAGCTCTCTGTATTTATGTACTGGATGTGGAAGTCCAGGGTGTCCAGGTATTCCGCTCCGCAGTTTCCTGTGTCCAGGTATCGGATGTGGAAGTGCAGGGTGTCCAGGTATTCCGCTTCGTAGTTTTCTGTACCTAGGTGTCGGATGTGGAAGTCCACGGTGTCCAGGTATTCCGCTTCGTAGTTCTCTGTATCTAGGTGTCGGATGTGGAAGTCCAGGGTGTGCAGGTATTCCGCTTCGTAGTTTCCTGTTTCCAGGTGTTGGATGTGGAAGTCCAGGGTGTCCAGGTATTCCGCTCCGTAGTTTCCTGTGTCCAGGTGTCGGATGTGGAAGTTCAGGGTGTCCAGGTATTCCGCTTCGTAATTTTCTGTGTCTAGGTGTCGGATATGGATGTCCAGGGTGTCCAGGTATTCCGCTTCGTAGTTCTCTGTATCTTGGTGTCGGATGTGGAAGCCCAGGGTGTGCAGGTATTCCGCTCCGTAGTTTCCTGTGTCCAGGTGTCGGATGTGGAAGTTCAGGGTGTCCATGTATTCCGCTTCGTAGTTTTCTGTACCTAGGTGTCGGATATGGAAGTTCAGGGTGTCCAGGTATTCCGCTTCGTAGTTTTCTGTACCTATGTGTCGGATATGGAAGTCCAGGGTGTCCAGGTATTCCGCTTCGTAGTTCTCTGTATCTAGGTGTCGGATGTGGAAGTTCAGGGTGTCCAGGTATTCTGCTTCGTAGTTTTCCGTACCTAGGTGTCGGATGTGGAAGTTCAGGGTGTCCAGGTATTTCGCTCCGTAGTTTCTTGAATCTAGGTACTGGATGTGGAAGTCCAGGGTGTCCAGGTATTCCGCTTCGTAATTCTCTGTATCTAGGTGTCGGATGTGGAAGTCCAGGGTGTCCAGGTATTCCGCTTCGTAATTTTCTGTATCTAGGTGTCGGATATGGAAGTCCAGGGTGTCCAGGTATTCCGCTTCGTCGTTCTCAGTATCTAGGTGTCGGATGTGGAAGTCCAGGATGTCCAGGTATTCCGCTTCGTAGTTTTCTGCATCTAGGTGTCGGATGTGGAAGTTCAGGGTGTCCAGGTATTCCGCTCCGTAGTTTCTTGTATCTAGGTACTGGATGTGGAGGTCCAGGGTATCCAGGCATTCCGCTCCGTAGTTTCCTGTATCCAGGTGTCGGATGTGGAAGTTCAGGGTGTCCAGGTATTCCTCTTCGTAGCTCTCTGTATTTATGTACTGGATGTGGAAGTCCAGGGTGTCCAGGTATTCCTCTTCGTAGCTCTCTGTATTTATGTACTGGATGTGGAAGTCCAGGGTGTCCAGGTATTCCGCTCCGCAGTTTCCTGTGTCCAGGTATCGGATGTGGAAGTTCAGGGTGTCCAGGTATTCCGCTTCGTAGTTTTCTGTACCTAGGTGTCGGATGTGGAAGTCCACGGTGTCCAGGTATTCCGCTTCGTAGTTCTCTGTATCTAGGTGTCGGATGTGGAAGTCCAGGGTGTGCAGGTATTCCGCTTCGTAGTTTCCTGTGTCCAGGTGTTGGATGTGGAAGTCCAGGGTGTCCAGGTATTCCGCTCCGTAGTTTCCTGTGTCCAGGTGTCGGATGTGGAAGTTCAGGGTGTCCAGGTATTCCGCTTCGTAATTTTCTGTATCTAGGTGTCGGATATGGATGTCCAGGGTGTCCAGGTATTCCGCTTCGTAGTTCTCTGTATCTAGGTGTCGGATGTGGAAGCCCAGGGTGTGCAGGTATTCCGCTCCGTAGTTTCCTGTGTCCAGGTGTCGGATGTGGAAGTTCAGGGTGTCCATGTATTCCGCTTCGTAGTTTTCTGTACCTAGGTGTCGGATATGGAAGTTCAGGGTGTCCAGGTATTCCGCTTCGTAGTTTTCTGTACCTATGTGTCGGATGTGGAAGTTCAGGGTGTCCAGGTATTCTGCTTCGTAGTTTTCCGTACCTAGGTGTCGGATGTGGAAGTTCAGGGTGTCCAGGTATTTCGCTCCGTAGTTTCTTGAATCTAGGTACTGGATGTGGAAGTCCAGGGTGTCCAGGTATTCCGCTTCGTAATTCTCTGTATCTAGGTGTCGGATGTGGAAGTCCAGGGTGTCCAGGTATTCCGCTTCGTAATTTTCTGTATCTAGGTGTCGGATATGGAAGTCCAGGGTGTCCAGGTATTCCGCTTCGTAGTTCTCAGTATCTAGGTGTCGGATGTGGAAGTCCAGGATGTCCAGGTATTCCGCTTCGTAGTTTTCTGCATCTAGGTGTCGGATGTGGAAGTTCAGGGTGTCCAGGTATTCCGCTCCGTAGTTTCTTGTATCTAGGTACTGGATGTGGAGGTCCAGGGTATCCAGGCATTCCGCTCCGTAGTTTCCTGTATCCAGGTGCCGGATGTGGAAGTTCAGGGTGTCCAGGTATTCCTCTTCGTAGCTCTCTGTATTTATGTACTGGATGTGGAAGTCCAGGGTGTCCAGGTATTCCTCTTCGTAGCTCTCTGTATTTATGTACTGGATGTGGAAGTCCAGGGTGTCCAGGTATTCCGCTCCGCAGTTTCCTGTGTCCAGGTATCGGATGTGGAAGTTCAGGGTGTCCAGGTATTCCGCTTCGTAGTTTTCTGTACCTAGGTGTCGGATGTGGAAGTCCACGGTGTCCAGGTATTCCGCTTCGTAGTTCTCTGTATCTAGGTGTCGGATGTGGAAGTCCAGGGTGTGCAGGTATTCCGCTTCGTAGTTTCCTGTGTCCAGGTGTTGGATGTGGAAGTCCAGGGTGTCCAGGTATTCCGCTCCGTAGTTTCCTGTGTCCAGGTGTCGGATGTGGAAGTTCAGGGTGTCCATGTATTCCGCTTCGTAGTTTTCTGTACCTAGGTGTCGGACATGGAAGTTCAGGGTGTCCAGGTATTCCGCTTCGTAGTTTTCTGTACCTATGTGTCGGATATGGAAGTCCAGGGTGTCCAGGTATTCCGCTTCGTAGTTCTCTGTATCTAGGTGTCGGATGTGGAAGTCCAGGGTGTGCAGGTATTCCGCTCCGTAGTTTCCTGTGTCCAGGTGTCGTATGTGGAAGTTCAGGGTGTCCAGGTATTCTGCTTCGTAGTTTTCCGTACCTAGGTGTCGGATGTGGAAGTTCAGGGTGTCCAGGTATTTCGCTCCGTAGTTTCTTGAATATAGGTACTGGATGTGGAAGTCCAGGGTGTCCAGGTATTCCGCTTCGTAATTCTCTGTATCTAGGTGTCGGATGTGGAAGTCCAGGGTGTCCAGGTATTCCGCTTCGTAATTTTCTGTATCTAGGTGTCGGATATGGAAGTCCAGGGTGTCCAGGTATTCCGCTTCGTAGTTCTCAGTATCTAGGTGTCGGATGTGGAAGTCCAGGATGTCCAGGTATTCCGCTTCGTAGTTTTCTGCATCTAGGTGTCGGATGTGGAAGTTCAGGGTGTCCAGGTATTCCGCTCCGTAGTTTCTTGTATCTAGGTACTGGATGTGGAGGTCCAGGGTATCCAGGCATTCCGCTCCGTAGTTTCCTGTATCCAGGTGCCGGATGTGGAAGTTCAGGGTGTCCAGGTATTCCTCTTCGTAGCTCTCTGTATTTATGTACTGGATGTGGAAGTCCAGGGTGTCCAGGTATTCCTCTTCGTAGCTCTCTGTATTTATGTACTGGATGTGGAAGTCCAGGGTGTCCAGGTATTCCGCTCCGCAGTTTCCTGTGTCCAGGTATCGGATGTGGAAGTTCAGGGTGTCCAGGTATTCCGCTTCGTAGTTTTCTGTACCTAGGTGTCGGATGTGGAAGTCCACGGTGTCCAGGTATTCCGCTTCGTAGTTCTCTGTATCTAGGTGTCGGATGTGGAAGTCCAGGGTGTGCAGGTATTCCGCTTCGTAGTTTCCTGTGTCCAGGTGTTGGATGTGGAAGTCCAGGGTGTCCAGGTATTCCGCTCCGTAGTTTCCTGTGTCCAGGTGTCGGATGTGGAAGTTCAGGGTGTCCATGTATTCCGCTTCGTAGTTTTCTGTACCTAGGTGTCGGATATGGAAGTTCAGGGTGTCCAGGTATTCCGCTTCGTAGTTTTCTGTACCTATGTGTCGGATATGGAAGTCCAGGGTGTCCAGGTATTCCGCTTCGTAGTTCTCTGTATCTAGGTGTCGGATGTGGAAGTCCAGGGTGTGCAGGTATTCCGCTCCGTAGTTTCCTGTGTCCAGGTGTCGTATGTGGAAGTTCAGGGTGTCCAGGTATTCTGCTTCGTAGTTTTCCGTACCTAGGTGTCGGATGTGGAAGTTCAGGGTGTCCAGGTATTTCGCTCCGTAGTTTCTTGTATCTAGGTACTGGATGTGGAAGTCCAGGGTGTCCAGGTATTCCGCTTCGTAATTCTCTGTATCTAGGTGTCGGATGTGGAAGTCCAGGGTGTCCAGGTATTCCGCTTCGTAATTTTCTGTATCTAGGTGTCGGATATGGAAGTCCAGGGTGTCCAGGTATTCCGCTTCGTAGTTCTCTGTATCTAGGTGTCGGATGTGGAAGTCCAGGGTGTGCAGGTATTCCGCTCCGTAGTTTCCTGTGTCCAGGTGTCGGATGTGGAAGTTCAGGGTGTCCAGGTATTCCGCTTCGTAGTTTTCTGTACCTACGTGTCGGATATGGAAGTCCAGGGTGTCCAGGTATTCCGCTTCGTAGTTCTCTGTATCTAGGTGTCGGATGTGGAAGTCCAGGGTGTGCAGGTATTCCGCTTCGTAGTTTCCTGTGTCCAGATGTTGGATGTGGAAGTCCATGGTCTCCAGGTATTCCGCTCCGTTGTTTCCTGTGTCTAGGTGTTGGATGTGGAAGTTCAGGGTGTCCAGGTATTCCGCTCCGTAGTGTCTTGTATCTAGGTACTGGATGTGGAAGTCCAGGGTGTCCAGGTATTCCGCTCCGTAGTTTTCTGTGTCCAGGAGTCGGATGTGGAAGTTCAGGGTGTCCAGGTATTCCGCTTCGTAATTTTCTGTATCTAGGTGTCGGATATGGATGTCCAGGGTGTCCAGGTATTCCGCTTCGTAGTTCTCTGTATCTAGGTGTCGGATGTGGAAGTCCAGGGTGTGCAGGTATTCCGCTCCGTAGTTTCCTGTGTCCAGGTGTCGGATGTGGAAGTTCAGGGTGTCCATGTATTCCGCTTCGTAGTTTTCTGTACCTAGGTGTCGGATATGGAAGTTCAGGGTGTCCAGGTATTCCGCTTCGTAATTCTCTGTATCTAGGTGTCGGATGTGGAAGTCCAGGGTGTCCAGGTATTCCGCTTCGTAATTTTCTGTATCTAGGTGTCGGATATGGAAGTCCAGGGTGTCCAGGTATTCCGCTTCGTACTTCTCTGTATCTAGGTGTCGGATGTGGAAGTCCAGGATGTCCAGGTATTCCGCTTCGTAGTTTTCTGCATCTAGGTGTCGGATGTGGAAGTTCAGGGTGTCCAGGTATTCCGCTCCGTAGTTTCTTGTATCTAGGTACTGGATGTGGAGGTCCAGGGTATCCAGGCATTCCGCTCCGTAGTTTCCTGTATCCAGGTGTCGGATGTGGAAGTTCAGGGTGTGCAGGTATTCCGCTTCGTAGTTTCCTGTGTCCAGGTGTTGGATGTGGAAGTCCAGGGTGTCCAGGTATTCCGCTCCGTAGTTTCCTGTGTCCAGGTGTCGGATGTGGAAGTTCAGGGTGTCCAGGTATTCCGCTTCGTAATTTTCTGTATCTAGGTGTCGGATATGGATGTCCAGGGTGTCCAGGTATTCCGCTTCCTAGTTCTCTGTATCTAGGTGTCGGATGTGGAAGTCCAGGTTGTGCAGGTATTCCGCTCCGTAGTTTCCTGTGTCCAGGTGTCGGATGTGGAAGTTCAGGGTGTCCATGTATTCCGCTTCGTAGTTTTCTGTACCTAGGTGTCGGATATGGAAGTTCAGGGTGTCCAGGTATTCCGCTTCGTAGTTTTCTGTACCTATGTGTCGGATATGGAAGTCCAGGGTGTCCAGGTATTCCGCTTCGTAGTTCTCTGTATCTAGGTGTCGGATGTGGAAGTCCAGGGTGTGCAGGTATTCCGCTCCGTAGTTTCCTGTGTCCAGGTGTCGTATGTGGAAGTTCAGGGTGTCCAGGTATTCTGCTTCGTAGTTTTCCGTACCTAGGTGTCGGATGTGGAAGTTCAGGGTGTCCAGGTATTTCGCTCCGTAGTTTCTTGTATCTAGGTACTGGATGTGGAAGTCCAGGGTGTCCAGGTATTCCGCTTCGTAATTCTCTGTATCTAGGTGTCGGATATGGATGTCCAGGGTGTCCAGGTATTCCGCTTCGTAGTTCTCTGTATCTAGGTGTCGGATGTGGAAGTCCAGGGTGTGCAGGTATTCCGCTCCGTAGTTTCCTGTGTCCAGGTGTCGGATGTGGAAGTTCAGGGTGTCCATGTATTCCGCTTCGTAGTTTTCTGTACCTAGGTGTCGGATATGGAAGTTCAGGGTGTCCAGGTATTCCGCTTCGTAATTCTCTGTATCTAGGTGTCGGATGTGGAAGTCCAGGGTGTCCAGGTATTCCGCTTCGTAATTTTCTGTATCTAGGTGTTGGATATGGAAGTCCAGGGTGTCCAGGTATTCCGCTTCGTACTTCTCTGTATCTAGGTGTCGGATGTGGAAGTCCAGGATGTCCAGGTATTCCGCTTCGTAGTTTTCTGCATCTAGGTGTCGGATGTGGAAGTTCAGGGTGTCCAGGTATTCCGCTCCGTAGTTTCTTGTATCTAGGTACTGGATGTGGAGGTCCAGGGTATCCAGGCATTCCGCTCCGTAGTTTCCTGTATCCAGGTGTCGGATGTGGAAGTTCAGGGTGTCCAGGTATTCCTCTTCGTAGCTCTCTGTATTTATGTACTGGATGTGGAAGTCCAGGGTGTCCAGGTATTCCGCTTCGTAGTTTTCTGTACCTATGTGTCGGATATGGAAGTCCAGGGTGTCCAGGTATTCCGCTTCGTAGTTCTCTGTATCTAGGTGTCGGATGTGGAAGTCCAGGGTGTGCAGGTATTCCGCTCCGTAGTTTCCTGTGTCCAGGTGTCGGATGTGGAAGTTCAGGGTGTCCATGTATTCCGCTTCGTAGTTTTCTGTACCTAGGTGTCGGATATGGAAGTTCAGGGTGTCCAGGTATTCCGCTTCGTAATTCTCTGTATCTAGGTGTCGGATGTGGAAGTCCAGGGTGTCCAGGTATTCCGCTTCGTACTTCTCTGTATCTAGGTGTCGGATGTGGAAGTCCAGGATGTCCAGGTATTCCGCTTCGTAGTTTTCTGCATCTAGGTGTCGGATGTGGAAGTTCAGGGTGTCCAGGTATTCCGCTCCGTAGTTTCTTGTATCTAGGTACTGGATGTGGAGGTCCAGGGTATCCAGGCATTCCGCTCCGTAGTTTCCTGTATCCAGGTGTCGGATGTGGAAGTTCAGGGTGTGCAGGTATTCCGCTTCGTAGTTTCCTGTGTCCAGGTGTTGGATGTGGAAGTCCAGGGTGTCCAGGTATTCCGCTCCGTAGTTTCCTGTGTCCAGGTGTCGGATGTGGAAGTTCAGGGTGTCCAGGTATTCCGCTTCGTAATTTTCTGTATCTAGGTGTCGGATATGGATGTCCAGGGTGTCCAGGTATTCCGCTTCCTAGTTCTCTGTATCTAGGTGTCGGATGTGGAAGTCCAGGTTGTGCAGGTATTCCGCTCCGTAGTTTCCTGTGTCCAGGTGTCGGATGTGGAAGTTCAGGGTGTCCATGTATTCCGCTTCGTAGTTTTCTGTACCTAGGTGTCGGATATGGAAGTTCAGGGTGTCCAGGTATTCCGCTTCGTAGTTTTCTGTACCTATGTGTCGGATATGGAAGTCCAGGGTGTCCAGGTATTCCGCTTCGTAGTTCTCTGTATCTAGGTGTCGGATGTGGAAGTCCAGGGTGTGCAGGTATTCCGCTCCGTAGTTTCCTGTGTCCAGGTGTCGTATGTGGAAGTTCAGGGTGTCCAGGTATTCTGCTTCGTAGTTTTCCGTACCTAGGTGTCGGATGTGGAAGTTCAGGGTGTCCAGGTATTTCGCTCCGTAGTTTCTTGTATCTAGGTACTGGATGTGGAAGTCCAGGGTGTCCAGGTATTCCGCTTCGTAATTCTCTGTATCTAGGTGTCGGATATGGATGTCCAGGGTGTCCAGGTATTCCGCTTCGTAGTTCTCTGTATCTAGGTGTCGGATGTGGAAGTCCAGGGTGTGCAGGTATTCCGCTCCGTAGTTTCCTGTGTCCAGGTGTCGGATGTGGAAGTTCAGGGTGTCCATGTATTCCGCTTCGTAGTTTTCTGTACCTAGGTGTCGGATATGGAAGTTCAGGGTGTCCAGGTATTCCGCTTCGTAATTCTCTGTATCTAGGTGTCGGATGTGGAAGTCCAGGGTGTCCAGGTATTCCGCTTCGTAATTTTCTGTATCTAGGTGTCGGATATGGAAGTCCAGGGTGTCCAGGTATTCCGCTTCGTACTTCTCTGTATCTAGGTGTCGGATGTGGAAGTCCAGGATGTCCAGGTATTCCGCTTCGTAGTTTTCTGCATCTAGGTGTCGGATGTGGAAGTTCAGGGTGTCCAGGTATTCCGCTCCGTAGTTTCTTGTATCTAGGTACTGGATGTGGAGGTCCAGGGTATCCAGGCATTCCGCTCCGTAGTTTCCTGTATCCAGGTGTCGGATGTGGAAGTTCAGGGTGTCCAGGTATTCCTCTTCGTAGCTCTCTGTATTTATGTACTGGATGTGGAAGTCCAGGGTGTCCAGGTATTCCGCTTCGTAGTTTTCTGTACCTATGTGTCGGATATGGAAGTCCAGGGTGTCCAGGTATTCCGCTTCGTAGTTCTCTGTATCTAGGTGTCGGATGTGGAAGTCCAGGGTGTGCAGGTATTCCGCTCCGTAGTTTCCTGTGTCCAGGTGTCGGATGTGGAAGTTCAGGGTGTCCATGTATTCCGCTTCGTAGTTTTCTGTACCTAGGTGTCGGATATGGAAGTTCAGGGTGTCCAGGTATTCCGCTTCGTAATTCTCTGTATCTAGGTGTCGGATGTGGAAGTCCAGGGTGTCCAGGTATTCCGCTTCGTAATTTTCTGTATCTAGGTGTCGGATATGGAAGTCCAGGGTGTCCAGGTATTCCGCTTCGTACTTCTCTGTATCTAGGTGTCGGATGTGGAAGTCCAGGATGTCCAGGTATTCCGCTTCGTAGTTTTCTGCATCTAGGTGTCGGATGTGGAAGTTCAGGGTGTCCAGGTATTCCGCTCCGTAGTTTCTTGTATCTAGGTACTGGATGTGGAGGTCCAGGGTATCCAGGCATTCCGCTCCGTAGTTTCCTGTATCCAGGTGTCGGATGTGGAAGTTCAGGGTGTCCAGGTATTCCGCTTCGTAGTTCTCTGTATCTAGGTGTCGGATGTGGAAGCCCAGGGTGTGCAGGTATTCCGCTCCGTAGTTTCCTGTGTCCAGGTGTCGGATGTGGAAGTTCAGGGTGTCCATGTATTCCGCTTCGTAGTTTTCTGTACCTAGGTGTCGGATATGGAAGTTCAGGGTGTCCAGGTATTCCGCTTCGTAGTTTTCTGTACCTATGTGTCGGATATGGAAGTCCAGGGTGTCCAGGTATTCCGCTTCGTAGTTCTCTGTATCTAGGTGTCGGATGTGGAAGTTCAGGGTGTCCAGGTATTCTGCTTCGTAGTTTTCCGTACCTAGGTGTCGGATGTGGAAGTTCAGGGTGTCCAGGTATTTCGCTCCGTAGTTTCTTGAATCTAGGTACTTGGTGTGGAAGTCCAGGGTGTCCAGGTATTCCGCTTCGTAGTTCTCAGTATCTAGGTGTCGGATGTGGAAGTCCAGGATGTCCAGGTATTCCGCTTTGTAGTTTTCTGCATCTAGGTGTCGGATGTGGAAGTTCAGGGTGTCCAGGTATTCCGCTCCGTAGTTTCTTGTATCTAGGTACTGGATGTGGAGGTCCAGGGTATCCAGGCATTCCGCTCCGTAGTTTCCTGTATCCAGGTGTCGGATGTGGAAGTTCAGGGTGTCCAGGTATTCCTCTTCGTAGCTCTCTGTATTTATGTACTGGATGTGGAAGTCCAGGGTGTCCAGGTATTCCTCTTCGTAGCTCTCTGTATTTATGTACTGGATGTGGAAGTCCAGGGTGTCCAGGTATTCCGCTCCGCAGTTTCCTGTGTCCAGGTATCGGATGTGGAAGTGCAGGGTGTCCAGGTATTCCGCTTCGTAGTTTTCTGTACCTAGGTGTCGGATGTGGAAGTCCACGGTGTCCAGGTATTCCGCTTCGTAGTTCTCTGTATCTAGGTGTCGGATGTGGAAGTCCAGGGTGTGCAGGTATTCCGCTTCGTAGTTTCCTGTGTCCAGGTGTCGGATGTGGAAGTTCAGGGTGTCCATGTATTCCGCTTCGTAGTTTTCTGTACCTAGGTGTCGGATATGGAAGTTCAGGGTGTCCAGGTATTCCGCTTCGTAGTTTTCTGTACCTATGTGTCGGATATGGAAGTCCAGGGTGTCCAGGTATTCCGCTTCGTAGTTCTCTGTATCTAGGTGTCGGATGTGGAAGTTCAGGGTGTCCAGGTATTCTGCTTCGTA
This sequence comes from Cephus spinipes, assembly GCA_963971525.1. NCBI lineage: Eukaryota > Metazoa > Arthropoda > Insecta > Hymenoptera > Cephidae > Cephus > Cephus spinipes. Next base: position 22,264,836 of record OZ020573.1, read on the forward strand.
GTTTTCCGTACCTAGGTGTCGGATGTGGAAGTTCAGGGTGTCCAGGTATTTCGCTCCGTAGTTTCTTGAATCTAGGTACTGGATGTGGAAGTCCAGGGTGTCCAGGTATTCCGCTTCGTAATTCTCTGTATCTAGGTGTCGGATGTGGAAGTCCAGGGTGTCCAGGTATTCCGCTTCGTAATTTTCTGTATCTAGGTGTCGGATATGGAAGTCCAGGGTGTCCAGGTATTCCGCTTCGTCGTTCTCAGTATCTAGGTGTCGGATGTGGAAGTCCAGGATGTCCAGGTATTCCGCTTCGTAGTTTTCTGCATCTAGGTGTCGGATGTGGAAGTTCAGGGTGTCCAGGTATTCCGCTCCGTAGTTTCTTGTATCTAGGTACTGGATGTGGAGGTCCAGGGTATCCAGGCATTCCGCTCCGTAGTTTCCTGTATCCAGGTGTCGGATGTGGAAGTTCAGGGTGTCCAGGTATTCCTCTTCGTAGCTCTCTGTATTTATGTACTGGATGTGGAAGTCCAGGGTGTCCAGGTATTCCTCTTCGTAGCTCTCTGTATTTATGTACTGGATGTGGAAGTCCAGGGTGTCCAGGTATTCCGCTCCGCAGTTTCCTGTGTCCAGGTATCGGATGTGGAAGTTCAGGGTGTCCAGGTATTCCGCTTCGTAGTTTTCTGTACCTAGGTGTCGGATGTGGAAGTCCACGGTGTCCAGGTATTCCGCTTCGTAGTTCTCTGTATCTAGGTGTCGGATGTGGAAGTCCAGGGTGTGCAGGTATTCCGCTTCGTAGTTTCCTGTGTCCAGGTGTTGGATGTGGAAGTCCAGGGTGTCCAGGTATTCCGCTCCGTAGTTTCCTGTGTCCAGGTGTCGGATGTGGAAGTTCAGGGTGTCCAGGTATTCCGCTTCGTAATTTTCTGTATCTAGGTGTCGGATATGGATGTCCAGGGTGTCCAGGTATTCCGCTTCGTAGTTCTCTGTATCTAGGTGTCGGATGTGGAAGCCCAGGGTGTGCAGGTATTCCGCTCCGTAGTTTCCTGTGTCCAGGTGTCGGATGTGGAAGTTCAGGGTGTCCATGTATTCCGCTTCGTAGTTTTCTGTACCTAGGTGTCGGATATGGAAGTTCAGGGTGTCCAGGTATTCCGCTTCGTAGTTTTCTGTACCTATGTGTCGGATATGGAAGTCCAGGGTGTCCAGGTATTCCGCTTCGTAGTTCTCTGTATCTAGGTGTCGGATGTGGAAGTTCAGGGTGTCCAGGTATTCTGCTTCGTAGTTTTCCGTACCTAGGTGTCGGATGTGGAAGTTCAGGGTGTCCAGGTATTTCGCTCCGTAGTTTCTTGAATCTAGGTACTGGATGTGGAAGTCCAGGGTGTCCAGGTATTCCGCTTCGTAATTCTCTGTATCTAGGTGTCGGATGTGGAAGTCCAGGGTGTCCAGGTATTCCGCTTCGTAATTTTCTGTATCTAGGTGTCGGATATGGAAGTCCAGGGTGTCCAGGTATTCCGCTTCGTAGTTCTCAGTATCTAGGTGTCGGATGTGGAAGTCCAGGATGTCCAGGTATTCCGCTTCGTAGTTTTCTGCATCTAGGTGTCGGATGTGGAAGTTCAGGGTGTCCAGGTATTCCGCTCCGTAGTTTCTTGTATCTAGGTACTGGATGTGGAGGTCCAGGGTATCCAGGCATTCCGCTCCGTAGTTTCCTGTATCCAGGTGTCGGATGTGGAAGTTCAGGGTGTCCAGGTATTCCTCTTCGTAGCTCTCTGTATTTATGTACTGGATGTGGAAGTCCAGGGTGTCCAGGTATTCCTCTTCGTAGCTCTCTGTATTTATGTACTGGATGTGGAAGTCCAGGGTGTCCAGGTATTCCGCTCCGCAGTTTCCTGTGTCCAGGTATCGGATGTGGAAGTTCAGGGTGTCCAGGTATTCCGCTTCGTAGTTTTCTGTACCTAGGTGTCGGATGTGGAAGTCCACGGTGTCCAGGTATTCCGCTTCGTAGTTCTCTGTATCTAGGTGTCGGATGTGGAAGTCCAGGGTGTGCAGGTATTCCGCTTCGTAGTTTCCTGTGTCCAGGTGTTGGATGTGGAAGTCCAGGGTGTCCAGGTATTCCGCTCCGTAGTTTCCTGTGTCCAGGTGTCGGATGTGGAAGTTCAGTGTGTCCAGGTATTCCGCTTCGTAATTTTCTGTATCTAGGTGTCGGATATGGATGTCCAGGGTGTCCAGGTATTCCGCTTCGTAGTTCTCTGTATCTAGGTGTCGGATGTGGAAGTCCAGGGTGTGCAGGTATTCCGCTCCGTAGTTTCCTGTGTCCAGGTGTCGGATGTGGAAGTTCAGGGTGTCCATGTATTCCGCTTCGTGGTTTTCTGTACCTAGGTGTCGGATATGGAAGTTCAGGGTGTCCAGGTATTCCGCTTCGTAGTTTTCTGTACCTATGTGTCGGATATGGAAGTCCAGGGTGTCCAGGTATTCCGCTTCGTAGTTCTCTGTATCTAGGTGTCGGATGTGGAAGTCCAGGGTGTGCAGGTATTCCGCTCCGTAGTTTCCTGTGTCCAGGTGTCGTATGTGGAAGTTCAGGGTGTCCAGGTATTCTGCTTCGTAGTTTTCCGTACCTAGGTGTCGGATGTGGAAGTTCAGGGTGTCCAGGTATTTCGCTCCGTAGTTTCTTGTATCTAGTTACTGGATGTGGAAGTCCAGGGTGTCCAGGTATTCCGCTTCGTAATTCTCTGTATCTAGGTGTCGGATGTGGAAGTCCAGGGTGTCCAGGTATTCCGCTTCGTAATTTTCTGTATCTAGGTGTCGGATATGGAAGTCCAGGGTGTCCAGGTATTCCGCTTCGTAGTTCTCTGTATCTAGGTGTCGGATGTGGAAGTCCAGGGTGTGCAGGTATTCCGCTCCGTAGTTTCCTGTGTCCAGGTGTCGGATGTGGAAGTTCAGGGTGTCCAGGTATTCCGCTTCGTAGTTTTCTGTACCTACGTGTCGGATATGGAAGTCCAGGGTGTCCAGGTATTCCGCTTCGTAGTTCTCTGTATCTAGGTGTCGGATGTGGAAGTCCAGGGTGTGCAGGTATTCCGCTTCGTAGTTTCCTGTGTCCAGATGTTGGATGTGGAAGTCCAGGGTCTCCAGGTATTCCGCTCCGTTGTTTCCTGTGTCTAGGTGTTGGATGTGGAAGTTCAGGGTGTTCAGGTATTCCGCTCCGTAGTGTCTTGTATCTAGGTACTGGATGTGGAAGTCCAGGGTGTCCAGGTATTCCGCTCCGTAGTTTCCTGTGTCCAGGAGTCGGATGTGGAAGTTCAGGGTGTCCAGGTATTCCGCTTCGTAATTTTCTGTATCTAGGTGTCGGATATGGATGTCCAGGGTGTCCAGGTATTCCGCTTCGTAGTTCTCTGTATCTAGGTGTCGGATGTGGAAGTCCAGGGTGTGCAGGTATTCCGCTCCGTAGTTTCCTGTGTCCAGGTGTCGGATGTGGAAGTTCAGGGTGTCCATGTATTCCGCTTCGTAGTTTTCTGTACCTAGGTGTCGGATATGGAAGTTCAGGGTGTCCAGGTATTCCGCTTCGTAATTCTCTGTATCTAGGTGTCGGATGTGGAAGTCCAGGGTGTCCAGGTATTCCGCTTCGTAATTTTCTGTATCTAGGTGTCGGATATGGAAGTCCAGGGTGTCCAGGTATTCCGCTTCGTACTTCTCTGTATCTAGGTGTCGGATGTGGAAGTCCAGGATGTCCAGGTATTCCGCTTCGTAGTTTTCTGCATCTAGGTGTCGGATGTGGAAGTTCAGGGTGTCCAGGTATTCCGCTCCGTAGTTTCTTGTATCTAGGTACTGGATGTGGAGGTCCAGGGTATCCAGGCATTCCGCTCCGTAGTTTCCTGTATCCAGGTGTCGGATGTGGAAGTTCAGGGTGTCCAGGTATTCCTCTTCGTAGCTCTCTGTATTTATGTACTGGATGTGGAAGTCCAGGGTGTCCAGGTATTCCGCTCCGCAGTTTCCTGTGTCCAGGTATCGGATGTGGAAGTCCAGGGTGTCCAGGTATTCCGCTCCGTAGTTTCCTGTGTCCAGGAGTCGGATGTGGAAGTTCAGGGTGTCCAGGTATTCCGCTTCGTAATTTTCTGTATCTAGGTGTCGGATATGGATGTCCAGGGTGTCCAGGTATTCCGCTTCGTAGTTCTCTGTATCTAGGTGTCGGATGTGGAAGTCCAGGGAGTGCAGGTATTCCGCTCCGTAGTTTCCTGTGTCCAGGTGTCGGATGTGGAAGTTCAGGGTGTCCATGTATTCCGCTTCGTAGTTTTCTGTACCTAGGTGTCGGATATGGAAGTTCAGGGTGTCCAGGTATTCCGCTTCGTAATTCTCTGTATCTAGGTGTCGGATGTGGAAGTCCAGGGTGTCCAGGTATTCCGCTTCGTAATTTTCTGTATCTAGGTGTCGGATATGGAAGTCCAGGGTGTCCAGGTATTCCGCTTCGTACTTCTCTGTATCTAGGTGTCGGATGTGGAAGTCCAGGATGTCCAGGTATTCCGCTTCGTAGTTTTCTGCATCTAGGTGTCGGATGTGGAAGTTCAGGGTGTCCAGGTATTCCGCTCCGTAGTTTCTTGTATCTAGGTACTGGATGTGGAGGTCCAGGGTATCCAGGCATTCCGCTCCGTAGTTTCCTGTATCCAGGTGTCGGATGTGGAAGTTCAGGGTGTCCAGGTATTCCTCTTCGTAGCTCTCTGTATTTATGTACTGGATGTGGAAGTCCAGGGTGTCCAGGTATTCCGCTCCGCAGTTTCCTGTGTCCAGGTATCGGATGTGGAAGTTCAGGGTGTCCAGGTATTCCGCTTCGTAATTTTCTGTATCTAGGTGTCGGATATGCATGTCCAGGGTGTCCAGGTATTCCGCTTCGTTGTTCTCTGTATCTAGGTGTCGGATGTGGAAGTCCAGGGTGTGCAGGTACTCCGCTCCGTAGTTTCCTGTGTCCAGGTGTCGGCTGTGGAAGTTCAGGGTGTCCATGTATTCCGCTTCGTAGTTTTCTGTACCTAGGTGTCGGATATGGAAGTTCAGGGTGTCCAGGTATTCCGCTTCGTAGTTTTCTGTACCTAGGTGTCGGATATGGAAGTCCAGGGTGTCCAGGTATTCCGCTTCGTAGTTTCCTGTGTCCAGGTATCGGATGTGGAAGTCCAGGGTGTCCAGGTATTCCGCTCCGTAGTTTCCTGTGTCCAGGAGTCGGATGTGGAAGTTCAGGGTGTCCAGGTATTCCGCTTCGTAATTTTCTGTATCTAGGTGTCGGATATGGATGTCCAGGGTGTCCAGGTATTCCGCTTCGTAGTTCTCTGTATCTAGGTGTCGGATGTGGAAGTCCAGGGAGTGCAGGTATTCCGCTCCGTAGTTTCCTGTGTCCAGGTGTCGGATGTGGAAGTTCAGGGTGTCCATGTATTCCGCTTCGTAGTTTTCTGTACCTAGGTGTCGGATATGGAAGTTCAGGGTGTCCAGGTATTCCGCTTCGTAATTCTCTGTATCTAGGTGTCGGATGTGGAAGTCCAGGGTGTCCAGGTATTCCGCTTCGTAATTTTCTGTATCTAGGTGTCGGATATGGAAGTCCAGGGTGTCCAGGTATTCCGCTTCGTACTTCTCTGTATCTAGGTGTCGGATGTGGAAGTCCAGGATGTCCAGGTATTCCGCTTCGTAGTTTTCTGCATCTAGGTGTCGGATGTGGAAGTTCAGGGTGTCCAGGTATTCCGCTCCGTAGTTTCTTGTATCTAGGTACTGGATGTGGAGGTCCAGGGTATCCAGGCATTCCGCTCCGTAGTTTCCTGTATCCAGGTGTCGGATGTGGAAGTTCAGGGTGTCCAGGTATTCCTCTTCGTAGCTCTCTGTATTTATGTACTGGATGTGGAAGTCCAGGGTGTCCAGGTATTCCGCTCCGCAGTTTCCTGTGTCCAGGTATCGGATGTGGAAGTTCAGGGTGTCCAGGTATTCCGCTTCGTAATTTTCTGTATCTAGGTGTCGGATATGCATGTCCAGGGTGTCCAGGTATTCCGCTTCGTTGTTCTCTGTATCTAGGTGTCGGATGTGGAAGTCCAGGGTGTGCAGGTACTCCGCTCCGTAGTTTCCTGTGTCCAGGTGTCGGCTGTGGAAGTTCAGGGTGTCCATGTATTCCGCTTCGTAGTTTTCTGTACCTAGGTGTCGGATATGGAAGTTCAGGGTGTCCAGGTATTCCGCTTCGTAGTTTTCTGTACCTAGGTGTCGGATATGGAAGTCCAGGGTGTCCAGGTATTCCGCTTCGTAGTTCTCTGTATCTAGGTGTCGGATGTGGAAGTCCAGGGTGTGCAGGTATTCCGCTCCGTAGTTTCCTGTGTCCAGGTGTCGGATGTGGAAGTTCAGGGTGTCCAGGTATTCTGCTTCGTAGTTTTCCGTACCTAGGTGTCGGATGTGGAAGTTCAGGGTGTCCAGGTATTTCGCTCCGTAGTTTCTTGTATCTAGGTACTGGATGTGGAAGTCCAGGGTGTCCAGGTATTCCGCTTCGTAATTCTCTGTATCTAGGTGTCGGATGTGGAAGTCTAGGGTGTCCAGGTATTCCGCTTCGTAATTTTCTGTATCTAGGTGTCGGATATGGAAGTCCAGGGTGTCCAGGTATTCCGCTTCGTAGTTCTCTGTATCTAGGTGTCGGATGTGGAAGTCCAGGGTGTGCAGGTATTCCGCTCCGTAGTTTCCTGTGTCCAGGTGTCGGATGTGGAAGTTCAGGGTGTCCAGGTATTCCGCTTCGTAGTTTTCTGTACCTACGTGTCGGATATGGAAGTCCAGGGTGTCCAGGTATTCCGATTCGTAGTTCTCTGTATCTAGGTGTCGGATGTGGAAGTCCAGGGTGTGCAGGTATTCCGCTTTGTAGTTTCCTGTGTCCAGATGTTGGATGTGGAAGTCCAGGGTGTCCAGGTATTCCGCTCCGTTGTTTCCTGTGTCTAGGTATTGGATGTGGAAGTTCAGGGTGTCCAGGTATTCCGCTCCGTAGTGTCTTGTATCTAGGTACTGGATGTGGAAATCCAGGGTGTCCAGGTATTCCGCTTCGTAGTTTTCCGTACCTAGGTGTCGGATGTGGAAGTTCAGGGTGTCCAGGTATTTCGCTCCGTAGTTTCTTGTATCTAGGTACTGGATGTGGAAGTCCAGGGTGTCCAGGTATTCCGCTTCGTAATTCTCTGTATCTAGGTGTCGGATGTGGAAGTCCAGGGTGTCCAGGTATTCCGCTTCGTAATTTTCTGTATCTAGGTGTCGGATATGGAAGTCCAGGGTGTCCAGGTATTCCGCTTCATAGTTCTCTGTATCTAGGTGTCGGATGTGGAAGTCCAGGGTGTGCAGGTATTCCGCTCCGTAGTTTCCTGTGTCCAGGTGTCGGATGTGGAAGTTCAGGGTGTCCAGGTATTCCGCTTCGTAGTTTTCTGTACCTACGTGTCGGATATGGAAGTCCAGGGTGTGCAGGTATTCCGCTCCGTAGTTTCCTGTGTCCAGGTGTCGGATGTGGAAGTTCAGGGTGTCCAGGTATTCCGCTTCGTAGTTTTCTGTACCTACGTGTCGGATATGGAAGTCCAGGGTGTCCAGGTATTCCGCTTCGTAATTCTCTGTATCTAGGTGTCGGATGTGGAAGTCTAGGGTGTCCAGGTATTCCGCTTCGTAATTTTCTGTATCTAGGTGTCGGATATGGAAGTCCAGGGTGTCCAGGTATTCCGCTTCGTAGTTCTCTGTATCTAGGTGTCGGATGTGGAAGTCCAGGGTGTGCAGGTATTCCGCTCCGTAGTTTCCTGTGTCCAGGTGTCGGATGTGGAAGTTCAGGGTGTCCAGGTATTCCGCTTCGTAGTTTTCTGTACCTACGTGTCGGATATGGAAGTCCAGGGTGTCCAGGTATTCCGATTCGTAGTTCTCTGTATCTAGGTGTCGGATGTGGAAGTCCAGGGTGTGCAGGTATTCCGCTTTGTAGTTTCCTGTGTCCAGATGTTGGATGTGGAAGTCCAGGGTGTCCAGGTATTCCGCTCCGTTGTTTCCTGTGTCTAGGTATTGGATGTGGAAGTTCAGGGTGTCCAGGTATTCCGCTCCGTAGTGTCTTGTATCTAGGTACTGGATGTGGAAATCCAGGGTGTCCAGGTATTCCGCTTCGTAGTTTTCCGTACCTAGGTGTCGGATGTGGAAGTTCAGGGTGTCCAGGTATTTCGCTCCGTAGTTTCTTGTATCTAGGTACTGGATGTGGAAGTCCAGGGTGTCCAGGTATTCCGCTTCGTAATTCTCTGTATCTAGGTGTCGGATGTGGAAGTCCAGGGTGTCCAGGTATTCCGCTTCGTAATTTTCTGTATCTAGGTGTCGGATATGGAAGTCCAGGGTGTCCAGGTATTCCGCTTCATAGTTCTCTGTATCTAGGTGTCGGATGTGGAAGTCCAGGGTGTGCAGGTATTCCGCTCCGTAGTTTCCTGTGTCCAGGTGTCGGATGTGGAAGTTCAGGGTGTCCAGGTATTCCGCTTCGTAGTTTTCTGTACCTACGTGTCGGATATGGAAGTCCAGGGTGTGCAGGTATTCCGCTCCGTAGTTTCCTGTGTCCAGGTGTCGGATGTGGAAGTTCAGGGTGTCCAGGTATTCCGCTTCGTAGTTTTCTGTACCTACGTGTCGGATATGGAAGTCCAGGGTGTGCAGGTATTCCGCTCCGTAGTTTCCTGTGTCCAGGTGTCGGATGTGGAAGTTCAGGGTGTCCAGGTATTCCGCTTCGTAATTTTCTGTATCTAGGTGTCGGATATGGATGTCCAGGGTGTCCAGGTATTCCGCTTCGTAGTTCTCTGTATCTAGGTGTCGGATGTGGAAGTCCAGGGTGTGCAGGTATTCCGCTCCGTAGTTTCCTGTGTCCAGGTGTCGGATGTGGAAGTTCAGGGTGTCCATGTATTCCGCTTCGTGGTTTTCTGTACCTAGGTGTCGGATATGGAAGTTCAGGGTGTCCAGGTATTCCGCTTCGTAGTTTTCTGTACCTATGTGTCGGATATGGAAGTCCAGGGTGTCCAGGTATTCCGCTTCGTAGTTCTCTGTATCTAGGTGTCGGATGTGGAAGTCCAGGGTGTGCAGGTATTCCGCTCCGTAGTTTCCTGTGTCCAGGTGTCGTATGTGGAAGTTCAGGGTGTCCAGGTATTCTGCTTCGTAGTTTTCCGTACCTAGGTGTCGGATGTGGAAGTTCAGGGTGTCCAGGTATTTCGCTCCGTAGTTTCTTGTATCTAGTTACTGGATGTGGAAGTCCAGGGTGTCCAGGTATTCCGCTTCGTAATTCTCTGTATCTAGGTGTCGGATGTGGAAGTCCAGGGTGTCCAGGTATTCCGCTTCGTAATTTTCTGTATCTAGGTGTCGGATATGGAAGTCCAGGGTGTCCAGGTATTCCGCTTCGTAGTTCTCTGTATCTAGGTGTCGGATGTGGAAGTCCAGGGTGTGCAGGTATTCCGCTCCGTAGTTTCCTGTGTCCAGGTGTCGGATGTGGAAGTTCAGGGTGTCCAGGTATTCCGCTTCGTAGTTTTCTGTACCTACGTGTCGGATATGGAAGTCCAGGGTGTCCAGGTATTCCGCTTCGTAGTTCTCTGTATCTAGGTGTCGGATGTGGAAGTCCAGGGTGTGCAGGTATTCCGCTTCGTAGTTTCCTGTGTCCAGATGTTGGATGTGGAAGTCCAGGGTCTCCAGGTATTCCGCTCCGTTGTTTCCTGTGTCTAGGTGTTGGATGTGGAAGTTCAGGGTGTTCAGGTATTCCGCTCCGTAGTGTCTTGTATCTAGGTGTCGGATGTGGAAGTCCAGGGTGTCCAGGTATTCCGCTCCGTAGTTTCCTGTGTCCAGGAGTCGGATGTGGAAGTTCAGGGTGTCCAGGTATTCCGCTTCGTAATTTTCTGTATCTAGGTGTCGGATATGGAAGTTCAGGGTGTCCAGGTATTCCGCTTCGTAATTCTCTGTATCTAGGTGTCGGATGTGGAAGTCCAGGGTGTCCAGGTATTCCGCTTCGTAATTTTCTGTATCTAGGTGTCGGATATGGAAGTCCAGGGTGTCCAGGTATTCCGCTTCGTACTTCTCTGTATCTAGGTGTCGGATGTGGAAGTCCAGGATGTCCAGGTATTCCGCTTCGTAGTTTTCTGCATCTAGGTGTCGGATGTGGAAGTTCAGGGTGTCCAGGTATTCCGCTCCGTAGTTTCTTGTATCTAGGTACTGGATGTGGAGGTCCAGGGTATCCAGGCATTCCGCTCCGTAGTTTCCTGTATCCAGGTGTCGGATGTGGAAGTTCAGGGTGTCCAGGTATTCCTCTTCGTAGCTCTCTGTATTTATGTACTGGATGTGGAAGTCCAGGGTGTCCAGGTATTCCGCTTCGTAGTTTTCTGTACCTATGTGTCGGATATGGAAGTCCAGGGTGTCCAGGTATTCCGCTTCGTAGTTCTCTGTATCTAGGTGTCGGATGTGGAAGTCCAGGGTGTGCAGGTATTCCGCTCCGTAGTTTCCTGTGTCCAGGTGTCGGATGTGGAAGTTCAGGGTGTCCATGTATTCCGCTTCGTAGTTTTCTGTACCTAGGTGTCGGATATGGAAGTTCAGGGTGTCCAGGTATTCCGCTTCGTAATTCTCTGTATCTAGGTGTCGGATGTGGAAGTCCAGGGTGTCCAGGTATTCCGCTTCGTAATTTTCTGTATCTAGGTGTCGGATATGGAAGTCCAGGGTGTCCAGGTATTCCGCTTCGTACTTCTCTGTATCTAGGTGTCGGATGTGGAAGTCCAGGATGTCCAGGTATTCCGCTTCGTAGTTTTCTGCATCTAGGTGTCGGATGTGGAAGTTCAGGGTGTCCAGGTATTCCGCTCCGTAGTTTCTTGTATCTAGGTACTGGATGTGGAGGTCCAGGGTATCCAGGCATTCCGCTCCGTAGTTTCCTGTATCCAGGTGTCGGATGTGGAAGTTCAGGGTGTCCAGGTATTCCTCTTCGTAGCTCTCTGTATTTATGTACTGGATGTGGAAGTCCAGGGTGTCCAGGTATTCCGCTTCGTAGTTTTCTGTACCTATGTGTCGGATATGGAAGTCCAGGGTGTCCAGGTATTCCGCTTCGTAGTTCTCTGTATCTAGGTGTCGGATGTGGAAGTTCAGGGTGTCCAGGTATTTCGCTCCGTAGTTTCTTGAATCTAGGTACTGGATGTGGAAGTCCAGGGTGTCCAGGTATTCCGCTTCGTAATTCTCTGTATCTAGGTGTCGGATGTGGAAGTCCAGGGTGTCCAGGTATTTCGCTCCGTAGTTTCTTGAATCTAGGTACTGGATGTGGAAGTCCAGGGTGTCCAGGTATTCCGCTTCGTAATTCTCTGTATCTAGGTGTCGGATGTGGAAGTCCAGGGTGTCCAGGTATTCCGCTTCGTAATTTTCTGTATCTAGGTGTCGGATATGGAAGTCCAGGGTGTCCAGGTATTCCGCTTCGTAGTTCTCAGTATCTAGGTGTCGGATGTGGAAGTCCAGGATGTCCAGGTATTCCGCTTCGTAGTTTTCTGCATCTAGGTGTCGGATGTGGAAGTTCAGGGTGTCCAGGTATTCCGCTCCGTAGTTTCTTGTATCTAGGTACTGGATGTGGAGGTCCAGGGTATCCAGGCATTCCGCTCCGTAGTTTCCTGTATCCAGGTGTCGGATGTGGAAGTTCAGGGTGTCCAGGTATTCCTCTTCGTAGCTCTCTGTATTTATGTACTGGATGTGGAAGTCCAGGGTGTCCAGGTATTCCTCTTCGTAGCTCTCTGTATTTATGTACTGGATGTGGAAGTCCAGGGTGTCCAGGTATTCCGCTCCGCAGTTTCCTGTGTCCAGGTATCGGATGTGGAAGTTCAGGGTGTCCAGGTATTCCGCTTCGTAGTTTTCTGTACCTAGGTGTCGGATGTGTAAGTCCACGGTGTCCAGGTATTCCGCTTCGTAGTTCTCTGTATCTAGGTGTCGGATGTGGAAGTCCAGGGTGTGCAGGTATTCCGCTTCGTAGTTTCCTGTGTCCAGGTGTTGGATGTGGAAGTCCAGGGTGTCCAGGTATTCCGCTCCGTAGTTTCCTGTGTCCAGGTGTCGGATGTGGAAGTTCAGGGTGTCCAGGTATTCCGCTTCGTAATTTTCTGTATCTAGGTGTCGGATATGGATGTCCAGGGTGTCCAGGTATTCCGCTTCGTAGTTCTCTGTATCTAGGTGTCGGATGTGGAAGCCCAGGGTGTGCAGGTATTCCGCTCCGTAGTTTCCTGTGTCCAGGTGTCGGATGTGGAAGTTCAGGGTGTCCATGTATTCCGCTTCGTAGTTTTCTGTACCTAGGTGTCGGATATGGAAGTTCAGGGTGTCCAGGTATTCCGCTTCGTAGTTTTCTGTACCTATGTGTCGGATATGGAAGTCCAGGGTGTCCAGGTATTCCGCTTCGTAGTTCTCTGTATCTAGGTGTCGGATGTGGAAGTTCAGGGTGTCCAGGTATTCTGCTTCGTAGTTTTCCGTACCTAGGTGTCGGATGTGGAAGTTCAGGGTGTCCAGGTATTTCGCTCCGTAGTTTCTTGAATCTAGGTACTTGGTGTGGAAGTCCAGGGTGTCCAGGTATTCCGCTTCGTAGTTCTCAGTATCTAGGTGTCGGATGTGGAAGTCCAGGATGTCCAGGTATTCCGCTTTGTAGTTTTCTGCATCTAGGTGTCGGATGTGGAAGTTCAGGGTGTCCAGGTATTCCGCTCCGTAGTTTCTTGTATCTAGGTACTGGATGTGGAGGTCCAGGGTATCCAGGCATTCCGCTCCGTAGTTTCCTGTATCCAGGTGTCGGATGTGGAAGTTCAGGGTGTCCAGGTATTCCTCTTCGTAGCTCTCTGTATTTATGTACTGGATGTGGAAGTCCAGGGTGTCCAGGTATTCCTCTTCGTAGCTCTCTGTATTTATGTACTGGATGTGGAAGTCCAGGGTGTCCAGGTATTCCGCTCCGCAGTTTCCTGTGCCCAGGTATCGGATGTGGAAGTGCAGGGTGTCCAGGTATTCCGCTTCGTAGTTTTCTGTACCTAGGTGTCGGATGTGGAAGTCCACGGTGTCCAGGTATTCCGCTTCGTAGTTCTCTGTATCTAGGTGTCGGATGTGGAAGTCCAGGGTGTGCAGGTATTCCGCTTCGTAGTTTCCTGTGTCCAGGTGTCGGATGTGGAAGTTCAGGGTGTCCATGTATTCCGCTTCGTAGTTTTCTGTACCTAGGTGTCGGATATGGAAGTTCAGGGTGTCCAGGTATTCCGCTTCGTAGTTTTCTGTACCTATGTGTCGGATATGGAAGTCCAGGGTGTCCAGGTATTCCGCTTCGTAGTTCTCTGTATCTAGGTGTCGGATGTGGAAGTTCAGGGTGTCCAGGTATTCTGCTTCGTAGTTTTCCGTACCTAGGTGTCGGATGTGGAAGTTCAGGGTGTCCAGGTATTTCGCTCCGTAGTTTCTTGAATCTAGGTACTGGATGTGGAAGTCCAGGGTGTCCAGGTATTCCGCTTCGTAATTCTCTGTATCTAGGTGTCGGATGTGGAAGTCCAGGGTGTCCAGGTATTCCGCTTCGTAATTTTCTGTATCTAGGTGTCGGATATGGAAGTCCAGGGTGTCCAGGTATTCCGCTTCGTCGTTCTCAGTATCTAGGTGTCGGATGTGGAAGTCCAGGATGTCCAGGTATTCCGCTTCGTAGTTTTCTGCATCTAGGTGTCGGATGTGGAAGTTCAGGGTGTCCAGGTATTCCGCTCCGTAGTTTCTTGTATCTAGGTACTGGATGTGGAGGTCCAGGGTATCCAGGCATTCCGCTCCGTAGTTTCCTGTATCCAGGTGTCGGATGTGGAAGTTCAGGGTGTCCAGGTATTCCTCTTCGTAGCTCTCTGTATTTATGTACTGGATGTGGAAGTCCAGGGTGTCCAGGTATTCCTCTTCGTAGCTCTCTGTATTTATGTACTGGATGTGGAGGTCCAGGGTGTCCAGGTATTCCGCTCCGCAGTTTCCTGTGTCCAGGTATCGGATGTGGAAGTTCAGGGTGTCCAGGTATTCCGCTTCGTAGTTTTCTGTACCTAGGTGTCGGATGTGGAAGTCCACGGTGTCCAGGTATTCCGCTTCGTAGTTCTCTGTATCTAGGTGTCGGATGTGGAAGTCCAGGGTGTGCAGGTATTCCGCTTCGTAGTTTCCTGTGTCCAGGTGTTGGATGTGGAAGTCCAGGGTGTCCAGGTATTCCGCTCCGTAGTTTCCTGTGTCCAGGTGTCGGATGTGGAAGTTCAGGGTGTCCAGGTATTCCGCTTCGTAATTTTCTGTATCTAGGTGTCGGATATGGATGTCCAGGGTGTCCAGGTATTCCGCTTCGTAGTTCTCTGTATCTAGGTGTCGGATGTGGAAGCCCAGGGTGTGCAGGTATTCCGCTCCGTAGTTTCCTGTGTCCAGGTGTCGGATGTGGAAGTTCAGGGTGTCCATGTATTCCGCTTCGTAGTTTTCTGTACCTAGGTGTCGGATATGGAAGTTCAGGGTGTCCAGGTATTCCGCTTCGTAGTTTTCTGTACCTATGTGTCGGATATGGAAGTCCAGGGTGTCCAGGTATTCCGCTTCGTAGTTCTCTGTATCTAGGTGTCGGATGTGGAAGTTCAGGGTGTCCAGGTATTCTGCTTCGTAGTTTTCCGTACCTAGGTGTCGGATGTGGAAGTTCAGGGTGTCCAGGTATTTCGCTCCGTAGTTTCTTGAATCTAGGTACTGGATGTGGAAGTCCAGGGTGTCCAGGTATTCCGCTTCGTAATTCTCTGTATCTAGGTGTCGGATGTGGAAGTCCAGGGTGTCCAGGTATTCCGCTTCGTAATTTTCTGTATCTAGGTGTCGGATATGGAAGTCCAGGGTGTCCAGGTATTCCGCTTCGTAGTTCTCAGTATCTAGGTGTCGGATGTGGAAGTCCAGGATGTCCAGGTATTCCGCTTCGTAGTTTTCTGCATCTAGGTGTCGGATGTGGAAGTTCAGGGTGTCCAGGTATTCCGCTCCGTAGTTTCTTGTATCTAGGTACTGGATGTGGAGGTCCAGGGTATCCAGGCATTCCGCTCCGTAGTTTCCTGTATCCAGGTGTCGGATGTGGAAGTTCAGGGTGTCCAGGTATTCCTCTTCGTAGCTCTCTGTATTTATGTACTGGATGTGGAAGTCCAGGGTGTCCAGGTATTCCTCTTCGTAGCTCTCTGTATTTATGTACTGGATGTGGAAGTCCAGGGTGTCCAGGTATTCCGCTCCGCAGTTTCCTGTGTCCAGGTATCGGATGTGGAAGTTCAGGGTGTCCAGGTATTCCGCTTCGTAGTTTTCTGTACCTAGGTGTCGGATGTGGAAGTCCACGGTGTCCAGGTATTCCGCTTCGTAGTTCTCTGTATCTAGGTGTCGGATGTGGAAGTCCAGGGTGTGCAGGTATTCCGCTTCGTAGTTTCCTGTGTCCAGGTGTTGGATGTGGAAGTCCAGGGTGTCCAGGTATTCCGCTCCGTAGTTTCCTGTGTCCAGGTGTCGGATGTGGAAGTTCAGTGTGTCCAGGTATTCCGCTTCGTAATTTTCTGTATCTAGGTGTCGGATATGGATGTCCAGGGTGTCCAGGTATTCCGCTTCGTAGTTCTCTGTATCTAGGTGTCGGATGTGGAAGTCCAGGGTGTGCAGGTATTCCGCTCCGTAGTTTCCTGTGTCCAGGTGTCGGATGTGGAAGTTCAGGGTGTCCATGTATTCCGCTTCGTGGTTTTCTGTACCTAGGTGTCGGATATGGAAGTTCAGGGTGTCCAGGTATTCCGCTTCGTAGTTTTCTGTACCTATGTGTCGGATATGGAAGTCCAGGGTGTCCAGGTATTCCGCTTCGTAGTTCTCTGTATCTAGGTGTCGGATGTGGAAGTCCAGGGTGTGCAGGTATTCCGCTCCGTAGTTTCCTGTGTCCAGGTGTCGTATGTGGAAGTTCAGGGTGTCCAGGTATTCTGCTTCGTAGTTTTCCGTACCTAGGTGTCGGATGTGGAAGTTCAGGGTGTCCAGGTATTTCGCTCCGTAGTTTCTTGTATCTAGTTACTGGATGTGGAAGTCCAGGGTGTCCAGGTATTCCGCTTCGTAATTCTCTGTATCTAGGTGTCGGATGTGGAAGTCCAGGGTGTCCAGGTATTCCGCTTCGTAATTTTCTGTATCTAGGTGTCGGATATGGAAGTCCAGGGTGTCCAGGTATTCCGCTTCGTCGTTCTCAGTATCTAGGTGTCGGATGTGGAAGTCCAGGATGTCCAGGTATTCCGCTTCGTAGTTTTCTGCATCTAGGTGTCGGATGTGGAAGTTCAGGGTGTCCAGGTATTCCGCTCCGTAGTTTCTTGTATCTAGGTACTGGATGTGGAGGTCCAGGGTATCCAGGCATTCCGCTCCGTAGTTTCCTGTATCCAGGTGTCGGATGTGGAAGTTCAGGGTGTCCAGGTATTCCTCTTCGTAGCTCTCTGTATTTATGTACTGGATGTGGAAGTCCAGGGTGTCCAGGTATTCCTCTTCGTAGCTCTCTGTATTTATGTACTGGATGTGGAAGTCCAGGGTGTCCAGGTATTCCGCTCCGCAGTTTCCTGTGTCCAGGTATCGGATGTGGAAGTTCAGGGTGTCCAGGTATTCCGCTTCGTAGTTTTCTGTACCTAGGTGTCGGATGTGGAAGTCCACGGTGTCCAGGTATTCCGCTTCGTAGTTCTCTGTATCTAGGTGTCGGATGTGGAAGTCCAGGGTGTGCAGGTATTCCGCTTCGTAGTTTCCTGTGTCCAGGTGTTGGATGTGGAAGTCCAGGGTGTCCAGGTATTCCGCTCCGTAGTTTCCTGTGTCCAGGTGTCGGATGTGGAAGTTCAGGGTGTCCAGGTATTCCGCTTCGTAATTTTCTGTATCTAGGTGTCGGATATGGATGTCCAGGGTGTCCAGGTATTCCGCTTCGTAGTTCTCTGTATCTAGGTGTCGGATGTGGAAGCCCAGGGTGTGCAGGTATTCCGCTCCGTAGTTTCCTGTGTCCAGGTGTCGGATGTGGAAGTTCAGGGTGTCCATGTATTCCGCTTCGTAGTTTTCTGTACCTAGGTGTCGGATATGGAAGTTCAGGGTGTCCAGGTATTCCGCTTCGTTGTTTTCTGTACCTATGTGTCGGATATGGAAGTCCAGGGTGTCCAGGTATTCCGCTTCGTAGTTCTCTGTATCTAGGTGTCGGATGTGGAAGTTCAGGGTGTCCAGGTATTCTGCTTCGTAGTTTTCCGTACCTAGGTGTCGGATGTGGAAGTTCAGGGTGTCCAGGTATTTCGCTCCGTAGTTTCTTGAATCTAGGTACTGGATGTGGAAGTCCAGGGTGTCCAGGTATTCCGCTTCGTAATTCTCTGTATCTAGGTGTCGGATGTGGAAGTCCAGGGTGTCCAGGTATTCCGCTTCGTAATTTTCTGTATCTAGGTGTCGGATATGGAAGTCCAGGGTGTCCAGGTATTCCGCTTCGTAGTTCTCAGTATCTAGGTGTCGGATGTGGAAGTCCAGGATGTCCAGGTATTCCGCTTCGTAGTTTTCTGCATCTAGGTGTCGGATGTGGAAGTTCAGGGTGTCCAGGTATTCCGCTCCGTAGTTTCTTGTATCTAGGTACTGGATGTGGAGGTCCAGGGTATCCAGGCATTCCGCTCCGTAGTTTCCTGTATCCAGGTGTCGGATGTGGAAGTTCAGGGTGTCCAGGTATTCCTCTTCGTAGCTCTCTGTATTTATGTACTGGATGTGGAAGTCCAGGGTGTCCAGGTATTCCTCTTCGTAGCTCTCTGTATTTATGTACTGGATGTGGAAGTCCAGGGTGTCCAGGTATTCCGCTCCGCAGTTTCCTGTGTCCAGGTATCGGATGTGGAAGTTCAGGGTGTCCAGGTATTCCGCTTCGTAGTTTTCTGTACCTAGGTGTCGGATGTGGAAGTCCACGGTGTCCAGGTATTCCGCTTCGTAGTTCTCTGTATCTAGGTGTCGGATGTGGAAGTCCAGGGTGTGCAGGTATTCCGCTTCGTAGTTTCCTGTGTCCAGGTGTTGGATGTGGAAGTCCAGGGTGTCCAGGTATTCCGCTCCGTAGTTTCCTGTGTCCAGGTGTCGGATGTGGAAGTTCAGTGTGTCCAGGTATTCCGCTTCGTAATTTTCTGTATCTAGGTGTCGGATATGGATGTCCAGGGTGTCCAGGTATTCCGCTTCGTAGTTCTCTGTATCTAGGTGTCGGATGTGGAAGTCCAGGGTGTGCAGGTATTCCGCTCCGTAGTTTCCTGTGTCCAGGTGTCGGATGTGGAAGTTCAGGGTGTCCATGTATTCCGCTTCGTGGTTTTCTGTACCTAGGTATCGGATATGGAAGTTCAGGGTGTCCAGGTATTCCGCTTCGTAGTTTTCTGTACCTATGTGTCGGATATGGAAGTCCAGGGTGTCCAGGTATTCCGCTTCGTAGTTCTCTGTATCTAGGTGTCGGATGTGGAAGTCCAGGGTGTGCAGGTATTCCGCTCCGTAGTTTCCTGTGTCCAGGTGTCGTATGTGGAAGTTCAGGGTGTCCAGGTATTCTGCTTCGTAGTTTTCCGTACCTAGGTGTCGGATGTGGAAGTTCAGGGTGTCCAGGTATTTCGCTCCGTAGTTTCTTGTATCTAGTTACTGGATGTGGAAGTCCAGGGTGTCCAGGTATTCCGCTTCGTAATTCTCTGTATCTAGGTGTCGGATGTGGAAGTCCAGGGTGTCCAGGTATTCCGCTTCGTAATTTTCTGTATCTAGGTGTCGGATATGGAAGTCCAGGGTGTCCAGGTATTCCGCTTCGTAGTTCTCTGTATCTAGGTGTCGGATGTGAAAGTCCAGGGTGTGCAGGTATTCCGCTCCGTAGTTTCCTGTGTCCAGGTGTCGGATGTGGAAGTTCAGGGTGTCCAGGTATTCCGCTTCGTAGTTTTCTGTACCTACGTGTCGGATATGGAAGTCCAGGGTGTCCAGGTATTCCGCTTCGTAGTTCTCTGTATCTAGGTGTCGGATGTGGAAGTCCAGGGTGTGCAGGTATTCCGCTTCGTAGTTTCCTGTGTCCAGATGTTGGATGTGGAAGTCCAGGGTCTCCAGGTATTCCGCTCCGTTGTTTCCTGTGTCTAGGTGTTGGATGTGGAAGTTCAGGGTGTTCAGGTATTCCGCTCCGTAGTGTCTTGTATCTAGGTACTGGATGTGGAAGTCCAGGGTGTCCAGGTATTCCGCTCCGTAGTTTCCTGTGTCCAGGAGTCGGATGTGGAAGTTCAGGGTGTCCAGGTATTCCGCTTCGTAATTTTCTGTATCTAGGTGTCGGATATGGATGTCCAGGGTGTCCAGGTATTCCGCTTCGTAGTTCTCTGTATCTAGGTGTCGGATGTGGAAGTCCAGGGTGTGCAGGTATTCCGCTCCGTAGTTTCCTGTGTCCAGGTGTCGGATGTGGAAGTTCAGGGTGTCCATGTATTCCGCTTCGTAGTTTTCTGTACCTAGGTGTCGGATATGGAAGTTCAGGATGTCCAGGTATTCCGCTTCGTAATTCTCTGTATCTAGGTGTCGGATGTGGAAGTCCAGGGTGTCCAGGTATTCCGCTTCGTAATTTTCTGTATCTAGGTGTCGGATATGGAAGTCCAGGGTGTCCAGGTATTCCGCTTCGTACTTCTCTGTATCTAGGTGTCGGATGTGGAAGTCCAGGATGTCCAGGTATTCCGCTTCGTAGTTTTCTGCATCTAGGTGTCGGATGTGGAAGTTCAGGGTGTCCAGGTATTCCGCTCCGTAGTTTCTTGTATCTAGGTACTGGATGTGGAGGTCCAGGGTATCCAGGCATTCCGCTCCGTAGTTTCCTGTATCCAGGTGTCGGATGTGGAAGTTCAGGGTGTCCAGGTATTCCTCTTCGTAGCTCTCTGTATTTATGTACTGGATGTGGAAGTCCAGGGTGTCCAGGTATTCCGCTCCGCAGTTTCCTGTGTCCAGGTATCGGATGTGGAAGTCCAGGGTGTCCAGGTATTCCGCTCCGTAGTTTCCTGTGTCCAGGAGTCGGATGTGGAAGTTCAGGGTGTCCAGGTATTCCGCTTCGTAATTTTCTGTATCTAGGTGTCGGATATGGATGTCCAGGGTGTCCAGGTATTCCGCTTCGTAGTTCTCTGTATCTAGGTGTCGGATGTGGAAGTCCAGGGAGTGCAGGTATTCCGCTCCGTAGTTTCCTGTGTCCAGGTGTCGGATGTGGAAGTTCAGGGTGTCCATGTATTCCGCTTCGTAGTTTTCTGTACCTAGGTGTCGGATATGGAAGTTCAGGGTGTCCAGGTATTCCGCTTCGTAATTCTCTGTATCTAGGTGTCGGATGTGGAAGTCCAGGGTGTCCAGGTATTCCGCTTCGTAATTTTCTGTATCTAGGTGTCGGATATGGAAGTCCAGGGTGTCCAGGTATTCCGCTTCGTACTTCTCTGTATCTAGGTGTCGGATGTGGAAGTCCAGGATGTCCAGGTATTCCGCTTCGTAGTTTTCTGCATCTAGGTGTCGGATGTGGAAGTTCAGGGTGTCCAGGTATTCCGCTCCGTAGTTTCTTGTATCTAGGTACTGGATGTGGAGGTCCAGGGTATCCAGGCATTCCGCTCCGTAGTCTCCTGTATCCAGGTGTCGGATGTGGAAGTTCAGGGTGTCCAGGTATTCCTCTTCGTAGCTCTCTGTATTTATGTACTGGATGTGGAAGTCCAGGGTGTCCAGGTATTCCGCTCCGCAGTTTCCTGTGTCCAGGTATCGGATGTGGAAGTTCAGGGTGTCCAGGTATTCCGCTTCGTAATTTTCTGTATCTAGGTGTCGGATATGCATGTCCAGGGTGTCCAGGTATTCCGCTTCGTTGTTCTCTGTATCTAGGTGTCGGATGTGGAAGTCCAGGGTGTGCAGGTACTCCGCTCCGTAGTTTCCTGTGTCCAGGTGTCGGATGTGGAAGTTCAGGGTGTCCATGTATTCCGCTTCGTAGTTTTCTGTACCTAGGTGTCGGATATGGAAGTTCAGGGTGTCCAGGTATTCCGCTTCGTAGTTTTCTGTACCTAGGTGTCGGATATGGAAGTCCAGGGTGTCCAGGTATTCCGCTTCGTAGTTCTCTGTATCTAGGTGTCGGATGTGGAAGTCCAGGGTGTGCAGGTATTCCGCTCCGTAGTTTCCTGTGTCCAGGTGTCGGATGTGGAAGTTCAGGGTGTCCAGGTATTCTGCTTCGTAGTTTTCCGTACCTAGGTGTCGGATGTGGAAGTTCAGGGTGTCCAGGTATTTCGCTCCGTAGTTTCTTGTATCTAGGTACTGGATGTGGAAGTCCAGGGTGTCCAGGTATTCCGCTTCGTAATTCTCTGTATCTAGGTGTCGGATGTGGAAGTCTAGGGTGTCCAGGTATTCCGCTTCGTAATTTTCTGTATCTAGGTGTCGGATATGGAAGTCCAGGGTGTCCAGGTATTCCGCTTCGTAGTTCTCTGTATCTAGGTGTCGGATGTGGAAGTCCAGGGTGTGCAGGTATTCCGCTCCGTAGTTTCCTGTGTCCAGGTGTCGGATGTGGAAGTTCAGGGTGTCCAGGTATTCCGCTTCGTAGTTTTCTGTACCTACGTGTCGGATATGGAAGTCCAGGGTGTCCAGGTATTCCGATTCGTAGTTCTCTGTATCTAGGTGTCGGATGTGGAAGTCCAGGGTGTGCAGGTATTCCGCTTTGTAGTTTCCTGTGTCCAGATGTTGGATGTGGAAGTCCAGGGTGTCCAGGTATTCCGCTCCGTTGTTTCCTGTGTCTAGGTATTGGATGTGGAAGTTCAGGGTGTCCAGGTATTCCGCTCCGTAGTGTCTTGTATCTAGGTACTGGATGTGGAAATCCAGGGTGTCCAGGTATTCCGCTTCGTAGTTTTCCGTACCTAGGTGTCGGATGTGGAAGTTCAGGGTGTCCAGGTATTTCGCTCCGTAGTTTCTTGTATCTAGGTACTGGATGTGGAAGTCCAGGGTGTCCAGGTATTCCGCTTCGTAATTCTCTGTATCTAGGTGTCGGATGTGGAAGTCCAGGGTGTCCAGGTATTCCGCTTCGTAATTTTCTGTATCTAGGTGTCGGATATGGAAGTCCAGGGTGTCCAGGTATTCCGCTTCATAGTTCTCTGTATCTAGGTGTCGGATGTGGAAGTCCAGGGTGTGCAGGTATTCCGCTTCGTAGTTTTCTGTACCTACGTGTCGGATATGGAAGTCCAGGGTGTGCAGGTATTCCGCTCCGTAGTTTCCTGTGTCCAGGTGTCGGATGTGGAAGTTCAGGGTGTCCAGGTATTCCGCTTCGTAGTTTTCTGTACCTACGTGTCGGATATGGAAGTCCAGGGTGTGCAGGTATTCCGCTCCGTAGTTTCCTGTGTCCAGGTGTCGGATGTGGAAGTTCAGGGTGTCCAGGTATTCCGCTTCGTAGTTTTCTGTACCTACGTGTCGGATATGGAAGTCCAGGGTGTGCAGGTATTCCGCTCCGTAGTTTCCTGTGTCCAGGTGTCGGATGTGGAAGTTCAGGGTGTCCAGGTATTCCGCTTCGTAATTTTCTGTATCTAGGTGTCGGATATGGATGTCCAGGGTGTCCAGGTATTCCGCTTCGTAGTTCTCTGTATCTAGGTGTCGGATGTGGAAGTCCAGGGTGTGCAGGTATTCCGCTCCGTAGTTTCCTGTGTCCAGGTGTCGGATGTGGAAGTTCAGGGTGTCCATGTATTCCGCTTCGTGGTTTTCTGTACCTAGGTGTCGGATATGGAAGTTCAGGGTGTCCAGGTATTCCGCTTCGTAGTTTTCTGTACCTATGTGTCGGATATGGAAGTCCAGGGTGTCCAGGTATTCCGCTTCGTAGTTCTCTGTATCTAGGTGTCGGATGTGGAAGTCCAGGGTGTGCAGGTATTCCGCTCCGTAGTTTCCTGTGTCCAGGTGTCGTATGTGGAAGTTCAGGGTGTCCAGGTATTCTGCTTCGTAGTTTTCCGTACCTAGGTGTCGGATGTGGAAGTTCAGGGTGTCCAGGTATTTCGCTCCGTAGTTTCTTGTATCTAGTTACTGGATGTGGAAGTCCAGGGTGTCCAGGTATTCCGCTTCGTAATTCTCTGTATCTAGGTGTCGGATGTGGAAGTCCAGGGTGTCCAGGTATTCCGCTTCGTAATTTTCTGTATCTAGGTGTCGGATATGGAAGTCCAGGGTGTCCAGGTATTCCGCTTCGTAGTTCTCTGTATCTAGGTGTCGGATGTGGAAGTCCAGGGTGTGCAGGTATTCCGCTCCGTAGTTTCCTGTGTCCAGGTGTCGGATGTGGAAGTCCAGGGTGTCCAGGTATTCCGCTTCGTAGTTCTCTGTATCTAGGTGTCGGATGTGGAAGTCCAGGGTGTGCAGGTATTCCGCTTCGTAGTTTCCTGTGTCCAGATGTTGGATGTGGAAGTCCAGGGTCTCCAGGTATTCCGCTCCGTTGTTTCCTGTGTCTAGGTGTTGGATGTGGAAGTTCAGGGTGTTCAGGTATTCCGCTCCGTAGTGTCTTGTATCTAGGTACTGGATGTGGAAGTCCAGGGTGTCCAGGTATTCCGCTCCGTAGTTTCCTGTGTCCAGGAGTCGGATGTGGAAGTTCAGGGTGTCCAGGTATTCCGCTTCGTAATTTTCTGTATCTAGGTGTCGGATATGGATGTCCAGGGTGTCCAGGTATTCCGCTTCGTAGTTCTCTGTATCTAGGTGTCGGATGTGGAAGTCCAGGGTGTGCAGGTATTCCGCTCCGTAGTTTCCTGTGTCCAGGTGTCGGATGTGGAAGTTCAGGGTGTCCATGTATTCCGCTTCGTAGTTTTCTGTACCTAGGTGTCGGATATGGAAGTTCAGGGTGTCCAGGTATTCCGCTTCGTAATTCTCTGTATCTAGGTGTCGGATGTGGAAGTCCAGGGTGTCCAGGTATTCCGCTTCGTAATTTTCTGTATCTAGGTGTCGGATATGGAAGTCCAGGGTGTCCAGGTATTCCGCTTCGTACTTCTCTGTATCTAGGTGTCGGATGGAAGTCCAGGATGTCCAGGTATTCCGCTTCGTAGTTTTCTGCATCTAGGTGTCGGATGTGGAAGTTCAGGGTGTCCAGGTATTCCGCTCCGTAGTTTCTTGTATCTAGGTACTGGATGTGGAGGTCCAGGGTATCCAGGCATTCCGCTCCGTAGTTTCCTGTATCCAGGTGTCGGATGTGGAAGTTCAGGGTGTCCAGGTATTCCTCTTCGTAGCTCTCTGTATTTATGTACTGGATGTGGAAGTCCAGGGTGTCCAGGTATTCCGCTCCGCAGTTTCCTGTGTCCAGGTATCGGATGTGGAAGTCCAGGGTGTCCAGGTATTCCGCTCCGTAGTTTCCTGTGTCCAGGAGTCGGATGTGGAAGTTCAGGGTGTCCAGGTATTCCGCTTCGTAATTTTCTGTATCTAGGTGTCGGATATGGATGTCCAGGGTGTCCAGGTATTCCGCTTCGTAGTTCTCTGTATCTAGGTGTCGGATGTGGAAGTCCAGGGAGTGCAGGTATTCCGCTCCGTAGTTTCCTGTGTTCAGGTGTCGGATGTGGAAGTTCAGGGTGTCCATGTATTCCGCTTCGTAGTTTTCTGTACCTAGGTGTCGGATATGGAAGTTCAGGGTGTCCAGGTATTCCGCTTCGTAATTCTCTGTATCTAGGTGTCGGATGTGGAAGTCCAGGGTGTCCAGGTATTCCGCTTCGTAATTTTCTGTATCTAGGTGTCGGATATGGAAGTCCAGGGTGTCCAGGTATTCCGCTTCGTACTTCTCTGTATCTAGGTGTCGGATGTGGAAGTCCAGGATGTCCAGGTATTCCGCTTCGTAGTTTTCTGCATCTAGGTGTCGGATGTGGAAGTTCAGGGTGTCCAGGTATTCCGCTCCGTAGTTTCTTGTATCTAGGTACTGGATGTGGAGGTCCAGGGTATCCAGGCATTCCGCTCCGTAGTTTCCTGTATCCAGGTGTCGGATGTGGAAGTTCAGGGTGTCCAGGTATTCCTCTTCGTAGCTCTCTGTATTTATGTACTGGATGTGGAAGTCCAGGGTGTCCAGGTATTCCGCTCCGCAGTTTCCTGTGTCCAGGTATCGGATGTGGAAGTTCAGGGTGTCCAGGTATTCCGCTTCGTAATTTTCTGTATCTAGGTGTCGGATATGGATGTCCAGGGTGTCCAGGTATTCCGCTTCGTTGTTCTCTGTATCTAGGTGTCGGATGTGGAAGTCCAGGGTGTGCAGGTACTCCGCTCCGTAGTTTCCTGTGTCCAGGTGTCGGATGTGGAAGTTCAGGGTGTCCATGTATTCCGCTTCGTAGTTTTCTGTACCTAGGTGTCGGATATGGAAGTTCAGGGTGTCCAGGTATTCCGCTTCGTAGTTTTCTGTACCTAGGTGTCGGATATGGAAGTCCACGGTGTCCAGGTATTCCGCTTCGTAGTTCTCTGTATCTAGGTGTCGGATGTGGAAGTCCAGGGTGTGCAGGTATTCCGCTCCGTAGTTTCCTGTGTCCAGGTGTCGGATGTGGAAGTTCAGGGTGTCCAGGTATTCTGCTTCGTAGTTTTCCGTACCTAGGTGTCGGATGTGGAAGTTCAGGGTGTCCAGGTATTTCGCTCCGTAGTTTCTTGTATCTAGGTACTGGATGTGGAAGTCCAGGGTGTCCAGGTATTCCGCTTCGTAATTCTCTGTATCTAGGTGTCGGATGTGGAAGTCTAGGGTGTCCAGGTATTCCGCTTCGTAATTTTCTGTATCTAGGTGTCGGATATGGAAGTCCAGGGTGTCCAGGTATTCCGCTTCGTAGTTCTCTGTATCTAGGTGTCGGATGTGGAAGTCCAGGGTGTGCAGGTATTCCGCTCCGTAGTTTCCTGTGTCCAGGTGTCGGATGTGGAAGTTCAGGGTGTCCAGGTATTCCGCTTCGTAGTTTTCTGTACCTACGTGTCGGATATGGAAGTCCAGGGTGTCCAGGTATTCCGATTCGTAGTTCTCTGTATCTAGGTGTCGGATGTGGAAGTCCAGGGTGTGCAGGTATTCCGCTTTGTAGTTTCCTGTGTCCAGATGTTGGATGTGGAAGTCCAGGGTGTCCAGGTATTCCGCTCCGTTGTTTCCTGTGTCTAGGTATTGGATGTGGAAGTTCAGGGTGTCCAGGTATTCCGCTCCGTAGTGTCTTGTATCTAGGTACTGGATGTGGAAATCCAGGGTGTCCAGGTATTCCGCTTCGTAGTTTTCCGTACCTAGGTGTCGGATGTGGAAGTTCAGGGTGTCCAGGTATTTCGCTCCGTAGTTTCTTGTATCTAGGTACTGGATGTGGAAGTCCAGGGTGTCCAGGTATTCCGCTTCGTAATTTTCTGTATCTAGGTGTCGGATATGGAAGTCCAGGGTGTCCAGGTATTCCGCTTCATAGTTCTCTGTATCTAGGTGTCGGATGTGGAAGTCCAGGGTGTGCAGGTATTCCGCTCCGTAGTTTCCTGTGTCCAGGTGTCGGATGTGGAAGTTCAGGGTGTCCAGGTATTCCGCTTCGTAGTTTTCTGTACCTACGTGTCGGATATGGAAGTCCAGGGTGTCCAGGTATTCCGCTTCGTAGTTCTCTGTATCTAGGTGTCGGATGTGGAAGTCCAGGGTGTGCAGGTATTCCGCTCCGTAGTTTCCTGTGTCCAGGTGTCGGATGTGGAAGTTCAGGGTGTCCAGGTATTCTGCTTCGTAGTTTTCCGTACCTAGGTGTCGGATGTGGAAGTTCAGGGTGTCCAGGTATTTCGCTCCGTAGTTTCTTGTATCTAGGTACTGGATGTGGAAGTCCAGGGTGTCCAGGTATTCCGCTTCGTAATTCTCTGTATCTAGGTGTCGGATGTGGAAGTCTAGGGTGTCCAGGTATTCCGCTTCGTAATTTTCTGTATCTAGGTGTCGGATATGGAAGTCCAGGGTGTCCAGGTATTCCGCTTCGTAGTTCTCTGTATCTAGGTGTCGGATGTGGAAGTCCAGGGTGTGCAGGTATTCCGCTCCGTAGTTTCCTGTGTCCAGGTGTCGGATGTGGAAGTTCAGGGTGTCCAGGTATTCCGCTTCGTAGTTTTCTGTACCTACGTGTCGGATATGGAAGTCCAGGGTGTCCAGGTATTCCGATTCGTAGTTCTCTGTATCTAGGTGTCGGATGTGGAAGTCCAGGGTGTGCAGGTATTCCGCTTTGTAGTTTCCTGTGTCCAGATGTTGGATGTGGAAGTCCAGGGTGTCCAGGTATTCCGCTCCGTTGTTTCCTGTGTCTAGGTATTGGATGTGGAAGTTCAGGGTGTCCAGGTATTCCGCTCCGTAGTGTCTTGTATCTAGGTACTGGATGTGGAAATCCAGGGTGTCCAGGTATTCCGCTTCGTAGTTTTCCGTACCTAGGTGTCGGATGTGGAAGTTCAGGGTGTCCAGGTATTTCGCTCCGTAGTTTCTTGTATCTAGGTACTGGATGTGGAAGTCCAGGGTGTCCAGGTATTCCGCTTCGTAATTCTCTGTATCTAGGTGTCGGATGTGGAAGTCCAGGGTGTCCAGGTATTCCGCTTCGTAATTTTCTGTATCTAGGTGTCGGATATGGAAGTCCAGGGTGTCCAGGTATTCCGCTTCATAGTTCTCTGTATCTAGGTGTCGGATGTGGAAGTCCAGGGTGTGCAGGTATTCCGCTCCGTAGTTTCCTGTGTCCAGGTGTCGGATGTGGAAGTTCAGGGTGTCCAGGTATTCCGCTTCGTAGTTTTCTGTACCTACGTGTCGGATATGGAAGTCCAGGGTGTCCAGGTATTCCGCTTCGTAGTTCTCTGTATCTAGGTGTCGGATGTGGAAGTCCAGGGTGTGCAGGTATTCCGCTTCGTAGTTTCCTGTGTCCAGATGTTGGATGTGGAAGTCCAGGGTCTCCAGGTATTCCGCTCCGTTGTTTCCTGTGTCTAGGTGTTGGATGTGGAAGTTCAGGGTGTCCAGGTATTCCGCTTCGTAGTTTTCTGTACCTAGGTGTCGGATATGGAAGTCCAGGGTGTCCAGGTATTCCGCTTCGTAGTTCTCTGTATCTAGGTGTCGGATGTGGAAGTCCAGGGTGTGCAGGTATTCCGCTTTGTAGTTTCCTGTGTCCAGATGTTGGATGTGGAAGTCCAGGGTGTCCAGGTATTCCGCTTCGTAGTTTTCCGTACCTAGGTGTCGGATGTGGAAGTTCAGGGTGTCCAGGTATTTCGCTCCGTAGTTTCTTGTATCTAGGTACTGGATGTGGAAGTCCAGGGTGTCCAGGTATTCCGCTTCGTAATTCTCTGTATCTAGGTGTCGGATGTATAAGTCCAGGGTGTCCAGGTATTCCGCTTCGTAATTTTCTGTATCTAGGTGTCGGATATGGAAGTCCAGGGTGTCCAGGTATTCCGCTTCATAGTTCTCTGTATCTAGGTGTCGGATGTGGAAGTCCAGGGTGTGCAGGTATTCCGCTCCGTAGTTTCCTGTGTCCAGGTGTCGGATGTGGAAGTTCAGGGTGTCCAGGTATTCCGCTTCGTAGTTTTCTGTACCTACGTGTCGGATATGGAAGTCCAGGGTGTCCAGGTATTCCGCTTCGTAGTTCTCTGTATCTAGGTGTCGGATGTGGAAGTCCAGGGTGTGCAGGTATTCCGCTTCGTAGTTTCCTGTGTCCAGATGTTGGATGTGGAAGTCCAGGGTCTCCAGGTATTCCGCTCCGTTGTTTCCTGTGTCTAGGTGTTGGATGTGGAAGTTCAGGGTGTCCAGGTATTCCGCTCCGTAGTGTCTTGTATCTAGGTACTGGATGTGGAAGTCCAGGGTGTCCAGGTATTCCGCTCCGTAGTTTCCTGTGTCCAGGAGTCGGATGTGGAAGTTCAGGGTGTCCAGGTATTCCGCTTCGTAATTTTCTGTATCTAGGTGTCGGATATGGATGTCCAGGGTGTCCAGGTATTCCGCTTCGTAGTTCTCTGTATCTAGGTGTCGGATGTGGAAGTCCAGGGTGTGCAGGTATTCCGCTCCGTAGTTTCCTGTGTCCAGGTGTCGGATGTGGAAGTTCAGGGTGTCCATGTATTCCGCTTCGTAGTTTTCTGTACCTAGGTGTCGGATATGGAAGTTCAGGGTGTCCAGGTATTCCGCTTCGTAATTCTCTGTATCTAGGTGTCGGATGTGGAAGTCCAGGGTGTCCAGGTATTCCGCTTCGTAATTTTCTGTATCTAGGTGTCGGATATGGAAGTCCAGGGTGTCCAGGTATTCCGCTTCGTACTTCTCTGTATCTAGGTGTCGGATGTGGAAGTCCAGGATGTCCAGGTATTCCGCTTCGTAGTTTTCTGCATCTAGGTGTCGGATGTGGAAGTTCAGGGTGTCCAGGTATTCCGCTCCGTAGTTTCTTGTATCTAGGTACTGGATGTGGAGGTCCAGGGTATCCAGGCATTCCGCTCCGTAGTTTCCTGTATCCAGGTGTCGGATGTGGAAGTTCAGGGTGTCCAGGTATTCCTCTTCGTAGCTCTCTGTATTTATGTACTGGATGTGGAAGTCCAGGGTGTCCAGGTATTCCGCTTCGTAGTTTTCTGTACCTAGGTGTCGGATGTGGAAGTCCACGGTGTCCAGGTATTCCGCTTCGTAGTTCTCTGTATCTAGGTGTCGGATGTGGAAGTCCAGGGTGTGCAGGTATTCCGCTTCGTAGTTTCCTGTGTCCAGGTGTTGGATGTGGAAGTCCAGGGTGTCTAGGTATTCCGCTCCGTAGTTTCCTGTGTCCAGGTGTCGGATGTGGAAGTTCAGGGTGTCCAGGTATTCCGCTTCGTAATTTTCTGTATCTAGGTGTCGGATATGGATGTCCAGGGTGTCCAGGTATTCCGCTTCGTAGTTCTCTGTATCTAGGTGTCGGATGTGGAAGTCCAGGGTGTGCAGGTACTCCGCTCCGTAGTTTCCTGTGTCCAGGTGTCGGATGTGGAAGTTCAGGGTGTCCATGTATTCCGCTTCGTAGTTTTCTGTACCTAGGTGTCGGATATGGAAGTTCAGGGTGTCCAGGTATTCCGCTTCGTAGTTTTCTGTACCTAGGTGTCGGATATGGAAGTCCAGGGTGTCCAGGTATTCCGCTTCGTAGTTCTCTGTATCTAGGTGTCGGATGTGGAAGTCCAGGGTGTGCAGGTATTCCGCTCCGTAGTTTCCTGTGTCCAGGTGTCGGATGTGGAAGTTCAGGGTGTCCAGGTATTCTGCTTCGTAGTTTTCCGTACCTAGGTGTCGGATGTGGAAGTTCAGGGTGTCCAGGTATTTCGCTCCGTAGTTTCTTGTATCTAGGTACTGGATGTGGAAGTCCAGGGTGTCCAGGTATTCCGCTCCGTAGTGTCTTGTATCTAGGTACTGGATGTGGAAGTCCAGGGTGTCCAGGTATTCCGCTCCGTAGTTTCCTGTGTCCAGGAGTCGGATGTGGAAGTTCAGGGTGTCCAGGTATTCCGCTTCGTAATTTTCTGTATCTAGGTGTCGGATATGGATGTCCAGGGTGTCCAGGTATTCCGCTTCGTAGTTCTCTGTATCTAGGTGTCGGATGTGGAAGTCCAGGGTGTGCAGGTATTCCGCTCCGTAGTTTCCTGTGTCCAGGTGTCGGATGTGGAAGTTCAGGGTGTCCATGTATTCCGCTTCGTAGTTTTCTGTACCTAGGTGTCGGATATGGAAGTTCAGGGTGTCCAGGTATTCCGCTTCGTAATTCTCTGTATCTAGGTGTCGGATGTGGAAGTCCAGGGTGTCCAGGTATTCCGCTTCGTAATTTTCTGTATCTAGGTGTCGGATATGGAAGTCCAGGGTGTCCAGGTATTCCGCTTCGTACTTCTCTGTATCTAGGTGTCGGATGTGGAAGTCCAGGATGTCCAGGTATTCCGCTTCGTAGTTTTCTGCATCTAGGTGTCGGATGTGGAAGTTCAGGGTGTCCAGGTATTCCGCTCCGTAGTTTCTTGTATCTAGGTACTGGATGTGGAGGTCCAGGGTATCCAGGCATTCCGCTCCGTAGTTTCCTGTATCCAGGTGTCGGATGTGGAAGTTCAGGGTGTCCAGGTATTCCTCTTCGTAGCTCTCTGTATTTATGTACTGGATGTGGAAGTCCAGGGTGTCCAGGTATTCCGCTTCGTAGTTTTCTGTACCTAGGTGTCGGATGTGGAAGTCCACGGTGTCCAGGTATTCCGCTTCGTAGTTCTCTGTATCTAGGTGTCGGATGTGGAAGTCCAGGGTGTGCAGGTATTCCGCTTCGTAGTTTCCTGTGTCCAGGTGTTGGATGTGGAAGTCCAGGGTGTCTAGGTATTCCGCTCCGTAGTTTCCTGTGTCCAGGTGTCGGATGTGGAAGTTCAGGGTGTCCAGGTATTCCGCTTCGTAATTTTCTGTATCTAGGTGTCGGATATGGATGTCCAGGGTGTCCAGGTATTCCGCTTCGTAGTTCTCTGTATCTAGGTGTCGGATGTGGAAGTCCAGGGTGTGCAGGTACTCCGCTCCGTAGTTTCCTGTGTCCAGGTGTCGGATGTGGAAGTTCAGGGTGTCCATGTATTCCGCTTCGTAGTTTTCTGTACCTAGGTGTCGGATATGGAAGTTCAGGGTGTCCAGGTATTCCGCTTCGTAGTTTTCTGTACCTAGGTGTCGGATATGGAAGTCCAGGGTGTCCAGGTATTCCGCTTCGTAGTTCTCTGTATCTAGGTGTCGGATGTGGAAGTCCAGGGTGTGCAGGTATTCCGCTCCGTAGTTTCCTGTGTCCAGGTGTCGGATGTGGAAGTTCAGGGTGTCCAGGTATTCTGCTTCGTAGTTTTCCGTACCTAGGTGTCGGATGTGGAAGTTCAGGGTGTCCAGGTATTTCGCTCCGTAGTTTCTTGTATCTAGGTACTGGATGTGGAAGTCCAGGGTGTCCAGGTATTCCGCTTCGTAATTCTCTGTATCTAGGTGTCGGATGTGGAAGTCCAGGGTGTCCAGGTATTTCGCTCCGTAGTTTCTTGTATCTAGGTACTGGATGTGGAAGTCCAGGGTGTCCAGGTATTCCGCTTCGTAATTCTCTGTATCTAGGTGTCGGATGTGGAAGTCCAGGGTGTCCAGGTATTCCGCTTCGTAATTTTCTGTATCTAGGTGTCGGATATGGAAGTCCAGGGTGTCCAGGTATTCCGCTTCATAGTTCTCTGTATCTAGGTGTCGGATGTGGAAGTCCAGGGTGTGCAGGTATTCCGCTCCGTAGTTTCCTGTGTCCAGGTGTCGGATGTGGAAGTTCAGGGTGTCCAGGTATTCCGCTTCGTAGTTTTCTGTACCTACGTGTCGGATATGGAAGTCCAGGGTGTCCAGGTATTCCGCTTCGTAGTTCTCTGTATCTAGGTGTCGGATGTGGAAGTCCAGGGTGTGCAGGTATTCCGCTTCGTAGTTTCCTGTGTCCAGGTGTTGGATGTGGAAGTCCAGGGTGTCTAGGTATTCCGCTCCGTAGTTTCCTGTGTCCAGGTGTCGGATGTGGAAGTTCAGGGTGTCCAGGTATTCCGCTTCGTAATTTTCTGTATCTAGGTGTCGGATATGGATGTCCAGGGTGTCCAGGTATTCCGCTTCGTAGTTCTCTGTATCTAGGTGTCGGATGTGGAAGTCCAGGGTGTGCAGGTACTCCGCTCCGTAGTTTCCTGTGTCCAGGTGTCGGATGTGGAAGTTCAGGGTGTCCATGTATTCCGCTTCGTAGTTTTCTGTACCTAGGTGTCGGATATGGAAGTTCAGGGTGTCCAGGTATTCCGCTTCGTAGTTTTCTGTACCTAGGTGTCGGATATGGAAGTCCAGGGTGTCCAGGTATTCCGCTTCGTAGTTCTCTGTATCTAGGTGTCGGATGTGGAAGTCCAGGGTGTGCAGGTATTCCGCTCCGTAGTTTCCTGTGTCCAGGTGTCGGATGTGGAAGTTCAGGGTGTCCAGGTATTCTGCTTCGTAGTTTTCCGTACCTAGGTGTCGGATGTGGAAGTTCAGGGTGTCCAGGTATTTCGCTCCGTAGTTTCTTGTATCTAGGTACTGGATGTGGAAGTCCAGGGTGTCCAGGTATTCCGCTTCGTAATTCTCTGTATCTAGGTGTCGGATGTGGAAGTCCAGGGTGTCCAGGTATTCCGCTTCGTAATTTTCTGTATCTAGGTGACGGATATGGAAGTCCAGGGTGTCCAGGTATTCCGCTTCGTAGTTCTCTGTATCTAGGTGTCGGATGTGGAAGTCCAGGGTGTGCAGGTATTCCGCTCCGTAGTTTCCTGTGTCCAGGTGTCGGATGTGGAAGTTCAGGGTGTCCAGGTATTCCGCTTCGTTGTTTTCTGTACCTACGTGTCGGATATGGAAGTCCAGGGTGTCCAGGTATTCCGCTTCGTAGTTCTCTGTATCTAGGTGTCGGATGTGGAAGTCCAGGGTGTGCAGGTATTCCGCTTCGTAGTTTCCTGTGTCCAGATGTTGGATGTGGAAGTCCAGGGTGTCCAGGTATTCCGCTCCGTAGTGTCTTGTATCTAGGTACTGGATGTGGAATTCCAGGGTGTCCAGGTATTCCGCTTCGTAGTTCTCTGTATCTAGGTGTCGGATGTGGAAGTCCAGGGTGTGCAGGTATTCTGCTCCGTAGTTTCCTGTGTCCAGGTGTCGGATGTGGAAGTTCAGGGTGTCCATGTATTCCGCTTCGTAGTTTTCTGTACCTAGGTGTCGGATATGGAAGTTCAGGGTGTCCAGGTATTCCGCTTCGTAGTTTTCTGTACCTAGGTGTCGGATATGGAAGTCCAGGGTGTCCAGGTATTCCGCTTCGTAGTTCTCTGTATCTAGGTGTCGGATGTGGAAGTTCAGGGTGTCCAGGTATTCTGCTTCGTAGTTTTCCGTACCTAGGTGTCGGATGTGGAAGTTCAGGGTGTCCAGGTATTTCGCTCCGTAGTTTCTTGTATCTAGGTACTGGATGTGGAAGTCCAGGGTGTCCAGGTATTCCGCTTCGTAATTCTCTGTATCTAGGTGTCGGATGTGGAAGTCCAGGGTGTCCAGGTATTCCGCTTCGTAATTTTCTGTATCTAGGTGTCGGATATGGAAGTCCAGGGTGTCCAGGTATTCCGCTTCGTAGTTCTCTGTATCTAGGTGTCGGATGTGGAAGTCCAGGATGTCCAGGTATTCCGCTTCGTAGTTTTCTGCATCTAGGTGTCGAATGTGGAAGTTCAGGGTGTCCAGGTATTCCTCTTCGTAGCTCTCTGTATTTATGTACTGGATGTGGAAGTCCAGGGTGTCCAGGTATTCCGCTCCGCAGTTTCCTGTGTCCAGGTATCGGATGTGGAAGTTCAGGGTGTCCAGGTATTCCGCTTCGTAGTTTTCTGTACCTAGGTGTCGGATGTGGAAGTCCACGGTGTCCAGGTATTCCGCTTCGTAGTTCTCTGTATCTAGGTGTCGGATGTGGAAGTCCAGGGTGTGCAGGTATTCCGCTTCGTAGTTTCCTGTGTCCAGGTGTTGGATGTGGAAGTCCAGGGTGTCTAGGTATTCCGCTCCGTAGTTTCCTGTGTCCAGGTGTCGGATGTGGAAGTTCAGGGTGTCCAGGTATTCCGCTTCGTAATTTTCTGTATCTAGGTGTCGGATATGGATGTCCAGGGTGTCCAGGTATTCCGCTTCGTAGTTCTCTGTATCTAGGTGTCGGATGTGGAAGTCCAGGGTGTGCAGGTACTCCGCTCCGTAGTTTCCTGTGTCCAGGTGTCGGATGTGGAAGTTCAGGGTGTCCATGTATTCCGCTTCGTAGTTTTCTGTACCTAGGTGTCGGATATGGAAGTTCAGGGTGTCCAGGTATTCCGCTTCGTAGTTTTCTGTACCTAGGTGTCGGATATGGAAGTCCAGGGTGTCCAGGTATTCCGCTTCGTAGTTCTCTGTATCTAGGTGTCGGATGTGGAAGTCCAGGGTGTGCAGGTATTCCGCTCCGTAGTTTCCTGTGTCCAGGTGTCGGATGTGGAAGTTCAGGGTGTCCAGGTATTCTGCTTCGTAGTTTTCCGTACCTAGGTGTCGGATGTGGAAGTTCATTGTGTCCAGGTATTTCGCTCCGTAGTTTCTTGTATCTAGGTACTGGATGTGGAAGTCCAGGGTGTCCAGGTATTCCGCTTCGTAATTCTCTGTATCTAGGTGTCGGATGTGGAAGTCCAGGGTGTCCAGGTATTCCGCTTCGTAATTTTCTGTATCTAGGTGTCGGATATGGAAATTCAGGGTGTCCAGGTATTCCGCTTCGTAGTTCTCTGTATCTAGGTGTCGGATGTGGAAGTCCAGGGTGTGCGGGTATTCCGCTCCGTAGTTTCCTGTGTCCAGGTGTCGGATGTGGAAGTTCAGGGTGTCCAGGTATTCCGCTTCGTAGTTTTCTGTACCTACGTGTCGGATATGGAAGTCCAGGGTGTCCAGGTATTCTGCTTCGTAGTTCTCTGTATCTAGGTGTCGGATGTGGAAGTCCAGGGTGTGCAGGTATTCCGCTTCGTAGTTTCCTGTGTCCAGATGTTGGATGTGGAAGTCCAGGGTGTCCAGGTATTCCGCTCCGTTGTTTCCTGTGTCTAGGTGTTGGATGTGGAAGTTCAGGGTGTCCAGGTATTCCGCTCCGTAGTGTCTTGTATCTAGGTACTGGATGTGGAAATCCAGGGTGTCCAGGTATTCCGCTTCGTAGTTTTCCGTACCTAGGTGTCGGATGTGGAAGTTCAGGGTGTCCAGGTATTTCGCTCCGTAGTTTCTTGTATCTAGGTACTGGATGTGGAAGTCCAGGGTGTCCAGGTATTCCGCTTCGTAATTCTCTGTATCTAGGTGTCGGATGTGGAAGTCCAGGGTGTCCAGGTATTCCGCTTCATAGTTCTCTGTATCTAGGTGTCGGATGTGGAAGTCCAGGGTGTGCAGGTATTCCGCTCCGTAGTTTCCTGTGTCCAGGTGTCGGATGTGGAAGTTCAGGGTGTCCAGGTATTCCGCTTCGTAGTTTTCTGTACCTACGTGTCGGATATGGAAGTCCAGGGTGTCCAGGTATTCCGCTTCGTAGTTCTCTGTATCTAGGTGTCGGATGTGGAAGTCCAGGGTGTGCAGGTATTCCGCTTCGTAGTTTCCTGTGTCCAGATGTTGGATGTGGAAGTTCAGGGTCTCCAGGTATTCCGCTCCGTTGTTTCCTGTGTCTAGGTGTTGGATGTGGAAGTTCAGGGTGTCCAGGTATTCCGCTCCGTAGTGTCTTGTATCTAGGTACTGGATGTGGAAGGCCAGGGTGTCCAGGTATTCCGCTCCGTAGTTTCCTGTATCCAGGAGTCGGATGTGGAAGTTCAGGGTGTCCAGGTATTCCGCTTCGTAATTTTCTGTATCTAGGTGTCGGATATGGATGTCCAGGGTGTCCAGGTATTCCGCTTCGTAGTTCTCTGTATCTAGGTGTCGGATGTGGAAGTCCAGGGTGTCCAGGTATTCCGCTTCGTAATTCTCTGTATCTAGGTGTCGGATGTGGAAGTCCAGGGTGTCCAGGTATTCCGCTTCGTAATTTTCTGTATCTAGGTGTCGGATATGGAAGTCCAGGGTGTCCAGGTATTCCGCTTCGTAGTTCTCTGTATCTAGGTGTCGGATGTGGAAGTCCAGGGTGTCCAGGTATTCCGCTTCATAGTTCTCTGTATCTAGGTGTCGGATGTGGAAGTCCAGGGTGTGCAGGTATTCCGCTCCGTAGTTTCCTGTGTCCAGGTGTCGGATGTGGAAGTTCAGGGTGTCCAGGTATTCCGCTTCGTAGTTTTCTGTACCTACGTGTCGGATATGGAAGTCCAGGGTGTCCAGGTATTCCGCTTCGTAGTTCTCTGTATCTAGGTGTCGGATGTGGAAGTCCAGGGTGTGCAGGTATTCCGCTTCGTAGTTTCCTGTGTCCAGATGTTGGATGTGGAAGTTCAGGGTCTCCAGGTATTCCGCTCCGTTGTTTCCTGTGTCTAGGTGTTGGATGTGGAAGTTCAGGGTGTCCAGGTATTTCGCTCCGTAGTGTCTTGTATCTAGGTACTGGATGTGGAAGTCCAGGGTGTGCAGGTATTCCGCTCCGTAGTTTCCTGTGTCCAGGAGTCGGATGTGGAAGTTCAGGGTGTCCAGGTATTCCGCTTCGTAATTTTCTGTATCTAGGTGTCGGATATGGATGTCCAGGGTGTCCAGGTATTCCGCTTCGTAGTTCTCTGTATCTAGGTGTCGGATGTGGAAGTCCAGGGTGTCCAGGTATTCCGCTTCGTAGTTCTCTGTATCTAGGTGTCGGATGTGGAAGTCCAGGGTGTGCAGGTATTCCGCTCCGTAGTTTCCTGTGTCCAGGTGTCGGATGTGGAAGTTCAGGGTGTCCAGGTATTCCGCTTCGTAGTTTTCTGTACCTACGTGTCGGATATGGAAGTCCAGGGTGTCCAGGTATTCCGCTTCGTAGTTCTCTGTATCTAGGTGTCGGATGTGGAAGTCCAGGGTGTGCAGGTATTCCGCTTCGTAGTTTCCTGTGTCCAGATGTTGGATGTGGAAGTCCAGGGTGTCCAGGTATTCCGCTCCGTTGTTTCCTGTGTCTAGGTGTTGGATGTGGAAGTTCAGGGTGTCCAGGTATTCCGCTCCGTAGTGTCTTGTATCTAGGTACTGGATGTGGAAATCCAGGGTGTCCAGGTATTCCGCTTCGTAATTCTCTGTATCTAGGTGTCGGATGTGGAAGTCCAGGGTGTCCAGGTATTCCGCTTCGTAATTTTCTGTATCTAGGTGTCGGATATGGAAGTCCAGGGTGTCCAGGTATTCCGCTTCGTAGTTCTCTGTATCTAGGTGTCGGATGTGGAAGTCCAGGGTGTGCAGGTATTCCGCTCCGTAGTTTCCTGTGTCCAGGTGTCGGATGTGGAAGTTCAGGGTGTCCAGGTATTCCGCTTCGTTGTTTTCTGTACCTACGTGTCGGATATGGAAGTCCAGGGTGTCCAGGTATTCCGCTTCGTAGTTCTCTGTATCTAGGTGTCGGATGTGGAAGTCCAGGGTGTGCAGGTATTCCGCTTCGTAGTTTCCTGTGTCCAGATGTTGGATGTGGAAGTCCAGGGTGTCCAGGTATTCCGCTCCGTAGTGTCTTGTATCTAGGTACTGGATGTGGAAGTCCAGGGTGTCCAGGTATTCCGCTCCGTAGTTTCCTGTGTCCAGGAGTCGGATGTGGAAGTTCAGGGTGTCCAGGTATTCCGCTTCGTAATTTTCTGTATCTAGGTGTCGGATATGGATGTCCAGGGTGTCCAGGTATTCCGCTTCGTAGTTCTCTGTATCTAGGTGTCGGATGTGGAAGTCCAGGGTGTCCAGGTATTCCGCTTCGTAATTCTCTGTATCTAGGTGTCGGATGTGGAAGTCCAGGGTGTCCAGGTATTCCGCTTCGTAATTTTCTGTATCTAGGTGTCGGATATGGAAGTCCAGGGTGTCCAGGTATTCCGCTTCGTTGTTCTCTGTATCTAGGTGTCGGATGTGGAAGTCCAGGGTGTCCAGGTATTCCGCTTCATAGTTCTCTGTATCTAGGTGTCGGATGTGGAAGTCCAGGGTGTGCAGGTATTCCGCTCCGTAGTTTCCTGTGTCCAGGTGTCGGATGTGGAAGTTCAGGGTGTCCAGGTATTCCGCTTCGTAGTTTTCTGTACCTACGTGTCGGATATGGAAGTCCAGGGTGTCCAGGTATTCCGCTTCGTAGTTCTCTGTATCTAGGTGTCGGATGTGGAAGTCCAGGGTGTGCAGGTATTCCGCTTCGTAGTTTCCTGTGTCCAGATGTTGGATGTGGAATTTCAGGGTCTCCAGGTATTCCGCTCCGTTGTTTCCTGTGTCTAGGTGTTGGATGTGGAAGTTCAGGGTGTCCAGGTATTCCGCTCCGTAGTGTCTTGTATCTAGGTACTGGATGTGGAAGTCCAGGGTGTCCAGGTATTCCGCTCCGTAGTTTCCTGTGTCCAGGAGTCGGATGTGGAAGTTCAGGGTGTCCAGGTATTCCGCTTCGTAATTTTCTGTATCTAGTTGTCGGATATGGATGTCCAGGGTGTCCAGGTATTCCGCTTCGTAGTTCTCTGTATCTAGGTGTCGGATGTGGAAGTCCAGGGTGTCCAGGTATTCCGCTTCATAGTTCTCTGTATCTAGGTGTCGGATGTGGAAGTCCAGGGTGTGCAGGTATTCCGCTTCGTAGTTTTCCGTACCTAGGTGTCGGATGTGGAAGTTCAGGGTGTCCAGGTATTTCGCTCCGTAGTTTCTTGTATCTAGGTACTGGATGTGGAAGTCCAGGGTGTCCAGGTATTCCGCTTCGTAATTCTCTGTATCTAGGTGTCGGATGTGGAAGTCCAGGGTGTCCAGGTATTCCGCTTCATAGTTCTCTGTATCTAGGTGTCGGATGTGGAAGTCCAGGGTGTGCAGGTATTCCGCTCCGTAGTTTCCTGTGTCCAGGTGTCGGATGTGGAAGTTCAGGGTGTCCAGGTATTCAGCTTCGTAGTTTTCTGTACCTACGTGTCGGATATGGAAGTCCAGGGTGTCCAGGTATTCCGCTTCGTAGTTCTCTGTATCTAGGTGTCGGATGTGGAAGTCCAGGGTGTGCAGGTATTCCGCTTCGTAGTTTCCTGTGTCCAGATGTTGGATGTGGAAGTCCAGGGTCTCCAGGTATTCCGCTCCGTTGTTTCCTGTGTCTAGGTACTGGATGTGGAAGTCCAGGGTGTCCAGGTATTCCGCTCCGTAGTTTCCTGTGTCCAGGAGTCGGATGTGGAAGTTCAGGGTGTCCAGGTATTCCGCTTCGTAATTTTCTGTATCTAGGTGTCGGATATGGATGTCCAGGGTGTCCAGGTATTCCGCTTCGTAGTTCTCTGTATCTAGGTGTCGGATGTGGAAGTCCAGGGTGTGCAGGTATTCCGCTCCGTAGTTTCCTGTGTCCAGGTGTCGGATGTGGAAGTTCAGGGTGTCCATGTATTCCGCTTCGTAGTTTTCTGTACCTAGGTGTCGGATATGGAAGTTCAGGGTGTCCAGGTATTCCGCTTCGTAATTCTCTGTATCTAGGTGTCGGATGTGGAAGTCCAGGGTGTCCAGGTATTCCGCTTCGTAATTTTCTGTATCTAGGTGTCGGATATGGAAGTCCAGGGTGTCCAGGTATTCCGCTTCGTACTTCTCTGTATCTAGGTGTCGGATGTGGAAGTCCAGGATGTCCAGGTATTCCGCTTCGTAGTTTTCTGCATCTAGGTGTCGGATGTGGAAGTTCAGGGTGTCCAGGTATTCCGCTCCGTAGTTTCTTGTATCTAGGTACTGGATGTGGAGGTCCAGGGTATCCAGGCATTCCGCTCCGTAGTTTCCTGTATCCAGGTGTCGGATGTGGAAGTTCAGGTTGTCCAGGTATTCCTCTTCGTAGCTCTC
Organism: Cephus spinipes; assembly: GCA_963971525.1. Classification (NCBI taxonomy): domain Eukaryota; kingdom Metazoa; phylum Arthropoda; class Insecta; order Hymenoptera; family Cephidae; genus Cephus; species Cephus spinipes. Next base: position 22,304,980 of record OZ020573.1, read on the forward strand.
TGTGTTTATGTACTGGATGTGGAAGTCCAGGGTGTCCAGGTATTCCGCTCCGCAGTTTCCTGTGTCCAGGTATCGGATGTGGAAGTTCAGGGTGTCCAGGTATTCCGCTTCGTAGTTTTCTGTACCTAGGTGTCGGATGTGGAAGTCCACGGTGTCCAGGTATTCCGCTTCGTAGTTCTCTGTATCTAGGTGTCGGATGTGGAAGTTCAGGGTGTCCAGGTATTTCGCTCCGTAGTTTCTTGTATCTAGGTACTGGATGTGGAAGTCCAGGGTGTCCAGGTATTCCGCTTCGTAATTCTCTGTATCTAGGTGTCGGATGTGGAAGTCCAGGGTGTCCAGGTATTCCGCTTCATAGTTCTCTGTATCTAGGTGTCGGATGTGGAAGTCCAGGGTGTGCAGGTATTCCGCTCCGTAGTTTCCTGTGTCCAGGTGTCGGATGTGGAAGTTCAGGGTGTCCAGGTATTCAGCTTCGTAGTTTTCTGTACCTACGTGTCGGATATGGAAGTCCAGGGTGTCCAGGTATTCCGCTTCGTAGTTCTCTGTATCTAGGTGTCGGATGTGGAAGTCCAGGGTGTGCAGGTATTCCGCTCCGTAGTTTCCTGTGTCCAGGTGTCGGATGTGGAAGTTCAGGGTGTCCAGGTATTCTGCTTCGTAGTTTTCCGTACCTAGGTGTCGGATGTGGAAGTTCAGGGTGTCCAGGTATTTCGCTCCGTAGTTTCTTGTATCTAGGTACTGGATGTGGAAGTCCAGGGTGTCCAGGTATTCCGCTTCGTAATTCTCTGTATCTAGGTGTCGGATGTGGAAGTCCAGGGTGTCCAGGTATTTCGCTCCGTAGTTTCTTGTATCTAGGTACTGGATGTGGAAGTCCAGGGTGTCCAGGTATTCCGCTTCGTAATTCTCTGTATCTAGGTGTCGGATGTGGAAGTCCAGGGTGTCCAGGTATTCCGCTTCGTAATTTTCTGTATCTAGGTGTCGGATATGGAAGTCCAGGGTGTCCAGGTATTCCGCTTCATAGTTCTCTGTATCTAGGTGTCGGATGTGGAAGTCCAGGGTGTGCAGGTATTCCGCTCCGTAGTTTCCTGTGTCCAGGTGTCGGATGTGGAAGTTCAGGGTGTCCATGTATTCCGCTTCGTAGTTTTCTGTACCTAGGTGTCGGATATGGAAGTTCAGGGTGTCCAGGTATTCCGCTTCGTAATTCTCTGTATCTAGGTGTCGGATGTGGAAGTCCAGGGTGTCCAGGTATTCCGCTTCGTAATTTTCTGTATCTAGGTGTCGGATATGGAAGTCCAGGGTGTCCAGGTATTCCGCTTCGTACTTCTCTGTATCTAGGTGTCGGATGTGGAAGTCCAGGATGTCCAGGTATTCCGCTTCTTAGTTTTCTGCATCTAGGTGTCGGATGTGGAAGTTCAGGGTGTCCAGGTATTCCGCTCCGTAGTTTCTTGTATCTAGGTACTGGATGTGGAGGTCCAGGGTATCCAGGCATTCCGCTCCGTAGTTTCCTGTATCCAGGTGTCGGATGTGGAAGTTCAGGGTGTCCAGGTATTCCTCTTCGTAGCTCTCTGTATTTATGTACTGGATGTGGAAGTCCAGGGTGTCCAGGTATTCCGCTCCGCAGTTTCCTGTGTCCAGGTATCGGATGTGGAAGTTCAGGGTGTCCAGGTATTCCGCTTCGTAGTTTTCTGTACCTAGGTGTCGGATGTGGAAGTCCACGGTGTCCAGGTATTCCGCTTCGTAGTTCTCTGTATCTAGGTGTCGGATGTGGAAGTCCAGGGTGTGCAGGTATTCCGCTTCGTAGTTTCCTGTGTCCAGGTGTTGGATGTGGAAGTCCAGGGTGTCTAGGTATTCCGCTCCGTAGTTTCCTGTGTCCAGGTGTCGGATGTGGAAGTTCAGGGTGTCCAGGTATTCCGCTTCGTAATTTTCTGTATCTAGGTGTCGGATATGGATGTCCAGGGTGTCCAGGTATTCCGCTTCGTAGTTCTCTGTATCTAGGTGTCGGATGTGGAAGTCCAGGGTGTGCAGGTACTCCGCTCCGTAGTTTCCTGTGTCCAGGTGTCGGATGTGGAAGTTCAGGGTGTCCATGTATTCCGCTTCGTAGTTTTCTGTACCTAGGTGTCGGATATGGAAGTCCAGGGTGTCCAGGTATTCCGCTTCGTAGTTCTCTGTATCTAGGTGTCGGATGTGGAAGTCCAGGGTGTGCAGGTATTCCGCTCCGTAGTTTCCTGTGTCCAGGTGTCGGATGTGGAAGTTCAGGGTGTCCAGGTATTCTGCTTCGTAGTTTTCCGTACCTAGGTGTCGGATGTGGAAGTTCAGGGTGTCCAGGTATTTCGCTCCGTAGTTTCTTGTATCTAGGTACTGGATGTGGAAGTCCAGGGTGTCCAGGTATTCCGCATCGTAATTCTCTGTATCTAGGTGTCGGATGTGGAAGTCCAGGGTGTCCAGGTATTCCGCTTCGTAATTTTCTGTATCTAGGTGTCGGATATGGAAGTCCAGGGTGTCCAGGTATTCCGCTTCGTAATTTTCTGTATCTAGGTGTCGGATATGGAAGTCCAGGGTGTCCAGGTATTCCGCTTCGTACTTCTCTGTATCTAGGTGTCGGATGTGGAAGTCCAGGATGTCCAGGTATTCCGCTTCGTAGTTTTCTGCATCTAGGTGTCGGATGTGGAAGTTCAGGGTGTCCAGGTATTCCGCTCCGTAGTTTCTTGTATCTAGGTACTGGATGTGGAGGTCCAGGGTATCCATGCATTCCGCTCCGTAGTTTCCTGTATCCAGGTGTCGGATGTGGAAGTTCAGGGTGTCCAGGTATTCCTCTTCGTAGCTCTCTGTGTTTATGTACTGGATGTGGAAGTCCAGGGTGTCCAGGTATTCCGCTCCGCAGTTTCCTGTGTCCAGGTATCGGATGTGGAATTTCAGGGTGTCCAGGTATTCCGCTTCGTAGTTTTCTGTACCTAGGTGTCGGATGTGGAAGTCCACGGTGTCCAGGTATTCCGCTTCGTAGTTCTCTGTATCTAGGTGTCGGATGTGGAAGTCCAGGGTGTGCAGGTATTCCGCTTCGTAGTTTCCTGTGTCCAGGTGTTGGATGTGGAAGTCCAGGGTGTCTAGGTATTCTGCTCCGTAGTTTCCTGTGTCCAGGTGTCGGATGTGGAAGTTCAGGGTGTCCAGGTATTCCGCTTCGTAATTTTCTGTATCTAGGTGTCGGATATGGATGTCCAGGGTGTCCAGGTACTCCGCTCCGTAGTTTCCTGTGTCCAGGTGTCGGATGTGGAAGTTCAGGGTGTCCATGTATTCCGCTTCGTAGTTTTCTGTACCTAGGTGTCGGATATGGAAGTTCAGGGTGTCCAGGTATTCCGCTTCGTAGTTTTCTGTACCTAGGTGTCGGATATGGAAGTCCAGGGTGTCCAGGTATTCCGCTTCGTAGTTCTCTGTATCTAGGTGTCGGATGTGGAAGTCCAGGGTGTGCAGGTATTCCGCTCCGTAGTTTCCTGTGTCCAGGTGTCGGATGTGGAAGTTCAGGGTGTCCAGGTATTCTGCTTCGTAGTTTTCCGTACCTAGGTGTCGGATGTGGAAGTTCAGGGTGTCCAGGTATTTCGCTCCGTAGTTTCTTGTATCTAGGTACTGGATGTGGAAGTCCAGGGTGTCCAGGTATTCCGCTTCGTAATTCTCTGTATCAAGGTGTCGGATGTGGAAGTCCAGGGTGTCCAGGTATTTCGCTCCGTAGTTTCTTGTATCTAGGTACTGGATGTGGAAGTCCAGGGTGTCCAGGTATTCCGCTTCGTAATTCTCTGTATCTAGGTGTCGGATGTGGAAGTCCAGGGTGTCCAGGTATTCCGCTTCGTAATTTTCTGTATCTAGGTGTCGGATATGGAAGTCCAGGGTGTCCAGGTATTCCGCTTCATAGTTCTCTGTATCTAGGTGTCGGATGTGGAAGTCCAGGGTGTGCAGGTATTCCGCTCCGTAGTTTCCTGTGTCCAGGTGTCGGATGTGGAAGTTCAGGGTCTCCAGGTATTCCGCTTCGTAGTTTTCTGTACCTACGTGTCGGATATGGAAGTCCAGGGTGTCCAGGTATTCCGCTTCGTAGTTCTCTGTATCTAGGTGTCGGATGTGGAAGTCCAGGGTGTGCAGGTATTCCGCTTCGTAGTTTCCTGTGTCCAGATGTTGGATGTGGAAGTCCAGGGTCTCCAGGTATTCCGCTCCGTTGTTTCCTGTGTCTAGGTGTTGGATGTGGAAGTTCAGGGTGTCCAGGTATTCCGCTCCGTAGTGTCTTGTATCTAGGTACTGGATGTGGAAGTCCAGGGTGTCCAGGTGTTCCGCTCCGTAGTTTCCTGTGTCCAGGAGTCGGATGTGGAAGTTCAGGGTGTCCAGGTATTCCGCTTCGTAATTTTCTGTATCTAGGTGTCGGATATGGATGTCCAGGGTGTCCAGGTATTCCGCTTCGTAGTTCTCTGTATCTAGGTGTCGGATGTGGAAGTCCAGGGTGTGCAGGTATTCCGCTTCGTAGTTTCCTGTGTCCAGATGTTGGATGTGGAAGTCCAGCGTCTCCAGGTATTCCGCTCCGTTGTTTCCTGTGTCTAGGTGTTGGATGTGGAAGTTCAGGGTGTCCAGGTATTCCGCTCCGTAGTGTCTTGTATCTAGGTACTGGATGTGGAAGTCCAGGGTGTCCAGGTATTCCGCTCCGTAGTTTCCTGTGTCCAGGAGTCGGATGTGGAAGTTCAGGGTGTCCAGGTATTCCGCTTCGTAATTTTCTGTATCTAGGTGTCGGATATGGATGTCCAGGGTGTCCAGGTATTCCGCTTCGTAGTTCTCTGTATCTAGGTGTCGGATGTGGAAGTCCAGGGTGTGCAGGTACTCCGCTCCGTAGTTTCCTGTGTCCAGGTGTCGGATGTGGAAGTTCAGGGTGTCCATGTATTCCGCTTCGTAGTTTTCTGTACCTAGGTGTCGGATATGGAAGTTCAGGGTGTCCAGGTATTCCGCTTCGTAGTTTTCTGTACCTAGGTGTCGGATATGGAAGTCCAGGGTGTCCAGGTATTCCGCTTCGTAGTTCTCTGTATCTAGGTGTCGGATGTGGAAGTCCAGGGTGTGCAGGTATTCCGCTCCGTAGTTTCCTGTGTCCAGGTGTCGGATGTGGAAGTTCAGGGTGTCCAGGTATTCTGCTTCGTAGTTTTCCGTACCTAGGTGTCGGATGTGGAAGTTCAGGGTGTCCAGGTATTTCGCTCCGTAGTTTCTTGTATCTAGGTACTGGATGTGGAAGTCCAGGGTGTCCAGGTATTCCGCTTCGTAATTCTCTGTATCTAGGTGTCGGATGTGGAAGTCCAGGGTGTCCAGGTATTTCGCTCCGTAGTTTCTTGTATCTAGGTACTGGATGTGGAAGTCCAGGGTGTCCAGGTATTCCGCTTCGTAATTCTCTGTATCTAGGTGTCGGATGTGGAAGTCCAGGGTGTCCAGGTATTCCGCTTCGTAATTTTCTGTATCTAGGTGTCGGATATGGAAGTCCAGGGTGTCCAGGTATTCCGCTTCATAGTTCTCTGTATCTAGGTGTCGGATGTGGAAGTCCAGGGTGTGCAGGTATTCCGCTCCGTAGTTTCCTGTGTCCAGGTGTCGGATGTGGAAGTTCAGGGTCTCCAGGTATTCCGCTTCGTAGTTTTCTGTACCTACGTGTCGGATATGGAAGTCCAGGGTGTCCAGGTATTCCGCTTCGTAGTTCTCTGTATCTAGGTGTCGGATGTGGAAGTCCAGGGTGTGCAGGTATTCCGCTTCGTAGTTTCCTGTGTCCAGATGTTGGATGTGGAAGTCCAGGGTCTCCAGGTATTCCGCTCCGTTGTTTCCTGTGTCTAGGTGTTGGATGTGGAAGTTCAGGGTGTCCAGGTATTCCGCTCCGTAGTGTCTTGTATCTAGGTACTGGATGTGGAAGTCCAGGGTGTCCAGGTATTCCGCTCCGTAGTTTCCTGTGTCCAGGAGTCGGATGTGGAAGTTCAGGGTGTCCAGGTATTCCGCTTCGTAATTTTCTGTATCTAGGTGTCGGATATGGATGTCCAGGGTGTCCAGGTATTCCGCTTCGTAGTTCTCTGTATCTAGGTGTCGGATGTGGAAGTCCAGGGTGTGCAGGTATTCCGCTTCGTAGTTTCCTGTGTCCAGATGTTGGATGTGGAAGTCCAGGGTCTCCAGGTATTCCGCTCCGTTGTTTCCTGTGTCTAGGTGTTGTATGTGGAAGTTCAGGGTGTCCAGGTATTCCGCTCCGTAGTGTCTTGTATCTAGGTACTGGATGTGGAAGTCCAGGGTGTCCAGGTATTCCGCTCCGTAGTTTCCTGTGTCCAGGAGTCGGATGTGGAAGTTCAGGGTGTCCAGGTATTCCGCTTCGTAATTTTCTGTATCTAGGTGTCGGATATGGATGTCCAGGGTGTCCAGGTATTCCGCTTCGTAGTTCTCTGTATCTAGGTGTCGGATGTGGAAGTCCAGGGTGTGCAGGTATTCCGCTCCGTAGTTTCCTGTGTCCAGGTGTCGGATGTGGAAGTTCAGGGTGTCCATGTATTCCGCTTCGTAGTTTTCTGTACCTAGGTGTCGGATATGGAAGTTCAGGGTGTCCAGGTATTCCGCTTCGTAATTCTCTGTATCTAGGTGTCGGATGTGGAAGTCCAGGGTGTCCAGGTATTCCGCTTCGTAATTTTCTGTATCTAGGTGTCGGATATGGAAGTCCAGGGTGTCCAGGTATTCCGCTTCGTACTTCTCTGTATCTAGGTGTCGGATGTGGAAGTCCAGGATGTCCAGGTATTCCGCTTCGTAGTTTTCTGCATCTAGGTGTCGGATGTGGAAGTTCAGGGTGTCCAGGTATTCCGATCCGTAGTTTCTTGTATCTAGGTACTGGATGTGGAGGTCCAGGGTATCCAGGCATTCCGCTCCGTAGTTTCCTGTATCCAGGTGTCGGATGTGGAAGTTCAGGGTGTCCAGGTATTCCTCTTCGTAGCTCTCTGTATTTATGTATTGGATGTGGAAGTCCAGGGTGTCCAGGTATTCCGCTCCGCAGTTTCCTGTGTCCAGGTATCGGATGTGGAAGTTCAGGGTGTCCAGGTATTCCGCTTCGTAGTTTTCTGTACCTAGGTGTCGGATGTGGAAGTCCACGGTGTCCAGGTATTCCGCTTCGTAGTTCTCTGTATCTAGGTGTCGGATGTGGAAGTCCAGGGTGTGCAGGTATTCCGCTTCGTAGTTTCCTGTGTCCAGGTGTTGGATGTGGAAGTCCAGGGTGTCTAGGTATTCCGCTCCGTAGTTTCCTGTGTCCAGGTGTCGGATGTGGAAGTTCAGGGTGTCCAGGTATTCCGCTTCGTAATTTTCTGTATCTAGGTGTCGGATATGGATGTCCAGGGTGTCCAGGTATTCCGCTTCGTAATTCTCTGTATCTAGGTGTCGGATGTGGAAGTCCAGGGTGTGCAGGTACTCCGCTCCGTAGTTTCCTGTGTCCAGGTGTCGGATGTGGAAGTTCAGGGTGTCCATGTATTCCGCTTCGTAGTTTTCTGTACCTAGGTGTCGGATATGGAAGTTCAGGGTGTCCAGGTATTCCGCTTCGTAGTTTTCTGTACCTAGGTGTCGGATATGGAAGTCCAGGGTGTCCAGGTATTCCGCTTCGTAGTTCTCTGTATCTAGGTGTCGGATGTGGAAGTCCAGGGTGTGCAGGTATTCCGCTCCGTAGTTTCCTGTGTCCAGGTGTCGGATGTGGAAGTTCAGGGTGTCCAGGTATTCTGCTTCGTAGTTTTCCGTACCTAGGTGTCGGATGTGGAAGTTCAGGGTGTCCAGGTATTTCGCTCCGTAGTTTCTTGTATCTAGGTACTGGATGTGGAAGTCCAGGGTGTCCAGGTATTCCGCTTCGTAATTCTCTGTATCTAGGTGTCGGATGTGGAAGTCCAGGGTGTCCAGGTATTCCGCTTCGTAATTTTCTGTATCTAGGTGTCGGATATGGAAGTCCAGGGTGTCCAGGTATTCCGCTTCGTAGTTCTCTGTATCTAGGTGTCGGATGTGGAAGTCCAGGGTGTGCAGGTATTCCGCTCCGTAGTTTCCTGTGTCCAGGTGTCGGATGTGGAAGTTCAGGGTGTCCAGGTATTCCGCTTCGTAGTTTTCTGTACCTACGTGTCGGATATGGAAGTCCAGGGTGTCCAGGTATTCCGCTTCGTAGTTCTGTGTATCTAGGTGTCGGATGTGGAAGTCCAGGGTGTGCAGGTATTCCGCTTCGTAGTTTCCTGTGTCCAGATGTTGGATGTGGAAGTCCAGGGTGTCCAGGTATTCCGCTCCGTAGTGTCTTGTATCTAGGTACTGGATGTGGAAGTCCAGGGTGTGCAGGTATTCCGCTTCGTAGTTTCCTGTGTCCAGGTGTCGGATGTGGAAGTTCAGGGTGTCCAGGTATTCCGCTTCGTAATTTTCTGTATCTAGGTGTCGGATATGGATGTCCAGGGTGTCCAGGTATTCCGCTTCGTAGTTCTCTGTATCTAGGTGTCGGATGTGGAAGTCCAGGGTGTGCAGGTACTCCGCTCCGTAGTTTCCTGTGTCCAGGTGTCGGATGTGGAAGTTCAGGGTGTCCATGTATTCCGCTTCGTAGTTTTCCGTACCTAGGTGTCGGATGTGGAAGTTCAGGGTGTCCAGGTATTTCGCTCCGTAGTTTTTTGTATCTAGGTACTGGATGTGGAAGTCCAGGGTGTCCAGGTATTCCGCTTCGTAATTCTCTGTATCTAGGTGTCGGATGTGGAAGTCCAGGGTGTCCAGGTATTCCGCTTCGTAATTTTCTGTATCTAGGTGTCGGATATGGAAGTCCAGGGTGTCCAGGTATTCCGCTTCGTAGTTCTCTGTATCTAGGTGTCGGATGTGGAAGTCCAGGATGTCCAGGTATTCCGCTTCGTAGTTTTCTGCATCTAGGTGTCGAATGTGGAAGTTCAGGGTGTCCAGGTATTCCTCTTCGTAGCTCTCTGTATTTATGTACTGGATGTGGAAGTCCAGGGTGTCCAGGTATTCCGCTCCGCAGTTTCCTGTGTCCAGGTATCGGATGTGGAAGTTCAGGGTGTCCAGGTATTCCGCTTCGTAGTTTTCTGTACCTAGGTGTCGGATGTGGAAGTCCACGGTGTCCAGGTATTCCGCTTCGTAGTTCTCTGTATCTAGGTGTCGGATGTGGAAGTCCAGGGTGTGCAGGTATTCCGCTTCGTAGTTTCCTGTGTCCAGATGTTGGATGTGGAAGTCCAGGGTGTCCTGGTATTCCGCTCCGTTGTTTCCTGTGTCTAGGTGTTGGATGTGGAAGTTCAGGGTGTCCAGGCATTCCGCTCCGTAGTTTCCTGTATCCAGGTGTCGGATGTGGAAGTTCAGGGTGTCCAGGTATTCCTCTTCGTAGCTCTCTGTATTTATGTACTGGATGTGGAAGTCCAGGGTGTCCAGGTATTCCGCTCCGCAGTTTCCTGTGTCCAGGTATCGGATGTGGAAGTTCAGGGTGTCCAGGTATTCCGCTTCGTAGTTTTCTGTACCTAGGTGTCGGTTGTGGAAGTCCACGGTGTCCAGGTATTCCGCTTCGTAGTTCTCTGTATCTAGGTGTCGGATGTGGAAGTCCAGGGTGTGCAGGTATTCCGCTTCGTAGTTTCCTGTGTCCAGGTGTTGGATGTGGAAGTCCAGGGTGTCTAGGTATTCCGCTCCGTAGTTTCCTGTGTCCAGGTGTCGGATGTGGAAGTTCAGGGTGTCCAGGTATTCCGCTTCGTAATTTTCTGTATCTAGGTGTCGGATATGGATGTCCAGGGTGTCCAGGTATTCCGCTTCGTAGTTCTCTGTATCTAGGTGTCGGATGTGGAAGTCCAGGGTGTCCATGTATTCCGCTTCGTAGTTTTCTGTACCTAGGTGTCGGATATGGAAGTTCAGGGTGTCCAGGTATTCCGCTTCGTAGTTTTCTGTACCTAGGTGTCGGATATGGAAGTCCAGGGTGTCCAGGTATTCCGCTTCGTAGTTCTCTGTATCTAGGTGTCGGATGTGGAAGTCCAGGGTGTGCAGGTATTCCGCTCCGTAGTTTCCTGTGTCCAGGTGTCGGATGTAGAAGTTCAGGGTGTCCAGGTATTCTGCTTCGTAGTTTTCCGTACCTAGGTGTCGGATGTGGAAGTTCAGGGTGTCCAGGTATTTCGCTCCGTAGTTTCTTGTATCTAGGTACTGGATGTGGAAGTCCAGGGTGTCCAGGTATTCCGCTTCGTAATTCTCTGTATCTAGGTGTCGGATGTGGAAGTCCAGGGTGTCCAGGTATTCCGCTTCGTAATTTTCTGTATCTAGGTGTCGGATATGGAAGTCCAGGGTGTCCAGGTATTCCGCTTCGTAGTTCTCTGTATCTAGGTGTCGGATGTGGAAGTCCAGGGTGTCTAGGTATTCCGCTCCGTAGTTTCCTGTGTCCAGGTGTCGGATGTGGAAGTTCAGGGTGTCCAGGTATTCCGCTTCGTAATTTTCTGTATCTAGGTGTCGGATATGGATGTCCAGGGTGTCCAGGTATTCCGCTTCGTAGTTCTCTGTATCTAGGTGTCGGATGTGGAAGTCCAGGGTGTGCAGGTACTCCGCTCCGTAGTTTCCTGTGTCCAGGTGTCGGATGTGGAAGTTCAGGGTGTCCATGTATTCCGCTTCGTAGTTTTCTGTACCTAGGTGTCGGATATGGAAGTTCAGGGTGTCCAGGTATTCCGCTTCGTAGTTTTCTGTACCTAGGTGTCGGATATGGAAGTCCAGGGTGTCCAGGTATTCCGCTTCGTAGTTCTCTGTATCTAGGTGTCGGATGTGGAAGTCCAGGGTGTGCAGGTATTCCGCTCCGTAGTTTCCTGTGTCCAGGTGTCGGATGTGGAAGTTCAGGGTGTCCAGGTATTCTGCTTCGTAGTTTTCCGTACCTAGGTGTCGGATGTGGAAGTTCAGGGTGTCCAGGTATTTCGCTCCGTAGTTTCTTGTATCTAGGTACTGGATGTGGAAGTCCAGGGTGTCCAGGTATTCCGCTTCGTAATTCTCTGTATCTAGGTGTCGGATGTGGAAGTCCAGGGTGTCCAGGTATTCCGCTTCGTAATTTTCTGTATCTAGGTGTCGGATATGGAAGTCCAGGGTGTCCAGGTATTCCGCTTCGTAGTTCTCTGTATCTAGGTGTCGGATGTGGAAGTCCAGGGTGTGCAGGTATTCCGCTCCGTAGTTTCCTGTGTCCAGGTGTCGGATGTGGAAGTTCAGGGTGTCCAGGTATTCCGCTTCGTAGTTTTCTGTACCTACGTGTCGGATATGGAAGTCCAGGGTGTCCAGGTATTCCGCTTCGTAGTTCTCTGTATCTAGGTGTCGGATGTGGAAGTCCAGGGTGTGCAGGTATTCCGCTTCGTAGTTTCCTGTGTCCAGATGTTGGATGTGGAAGTCCAGGGTGTCCAGGTATTCCGCTCCGTAGTGTCTTGTATCTAGGTACTGGATGTGGAAGTCCAGGGTGTGCAGGTATTCCGCTTCGTAGTTTCCTGTGTCCAGGTGTTGGATGTGGAAGTCCAGGGTGTCTAGGTATTCCGCTCCGTAGTTTCCTGTGTCCAGGTGTCGGATGTGGAAGTTCAGGGTGTCCAGGTATTCCGCTTCGTAATTTTCTGTATCTAGGTGTCGGATATGGATGTCCAGGGTGTCCAGGTATTCCGCTTCGTAGTTCTCTGTATCTAGGTGTCGGATGTGGAAGTCCAGGGTGTGCAGGTACTCCGCTCCGTAGTTTCCTGTGTCCAGGTGTCGGATGTGGAAGTTCAGGGTGTCCATGTATTCCGCTTCGTAGTTTTCCGTACCTAGGTGTCGGATGTGGAAGTTCAGGGTGTCCAGGTATTTCGCTTCGTAATTCTCTGTATCTAGGTGTCGGATGTGGAAGTCCAGGGTGTCCAGGTATTCCGCTTCGTAATTTTCTGTATCTAGGTGTCGGATATGGAAGTCCAGGGTGTCCAGGTATTCCGCTTCGTAGTTCTCTGTATCTAGGTGTCGGATGTGGAAGTCCAGGATGTCCAGGTATTCCGCTTCGTAGTTTTCTGCATCTAGGTGTCGAATGTGGAAGTTCAGGGTGTCCAGGTATTCCTCTTCGTAGCTCTCTGTATTTATGTACTGGATGTGGAAGTCCAGGGTGTCCAGGTATTCCGCTCCGCAGTTTCCTGTGTCCAGGTATCGGATGTGGAAGTTCAGGGTGTCCAGGTATTCCGCTTCGTAGTTTTCTGTACCTAGGTGTCGGATGTGGAAGTCCACGGTGTCCAGGTATTCCGCTTCGTAGTTCTCTGTATCTAGGTGTCGGATGTGGAAGTCCAGGGTGTGCAGGTATTCCGCTTCGTAGTTTCCTGTGTCCAGATGTTGGATGTGGAAGTCCAGGGTGTCCAGGTATTCCGCTCCGTTGTTTCCTGTGTCTAGGTGTTGGATGTGGAAGTTCAGGGTGTCCAGGCATTCCGCTCCGTAGTTTCCTGTATCCAGGTGTCGGATGTGGAAGTTCAGGGTGTCCAGGTATTCCTCTTCGTAGCTCTCTGTATTTATGTACTGGATGTGGAAGTCCAGGGTGTCCAGGTATTCCGCTCCGCAGTTTCCTGTGTCCAGGTATCGGATGTGGAAGTTCAGGGTGTCCAGGTATTCCGCTTCGTAGTTTTCTGTACCTAGGTGTCGGATGTGGAAGTCCACGGTGTCCAGGTATTCCGCTTCGTAGTTCTCTGTATCTAGGTGTCGGATGTGGAAGTCCAGGGTGTGCAGGTATTCCGCTTCGTAGTTTCCTGTGTCCAGGTGTTGGATGTGGAAGTCCAGGGTGTCTAGGTATTCCGCTCCGTAGTTTCCTGTGTCCAGGTGTCGGATGTGGAAGTTCAGGGTGTCCAGGTATTCCGCTTCGTAATTTTCTGTATCTAGGTGTCGGATATGGATGTCCAGGGTGTCCAGGTATTCCGCTTCGTAGTTCTCTGTATCTAGGTGTCGGATGTGGAAGTCCAGGGTGTGCAGGTACTCCGCTCCGTAGTTTCCTGTGTCCAGGTGTCGGATGTGGAAGTTCAGGGTGTCCATGTATTCCGCTTCGTAGTTTTCTGTACCTAGGTGTCGGATATGGAAGTTCAGGGTGTCCAGGTATTCCGCTTCGTAGTTTTCTGTACCTAGGTGTCGGATATGGAAGTCCAGGGTGTCCAGGTATTCCGCTTCGTAGTTCTCTGTATCTAGGTGTCGGATGTGGAAGTCCAGGGTGTGCAGTTATTCCGCTCCGTAGTTTCCTGTGTCCAGGTGTCGGATGTAGAAGTTCAGGGTGTCCAGGTATTCTGCTTCGTAGTTTTCCGTACCTAGGTGTCGGATGTGGAAGTTCAGGGTGTCCAGGTATTTCGCTCCGTAGTTTCTTGTATCTAGGTACTGGATGTGGAAGTCCAGGGTGTCCAGGTATTCCGCTTCGTAATTCTCTGTATCTAGGTGTCGGATGTGGAAGTCCAGGGTGTCCAGGTATTCCGCTTCGTAATTTTCTGTTTCTAGGTGTCGGATATGGAAGTCCAGGGTGTCCAGGTATTCCGCTTCGTAGTTCTCTGTATCTAGGTGTCGGATGTGGAAGTCCAGGGTGTGCAGGTATTCCGCTCCGTAGTTTCCTGTGTCCAGGTGTCGGATGTGGAAGTTCAGGGTGTCCAGGTATTCCGCTTCGTAGTTTTCTGTACCTACGTGTCGGATATGGAAGTCCAGGGTGTCCAGGTATTCCGCTTCGTAGTTCTCTGTATCTAGGTGTCGGATGTGGAAGTCCAGGGTGTGCAGGTATTCCGCTTCGTAGTTTCCTGTGTCCAGATGTTGGATGTGGAAGTTCAGGGTGTCCAGGTATTCCGCTCCGTAGTGTCTTGTATCTAGGTACTGGATGTGGAAATCCAGGGTGTCCAGGTATTCCGCTTCGTAGTTTTCCGTACCTAGGTGTCGGATGTGGAAGTTCAGGGTGTCCAGGTATTTCGCTCCGTAGTTTCTTGTATCTAGGTACTGGATGTGGAAGTCCAGGGTGTCCAGGTATTCCGCTTCGTAATTCTCTGTATCTAGGTGTCGGATGTGGAAGTCCAGGGTGTCCAGGTATTCCGCTTCATAGTTCTCTGTATCTAGGTGTCGGATGTGGAAGTCCAGGGTGTGCAGGTATTCCGCTCCGTAGTTTCCTGTGTCCAGGTGTCGGATGTGGAAGTTCAGGGTGTCCAGGTATTCCGCTTCGTAGTTTTCTGTACCTACGTGTCGGATATGGAAGTCCAGGGTGTCCAGGTATTCCGCTTCGTAGTTCTCTGTATCTAGGTGTCGGATGTGGAAGTCCAGGGTGTGCAGGTATTCCGCTTCGTAGTTTCCTGTGTCCAGATGTTGGATGTGGAAGTTCAGGGTCTCCAGGTATTCCGCTCCGTTGTTTCCTGTGTCTAGGTGTTGGATGTGGAAGTTCAGGGTGTCCAGGTATTCCGCTCCGTAGTGTCTTGTATCTAGGTACTGGATGTGGAAGTCCAGGGTGTCCAGGTATTCCGCTCCGTAGTTTCCTGTGTCCAGGAGTCGGATGTGGAAGTTCAGGGTGTCCAGGTATTCCGCTTCGTAATTTTCTGTATCTAGGTGTCGGATATGGATGTCCAGGGTGTCCAGGTATTCCGCTTCGTAGTTCTCTGTATCTAGGTGTCGGATGTGGAAGTCCAGGGTGTGCAGGTATTCCGCTCCGTAGTTTCCTTTGTCCAGGTGTCGGATGTGGAAGTTCAGGGTGTCCATGTATTCCGCTTCGTAGTTTTCTGTACCTAGGTGTCGGATATGGAAGTTCAGGGTGTCCAGGTATTCCGCTTCGTAATTCTCTGTATCTAGGTGTCGGATGTGGAAGTTCAGGGTGTCCATGTATTCCGCTTCGTAGTTTTCTGTACCTAGGTGTCGGATATGGAAGTTCAGGGTGTCCAGGTATTCCGCTTCGTAATTCTCTGTATCTAGGTGTCGGATGTGGAAGTCCAGGGTGTCCAGGTATTCCGCTTCGTAATTCTCTGTATCTAGGTGTCGGATGTGGAAGTCCAGGGTGTCCAGGTATTTCGCTCCGTAGTTTCTTGTATCTAGGTACTGGATGTGGAAGTCCAGGGTGTCCAGGTATTCCGCTTCGTAATTCTCTGTATCTAGGTGTCGGATGTGGAAGTCCAGGGTGTGCAGGTATTCCGCTTCGTAGTTTCCTGTGTCCAGATGTTGGATGTGGAAGTTCAGGGTCTCCAGGTATTCCGCTCCGTTGTTTCCTGTGTCTAGGTGTTGGATGTGGAAGTTCAGGGTGTCCAGGTATTCCGCTCCGTAGTGTCTTGTATCTAGGTACTGGATGTGGAAGTCCAGGGTGTCCAGGTATTCCGCTCCGTAGTTTCCTGTGTCCAGGAGTCGGATGTGGAAGTTCAGGGTGTCCAGGTATTCCGCTTCGTAATTTTCTGTATCTAGGTGTCGGATATGGAAGTCCAGGGTGTCCAGGTATTCCGCTTCGTAGTTCTCTGTATCTAGGTGTCGGATGTGGAAGTCCAGGGTGTGCAGGTATTCCGCTCCGTAGTTTCCTGTGTCCAGGTGTCGGATGTGGAAGTTCAGGGTGTCCAGGTATTCCGCTTCGTAGTTTTCTGTACCTACGTGTCGGATATGGAAGTCCAGGGTGTCCAGGTATTCCGCTTCGTAGTTCTCTGTATCTAGGTGTCGGATGTGGAAGTCCAGGGTGTGCAGGTATTCCGCTTCGTAGTTTCCTGTGTCCAGATGTTGGATGTGGAAGTCCAGGGTGTCCAGGTATTCCGCTCCGTTGTTTCCTGTGTCTAGGTGTTGGATGTGGAAGTTCAGGGTGTCCAGGTATTCCGCTCCGTAGTGTCTTGTATCTAGGTACTGGATGTGGAAATCCAGGGTGTCCAGGTATTCCGCTTCGTAGTTTTCCGTACCTAGGTGTCGGATGTGGAAGTTCAGGGTGTCCAGGTATTTCGCTCCGTAGTTTCTTGTATCTAGGTACTGGATGTGGAAGTCCAGGGTGTCCAGGTATTCCGCTTCGTAATTCTCTGTATCTAGGTGTCGGATGTGGAAGTCCAGGGTGTCCAGGTATTCCGCTTCATAGTTCTCTGTATCTAGGTGTCGGATGTGGAAGTCCAGGGTGTGCAGGTATTCCGCTCCGTAGTTTCCTGTGTCCAGGTGTCGGATGTGGAAGTTCAGGGTGTCCAGGTATTCCGCTTCGTAGTTTTCTGTACCTACGTGTCGGATATGGAAGTCCAGGGTGTCCAGGTATTCCGCTTCGTAGTTCTCTGTATCTAGGTGTCGGATGTGGAAGTCCAGGGTGTGCAGGTATTCCGCTTCGTAGTTTCCTGTGTCCAGATGTTGGATGTGGAAGTTCAGGGTCTCCAGGTATTCCGCTCCGTTGTTTCCTGTGTCTAGGTGTTGGATGTGGAAGTTCAGGGTGTCCAGGTATTCCGCTCCGTAGTGTCTTGTATCTAGGTACTGGATGTGGAAGTCCAGGGTGTCCAGGTATTCCGCTCCGTAGTTTCCTGTGTCCAGGAGTCGGATGTGGAAGTTCAGGGTGTCCAGGTATTCCGCTTCGTAATTTTCTGTATCTATGTGTCGGATATGGATGTCCAGGGTGTCCAGGTATTCCGCTTCGTAGTTCTCTGTATCTAGGTGTCGGATGTGGAAGTCCAGGGTGTGCAGGTATTCCGCTCCGTAGTTTCCTGAGTCTAGGTGTCGGATGTGGAAGTTCAGGGTGTCCATGTATTCCGCTTCGTAGTTTTCTGTACCTAGGTGTCGGATATGGAAGTTCGGGGTGTCCAGGTATTCCGCTTCGTAATTCTCTGTATCTAGGTGTCGGATGTGGAAGTCCAGGGTGTCCAGGTATTCCGCTTCGTAATTTTCTGTATCTAGGTGTCGGATATGGAAGTCCAGGGTGTCCAGGTATTCCGCTTCGTACTTCTCTGTATCTAGGTGTCGGATGTGGAAGTCCAGGATGTCCAGGTATTCCGCTTCGTAGTTTTCTGCATCTAGGTGTCGGATGTGGAAGTTCAGGGTGTCCAGGTATTCCGCTCCGTAGTTTCTTGTATCTAGGTACTGGATGTGGAGGTCCAGGGTATCCAGGCATTCCGCTCCGTAGTTTCCTGTATCCAGGTGTCGGATGTGGAAGTTCAGGGTGTCCAGGTATTCCTCTTCGTAGCTCTCTGTATTTATGTACTGGATGTGGAAGTCCAGGGTGTCCAGGTATTCCGCTCCGCAGTTTCCTGTGTCCAGGTATCGGATGGGGAAGTTCAGGGTGTCCAGGTATTCCGCTTCGTAGTTTTCTGTACCTAGGTGTCGGATGTGGAAGTCCACGGTGTCCAGGTATTCCGCTTCGTAGTTCTCTGTATCTAGGTGTCGGATGTGGAAGTCCAGGGTGTGCAGGTATTCCGCTTCGTAGTTTCCTGTGTCCAGGTGTTGGATGTGGAAGTCCAGGGTGTCTAGGTATTCCGCTCCGTAGTTTCCTGTGTCCAGGTGTCGGATGTGGAAGTTCAGGGTGTCCAGGTATTCCGCTTCGTAATTTTCTGTATCTAGGTGTCGGATATGGATGTCCAGGGTGTCCAGGTATTCCGCTTCGTAGTTCTCTGTATCTAGGTGTCGGATGTGGAAGTCCAGGGTGTGCAGGTACTCCGCTCCGTAGTTTCCTGTGTCCAGGTGTCGGATGTGGAAGTTCAGGGTGTCCATGTATTCCGCTTCGTAGTTTTCCGTACCTAGGTGTCGGATGTGGAAGTTCAGGGTGTCCAGGTATTTCGCTCCGTAGTTTCTTGTATCTAGGTACTGGATGTGGAAGTCCAGGGTGTCCAGGTATTCCGCTTCGTAATTCTCTGTATCTAGGTGTCGGATGTGGAAGTCCAGGGTGTCCAGGTATTCCGCTTCGTAATTTTCTGTATCTAGGTGTCGGATATGGAAGTCCAGGGTGTCCAGGTATTCCGCTTCGTAGTTCTCTGTATCTAGGTGTCGGATGTGGAAGTCCAGGATGTCCAGGTATTCCGCTTCGTAGTTTTCTGCATCTAGGTGTCGAATGTGGAAGTTCAGGGTGTCCAGGTATTCCTCTTCGTAGCTCTCTGTATTTATGTACTGGATGTGGAAGTCCAGGGTGTCCAGGTATTCCGCTCCGCAGTTTCCTGTGTCCAGGTATCGGATGTGGAAGTTCAGGGTGTCCAGGTATTCCGCTTCGTAGTTTTCTGTACCTAGGTGTCGGATGTGGAAGTCCACGGTGTCCAGGTATTCCGCTTCGTAGTTTCCTGTGTCCAGATGTTGGATGTGGAAGTCCAGGGTGTCCAGGTATTCCGCTCCGTTGTTTCCTGTGTCTAGGTGTTGGATGTGGAAGTTCAGGGTGTCCAGGCATTCCGCTCCGTAGTTTCCTGTATCCAGGTGTCGGATGTGGAAGTTCAGGGTGTCCAGGTATTCCTCTTCGTAGCTCTCTGTATTTATGTACTGGATGTGGAAGTCCAGGGTGTCCAGGTATTCCGCTCCGCAGTTTCCTGTGTCCAGGTATCGGATGTGGAAGTTCAGGGTGTCCAGGTATTCCGCTTCGTAGTTTTCTGTACCTAGGTGTCGGATGTGGAAGTCCACGGTGTCCAGGTATTCCGCTTCGTAGTTCTCTGTATCTAGGTGTCGGATGTGGAAGTCCAGGGTGTTCAGGTATTCCGCTTCGTAGTTTCCTGTGTCCAGGTGTTGGATGTGGAAGTCCAGGGTGTCTAGGTATTCCGCTCCGTAGTTTCCTGTGTCCAGGTGTCGGATGTGGAAGTTCAGGGTGTCCAGGTATTCCGCTTCGTAATTTTCTGTATCTAGGTGTCGGATATGGATGTCCAGGGTGTCCAGGTATTCCGCTTCGTAGTTCTCTGTATCTAGGTGTCGGATGTGGAAGTCCAGGGTGTGCAGGTACTCCGCTCCGTAGTTTCCTGTGTCCAGGTGTCGGATGTGGAAGTTCAGGGTGTCCATGTATTCCGCTTCGTAGTTTTCTGTACCTAGGTGTCGGATATGGAAGTTCAGGGTGTCCAGGTATTCCGCTTCGTAGTGTTCTGTACCTAGGTGTCGGATATGGAAGTCCAGGGTGTCCAGGTATTCCGCTTCGTAGTTCTCTGTATCTAGGTGTCGGATGTGGAAGTCCAGGGTGTGCAGGTATTCCGCTCCGTAGTTTCCTGTGTCCAGGTGTCGGATGTGGAAGTTCAGGGTGTCCAGGTATTCTGCTTCGTAGTTTTCCGTACCTAGGTGTCGGATGTGGAAGTTCAGGGTGTCCAGGTATTTCGCTCCGTAGTTTCTTGTATCTAGGTACTGGATGTGGAAGTCCAGGGTGTCCAGGTATTCCGCTTCGTAATTCTCTGTATCTAGGTGTCGGATGTGGAAGTCCAGGGTGTCCAGGTATTCCGCTTCGTAATTTTCTGTATCTAGGTGTCGGATATGGAAGTCCAGGGTGTCCAGGTATTCCGCTTCGTAGTTCTCTGTATCTAGGTGTCGGATGTGGAAGTCCAGGGTGTGCAGGTATTCCGCTCCGTAGTTTCCTGTGTCCAGGTGTCGGATGTGGAAGTTCAGGGTGTCCAGGTATTCCGCTTCGTAGTTTTCTGTACCTACGTGTCGGATATGGAAGTCCAGGGTGTCCAGGTATTCCGCTTCGTAGTTCTCTGTATCTAGGTGTCGGATGTGGAAGTCCAGGGTGTGCAGGTATTCCGCTTCGTAGTTTCCTGTGTCCAGATGTTGGATGTGGAAGTCCAGGGTGTCCAGGTATTCCGCTCCGTAGTGTCTTGTATCTAGGTACTGGATGTGGAAGTCCAGGGTGTGCAGGTATTCCGCTTCGTAGTTTCCTGTGTCCAGTTGTTGGATGTGGAAGTCCAGGGTGTCTAGGTATTCCGCTCCGTAGTTTCCTGTGTCCAGGTGTCGGATGTGGAAGTTCAGGGTGTCCAGGTATTCCGCTTCGTAATTTTCTGTATCTAGGTGTCGGATATGGATGTCCAGGGTGTCCAGGTATTCCGCTTCGTAGTTCTCTGTATCTAGGTGTCGGATGTGGAAGTCCAGGGTGTGCAGGTACTCCGCTCCGTAGTTTCCTGTGTCCAGGTGTCGGATGTGGAAGTTCAGGGTGTCCATGTATTCCGCTTCGTAGTTTTCCGTACCTAGGTGTCGGATGTGGAAGTTCAGGGTGTCCAGGTATTCCGCTTCGTAATTCTCTGTATCTAGGTGTCGGATGTGGAAGTCCAGGGTGTCCAGGTATTCCGCTTCGTAATTTTCTGTATCTAGGTGTCGGATATGGAAGTCCAGGGTGTCCAGGTATTCCGCTTCGTAGTTCTCTGTATCTAGGTGTCGGATGTGGAAGTCCAGGATGTCCAGGTATTCCGCTTCGTAGTTTTCTGCATCTAGGTGTCGAATGTGGAAGTTCAGGGTGTCCAGGTATTCCTCTTCGTAGCTCTCTGTATTTATGTACTGGATGTGGAAGTCCAGGGTGTCCAGGTATTCCGCTCCGCAGTTTCCTGTGTCCAGGTATCGGATGTGGAAGTTCAGGGTGTCCAGGTATTCCGCTTCGTAGTTTTCTGTACCTAGGTGTCGGATGTGGAAGTCCACGGTGTCCAGGTATTCCGCTTCGTAGTTCTCTGTGTCCAGATGTTGGATGTGGAAGTCCAGGGTGTCCAGGTATTCCGCTCCGTTGTTTCCTGTGTCTAGGTGTTGGATGTGGAAGTTCAGGGTGTCCAGGCATTCCGCTCCGTAGTTTCCTGTATCCAGGTGTCGGATGTGGAAGTTCAGGGTGTCCAGGTATTCCTCTTCGTAGCTCTCTGTATTTATGTACTGGATGTGGAAGTCCAGGGTGTCCAGGTATTCCGCTCCGCAGTTTCCTGTGTCCAGGTATCGGATGTGGAAGTTCAGGGTGTCCAGGTATTCCGCTTCGTAGTTTTCTGTACCTAGGTGTCGGATGTGGAAGTCCACGGTGTCCAGGTATTCCGCTTCGTAGTTCTCTGTATCTAGGTGTCGGATGTGGAAGTCCAGGGTGTTCAGGTATTCCGCTTCGTAGTTTCCTGTGTCCAGGTGTTGGATGTGGAAGTCCAGGGTGTCTAGGTATTCCGCTCCGTAGTTTTCCGTACCTAGGTGTCGGATGTGGAAGTTCAGGGTGTCCAGGTATCTCGCTCCGTAGTTTCTTGTATCTAGGTACTGGATGTGGAAGTCCAGGGTGTCCAGGTATTCCGCTTCGTAATTCTCTGTATCTAGGTGTCGGATGTGGAAGTCCAGGGTGTCCAGGTATTCCGCTTCGTAATTTTCTGTATCTAGGTGTCGGATATGGAAGTCCAGGGTGTCCAGGTATTCCGCTTCGTAGTTCTCTGTATCTAGGTGTCGGATGTGGAAGTCCAGGGTGTGCAGGTATTCCGCTCCGTAGTTTCCTGTGTCCAGGTGTCGGATGTGGAAGTTCAGGGTGTCCAGGTATTCCGCTTCGTAGTTTTCTGTACCTACGTGTCGGATATGGAAGTCCAGGGTGTCCAGGTATTCCGCTTCGTAGTTCTCTGTATCTAGGTGTCGGATGTGGAAGTCCAGGGTGTGCAGGTATTCCGCTTCGTAGTTTCCTGTGTCCAGATGTTGGATGTGGAAGTCCAGGGTGTCCAGGTATTCCGCTCCGTAGTGTCTTGTATCTAGGTACTGGATGTGGAAGTCCAGGGTGTGCAGGTATTCCGCTTCGTAGTTTCCTGTGTCCAGTTGTTGGATGTGGAAGTCCAGGGTGTCTAGGTATTCCGCTCCGTAGTTTCCTGTGTCCAGGTGTCGGATGTGGAAGTTCAGGGTGTCCAGGTATTCCGCTTCGTAATTTTCTGTATCTAGGTGTCGGATATGGATGTCCAGGGTGTCCAGGTATTCCGCTTCGTAGTTCTCTGTATCTAGGTGTCGGATGTGGAAGTCCAGGGTGTGCAGGTACTCCGCTCCGTAGTTTCCTGTGTCCAGGTGTCGGATGTGGAAGTTCAGGGTGTCCATGTATTCCGCTTCGTAGTTTTCCGTACCTAGGTGTCGGATGTGGAAGTTCAGGGTGTCCAGGTATTTCGCTCCGTAGTTTCTTGTATCTAGGTACTGGATGTGGAAGTCCAGGGTGTCCAGGTATTCCGCTTCGTAATTCTCTGTATCTAGGTGTCGGATGTGGAAGTCCAGGGTGTCCAGGTATTCCGCTTCGTAATTTTCTGTATCTAGGTGTCGGATATGGAAGTCCAGGGTGTCCAGGTATTCCGCTTCGTAGTTCTCTGTATCTAGGTGTCGGATGTGGAAGTCCAGGATGTCCAGGTATTCCGCTTCGTAGTTTTCTGCATCTAGGTGTCGAATGTGGAAGTTCAGGGTGTCCAGGTATTCCTCTTCGTAGCTCTCTGTATTTATGTACTGGATGTGGAAGTCCAGGGTGTCCAGGTATTCCGCTCCGCAGTTTCCTGTGTCCAGGTATCGGATGTGGAAGTTCAGGGTGTCCAGGTATTCCGCTTCGTAGTTTTCTGTACCTAGGTGTCGGATGTGGAAGTCCACGGTGTCCAGGTATTCCGCTTCGTAGTTCTCTGTATCTAGGTGTCGGATGTGGAAGTCCAGGGTGTGCAGGTATTCCGCTTCGTAGTTTCCTGTGTCCAGATGTTGGATGTGGAAGTCCAGGGTGTCCAGGTATTCCGCTCCGTTGTTTCCTGTGTCTAGGTGTTGGATGTGGAAGTTCAGGG
The DNA here is from genome assembly GCA_963971525.1 of Cephus spinipes. Taxonomy (NCBI): domain Eukaryota; kingdom Metazoa; phylum Arthropoda; class Insecta; order Hymenoptera; family Cephidae; genus Cephus; species Cephus spinipes. Next base: position 22,327,572 of record OZ020573.1, read on the forward strand.
TGTCCAGGCATTCCGCTCCGTAGTTTCCTGTATCCAGGTGTCGGATGTGGAAGTTCAGGGTGTCCAGGTATTCCTCTTCGTAGCTCTCTGTATTTATGTACTGGATGTGGAAGTCCAGGGTGTCCAGGTATTCCGCTCCGCAGTTTCCTGTGTCCAGGTATCGGATGTGGAAGTTCAGGGTGTCCAGGTATTCCGCTTCGTAGTTTTCTGTACCTAGGTGTCGGATGTGGAAGTCCACGGTGTCCAGGTATTCCGCTTCGTAGTTCTCTGTATCTAGGTGTCGGATGTGGAAGTCCAGGGTGTGCAGGTATTCCGCTTCGTAGTTTCCTGTGTCCAGGTGTTGGATGTGGAAGTCCAGGGTGTCTAGGTATTCCGCTCCGTAGTTTCCTGTGTCCAGGTGTCGGATGTGGAAGTTCAGGGTGTCCAGGTATTCCGCTTCGTAATTTTCTGTATCTAGGTGTCGGATATGGATGTCCAGGGTGTCCAGGTATTCCGCTTCGTAGTTCTCTGTATCTAGGTGTCGGATGTGGAAGTCCAGGGTGTGCAGGTACTCCGCTCCGTAGTTTCCTGTGTCCAGGTGTCGGATGTGGAAGTTCAGGGTGTCCATGTATTCCGCTTCGTAGTTTTCTGTACCTAGGTGTCGGATATGGAAGTTCAGGGTGTCCAGGTATTCCGCTTCGTAGTTTTCTGTACCTAGGTGTCGGATATGGAAGTCCAGGGTGTCCAGGTATTCCGCTTCGTAGTTCTCTGTATCTAGGTGTCGGATGTGGAAGTCCAGGGTGTGCAGGTATTCCGCTCCGTAGTTTCCTGTGTCCAGGTGTCGGATGTGGAAGTTCAGGGTGTCCAGGTATTCTGCTTCGTAGTTTTCCGTACCTAGGTGTCGGATGTGGAAGTTCAGGGTGTCCAGGTATTTCGCTCCGTAGTTTCTTGTATCTAGGTACTGGATGTGGAAGTCCAGGGTGTCCAGGTATTCCGCTTCGTAATTCTCTGTATCTAGGTGTCGGATGTGGAAGTCCAGGGTGTCCAGGTATTCCGCTTCGTAATTTTCTGTATCTAGGTGTCGGATATGGAAGTCCAGGGTGTCCAGGTATTCCGCTTCGTAGTTCTCTGTATCTAGGTGTCGGATGTGGAAGTCCAGGGTGTGCAGGTATTCCGCTCCGTAGTTTCCTGTGTCCAGGTGTCGGATGTGGAAGTTCAGGGTGTCCAGGTATTCCGCTTCGTAGTTTTCTGTACCTACGTGTCGGATATGGAAGTCCAGGGTGTCCAGGTATTCCGCTTCGTAGTTCTCTGTATCTAGGTGTCGGATGTGGAAGTCCAGGGTGTGCAGGTATTCCGCTTCGTAGTTTCCTGTGTCCAGATGTTGGATGTGGAAGTCCAGGGTGTCCAGGTATTCCGCTCCGTTGTTTCCTGTGTCTAGGTGTTGGATGTGGAAGTTCAGGGTGTCCAGGTATTCCGCTCCGTAGTGTCTTGTATCTAGGTACTGGATGTGGAAATCCAGGGTGTCCAGGTATTCCGCTTCGTAGTTTTCCGTACCTAGGTGTCGGATGTGGAAGTTCAGGGTGTCCAGGTATTTCGCTCCGTAGTTTCTTGTATCTAGGTACTGGATGTGGAAGTCCATGGTGTCCAGGTATTCCGCTTCGTAATTCTCTGTATCTAGGTGTCGGATGTGGAAGTCCAGGGTGTCCAGGTATTCCGCTTCATAGTTCTCTGTATCTAGGTGTCGGATGTGGAAGTCCAGGGTGTCCAGGTATTCCGCTTCGTAATTTTCTGTATCTAGGTGTCGGATATGGAAGTCCAGGGTGTCCAGGTATTCCGCTTCGTAGTTCTCTGTATCTAGGTGTCGGATGTGGAAGTCCAGGATGTCCAGGTATTCCGCTTCGTAGTTTTCTGCATCTAGGTGTCGAATGTGGAAGTTCAGGGTGTCCAGGTATTCCTCTTCGTAGCTCTCTGTATTTATGTACTGGATGTGGAAGTCCAGGGTGTCCAGGTATTCCGCTCCGCAGTTTCCTGTGTCCAGGTATCGGATGTGGAAGTTCAGGGTGTCCAGGTATTCCGCTTCGTAGTTTTCTGTACCTAGGTGTCGGATGTGGAAGTCCACGGTGTCCAGGTATTCCGCTTCGTAGTTCTCTGTATCTAGGTGTCGGATGTGGAAGTCCAGGGTGTGCAGGTATTCCGCTTCGTAGTTTCCTGTGTCCAGATGTTGGATGTGGAAGTCCAGGGTGTCCAGGTATTCCGCTCCGTTGTTTCCTGTGTCTAGGTGTTGGATGTGGAAGTTCAGGGTGTCCAGGTATTCCGCTCCGTAGTGTCTTGTATCTAGGTACTGGATGTGGAAATCCAGGGTGTCCAGGTATTCCGCTTCGTAGTTTTCCGTACCTAGGTGTCGGATGTGGAAGTTCAGGGTGTCCAGGTATTTCGCTCCGTAGTTTCTTGTATCTAGGTACTGGATGTGGAAGTCCAGGGTGTCCAGGTATTCCGCTTCGTAATTCTCTGTATCTAGGTGTCGGATGTGGAAGTCCAGGGTGTCCAGGTATTCCGCTTCATAGTTCTCTGTATCTAGGTGTCGGATGTGGAAGTCCAGGGTGTGCAGGTATTCCGCTCCGTAGTTTCCTGTGTCCAGGTGTCGGATGTGGAAGTTCAGGGTGTCCAGGTATTCCGCTTCGTAGTTTTCTGTACCTACGTGTCGGATATGGAAGTCCAGGGTGTCCAGGTATTCCGCTTCGTAGTTCTCTGTATCTAGGTGTCGGATGTGGAAGTCCAGGGTGTGCAGGTATTCCGCTCCGTAGTTTCCTGTGTCCAGGTGTCGGATGTGGAAGTTCAGGGTGTCCAGGTATTCTGCTTCGTAGTTTTCCGTACCTAGGTGTCGGATGTGGAAGTTCAGGGTGTCCAGGTATTTCGCTCCGTAGTTTCTTGTATCTAGGTACTGGATGTGGAAGTCCAGGGTGTCCAGGTATTCCGCTTCGTAATTCTCTGTATCTAGGTGTCGGATGTGGAAGTCCAGGGTGTCCAGGTATTCCGCTTCGTAATTTTCTGTATCTAGGTGTCGGATATGGAAGTCCAGGGTGTCCAGGTATTCCGCTTCGTAGTTCTCTGTATCTAGGTGTCGGATGTGGAAGTCCAGGGTGTGCAGGTATTCCGCTCCGTAGTTTCCTGTGTCCAGGTGTCGGATGTGGAAGTTCAGGGTGTCCAGGTATTCCGCTTCGTAGTTTTCTGTACCTACGTGTCGGATATGGAAGTCCAGGGTGTCCAGGTATTCCGCTTCGTAGTTTTCCGTACCTAGGTGTCGGATGTGGAAGTTCAGGGTGTCCAGGTATTTCGCTCCGTAGTTTCTTGTATCTAGGTACTGGATGTGGAAGTCCAGGGTGTCCAGGTATTCCGCTTCGTAATTCTCTGTATCTAGGTGTCGGATGTGGAAGTCCAGGGTGTGCAGGTATTCCGCTTCGTAGTTTCCTGTGTCCAGATGTTGGATGTGGAAGTCTAGGGTGTCCAGGTATTCCGCTCCGTTGTTTCCTGTGTCTAGGTGTTGGATGTGGAAGTTCAGGGTGTCCAGGTATTCCGCTCCGTAGTGTCTTGTATCTAGGTACTGGATGTGGAAATCCAGGGTGTCCAGGTATTCCGCTTCGTAGTTTTCCGTACCTAGGTGTCGGATGTGGAAGTTCAGGGTGTCCAGGTATTTCGCTCCGTAGTTTCTTGTATCTAGGTACTGGATGTGGAAGTCCAGGGTGTCCAGGTATTCCGCTTCGTAATTCTCTGTATCTAGGTGTCGGATGTGGAAGTCCAGGGTGTCCAGGTATTCCGCTTCGTAATTTTCTGTATCTAGGTGTCGGATATGGAAGTCCAGGGTGTCCAGGTATTCCGCTTCGTAGTTCTCTGTATCTAGGTGTCGGATGTGGAAGTCCAGGGTGTGCAGGTATTCCGCTCCGTAGTTTCCTGTGTCCAGGTGTCGGATGTGGAAGTTCAGGGTGTCCAGGTATTCCGCTTCGTAGTTTTCTGTACCTACGTGTCGGATATGGAAGTCCAGGGTGTCCAGGTATTCCGCTTCGTAGTTCTCTGTATCTAGGTGTCGGATGTGGAAGTCCAGGGTGTGCAGGTATTCCGCTTCGTAGTTTCCTGTGTCCAGATGTTGGATGTGGAAGTCTAGGGTGTCCAGGTATTCCGCTCCGTTGTTTCCTGTGTCTAGGTGTTGGATGTGGAAGTTCAGGGTGTCCAGGTATTCCGCTCCGTAGTGTCTTGTATCTAGGTACTGGATGTGGAAATCCAGGGTGTCCAGGTATTCCGCTTCGTAGTTTTCCGTACCTAGGTGTCGGATGTGGAAGTTCAGGGTGTCCAGGTATTTCGCTCCGTAGTTTCTTGTATCTAGGTACTGGATGTGGAAGTCCAGGGTGTCCAGGTATTCCGCTTCGTAATTCTCTGTATCTAGGTGTCGGATGTGGAAGTCCAGGGTGTCCAGGTATTCCGCTTCATAGTTCTCTGTATCTAGGTGTCGGATGTGGAAGTCCAGGGTGTGCAGGTATTCCGCTCCGTAGTTTCCTGTGTCCAGGTGTCGGATGTGGAAGTTCAGGGTGTCCAGGTATTCCGCTTCGTAGTTTTCTGTACCTACGTGTCGGATATGGAAGTCCAGGGTGTCCAGGTATTCCGCTTCGTAGTTCTCTGTATCTAGGTGTCGGATGTGGAAGTCCAGGGTGTGCAGGTATTCCGCTTCGTAGTTTCCTGTGTCCAGATGTTGGATGTGGAAGTTCAGGGTCTCCAGGTATTCCGCTCCGTTGTTTCCTGTGTCTAGGTGTTGGATGTGGATGTTCAGGGTGTCCAGGTATTCCGCTCCGTAGTGTCTTGTATCTAGGTACTGGATGTGGAAGTCCAGGGTGTCCAGGTATTCCGCTCCGTAGTTTCCTGTGTCCAGGAGTCGGATGTGGAAGTTCAGGGTGTCCAGGTATTCCGCTTCGTAATTTTCTGTATCTAGGTGTCGGATATGGATGTCCAGGGTGTCCAGGTATTCCGCTTCGTAGTTCTCTGTATCTAGGTGTCGGATGTGGAAGTCCAGGGTGTGCAGGTATTCCGCTCCGTAGTTTCCTGTGTCCAGGTGTCGGATGTGGAAGTTCAGGGTGTCCATGTATTCCGCTTCGTAGTTTTCTGTACCTAGGTGTCGGATATGGAAGTTCAGGGTGTCCAGGTATTCCGCTTCGTAATTCTCTGTATCTAGGTGTCGGATGTGGAAGTCCAGGGTGTCCAGGTATTCCGCTTCGTAGTTTTCCGTACCTAGGTGTCGGATGTGGAAGTTCAGGGTGTCCAGGTATTCCGCTTCGTAGTTTTCTGTACCTACGTGTCGGATATGGAAGTCCAGGGTGTCCAGGTATTCCGCTTCGTAGTTCTCTGTATCTAGGTGTCGGATGTGGAAGTCCAGGGTGTGCAGGTATTCCGCTTCGTAGTTTCCTGTGTCCAGATGTTGGATGTGGAAGTCTAGGGTGTCCAGGTATTCCGCTCCGTTGTTTCCTGTGTCTAGGTGTTGGATGTGGAAGTTCAGGGTGTCCAGGTATTCCGCTCCGTAGTGTCTTGTATCTAGGTACTGGATGTGGAAATCCAGGGTGTCCAGGTATTCCGCTTCGTAGTTTTCCGTACCTAGGTGTCGGATGTGGAAGTTCAGGGTGTCCAGGTATTTCGCTCCGTAGTTTCTTGTATCTAGGTACTGGATGTGGAAGTCCAGGGTGTCCAGGTATTCCGCTTCGTAATTCTCTGTATCTAGGTGTCGGATGTGGAAGTCCAGGGTGTCCAGGTATTCCGCTTCGTAGTTCTCTGTATCTAGGTGTCGGATGTGGAAGTCCAGGGTGTGCAGGTATTCCGCTCCGTAGTTTCCTGTGTCCAGGTGTCGGATGTGGAAGTTCAGGGTGTCCAGGTATTCCGCTTCGTAGTTTTCTGTACCTACGTGTCGGATATGGAAGTCCAGGGTGTCCAGGTATTCCGCTTCGTAGTTCTCTGTATCTAGGTGTCGGATGTGGAAGTCCAGGGTGTGCAGGTATTCCGCTTCGTAGTTTCCTGTGTCCAGATGTTGGATGTGGAAGTCTAGGGTGTCCAGGTATTCCGCTCCGTTGTTTCCTGTGTCTAGGTGTTGGATGTGGAAGTTCAGGGTGTCCAGGTATTCCGCTCCGTAGTGTCTTGTATCTAGGTACTGGATGTGGAAATCCAGGGTGTCCAGGTATTCCGCTTCGTAGTTTTCCGTACCTAGGTGTCGGATGTGGAAGTTCAGGGTGTCCAGGTATTTCGCTCCGTAGTTTCTTGTATCTAGGTACTGGATGTGGAAGTCCAGGGTGTCCAGGTATTCCGCTTCGTAATTCTCTGTATCTAGGTGTCGGATGTGGAAGTCCAGGGTGTCCAGGTATTCCGCTTCATAGTTCTCTGTATCTAGGTGTCGGATGTGGAAGTCCAGGGTGTGCAGGTATTCCGCTCCGTAGTTTCCTGTGTCCAGGTGTCGGATGTGGAAGTTCAGGGTGTCCAGGTATTCCGCTTCGTAGTTTTCTGTACCTACGTGTCGGATATGGAAGTCCAGGGTGTCCAGGTATTCCGCTTCGTAGTTCTCTGTATCTAGGTGTCGGATGTGGAAGTCCAGGGTGTGCAGGTATTCCGCTTCGTAGTTTCCTGTGTCCAGATGTTGGATGTGGAAGTTCAGGGTCTCCAGGTATTCCGCTCCGTTGTTTCCTGTGTCTAGGTGTTGGATGTGGATGTTCAGGGTGTCCAGGTATTCCGCTCCGTAGTGTCTTGTATCTAGGTACTGGATGTGGAAGTCCAGGGTGTCCAGGTATTCCGCTCCGTAGTTTCCTGTGTCCAGGAGTCGGATGTGGAAGTTCAGGGTGTCCAGGTATTCCGCTTCGTAATTTTCTGTATCTAGGTGTCGGATATGGATGTCCAGGGTGTCCAGGTATTCCGCTTCGTAGTTCTCTGTATCTAGGTGTCGGATGTGGAAGTCCAGGGTGTGCAGGTATTCCGCTCCGTAGTTTCCTGTGTCCAGGTGTCGGATGTGGAAGTTCAGGGTGTCCATGTATTCCGCTTCGTAGTTTTCTGTACCTAGGTGTCGGATATGGAAGTTCAGGGTGTCCAGGTATTCCGCTTCGTAATTCTCTGTATCTAGGTGTCGGATGTGGAAGTCCAGGGTGTCCAGGTATTCCGCTTCGTAATTTTCTGTATCTAGGTGTCGGATATGGATGTCCAGGGTGTCCAGGTATTCCGCTTCGTAGTTCTCTGTATCTAGGTGTCGGATGTGGAAGTCCAGGGTGTCCAGGTATTCCGCTTCGTACTTCTCTGTATCTAGGTGTCGGATGTGGAAGTCCAGGATGTCCAGGTATTCCGCTTCGTAGTTTTCTGCATCTAGGTGTCGGATGCGGAAGTTCAGGGTGTCCAGGTATTCCGCTCCGTAGTTTCTTGTATCTAGGTACTGGATGTGGAGGTCCAGGGTATCCAGGCATTCCGCTCCGTAGTTTCCTGTATCCAGGTGTCGGATGTGGAAGTTCAGGGTGTCCAGGTATTCCTCTTCGTAGCTCTCTGTATTTATGTACTGGATGTGCAAGTCCAGGGTGTCCAGGTATTCCGCTCCGCAGTTTCCTGTGTCCAGGTATCGGATGTGGAAGTTCAGGGTGTCCAGGTATTCCGCTTCGTAGTTTTCTGTACCTAGGTGTCGGATGTGGAAGTCCACGGTGTCCAGGTATTCCGCTTCGTAGTTCTCTGTATCTAGGTGTCGGATGTGGAAGTCCAGGGTGTGCAGGTATTCCGCTTCGTAGTTTCCTGTGTCCAGGTGTTGGATGTGGAAGTCCAGGGTGTCTAGGTATTCCGCTCCGTAGTTTCCTGTGTCCAGGTGTCGGATGTGGAAGTTCAGGGTGTCCAGGTATTTCGCTTCGTAGTTTTCCGTACCTAGGTGTCGGATGTGGAAGTTCAGGGTGTCGAGGTATTTCGCTCCGTAGTTTCTTGTATCTAGGTACTGGATGTGGAAGTCCAGGGTGTCCAGGTATTCCGCTTCGTAATTCTCTGTATCTAGGTGTCGGATGTGGAAGTCCAGGGTGTCCAGGTATTCCGCTTCGTAATTTTCTGTATCTAGGTGTCGGATATGGAAGTCCAGGGTGTCCAGGTATTCCGCTTCGTAGTTCTCTGTATCTAGGTGTCGGATGTGGAAGTCCAGGATGTCCAGGTATTCCGCTTCGTAGTTTTCTGCATCTAGGTGTCGAATGTGGAAGTTCAGGGTGTCCAGGTATTCCTCTTCGTAGCTCTCTGTATTTATGTACTGGATGTGGAAGTCCAGGGTGTCCAGGTATTCCGCTCCGCAGTTTCCTGTGTCCAGGTATCGGACGTGGAAGTTCAGGGTGTCCAGGTATTCCGCTTCGTAGTTTTCTGTACCTAGGTGTCGGATGTGGAAGTCCACGGTGTCCAGGTATTCCGCTTCGTAGTTCTCTGTATCTAGGTGTCGGATGTGGAAGTCCAGGGTGTGCAGGTATTCCGCTTCGTAGTTTCCTGTGTCCAGATGTGGGATGTGGAAGTCCAGGGTGTCCAGGTATTCCGCTCCGTTGTTTCCTGTGTCTAGGTGTTGGATGTGGAAGTTCAGGGTGTCCAGGCATTCCGCTCCGTAGTTTCCTGTATCCAGGTGTCGGATGTGGAAGTTCAGGGTGTCCAGGTATTCCTCTTCGTAGCTCTCTGTATTTATGTACTGGATGTGGAAGTCCAGGGTGTCCAGGTATTCCGCTCCGCAGTTTCCTGTGTCCAGGTATCGGATGTGGAAGTTCAGGGTGTCCAGGTATTCCGCTTCGTAGTTTTCTGTACCTAGGTGTCGGATGTGGAAGTCCACGGTGTCCAGGTATTCCGCTTCGTAGTTCTCTGTATCTAGGTGTCGGATGTGGAAGTCCAGGGTGTGCAGGTATTCCGCTTCGTAGTTTCCTGTGTCCAGGTGTTGGATGTGGAAGTCCAGGGTGTCTAGGTATTCCGCTCCGTAGTTTCCTGTGTCCAGGTGTCGGATGTGGAAGTTCAGGGTGTCCAGGTATTCCGCTTCGTAATTTTCTGTATCTAGGTGTCGGATATGGATGTCCAGGGTGTCCAGGTATTCCGCTTCGTAGTTCTCTGTATCTAGGTGTCGGATGTGGAAGTCCAGGGTGTGCAGGTACTCCGCTCCGTAGTTTCCTGTGTCCAGGTGTCGGATGTGGAAGTTCAGGGTGTCCATGTATTCCGCTTCGTAGTTTTCTGTACCTAGGTGTCGGATATGGAAGTTCAGGGTGTCCAGGTATTCCGCTTCGTAGTTTTCTGTACCTAGGTGTCGGATATGGAAGTCCAGGGTGTCCAGGTATTCCGCTTCGTAGTTCTCTGTATCTAGGTGTCGGATGTGGAAGTCCAGGGTGTGCAGGTATTCCGCTCCGTAGTTTCCTGTGTCCAGGTGTCGGATGTGGAAGTTCAGGGTGTCCATGTATTCCGCTTCGTAGTTTTCTGTACCTAGGTGTCGGATATGGAAGTTCAGGGTGTCCAGGTATTCCGCTTCGTAATTCTCTGTATCTAGGTGTCGGATGTGGAAGTCCAGGGTGTCCAGGTATTCCGCTTCGTAGTTTTCCGTACCTAGGTGTCGGATGTGGAAGTTCAGGGTGTCCAGGTATTCCGCTTCGTAGTTTTCTGTACCTACGTGTCGGATATGGAAGTCCAGGGTGTCCAGGTATTCCGCTTCGTAGTTCTCTGTATCTAGGTGTCGGATGTGGAAGTCCAGGGTGTGCAGGTATTCCGCTTCGTAGTTTCCTGTGTCCAGATGTTGGATGTGGAAGTCTAGGGTGTCCAGGTATTCCGCTCCGTTGTTTCCTGTGTCTAGGTGTTGGATGTGGAAGTTCAGGGTGTCCAGGTATTCCGCTCCGTAGTGTCTTGTATCTAGGTACTGGATGTGGAAATCCAGGGTGTCCAGGTATTCCGCTTCGTAGTTTTCCGTACCTAGGTGTCGGATGTGGAAGTTCAGGGTGTCCAGGTATTTCGCTCCGTAGTTTCTTGTATCTAGGTACTGGATGTGGAAGTCCAGGGTGTCCAGGTATTCCGCTTCGTAATTCTCTGTATCTAGGTGTCGGATGTGGAAGTCCAGGGTGTCCAGGTATTCCGCTTCGTAGTTCTCTGTATCTAGGTGTCGGATGTGGAAGTCCAGGGTGTGCAGGTATTCCGCTCCGTAGTTTCCTGTGTCCAGGTGTCGGATGTGGAAGTTCAGGGTGTCCAGGTATTCCGCTTCGTAGTTTTCTGTACCTACGTGTCGGATATGGAAGTCCAGGGTGTCCAGGTATTCCGCTTCGTAGTTCTCTGTATCTAGGTGTCGGATGTGGAAGTCCAGGGTGTGCAGGTATTCCGCTTCGTAGTTTCCTGTGTCCAGATGTTGGATGTGGAAGTCTAGGGTGTCCAGGTATTCCGCTCCGTTGTTTCCTGTGTCTAGGTGTTGGATGTGGAAGTTCAGGGTGTCCAGGTATTCCGCTCCGTAGTGTCTTGTATCTAGGTACTGGATGTGGAAATCCAGGGTGTCCAGGTATTCCGCTTCGTAGTTTTCCGTACCTAGGTGTCGGATGTGGAAGTTCAGGGTGTCCAGGTATTTCGCTCCGTAGTTTCTTGTATCTAGGTACTGGATGTGGAAGTCCAGGGTGTCCAGGTATTCCGCTTCGTAATTCTCTGTATCTAGGTGTCGGATGTGGAAGTCCAGGGTGTCCAGGTATTCCGCTTCATAGTTCTCTGTATCTAGGTGTCGGATGTGGAAGTCCAGGGTGTGCAGGTATTCCGCTCCGTAGTTTCCTGTGTCCAGGTGTCGGATGTGGAAGTTCAGGGTGTCCAGGTATTCCGCTTCGTAGTTTTCTGTACCTACGTGTCGGATATGGAAGTCCAGGGTGTCCAGGTATTCCGCTTCGTAGTTCTCTGTATCTAGGTGTCGGATGTGGAAGTCCAGGGTGTGCAGGTATTCCGCTTCGTAGTTTCCTGTGTCCAGATGTTGGATGTGGAAGTTCAGGGTCTCCAGGTATTCCGCTCCGTTGTTTCCTGTGTCTAGGTGTTGGATGTGGATGTTCAGGGTGTCCAGGTATTCCGCTCCGTAGTGTCTTGTATCTAGGTACTGGATGTGGAAGTCCAGGGTGTCCAGGTATTCCGCTCCGTAGTTTCCTGTGTCCAGGAGTCGGATGTGGAAGTTCAGGGTGTCCAGGTATTCCGCTTCGTAATTTTCTGTATCTAGGTGTCGGATATGGATGTCCAGGGTGTCCAGGTATTCCGCTTCGTAGTTCTCTGTATCTAGGTGTCGGATGTGGAAGTCCAGGGTGTGCAGGTATTCCGCTCCGTAGTTTCCTGTGTCCAGGTGTCGGATGTGGAAGTTCAGGGTGTCCATGTATTCCGCTTCGTAGTTTTCTGTACCTAGGTGTCGGATATGGAAGTTCAGGGTGTCCAGGTATTCCGCTTCGTAATTCTCTGTATCTAGGTGTCGGATGTGGAAGTCCAGGGTGTCCAGGTATTCCGCTTCGTAATTTTCTGTATCTAGGTGTCGGATATGGATGTCCAGGGTGTCCAGGTATTCCGCTTCGTAGTTCTCTGTATCTAGGTGTCGGATGTGGAAGTCCAGGGTGTCCAGGTATTCCGCTTCGTACTTCTCTGTATCTAGGTGTCGGATGTGGAAGTCCAGGATGTCCAGGTATTCCGCTTCGTAGTTTTCTGCATCTAGGTGTCGGATGCGGAAGTTCAGGGTGTCCAGGTATTCCGCTCCGTAGTTTCTTGTATCTAGGTACTGGATGTGGAGGTCCAGGGTATCCAGGCATTCCGCTCCGTAGTTTCCTGTATCCAGGTGTCGGATGTGGAAGTTCAGGGTGTCCAGGTATTCCTCTTCGTAGCTCTCTGTATTTATGTACTGGATGTGCAAGTCCAGGGTGTCCAGGTATTCCGCTCCGCAGTTTCCTGTGTCCAGGTATCGGATGTGGAAGTTCAGGGTGTCCAGGTATTCCGCTTCGTAGTTTTCTGTACCTAGGTGTCGGATGTGGAAGTCCACGGTGTCCAGGTATTCCGCTTCGTAGTTCTCTGTATCTAGGTGTCGGATGTGGAAGTCCAGGGTGTGCAGGTATTCCGCTTCGTAGTTTCCTGTGTCCAGGTGTTGGATGTGGAAGTCCAGGGTGTCTAGGTATTCCGCTCCGTAGTTTCCTGTGTCCAGGTGTCGGATGTGGAAGTTCAGGGTGTCCAGGTATTTCGCTTCGTAGTTTTCCGTACCTAGGTGTCGGATGTGGAAGTTCAGGGTGTCGAGGTATTTCGCTCCGTAGTTTCTTGTATCTAGGTACTGGATGTGGAAGTCCAGGGTGTCCAGGTATTCCGCTTCGTAATTCTCTGTATCTAGGTGTCGGATGTGGAAGTCCAGGGTGTCCAGGTATTCCGCTTCGTAATTTTCTGTATCTAGGTGTCGGATATGGAAGTCCAGGGTGTCCAGGTATTCCGCTTCGTAGTTCTCTGTATCTAGGTGTCGGATGTGGAAGTCCAGGATGTCCAGGTATTCCGCTTCGTAGTTTTCTGCATCTAGGTGTCGAATGTGGAAGTTCAGGGTGTCCAGGTATTCCTCTTCGTAGCTCTCTGTATTTATGTACTGGATGTGGAAGTCCAGGGTGTCCAGGTATTCCGCTCCGCAGTTTCCTGTGTCCAGGTATCGGACGTGGAAGTTCAGGGTGTCCAGGTATTCCGCTTCGTAGTTTTCTGTACCTAGGTGTCGGATGTGGAAGTCCACGGTGTCCAGGTATTCCGCTTCGTAGTTCTCTGTATCTAGGTGTCGGATGTGGAAGTCCAGGGTGTGCAGGTATTCCGCTTCGTAGTTTCCTGTGTCCAGATGTGGGATGTGGAAGTCCAGGGTGTCCAGGTATTCCGCTCCGTTGTTTCCTGTGTCTAGGTGTTGGATGTGGAAGTTCAGGGTGTCCAGGCATTCCGCTCCGTAGTTTCCTGTATCCAGGTGTCGGATGTGGAAGTTCAGGGTGTCCAGGTATTCCTCTTCGTAGCTCTCTGTATTTATGTACTGGATGTGGAAGTCCAGGGTGTCCAGGTATTCCGCTCCGCAGTTTCCTGTGTCCAGGTATCGGATGTGGAAGTTCAGGGTGTCCAGGTATTCCGCTTCGTAGTTTTCTGTACCTAGGTGTCGGATGTGGAAGTCCACGGTGTCCAGGTATTCCGCTTCGTAGTTCTCTGTATCTAGGTGTCGGATGTGGAAGTCCAGGGTGTGCAGGTATTCCGCTTCGTAGTTTCCTGTGTCCAGGTGTTGGATGTGGAAGTCCAGGGTGTCTAGGTATTCCGCTCCGTAGTTTCCTGTGTCCAGGTGTCGGATGTGGAAGTTCAGGGTGTCCAGGTATTCCGCTTCGTAATTTTCTGTATCTAGGTGTCGGATATGGATGTCCAGGGTGTCCAGGTATTCCGCTTCGTAGTTCTCTGTATCTAGGTGTCGGATGTGGAAGTCCAGGGTGTGCAGGTACTCCGCTCCGTAGTTTCCTGTGTCCAGGTGTCGGATGTGGAAGTTCAGGGTGTCCATGTATTCCGCTTCGTAGTTTTCTGTACCTAGGTGTCGGATATGGAAGTTCAGGGTGTCCAGGTATTCCGCTTCGTAGTTTTCTGTACCTAGGTGTCGGATATGGAAGTCCAGGGTGTCCAGGTATTCCGCTTCGTAGTTCTCTGTATCTAGGTGTCGGATGTGGAAGTCCAGGGTGTGCAGGTATTCCGCTCCGTAGTTTCCTCTGTCCAGGTGTCGGATGTGGAAGTTCAGGGTGTCCAGGTATTCTGCTTCGTAGTTTTCCGTACCTAGGTGTCGGATGTGGAAGTTCAGGGTGTCCAGGTATTTCGCTCCGTAGTTTCTTGTATCTAGGTACTGGATGTGGAAGTCCAGGGTGTCCAGGTATTCCGCTTCGTAATTCTCTGTATCTAGGTGTCGGATGTGGAAGTCCAGGGTGTCCAGGTATTCCGCTTCGTAATTTTCTGTATCTAGGTGTCGGATATGGAAGTCCAGGATGTCCAGGTATTCCGCTTCGTAGTTCTCTGTATCTAGGTGTCGGATGTGGAAGTCCAGGGTGTGCAGGTATTCCGCTCCGTAGTTTCCTGTGTCAGGTGTCGGATGTGGAAGTTCAGGGTGTCCAGGTATTCCGCTTCGTAGTTTTCTGTACCTACGTGTCGGATATGGAAGTCCAGGGTGTCCAGGTATTCCGCTTCGTAGTTCTCTGTATCTAGGTGTCGGATGTGGAAGTCCAGGGTGTGCAGGTATTCCGCTTCGTAGTTTCCTGTGTCCAGATGTTGGATGTGGAAGTCCAGGGTGTCCAGGTATTCCGCTCCGTTGTTTCCTGTGTCTAGGTGTTGGATGTGGAAGTTCAGGGTGTCCAGGTATTCCGCTCCGTAGTGTCTTGTATCTAGGTACTGGATGTGGAAATCCAGGGTGTCCAGGTATTCCGCTTCGTAGTTTTCCGTACCTAGGTGTCGGATGTGGAAGTTCAGGGTGTCCAGGTATTTCGCTCCGTAGTTTCTTGTATCTAGGTACTGGATGTGGAAGTCCAGGGTGTCCAGGTATTCCGCTTCGTAATTCTCTGTATCTAGGTGTCGGATGTGGAAGTCCAGGGTGTCCAGGTATTCCGCTTCATAGTTCTCTGTATCTAGGTGTCGGATGTGGAAGTCCAGGGTGTGCAGGTATTCCGCTCCGTAGTTTCCTGTGTCCAGGTGTCGGATGTGGAAGTTCAGGGTGTCCATGTATTCCGCTTCGTAGTTTTCTGTACCTAGGTGTCGGATATGGAAGTTCAGGGTGTCCAGGTATTCCGCTTCGTAATTCTCTGTATCTAGGTGTCGGATGTGGAAGTCCAGGGTGTCCAGGTATTCCGCTTCGTAATTTTCTGTATCTAGGTGTCGGATATGGAAGTCCAGGGTGTCCAGGTATTCCGCTTCGTACTTCTCTGTATCTAGGTGTCGGATGTGGAAGTCCAGGATGTCCAGGTATTCCGCTTCGTAGTTTTCTGCTTCTAGGTGTCGGATGTGGAAGTTCAGGGTGTCCAGGTATTCCGCTCCGTAGTTTCTTGTATCTAGGTACTGGATGTGGAGGTCCAGGGTATCCAGGCATTCCGCTCCGTAGTTTCCTGTATCCAGGTGTCGGATGTGGAAGTTCAGGGTGTCCAGGTATTCCTCTTCGTAGCTCTCTGTATTTATGTACTGGATGTGGAAGTCCAGGGTGTCCAGGTATTCCGCTCCGCAGTTTCCTGTGTCCAGGTATCGGATGTGGAAGTTCAGGGTGTCCAGGTATTCCGCTTCGTAGTTTTCTGTACCTAGGTGTCGGATGTGGAAGTCCACGGTGTCCAGGTATTCCGCTTCGTAGTTCTCTGTATCTAGGTGTCGGATGTGGAAGTCCAGGGTGTGCAGGTATTCCGCTTCGTAGTTTCCTGTGTCCAGGTGTCGGATGTGGAAGTTCAGGGTGTCCATGTATTCCGCTTCGTAGTTTTCTGTACCTAGGTGTCGGATATGGAAGTTCAGGGTGTCCAGGTATTCCGCTTCGTAGTTTTCTGTACCTAGGTGTCGGATATGGAAGTCCAGGGTGTCCAGGTATTCCGCTTCGTAGTTCTCTGTATCTAGGTGTCGGATGTGGAAGTCCAGGGTGTGCAGGTATTCCGCTCCGTAGTTTCCTGTGTCCAGGTGTCGGATGTGGAAGTTCAGGGTGTCCAGGTATTCTGCTTCGTAGTTTTCCGTACCTAGGTGTCGGATGTGGAAGTTCAGGGTGTCCAGGTATTTCGCTCCGTAGTTTCTTGTATCTAGGTACTGGATGTGGAAGTCCAGGGTGTCCAGGTATTCCGCTTCGTAATTCTCTGTATCTAGGTGTCGGATGTGGAAGTCCAGGGTGTCCAGGTATTCCGCTTCGTAATTTTCTGTATCTAGGTGTCGGATATGGAAGTCCAGGATGTCCAGGTATTCCGCTTCGTAGTTCTCTGTATCTAGGTGTCGGATGTGGAAGTCCAGGGTGTGCAGGTATTCCGCTCCGTAGTTTCCTGTGTCAGGTGTCGGATGTGGAAGTTCAGGGTGTCCAGGTATTCCGCTTCGTAGTTTTCTGTACCTACGTGTCGGATATGGAAGTCCAGGGTGTCCAGGTATTCCGCTTCGTAGTTCTCTGTATCTAGGTGTCGGATGTGGAAGTCCAGGGTGTGCAGGTATTCCGCTTCGTAGTTTCCTGTGTCCAGATGTTGGATGTGGAAGTCCAGGGTGTCCAGGTATTCCGCTCCGTTGTTTCCTGTGTCTAGGTGTTGGATGTGGAAGTTCAGGGTGGCCAGGTATTCCGCTCCGTAGTGTCTTGTATCTAGGTACTGGATGTGGAAATCCAGGGTGTCCAGGTATTCCGCTTCGTAGTTTTCCGTACCTAGGTGTCGGATGTGGAAGTTCAGGGTGTCCAGGTATTTCGCTCCGTAGTTTCTTGTATCTAGGTACTGGATGTGGAAGTCCAGGGTGTCCAGGTATTCCGCTTCGTAATTCTCTGTATCTAGGTGTCGGATGTGGAAGTCCAGGGTGTCCAGGTATTCCGCTTCATAGTTCTCTGTATCTAGGTGTCGGATGTGGAAGTCCAGGGTGTGCAGGTATTCCGCTCCGTAGTTTCCTGTGTCCAGGTGTCGGATGTGGAAGTTCAGGGTGTCCAGGTATTCCGCTTCGTAATTTTCTGTATCTAGGTGTCGGATATGGATGTCCAGGGTGTCCAGGTATTCCGCTTCGTAGTTCTCTGTATCTAGGTGTCGGATGTGGAAGTCCAGGGTGTGCAGGTATTCCGCTCCGTAGTTTCCTGTGTCCAGGTGTCGGATGTGGAAGTTCAGGGTGTCCATGTATTCCGCTTCGTAGTTTTCTGTACCTAGGTGTCGGATATGGAAGTTCAGGGTGTCCAGGTATTCCGCTTCGTAATTCTCTGTATCTAGGTGTCGGATGTGGAAGTCCAGGGTGTCCAGGTATTCCGCTTCGTAATTTTCTGTATCTAGGTGTCGGATATGGAAGTCCAGGGTGTCCAGGTATTCCGCTTCGTACTTCTCTGTATCTAGGTGTCGGATGTGGAAGTCCAGGATGTCCAGGTATTCCGCTTCGTAGTTTTCTGCTTCTAGGTGTCGGATGTGGAAGTTCAGGGTGTCCAGGTATTCCGCTCCGTAGTTTCTTGTATCTAGGTACTGGATGTGGAGGTCCAGGGTATCCAGGCATTCCGCTCCGTAGTTTCCTGTATCCAGGTGTCGGATGTGGAAGTTCAGGGTGTCCAGGTATTCCTCTTCGTAGCTCTCTGTATTTATGTACTGGATGTGGAAGTCCAGGGTGTCCAGGTATTCCGCTCCGCAGTTTCCTGTGTCCAGGTATCGGATGTGGAAGTTCAGGGTGTCCAGGTATTCCGCTTCGTAGTTTTCTGTACCTAGGTGTCGGATGTGGAAGTCCACGGTGTCCAGGTATTCCGCTTCGTAGTTCTCTGTATCTAGGTGTCGGATGTGGAAGTCCAGGGTGTGCAGGTATTCCGCTTCGTAGTTTCCTGTGTCCAGGTGTTGGATGTGGAAGTCCAGGGTGTCTAGGTATTCCGCTCCGTAGTTTCCTGTGTCCAGGTGTCGGATGTGGAAGTTCAGGGTGTCCAGGTATTCCGCTTCGTAATTTTCTGTATCTAGGTGTCGGATATGGATGTCCAGGGTGTCCAGGTATTCCGCTTCGTAGTTCTCTGTATCTAGGTGTCGGATGTGGAAGTCCAGGGTGTGCAGGTACTCCGCTCCGTAGTTTCCTGTGTCCAGGTGTCGGATGTGGAAGTTCAGGGTGTCCATGTATTCCGCTTCGTAGTTTTCTGTACCTAGGTGTCGGATATGGAAGTTCAGGGTGTCCAGGTATTCCGCTTCGTAGTTTTCTGTACCTAGGTGTCGGATATGGAAGTCCAGGGTGTCCAGGTATTCCGCTTCGTAGTTCTCTGTATCTAGGTGTCGGATGTGGAAGTCCAGGGTGTGCAGGTATTCCGCTCCGTAGTTTCCTGTGTCCAGGTGTCGGATGTGGAAGTTCAGGGTGTCCAGGTATTCTGCTTCGTAGTTTTCCGTACCTAGGTGTCGGATGTGGAAGTTCAGGGTGTCCAGGTATTTCGCTCCGTAGTTTCTTGTATCTAGGTACTGGATGTGGAAGTCCAGGGTGTCCAGGAATTCCGCTTCGTAATTCTCTGTATCTAGGTGTCGGATGTGGAAGTCCAGGGTGTCCAGGTATTCCGCTTCGTAATTTTCTGTATCTAGGTGTCGGATATGGAAGTCCAGGGTGTCCAGGTATTCCGCTTCGTAGTTCTCTGTATCTAGGTGTCGGATGTGGAAGTCCAGGGTGTGCAGGTATTCCGCTCCGTAGTGTCCTGTGTCCAGGTGTCGGATGTGGAAGTTCAGGGTGTCCAGGTATTCCGCTTCGTAGTTTTCTGTACCTAGGTGTCGGATGTGGAAGTCCACGGTGTCCAGGTATTCCGCTTCGTAGTTCTCTGTATCTAGGTGTCGGATGTGGAAGTCCAGGGTGTGCAGGTATTCCGCTTCGTAGTTTCCTGTGTCCAGGTGTTGGATGTGGAAGTCCAGGGTGTCTAGGTATTCCGCTCCGTAGTTTCCTGTGTCCAGGTGTCGGATGTGGAAGTTCAGGGTGTCCAGGTATTCCGCTTCGTAATTTTCTGTATCTAGGTGTCGGATATGGATGTCCAGGGTGTCCAGGTATTCCGCTTCGTAGTTCTCTGTATCTAGGTGTCGGATGTGGAAGTCCAGGGTGTGCAGGTACTCCGCTCCGTAGTTTCCTGTGTCCAGGTGTCGGATGAGAAGTTCAGGGTGTCCATGTATTCCGCTTCGTAGTTTTCTGTACCTAGGTGTCGGATATGGAAGTTCAGGGTGTCCAGGTATTCCGCTTCGTAGTTTTCTGTACCTAGGTGTCGGATATGGAAGTCCAGGGTGTCCAGGTATTCCGCTTCGTAGTTCTCTGTATCTAGGTGTCGGATGTGGAAGTCCAGGGTGTGCAGGTATTCCGCTCTGTAGTTTCCTGTGTCCAGGTGACGGATGTGGAAGTTCAGGGTGTCCAGGTATTCTGCTTCGTAGTTTTCCGTACCTAGGTGTCGGATGTGGAAGTTCAGGGTGTCCAGGTATTTCGCTCCGTAGTTTCTTGTATCTAGGTACTGGATGTGGAAGTCCAGGGTGTCCAGGTATTCCGCTTCGTAATTCTCTGTATCTAGGTGTCGGATGTGGAAGTCCAGGGTGTCCAGGTATTCCGCTTCGTAATTTTCTGTATCTAGGTGTCGGATATGGAAGTCCAGGGTGTCCAGGTATTCCGCTTCGTACTTCTCTGTATCTAGGTGTCGGATGTGGAAGTCCAGGATGTCCAGGTATTCCGCTTCGTAGTTTTCTGCATCTAGGTGTCGGATGTGGAAGTTCAGGGTGTCCAGGTATTCCGCTCCGTAGTTTCTTGTATCTAGGTACTGGATGTGGAGGTCCAGGGTATCCAGGCATTCCGCTCCGTAGTTTCCTGTATCCAGGTGTCGGATGTGGAAGTTCAGGGTGTCCAGGTATTCCTCTTCGTAGCTCTCTGTATTTATGTACTGGATGTGGAAGTCCAGGGTGTCCAGGTATTCCGCTCCGCAGTTTCCTGTGTCCAGGTATCGGATGTGGAAGTTCAGGGTGTCCAGGTATTCCGCTTCGTAGTTTTCTGTACCTAGGTGTCGGATGTGGAAGTCCAGGGTGTCCAGGTATTCCGCTTCGTAGTTCTCTGTATCTAGGTGTCGGATGTGGAAGTCCAGGGTGTGCAGGTATTCCGCTTCGTTGTTTCCTGTGTCCAGGTGTCGGATGTGGAAGTTCAGGGTGTCCAGGTATTCTGCTTCGTAGTTTTCCGTACCTAGGTGTCGGATGTGGAAGTTCAGCGTGTCCAGGTATTTCGCTCCGTAGTTTCTTGTATCTAGGTACTGGATGTGGAAGTCCAGGGTGTCCAGGTATTCCGCTTCGTAATTCTCTGTATCTAGGTGTCGGATGTGGAAGTCCAGGGTGTCCAGGTATTCCGCTTCGTAATTTTCTGTATCTAGGTGTCGGATATGGAAGTCCAGGGTGTCCAGGTATTCCGCTTCGTAGTTCTCTGTATCTAGGTGTCGGATGTGGAAGTCCAGGGTGTGCAGGTATTCCGCTCCGTAGTGTCCTGTGTCCAGGTGTCGGATGTGGAAGTTCAGGGTGTCCAGGTATTCCGCTTCGTAGTTTTCTGTACCTAGGTGTCGGATGTGGAAGTCCACGGTGTCCAGGTATTCCGCTTCGTAGTTCTCTGTATCTAGGTGTCGGATGTGGAAGTCCAGGGTGTGCAGGTATTCCGCTTCGTAGTTTCCTGTGTCCAGGTGTTGGATGTGGAAGTCCAGGGTGTCTAGGTATTCCGCTCCGTAGTTTCCTGTGTCCAGGTGTCGGATGTGGAAGTTCAGGGTGTCCAGGTATTCCGCTTCGTAATTTTCTGTATCTAGGTGTCGGATATGGATGTCCAGGGTGTCCAGGTATTCCGCTTCGTAGTTCTCTGTATCTAGGTGTCGGATGTGGAAGTCCAGGGTGTGCAGGTACTCCGCTCCGTAGTTTCCTGTGTCCAGTTGTCGGATGTGGAAGTTCAGGGTGTCCATGTATTCTGCTTCGTAGTTTTCTGTACCTAGGTGTCGGATATGGAAGTTCAGGGTGTCCAGGTATTCCGCTTCGTAGTTTTCTGTACCTAGGTGTCGGATATGGAAGTCCAGGGTGTCCAGGTATTCCGCTTCGTAGTTCTCTGTATCTAGGTGTCGGATGTGGAAGTCCAGGGTGTGCAGGTATTCCGCTCCGTAGTTTCCTGTGTCCAGGTGCCGGATGTGGAAGTTCAGGGTGTGCAGGTATTCCGCTCCGTAGTTTCCTGTGTCCAGGTGTCGGATGTGGAAGTTCAGGGTGTCCAGGTATTCCGCTTCGTAGTTTTCTGTACCTACGTGTCGGATATGGAAGTCCAGGGTGTCCAGGTATTCCGCTTCGTAGTTCTCTGTATCTAGGTGTCGGATGTGGAAGTCCAGGGTGTGCAGGTATTCCGCTTCGTAGTTTCCTGTGTCCAGATGTTGGATGTGGAAGTCCAGGGTGTCCAGGTATTCCGCTCCGTTGTTTCCTGTGTCTAGGTGTTGGATGTGGAAGTTCAGGGTGTCCAGGTATTCCGCTCCGTAGTGTCTTGTATCTAGGTACTGGATGTGGAAATCCAGGGTGTCCAGGTATTCCGCTTCGTAGTTTTCCGTACCTAGGTGTCGGATGTGGAAGTTCAGGGTGTCCAGGTATTTCGCTCCGTAGTTTCTTGTATCTAGGTACTGGATGTGGAAGTCCAGGGTGTCCAGGTATTCCGCTTCGTAATTCTCTGTATCTAGGTGTCGGATGTGGAAGTCCAGGGTGTCCAGGTATTCCGCTTCATAGTTCTCTGTATCTAGGTGTCGGATGTGGAAGTCCAGGGTGTGCAGGTATTCCGCTCCGTAGTTTCCTGTGTCCAGGTGTCGGATGTGGAAGTCCAGGGTGTCCAGGTATTCCGCTTCGTAATTTTCTGTATCTAGGTGTCGGATATGGATGTCCAGGGTGTCCAGGTATTCCGCTTCGTAGTTCTCTGTATCTAGGTGTCGGATGTGGAAGTCCAGGGTGTGCAGGTATTCCGCTCCGTAGTTTCCTGTGTCCAGGTGTCGGATGTGGAAGTTCAGGGTGTCCATGTATTCCGCTTCGTAGTTTTCTGTACCTAGGTGTCGGATATGGAAGTTCAGGGTGTCCAGGTATTCCGCTTCGTAGTTCTCTGTATCTAGGTGTCGGATGTGGAAGTCCAGGGTGTCCAGGTATTCCGCTTCGTAATTTTCTGTATCTAGGTGTCGGATATGGAAGTCCAGGGTGTCCAGGTATTCCGCTTCGTACTTCTCTGTATCTAGGTGTCGGATGTGGAAGTCCAGGATGTCCAGGTATTCCGCTTCGTAGTTTTCTGCTTCTAGGTGTCGGATGTGGAAGTTCAGGGTGTCCAGGTATTCCGCTCCGTAGTTTCTTGTATCTAGGTACTGGATGTGGAGGTCCAGGGTATCCAGGCATTCCGCTCCGTAGTTTCCTGTATCCAGGTGTCGGATGTGGAAGTTCAGGGTGTCCAGGTATTCCTCTTCGTAGCTCTCTGTATTTATGTACTGGATGTGGAAGTCCAGGGTGTCCAGGTATTCCGCTCCGCAGTTTCCTGTGTCCAGGTATCGGATGTGGAAGTTCAGGGTGTCCAGGTATTCCGCTTCGTAGTTTTCTGTACCTAGGTGTCGGATGTGGAAGTCCACGGTGTCCAGGTATTCCGCTTCGTAGTTCTCTGTATCTAGGTGTCGGATGTGGAAGTCCAGGGTGTGCAGGTATTCCGCTTCGTAGTTTCCTGTGTCCAGGTGTCGGATGTGGAAGTTCAGGGTGTCCATGTATTCCGCTTCGTAGTTTTCTGTACCTAGGTGTCGGATATGGAAGTTCAGGGTGTCCAGGTATTCCGCTTCGTAGTTTTCTGTACCTAGGTGTCGGATATGGAAGTCCAGGGTGTCCAGGTATTCCGCTTCGTAGTTCTCTGTATCTAGGTGTCGGATGTGGAAGTCCAGGGTGTGCAGGTATTCCGCTCCGTAGTTTCCTGTGTCCAGGTGTCGGATGTGGAAGTTCAGGGTGTCCAGGTATTCTGCTTCGTAGTTTTCCGTACCTAGGTGTCGGATGTGGAAGTTCAGGGTGTCCAGGTATTTCGCTCCGTAGTTTCTTGTATCTAGGTACTGGATGTGGAAGTCCAGGGTGTCCAGGTATTCCGCTTCGTAATTCTCTGTATCTAGGTGTCGGATGTGGAAGTCCAGGGTGTCCAGGTATTCCGCTTCGTAATTTTCTGTATCTAGGTGTCGGATATGGAAGTCCAGGGTGTCCAGGTATTCCGCTTCGTAGTTCTCTGTATCTAGGTGTCGGATGTGGAAGTCCAGGGTGTGCAGGTATTCCGCTCCGTAGTTTCCTGTGTCAGGTGTCGGATGTGGAAGTTCAGGGTGTCCAGGTATTCCGCTTCGTAGTTTTCTGTACCTACGTGTCGGATATGGAAGTCCAGGGTGTCCAGGTATTCCGCTTCGTAGTTCTCTGTATCTAGGTGTCGGATGTGGAAGTCCAGGGTGTGCAGGTATTCCGCTTCGTAGTTTCCTGTGTCCAGATGTTGGATGTGGAAGTCCAGGGTGTCCAGGTATTCCGCTCCGTTGTTTCCTGTGTCTAGGTGTTGGATGTGGAAGTTCAGGGTGGCCAGGTATTCCGCTCCGTAGTGTCTTGTATCTAGGTACTGGATGTGGAAATCCAGGGTGTCCAGGTATTCCGCTTCGTAGTTTTCCGTACCTAGGTGTCGGATGTGGAAGTTCAGGGTGTCCAGGTATTTCGCTCCGTAGTTTCTTGTATCTAGGTACTGGATGTGGAAGTCCAGGGTGTCCAGGTATTCCGCTTCGTAATTCTCTGTATCTAGGTGTCGGATGTGGAAGTCCAGGGTGTCCAGGTATTCCGCTTCATAGTTCTCTGTATCTAGGTGTCGGATGTGGAAGTCCAGGGTGTGCAGGTATTCCGCTCCGTAGTTTCCTGTGTCCAGGTGTCGGATGTGGAAGTTCAGGGTGTCCAGGTATTCCGCTTCGTAATTTTCTGTATCTAGGTGTCGGATATGGATGTCCAGGGTGTCCAGGTATTCCGCTTCGTAGTTCTCTGTATCTAGGTGTCGGATGTGGAAGTCCAGGGTGTGCAGGTATTCCGCTCCGTAGTTTCCTGTGTCCAGGTGTCGGATGTGGAAGTTCAGGTTTCCATGTATTCCGCTTCGTAGTTTTCTGTACCTAGGTGTCGGATATGGAAGTTCAGGGTGTCCAGGTATTCCGCTTCGTAATTCTCTGTATCTAGGTGTCGGATGTGGAAGTCCAGGGTGTCCAGGTATTCCGCTTCGTAATTTTCTGTATCTAGGTGTCGGATATGGAAGTCCAGGGTGTCCAGGTATTCCGCTTCGTACTTCTCTGTATCTAGGTGTCGGATGTGGAAGTCCAGGATGTCCAGGTATTCCGCTTCGTAGTTTTCTGCTTCTAGGTGTCGGATGTGGAAGTTCAGGGTGTCCAGGTATTCCGCTCCGTAGTTTCTTGTATCTAGGTACTGGATGTGGAGGTCCAGGGTATCCAGGCATTCCGCTCCGTAGTTTCCTGTATCCAGGTGTCGGATGTGGAAGTTCAGGGTGTCCAGGTATTCCTCTTCGTAGCTCTCTGTATTTATGTACTGGATGTGGAAGTCCAGGGTGTCCAGGTATTCCGCTCCGCAGTTTCCTGTGTCCAGGTATCGGATGTGGAAGTTCAGGGTGTCCAGGTATTCCGCTTCGTAGTTTTCTGTACCTAGGTGTCGGATGTGGAAGTCCACGGTGTCCAGGTATTCCGCTTCGTAGTTCTCTGTATCTAGGTGTCGGATGTGGAAGTCCAGGGCGTGCAGGTATTCCGCTTCGTAGTTTCCTGTGTCCAGGTGTTGGATGTGGAAGTCCAGGGTGTCTAGGTATTCCGCTCCGTAGTTTCCTGTGTCCAGGTGTCGGATGTGGAAGTTCAGGGTGTCCAGGTATTCCGCTTCGTAATTTTCTGTATCTAGGTGTCGGATATGGATGTCCAGGGTATCCAGGCATTCCGCTCCGTAGTTTCCTGTATCCAGGTGTCGGATGTGGAAGTTCAGGGTGTCCAGGTATTCCTCTTCGTAGCTCTCTGTATTTATGTACTGGATGTGGAAGTCCAGGGTGTCCAGGTATTCCGCTCCGCAGTTTCCTGTGTCCAGGTATCGGATGTGGAAGTTCAGGGTGTCCAGGTATTCCGCTTCGTAGTTTTCTGTACCTAGGTGTCGGATGTGGAAGTCCACGGTGTCCAGGTATTCCGCTTCGTAGTTCTCTGTATCTAGGTGTCGGATGTGGAAGTCCAGGGTGTGCAGGTATTCCGCTTCGTAGTTTCCTGTGTCCAGGTGTCGGATGTGGAAGTTCAGGGTGTCCATGTATTCCGCTTCGTAGTTTTCTGTACCTAGGTGTCGGATATGGAAGTTCAGGGTGTCCAGGTATTCCGCTTCGTAGTTTTCTGTACCTAGGTGTCGGATATGGAAGTCCAGGGTGTCCAGGTATTCCGCTTCGTAGTTCTCTGTATCTAGGTGTCGGATGTGGAAGTCCAGGGTGTGCAGGTATTCCGCTCCGTAGTTTCCTGTGTCCAGGTGTCGGATGTGGAAGTTCAGGGTGTCCAGGTATTCTGCTTCGTAGTTTTCCGTACCTAGGTGTCGGATGTGGAAGTTCAGGGTGTCCAGGTATTTCGCTCCGTAGTTTCTTGTATCTAGGTACTGGATGTGGAAGTCCAGGGTGTCCAGGTATTCCGCTTCGTAATTCTCTGTATCTAGGTGTCGGATGTGGAAGTCCAGGGTGTCCAGGTATTCCGCTTCGTAATTTTCTGTATCTAGGTGTCGGATATGGAAGTCCAGGATGTCCAGGTATTCCGCTTCGTAGTTCTCTGTATCTAGGTGTCGGATGTGGAAGTCCAGGGTGTGCAGGTATTCCGCTCCGTAGTTTCCTGTGTCAGGTGTCGGATGTGGAAGTTCAGGGTGTCCAGGTATTCCGCTTCGTAGTTTTCTGTACCTACGTGTCGGATATGGAAGTCCAGGGTGTCCAGGTATTCCGCTTCGTAGTTCTCTGTATCTAGGTGTCGGATGTGGAAGTCCAGGGTGTGCAGGTATTCCGCTTCGTAGTTTCCTGTGTCCAGATGTTGGATGTGGAAGTCCAGGGTGTCCAGGTATTCCGCTCCGTTGTTTCCTGTGTCTAGGTGTTGGATGTGGAAGTTCAGGGTGGCCAGGTATTCCGCTCCGTAGTGTCTTGTATCTAGGTACTGGATGTGGAAATCCAGGGTGTCCAGGTATTCCGCTTCGTAGTTTTCCGTACCTAGGTGTCGGATGTGGAAGTTCAGGGTGTCCAGGTATTTCGCTCCGTAGTTTCTTGTATCTAGGTACTGGATGTGGAAGTCCAGGGTGTCCAGGTATTCCGCTTCGTAATTCTCTGTATCTAGGTGTCGGATGTGGAAGTCCAGGGTGTCCAGGTATTCCGCTTCATAGTTCTCTGTATCTAGGTGTCGGATGTGGAAGTCCAGGGTGTGCAGGTATTCCGCTCCGTAGTTTCCTGTGTCCAGGTGTCGGATGTGGAAGTTCAGGGTGTCCAGGTATTCCGCTTCGTAATTTTCTGTATCTAGGTGTCGGATATGGATGTCCAGGGTGTCCAGGTATTCCGCTTCGTAGTTCTCTGTATCTAGGTGTCGGATGTGGAAGTCCAGGGTGTGCAGGTATTCCGCTCCGTAGTTTCCTGTGTCCAGGTGTCGGATGTGGAAGTTCAGGGTGTCCATGTATTCCGCTTCGTAGTTTTCTGTACCTAGGTGTCGGATATGGAAGTTCAGGGTGTCCAGGTATTCCGCTTCGTAATTCTCTGTATCTAGGTGTCGGATGTGGAAGTCCAGGGTGTCCAGGTATTCCGCTTCGTAATTTTCTGTATCTAGGTGTCGGATATGGAAGTCCAGGGTGTCCAGGTATTCCGCTTCGTACTTCTCTGTATCTAGGTGTCGGATGTGGAAGTCCAGGATGTCCAGGTATTCCGCTTCGTAGTTTTCTGCTTCTAGGTGTCGGATGTGGAAGTTCAGGGTGTCCAGGTATTCCGCTCCGTAGTTTCTTGTATCTAGGTACTGGATGTGGAGGTCCAGGGTATCCAGGCATTCCGCTCCGTAGTTTCCTGTATCCAGGTGTCGGATGTGGAAGTTCAGGGTGTCCAGGTATTCCTCTTCGTAGCTCTCTGTATTTATGTACTGGATGTGGAAGTCCAGGGTGTCCAGGTATTCCGCTCCGCAGTTTCCTGTGTCCAGGTATCGGATGTGGAAGTTCAGGGTGTCCAGGTATTCCGCTTCGTAGTTTTCTGTACCTAGGTGTCGGATGTGGAAGTCCACGGTGTCCAGGTATTCCGCTTCGTAGTTCTCTGTATCTAGGTGTCGGATGTGGAATTCCAGGGTGTGCAGGTATTCCGCTTCGTAGTTTCCTGTGTCCAGGTGTTGGATGTGGAAGTCCAGGGTGTCTAGGTATTCCGCTCCGTAGTTTCCTGTGTCCAGGTGTCGGATGTGGAAGTTCAGGGTGTCCAGGTATTCCGCTTCGTAATTTTCTGTATCTAGGTGTCGGATATGGATGTCCAGGGTGTCCAGGTATTCCGCTTCGTAGTTCTCTGTATCTAGGTGTCGGATGTGGAAGTCCAGGGTGTGCAGGTACTCCGCTCCGTAGTTTCCTGTGTCCAGGTGTCGGATGTGGAAGTTCAGGGTGTCCATGTATTCCGCTTCGTAGTTTTCTGTACCTAGGTGTCGGATATGGAAGTTCAGGGTGTCCAGGTATTCCGCTTCGTAGTTTTCTGTACCTAGGTGTCGGATATGGAAGTCCAGGGTGTCCAGGTATTCCGCTTCGTAGTTCTCTGTATCTAGGTGTCGGATGTGGAAGTCCAGGGTGTGCAGGTATTCCGCTCCGTAGTTTCCTGTGTCCAGGTGTCGGATGTGGAAGTTCAGGGTGTCCAGGTATTCTGCTTCGTAGTTTTCCGTACCTAGGTGTCGGATGTGGAAGTTCAGGGTGTCCAGGTATTTCGCTCCGTAGTTTCTTGTATCTAGGTACTGGATGTGGAAGTCCAGGGTGTCCAGGTATTCCGCTTCGTAATTCTCTGTATCTAGGTGTCGGATGTGGAAGTCCAGGGTGTCCAGGTATTCCGCTTCGTAATTTTCTGTATCTAGGTGTCGGATATGGAAGTCCAGGGTGTCCAGGTATTCCGCTTCGTAGTTCTCTGTATCTAGGTGTCGGATGTGGAAGTCCAGGGTGTGCAGGTATTCCGCTCCGTAGTGTCCTGTGTCCAGGTGTCGGATGTGGAAGTTCAGGGTGTCCAGGTATTCCGCTTCGTAGTTTTCTGTACCTAGGTGTCGGATGTGGAAGTCCACGGTGTCCAGGTATTCCGCTTCGTAGTTCTCTGTATCTAGGTGTCGGATGTGGAAGTCCAGGGTGTGCAGGTATTCCGCTTCGTAGTTTCCTGTGTCCAGGTGTTGGATGTGGAAGTCCAGGGTGTCTAGGTATTCCGCTCCGTAGTTTCCTGTGTCCAGGTGTCGGATGTGGAAGTTCAGGGTGTCCAGGTATTCCGCTTCGTAATTTTCTGTATCTAGGTGTCGGATATGGATGTCCAGGGTGTCCAGGTATTCCGCTTCGTAGTTCTCTGTATCTAGGTGTCGGATGTGGAAGTCCAGGGTGTGCAGGTACTCCGCTCCGTAGTTTCCTGTGTCCAGGTGTCGGATGAGAAGTTCAGGGTGTCCATGTATTCCGCTTCGTAGTTTTCTGTACCTAGGTGTCGGATATGGAAGTTCAGGGTGTCCAGGTATTCCGCTTCGTAGTTTTCTGTACCTAGGTGTCGGATATGGAAGTCCAGGGTGTCCAGGTATTCCGCTTCGTAGTTCTCTGTATCTAGGTGTCGGATGTGGAAGTCCAGGGTGTGCAGGTATTCCGCTCTGTAGTTTCCTGTGTCCAGGTGTCGGATGTGGAAGTTCAGGGTGTCCAGGTATTCTGCTTCGTAGTTTTCCGTACCTAGGTGTCGGATGTGGAAGTTCAGGGTGTCCAGGTATTTCGCTCCGTAGTTTCTTGTATCTAGGTACTGGATGTGGAAGTCCAGGGTGTCCAGGTATTCCGCTTCGTAATTCTCTGTATCTAGGTGTCGGATGTGGAAGTCCAGGGTGTCCAGGTATTCCGCTTCGTAATTTTCTGTATCTAGGTGTCGGATATGGAAGTCCAGGGTGTCCAGGTATTCCGCTTCGTACTTCTCTGTATCTAGGTGTCGGATGTGGAAGTCCAGGATGTCCAGGTATTCCGCTTCGTAGTTTTCTGCATCTAGGTGTCGGATGTGGAAGTTCAGGGTGTCCAGGTATTCCGCTCCGTAGTTTCTTGTATCTAGGTACTGGATGTGGAGGTCCAGGGTATCCAGGCATTCCGCTCCGTAGTTTCCTGTATCCAGGTGTCGGATGTGGAAGTTCAGGGTGTCCAGGTATTCCTCTTCGTAGCTCTCTGTATTTATGTACTGGATGTGGAAGTCCAGGGTGTCCAGGTATTCCGCTCCGCAGTTTCCTGTGTCCAGGTATCGGATGTGGAAGTTCAGGGTGTCCAGGTATTCCGCTTCGTAGTTTTCTGTACCTAGGTGTCGGATGTGGAAGTCCAGGGTGTCCAGGTATTCCGCTTCGTAGTTCTCTGTATCTAGGTGTCGGATGTGGAAGTCCAGGGTGTGCAGGTATTCCGCTTCGTTGTTTCCTGTGTCCAGGTGTCGGATGTGGAAGTTCAGGGTGTCCAGGTATTCTGCTTCGTAGTTTTCCGTACCTAGGTGTCGGATGTGGAAGTTCAGCGTGTCCAGGTATTTCGCTCCGTAGTTTCTTGTATCTAGGTACTGGATGTGGAAGTCCAGGGTGTCCAGGTATTCCGCTTCGTAATTCTCTGTATCTAGGTGTCGGATGTGGAAGTCCAGGGTGTCCAGGTATTCCGCTTCGTAATTTTCTGTATCTAGGTGTCGGATATGGAAGTCCAGGGTGTCCAGGTATTCCGCTTCGTAGTTCTCTGTATCTAGGTGTCGGATGTGGAAGTCCAGGGTGTGCAGGTATTCCGCTCCGTAGTGTCCTGTGTCCAGGTGTCGGATGTGGAAGTTCAGGGTGTCCAGGTATTCCGCTTCGTAGTTTTCTGTACCTAGGTGTCGGATGTGGAAGTCCACGGTGTCCAGGTATTCCGCTTCGTAGTTCTCTGTATCTAGGTGTCGGATGTGGAAGTCCAGGGTGTGCAGGTATTCCGCTTCGTAGTTTCCTGTGTCCAGGTGTTGGATGTGGAAGTCCAGGGTGTCTAGGTATTCCGCTCCGTAGTTTCCTGTGTCCAGGTGTCGGATGTGGAAGTTCAGGGTGTCCAGGTATTCCGCTTCGTAATTTTCTGTATCTAGGTGTCGGATATGGATGTCCAGGGTGTCCAGGTATTCCGCTTCGTAGTTCTCTGTATCTAGGTGTCGGATGTGGAAGTCCAGGGTGTGCAGGTACTCCGCTCCGTAGTTTCCTGTGTCCAGGTGTCGGATGTGGAAGTTCAGGGTGTCCATGTATTCTGCTTCGTAGTTTTCTGTACCTAGGTGTCGGATATGGAAGTTCAGGGTGTCCAGGTATTCCGCTTCGTAGTTTTCTGTACCTAGGTGTCGGATATGGAAGTCCAGGGTGTCCAGGTATTCCGCTTCGTAGTTCTCTGTATCTAGGTGTCGGATGTGGAAGTCCAGGGTGTGCAGGTATTCCGCTCCGTAGTTTCCTGTGTCCAGGTGCCGGATGTGGAAGTTCAGGGTGTGCAGGTATTCCGCTCCGTAGTTTCCTGTGTCCAGGTGTCGGATGTGGAAGTTCAGGGTGTCCAGGTATTCCGCTTCGTAGTTTTCTGTACCTACGTGTCGGATATGGAAGTCCAGGGTGTCCAGGTATTCCGCTTCGTAGTTCTCTGTATCTAGGTGTCGGATGTGGAAGTCCAGGGTGTGCAGGTATTCCGCTTCGTAGTTTCCTGTGTCCAGATGTTGGATGTGGAAGTCCAGGGTGTCCAGGTATTCCGCTCCGTTGTTTCCTGTGTCTAGGTGTTGGATGTGGAAGTTCAGGGTGTCCAGGTATTCCGCTCCGTAGTGTCTTGTATCTAGGTACTGGATGTGGAAATCCAGGGTGTCCAGGTATTCCGCTTCGTAGTTTTCCGTACCTAGGTGTCGGATGTGGAAGTTCAGGGTGTCCAGGTATTTCGCTCCGTAGTTTCTTGTATCTAGGTACTGGATGTGGAAGTCCAGGGTGTCCAGGTATTCCGCTTCGTAATTCTCTGTATCTAGGTGTCGGATGTGGAAGTCCAGGGTGTGCAGGTATTCCGCTCCGTAGTGTCCTGTGTCCAGGTGTCGGATGTGGAAGTTCAGGGTGTCCAGGTATTCCGCTTCGTAGTTTTCTGTACCTAGGTGTCGGATGTGGAAGTCCACGGTGTCCAGGTATTCCGCTTCGTAGTTCTCTGTATCTAGGTGTCGGATGTGGAAGTCCAGGGTGTGCAGGTATTCCGCTTCGTAGTTTCCTGTGTCCAGGTGTTGGATGTGGAAGTCCAGGGTGTCTAGGTATTCCGCTTCGTAGTTTTCTGTACCTAGGTGTCGGATGTGGAAGTCCACGGTGTCCAGGTATTCCGCTTCGTAGTTCTCTGTATCTAGGTGTCGGATGTGGAAGTCCAGGGTGTGCAGGTACTCCGCTCCGTAGTTTCCTGTGTCCAGGTGTCGGATGAGAAGTTCAGGGTGTCCATGTATTCCGCTTCGTAGTTTTCTGTACCTAGGTGTCGGATATGGAAGTTCAGGGTGTCCAGGTATTCCGCTTCGTAGTTTTCTGTACCTAGGTGTCGGATATGGAAGTCCAGGGTGTCCAGGTATTCCGCTTCGTAGTTCTCTGTATCTAGGTGTCGGATGTGGAAGTCCAGGGTGTGCAGGTATTCCGCTCTGTAGTTTCCTGTGTCCAGGTGTCGGATGTGGAAGTTCAGGGTGTCCAGGTATTCTGCTTCGTAGTTTTCCGTACCTAGGTGTCGGATGTGGAAGTTCAGGGTGTCCAGGTATTTCGCTCCGTAGTTTCTTGTATCTAGGTACTGGATGTGGAAGTCCAGGGTGTCCAGGTATTCCGCTTCGTAATTCTCTGTATCTAGGTGTCGGATGTGGAAGTCCAGGGTGTCCAGGTATTCCGCTTCGTAATTTTCTGTATCTAGGTGTCGGATATGGAAGTCCAGGGTGTCCAGGTATTCCGCTTCGTACTTCTCTGTATCTAGGTGTCGGATGTGGAAGTCCAGGATGTCCAGGTATTCCGCTTCGTAGTTTTCTGCATCTAGGTGTCGGATGTGGAAGTTCAGGGTGTCCAGGTATTCCGCTCCGTAGTTTCTTGTATCTAGGTACTGGATGTGGAGGTCCAGGGTATCCAGGCATTCCGCTCCGTAGTTTCCTGTATCCAGGTGTCGGATGTGGATGTTCAGGGTGTCCAGGTATTCCTCTTCGTAGCTCTCTGTATTTATGTACTGGATGTGGAAGTCCAGGGTGTCCAGGTATTCCGCTCCGCAGTTTCCTGTGTCCAGGTATCGGATGTGGAAGTTCAGGGTGTCCAGGTATTCCGCTTCGTAGTTTTCTGTACCTAGGTGTCGGATGTGGAAGTCCAGGGTGTCCAGGTATTCCGCTTCGTAGTTCTCTGTATCTAGGTGTCGGATGTGGAAGTCCAGGGTGTGCAGGTATTCCGCTTCGTTGTTTCCTGTGTCCAGGTGTCGGATGTGGAAGTTCAGGGTGTCCAGGTATTCTGCTTCGTAGTTTTCCGTACCTAGGTGTCGGATGTGGAAGTTCAGCGTGTCCAGGTATTTCGCTCCGTAGTTTCTTGTATCTAGGTACTGGATGTGGAAGTCCAGGGTGTCCAGGTATTCCGCTTCGTAATTCTCTGTATCTAGGTGTCGGATGTGGAAGTCCAGGGTGTCCAGGTATTCCGCTTCGTAATTTTCTGTATCTAGGTGTCGGATATGGAAGTCCAGGGTGTCCAGGTATTCCGCTTCGTAGTTCTCTGTATCTAGGTGTCGGATGTGGAAGTCCAGGGTGTGCAGGTATTCCGCTCCGTAGTGTCCTGTGTCCAGGTGTCGGATGTGGAAGTTCAGGGTGTCCAGGTATTCCGCTTCGTAGTTTTCTGTACCTAGGTGTCGGATGTGGAAGTCCACGGTGTCCAGGTATTCCGCTTCGTAGTTCTCTGTATCTAGGTGTCGGATGTGGAAGTCCAGGGTGTGCAGGTATTCCGCTTCGTAGTTTCCTGTGTCCAGGTGTTGGATGTGGAAGTCCAGGGTGTCTAGGTATTCCGCTCCGTAGTTTCCTGTGTCCAGGTGTCGGATGTGGAAGTTCAGGGTGTCCAGGTATTCCGCTTCGTAATTTTCTGTATCTAGGTGTCGGATATGGATGTCCAGGGTGTCCAGGTATTCCGCTTCGTAGTTCTCTGTATCTAGGTGTCGGATGTGGAAGTCCAGGGTGTGCAGGTACTCCGCTCCGTAGTTTCCTGTGTC
The DNA here is from genome assembly GCA_963971525.1 of Cephus spinipes. Taxonomy (NCBI): domain Eukaryota; kingdom Metazoa; phylum Arthropoda; class Insecta; order Hymenoptera; family Cephidae; genus Cephus; species Cephus spinipes. The sequence goes on from OZ020573.1 coordinate 22,360,658, forward strand.
CAGGTGTCGGATGTGGAAGTTCAGGGTGTCCATGTATTCTGCTTCGTAGTTTTCTGTACCTAGGTGTCGGATATGGAAGTTCAGGGTGTCCAGGTATTCCGCTTCGTAGTTTTCTGTACCTAGGTGTCGGATATGGAAGTCCAGGGTGTCCAGGTATTCCGCTTCGTAGTTCTCTGTATCTAGGTGTCGGATGTGGAAGTCCAGGGTGTGCAGGTATTCCGCTCCGTAGTTTCCTGTGTCCAGGTGCCGGATGTGGAAGTTCAGGGTGTGCAGGTATTCCGCTCCGTAGTTTCCTGTGTCCAGGTGTCGGATGTGGAAGTTCAGGGTGTCCAGGTATTCCGCTTCGTAGTTTTCTGTACCTACGTGTCGGATATGGAAGTCCAGGGTGTCCAGGTATTCCGCTTCGTAGTTCTCTGTATCTAGGTGTCGGATGTGGAAGTCCAGGGTGTGCAGGTATTCCGCTTCGTAGTTTCCTGTGTCCAGATGTTGGATGTGGAAGTCCAGGGTGTCCAGGTATTCCGCTCCGTTGTTTCCTGTGTCTAGGTGTTGGATGTGGAAGTTCAGGGTGTCCAGGTATTCCGCTCCGTAGTGTCTTGTATCTAGGTACTGGATGTGGAAATCCAGGGTGTCCAGGTATTCCGCTTCGTAGTTTTCCGTACCTAGGTGTCGGATGTGGAAGTTCAGGGTGTCCAGGTATTTCGCTCCGTAGTTTCTTGTATCTAGGTACTGGATGTGGAAGTCCAGGGTGTCCAGGTATTCCGCTTCGTAATTCTCTGTATCTAGGTGTCGGATGTGGAAGTCCAGGGTGTGCAGGTATTCCGCTCCGTAGTGTCCTGTGTCCAGGTGTCGGATGTGGAAGTTCAGGGTGTCCAGGTATTCCGCTTCGTAGTTTTCTGTACCTAGGTGTCGGATGTGGAAGTCCACGGTGTCCAGGTATTCCGCTTCGTAGTTCTCTGTATCTAGGTGTCGGATGTGGAAGTCCAGGGTGTGCAGGTATTCCGCTTCGTAGTTTCCTGTGTCCAGGTGTTGGATGTGGAAGTCCAGGGTGTCTAGGTATTCCGCTCCGTAGTTTCCTGTGTCCAGGTGTCGGATGTGGAAGTTCAGGGTGTCCAGGTATTCCGCTTCGTAATTTTCTGTATCTAGGTGTCGGATATGGATGTCCAGGGTGTCCAGGTATTCCGCTTCGTAGTTCTCTGTATCTAGGTGTCGGATGTGGAAGTCCAGGGTGTGCAGGTACTCCGCTCCGTAGTTTCCTGTGTCCAGGTGTCGGATGTGGAAGTTCAGGGTGTCCATGTATTCCGCTTCGTAGTTTTCTGTACCTAGGTGTCGGATATGGAAGTTCAGGGTGTCCAGGTATTCCGCTTCGTAGTTTTCTGTACCTAGGTGTCGGATATGGAAGTCCAGGGTGTCCAGGTATTCCGCTTCGTAGTTCTCTGTATCTAGGTGTCGGATGTGGAAGTCCAGGGTGTGCAGGTATTCCGCTCCGTAGTTTCCTGTGTCCAGGTGTCGGATGTGGAAGTTCAGGGTGTCCAGGTATTCTGCTTCGTAGTTTTCCGTACCTAGGTGTCGGATGTGGAAGTTCAGGGTGTCCAGGTATTTCGCTCCGTAGTTTCTTGTATCTAGGTACTGGATGTGGAAGTCCAGGGTGTCCAGGTATTCCGCTTCGTAATTCTCTGTATCTAGGTGTCGGATGTGGAAGTCCAGGGTGTCCAGGTATTCCGCTTCGTAATTTTCTGTATCTAGGTGTCGGATATGGAAGTCCAGGGTGTCCAGGTATTCCGCTTCGTACTTCTCTGTATCTAGGTGTCGGATGTGGAAGTCCAGGATGTCCAGGTATTCCGCTTCGTAGTTTTCTGCATCTAGGTGTCGGATGTGGAAGTTCAGGGTGTCCAGGTATTCCGCTCCGTAGTTTCTTGTATCTAGGTACTGGATGTGGAGGTCCAGGGTATCCAGGCATTCCGCTCCGTAGTTTCCTGTATCCAGGTGTCGGATGTGGAAGTTCAGGGTGTCCAGGTATTCCTCTTCGTAGCTCTCTGTATTTATGTACTGGATGTGGAAGTCCAGGGTGTCCAGGTATTCCGCTCCGCAGTTTCCTGTGTCCAGGTATCGGATGTGGAAGTTCAGGGTGTCCAGGTATTCCGCTTCGTAGTTTTCTGTATCCAGGTGTCGGATGTGGAAGTTCAGGGTGTCCAGGTATTCCGCTTCGTAGTTCTCTGTATCTAGGTGTCGGATGTGGAAGTCCAGGGTGTGCAGGTATTCCGCTCCGTAGTTTCCTGTGTCCAGGTGTCGGATGTGGAAGTTCAGGGTGTCCAGGTATTCCGCTTCGTAATTTTCTGTATCTAGGTGTCGGATATGGATGTCCAGGGTGTCCAGGTATTCCGCTTCGTAGTTCTCTGTATCTAGGTGTCGGATGTGGAAGTCCAGGGTGTGCAGGTACTCCGCTCCGTAGTTTCCTGTGTCCAGGTGTCGGATGAGAAGTTCAGGGTGTCCATGTATTCCGCTTCGTAGTTTTCTGTACCTAGGTGTCGGATATGGAAGTTCAGGGTGTCCAGGTATTCCGCTTCGTAGTTTTCTGTACCTAGGTGTCGGATATGGAAGTCCAGGGTGTCCAGGTATTCCGCTTCGTAGTTCTCTGTATCTAGGTGTCGGATGTGGAAGTCCAGGGTGTGCAGGTATTCCGCTCTGTAGTTTCCTGTGTCCAGGTGTCGGATGTGGAAGTTCAGGGTGTCCAGGTATTCTGCTTCGTAGTTTTCCGTACCTAGGTGTCGGATGTGGAAGTTCAGGGTGTCCAGGTATTTCGCTCCGTAGTTTCTTGTATCTAGGTACTGGATGTGGAAGTCCAGGGTGTCCAGGTATTCCGCTTCGTAATTCTCTGTATCTAGGTGTCGGATGTGGAAGTCCAGGGTGTCCAGGTATTCCGCTTCGTAATTTTCTGTATCTAGGTGTCGGATATGGAAGTCCAGGGTGTCCAGGTATTCCGCTTCGTACTTCTCTGTATCTAGGTGTCGGATGTGGAAGTCCAGGATGTCCAGGTATTCCGCTTCGTAGTTTTCTGCATCTAGGTGTCGGATGTGGAAGTTCAGGGTGTCCAGGTATTCCGCTCCGTAGTTTCTTGTATCTAGGTACTGGATGTGGAGGTCCAGGGTATCCAGGCATTCCGCTCCGTAGTTTCCTGTATCCAGGTGTCGGATGTGGAAGTTCAGGGTGTCCAGGTATTCCTCTTCGTAGCTCTCTGTATTTATGTACTGGATGTGGAAGTCCAGGGTGTCCAGGTATTCCGCTCCGCAGTTTCCTGTGTCCAGGTATCGGATGTGGAAGTTCAGGGTGTCCAGGTATTCCGCTTCGTAGTTTTCTGTACCTAGGTGTCGGATGTGGAAGTCCAGGGTGTCCAGGTATTCCGCTTCGTAGTTCTCTGTATCTAGGTGTCGGATGTGGAAGTCCAGGGTGTGCAGGTATTCCGCTTCGTTGTTTCCTGTGTCCAGGTGTCGGATGTGGAAGTTCAGGGTGTCCAGGTATTCTGCTTCGTAGTTTTCCGTACCTAGGTGTCGGATGTGGAAGTTCAGCGTGTCCAGGTATTTCGCTCCGTAGTTTCTTGTATCTAGGTACTGGATGTGGAAGTCCAGGGTGTCCAGGTATTCCGCTTCGTAATTCTCTGTATCTAGGTGTCGGATGTGGAAGTCCAGGGTGTCCAGGTATTCCGCTTCGTAATTTTCTGTATCTAGGTGTCGGATATGGAAGTCCAGGGTGTCCAGGTATTCCGCTTCGTAGTTCTCTGTATCTAGGTGTCGGATGTGGAAGTCCAGGGTGTGCAGGTATTCCGCTCCGTAGTGTCCTGTGTCCAGGTGTCGGATGTGGAAGTTCAGGGTGTCCAGGTATTCCGCTTCGTAGTTTTCTGTACCTAGGTGTCGGATGTGGAAGTCCACGGTGTCCAGGTATTCCGCTTCGTAGTTCTCTGTATCTAGGTGTCGGATGTGGAAGTCCAGGGTGTGCAGGTATTCCGCTTCGTAGTTTCCTGTGTCCAGGTGTTGGATGTGGAAGTCCAGGGTGTCTAGGTATTCCGCTCCGTAGTTTCCTGTGTCCAGGTGTCGGATGTGGAAGTTCAGGGTGTCCAGGTATTCCGCTTCGTAATTTTCTGTATCTAGGTGTCGGATATGGATGTCCAGGGTGTCCAGGTATTCCGCTTCGTAGTTCTCTGTATCTAGGTGTCGGATGTGGAAGTCCAGGGTGTGCAGGTACTCCGCTCCGTAGTTTCCTGTGTCCAGGTGTCGGATGTGGAAGTTCAGGGTGTCCATGTATTCTGCTTCGTAGTTTTCTGTACCTAGGTGTCGGATATGGAAGTTCAGGGTGTCCAGGTATTCCGCTTCGTAGTTTTCTGTACCTAGGTGTCGGATATGGAAGTCCAGGGTGTCCAGGTATTCCGCTTCGTAGTTCTCTGTATCTAGGTGTCGGATGTGGAAGTCCAGGGTGTGCAGGTATTCCGCTCCGTAGTTTCCTGTGTCCAGGTGCCGGATGTGGAAGTTCAGGGTGTGCAGGTATTCCGCTCCGTAGTTTCCTGTGTCCAGGTGTCGGATGTGGAAGTTCAGGGTGTCCAGGTATTCCGCTTCGTAGTTTTCTGTACCTACGTGTCGGATATGGAAGTCCAGGGTGTCCAGGTATTCCGCTTCGTAGTTCTCTGTATCTAGGTGTCGGATGTGGAAGTCCAGGGTGTGCAGGTATTCCGCTTCGTAGTTTCCTGTGTCCAGATGTTGGATGTGGAAGTCCAGGGTGTCCAGGTATTCCGCTCCGTTGTTTCCTGTGTCTAGGTGTTGGATGTGGAAGTTCAGGGTGTCCAGGTATTCCGCTCCGTAGTGTCTTGTATCTAGGTACTGGATGTGGAAATCCAGGGTGTCCAGGTATTCCGCTTCGTAGTTTTCCGTACCTAGGTGTCGGATGTGGAAGTTCAGGGTGTCCAGGTATTTCGCTCCGTAGTTTCTTGTATCTAGGTACTGGATGTGGAAGTCCAGGGTGTCCAGGTATTCCGCTTCGTAATTCTCTGTATCTAGGTGTCGGATGTGGAAGTCCAGGGTGTGCAGGTATTCCGCTCCGTAGTGTCCTGTGTCCAGGTGTCGGATGTGGAAGTTCAGGGTGTGCAGGTACTCCGCTCCGTAGTTTCCTGTGTCCAGGTGTCGGATGTGGAAGTTCAGGGTGTCCATGTATTCCGCTTCGTAGTTTTCTGTACCTAGGTGTCGGATATGGAAGTTCAGGGTGTCCAGGTATTCCGCTTCGTAGTTTTCTGTACCTAGGTGTCGGATATGGAAGTCCAGGGTGTCCAGGTATTCCGCTTCGTAGTTCTCTGTATCTAGGTGTCGGATGTGGAAGTCCAGGGTGTGCAGGTATTCCGCTCCGTAGTTTCCTGTGTCCAGGTGTCGGATGTGGAAGTTCAGGGTGTCCAGGTATTCTGCTTCGTAGTTTTCCGTACCTAGGTGTCGGATGTGGAAGTTCAGGGTGTCCAGGTATTTCGCTCCGTAGTTTCTTGTATCTAGGTACTGGATGTGGAAGTCCAGGGTGTCCAGGTATTCCGCTTCGTAATTCTCTGTATCTAGGTGTCGGATGTGGAAGTCCAGGGTGTCCAGGTATTCCGCTTCGTAATTTTCTGTATCTAGGTGTCGGATATGGAAGTCCAGGGTGTCCAGGTATTCCGCTTCGTACTTCTCTGTATCTAGGTGTCGGATGTGGAAGTCCAGGATGTCCAGGTATTCCGCTTCGTAGTTTTCTGCATCTAGGTGTCGGATGTGGAAGTTCAGGGTGTCCAGGTATTCCGCTCCGTAGTTTCTTGTATCTAGGTACTGGATATGGAGGTCCAGGGTATCCAGGCATTCCGCTCCGTAGTTTCCTGTATCCAGGTGTCGGATGTGGAAGTTCAGGGTGTCCAGGTATTCCTCTTCGTAGCTCTCTGTATTTATGTACTGGATGTGGAAGTCCAGGGTGTCCAGGTATTCCGCTCCGCAGTTTCCTGTGTCCAGGTATCGGATGTGGAAGTTCAGGGTGTCCAGGTATTCCGCTTCGTAGTTTTCTGTACCTAGGTGTCGGATGTGGAAGTCCAGGGTGTCCAGGTATTCCGCTTCGTAGTTCTCTGTATCTAGGTGTCGGATGTGGAAGTCCAGGGTGTGCAGGTATTCCGCTTCGTAGTTTCCTGTGTCCAGGTGTCGGATGTGGAAGTTCAGGGTGTCCAGGTATTCTGCTTCGTAGTTTTCCGTACCTAGGTGTCGGATGTGGAAGTTCAGGGTGTCCAGGTATTTCGCTCCGTAGTTTCTTGTATCTAGGTACTGGATGTGGAAGTCCAGGGTGTCCAGGTATTCCGCTTCGTAATTCTCTGTATCTAGGTGTCGGATGTGGAAGTCCAGGGTGTCCAGGTATTCCGCTTCGTAATTTTCTGTATCTAGGTGTCGGATATGGAAGTCCAGGGTGTCCAGGTATTCCGCTTCGTAGTTCTCTGTATCTAGGTGTCGGATGTGGAAGTCCAGGGTGTGCAGGTATTCCGCTTCGTAGTGTCCTGTGTCCAGGTGTCGGATGTGGAAGTTCAGGGTGTCCAGGTATTCCGCTTCGTAGTTTTCTGTACCTAGGTGTCGGATGTGGAAGTCCACGGTGTCCAGGTATTCCGCTTCGTAGTTCTCTGTATCTAGGTGTCGGATGTGGAAGTCCAGGGTGTGCAGGTATTCCGCTTCGTAGTTTCCTGTGTCCAGGTGTTGGATGTGGAAGTCCAGGGTGTCTAGGTATTCCGCTCCGTAGTTTCCTGTGTCCAGGTGTCGGATGTGGAAGTTCAGGGTGTCCAGGTATTCCGCTTCGTAATTTTCTGTATCTAGGTGTCGGATATGGATGTCCAGGGTGTCCAGGTATTCCGCTTCGAAGTTCTCTGTATCTAGGTGTCGGATGTGGAAGTCCAGGGTGTGCAGGTACTCCGCTCCGTAGTTTCCTGTGTCCAGGTGTCGGATGTGGAAGTTCAGGGTGTCCATGTATTCCGCTTCGTAGTTTTCTGTACCTAGGTGTCGGATATGGAAGTTCAGGGTGTCCAGGTATTCCGCTTCGTAGATTTCTGTACCTAGGTGTCGGATATGGAAGTCCAGGGTGTCCAGGTATTCCGCTTCGTAGTTCTCTGTATCTAGGTGTCGGATGTGGAAGTCCAGGGTGTGCAGGTATTCCGCTCCGTAGTTTCCTGTGTCCAGGTATCGGATGTGGAAGTTCAGGGTGTCCAGGTATTCTGCTTCGAAGTTTTCCGTACCTAGGTGTCGGATGTGGAAGTTCAGGGTGTCCAGGTATTTCGCTCCGTAGTTTCTTGTATCTAGGTACTGGATGTGGAAGTCCATGGTGTCCAGGTATTCCGCTTCGTAATTCTCTGTATCTAGGTGTCGGATGTGGAAGTCCAGGGTGTCCAGGTATTCCGCTTCGTAATTTTCTGTATCTAGGTGTCGGATATGGAAGTCCAGGGTGTCCAGGTATTCCGCTTCGTACTTCTCTGTATCTAGGTGTCGGATGTGGAAGTCCAGGATGTCCAGGTATTCCGCTTCGTAGTTTTCTGCATCTAGGTGTCGGATGTGGAAGTTCAGGGTGTCCAGGTATTCCGCTCCGTAGTTTCTTGTATCTAGGTACTGGATGTGGAGGTCCAGGGTATCCAGGCATTCCGCTCCGTAGTTTCCTGTATCCAGGTGTCGGATGTGGAAGTTCAGGGTGTCCAGGTATTCCTCTTCGTAGCTCTCTGTATTTATGTACTGGATGTGGAAGTCCAGGGTGTCCAGGTATTCCGCTCCGCAGTTTCCTGTGTCCAGGTATCGGATGTGGAAGTTCAGGGTGTCCAGGTATTCCGCTTCGTAGTTTTCTGTACCTAGGTGTCGGATGTGGAAGTCCACGGTGTCCAGGTATTCCGCTTCGTAGTTCTCTGTATCTAGGTGTCGGATGTGGAAGTCCAGGGTGTGCAGGTATTCCGCTTCGTAGTTTCCTGTGTCCAGGTGTTGGATGTGGAAGTCCAGGGTGTCTAGGTATTCCGCTCCGTAGTTTCCTGTGTCCAGGTGTCGGATGTGGAAGTTCAGGGTGTCCAGGTATTCCGCTTCGTAATTTTCTGTATCTAGGTGTCGGATATGGATGTCCAGGGTGTCCAGGTATTCCGCTTCGTAGTTCTCTGTATCTAGGTGTCGGATGTGGAAGTCCAGGGTGTGCAGGTACTCCGCTCCGTAGTTTCCTGTGTCCAGGTGTCGGATGTGGAAGTTCAGGGTGTCCATGTATTCCGCTTCGTAGTTTTCTGTACCTAGGTGTCGGATATGGAAGTTCAGGGTGTCCAGGTATTCCGCTTCGTAGTTTTCTGTACCTAGGTGTCGGATATGGAAGTCCAGGGTGTCCAGGTATTCCGCTTCGTAGTTCTCTGTATCTAGGTGTCGGATGTGGAAGTCCAGGGTGTGCAGGTATTCCGCTCCGTAGTTTCCTGTGTCCAGGTGTCGGATGTGGAAGTTCAGGGTGTCCAGGTATTCTGCTTCGTAGTTTTCCGTACCTAGGTGTCGGATGTGGAAGTTCAGGGTGTCCAGGTATTTCGCTCCGTAGTTTCTTGTATCTAGGTACTGGATGTGGAAGTCCAGGGTGTCCAGGTATTCCGCTTCGTAATTCTCTGTATCTAGGTGTCGGATGTGGAAGTCCAGGGTGTCCAGGTATTCCGCTTCGTAATTTTCTGTATCTAGGTGTCGGATATGGAAGTCCAGGGTGTCCAGGTATTCCGCTTCGTAGTTCTCTGTATCTAGGTGTCGGATGTGGAAGTCCAGGGTGTGCAGGTATTCCGCTCCGTAGTTTCCTGTGTCCAGGTGTCGGATGTGGAAGTTCAGGGTGTCCAGGTATTCCGCTTCGTAGTTTTCTGTACCTACGTGTCGGATATGGAAGTCCAGGGTGTCCAGGTATTCCGCTTCGTAGTTCTCTGTATCTAGGTGTCGGATGTGGAAGTCCAGGGTGTGCAGGTATTCCGCTTCGTAGTTTCCTGTGTCCAGATGTTGGATGTGGAAGTCCAGGGTGTCCAGGTATTCCGCTCCGTTGTTTCCTGTGTCTAGGTGTTGGATGTGGAAGTTCAGGGTGTCCAGGTATTCCGCTCCGTAGTGTCTTGTATCTAGGTACTGGATGTGGAAATCCAGGGTGTCCAGGTATTCCGCTTCGTAGTTTTCCGTACCTAGGTGTCGGATGTGGAAGTTCAGGGTGTCCAGGTATTTCGCTCCGTAGTTTCTTGTATCTAGGTACTGGATGTGGAAGTCCAGGGTGTCCAGGTATTCCGCTTCGTAATTCTCTGTATCTAGGTGTCGGATGTGGAAGTCCAGGGTGTCCAGGTATTCCGCTTCGTAATTTTCTGTATCTAGGTGTCGGATATGGAAGTCCAGGGTGTCCAGGTATTCCGCTTCGTAGTTTTCTGTACCTACGTGTCGGATATGGAAGTCCAGGGTGTCCAGGTATTCCGCTTCGTAGTTCTCTGTATCTAGGTGTCGGATGTGGAAGTCCAGGGTGTGCAGGTATTCCGCTTCGTAGTTTCCTGTGTCCAGATGTTGGATGTGGAAGTCCAGGGTGTCCAGGTATTCCGCTCCGTTGTTTCCTGTGTCTAGGTGTTGGATGTGGAAGTTCAGGGTGTCCAGGTATTCCGCTCCGTAGTGTCTTGTATCTAGGTACTGGATGTGGAAATCCAGGGTGTCCAGGTATTCCGCTTCGTAGTTTTCCGTACCTAGGTGTCGGATGTGGAAGTTCAGGGTGTCCAGGTATTTCGCTCCGTAGTTTCTTGTATCTAGGTACTGGATGTGGAAGTCCAGGGTGTCCAGGTATTCCGCTTCGTAATTCTCTGTATCTAGGTGTCGGATGTGGAAGTCCAGGGTGTCCAGGTATTCCGCTTCATAGTTCTCTGTATCTAGGTGTCGGATGTGGAAGTCCAGGGTGTGCAGGTATTCCGCTCCGTAGTTTCCTGTGTCCAGGTGTCGGATGTGGAAGTTCAGGGTGTCCAGGTATTCCGCTTCGTAGTTTTCTGTACCTACGTGTCGGATATGGAAGTCCAGGGTGTCCAGGTATTCCGCTTCGTAGTTCTCTGTATCTAGGTGTCGGATGTGGAAGTCCAGGGTGTGCAGGTATTCCGCTTCGTAGTTTCCTGTGTCCAGATGTTGGATGTGGAAGTTCAGGGTCTCCAGGTATTCCGCTCCGTTGTTTCCTGTGTCTAGGTGTTGGATGTGGAAGTTCAGAGTGTCCAGGTATTCCGCTCCGTAGTGTCTTGTATCTAGGTACTGGATGTGGAAGTCCAGGGTGTGCAGGTATTCCGCTCCGTAGTTTCCTGTGTCCAGGTGTCGGATGTGGAAGTTCAGGGTGTCCAGGTATTCCGCTTCGTAGTTTTCTGTACCTACGTGTCGGATATGGAAGTCCAGGGTGTCCAGGTATTCCGCTTCGTAGTTCTCTGTATCTAGGAGTCGGATGTGGAAGTCCAGGGTGTGCAGGTATTCCGCTTCGTAGTTTCCTGTGTCCAGATGTTGGATGTGGAAGTTCAGGGTCTCCAGGTATTCCGCTCCGTTGTTTCCTGTGTCTAGGTGTTGGATGTGGAAGTTCAGAGTGTCCAGGTATTCCGCTCCGTAGTGTCTTGTATCTAGGTACTGGATGTGGAAGTCCAGGGTGTCCAGGTATTCCGCTCCGTAGTTTCCTGTGTCCAGGAGTCGGATGTGGAAGTTCAGGGTGTCCAGGTATTCCGCTTCGTAATTTTCTGTATCTAGGTGTCGGATATGGATGTCCAGGGTGTCCAGGTATTCCGCTTCGTAGTTCTCTGTATCTAGGTGTCGGATGTGGAAGTCCAGGGTGTGCAGATATTCCGCTCCGTAGTTTCCTGTGTCCAGGTGTCGGATGTGGAAGTTCAGGGTGTCCATGTATTCCGCTTCGTAGTTTTCTGTACCTAGGTGTCGGATATGGAAGTTCAGGGTGTCCAGGTATTCCGCTTCGTAATTCTCTGTATCTAGGTGTCGGATGTGGAAGTCCAGGGTGTCCAGGTATTCCGCTTCGTAATTTTCTGTATCTAGGTGTCGGATATGGAAGTCCAGGGTGTCCAGGTATTCCGCTTCGTACTTCTCTGTATCTAGGTGTCGGATGTGGAAGTCCAGGGTGTGCAGGTATTCCGCTTCGTAGTTTCCTGTGTCCAGATGTTGGATGTGGAAGTTCAGGGTCTCCAGGTATTCCGCTCCGTTGTTTCCTGTGTCTAGGTGTTGGATGTGGAAGTTCAGAGTGTCCAGGTATTCCGCTCCGTAGTGTCTTGTATCTAGGTACTGGATGTGGAAGTCCAGGGTGTGCAGGTATTCCGCTCCGTAGTTTCCTGTGTCCAGGTGTCGGATGTGGAAGTTCAGGGTGTGCAGGTATTCCGCTTCGTAGTTTCCTGTGTCCAGATGTTGGATGTGGAAGTCCAGGGTGTCCAGGTATTCCGCTCCGTTGTTTCCTGTGTCTAGGTGTTGGATGTGGAAGTTCAGGGTGTCCAGGTATTCCGCTCCGTAGTGTCTTGTATCTAGGTACTGGATGTGGAAATCCAGGGTGTCCAGGTATTCCGCTTCGTAGTTTTCCGTACCTAGGTGTCGGATGTGGAAGTTCAGGGTGTCCAGGTATTTCGCTCCGTAGTTTCTTGTATCTAGGTACTGGATGTGGAAGTCCAGGGTGTCCAGGTATTCCGCTTCGTAATTCTCTGTATCTAGGTGTCGGATGTGGAAGTCCAGGGTGTCCAGGTATTCCGCTTCATAGTTCTCTGTATCTAGGTGTCGGATGTGGAAGTCCAGGGTGTGCAGGTATTCCGCTCCGTAGTTTCCTGTGTCCAGGTGTCGGATGTGGAAGTTCAGGGTGTCCAGGTATTCCGCTTCGTAGTTTTCTGTACCTACGTGTCGGATATGGAAGTCCAGGGTGTCCAGGTATTCCGCTTCGTAGTTCTCTGTATCTAGGTGTCGGATGTGGAAGTCCAGGGTGTGCAGGTATTCCGCTTCGTAGTTTCCTGTGTCCAGATGTTGGATGTGGAAGTTCAGGGTCTCCAGGTATTCCGCTCCGTTGTTTCCTGTGTCTAGGTGTTGGATGTGGAAGTTCAGAGTGTCCAGGTATTCCGCTCCGTAGTGTCTTGTATCTAGGTACTGGATGTGGAAGTCCAGGGTGTGCAGGTATTCCGCTCCGTAGTTTCCTGTGTCCAGGTGTCGGATGTGGAAGTTCAGGGTGTCCAGGTATTCCGCTTCGTAGTTTTCTGTATCTAGGTGTCGGATGTGGAAGTCCAGGGTGTGCAGGTATTCCGCTTCGTAGTTTCCTGTGTCCAGATGTTGGATGTGGAAGTTCAGGGTCTCCAGGTATTCCGCTCCGTTGTTCCCTGTGTCTAGGTGTTGGATGTGGAAGTTCAGAGTGTCCAGGTATTCCGCTCCGTAGTGTCTTGTATCTAGGTACTGGATGTGGAAGTCCAGGGTGTCCAGGTATTCCGCTCCGTAGTTTCCTGTGTCCAGGAGTCGGATGTGGAAGTTCAGGGTGTCCAGGTATTCCGCTTCGTAATTTTCTGTATCTAGGTGTCGGATATGGATGTCCAGGGTGTCCAGGTATTCCGCTTCGTAGTTCTCTGTATCTAGGTGTCGGATGTGGAAGTCCAGGGTGTGCAGATATTCCGCTCCGTAGTTTCCTGTGTCCAGGTGTCGGATGTGGAAGTTCAGGGTGTCCATGTATTCCGCTTCGTAGTTTTCTGTACCTAGGTGTCGGATATGGAAGTTCAGGGTGTCCAGGTATTCCGCTTCGTAATTCTCTGTATCTAGGTGTCGGATGTGGAAGTCCAGGGTGTCCAGGTATTCCGCTTCGTAATTTTCTGTATCTAGGTGTCGGATATGGAAGTCCAGGGTGTCCAGGTATTCCGCTTCGTACTTCTCTGTATCTAGGTGTCGGATGTGGAAGTCCAGGGTGTGCAGGTATTCCGCTTCGTAGTTTCCTGTGTCCAGATGTTGGATGTGGAAGTTCAGGGTCTCCAGGTATTCCGCTCCGTTGTTTCCTGTGTCTAGGTGTTGGATGTGGAAGTTCAGAGTGTCCAGGTATTCCGCTCCGTAGTGTCTTGTATCTAGGTACTGGATGTGGAAGTCCAGGGTGTGCAGGTATTCCGCTCCGTAGTTTCCTGTGTCCAGGTGTCGGATGTGGAAGTTCAGGGTGTCCAGGTATTCCGCTTCGTAGTTTTCTGTACCTACGTGTCGGATATGGAAGTCCAGGGTGTCCAGGTATTCCGCTTCGTAGTTCTCTGTATCTAGGTGTCGGATGTGGAAGTCCAGGGTGTGCAGGTATTCCGCTTCGTAGTTTCCTGTGTCCAGATGTTGGATGTGGAAGTTCAGGGTCTCCAGGTATTCCGCTCCGTTGTTTCCTGTGTCTAGGTGTTGGATGTGGAAGTTCAGAGTGTCCAGGTATTCCGCTCCGTAGTGTCTTGTATCTAGGTACTGGATGTGGAAGTCCAGGGTGTCCAGGTATTCCGCTCCGTAGTTTCCTGTGTCCAGGAGTCGGATGTGGAAGTTCAGGGTGTCCAGGTATTCCGCTTCGTAATTTTCTGTATCTAGGTGTCGGATATGGATGTCCAGGGTGTCCAGGTATTCCGCTTCGTAGTTCTCTGTATCTAGGTGTCGGATGTGGAAGTCCAGGGTGTGCAGATATTCCGCTCCGTAGTTTCCTGTGTCCAGGTGTCGGATGTGGAAGTTCAGGGTGTCCATGTATTCCGCTTCGTAGTTTTCTGTACCTAGGTGTCGGATATGGAAGTTCAGGGTGTCCAGGTATTCCGCTTCGTAATTCTCTGTATCTAGGTGTCGGATGTGGAAGTCCAGGGTGTCCAGGTATTCCGCTTCGTAATTTTCTGTATCTAGGTGTCGGATATGGAAGTCCAGGGTGTCCAGGTATTCCGCTTCGTACTTCTCTGTATCTAGGTGTCGGATGTGGAAGTCCAGGATGTCCAGGTATTCCGCTTCGTAGTTTTCTGCATCTAGGTGTCGGATGTGGAAGTTCAGGGTGTCCAGGTATTCCGCTCCGTAGTTTCTTGTATCTAGGTACTGGATGTGGAGGTCCAGGGTATCCAGGCATTCCGCTCCGTAGTTTCCTGTATCCAGGTGTCGGATGTGGAAGTTCAGGGTGTCCAGGTATTCCTCTTCGTAGCTCTCTGTATTTATGTACTGGATGTGGAAGTCCAGGGTGTCCAGGTATTCCGCTCCGTTGTTCCCTGTGTCTAGGTGTTGGATGTGGAAGTTCAGAGTGTCCAGGTATTCCGCTCCGTAGTGTCTTGTATCTAGGTACTGGATGTGGAAGTCCAGGGTGTCCAGGTATTCCGCTCCGTAGTTTCCTGTGTCCAGGAGTCGGATGTGGAAGTTCAGGGTGTCCAGGTATTCCGCTTCGTAATTTTCTGTATCTAGGTGTCGGATATGGATGTCCAGGGTGTCCAGGTATTCCGCTTCGTAGTTCTCTGTATCTAGGTGTCGGATGTGGAAGTCCAGGGTGTGCAGATATTCCGCTCCGTAGTTTCCTGTGTCCAGGTGTCGGATGTGGAAGTTCAGGGTGTCCATGTATTCCGCTTCGTAGTTTTCTGTACCTAGGTGTCGGATATGGAAGTTCAGGGTGTCCAGGTATTCCGCTTCGTAATTCTCTGTATCTAGGTGTCGGATGTGGAAGTCCAGGGTGTCCAGGTATTCCGCTTCGTAATTTTCTGTATCTAGGTGTCGGATATGGAAGTCCAGGGTGTCCAGGTATTCCGCTTCGTACTTCTCTGTATCTAGGTGTCGGATGTGGAAGTCCAGGGTGTGCAGGTATTCCGCTTCGTAGTTTCCTGTGTCCAGATGTTGGATGTGGAAGTTCAGGGTGTCCAGGTATTCCGCTTCGTAATTTTCTGTATCTAGGTGTCGGATATGGATGTCCAGGGTGTCCAGGTATTCCGCTTCGTAGTTCTCTGTATCTAGGTGTCGGATGTGGAAGTCCAGGGTGTGCAGGTACTCCGCTCCGTAGTTTCCTGTGTCCAGGTGTCGGATGTGGAAGTTCAGGGTGTCCATGTATTCCGCTTCGTAGTTTTCCGTACCTAGGTGTCGGATGTGGAAGTTCAGGGTGTCCAGGTATTTCGCTCCGTAGTTTCTTGTATCTAGGTACTGGATGTGGAAGTCCAGGGTGTCCAGGTATTCCGCTTCGTAATTCTCTGTATCTAGGTGTCGGATGTGGAAGTCCAGGGTGTCCAGGTATTCCGCTTCGTAATTTTCTGTATCTAGGTGTCGGATATGGAAGTCCAGGGTGTCCAGGTATTCCGCTTCGTAGTTCTCTGTATCTAGGTGTCGGATGTGGAAGTCCAGGATGTCCAGGTATTCCGCTTCGTAGTTTTCTGCATCTAGGTGTCGAATGTGGAAGTTCAGGGTGTCCAGGTATTCCTCTTCGTAGTTCTCTGTATTTATGTACTGGATTTGGAAGTCCAGGGTGTCCAGGTATTCCGCTCCGCAGTTTCCTGTGTCCAGGTATCGGATGTGGAAGTTCAGGGTGTCCAGGTATTCCGCTTCGTAGTTTTCTGTACCTAGGTGTCGGATGTGGAAGTCCACGGTGTGCAGGTATTCCGCTTCGTAGTTTCCTGTGTCCAGATGTTGGATGTGGAAGTCCAGGGTGTCCAGGTATTCCGCTCCGTTGTTTCCTGTGTCTAGGTGTTGGATGTGGAAGTTCAGGGTGTCCAGGCATTCCGCTCCGTAGTTTCCTGTATCCAGGTGTCGGATGTGGAAGTTCAGGGTGTCCAGGTATTCCTCTTCGTAGCTCTCTGTATTTATGTACTGGATGTGGAAGTCCAGGGTGTCCAGGTATTCCGCTCCGCAGTTTCCTGTGTCCAGGTATCGGATGTGGAAGTTCAGGGTGTCCAGGTATTCCGCTTCGTAGTTTTCTGTACCTAGGTGTCGGATGTGGAAGTCCACGGTGTCCAGGTATTCCGCTTCGTAGTTCTCTGTATCTAGGTGTCGGATGTGGAAGTCCAGGGTGTGCAGGTATTCCGCTTCGTAGTTTCCTGTGTCCAGGTGTTGGATGTGGAAGTCCAGGGTGTCTAGGTATTCCGCTCCGTAGTTTCCTGTGTCCAGGTGTCGGATGTGGAAGTTCAGGGTGTCCAGGTATTCCGCTTCGTAATTTTCTGTATCTAGGTGTCGGATATGGATGTCCAGGGTGTCCAGGTATTCCGCTTCGTAGTTCTCTGTATCTAGGTGTCGGATGTGGAAGTCCAGGGTGTGCAGGTACTCCGCTCCGTAGTTTCCTGTGTCCAGGTGTCGGATGTGGAAGTTCAGGGTGTCCATGTATTCCGCTTCGTAGTTTTCCGTACCTAGGTGTCGGATGTGGAAGTTCAGGGTGTCCAGGTATTTCGCTCCGTAGTTTCTTGTATCTAGGTACTGGATGTGGAAGTCCAGGGTGTCCAGGTATTCCGCTTCGTAATTCTCTGTATCTAGGTGTCGGATGTGGAAGTCCAGGGTGTCCAGGTATTCCGCTTCGTAATTTTCTGTATCTAGGTGTCGGATATGGAAGTCCAGGGTGTCCAGGTATTCCGCTTCGTAGTTCTCTGTATCTAGGTGTCGGATGTGGAAGTCCAGGATGTCCAGGTATTCCGCTTCGTAGTTTTCTGCATCTAGGTGTCGAATGTGGAAGTTCAGGGTGTCCAGGTATTCCTCTTCGTAGCTCTCTGTATTTATGTACTGGATGTGGAAGTCCAGGGTGTCCAGGTATTCCGCTCCGCAGTTTCCTGTGTCCAGGTATCGGATGTGGAAGTTCAGGGTGTCCAGGTATTCCGCTTCGTAGTTTTCTGTACCTAGGTGTCGGATGTGGAAGTCCACGGTGTCCAGGTATTCCGCTTCGTAGTTCTCTGTATCTAGGTGTCGGATGTGGAAGTCCAGGGTGTGCAGGTATTCCGCTTCGTAGTTTCCTGTGTCCAGATGTTGGATGTGGAAGTCCAGGGTGTCCAGGTATTCCGCTCCGTTGTTTCCTGTGTCTAGGTGTTGGATGTGGAAGTTCAGGGTGTCCAGGCATTCCGCTCCGTAGTTTCCTGTATCCAGGTGTCGGATGTGGAAGTTCAGGGTGTCCAGGTATTCCTCTTCGTAGCTCTCTGTATTTATGTACTGGATGTGGAAGTCCAGGGTGTCCAGGTATTCCGCTTCGTAGTTCTCTGTATCTAGGTGTCGGATGTGGAAGTCCAGGGTGTGCAGGTATTCCGCTTCGTAGTTTCCTGTGTCCAGGTGTTGGATGTGGAAGTCCAGGGTGTCTAGGTATTCCGCTCCGTAGTTTCCTGTGTCCAGGTGTCGGATGTGGAAGTTCAGGGTGTCCAGGTATTCCGCTTCGTAATTTTCTGTATCTAGGTGTCGGATATGGATGTCCAGGGTGTCCAGGTATTCCGCTTCGTAGTTCTCTGTATCTAGGTGTCGGATGTGGAAGTCCAGGGTGTGCAGGTATTCCGCTTCGTAGTTTCCTGTGTCCAGATGTTGGATGTGGAAGTCCAGGGTGTCCAGGTATTCCGCTCCGTTGTTTCCTGTGTCTAGGTGTTGGATGTGGAAGTTCAGGGTGTCCAGGCATTCCGCTCCGTAGTTTCCTGTATCCAGGTGTCGGATGTGGAAGTTCAGGGTGTCCAGGTATTCCTCTTCGTAGCTCTCTGTATTTATGTACTGGATGTGGAAGTCCAGGGTGTCCAGGTATTCCGCTCCGCAGTTTCCTGTGTCCAGGTATCGGATGTGGAAGTTCAGGGTGTCCAGGTATTCCGCTTCGTAGTTTTCTGTACCTAGGTGTCGGATGTGGAAGTCCACGGTGTCCAGGTATTCCGCTTCGTAGTTCTCTGTATCTAGGTGTCGGATGTGGAAGTCCAGGGTGTGCAGGTATTCCGCTTCGTAGTTTCCTGTGTCCAGGTGTTGGATGTGGAAGTCCAGGGTGTCTAGGTATTCCGCTCCGTAGTTTCCTGTGTCCAGGTGTCGGATGTGGAAGTTCAGGGTGTCCAGGTATTCCGCTTCGTAATTTTCTGTATCTAGGTGTCGGATATGGATGTCCAGGGTGTCCAGGTATTCCGCTTCGTAGTTCTCTGTATCTAGGTGTCGGATGTGGAAGTCCAGGGTGTGCAGGTACTCCGCTCCGTAGTTTCCTGTGTCCAGGTGTCGGATGTGGAAGTTCAGGGTGTCCATGTATTCCGCTTCGTAGTTTTCCGTACCTAGGTGTCGGATGTGGAAGTTCAGGGTGTCCAGGTATTTCGCTCCGTAGTTTCTTGTATCTAGGTACTGGATGTGGAAGTCCAGGGTGTCCAGGTATTCCGCTTCGTAATTCTCTGTATCTAGGTGTCGGATGTGGAAGTCCAGGGTGTCCAGGTATTCCGCTTCGTAATTTTCTGTATCTAGGTGTCGGATATGGAAGTCCAGGGTGTCCAGGTATTCCGCTTCGTAGTTCTCTGTATCTAGGTGTCGGATGTGGAAGTCCAGGATGTCCAGGTATTCCGCTTCGTAGTTTTCTGCATCTAGGTGTCGAATGTGGAAGTTCAGGGTGTCCAGGTATTCCTCTTCGTAGCTCTCTGTATTTATGTACTGGATGTGGAAGTCCAGGGTGTCCAGGTATTCCGCTCCGCAGTTTCCTGTGTCCAGGTATCGGATGTGGAAGTTCAGGGTGTCCAGGTATTCCGCTTCGTAGTTTTCTGTACCTAGGTGTCGGATGTGGAAGTCCACGGTGTCCAGGTATTCCGCTTCGTAGTTCTCTGTATCTAGGTGTCGGATGTGGAAGTCCAGGGTGTGCAGGTATTCCGCTTCGTAGTTTCCTGTGTCCAGATGTTGGATGTGGAAGTCCAGGGTGTCCAGGTATTCCGCTCCGTTGTTTCCTGTGTCTAGGTGTTGGATGTGGAAGTTCAGGGTGTCCAGGCATTCCGCTCCGTAGTTTCCTGTATCCAGGTGTCGGATGTGGAAGTTCAGGGTGTCCAGGTATTCCTCTTCGTAGCTCTCTGTATTTATGTACTGGATGTGGAAGTCCAGGGTGTCCAGGTATTCCGCTTCGTAGTTCTCTGTATCTAGGTGTCGGATGTGGAAGTCCAGGGTGTGCAGGTATTCCGCTTCGTAGTTTCCTGTGTCCAGGTGTTGGATGTGGAAGTCCAGGGTGTCTAGGTATTCCGCTCCGTAGTTTCCTGTGTCCAGGTGTCGGATGTGGAAGTTCAGGGTGTCCAGGTATTCCGCTTCGTAATTTTCTGTATCTAGGTGTCGGATATGGATGTCCAGGGTGTCCAGGTATTCCGCTTCGTAGTTCTCTGTATCTAGGTGTCGGATGTGGAAGTCCAGGGTGTGCAGGTACTCCGCTCCGTAGTTTCCTGTTTCCAGGTGTCGGATGTGGAAGTTCAGGGTGTCCATGTATTCCGCTTCGTAGTTTTCCGTACCTAGGTGTCGGATGTGGAAGTTCAGGGTGTCCAGGTATTTCGCTCCGTAGTTTCTTGTATCTAGGTACTGGATGTGGAAGTCCAGGGTGTCCAGGTATTCCGCTTCGTAATTCTCTGTATCTAGGTGTCGGATGTGGAAGTCCAGGGTGTCCAGGTATTCCGCTTCGTAATTTTCTGTATCTAGGTGTCGGATATGGAAGTCCAGGGTGTCCAGGTATTCCGCTTCGTAGTTCTCTGTATCTAGGTGTCGGATGTGGAAGTCCAGGATGTCCAGGTATTCCGCTTCGTAGTTTTCTGCATCTAGGTGTCGAATGTGGAAGTTCAGGGTGTCCAGGTATTCCTCTTCGTAGCTCTCTGTATTTATGTACTGGATGTGGAAGTCCAGGGTGTCCAGGTATTCCGCTCCGCAGTTTCCTGTGTCCAGGTATCGGATGTGGAAGTTCAGGGTGTCCAGGTATTCCGCTTCGTAGTTTTCTGTACCTAGGTGTCGGATGTGGAAGTCCACGGTGTCCAGGTATTCCGCTTCGTAGTTCTCTGTATCTAGGTGTCGGATGTGGAAGTCCAGGGTGTGCAGGTATTCCGCTTCGTAGTTTCCTGTGTCCAGGTGTTGGATGTGGAAGTCCAGGGTGTCTAGGTATTCCGCTCCGTAGTTTCCTGTGTCCAGGTGTCGGATGTGGAAGTTCAGGGTGTCCAGGTATTCCGCTTCGTAATTTTCTGTATCTAGGTGTCGGATATGGATGTCCAGGGTGTCCAGGTATTCCGCTTCGTAGTTCTCTGTATCTAGGTGTCGGATGTGGAAGTCCAGGGTGTGCAGGTATTCCGCTCCGTAGTTTCCTGTGTCCAGGTGTCGGATGTGGAAGTTCAGGGTGTCCATGTATTCCGCTTCGTAGTTTTCTGTACCTAGGTGTCGGATATGGAAGTTCAGGGTGTCCAGGTATTCCGCTTCGTAGTTTTCTGTACCTAGGTGTCGGATATGGAAGTCCAGGGTGTCCAGGTATTCCGCTTCGTAGTTCTCTGTATCTAGGTGTCGGATGTGGAAGTCCAGGGTGTGCAGGTATTCCGCTCCGTAGTTTCCTGTGTCCAGGTGTCGGATGTGGAAGTTCAGGGTGTCCAGGTATTCTGCTTCGTAGTTTTCCGTACCTAGGTGTCGGATGTGGAAGTTCAGGGTGTCCAGGTATTTCGCTCCGTAGTTTCTTGTATCTAGGTACTGGATGTGGAAGTCCAGGGTGTCCAGGTATTCCGCTTCGTAATTCTCTGTATCTAGGTGTCGGATGTGGAAGTCCAGGGTGTCCAGGTATTCCGCTTCGTAATTTTCTGTATCTAGGTGTCGGATATGGAAGTCCAGGGTGTCCAGGTATTCCGCTTCGTAGTTCTCTGTATCTAGGTGTCGGATGTGGAAGTCCAGGGTGTGCAGGTATTCCGCTCCGTAGTTTCCTGTGTCCAGGTGTCGGATGTGGAAGTTCAGGGTGTCCAGGTATTCCGCTTCGTAGTTTTCTGTACCTACGTGTCGGATATGGAAGTCCAGGGTGTCCAGGTATTCCGCTTCGTAGTTCTCTGTATCTAGGTGTCGGATGTGGAAGTCCAGGGTGTGCAGGTATTCCGCTTCGTAGTTTCCTGTGTCCAGATGTTGGATGTGGAAGTCCAGGGTGTCCAGGTATTCCGCTCCGTTGTTTCCTGTGTCTAGGTGTTGGATGTGGAAGTTCAGGGTGTCCAGGTATTCCGCTCCGTAGTGTCTTGTATCTAGGTACTGGATGTGGAAATCCAAGGTGTCCAGGTATTCCGCTTCGTAGTTTTCCGTACCTAGGTGTCGGATGTGGAAGTTCAGGGTGTCCAGGTATTTCGCTCCGTAGTTTCTTGTATCTAGGTACTGGATGTGGAAGTCCAGGGTGTCCAGGTATTCCGCTTCGTAATTCTCTGTATCTAGGTGTCGGATGTGGAAGTCCAGGGTGTCCAGGTATTCCGCTTCATAGTTCTCTGTATCTGGGTGTCGGATGTGGAAGTCCAGGGTGTGCAGGTATTCCGCTCCGTAGTTTCCTGTGTCCAGGTGTCGGATGTGGAAGTTCAGGGTGTCCAGGTATTCCGCTTCGTAGTTTTCTGTACCTACGTGTCGGATATGGAAGTCCAGGGTGTCCAGGTATTCCGCTTCGTAGTTCTCTGTATCTAGGTGTCGGATGTGGAAGTCCAGGGTGTGCAGGTATTCCGCTTCGTAGTTTCCTGTGTCCAGATGTTGGATGTGGAAGTTCAGGGTCTCCAGGTATTCCGCTCCGTTGTTTCCTGTGTCTAGGTGTTGGATGTGGATGTTCAGGGTGTCCAGGTATTCCGCTCCGTAGTGTCTTGTATCTAAGTACTGGATGTGGAAGTCCAGGGTGTCCAGGTATTCCGCTCCGTAGTTTCCTGTGTCCAGGAGTCGGATGTGGAAGTTCAGGGTGTCCAGGTATTCCGCTTCGTAATTTTCTGTATCTAGGTGTCGGATATGGATGTCCAGGGTGTCCAGGTATTCCGCTTCGTAGTTCTCTGTATCTAGGTGTCGGATGTGGAAGTCCAGGGTGTGCAGGTATTCCGCTCCGTAGTTTCCTGTGTCCAGGTGTCGGATGTGGAAGTTCAGGGTGTCCATGTATTCCGCTTCGTAGTTTTCTGTACCTAGGTGTCGGATATGGAAGTTCAGGGTGTCCAGGTATTCCGCTTCGTAATTCTCTGTATCTAGGTGTCGGATGTGGAAGTCCAGGGTGTCCAGGTATTCCGCTTCGTAATTTTCTGTATCTAGGTGTCGGATATGGAAGTCCAGGGTGTCCAGGTATTCCGCTTCGTACTTCTCTGTATCTAGGTGTCGGATGTGGAAGTCCAGGATGTCCAGGTATTCCGCTTCGTAGTTTTCTGCATCTAGGTGTCGGATGTGGAAGTTCAGGGTGTCCAGGTATTCCGCTCCGTAGTTTCTTGTATCTAGGTACTGGATGTGGAGGTCCAGGGTATCCAGGCATTCCGCTCCGTAGTTTCCTGTATCCAGGTGTCGGATGTGGAAGTTCAGGGTGTCCAGGTATTCCTCTTCGTAGCTCTCTGTATTTATGTACTGGATGTGGAAGTCCAGGGTGTCCAGGTATTCCGCTCCGCAGTTTCCTGTGTCCAGGTATCGGATGTGGAAGTTCAGGGTGTCCAGGTATTCCGCTTCGTAGTTTTCTGTACCTAGGTGTCGGATGTGGAAGTCCACGGTGTCCAGGTATTCCGCTTCGTAGTTCTCTGTATCTAGGTGTCGGATGTGGAAGTCCAGGGTGTGCAGGTATTCCGCTCCGTTGTTTCCTGTGTCTAGGTGTTGGATGTGGAAGTTCAGGGTGTCCAGGTATTCCGCTCCGTAGTGTCTTGTATCTAGGTACTGGATGTGGAAATCCAAGGTGTCCAGGTATTCCGCTTCGTAGTTTTCCGTACCTAGGTGTCGGATGTGGAAGTTCAGGGTGTCCAGGTATTTCGCTCCGTAGTTTCTTGTATCTAGGTACTGGATGTGGAAGTCCAGGGTGTCCAGGTATTCCGCTTCGTAATTCTCTGTATCTAGGTGTCGGATGTGGAAGTCCAGGGTGTCCAGGTATTCCGCTTCATAGTTCTCTGTATCTGGGTGTCGGATGTGGAAGTCCAGGGTGTGCAGGTATTCCGCTCCGTAGTTTCCTGTGTCCAGGTGTCGGATGTGGAAGTTCAGGGTGTCCAGGTATTCCGCTTCGTAGTTTTCTGTACCTACGTGTCGGATATGGAAGTCCAGGGTGTCCAGGTATTCCGCTTCGTAGTTCTCTGTATCTAGGTGTCGGATGTGGAAGTCCAGGGTGTGCAGGTATTCCGCTTCGTAGTTTCCTGTGTCCAGATGTTGGATGTGGAAGTTCAGGGTCTCCAGGTATTCCGCTCCGTTGTTTCCTGTGTCTAGGTGTTGGATGTGGATGTTCAGGGTGTCCAGGTATTCCGCTCCGTAGTGTCTTGTATCTAAGTACTGGATGTGGAAGTCCAGGGTGTCCAGGTATTCCGCTCCGTAGTTTCCTGTGTCCAGGAGTCGGATGTGGAAGTTCAGGGTGTCCAGGTATTCCGCTTCGTAATTTTCTGTATCTAGGTGTCGGATATGGATGTCCAGGGTGTCCAGGTATTCCGCTTCGTAGTTCTCTGTATCTAGGTGTCGGATGTGGAAGTCCAGGGTGTGCAGGTATTCCGCTCCGTAGTTTCCTGTGTCCAGGTGTCGGATGTGGAAGTTCAGGGTGTCCATGTATTCCGCTTCGTAGTTTTCTGTACCTAGGTGTCGGATATGGAAGTTCAGGGTGTCCAGGTATTCCGCTTCGTAATTCTCTGTATCTAGGTGTCGGATGTGGAAGTCCAGGGTGTCCAGGTATTCCGCTTCGTAATTTTCTGTATCTAGGTGTCGGATATGGAAGTCCAGGGTGTCCAGGTATTCCGCTTCGTACTTCTCTGTATCTAGGTGTCGGATGTGGAAGTCCAGGATGTCCAGGTATTCCGCTTCGTAGTTTTCTGCATCTAGGTGTCGGATGTGGAAGTTCAGGGTGTCCAGGTATTCCGCTCCGTAGTTTCTTGTATCTAGGTACTGGATGTGGAGGTCCAGGGTATCCAGGCATTCCGCTCCGTAGTTTCCTGTATCCAGGTGTCGGATGTGGAAGTTCAGGGTGTCCAGGTATTCCTCTTCGTAGCTCTCTGTATTTATGTACTGGATGTGGAAGTCCAGGGTGTCCAGGTATTCCGCTCCGCAGTTTCCTGTGTCCAGGTATCGGATGTGGAAGTTCAGGGTGTCCAGGTATTCCGCTTCGTAGTTTTCTGTACCTAGGTGTCGGATGTGGAAGTCCACGGTGTCCAGGTATTCCGCTTCGTAGTTCTCTGTATCTAGGTGTCGGATGTGGAAGTCCAGGGTGTGCAGGTATTCCGCTTCGTAGTTTCCTGTGTCCAGGTGTTGGATGTGGAAGTCCAGGGTGTCTAGGTATTCCGCTCCGTAGTTTCCTGTGTCCAGGTGTCGGATGTGGAAGTTCAGGGTGTCCAGGTATTCCGCTTCGTAATTTTCTGTATCTAGGTGTCGGATATGGATGTCCAGGGTGTCCAGGTATTCCGCTTCGTAGTTCTCTGTATCTAGGTGTCGGATGTGGAAGTCCAGGGTGTGCAGGTACTCCGCTCCGTAGTTTCCTGTGTCCAGGTGTCGGATGTGGAAGTTCAGGGTGTCCATGTATTCCGCTTCGTAGTTTTCCGTACCTAGGTGTCGGATGTGGAAGTTCAGGGTGTCCAGGTATTTCGCTCCGTAGTTTCTTGTATCTAGGTACTGGATGTGGAAGTCCAGGGTGTCCAGGTATTCCGCTTCGTAATTCTCTGTATCTAGGTGTCGGATGTGGAAGTCCAGGGTGTCCAGGTATTCCGCTTCGTAATTTTCTGTATCTAGGTGTCGGATATGGAAGTCCAGGGTGTCCAGGTATTCCGCTTCGTAGTTCTCTGTATCTAGGTGTCGGATGTGGAAGTCCAGGATGTCCAGGTATTCCGCTTCGTAGTTTTCTGCATCTAGGTGTCGAATGTGGAAGTTCAGGGTGTCCAGGTATTCCTCTTCGTAGCTCTCTGTATTTATGTACTGGATGTGGAAGTCCAGGGTGTCCAGGTATTCCGCTCCGCAGTTTCCTGTGTCCAGGTATCGGATGTGGAAGTTCATGGTGTCCAGGTATTCCGCTTCGTAGTTTTCTGTACCTAGGTGTCGGATGTGGAAGTCCACGGTGTCCAGGTATTCCGCTTCGTAGTTCTCTGTATCTAGGTGTCGGATGTGGAAGTCCAGGGTGTGCAGGTATTCCGCTTCGTAGTTTCCTGTGTCCAGATGTTGGATGTGGAAGTCCAGGGTGTCCAGGTATTCCGCTCCGTTGTTTCCTGTGTCTAGGTGTTGGATGTGGAAGTTCAGGGTTTCCAGGCATTCCGCTCCGTAGTTTCCTGTATCCAGGTGTCGGATGTGGAAGTTCAGGGTGTCCAGGTATTCCTCTTCGTAGCTCTCTGTATTTATGTACTGGATGTGGAAGTCCAGGGTGTCCAGGTATTCCGCTCCGCAGTTTCCTGTGTCCAGGTATCGGATGTGGAAGTTCAGGGTGTCCAGGTATTCCGCTTCGTAGTTTTCTGTACCTAGGTGTCGGATGTGGAAGTCCACGGTGTCCAGGTATTCCGCTTCGTAGTTCTCTGTATCTAGGTGTCGGATGTGGAAGTCCAGGGTGTGCAGGTATTCCGCTTCGTAGTTTCCTGTGTCCAGGTGTTGGATGTGGAAGTCCAGGGTGTCTAGGTATTCCGCTCCGTAGTTTCCTGTGTCCAGGTGTCGGATGTGGAAGTTCAGGGTGTCCAGGTATTCCGCTTCGTAATTTTCTGTATCTAGGTGTCGGATATGGATGTCCAGGGTGTCCAGGTATTCCGCTTCGTAGTTCTCTGTATCTAGGTGTCGGATGTGGAAGTCCAGGGTGTGCAGGTACTCCGCTCCGTAGTTTCCTGTGTCCAGGTGTCGGATGTGGAAGTTCAGGGTGTCCATGTATTCCGCTTCGTAGTTTTCTGTACCTAGGTGTCGGATATGGAAGTTCAGGGTGTCCAGGTATTCCGCTTCGTAGTTTTCTGTACCTAGGTGTCGGATATGGAAGTCCAGGGTGTCCAGGTATTCCGCTTCGTAGTTCTCTGTATCTAGGTGTCGGATGTGGAAGTCCAGGGTGTGCAGGTATTCCGCTCCGTAGTTTCCTGTGTCCAGGTGTCGGATGTGGAAGTTCAGGGTGTCCAGGTATTCTGCTTCGTAGTTTTCCGTACCTAGGTGTCGGATGTGGAAGTTCAGGGTGTCCAGGTATTTCGCTCCGTAGTTTCTTGTATCTAGGTACTGGATGTGGAAGTCCAGGGTGTCCAGGTATTCCGCTTCGTAATTCTCTGTATCTAGGTGTCGGATGTGGAAGTCCAGGGTGTCCAGGTATTCCGCTTCGTAATTTTCTGTATCTAGGTGTCGGATATGGAAGTCCAGGGTGTCCAGGTATTCCGCTTCGTAGTTCTCTGTATCTAGGTGTCGGATGTGGAAGTCCAGGGTGTGCAGGTATTCCGCTCCGTAGTTTCCTGTGTCCAGGTGTCGGATGTGGAAGTTCAGGGTGTCCAGGTATTCCGCTTCGTAGTTTTCTGTACCTACGTGTCGGATATGGAAGTCCAGGGTGTCCAGGTATTCCGCTTCGTAGTTCTCTGTATCTAGGTGTCGGATGTGGAAGTCCAGGGTGTGCAGGTATTCCGCTTCGTAGTTTCCTGTGTCCAGATGTTGGATGTGGAAGTCCAGGGTGTCCAGGTATTCCGCTCCGTAGTGTCTTGTATCTAGGTACTGGATGTGGAAGTCCAGGGTGTGCAGGTATTCCGCTTCGTAGTTTCCTGTGTCCAGGTGTTGGATGTGGAAGTCCAGGGTGTCTAGGTATTCCGCTCCGTAGTTTCCTGTGTCCAGGTGTCGGATGTGGAAGTTCAGGGTGTCCAGGTATTTCGCTCCGTAGTTTCTTGTATCTAGGTACTGGATGTGGAAGTCCAGGGTGTCCAGGTATTCCGCTTCGTAATTCTCTGTATCTAGGTGTCGGATGTGGAAGTCCAGGGTGTCCAGGTATTCCGCTTCATAGTTCTCTGTATCTGGGTGTCGGATGTGGAAGTCCAGGGTGTGCAGGTATTCCGCTCCGTAGTTTCCTGTGTCCAGGTGTCGGATGTGGAAGTTCAGGGTGTCCAGGTATTCCGCTTCGTAGTTTTCTGTACCTACGTGTCGGATATGGAAGTCCAGGGTGTCCAGGTATTCCGCTTCGTAGTTCTCTGTATCTAGGTGTCGGATGTGGAAGTCCAGGGTGTGCAGGTATTCCGCTTCGTAGTTTCCTGTGTCCAGATGTTGGATGTGGAAGTTCAGGGTCTCCAGGTATTCCGCTCCGTTGTTTCCTGTGTCTAGGTGTTGGATGTGGATGTTCAGGGTGTCCAGGTATTCCGCTCCGTAGTGTCTTGTATCTAAGTACTGGATGTGGAAGTCCAGGGTGTCCAGGTATTCCGCTCCGTAGTTTCCTGTGTCCAGGAGTCGGATGTGGAAGTTCAGGGTGTCCAGGTATTCCGCTTCGTAATTTTCTGTATCTAGGTGTCGGATATGGATGTCCAGGGTGTCCAGGTATTCCGCTTCGTAGTTCTCTGTATCTAGGTGTCGGATGTGGAAGTCCAGGGTGTGCAGGTATTCCGCTCCGTAGTTTCCTGTGTCCAGGTGTCGGATGTGGAAGTTCAGGGTGTCCATGTATTCCGCTTCGTAGTTTTCTGTACCTAGGTGTCGGATATGGAAGTTCAGGGTGTCCAGGTATTCCGCTTCGTAATTCTCTGTATCTAGGTGTCGGATGTGGATGTCCAGGGTGTCCAGGTATTCCGCTTCGTAATTTTCTGTATCTAGGTGTCGGATATGGAAGTCCAGGGTGTCCAGGTATTCCGCTTCGTACTTCTCTGTATCTAGGTGTCGGATGTGGAAGTCCAGGATGTCCAGGTATTCCGCTTCGTAGTTTTCTGCATCTAGGTGTCGGATGTGGAAGTTCAGGGTGTCCAGGTATTCCGCTCCGTAGTTTCTTGTATCTAGGTACTGGATGTGGAGGTCCAGGGTATCCAGGCATTCCGCTCCGTAGTTTCCTGTATCCAGGTGTCGGATGTGGAAGTTCAGGGTGTCCAGGTATTCCTCTTCGTAGCTCTCTGTATTTATGTACTGGATGTGGAAGTCCAGGGTGTCCAGGTATTCCGCTCCGCAGTTTCCTGTGTCCAGGTATCGGATGTGGAAGTTCAGGGTGTCCAGGTATTCCGCTTCGTAGTTTTCTGTACCTAGGTGTCGGATGTGGAAGTCCACGGTGTCCAGGTATTCCGCTTCGTAGTTCTCTGTATCTAGGTGTCGGATGTGGAAGTCCAGGGTGTGCAGGTATTCCGCTTCGTAGTTTCCTGTGTCCAGGTGTTGGATGTGGAAGTCCAGGGTGTCTAGGTATTCCGCTCCGTAGTTTCCTGTGTCCAGGTGTCGGATGTGGAAGTTCAGGGTGTCCAGGTATTCCGCTTCGTAATTTTCTGTATCTAGGTGTCGGATATGGATGTCCAGGGTGTCCAGGTATTCCGCTTCGTAGTTCTCTGTATCTAGGTGTCGGATGTGGAAGTCCAGGGTGTGCAGGTACTCCGCTCCGTAGTTTCCTGTGTCCAGGTGTCGGATGTGGAAGTTCAGGGTGTCCATGTATTCCGCTTCGTAGTTTTCCGTACCTAGGTGTCGGATGTGGAAGTTCAGGGTGTCCAGGTATTTCGCTCCGTAGTTTCTTGTATCTAGGTACTGGATGTGGAAGTCCAGGGTGTCCAGGTATTCCGCTTCGTAATTCTCTGTATCTAGGTGTCGGATGTGGAAGTCCAGGGTGTCCAGGTATTCCGCTTCGTAATTTTCTGTATCTAGGTGTCGGATATGGAAGTCCAGGGTGTCCAGGTATTCCGCTTCGTAGTTCTCTGTATCTAGGTGTCGGATGTGGAAGTCCAGGATGTCCAGGTATTCCGCTTCGTAGTTTTCTGCATCTAGGTGTCGAATGTGGAAGTTCAGGGTGTCCAGGTATTCCTCTTCGTAGCTCTCTGTATTTATGTACTGGATGTGGAAGTCCAGGGTGTCCAGGTATTCCGCTCCGCAGTTTCCTGTGTCCAGGTATCGGATGTGGAAGTTCATGGTGTCCAGGTATTCCGCTTCGTAGTTTTCTGTACCTAGGTGTCGGATGTGGAAGTCCACGGTGTCCAGGTATTCCGCTTCGTAGTTCTCTGTATCTAGGTGTCGGATGTGGAAGTCCAGGGTGTGCAGGTATTCCGCTTCGTAGTTTCCTGTGTCCAGATGTTGGATGTGGAAGTCCAGGGTGTCCAGGTATTCCGCTCCGTTGTTTCCTGTGTCTAGGTGTTGGATGTGGAAGTTCAGGGTTTCCAGGCATTCCGCTCCGTAGTTTCCTGTATCCAGGTGTCGGATGTGGAAGTTCAGGGTGTCCAGGTATTCCTCTTCGTAGCTCTCTGTATTTATGTACTGGATGTGGAAGTCCAGGGTGTCCAGGTATTCCGCTCCGCAGTTTCCTGTGTCCAGGTATCGGATGTGGAAGTTCAGGGTGTCCAGGTATTCCGCTTCGTAGTTTTCTGTACCTAGGTGTCGGATGTGGAAGTCCACGGTGTCCAGGTATTCCGCTTCGTAGTTCTCTGTATCTAGGTGTCGGATGTGGAAGTCCAGGGTGTGCAGGTATTCCGCTTCGTAGTTTCCTGTGTCCAGGTGTTGGATGTGGAAGTCCAGGGTGTCTAGGTATTCCGCTCCGTAGTTTCCTGTGTCCAGGTGTCGGATGTGGAAGTTCAGGGTGTCCAGGTATTCCGCTTCGTAATTTTCTGTATCTAGGTGTCGGATATGGATGTCCAGGGTGTCCAGGTATTCCGCTTCGTAGTTCTCTGTATCTAGGTGTCGGATGTGGAAGTCCAGGGTGTGCAGGTACTCCGCTCCGTAGTTTCCTGTGTCCCGGTGTCGGATGTGGAAGTTCAGGGTGTCCATGTATTCCGCTTCGTAGTTTTCTGTACCTAGGTGTCGGATATGGAAGTTCAGGGTGTCCAGGTATTCCGCTTCGTAGTTTTCTGTACCTAGGTGTCGGATATGGAAGTCCAGGGTGTCCAGGTATTCCGCTTCGTAGTTCTCTGTATCTAGGTGTCGGATGTGGAAGTCCAGGGTGTGCAGGTATTCCGCTCCGTAGTTTCCTGTGTCCAGGTGTCGGATGTGGAAGTTCAGGGTGTCCAGGTATTCTGCTTCGTAGTTTTCCGTACCTAGGTGTCGGATGTGGAAGTTCAGGGTGTCCAGGTATTTCGCTCCGTAGTTTCTTGTATCTAGGTACTGGATGTGGAAGTCCAGGGTGTCCAGGTATTCCGCTTCGTAATTCTCTGTATCTAGGTGTCGGATGTGGAAGTCCAGGGTGTCCAGGTATTCCGCTTCGTAATTTTCTGTATCTAGGTGTCGGATATGGAAGTCCAGGGTGTCCAGGTATTCCGCTTCGTAGTTCTCTGTATCTAGGTGTCGGATGTGGAAGTCCAGGGTGTGCAGGTATTCCGCTCCGTAGTTTCCTGTGTCCAGGTGTCGGATGTGGAAGTTCAGGGTGTCCAGGTATTCCGCTTCGTAGTTTTCTGTACCTACGTGTCGGATATGGAAGTCCAGGGTGTCCAGGTATTCCGCTTCGTAGTTCTCTGTATCTAGGTGTCGGATGTGGAAGTCCAGGGTGTGCAGGTATTCCGCTTCGTAGTTTCCTGTGTCCAGATGTTGGATGTGGAAGTCCAGGGTGTCCAGGTATTCCGCTCCGTAGTGTCTTGTATCTAGGTACTGGATGTGGAAGTCCAGGGTGTGCAGGTATTCCGCTTCGTAGTTTCCTGTGTCCAGGTGTTGGATGTGGAAGTCCAGGGTGTCTAGGTATTCCGCTCCGTAGTTTCCTGTGTCCAGGTGTCGGATGTGGAAGTTCAGGGTGTCCAGGTATTTCGCTCCGTAGTTTCTTGTATCTAGGTACTGGATGTGGAAGTCCAGGGTGTCCAGGTATTCCGCTTCGTAATTCTCTGTATCTAGGTGTCGGATGTGGAAGTCCAGGGTGTCCAGGTATTCCGCTTCATAGTTCTCTGTATCTGGGTGTCGGATGTGGAAGTCCAGGGTGTGCAGGTATTCCGCTCCGTAGTTTCCTGTGTCCAGGTGTCGGATGTGGAAGTTCAGGGTGTCCAGGTATTCCGCTTCGTAGTTTTCTGTACCTACGTGTCGGATATGGAAGTCCAGGGTGTCCAGGTATTCCGCTTCGTAGTTCTCTGTATCTAGGTGTCGGATGTGGAAGTCCAGGGTGTGCAGGTATTCCGCTTCGTAGTTTCCTGTGTCCAGATGTTGGATGTGGAAGTTCAGGGTCTCCAGGTATTCCGCTCCGTTGTTTCCTGTGTCTAGGTGTTGGATGTGGATGTTCAGGGTGTCCAGGTATTCCGCTCCGTAGTGTCTTGTATCTAAGTACTGGATGTGGAAGTCCAGGGTGTCCAGGTATTCCGCTCCGTAGTTTCCTGTGTCCAGGAGTCGGATGTGGAAGTTCAGGGTGTCCAGGTATTCCGCTTCGTAATTTTCTGTATCTAGGTGTCGGATATGGATGTCCAGGGTGTCCAGGTATTCCGCTTCGTAGTTCTCTGTATCTAGGTGTCGGATGTGGAAGTCCAGGGTGTGCAGGTATTCCGCTCCGTAGTTTCCTGTGTCCAGGTGTCGGATGTGGAAGTTCAGGGTGTCCATGTATTCCGCTTCGTAGTTTTCTGTACCTAGGTGTCGGATATGGAAGTTCAGGGTGTCCAGGTATTCCGCTTCGTAATTCTCTGTATCTAGGTGTCGGATGTGGATGTCCAGGGTGTCCAGGTATTCCGCTTCGTAATTTTCTGTATCTAGGTGTCGGATATGGAAGTCCAGGGTGTCCAGGTATTCCGCTTCGTACTTCTCTGTATCTAGGTGTCGGATGTGGAAGTCCAGGATGTCCAGGTATTCCGCTTCGTAGTTTTCTGCATCTAGGTGTCGGATGTGGAAGTTCAGGGTGTCCAGGTATTCCGCTCCGTAGTTTCTTGTATCTAGGTACTGGATGTGGAGGTCCAGGGTATCCAGGCATTCCGCTCCGTAGTTTCCTGTATCCAGGTGTCGGATGTGGAAGTTCAGGGTGTCCAGGTATTCCTCTTCGTAGCTCTCTGTATTTATGTACTGGATGTGGAAGTCCAGGGTGTCCAGGTATTCCGCTCCGCAGTTTCCTGTGTCCAGGTATCGGATGTGGAAGTTCAGGGTGTCCAGGTATTCCGCTTCGTAGTTTTCTGTACCTAGGTGTCGGATGTGGAAGTCCACGGTGTCCAGGTATTCCGCTTCGTAGTTCTCTGTATCTAGGTGTCGGATGTGGAAGTCCAGGGTGTGCAGGTATTCCGCTTCGTAGTTTCCTGTGTCCAGGTGTTGGATGTGGAAGTCCAGGGTGTCTAGGTATTCCGCTCCGTAGTTTCCTGTGTCCAGGTGTCGGATGTGGAAGTTCAGGGTGTCCAGGTATTCCGCTTCGTAATTTTCTGTATCTAGGTGTCGGATATGGATGTCCAGGGTGTCCAGGTATTCCGCTTCGTAGTTCTCTGTATCTAGGTGTCGGATGTGGAAGTCCAGGGTGTGCAGGTACTCCGCTCCGTAGTTTCCTGTGTCCAGGTGTCGGATGTGGAAGTTCAGGGTGTCCATGTATTCCGCTTCGTAGTTTTCCGTACCTAGGTGTCGGATGTGGAAGTTCAGGGTGTCCAGGTATTTCGCTCCGTAGTTTCTTGTATCTAGGTACTGGATGTGGAAGTCCAGGGTGTCCAGGTATTCCGCTTCGTAATTCTCTGTATCTAGGTGTCGGATGTGGAAGTCCAGGGTGTCCAGGTATTCCGCTTCGTAATTTTCTGTATCTAGGTGTCGGATATGGAAGTCCAGGGTGTCCAGGTATTCCGCTTCGTAGTTCTCTGTATCTAGGTGTCGGATGTGGAAGTCCAGGATGTCCAGGTATTCCGCTTCGTAGTTTTCTGCATCTAGGTGTCGAATGTGGAAGTTCAGGGTGTCCAGGTATTCCTCTTCGTAGCTCTCTGTATTTATGTACTGGATGTGGAAGTCCAGGGTGTCCAGGTATTCCGCTCCGCAGTTTCCTGTGTCCAGGTATCGGATGTGGAAGTTCATGGTGTCCAGGTATTCCGCTTCGTAGTTCTCTGTATCTAGGTGTCGGATGTGGAAGTCCACGGTGTCCAGGTATTCCGCTTCGTAGTTCTCTGTATCTAGGTGTCGGATGTGGAAGTCCAGGGTGTGCAGGTATTCCGCTTCGTAGTTTCCTGTGTCCAGATGTTGGATGTGGAAGTCCAGGGTGTCCAGGTATTCCGCTCCGTTGTTTCCTGTGTCTAGGTGTTGGATGTGGAAGTTCAGGGTTTCCAGGCATTCCGCTCCGTAGTTTCCTGTATCCAGGTGTCGGATGTGGAAGTTCAGGGTGTCCAGGTATTCCTCTTCGTAGCTCTCTGTATTTATGTACTGGATGTGGAAGTCCAGGGTGTCCAGGTATTCCGCTCCGCAGTTTCCTGTGTCCAGGTATCGGATGTGGAAGTTCAGGGTGTCCAGGTATTCCGCTTCGTAGTTTTCTGTACCTAGGTGTCGGATGTGGAAGTCCACGGTGTCCAGGTATTCCGCTTCGTAGTTCTCTGTATCTAGGTGTCGGATGTGGAAGTCCAGGGTGTGCAGGTATTCCGCTTCGTAGTTTCCTGTGTCCAGGTGTTGGATGTGGAAGTCCAGGGTGTCTAGGTATTCCGCTCCGTAGTTTCCTGTGTCCAGGTGTCGGATGTGGAAGTTCAGGGTGTCCAGGTATTCCGCTTCGTAATTTTCTGTATCTAGGTGTCGGATATGGATGTCCAGGGTGTCCAGGTATTCCGCTTCGTAGTTCTCTGTATCTAGGTGTCGGATGTGGAAGTCCAGGGTGTGCAGGTACTCCGCTCCGTAGTTTCCTGTGTCCAGGTGTCGGATGTGGAAGTTCAGGGTGTCCATGTATTCCGCTTCGTAGTTTTCTGTACCTAGGTGTCGGATATGGAAGTTCAGGGTGTCCAGGTATTCCGCTTCGTAGTTTTCTGTACCTAGGTGTCGGATATGGAAGTCCAGGGTGTCCAGGTATTCCGCTTCGTAGTTCTCTGTATCTAGGTGTCGGATGTGGAAGTCCAGGGTGTGCAGGTATTCCGCTCCGTAGTTTCCTGTGTCCAGGTGTCGGATGTGGAAGTTCAGGGTGTCCAGGTATTCTGCTTCGTAGTTTTCCGTACCTAGGTGTCGGATGTGGAAGTTCAGGGTGTCCAGGTATTTCGCTCCGTAGTTTCTTGTATCTAGGTACTGGATGTGGAAGTCCAGGGTGTCCAGGTATTCCGCTTCGTAATTCTCTGTATCTAGGTGTCGGATGTGGAAGTCCAGGGTGTCCAGGTATTCCGCTTCGTAATTTTCTGTATCTAGGTGTCGGATATGGAAGTCCAGGGTGTCCAGGTATTCCGCTTCGTAGTTCTCTGTATCTAGGTGTCGGATGTGGAAGTCCAGGGTGTGCAGGTATTCCGCTCCGTAGTTTCCTGTGTCCAGGTGTCGGATGTGGAAGTTCAGGGTGTCCAGGTATTCCGCTTCGTAGTTTTCTGTACCTACGTGTCGGATATGGAAGTCCAGGGTGTCCAGGTATTCCGCTTCGTAGTTCTCTGTATCTAGGTGTCGGATGTGGAAGTCCAGGGTGTGCAGGTATTCCGCTTCGTAGTTTCCTGTGTCCAGATGTTGGATGTGGAAGTCCAGGGTGTCCAGGTATTCCGCTTCGTACTTCTCTGTATCTAGGTGTCGGATGTGGAAGTCCAGGATGTCCAGGTATTCCGCTTCGTAGTTTTCTGCATCTAGGTGTCGGATGTGGAAGTTCAGGGTGTCCAGGTATTCCGCTCCGTAGTTTCTTGTATCTAGGTACTGGATGTGGAGGTCCAGGGTGTCTAGGTATTCCGCTCCGTAGTTTCCTGTGTCCAGGTGTCGGATGTGGAAGTCCAGGGTGTGCAGGTATTCCGCTTCGTAGTTTCCTGTGTCCAGGTGTTGGATGTGGAAGTCCAGGGTGTCTAGGTATTCCGCTCCGTAGTTTCCTGTGTCCAGGTGTCGGATGTGGAAGTTCAGGGTGTCCAGGTATTCCGCTTCGTAATTTTCTGTATCTAGGTGTCGGATATGGATGTCCAGGGTGTCCAGGTATTCCGCTTCGTAGTTCTCTGTATCTAGGTGTCGGATGTGGAAGTCCAGGGTGAGCAGGTACTCCGCTCCGTAGTTTCCTGTGTCCAGGTGTCGGATGTGGAAGTTCAGGGTGTCCATGTATTCCGCTTCGTAGTTTTCCGTACCTAGGTGTCGGATGTGGAAGTTCAGGGTGTCCAGGTATTTCGCTCCGTAGTTTCTTGTATCTAGGTACTGGATGTGGAAGTCCAGGGTGTCCAGGTATTCCGCTTCGTAATTCTCTGTATCTAGGTGTCGGATGTGGAAGTCCAGGGTGTCCAGGTATTCCGCTTCGTAATTTTCTGTATCTAGGTGTCGGATATGGAAGTCCAGGGTGTCCAGGTATTCCGCTTCGTAGTTCTCTGTATCTAGGTGTCGGATGTGGAAGTCCAGGATGTCCAGGTATTCCGCTTCGTAGTTTTCTGCATCTAGGTGTCGAATGTGGAAGTTCAGGGTGTCCAGGTATTCCTCTTCGTAGCTCTCTGTATTTATGTACTGGATGTGGAAGTCCAGGGTGTCCAGGTATTCCGCTCCGCAGTTTCCTGTGTCCAGGTATCGGATGTGGAAGTTCATGGTGTCCAGGTATTCCGCTTCGTAGTTTTCTGTACCTAGGTGTCGGATGTGGAAGTCCACGGTGTCCAGGTATTCCGCTTCGTAGTTCTCTGTATCTAGGTGTCGGATGTGGAAGTCCAGGGTGTGCAGGTATTCCGCTTCGTAGTTTCCTGTGTCCAGATGTTGGATGTGGAAGTCCAGGGTGTCCAGGTATTCCGCTCCGTTGTTTCCTGTGTCTAGGTGTTGGATGTGGAAGTTCAGGGTTTCCAGGCATTCCGCTCCGTAGTTTCCTGTATCCAGGTGTCGGATGTGGAAGTTCAGGGTGTCCAGGTATTCCTCTTCGTAGCTCTCTGTATTTATGTACTGGATGTGGAAGTCCAGGGTGTCCAGGTATTCCGCTCCGCAGTTTCCTGTGTCCAGGTATCGGATGTGGAAGTTCAGGGTGTCCAGGTATTCCGCTTCGTAGTTTTCTGTACCTAGGTGTCGGATGTGGAAGTCCACGGTGTCCAGGTATTCCGCTTCGTAGTTCTCTGTATCTAGGTGTCGGATGTGGAAGTCCAGGGTGTGCAGGTATTCCGCTTCGTAGTTTCCTGTGTCCAGGTGTTGGATGTGGAAGTCCAGGGTGTCTAGGTATTCCGCTCCGTAGTTTCCTGTGTCCAGGTGTCGGATGTGGAAGTTCAGGGTGTCCAGGTATTCCGCTTCGTAATTTTCTGTATCTAGGTGTCGGATATGGATGTCCAGGGTGTCCAGGTATTCCGCTTCGTAGTTCTCTGTATCTAGGTGTCGGATGTGGAAGTCCAGGGTGTGCAGGTACTCCGCTCCGTAGTTTCCTGTGTCCAGGTGTCGGATGTGGAAGTTCAGGGTGTCCATGTATTCCGCTTCGTAGTTTTCTGTACCTAGGTGTCGGATATGGAAGTTCAGGGTGTCCAGGTATTCCGCTTCGTAGTTTTCTGTACCTAGGTGTCGGATATGGAAGTCCAGGGTGTCCAGGTATTCCGCTTCGTAGTTCTCTGTATCTAGGTGTCGGATGTGGAAGTCCAGGGTGTGCAGGTATTCCGCTCCGTAGTTTCCTGTGTCCAGGTGTCGGATGTGGAAGTTCAGGGTGTCCAGGTATTCTGCTTCGTAGTTTTCCGTACCTAGGTGTCGGATGTGGAAGTTCAGGGTGTCCAGGTATTTCGCTCCGTAGTTTCTTGTATCTAGGTACTGGATGTGGAAGTCCAGGGTGTCCAGGTATTCCGCTTCGTAATTCTCTGTATCTAGGTGTCGGATGTGGAAGTCCAGGGTGTCCAGGTATTCCGCTTCGTAATTTTCTGTATCTAGGTGTCGGATATGGAAGTCCAGGGTGTCCAGGTATTCCGCTTCGTAGTTCTCTGTATCTAGGTGTCGGATGTGGAAGTCCAGGGTGTGCAGGTATTCCGCTCCGTAGTTTCCTGTGTCCAGGTGTCGGATGTGGAAGTTCAGGGTGTCCAGGTATTCCGCTTCGTAGTTTTCTGTACCTACGTGTCGGATATGGAAGTCCAGGGTGTCCAGGTATTCCGCTTCGTAGTTCTCTGTATCTAGGTGTCGGATGTGGAAGTCCAGGGTGTGCAGGTATTCCGCTTCGTAGTTTCCTGTGTCCAGATGTTGGATGTGGAAGTCCAGGGTGTCCAGGTATTCCGCTTCGTACTTCTCTGTATCTAGGTGTCGGATGTGGAAGTCCAGGATGTCCAGGTATTCCGCTTCGTAGTTTTCTGCATCTAGGTGTCGGATGTGGAAGTTCAGGGTGTCCAGGTATTCCGCTCCGTAGTTTCTTGTATCTAGGTACTGGATGTGGAGGTCCAGGGTGTCCAGGTATTCCGCTCCGCAGTTTCCTGTGTCCAGGTATCGGATGTGGAAGTTCAGGGTGTCCAGGTATTCCGCTTCGTAGTTTTCTGTACCTAGGTGTCGGATGTGGAAGTCCACGGTGTCCAGGTATTCCGCTTCGTAGTTCTCTGTATCTAGGTGTCGGATGTGGAAGTCCAGGGTGTGCAGGTATTCCGCTTCGTAGTTTCCTGTGTCCAGGTGTTGGATGTGGAAGTCCAGGGTGTCTAGGTATTCCGCTCCGTAGTTTCCTGTGTCCAGGTGTCGGATGTGGAAGTTCAGGGTGTCCAGGTATTCCGCTTCGTAGTTTTCTGTACCTAGGTGTCGGATATGGAAGTCCAGGGTGTCCAGGTATTCCGCTTCGTAGTTCTCTGTATCTAGGTGTCGGATGTGGAAGTCCAGGGTGTGCAGGTATTCCGCTCCGTAGTTTCCTGTGTCCAGGTGTCGGATGTGGAAGTTCAGGGTGTCCAGGTATTCTGCTTCGTAGTTTTCCGTACCTAGGTGTCGGATGTGGAAGTTCAGGGTGTCCAGGTATTTCGCTCCGTAGTTTCTTGTATCTAGGTACTGGATGTGGAAGTCCAGGGTGTCCAGGTATTCCGCTTCGTAATTCTCTGTATCTAGGTGTCGGATGTGGAAGTCCAGGGTGTCCAGGTATTCCGCTTCGTAATTTTCTGTATCTAGGTGTCGGATATGGAAGTCCAGGGTGTCCAGGTATTCCGCTTCGTAGTTCTCTGTATCTAGGTGTCGGATGTGGAAGTCCAGGGTGTGCAGGTATTCCGCTCCGTAGTTTCCTGTGTCCAGGTGTCGGATGTGGAAGTTCAGGGTGTCCAGGTATTCCGCTTCGTAGTTTTCTGTACCTACGTGTCGGATATGGAAGTCCAGGGTGTCCAGGTATTCCGCTTCGTAGTTCTCTGTATCTAGGTGTCGGATGTGGAAGTCCAGGGTGTGCAGGTATTCCGCTTCGTAGTTTCCTGTGTCCAGATGTTGGATGTGGAAGTCCAGGGTGTCCAGGTATTCCGCTCCGTTGTTTCCTGTGTCTAGGTGTTGGATGTGGAAGTTCAGGGTGTCCAGGTATTCCGCTCCGTAGTGTCTTGTATCTAGGTACTGGATGTGGAAATCCAGGGTGTCCAGGTATTCCGCTTCGTAATTTTCCGTACCTAGGTGTCGGATGTGGAAGTTCAGGGTGTCCAGGTATTTCGCTCCGTAGTTTCTTGTATCTAGGTACTGGATGTGGAAGTCCAGGGTGTCCAGGTATTCCGCTTCGTAATTCTCTGTATCTAGGTGTCGGATGTGGAAGTCCAGGGTGTCCAGGTATTCCGCTTCGTAATTTTCTGTATCTAGGTGTCGGATATGGAAGTCCAGGGTGTCCAGGTATTCCGCTTCGTAGTTTTCTGTACCTACGTGTCGGATATGGAAGTCCAGGGTGTCCAGGTATTCCGCTTCGTAGTTCTCTGTATCTAGGTGTCGGATGTGGAAGTCCAGGGTGTGCAGGTATTCCGCTTCGTAGTTTCCTGTGTCCAGATGTTGGATGTGGAAGTCCAGGGTGTCCAGGTATTCCGCTCCGTTGTTTCCTGTGTCTAGGTGTTGGATGTGGAAGTTCAGGGTGTCCAGGTATTCCGCTCCGTAGTGTCTTGTATCTAGGTACTGGATGTGGAAATCCAGGGTGTCCAGGTATTCCGCTTCGTAGTTTTCCGTACCTAGGTGTCGGATGTGGAAGTTCAGGGTGTCCAGGTATTTCGCTCCGTAGTTTCTTGTATCTAGGTACTGGATGTGGAAGTCCAGGGTGTCCAGGTATTCCGCTTCGTAATTCTCTGTATCTAGGTGTCGGATGTGGAAGTCCAGGGTGTCCAGGTATTCCGCTTCATAGTTCTCTGTATCTAGGTGTCGGATGTGGAAGTCCAGGGTGTGCAGGTATTCCGCTCCGTAGTTTCCTGTGTCCAGGTGTCGGATGTGGAAGTTCAGGGTGTCCAGGTATTCCGCTTCGTAGTTTTCTGTACCTACGTGTCGGATATGGAAGTCCAGGGTGTCCAGGTATTCCGCTTCGTAGTTCTCTGTATCTAGGTGTCGGATGTGGAAGTCCAGGGTGTGCAGGTATTCCGCTTCGTAGTTTCCTGTGTCCAGATGTTGGATGTGGAAGTTCAGGGTCTCCAGGTATTCCGCTCCGTTGTTTCCTGTGTCTAGGTGTTGGATGTGGAAGTTCAGAGTGTCCAGGTATTCCGCTCCGTAGTGTCTTGTATCTAGGTACTGGATGTGGAAGTCCAGGGTGTCCAGGTATTCCGCTCCGTAGTTTCCTGTGTCCAGGAGTCGGATGTGGAAGTTCAGGGTGTCCAGGTATTCCGCTTCGTAATTTTCTGTATCTAGGTGTCGGATATGGATGTCCAGGGTGTCCAGGTATTCCGCTTCGTAGTTCTCTGTATCTAGGTGTCGGATGTGGAAGTCCAGGGTGTGCAGGTACTCCGCTCCGTAGTTTCCTGTGTCCAGGTGTCGGATGTGGAAGTTCAGGGTGTCCATGTATTCCGCTTCGTAGTTTTCCGTACCTAGGTGTCGGATGTGGAAGTTCAGGGTGTCCAGGTATTTCGCTCCGTAGTTTCTTGTATCTAGGTACTGGATGTGGAAGTCCAGGGTGTCCAGGTATTCCGCTTCGTAATTCTCTGTATCTAGGTGTCGGATGTGGAAGTCCAGGGTGTCCAGGTATTCCGCTTCATAGTTCTCTGTATCTAGGTGTCGGATGTGGAAGTCCAGGGTGTGCAGGTATTCCGCTCCGTAGTTTCCTGTGTCCAGGTGTCGGATGTGGAAGTTCAGGGTGTCCAGGTATTCCGCTTCGTAGTTTTCTGTACCTACGTGTCGGATATGGAAGTCCAGGGTGTCCAGGTATTCCGCTTCGTAGTTCTCTGTATCTAGGTGTCGGATGTGGAAGTCCAGGGTGTGCAGGTATTCCGCTTCGTAGTTTCCTGTGTCCAGATGTTGGATGTGGAAGTTCAGGGTCTCCAGGTATTCCGCTCCGTTGTTTCCTGTGTCTAGGTGTTGGATGTGGAAGTTCAGAGTGTCCAGGTATTCCGCTCCGTAGTGTCTTGTATCTAGGTACTGGATGTGGAAGTCCAGGGTGTCCAGGTATTCCGCTCCGTAGTTTCCTGTGTCCAGGAGTCGGATGTGGAAGTTCAGGGTGTCCAGGTATTCCGCTTCGTAATTTTCTGTATCTAGGTGTCGGATATGGATGTCCAGGGTGTCCAGGTATTCCGCTTCGTAGTTCTCTGTATCTAGGTGTCGGATGTGGAAGTCCAGGGTGTGCAGGTACTCCGCTCCGTAGTTTCCTGTGTCCAGGTGTCGGATGTGGAAGTTCAGGGTGTCCATGTATTCCGCTTCGTAGTTTTCCGTACCTAGGTGTCGGATGTGGAAGTTCAGGGTGTCCAGGTATTTCGCTCCGTAGTTTCTTGTATCTAGGTACTGGATGTGGAAGTCCAGGGTGTCCAGGTATTCCGCTTCGTAATTCTCTGTATCTAGGTGTCGGATGTGGAAGTCCAGGGTGTCCAGGTATTCCGCTTCGTAATTTTCTGTATCTAGGTGTCGGATATGGAAGTCCAGGGTGTCCAGGTATTCCGCTTCGTAGTTCTCTGTATCTAGGTGTCGGATGTGGAAGTCCAGGATGTCCAGGTATTCCGCTTCGTAGTTTTCTGCATCTAGGTGTCGAATGTGGAAGTTCAGGGTGTCCAGGTATTCCTCTTCGTAGCTCTCTGTATTTATGTACTGGATGTGGAAGTCCAGGGTGTCCAGGTATTCCGCTCCGCAGTTTCCTGTGTCCAGGTATCGGATGTGGAAGTTCATGGTGTCCAGGTATTCCGCTTCGTAGTTTTCTGTACCTAGGTGTCGGATGTGGAAGTCCACGGTGTCCAGGTATTCCGCTTCGTAGTTCTCTGTATCTAGGTGTCGGATGTGGAAGTCCAGGGTGTGCAGGTATTCCGCTTCGTAGTTTCCTGTGTCCAGATGTTGGATGTGGAAGTCCAGGGTGTCCAGGTATTCCGCTCCGTTGTTTCCTGTGTCTAGGTGTTGGATGTGGAAGTTCAGGGTTTCCAGGCATTCCGCTCCGTAGTTTCCTGTATCCAGGTGTCGGATGTGGAAGTTCAGGGTGTCCAGGTATTCCTCTTCGTAGCTCTCTGTATTTATGTACTGGATGTGGAAGTCCAGGGTGTCCAGGTATTCCGCTCCGCAGTTTCCTGTGTCCAGGTATCGGATGTGGAAGTTCAGGGTGTCCAGGTATTCCGCTTCGTAGTTTTCTGTACCTAGGTGTCGGATGTGGAAGTCCACGGTGTCCAGGTATTCCGCTTCGTAGTTCTCTGTATCTAGGTGTCGGATGTGGAAGTCCAGGGTGTGCAGGTATTCCGCTTCGTAGTTTCCTGTGTCCAGGTGTTGGATGTGGAAGTCCAGGGTGTCCAGGTATTCCGCTCCGTAGTTTCCTGTGTCCAGGAGTCGGATGTGGAAGTTCAGGGTGTCCAGGTATTCCGCTTCGTAATTTTCTGTATCTAGGTGTCGGATATGGATGTCCAGGGTGTCCAGGTATTCCGCTTCGTAGTTCTCTGTATCTAGGTGTCGGATGTGGAAGTCCAGGGTGTGCAGGTACTCCGCTCCGTAGTTTCCTGTGTCCAGGTGTCGGATGTGGAAGTTCAGGGTGTCCATGTATTCCGCTTCGTAGTTTTCCGTACCTAGGTGTCGGATGTGGAAGTTCAGGGTGTCCAGGTATTTCGCTCCGTAGTTTCTTGTATCTAGGTACTGGATGTGGAAGTCCAGGGTGTCCAGGTATTCCGCTTCGTAATTCTCTGTATCTAGGTGTCGGATGTGGAAGTCCAGGGTGTCCAGGTATTCCGCTTCATAGTTCTCTGTATCTAGGTGTCGGATGTGGAAGTCCAGGGTGTGCAGGTATTCCGCTCCGTAGTTTCCTGTGTCCAGGTGTCGGATGTGGAAGTTCAGGGTGTCCAGGTATTCCGCTTCGTAGTTTTCTGTACCTACGTGTCGGATATGGAAGTCCAGGGTGTCCAGGTATTCCGCTTCGTAGTTCTCTGTATCTAGGTGTCGGATGTGGAAGTCCAGGGTGTGCAGGTATTCCGCTTCGTAGTTTCCTGTGTCCAGATGTTGGATGTGGAAGTTCAGGGTCTCCAGGTATTCCGCTCCGTTGTTTCCTGTGTCTAGGTGTTGGATGTGGAAGTTCAGAGTGTCCAGGTATTCCGCTCCGTAGTGTCTTGTATCTAGGTACTGGATGTGGAAGTCCAGGGTGTCCAGGTATTCCGCTCCGTAGTTTCCTGTGTCCAGGAGTCGGATGTGGAAGTTCAGGGTGTCCAGGTATTCCGCTTCGTAATTTTCTGTATCTAGGTGTCGGATATGGATGTCCAGGGTGTCCAGGTATTCCGCTTCGTAGTTCTCTGTATCTAGGTGTCGGATGTGGAAGTCCAGGGTGTGCAGGTACTCCGCTCCGTAGTTTCCTGTGTCCAGGTGTCGGATGTGGAAGTTCAGGGTGTCCATGTATTCCGCTTCGTAGTTTTCCGTACCTAGGTGTCGGATGTGGAAGTTCAGGGTGTCCAGGTATTTCGCTCCGTAGTTTCTTGTATCTAGGTACTGGATGTGGAAGTCCAGGGTGTCCAGGTATTCCGCTTCGTAATTCTCTGTATCTAGGTGTCGGATGTGGAAGTCCAGGGTGTCCAGGTATTCCGCTTCGTAATTTTCTGTATCTAGGTGTCGGATATGGAAGTCCAGGGTGTCCAGGTATTCCGCTTCGTAGTTCTCTGTATCTAGGTGTCGGATGTGGAAGTCCAGGATGTCCAGGTATTCCGCTTCGTAGTTTTCTGCATCTAGGTGTCGAATGTGGAAGTTCAGGGTGTCCAGGTATTCCTCTTCGTAGCTCTCTGTATTTATGTACTGGATGTGGAAGTCCAGGGTGTCCAGGTATTCCGCTCCGCAGTTTCCTGTGTCCAGGTATCGGATGTGGAAGTTCATGGTGTCCAGGTATTCCGCTTCGTAGTTTTCTGTACCTAGGTGTCGGATGTGGAAGTCCACGGTGTCCAGGTATTCCGCTTCGTAGTTCTCTGTATCTAGGTGTCGGATGTGGAAGTCCAGGGTGTGCAGGTATTCCGCTTCGTAGTTTCCTGTGTCCAGATGTTGGATGTGGAAGTCCAGGGTGTCCAGGTATTCCGCTCCGTTGTTTCCTGTGTCTAGGTGTTGGATGTGGAAGTTCAGGGTTTCCAGGCATTCCGCTCCGTAGTTTCCTGTATCCAGGTGTCGGATGTGGAAGTTCAGGGTGTCCAGGTATTCCTCTTCGTAGCTCTCTGTATTTATGTACTGGATGTGGAAGTCCAGGGTGTCCAGGTATTCCGCTCCGCAGTTTCCTGTGTCCAGGTATCGGATGTGGAAGTTCAGGGTGTCCAGGTATTCCGCTTCGTAGTTTTCTGTACCTAGGTGTCGGATGTGGAAGTCCACGGTGTCCAGGTATTCCGCTTCGTAGTTCTCTGTATCTAGGTGTCGGATGTGGAAGTCCAGGGTGTGCAGGTATTCCGCTTCGTAGTTTCCTGTGTCCAGGTGTTGGATGTGGAAGTCCAGGGTGTCCAGGTATTCCGCTCCGTAGTTTCCTGTGTCCAGGAGTCGGATGTGGAAGTTCAGGGTGTCCAGGTATTCCGCTTCGTAATTTTCTGTATCTAGGTGTCGGATATGGATGTCCAGGGTGTCCAGGTATTCCGCTTCGTAGTTCTCTGTATCTAGGTGTCGGATGTGGAAGTCCAGGGTGTGCAGGTACTCCGCTCCGTAGTTTCCTGTGTCCAGGTGTCGGATGTGGAAGTTCAGGGTGTCCATGTATTCCGCTTCGTAGTTTTCCGTACCTAGGTGTCGGATGTGGAAGTTCAGGGTGTCCAGGTATTTCGCTCCGTAGTTTCTTGTATCTAGGTACTGGATGTGGAAGTCCAGGGTGTCCAGGTATTCCGCTTCGTAATTCTCTGTATCTAGGTGTCGGATGTGGAAGTCCAGGGTGTCCAGGTATTCCGCTTCATAGTTCTCTGTATCTAGGTGTCGGATGTGGAAGTCCAGGGTGTGCAGGTATTCCGCTCCGTAGTTTCCTGTGTCCAGGTGTCGGATGTGGAAGTTCAGGGTGTCCAGGTATTCCGCTTCGTAGTTTTCTGTACCTACGTGTCGGATATGGAAGTCCAGGGTGTCCAGGTATTCCGCTTCGTAGTTCTCTGTATCTAGGTGTCGGATG
This sequence comes from Cephus spinipes, assembly GCA_963971525.1. Taxonomy (NCBI): domain Eukaryota; kingdom Metazoa; phylum Arthropoda; class Insecta; order Hymenoptera; family Cephidae; genus Cephus; species Cephus spinipes. The sequence continues at coordinate 22,405,430 of OZ020573.1, forward strand.
TGGAAGTCCAGGGTGTGCAGGTATTCCGCTTCGTAGTTTCCTGTGTCCAGATGTTGGATGTGGAAGTTCAGGGTCTCCAGGTATTCCGCTCCGTTGTTTCCTGTGTCTAGGTGTTGGATGTGGAAGTTCAGAGTGTCCAGGTATTCCGCTCCGTAGTGTCTTGTATCTAGGTACTGGATGTGGAAGTCCAGGGTGTCCAGGTATTCCGCTCCGTAGTTTCCTGTGTCCAGGAGTCGGATGTGGAAGTTCAGGGTGTCCAGGTATTCCGCTTCGTAATTTTCTGTATCTAGGTGTCGGATATGGATGTCCAGGGTGTCCAGGTATTCCGCTTCGTAGTTCTCTGTATCTAGGTGTCGGATGTGGAAGTCCAGGGTGTGCAGGTACTCCGCTCCGTAGTTTCCTGTGTCCAGGTGTCGGATGTGGAAGTTCAGGGTGTCCATGTATTCCGCTTCGTAGTTTTCCGTACCTAGGTGTCGGATGTGGAAGTTCAGGGTGTCCAGGTATTTCGCTCCGTAGTTTCTTGTATCTAGGTACTGGATGTGGAAGTCCAGGGTGTCCAGGTATTCCGCTTCGTAATTCTCTGTATCTAGGTGTCGGATGTGGAAGTCCAGGGTGTCCAGGTATTCCGCTTCGTAATTTTCTGTATCTAGGTGTCGGATATGGAAGTCCAGGGTGTCCAGGTATTCCGCTTCGTAGTTCTCTGTATCTAGGTGTCGGATGTGGAAGTCCAGGATGTCCAGGTATTCCGCTTCGTAGTTTTCTGCATCTAGGTGTCGAATGTGGAAGTTCAGGGTGTCCAGGTATTCCTCTTCGTAGCTCTCTGTATTTATGTACTGGATGTGGAAGTCCAGGGTGTCCAGGTATTCCGCTCCGCAGTTTCCTGTGTCCAGGTATCGGATGTGGAAGTTCATGGTGTCCAGGTATTCCGCTTCGTAGTTTTCTGTACCTAGGTGTCGGATGTGGAAGTCCACGGTGTCCAGGTATTCCGCTTCGTAGTTCTCTGTATCTAGGTGTCGGATGTGGAAGTCCAGGGTGTGCAGGTATTCCGCTTCGTAGTTTCCTGTGTCCAGATGTTGGATGTGGAAGTCCAGGGTGTCCAGGTATTCCGCTCCGTTGTTTCCTGTGTCTAGGTGTTGGATGTGGAAGTTCAGGGTTTCCAGGCATTCCGCTCCGTAGTTTCCTGTATCCAGGTGTCGGATGTGGAAGTTCAGGGTGTCCAGGTATTCCTCTTCGTAGCTCTCTGTATTTATGTACTGGATGTGGAAGTCCAGGGTGTCCAGGTATTCCGCTCCGCAGTTTCCTGTGTCCAGGTATCGGATGTGGAAGTTCAGGGTGTCCAGGTATTCCGCTTCGTAGTTTTCTGTACCTAGGTGTCGGATGTGGAAGTCCACTGTGTCCAGGTATTCCGCTTCGTAGTTCTCTGTATCTAGGTGTCGGATGTGGAAGTCCAGGGTGTGCAGGTATTCCGCTTCGTAGTTTCCTGTGTCCAGGTGTTGGATGTGGAAGTCCAGGGTGTCTAGGTATTCCGCTCCGTAGTTTCCTGTGTCCAGGTGTCGGATGTGGAAGTTCAGGGTGTCCAGGTATTCCGCTTCGTAATTTTCTGTATCTAGGTGTCGGATATGGATGTCCAGGGTGTCCAGGTATTCCGCTTCGTAGTTCTCTGTATCTAGGTGTCGGATGTGGAAGTCCAGGGTGTGCAGGTACTCCGCTCCGTAGTTTCCTGTGTCCAGGTGTCGGATGTGGAAGTTCAGGGTGTCCATGTATTCCGCTTCGTAGTTTTCTGTACCTAGGTGTCGGATATGGAAGTTCAGGGTGTCCAGGTATTCCGCTTCGTAGTTTTCTGTACCTAGGTGTCGGATATGGAAGTCCAGGGTGTCCAGGTATTCCGCTTCGTAGTTCTCTGTATCTAGGTGTCGGATGTGGAAGTCCAGGGTGTGCAGGTATTCCGCTCCGTAGTTTCCTGTGTCCAGGTGTCGGATGTGGAAGTTCAGGGTGTCCAGGTATTCTGCTTCGTAGTTTTCCGTACCTAGGTGTCGGATGTGGAAGTTCAGGGTGTCCAGGTATTTCGCTCCGTAGTTTCTTGTATCTAGGTACTGGATGTGGAAGTCCAGGGTGTCCAGGTATTCCGCTTCGTAATTCTCTGTATCTAGGTGTCGGATGTGGAAGTCCAGGGTGTCCAGGTATTCCGCTTCGTAATTTTCTGTATCTAGGTGTCGGATATGGAAGTCCAGGGTGTCCAGGTATTCCGCTTCGTAGTTCTCTGTATCTAGGTGTCGGATGTGGAAGTCCAGGGTGTGCAGGTATTCCGCTCCGTAGTTTCCTGTGTCCAGGTGTCGGATGTGGAAGTTCAGGGTGTCCAGGTATTCCGCTTCATAGTTTTCTGTACCTACGTGTCGGATATGGAAGTCCAGGGTGTCCAGGTATTCCGCTTCGTAGTTCTCTGTATCTAGGTGTCGGATGTGGAAGTCCAGGGTGTGCAGGTATTCCGCTTCGTAGTTTCCTGTGTCCAGATGTTGGATGTGGAAGTCCAGGGTGTCCAGGTATTCCGCTCCGTAGTGTCTTGTATCTAGGTACTGGATGTGGAAGTCCAGGGTGTGCAGGTATTCCGCTTCGTAGTTTCCTGTGTCCAGGTGTTGGATGTGGAAGTCCAGGGTGTCTAGGTATTCCGCTCCGTAGTTTCCTGTGTCCAGGTGTCGGATGTGGAAGTTCAGGGTGTCCAGGTATTCCGCTTCGTAATTTTCTGTATCTAGGTGTCGGATATGGATGTCCAGGGTGTCCAGGTATTCCGCTTCGTAGTTCTCTGTATCTAGGTGTCGGATGTGGAAGTCCAGGGTGTAAAGGTACTCCGCTCCGTAGTTTCCTGTGTCCAGGTGTCGGATGTGGAAGTTCAGGGTGTCCATGTATTCCGCTTCGTAGTTTTCTGTACCTAGGTGTCGGATATGGAAGTTCAGGGTGTCCAGGTATTCCGCTTCGTAGTTTTCTGTACCTAGGTGTCGGATATGGAAGTCCAGGGTGTCCAGGTATTCCGCTTCGTAGTTCTCTGTATCTAGGTGTCGGATGTGGAAGTCCAGGGTGTGCAGGTATTCCGCTCCGTAGTTTCCTGTGTCCAGGTATCGGATGTGGAAGTTCAGGGTGTCCAGGTATTCTGCTTCGTAGTTTTCCGTACCTAGGTGTCGGATGTGGAAGTTCAGGGTGTCCAGGTATTTCGCTCCGTAGTTTCTTGTATCTAGGTACTGGATGTGGAAGTCCAGGGTGTCCAGGTATTCCGCTTCGTAATTCTCTGTATCTAGGTGTCGGATGTGGAAGTCCAGGGTGTCCAGGTATTCCGCTTCGTAATTTTCTGTATCTAGGTGTCGGATATGGAAGTCCAGGGTGTCCAGGTATTCCGCTTCGTACTTCTCTGTATCTAGGTGTCGGATGTGGAAGTCCAGGATGTCCAGGTATTCCGCTTCGTAGTTTTCTGCATCTAGGTGTCGGATGTGGAAGTTCAGGGTGTCCAGGTATTCCGCTCCGTAGTTTCTTGTATCTAGGTACTGGATGTGGAGGTCCAGGGTATCCAGGCATTCCGCTCCGTAGTTTCCTGTATCCAGGTGTCGGATGTGGAAGTTCAGGGTGTCCAGGTATTCCTCTTCGTAGCTCTCTGTATTTATGTACTGGATGTGGAAGTCCAGGGTGTCCAGGTATTCCGCTCCGCAGTTTCCTGTGTCCAGGTATCGGATGTGGAAGTTCAGGGTGTCCAGGTATTCCGCTTCGTAGTTTTCTGTACCTAGGTGTCGGATGTGGAAGTCCACGGTGTCCAGGTATTCCGCTTCGTAGTTCTCTGTATCTAGGTGTCGGATGTGGAAGTCCAGGGTGTGCAGGTATTCCGCTTCGTAGTTTCCTGTGTCCAGGTGTTGGATGTGGAAGTCCAGGGTGTCTAGGTATTCCGCTCCGTAGTTTCCTGTGTCCAGGTGTCGGATGTGGAAGTTCAGGGTGTCCAGGTATTCCGCTTCGTAATTTTCTGTATCTAGGTGTCGGATATGGATGTCCAGGGTGTCCAGGTATTCCGCTTCGTAGTTCTCTGTATCTAGGTGTCGGATGTGGAAGTCCAGGGTGTGCAGGTACTCCGCTCCGTAGTTTCCTGTGTCCAGGTGTCGGATGTGGAAGTTCAGGGTGTCCATGTATTCCGCTTCGTAGTTTTCTGTACCTAGGTGTCGGATATGGAAGTTCAGGGTGTCCAGGTATTCCGCTTCGTAGTTTTCTGTACCTAGGTGTCGGATATGGAAGTCCAGGGTGTCCAGGTATTCCGCTTCGTAGTTCTCTGTATCTAGGTGTCGGATGTGGAAGTCCAGGGTGTGCAGGTATTCCGCTCCGTAGTTTCCTGTGTCCAGGTGTCGGATGTGGAAGTTCAGGGTGTCCAGGTATTCTGCTTCGTAGTTTTCCGTACCTAGGTGTCGGATGTGGAAGTTCAGGGTGTCCAGGTATTTCGCTCCGTAGTTTCTTGTATCTAGGTACTGGATGTGGAAGTCCAGGGTGTCCAGGTATTCCGCTTCGTAATTCTCTGTATCTAGGTGTCGGATGTGGAAGTCCAGGGTGTCCAGGTATTCCGCTTCGTAATTTTCTGTATCTAGGTGTCGGATATGGAAGTCCAGGGTGTCCAGGTATTCCGCTTCGTAGTTCTCTGTATCTAGGTGTCGGATGTGGAAGTCCAGGGTGTGCAGGTATTCCGCTCCGTAGTTTCCTGTGTCCAGGTGTCGGATGTGGAAGTTCAGGGTGTCCAGGTATTCCGCTTCGTAGTTTTCTGTACCTACGTGTCGGATATGGAAGTCCAGGGTGTCCAGGTATTCCGCTTCGTAGTTCTCTGTATCTAGGTGTCGGATGTGGAAGTCCAGGGTGTGCAGGTATTCCGCTTCGTAGTTTCCTGTGTCCAGATGTTGGATGTGGAAGTCCAGGGTGTCCAGGTATTCCGCTCCGTTGTTTCCTGTGTCTAGGTGTTGGATGTGGAAGTTCAGGGTGTCCAGGTATTCCGCTCCGTAGTGTCTTGTATCTAGGTACTGGATGTGGAAATCCAGGGTGTCCAGGTATTCCGCTTCGTAGTTTTCCGTACCTAGGTGTCGGATGTGGAAGTTCAGGGTGTCCAGGTATTTCGCTCCGTAGTTTCTTGTATCTAGGTACTGGATGTGGAAGTCCAGGGTGTCCAGGTATTCCGCTTCGTAATTCTCTGTATCTAGGTGTCGGATGTGGAAGTCCAGGGTGTCCAGGTATTCCGCTTCGTAATTTTCTGTATCTAGGTGTCGGATATGGAAGTCCAGGGTGTCCAGGTATTCCGCTTCGTAGTTTTCTGTACCTACGTGTCGGATATGGAAGTCCAGGGTGTCCAGGTATTCCGCTTCGTAGTTCTCTGTATCTAGGTGTCGGATGTGGAAGTCCAGGGTGTGCAGGTATTCCGCTCCGTAGTTTCCTGTGTCCAGGTATCGGATGTGGAAGTTCAGGGTGTCCAGGTATTCTGCTTCGTAGTTTTCCGTACCTAGGTGTCGGATGTGGAAGTTCAGGGTGTCCAGGTATTTCGCTCCGTAGTTTCTTGTATCTAGGTACTGGATGTGGAAGTCCAGGGTGTCCAGGTATTCCGCTTCGTAATTCTCTGTATCTAGGTGTCGGATGTGGAAGTCCAGGGTGTCCAGGTATTCCGCTTCGTAATTTTCTGTATCTAGGTGTCGGATATGGAAGTCCAGGGTGTCCAGGTATTCCGCTTCGTACTTCTCTGTATCTAGGTGTCGGATGTGGAAGTCCAGGATGTCCAGGTATTCCGCTTCGTAGTTTTCTGCATCTAGGTGTCGGATGTGGAAGTTCAGGGTGTCCAGGTATTCCGCTCCGTAGTTTCTTGTATCTAGGTACTGGATGTGGAGGTCCAGGGTATCCAGGCATTCCGCTCCGTAGTTTCCTGTATCCAGGTGTCGGATGTGGAAGTTCAGGGTGTCCAGGTATTCCTCTTCGTAGCTCTCTGTATTTATGTACTGGATGTGGAAGTCCAGGGTGTCCAGGTATTCCGCTCCGCAGTTTCCTGTGTCCAGGTATCGGATGTGGAAGTTCAGGGTGTCCAGGTATTCCGCTTCGTAGTTTTCTGTACCTAGGTGTCGGATGTGGAAGTCCACGGTGTCCAGGTATTCCGCTTCGTAGTTCTCTGTATCTAGGTGTCGGATGTGGAAGTCCAGGGTGTGCAGGTATTCCGCTTCGTAGTTTCCTGTGTCCAGGTGTTGGATGTGGAAGTCCAGGGTGTCTAGGTATTCCGCTCCGTAGTTTCCTGTGTCCAGGTGTCGGATGTGGAAGTTCAGGGTGTCCAGGTATTCCGCTTCGTAATTTTCTGTATCTAGGTGTCGGATATGGATGTCCAGGGTGTCCAGGTATTCCGCTTCGAAGTTCTCTGTATCTAGGTGTCGGATGTGGAAGTCCAGGGTGTGCAGGTACTCCGCTCCGTAGTTTCCTGTGTCCAGGTGTCGGATGTGGAAGTTCAGGGTGTCCATGTATTCCGCTTCGTAGTTTTCTGTACCTAGGTGTCGGATATGGAAGTTCAGGGTGTCCAGGTATTCCGCTTCGTAGTTTTCTGTACCTAGGTGTCGGATATGGAAGTCCAGGGTGTCCAGGTATTCCGCTTCGTAGTTCTCTGTATCTAGGTGTCGGATGTGGAAGTCCAGGGTGTGCAGGTATTCCGCTCCGTAGTTTCCTGTGTCCAGGTGTCGGATGTGGAAGTTCAGGGTGTCCAGGTATTCTGCTTCGTAGTTTTCCGTACCTAGGTGTCGGATGTGGAAGTTCAGGGTGTCCAGGTATTTCGCTCCGTAGTTTCTTGTATCTAGGTACTGGATGTGGAAGTCCAGGGTGTCCAGGTATTCCGCTTCGTAATTCTCTGTATCTAGGTGTCGGATGTGGAAGTCCAGGGTGTCCAGGTATTCCGCTTCGTAATTTTCTGTATCTAGGTGTCGGATATGGAAGTCCAGGGTGTCCAGGTATTCCGCTTCGTAGTTCTCTGTATCTAGGTGTCGGATGTGGAAGTCCAGGGTGTGCAGGTATTCCGCTCCGTAGTTTCCTGTGTCCAGGTGTCGGATGTGGAAGTTCAGGGTGTCCAGGTATTCCGCTTCGTAGTTTTCTGTACCTACGTGTCGGATATGGAAGTCCAGGGTGTCCAGGTATTCCGCTTCGTAGTTCTCTGTATCTAGGTGTCGGATGTGGAAGTCCAGGGTGTGCAGGTATTCCGCTTCGTAGTTTCCTGTGTCCAGGTGTTGGATGTGGAAGTCCAGGGTGTCTAGGTATTCCGCTCCGTAGTTTCCTGTGTCCAGGTGTCGGATGTGGAAGTTCAGGGTGTCCAGGTATTCCGCTTCGTAATTTTCTGTATCTAGGTGTCGGATATGGATGTCCAGGGTGTCCAGGTATTCCGCTTCGTAGTTCTCTGTATCTAGGTGTCGGATGTGGAAGTCCAGGGTGTGCAGGTACTCCGCTCCGTAGTTTCCTGTGTCCAGGTGTCGGATGTGGAAGTTCAGGGTGTCCATGTATTCCGCTTCGTAGTTTTCTGTACCTAGGTGTCGGATATGGAAGTTCAGGGTGTCCAGGTATTCCGCTTCGTAGTTTTCTGTACCTAGGTGTCGGATATGGAAGTCCAGGGTGTCCAGGTATTCCGCTTCGTAGTTCTCTGTATCTAGGTGTCGGATGTGGAAGTCCAGGGTGTGCAGGTATTCCGCTCCGTAGTTTCCTGTGTCCAGGTGTCGGATGTGGAAGTTCAGGGTGTCCAGGTATTCTGCTTCGTAGTTTTCCGTACCTAGGTGTCGGATGTGGAAGTTCAGGGTGTCCAGGTATTTCGCTCCGTAGTTTCTTGTATCTAGGTACTGGATGTGGAAGTCCAGGGTGTCCAGGTATTCCGCTTCGTAATTCTCTGTATCTAGGTGTCGGATGTGGAAGTCCAGGGTGTCCAGGTATTCCGCTTCGTAATTTTCTGTATCTAGGTGTCGGATATGGAAGTCCAGGGTGTCCAGGTATTCCGCTTCGTAGTTCTCTGTATCTAGGTGTCGGATGTGGAAGTCCAGGGTGTGCAGGTATTCCGCTCCGTAGTTTCCTGTGTCCAGGTGTCGGATGTGGAAGTTCAGGGTGTCCAGGTATTCCGCTTCGTAGTTTTCTGTACCTACGTGTCGGATACGGAAGTCCAGGGTGTCCAGGTATTCCGCTTCGTAGTTCTCTGTATCTAGGTGTCGGATGTGGAAGTCCAGGGTGTGCAGGTATTCCGCTTCGTAGTTTCCTGTGTCCAGATGTTGGATGTGGAAGTCCAGGGTGTCCAGGTATTCCGCTCCGTTGTTTCCTGTGTCTAGGTGTTGGATGTGGAAGTTCAGGGTGTCCAGGTATTCCGCTCCGTAGTGTCTTGTATCTAGGTACTGGATGTGGAAATCCAGGGTGTCCAGGTATTCCGCTTCGTAGTTTTCCGTACCTAGGTGTCGGATGTGGAAGTTCAGGGTGTCCAGGTATTTCGCTCCGTAGTTTCTTGTATCTAGGTACTGGATGTGGAAGTCCAGGGTGTCCAGGTATTCCGCTTCGTAATTCTCTGTATCTAGGTGTCGGATGTGGAAGTCCAGGGTGTCCAGGTATTCCGCTTCGTAATTTTCTGTATCTAGGTGTCGGATATGGAAGTCCAGGGTGTCCAGGTATTCCGCTTCGTAGTTTTCTGTACCTACGTGTCGGATATGGAAGTCCAGGGTGTCCAGGTATTCCGCTTCGTAGTTCTCTGTATCTAGGTGTCGGATGTGGAAGTCCAGGGTGTGCAGGTATTCCGCTTCGTAGTTTCCTGTGTCCAGATGTTGGATGTGGAAGTCCAGGGTGTCCAGGTATTCCGCTCCGTTGTTTCCTGTGTCTAGGTGTTGGATGTGGAAGTTCAGGGTGTCCAGGTATTCCGCTCCGTAGTGTCTTGTATCTAGGTACTGGATGTGGAAATCCAGGGTGTCCAGGTATTCCGCTTCGTAGTTTTCCGTACCTAGGTGTCGGATGTGGAAGTTCAGGGTGTCCAGGTATTTCGCTCCGTAGTTTCTTGTATCTAGGTACTGGATGTGGAAGTCCAGGGTGTCCAGGTATTCCGCTTCGTAATTCTCTGTATCTAGGTGTCGGATGTGGAAGTCCAGGGTGTCCAGGTATTCCGCTTCATAGTTCTCTGTATCTAGGTGTCGGATGTGGAAGTCCAGGGTGTGCAGGTATTCCGCTCCGTAGTTTCCTGTGTCCAGGTGTCGGATGTGGAAGTTCAGGGTGTCCAGGTATTCCGCTTCGTAGTTTTCTGTACCTACGTGTCGGATATGGAAGTCCAGGGTGTCCAGGTATTCCGCTTCGTAGTTCTCTGTATCTAGGTGTCGGATGTGGAAGTCCAGGGTGTGCAGGTATTCCGCTTCGTAGTTTCCTGTGTCCAGATGTTGGATGTGGAAGTTCAGGGTCTCCAGGTATTCCGCTCCGTTGTTTCCTGTGTCTAGGTGTTGGATGTGGAAGTTCAGAGTGTCCAGGTATTCCGCTCCGTAGTGTCTTGTATCTAGGTACTGGATGTGGAAGTCCAGGGTGTCCAGGTATTCCGCTCCGTAGTTTCCTGTGTCCAGGAGTCGGATGTGGAAGTTCAGGGTGTCCAGGTATTCCGCTTCGTAATTTTCTGTATCTAGGTGTCGGATATGGATGTCCAGGGTGTCCAGGTATTCCGCTTCGTAGTTCTCTGTATCTAGGTGTCGGATGTGGAAGTCCAGGGTGTGCAGATATTCCGCTTCGTAGTTTCCTGTGTCCAGGTGTCGGATGTGGAAGTTCAGGGTGTCCATGTATTCCGCTTCGTAGTTTTCTGTACCTAGGTGTCGGATATGGAAGTTCAGGGTGTCCAGGTATTCCGCTTCGTAATTCTCTGTATCTAGGTGTCGGATGTGGAAGTCCAGGGTGTCCAGGTATTCCGCTTCGTAATTTTCTGTATCTAGGTGTCGGATATGGAAGTCCAGGGTGTCCAGGTATTCCGCTTCGTACTTCTCTGTATCTAGGTGTCGGATGTGGAAGTCCAGGATGTCCAGGTATTCCGCTTCGTAGTTTTCTGCATCTAGGTGTCGGATGTGGAAGTTCAGGGTGTCCAGGTATTCCGCTCCGTAGTTTCTTGTATCTAGGTACTGGATGTGGAGGTCCAGGGTATCCAGGCATTCCGCTCCGTAGTTTCCTGTATCCAGGTGTCGGATGTGGAAGTTCAGGGTGTCCAGGTATTCCTCTTCGTAGCTCTCTGTATTTATGTACTGGATGTGGAAGTCCAGGGTGTCCAGGTATTCCGCTCCGCAGTTTCCTGTGTTCAGGTATCGGATGTGGAAGTTCAGGGTGTCCAGGTATTCCGCTTCGTAGTTTTCTGTACCTAGGTGTCGGATGTGGAAGTCCACGGTGTCCAGGTATTCCGCTTCGTAGTTCTCTGTATCTAGGTGTCGGATGTGGAAGTCCAGGGTGTGCAGGTATTCCGCTTCGTAGTTTCCTGTGTCCAGGTGTTGGATGTGGAAGTCCAGGGTGTCTAGGTATTCCGCTCCGTAGTTTCCTGTGTCCAGGTGTCGGATGTGGAAGTTCAGGGTGTCCAGGTATTCCGCTTCGTAATTTTCTGTATCTAGGTGTCGGATATGGATGTCCAGGGTGTCCAGGTATTCCGCTTCGTAGTTCTCTGTATCTAGGTGTCGGATGTGGAAGTCCAGGGTGTGCAGGTACTCCGCTCCGTAGTTTCCTGTGTCCAGGTGTCGGATGTGGAAGTTCAGGGTGTCCATGTATTCCGCTTCGTAGTTTTCCGTACCTAGGTGTCGGATGTGGAAGTTCAGGGTGTCCAGGTATTTCGCTCCGTAGTTTCTTGTATCTAGGTACTGGATGTGGAAGTCCAGGGTGTCCAGGTATTCCGCTTCGTAATTCTCTGTATCTAGGTGTCGGATGTGGAAGTCCAGGGTGTCCAGGTATTCCGCTTCGTAATTTTCTGTATCTAGGTGTCGGATATGGAAGTCCAGGGTGTCCAGGTATTCCGCTTCGTAGTTCTCTGTATCTAGGTGTCGGATGTGGAAGTCCAGGATGTCCAGGTATTCCGCTTCGTAGTTTTCTGCATCTAGGTGTCGAATGTGGAAGTTCAGGGTGTCCAGGTATTCCTCTTCGTAGCTCTCTGTATTTATGTACTGGATTTGGAAGTCCAGGGTGTCCAGGTATTCCGCTCCGCAGTTTCCTGTGTCCAGGTATCGGATGTGGAAGTTCAGGGTGTCCAGGTATTCCGCTTCGTAGTTTTCTGTACCTAGGTGTCGGATGTGGAAGTCCACGGTGTCCAGGTATTCCGCTTCGTAGTTCTCTGTATCTAGGTGTCGGATGTGGAAGTCCAGGGTGTGCAGGTATTCCGCTTCGTAGTTTCCTGTGTCCAGATGTTGGATGTGGAAGTCCAGGGTGTCCAGGTATTCCGCTCCGTTGTTTCCTGTGTCTAGGTGTTGGATGTGGAAGTTCAGGGTGTCCAGGCATTCCGCTCCGTAGTTTCCTGTATCCAGGTGTCGGATGTGGAAGTTCAGGGTGTCCAGGTATTCCTCTTCGTAGCTCTCTGTATTTATGTACTGGATGTGGAAGTCCAGGGTGTCCAGGTATTCCGCTCCGCAGTTTCCTGTGTCCAGGTATCGGATGTGGAAGTTCAGGGTGTCCAGGTATTCCGCTTCGTAGTTTTCTGTACCTAGGTGTCGGATGTGGAAGTCCACGGTGTCCAGGTATTCCGCTTCGTAGTTCTCTGTATCTAGGTGTCGGATGTGGAAGTCCAGGGTGTGCAGGTATTCCGCTTCGTAGTTTCCTGTGTCCAGGTGTTGGATGTGGAAGTCCAGGGTGTCTAGGTATTCCGCTCCGTAGTTTCCTGTGTCCAGGTGTCGGATGTGGAAGTTCAGGGTGTCCAGGTATTCCGCTTCGTAATTTTCTGTATCTAGGTGTCGGATATGGATGTCCAGGGTGTCCAGGTATTCCGCTTCGTAGTTCTCTGTATCTAGGTGTCGGATGTGGAAGTCCAGGGTGTGCAGGTACTCCGCTCCGTAGTTTCCTGTGTCCAGGTGTCGGATGTGGAAGTTCAGGGTGTCCATGTATTCCGCTTCGTAGTTTTCCGTACCTAGGTGTCGGATGTGGAAGTTCAGGGTGTCCAGGTATTTCGCTCCGTAGTTTCTTGTATCTAGGTACTGGATGTGGAAGTCCAGGGTGTCCAGGTATTCCGCTTCGTAATTCTCTGTATCTAGGTGTCGGATGTGGAAGTCCAGGGTGTCCAGGTATTCCGCTTCGTAATTTTCTGTATCTAGGTGTCGGATATGGAAGTCCAGGGTGTCCAGGTATTCCGCTTCGTAGTTCTCTGTATCTAGGTGTCGGATGTGGAAGTCCAGGATGTCCAGGTATTCCGCTTCGTAGTTTTCTGCATCTAGGTGTCGAATGTGGAAGTTCAGGGTGTCCAGGTATTCCTCTTCGTAGCTCTCTGTATTTATGTACTGGATGTGGAAGTCCAGGGTGTCCAGGTATTCCGCTCCGCAGTTTCCTGTGTCCAGGTATCGGATGTGGAAGTTCAGGGTGTCCAGGTATTCCGCTTCGTAGTTTTCTGTACCTAGGTGTCGGATGTGGAAGTCCACGGTGTCCAGGTATTCCGCTTCGTAGTTCTCTGTATCTAGGTGTCGGATGTGGAAGTCCAGGGTGTGCAGGTATTCCGCTTCGTAGTTTCCTGTGTCCAGATGTTGGATGTGGAAGTCCAGGGTGTCCAGGTATTCCGCTCCGTTGTTTCCTGTGTCTAGGTGTTGGATGTGGAAGTTCAGGGTGTCCAGGCATTCCGCTCCGTAGTTTCCTGTATCCAGGTGTCGGATGTGGAAGTTCAGGGTGTCCAGGTATTCCTCTTCGTAGCTCTCTGTATTTATGTACTGGATGTGGAAGTCCAGGGTGTCCAGGTATTCCGCTCCGCAGTTTCCTGTGTCCAGGTATCGGATGTGGAAGTTCAGGGTGTCCAGGTATTCCGCTTCGTAATTTTCTGTATCTAGGTGTCGGATATGGATGTCCAGGGTGTCCAGGTATTCCGCTTCGTAGTTCTCTGTATCTAGGTGTCGGATGTGGAAGTCCAGGGTGTGCAGGTATTCCGCTCCGTAGTTTCCTGTGTCCAGGTGTCGGATGTGGAAGTTCAGGGTGTCCATGTATTCCGCTTCGTAGTTTTCTGTACCTAGGTGTCGGATATGGAAGTTCAGGGTGTCCAGGTATTCCGCTTCGTAGTTTTCTGTACCTAGGTGTCGGATATGGAAGTCCAGGGTGTCCAGGTATTCCGCTTCGTAGTTCTCTGTATCTAGGTGTCGGATGTGGAAGTCCAGGGTGTGCAGGTATTCCGCTCCGTAGTTTCCTGTGTCCAGGTGTCGGATGTGGAAGTTCAGGGTGTCCAGGTATTCTGCTTCGTAGTTTTCCGTACCTAGGTGTCGGATGTGGAAGTTCAGGGTGTCCAGGTATTTCGCTCCGTAGTTTCTTGTATCTAGGTACTGGATGTGGAAGTCCAGGGTGTCCAGGTATTCCGCTTCGTAATTCTCTGTATCTAGGTGTCGGATGTGGAAGTCCAGGGTGTCCAGGTATTCCGCTTCGTAATTTTCTGTATCTAGGTGTCGCATATGGAAGTCCAGGGTGTCCAGGTATTCCGCTTCGTAGTTCTCTGTATCTAGGTGTCGGATGTGGAAGTCCAGGGTGTGCAGGTATTCCGCTTCGTAGTTTCCTGTGTCCAGATGTTGGATGTGGAAGTCCAGGGTGTCCAGGTATTCCGCTCCGTTGTTTCCTGTGTCTAGGTGTTGGATGTGGAAGTTCAGGGTGTCCAGGTATTCCGCTCCGTAGTGTCTTGTATCTAGGTACTGGATGTGGAAATCCAAGGTGTCCAGGTATTCCGCTTCGTAGTTTTCCGTACCTAGGTGTCGGATGTGGAAGTTCAGGGTGTCCAGGTATTTCGCTCCGTAGTTTCTTGTATCTAGGTACTGGATGTGGAAGTCCAGGGTGTCCAGGTATTCCGCTTCGTAATTCTCTGTATCTAGGTGTCGGATGTGGAAGTCCAGGGTGTCCAGGTATTCCGCTTCATAGTTCTCTGTATCTGGGTGTCGGATGTGGAAGTCCAGGGTGTGCAGGTATTCCGCTCCGTAGTTTCCTGTGTCCAGGTGTCGGATGTGGAAGTTCAGGGTGTCCAGGTATTCCGCTTCGTAGTTTTCTGTACCTACGTGTCGGATATGGAAGTCCAGGGTGTCCAGGTATTCCGCTTCGTAGTTCTCTGTATCTAGGTGTCGGATGTGGAAGTCCAGGGTGTGCAGGTATTCCGCTTCGTAGTTTCCTGTGTCCAGATGTTGGATGTGGAAGTTCAGGGTCTCCAGGTATTCCGCTCCGTTGTTTCCTGTGTCTAGGTGTTGGATGTGGATGTTCAGGGTGTCCAGGTATTCCGCTCCGTAGTGTCTTGTATCTAGGTACTGGATGTGGAAGTCCAGGGTGTCCAGGTATTCCGCTCCGTAGTTTCCTGTGTCCAGGAGTCGGATGTGGAAGTTCAGGGTGTCCAGGTATTCCGCTTCGTAATTTTCTGTATCTAGGTGTCGGATATGGATGTCCAGGGTGTCCAGGTATTCCGCTTCGTAGTTCTCTGTATCTAGGTGTCGGTTGTGGAAGTCCAGGGTGTGCAGGTATTCCGCTCCGTAGTTTCCTGTGTCCAGGTGTCGGATGTGGAAGTTCAGGGTGTCCATGTATTCCGCTTCGTAGTTTTCTGTACCTAGGTGTCGGATATGGAAGTTCAGGGTGTCCAGGTATTCCGCTTCGTAATTCTCTGTATCTAGGTGTCGGATGTGGAAGTCCAGGGTGTCCAGGTATTCCGCTTCGTAATTTTCTGTATCTAGGTGTCGGATATGGAAGTCCAGGGTGTCCAGGTATTCCGCTTCGTACTTCTCTGTATCTAGGTGTCGGATGTGGAAGTCCAGGATGTCCAGGTATTCCGCTTCGTAGTTTTCTGCATCTAGGTGTCGGATGTGGAAGTTCAGGGTGTCCAGGTATTCCGCTCCGTAGTTTCTTGTATCTAGGTACTGGATGTGGAGGTCCAGGGTATCCAGGCATTCCGCTCCGTAGTTTCCTGTATCCAGGTGTCGGATGTGGAAGTTCAGGGTGTCCAGGTATTCCTCTTCGTAGCTCTCTGTATTTATGTACTGGATGTGGAAGTCCAGGGTGTCCAGGTATTCCGCTCCGCAGTTTCCTGTGTCCAGGTATCGGATGTGGAAGTTCAGGGTGTCCAGGTATTCCGCTTCGTAGTTTTCTGTACCTAGGTGTCGGATGTGGAAGTCCACGGTGTCCAGGTATTCCGCTTCGTAGTTCTCTGTATCTAGGTGTCGGATGTGGAAGTCCAGGGTGTGCAGGTATTCCGCTTCGTAGTTTCCTGTGTCCAGGTGTTGGATGTGGAAGTCCAGGGTGTCTAGGTATTCCGCTCCGTAGTTTCCTGTGTCCAGGTGTCGGATGTGGAAGTTCAGGGTGTCCAGGTATTCCGCTTCGTAATTTTCTGTATCTAGGTGTCGGATATGGATGTCCAGGGTGTCCAGGTATTCCGCTTCGTAGTTCTCTGTATCTAGGTGTCGGATGTGGAAGTCCAGGGTGTGCAGGTACTCCGCTCCGTAGTTTCCTGTGTCCAGGTGTCGGATGTGGAAGTTCAGGGTGTCCATGTATTCCGCTTCGTAGTTTTCCGTACCTAGGTGTCGGATGTGGAAGTTCAGGGTGTCCAGGTATTTCGCTCCGTAGTTTCTTGTATCTAGGTACTGGATGTGGAAGTCCAGGGTGTCCAGGTATTCCGCTTCGTAATTCTCTGTATCTAGGTGTCGGATGTGGAAGTCCAGGGTGTCCAGGTATTCCGCTTCGTAATTTTCTGTATCTAGGTGTCGGATATGGAAGTTCAGGGTGTCCAGGTATTCCGCTTCGTAGTTCTCTGTATCTAGGTGTCGGATGTGGAAGTCCAGGATGTCCAGGTATTCCGCTTCGTAGTTTTCTGCATCTAGGTGTCGAATGTGGAAGTTCAGGGTGTCCAGGTATTCCTCTTCGTAGCTCTCTGTATTTATGTACTGGATGTGGAAGTCCAGGGTGTCCAGGTATTCCGCTCCGCAGTTTCCTGTGTCCAGGTATCGGATGTGGAAGTTCATGGTGTCCAGGTATTCCGCTTCGTAGTTTTCTGTACCTAGGTGTCGGATGTGGAAGTCCACGGTGTCCAGGTATTCCGCTTCGTAGTTCTCTGTATCTAGGTGTCGGATGTGGAAGTCTAGGGTGTGCAGGTATTCCGCTTCGTAGTTTCCTGTGTCCAGATGTTGGATGTGGAAGTCCAGGGTGTCCAGGTATTCCGCTCCGTTGTTTCCTGTGTCTAGGTGTTGGATGTGGAAGTTCAGGGTTTCCAGGCATTCCGCTCCGTAGTTTCCTGTATCCAGGTGTCGGATGTGGAAGTTCAGGGTGTCCAGGTATTCCTCTTCGTAGCTCTCTGTATTTATGTACTGGATGTGGAAGTCCAGGGTGTCCAGGTATTCCGCTCCGCAGTTTCCTGTGTCCAGGTATCGGATGTGGAAGTTCAGGGTGTCCAGGTATTCCGCTTCGTAGTTTTCTGTACCTAGGTGTCGGATGTGGAAGTCCACGGTGTCCAGGTATTCCGCTTCGTAGTTCTCTGTATCTAGGTGTCCGATGTGGAAGTCCAGGGTGTGCAGGTATTCCGCTTCGTAGTTTCCTGTGTCCAGGTGTTGGATGTGGAAGTCCAGGGTGTCTAGGTATTCCGCTTCGTAGTTTTCTGTACCTAGGTGTCGGATATGGAAGTTCAGGGTGTCCAGGTATTCCGCTTCGTAGTTTTCTGTACCTAGGTGTCGGATATGGAAGTCCAGGGTGTCCAGGTATTCCGCTTCGTAGTTCTCTGTATCTAGGTGTCGGATGTGGAAGTCCAGGGTGTGCAGGTATTCCGCTCCGTAGTTTCCTGTGTCCAGGTGTCGGATGTGGAAGTTCAGGGTGTCCAGGTATTCTGCTTCGTAGTTTTCCGTACCTAGGTGTCGGATGTGGAAGTTCAGGGTGTCCAGGTATTTCGCTCCGTAGTTTCTTGTATCTAGGTACTGGATGTGGAAATCCAGGGTGTCCAGGTATTCCGCTTCGTAATTCTCTGTATCTAGGTGTCGGATGTGGAAGTCCAGGGTGTCCAGGTATTCCGCTTCGTAATTTTCTGTATCTAGGTGTCGGATATGGAAGTCCAGGGTGTCCAGGTATTCCGCTTCGTAGTTCTCTGTATCTAGGTGTCGGATGTGGAAGTCCAGGGTGTGCAGGTATTCCGCTCCGTAGTTTCCTGTGTCCAGGTGTCGGATGTGGAAGTTCAGGGTGTCCAGGTATTCCGCTTCGTAGTTTTCTGTACCTACGTGTCGGATATGGAAGTCCAGGGTGTCCAGGTATTCCGCTTCGTAGTTCTCTGTATCTAGGTGTCGGATGTGGAAGTCCAGGGTGTGCAGGTATTCCGCTTCGTAGTTTCCTGTGTCCAGATGTTGGATGTGGAAGTCCAGGGTGTCCAGGTATTCCGCTCCGTAGTGTCTTGTATCTAGGTACTGGATGTGGAAGTCCAGGGTGTGCAGGTATTCCGCTTCGTAGTTTCCTGTGTCCAGGTGTTGGATGTGGAAGTCCAGGGTGTCTAGGTATTCCGCTCCGTAGTTTCCTGTGTCCAGGTGTCGGATGTGGAAGTTCAGGGTGTCCAGGTATTCCGCTTCGTAATTTTCTGTATCTAGGTGTCGGATATGGATGTCCAGGGTGTCCAGGTGTTCCGCTTCGTAGTTCTCTGTATCTAGGTATCGGATGTGGAAGTCCAGGGTGTGCAGGTACTCCGCTCCGTAGTTTCCTGTGTCCAGGTGTCGGATGTGGAAGTTGAGGGTGTCCATGTATTCCGCTTCGTAGTTTTCCGTACCTAGGTGTCGGATGTGGAAGTTCAGGGTGTCCAGGTATTTCGCTCCGTAGTTTCTTGTATCTAGGTACTGGATGTGGAAGTCCAGGGTGTCCAGGTATTCCGCTTCGTAATTCTCTGTATCTAGGTGTCGGATGTGGAACTCCAGGGTGTCCAGGTATTCCGCTTCGTAATTTTCTGTATCTAGTTGTCGGATATGGAAGTCCAGGGTGTCCAGGTATTCCGCTTCGTAGTTCTCTGTATCTAGGTGTCGGATGTGGAAGTCCAGGATGTCCAGGTATTCCGCTTCGTAGTTTTCTGCATCTAGGTGTCGAATGTGGAAGTTCAGGGTGTCCAGGTATTCCTCTTCGTAGCTCTCTGTATTTATGTACTGGATGTGGAAGTCCAGGGTGTCCAGGTATTCCGCTCCGCAGTTTCCTGTGTCCAGGTATCGGATGTGGAAGTTCAGGGTGTCCAGGTATTCCGCTTCGTAGTTTTCTGTACCTAGGTGTCGGATGTGGAAGTCCACGGTGTCCAGGTATTCCGCTTCGTAGTTCTCTGTATCTAGGTGTCGGATGTGGAAGTCCAGGGTGTGCAGGTATTCCGCTTCGTAGTTTCCTGTGTCCAGATGTTGGATGTGGAAGTCCAGGGTGTCCAGGTATTCCGCTCCGTTGTTTCCTGTGTCTAGGTGTTGGATGTGGAAGTTCAGGGTGTCCAGGCATTCCGCTCCGTAGTTTCCTGTATCCAGGTGTCGGATGTGGAAGTTCAGGGTGTCCAGGTATTCCTCTTCGTAGCTCTCTGTATTTATGTACTGGATGTGGAAGTCCAGGGTGTCCAGGTATTCCGCTCCGCAGTTTCCTGTGTCCAGGTATCGGATGTGGAAGTTCAGGGTGTCCAGGTATTCCGCTTCGTAGTTTTCTGTACCTAGGTGTCGGATGTGGAAGTCCAGGGTGTGCAGGTATTCCGCTTCGTAGTTTCCTGTGTCCAGGTGTTGGATGTGGAAGTCCAGGGTGTCTAGGTATTCCGCTCCGTAGTTTCCTGTGTCCAGATGTCGGATGTGGAAGTTCAGGGTGTCCAGGTATTCCGCTTCGTAATTTTCTGTATCTAGGTGTCGGATATGGATGTCCAGGGTGTCCAGGTATTCCGCTTCGTAGTTCTCTGTATCTAGGTGTCGGATGTGGAAGTCCAGGGTGTGCAGGTACTCCGCTCCGTAGTTTCCTGTGTCCAGGTGTCGGATGTGGAAGTTCAGGGTGTCCATGTATTCCGCTTCGTAGTTTTCTGTACCTAGGTGTCGGATATGGAAGTTCAGGGTGTCCAGGTATTCCGCTTCGTAGTTTTCTGTACCTAGGTGTCGGATATGGAAGTCCAGGGTGTCCAGGTATTCCGCTTCGTAGTTCTCTGTATCTAGGTGTCGGATGTGGAAGTCCAGGGTGTGCAGGTATTCCGCTCCGTAGTTTCCTGTGTCCAGGTGTCGGATGTGGAAGTTCAGGGTGTCCAGGTATTCTGCTTCGTAGTTTTCCGTACCTAGGTGTCGGATGTGGAAGTTCAGGGTGTCCAGGTATTTCGCTCCGTAGTTTCTTGTATCTAGGTACTGGATGTGGAAGTCCAGGGTGTCCAGGTATTCCGCTTCGTAATTCTCTGTATCTAGGTGTCGGATGTGGAAGTCCAGGGTGTCCAGGTATTCCGCTTCGTAATTTTCTGTATCTAGGTGTCGGATATGGAAGTCCAGGGTGTCCAGGTATTCCGCTTCGTAGTTCTCTGTATCTAGGTGTCGGATGTGGAAGTCCAGGGTGTGCAGGTATTCCGCTCCGTAGTTTCCTGTGTCCAGGTGTCGGATGTGGAAGTTCAGGGTGTCCAGGTATTCCGCTTCGTAGTTTTCTGTACCTACGTGTCGGATATGGAAGTCCAGGGTGTCCAGGTATTCCGCTTCGTAGTTCTCTGTATCTAGGTGTCGGATGTGGAAGTCCAGGGTGTGCAGGTATTCCGCTTCGTAGTTTCCTGTGTCCAGATGTTGGATGTGGAAGTCCAGGGTGTCCAGGTATTCCGCTCCGTAGTGTCTTGTATCTAGGTACTGGATGTGGAAGTCCAGGGTGTGCAGGTATTCCGCTTCGTAGTTTCCTGTGTCCAGGTGTTGGATGTGGAAGTCCAGGGTGTCTAGGTATTCCGCTCCGTAGTTTCCTGTGTCCAGGTGTCGGATGTGGAAGTTCAGGGTGTCCAGGTATTCCGCTTCGTAATTTTCTGTATCTAGGTGTCGGATATGGATGTCCAGGGTGTCCAGGTATTCCGCTTCGTAGTTCTCTGTATCTAGGTGTCGGATGTGGAAGTCCAGGGTGTGCAGGTACTCCGCTCCGTAGTTTCCTGTGTCCAGGTGTCGGATGTGGAAGTTGAGGGTGTCCATGTATTCCGCTTCGTAGTTTTCCGTACCTAGGTGTCGGATGTGGAAGTTCAGGGTGTCCAGGTATTTCGCTCCGTAGTTTCTTGTATCTAGGTACTGGATGTGGAAGTCCAGGGTGTCCAGGTATTCCGCTTCGTAATTCTCTGTATCTAGGTGTCGGATGTGGAAGTCCAGGGTGTCCAGGTATTCCGCTTCGTAATTTTCTGTATCTAGTTGTCGGATATGGAAGTCCAGGGTGTCCAGGTATTCCGCTTCGTAGTTCTCTGTATCTAGGTGTCGGATGTGGAAGTCCAGGATGTCCAGGTATTCCGCTTCGTAGTTTTCTGCATCTAGGTGTCGAATGTGGAAGTTCAGGGTGTCCAGGTATTCCTCTTCGTAGCTCTCTGTATTTATGTACTGGATGTGGAAGTCCAGGGTGTCCAGGTATTCCGCTCCGCAGTTTCCTGTGTCCAGGTATCGGATGTGGAAGTTCAGGGTGTCCAGGTATTCCGCTTCGTAGTTTTCTGTACCTAGGTGTCGGATGTGGAAGTCCACGGTGTCCAGGTATTCCGCTTCGTAGTTCTCTGTATCTAGGTGTCGGATGTGGAAGTCCAGGGTGTGCAGGTATTCCGCTTCGTAGTTTCCTGTGTCCAGGTGTTGGATGTGGAAGTCCAGGGTGTCTAGGTATTCCGCTCCGTAGTTTCCTGTGTCCAGGTGTCGGATATGGATGTCCAGGGTGTCCAGGTATTCCGCTTCGTAGTTCTCTGTATCTAGGTGTCGGATGTGGAAGTCCAGGGTGTGCAGGTACTCCGCTCCGTAGTTTCCTGTGTCCAGGTGTCGGATGTGGAAGTTCAGGGTGTCCATGTATTCCGCTTCGTAGTTTTCTGTACCTAGGTGTCGGATATGGAATTTCAGGGTGTCCAGGTATTCCGCTTCGTAGTTTTCTGTACCTAGGTGTCGGATATGGAAGTCCAGGGTGTCCAGGTATTCCGCTTCGTAGTTCTCTGTATCTAGGTGTCGGATGTGGAAGTCCAGGGTGTGCAGGTATTCCGCTCCGTAGTTTCCTGTGTCCAGGTGTCGGATGTGGAAGTTCAGGGTGTCCAGGTATTCTGCTTCGTAGTTTTCCGTACCTAGGTGTCGGATGTGGAAGTTCAGGGTGTCCAGGTATTTCGCTCCGTAGTTTCTTGTATCTAGGTACTGGATGTGGAAGTCCAGGGTGTCCAGGTATTCCGCTTCGTAATTCTCTGTATCTAGGTGTCGGATGTGGAAGTCCAGGGTGTCCAGGTATTCCGCTTCGTAATTTTCTGTATCTAGGTGTCGGATATGGAAGTCCAGGGTGTCCAGGTATTCCGCTTCGTAGTTCTCTGTATCTAGGTGTCGGATGTGGAAGTCCAGGGTGTGCAGGTATTCCGCTCCGTAGTTTCCTGTGTCCAGGTGTCGGATGTGGAAGTTCAGGGTGTCCAGGTATTCCGCTTCGTAGTTTTCTGTACCTACGTGTCGGATATGGAAGTCCAGGGTGTCCAGGTATTCCGCTTCGTAGTTCTCTGTATCTAGGTGTCGGATGTGGAAGTCCAGGGTGTGCAGGTATTCCGCTTCGTAGTTTCCTGTGTCCAGATGTTGGATGTGGAAGTCCAGGGTGTCCAGGTATTCCGCTCCGTAGTGTCTTGTATCTAGGTACTGGATGTGGAAGTCCAGGGTGTGCAGGTATTCCGCTTCGTAGTTTCCTGTGTCCAGGTGTTGGATGTGGAAGTCCAGGGTGTCTAGGTATTCCGCTCCGTAGTTTCCTGTGTCCAGGTGTCGGATGTGGAAGTTCAGGGTGTCCAGGTATTCCGCTTCGTAATTTTCTGTATCTAGGTGTCGGATATGGATGTCCAGGGTGTCCAGGTATTCCGCTTCGTAGTTCTCTGTATCTAGGTGTCGGATGTGGAAGTCCAGGGTGTGCAGGTACTCCGCTCCGTAGTTTCCTGTGTCCAGGTGTCGGATGTGGAAGTTGAGGGTGTCCATGTATTCCGCTTCGTAGTTTTCCGTACCTAGGTGTCGGATGTGGAAGTTCAGGGTGTCCAGGTATTTCGCTCCGTAGTTTCTTGTATCTAGGTACTGGATGTGGAAGTCCAGGGTGTCCAGGTATTCCGCTTCGTAATTCTCTGTATCTAGGTGTCGGATGTGGAAGTCCAGGGTGTCCAGGTATTCCGCTTCGTAATTTTCTGTATCTAGTTGTCGGATATGGAAGTCCAGGGTGTCCAGGTATTCCGCTTCGTAGTTCTCTGTATCTAGGTGTCGGATGTGGAAGTCCAGGATGTCCAGGTATTCCGCTTCGTAGTTTTCTGCATCTAGGTGTCGAATGTGGAAGTTCAGGGTGTCCAGGTATTCCTCTTCGTAGCTCTCTGTATTTATGTACTGGATGTGGAAGTCCAGGGTGTCCAGGTATTCCGCTCCGCAGTTTCCTGTGTCCAGGTATCGGATGTGGAAGTTCAGGGTGTCCAGGTATTCCGCTTCGTAGTTTTCTGTACCTAGGTGTCGGATGTGGAAGTCCACGGTGTCCAGGTATTCCGCTTCGTAGTTCTCTGTATCTAGGTGTCGGATGTGGAAGTCCAGGGTGTGCAGGTATTCCGCTTCGTAGTTTCCTGTGTCCAGATGTTGGATGTGGAAGTCCAGGGTGTCCAGGTATTCCGCTCCGTTGTTTCCTGTGTCTAGGTGTTGGATGTGGAAGTTCAGGGTGTCCAGGCATTCCGCTCCGTAGTTTCCTGTATCCAGGTGTCGGATGTGGAAGTTCAGGGTGTCCAGGTATTCCTCTTCGTAGCTCTCTGTATTTATGTACTGGATGTGGAAGTCCAGGGTGTCCAGGTATTCCGCTCCGCAGTTTCCTGTGTCCAGGTATCGGATGTGGAAGTTCAGGGTGTCCAGGTATTCCGCTTCGTAGTTTTCTGTACCTAGGTGTCGGATGTGGAAGTCCACGGTGTCCAGGTATTCCGCTTCGTAGTTCTCTGTATCTAGGTGTCGGATGTGGAAGTCCAGGGTGTGCAGGTATTCCGCTTCGTAGTTTCCTGTGTCCAGGTGTTGGATGTGGAAGTCCAGGGTGTCTAGGTATTCCGCTCCGTAGTTTCCTGTGTCCAGGTGTCGGATGTGGAAGTTCAGGGTGTCCAGGTATTCCGCTTCGTAATTTTCTGTATCTAGGTGTCGGATATGGATGTCCAGGGTGTCCAGGTATTCCGCTTCGTAGTTCTCTGTATCTAGGTGTCGGATGTGGAAGTCCAGGGTGTGCAGGTACTCCGCTCCGTAGTTTCCTGTGTCCAGGTGTCGGATGTGGAAGTTCAGGGTGTCCATGTATTCCGCTTCGTAGTTTTCTGTACCTAGGTGTCGGATATGGAAGTTCAGGGTGTCCAGGTATTCCGCTTCGTAGTTTTCTGTACCTAGGTGTCGGATATGGAAGTCCAGGGTGTCCAGGTATTCCGCTTCGTAGTTCTCTGTATCTAGGTGTCGGATGTGGAAGTCCAGGGTGTGCAGGTATTCCGCTCCGTAGTTTCCTGTGTCCAGGTGTCGGATGTGGAAGTTCAGGGTGTCCAGGTATTCTGCTTCGTAGTTTTCCGTACCTAGGTGTCGGATGTGGAAGTTCAGGGTGTCCAGGTATTTCGCTCCGTAGTTTCTTGTATCTAGGTACTGGATGTGGAAGTCCAGGGTGTCCAGGTATTCCGCTTCGTAATTCTCTGTATCTAGGTGTCGGATGTGGAAGTCCAGGGTGTCCAGGTATTCCGCTTCGTAATTTTCTGTATCTAGGTGTCGGATATGGAAGTCCAGGGTGTCCAGGTATTCCGCTTCGTAGTTCTCTGTATCTAGGTGTCGGATGTGGAAGTCCAGGGTGTGCAGGTATTCCGCTCCGTAGTTTCCTGTGTCCAGGTGTCGGATGTGGAAGTTCAGGGTGTCCAGGTATTCCGCTTCGTAGTTTTCTGTACCTACGTGTCGGATATGGAAGTCCAGGGTGTCCAGGTATTCCGCTTCGTAGTTCTCTGTATCTAGGTGTCGGATGTGGAAGTCCAGGGTGTGCAGGTATTCCGCTTCGTAGTTTCCTGTGTCCAGATGTTGGATGTGGAAGTCCAGGGTGTCCAGGTATTCCGCTCCGTTGTTTCCTGTGTCTAGGTGTTGGATGTGGAAGTTCAGGGTGTCCAGGTATTCCGCTCCGTAGTGTCTTGTATCTAGGTACTGGATGTGGAAATCCAGGGTGTCCAGGTATTCCGCTTCGTAGTTTTCCGTACCTAGGTGTCGGATGTGGAAGTTCAGGGTGTCCAGGTATTTCGCTCCGTAGTTTCTTGTATCTAGGTACTGGATGTGGAAGTCCAGGGTGTCCAGGTATTCCGCTTCGTAATTCTCTGTATCTAGGTGTCGGATGTGGAAGTCCAGGGTGTCCAGGTATTCCGCTCCGTAGTTTCCTGTGTCCAGGTGTCGGATGTGGAAGTTCAGGGTGTCCAGGTATTCCGCTTCGTAGTTTTCTGTACCTACGTGTCGGATATGGAAGTCCAGGGTGTCCAGGTATTCCGCTTCGTAGTTCTCTGTATCTAGGTGTCGGATGTGGAAGTCCAGGGTGTGCAGGTATTCCGCTTCGTAGTTTCCTGTGTCCAGGTGTTGGATGTGGAAGTCCAAGGTGTCTAGGTATTCCGCTCCGTAGTTTCCTGTGTCCAGGTGTCGGATGTGGAAGTTCAGGGTGTCCAGGTATTCCTCTTCGTAGTTTTCTGTATTTATGTACTGGATGTGGAAGTCCAGGGTGTCCAGGTATTCCGCTCCGCAGTTTCCTGTGTCCAGGTATCGGATGTGGAAGTTCAGGGTGTCCAGGTAT
This sequence comes from Cephus spinipes, assembly GCA_963971525.1. Taxonomy (NCBI): domain Eukaryota; kingdom Metazoa; phylum Arthropoda; class Insecta; order Hymenoptera; family Cephidae; genus Cephus; species Cephus spinipes. The sequence continues at coordinate 22,430,534 of OZ020573.1, forward strand.
TCCGCTTCGTAGTTTTCTGTACCTAGGTGTCGGATGTGGAAGTCCACGGTGTCCAGGTATTCCGCTTCGTAGTTCTCTGTATCTAGGTGTCGGATGTGGAAGTCCAGGGTGTGCAGGTATTCCGCTTCGTAGTTTCCTGTGTCCAGGTGTTGGATGTGGAAGTCCAGGGTGTCTAGGTATTCCGCTCCGTAGTTTCCTGTGTCCAGGTGTCGGATGTGGAAGTTCAGGGTGTCCAGGTATTCCGCTTCGTAATTTTCTGTATCTAGGTGTCGGATATGGATGTCCAGGGTGTCCAGGTATTCCGCTTCGTAGTTCTCTGTATCTAGGTGTCGGATGTGGAAGTCCAGGGTGTGCAGGTACTCCGCTCCGTAGTTTCCTGTGTCCAGGTGTCGGATGTGGAAGTTCAGGGTGTCCATGTATTCCGCTTCGTAGTTTTCTGTACCTAGGTGTCGGATATGGAAGTTCAGGGTGTCCAGGTATTCCGCTTCGTAGTTTTCTGTACCTAGGTGTCGGATATGGAAGTCCAGGGTGTCCAGGTATTCCGCTTCGTAGTTCTCTGTATCTAGGTGTCGGATGTGGAAGTCCAGGGTGTGCAGGTATTCCGCTCCGTAGTTTCCTGTGTCCAGGTGTCGGATGTGGAAGTTCAGGGTGTCCAGGTATTCTGCTTCGTAGTTTTCCGTACCTAGGTGTCGGATGTGGAAGTTCAGGGTGTCCAGGTATTTCGCTCCGTAGTTTCTTGTATCTAGGTACTGGATGTGGAAGTCCAGGGTGTCCAGGTATTCCGCTTCGTAATTCTCTGTATCTAGGTGTCGGATGTGGAAGTCCAGGGTGTCCAGGTATTCCGCTTCGTAATTTTCTGTATCTAGGTGTCGGATATGGAAGTCCAGGGTGTCCAGGTATTCCGCTTCGTAGTTCTCTGTATCTAGGTGTCGGATGTGGAAGTCCAGGGTGTGCAGGTATTCCGCTCCGTAGTTTCCTGTGTCCAGGTGTCGGATGTGGAAGTTCAGGGTGTCCAGGTATTCCGCTTCGTAGTTTTCTGTACCTACGTGTCGGATATGGAAGTCCAGGGTGTCCAGGTATTCCGCTTCGTAGTTCTCTGTATCTAGGTGTCGGATGTGGAAGTCCAGGGTGTGCAGGTATTCCGCTTCGTAGTTTCCTGTGTCCAGATGTTGGATGTGGAAGTCCAGGGTGTCCAGGTATTCCGCTCCGTAGTGTCTTGTATCTAGGTACTGGATGTGGAAGTCCAGGGTGTGCAGGTATTCCGCTTCGTAGTTTCCTGTGTCCAGGTGTTGGATGTGGAAGTCCAGGGTGTCTAGGTATTCCGCTCCGTAGTTTCCTGTGTCCAGGTGTCGGATGTGGAAGTTCAGGGTGTCCAGGTATTCCGCTTCGTAATTTTCTGTATCTAGGTGTCGGATATGGATGTCCAGGGTGTCCAGGTATTCCGCTTCGTAGTTCTCTGTATCTAGGTGTCGGATGTGGAAGTCCAGGGTGTGCAGGTACTCCGCTCCGTAGTTTCCTGTGTCCAGGTGTCGGATGTGGAAGTTCAGGGTGTCCATGTATTCCGCTTCGTAGTTTTCCGTACCTAGGTGTCGGATGTGGAAGTTCAGGGTGTCCAGGTATTTCGCTCCGTAGTTTCTTGTATCTAGGTACTGGATGTGGAAGTCCAGGGTGTCCAGGTATTCCGCTTCGTAATTCTCTGTATCTAGGTGTCGGATGTGGAAGTCCAGGGTGTCCAGGTATTCCGCTTCGTAATTTTCTGTATCTAGTTGTCGGATATGGAAGTCCAGGGTGTGCAGGTATTCCGCTTCGTAGTTTCCTGTGTCCAGATGTTGGATGTGGAAGTCCAGGGTGTCCAGGTATTCCGCTCCGTAGTGTCTTGTATCTAGGTACTGGATGTGGAAGTCCAGGGTGTGCAGGTATTCCGCTTCGTAGTTTCCTGTGTCCAGGTGTTGGATGTGGAAGTCCAGGGTGTCTAGGTATTCCGCTCCGTAGTTTCCTGTGTCCAGGTGTCGGATGTGGAAGTTCAGGGTGTCCAGGTATTCCGCTTCGTAATTTTCTGTATCTAGGTGTCGGATATGGATGTCCAGGGTGTCCAGGTATTCCGCTTCGTAGTTCTCTGTATCTAGGTGTCGGATGTGGAAGTCCAGGGTGTGCAGGTACTCCGCTCCGTAGTTTCCTGTGTCCAGGTGTCGGATGTGGAAGTTCAGGGTGTCCATGTATTCCGCTTCGTAGTTTTCCGTACCTAGGTGTCGGATGTGGAAGTTCAGGGTGTCCAGGTATTTCGCTCCGTAGTTTCTTGTATCTAGGTACTGGATGTGGAAGTCCAGGGTGTCCAGGTATTCCGCTTCGTAATTCTCTGTATCTAGGTGTCGGATGTGGAAGTCCAGGGTGTCCAGGTATTCCGCTTCGTAATTTTCTGTATCTAGTTGTCGGATATGGAAGTCCAGGGTGTCCAGGTATTCCGCTTCGTAGTTCTCTGTATCTAGGTGTCGGATGTGGAAGTCCAGGATGTCCAGGTATTCCGCTTCGTAGTTTTCTGCATCTAGGTGTCGAATGTGGAAGTTCAGGGTGTCCAGGTATTCCTCTTCGTAGCTCTCTGTATTTATGTACTGGATGTGGAAGTCCAGGGTGTCCAGGTATTCCGCTCCGCAGTTTCCTGTGTCCAGGTATCGGATGTGGAAGTTCAGGGTGTCCAGGTATTCCGCTTCGTAGTTTTCTGTACCTAGGTGTCGGATGTGGAAGTCCACGGTGTCCAGGTATTCCGCTTCGTAGTTCTCTGTATCTAGGTGTCGGATGTGGAAGTCCAGGGTGTGCAGGTATTCCGCTTCGTAGTTTCCTGTGTCCAGATGTTGGATGTGGAAGTCCAGGGTGTCCAGGTATTCCGCTCCGTTGTTTCCTGTGTCTAGGTGTTGGATGTGGAAGTTCAGGGTGTCCAGGCATTCCGCTCCGTAGTTTCCTGTATCCAGGTGTCGGATGTGGAAGTTCAGGGTGTCCAGGTATTCCTCTTCGTAGCTCTCTGTATTTATGTACTGGATGTGGAAGTCCAGGGTGTCCAGGTATTCCGCTCCGCAGTTTCCTGTGTCCAGGTATCGGATGTGGAAGTTCAGGGTGTCCAGGTATTCCGCTTCGTAGTTTTCTGTACCTAGGTGTCGGATGTGGAAGTCCACGGTGTCCAGGTATTCCGCTTCGTAGTTCTCTGTATCTAGGTGTCGGATGTGGAAGTCCAGGGTGTGCAGGTATTCCGCTTCGTAGTTTCCTGTGTCCAGGTGTTGGATGTGGAAGTCCAGGGTGTCTAGGTATTCCGCTCCGTAGTTTCCTGTGTCCAGGTGTCGGATGTGGAAGTTCAGGGTGTCCAGGTATTCCGCTTCGTAATTTTCTGTATCTAGGTGTCGGATATGGATGTCCAGGGTGTCCAGGTATTCCGCTTCGTAGTTCTCTCTATCTAGGTGTCGGATGTGGAAGTCCAGGGTGTGCAGGTACTCCGCTCCGTAGTTTCCTGTGTCCAGGTGTCGGATGTGGAAGTTCAGGGTGTCCATGTATTCCGCTTCGTAGTTTTCTGTACCTAGGTGTCGGATATGGAAGTTCAGGGTGTCCAGGTATTCCGCTTCGTAGTTTTCTGTACCTAGGTGTCGGATATGGAAGTCCAGGGTGTCCAGGTATTCCGCTTCGTAGTTCTCTGTATCTAGGTGTCGGATGTGGAAGTCCAGGGTGTGCAGGTATTCCGCTCCGTAGTTTCCTGTGTCCAGGTGTCGGATGTGGAAGTTCAGGGTGTCCAGGTATTCTGCTTCGTAGTTTTCCGTACCTAGGTGTCGGATGTGGAAGTTCAGGGTGTCCAGGTATTCCGCTCCGTAGTGTCTTGTATCTAGGTACTGGATGTGGAAATCCAGGGTGTCCAGGTATTCCGCTTCGTAGTTTTCCGTACCTAGGTGTCGGATGTGGAAGTTCAGGGTGTCCAGGTATTTCGCTCCGTAGTTTCTTGTATCTAGGTACTGGATGTGGAAGTCCAGGGTGTCCAGGTATTCCGCTTCGTAATTTTCTGTATCTAGGTGTCGGATGTGGAAGTCCAGGGTGTCCAGGTATTCCGCTTCATAGTTCTCTGTATCTAGGTGTCGGATGTGGAAGTCCAGGGTGTGCAGGTATTCCGCTCCGTAGTTTCCTGTGTCCAGGTGTCGGATGTGGAAGTTCAGGGTGTCCAGGTATTCCGCTTCGTAGTTTTCTGTACCTACGTGTCGGATATGGAAGTCCAGGGTGTCCAGGTATTCCGCTTCGTAGTTCTCTGTATCTAGGTGTCGGATGTGGAAGTCCAGGGTGTGCAGGTATTCCGCTTCGTAGTTTCCTGTGTCCAGATGTTGGATGTGGAAGTTCAGGGTCTCCAGGTATTCCGCTCCGTTGTTTCCTGTGTCTAGGTGTTGGATGTGGATGTTCAGGGTGTCCAGGTATTCCGCTCCGTAGTGTCTTGTATCTAGGTACTGGATGTGGAAGTCCAGGGTGTCCAGGTATTCCGCTTCGTAGTTTTCTGTACCTACGTGTCGGATATGGAAGTCCAGGGTGTCCAGGTATTCCGCTTCGTAGTTCTCTGTATCTAGGTGTCGGATGTGGAAGTCCAGGGTGTGCAGGTATTCCGCTTCGTAGTTTCCTGTGTCCAGATGTTGGATGTGGAAGTTCAGGGTCTCCAGGTATTCCGCTCCGTTGTTTCCTGTGTCTAGGTGTTGGATGTGGATGTTCAGGGTGTCCAGGTATTCCGCTCCGTAGTGTCTTGTATCTAGGTACTGGATGTGGAAGTCCAGGGTGTCCAGGTATTCCGCTCCGTAGTTTCCTGTGTCCAGGAGTCGGATGTGGAAGTTCAGGGTGTCCAGGTATTCCGCTTCGTAATTTTCTGTATCTAGGTGTCGGATATGGATGTCCAGGGTGTCCAGGTATTCCGCTTCGTAGTTCTCTGTATCTAGGTGTCGGATGTGGAAGTCCAGGGTGTGCAGGTATTCCGCTCCGTAGTTTCCTGTGTCCAGGTGTCGGATGTGGAAGTTCAGGGTGTCCATGTATTCCGCTTCGTAGTTTTCTGTACCTAGGTGTCGGATATGGAAGTTCAGGGTGTCCAGGTATTCCGCTTCGTAATTCTCTGTATCTAGGTGTCGGATGTGGAAGTCCAGGGTGTCCAGGTATTCCGCTTCGTAATTTTCTGTATCTAGGTGTCGGATATGGAAGTCCACGGTGTCCAGGTATTCTGCTTCGTACTTCTCTGTATCTAGGTGTCGGATGTGGAAGTCCAGGATGTCCAGGTATTCCGCTTCGTAGTTTTCTGCATCTAGGTGTCGGATGTGGAAGTTCAGGGTGTCCAGGTATTCCGCTCCGTAGTTTCTTGTATCTAGGTACTGGATGTGGAGGTCCAGGGTATCCAGGCATTCCGCTCCGTAGTTTCCTGTATCCAGGTGTCGGATGTGGAAGTTCAGGGTGTCCAGGTATTCCTCTTCGTAGCTCTCTGTATTTATGTACTGGATGTGGAAGTCCAGGGTGTCCAGGTATTCCGCTCCGCAGTTTCCTGTGTCCAGGTATCGGATGTGGAAGTTCAGGGTGTCCAGGTATTCCGCTTCGTAGTTTTCTGTACCTAGGTGTCGGATGTGGAAGTCCACGGTGTCCAGGTATTCCGCTTCGTAGTTCTCTGTATCTAGGTGTCGGATGTGGAAGTCCAGGGTGTGCAGGTATTCCGCTTCGTAGTTTCCTGTGTCCAGGTGTTGGATGTGGAAGTCCAGGGTGTCTAGGTATTCCGCTCCGTAGTTTCCTGTGTCCAGGTGTCGGATGTGGAAGTTCAGGGTGTCCAGGTATTCCGCTTCGTAATTTTCTGTATCTAGGTGTCGGATATGGATGTCCAGGGTGTCCAGGTATTCCGCTTCGTAGTTCTCTGTATCTAGGTGTCGGATGTGGAAGTCCAGGGTGTGCAGGTACTCCGCTCCGTAGTTTCCTGTGTCCAGGTGTCGGATGTGGAAGTCCAGGGTGTCTAGGTATTCCGCTCCGTAGTTTCCTGTGTCCAGGTGTCGGATGTGGAAGTTCAGGGTGTCCAGGTATTCCGCTTCGTAATTTTCTGTATCTAGGTGTCGGATATGGATGTCCAGGGTGTCCAGGTATTCCGCTTCGTAGTTCTCTGTATCTAGGTGTCGGATGTGGAAGTTCAGGGTGTCCAGGTATTTCGCTCCGTAGTTTCTTGTATCTAGGTACTGGATGTGGAAGTCCAGGGTGTCCAGGTATTCCGCTTCGTAATTCTCTGTATCTAGGTGTCGGATGTGGAAGTCCAGGGTGTCCAGGTATTCCGCTTCGTAATTTTCTGTATCTAGGTGTCGGATATGGAAGTCCAGGGTGTCCAGGTATTCCGCTTCGTAGTTCTCTGTATCTAGGTGTCGGATGTGGAAGTCCAGGATGTCCAGGTATTCCGCTTCGTAGTTTTCTGCATCTAGGTGTCGAATGTGGAAGTTCAGGGTGTCCAGGTATTCCTCTTCGTAGCTCTCTGTATTTATGTACTGGATGTGGAAGTCCAGGGTGTCCAGGTATTCCGCTCCGCAGTTTCCTGTGTCCAGGTATCGGATGTGGAAGTTCAGGGTGTCCAGGTATTCCGCTTCGTAGTTTTCTGTACCTAGGTGTCGGATGTGGAAGTCCACGGTGTCCAGGTATTCCGCTTCGTAGTTCTCTGTATCTAGGTGTCGGATGTGGAAGTCCAGGGTGTGCAGGTATTCCGCTTCGTAGTTTCCTGTGTCCAGATGTTGGATGTGGAAGTCCAGGGTGTCCAGGTATTCCGCTCCGTTGTTTCCTGTGTCTAGGTGTTGGATGTGGAAGTTCAGGGTGTCCAGGCATTCCGCTCCGTAGTTTCCTGTATCCAGGTGTCGGATGTGGAAGTTCAGGGTGTCCAGGTATTCCTCTTCGTAGCTCTCTGTATTTATGTACTGGATGTGGAAGTCCAGGGTGTCCAGGTATTCCGCTCCGCAGTTTCCTGTGTCCAGGTATCGGATGTGGAAGTTCAGGGTGTCCAGGTATTCCGCTTCGTAGTTTTCTGTACCTAGGTGTCGGATGTGGAAGTCCACGGTGTCCAGGTATTCCGCTTCGTAGTTCTCTGTATCTAGGTGTCGGATGTGGAAGTCCAGGGTGTGCAGGTATTCCGCTTCGTAGTTTCCTGTGTCCAGGTGTTGGATGTGGAAGTCCAGGGTGTCTAGGTATTCCGCTCCGCAGTTTCCTGTGTCCAGGTGTCGGATGTGGAAGTTCAGGGTGTCCAGGTATTCCGCTTCGTAATTTTCTGTATCTAGGTGTCGGATATGGATGTCCAGGGTGTCCAGGTATTCCGCTTTGTAGTTCTCTGTATCTAGGTGTCGGATGTGGAAGTCCAGGGTGTGCAGGTACTCCGCTCCGTAGTTTCCTGTGTCCAGGTGTCGGATGTGGAAGTTCAGGGTGTCCATGTATTCCGCTTCGTAGTTTTCTGTACCTAGGTGTCGGATATGGAAGTCCAGGGTGTCCAGGTATTCCGCTTCGTAGTTCTCTGTATCTAGGTGTCGGATGTGGAAGTCCAGGGTGTGCAGGTATTCCGCTCCGTAGTTTCCTGTGTCCAGGTGTCGGATGTGGAAGTTCAGGGTGTCCAGGTATTCTGCTTCGTAGTTTTCCGTACCTAGGTGTCGGATGTGGAAGTTCAGGGTGTCCAGGTATTTCGCTCCGTAGTTTCCTGTGTCCAGGTATCGGATGTGGAAGTTCAGGGTGTCCAGGTATTCCGCTTCGTAGTTTTCTGTACCTAGGTGTCGGATGTGGAAGTCCACGGTGTCCAGGTATTCCGCTTCGTAGTTCTCTGTATCTAGGTGTCGGATGTGGAAGTCCAGGGTGTGCAGGTATTCCGCTTCGTAGTTTCCTGTGTCCAGGTGTTGGATGTGGAAGTCCAGGGTGTCTAGGTATTCCGCTCCGTAGTTTCCTGTGTCCAGGTGTCGGATGTGGAAGTTCAGGGTGTCCAGGTATTCCGCTTCGTAATTTTCTGTATCTAGGTGTCGGATATGGATGTCCAGGGTGTCCAGGTATTCCGCTTTGTAGTTCTCTGTATCTAGGTGTCGGATGTGGAAGTCCAGGGTGTGCAGGTACTCCGCTCCGTAGTTTCCTGTGTCCAGGTGTCGGATGTGGAAGTTCAGGGTGTCCATGTATTCCGCTTCGTAGTTTTCTGTACCTAGGTGTCGGATATGGAAGTTCAGGGTGTCCAGGTATTCCGCTTCGTAGTTTTCTGTACCTAGGTGACGGATATGGAAGTCCAGGGTGTCCAGGTATTCCGCTTCGTAGTTCTCTGTATCTAGGTGTCGGATGTGGAAGTCCAGGGTGTGCAGGTATTCCGCTCCGTAGTTTCCTGTGTCCAGGTGTCGGATGTGGAAGTTCAGGGTGTCCAGGTATTCTGCTTCGTAGTTTTCCGTACCTAGGTGTCGGATGTGGAAGTTCAGGGTGTCCAGGTATTTCGCTCCGTAGTTTCTTGTATCTAGGTACTGGATGTGGAAGTCCAGGGTGTCCAGGTATTCCGCTTCGTAATTCTCTGTATCTAGGTGTCGGATGTGGAAGTCCAGGGTGTCCAGGTATTCCGCTTCGTAATTTTCTGTATCTAGGTGTCGGATATGGAAGTCCAGGGTGTCCAGGTATTCCGCTTCGTAGTTCTCTGTATCTAGGTGTCGGATGTGGAAGTCCAGGGTGTGCAGGTATTCCGCTCCGTAGTTTCCTGTGTCAGGTGTCGGATGTGGAAGTTCAGGGTGTCCAGGTATTCCGCTTCGTAGTTTTCTGTACCTACGTGTCGGATATGGAAGTCCAGGGTGTCCAGGTATTCCGCTTCGTAGTTCTCTGTATCTAGGTGTCGGATGTGGAAGTCCAGGGTGTGCAGGTATTCCGCTTCGTAGTTTCCTGTGTCCAGATGTTGGATGTGGAAGTCCAGGGTGTCCAGGTATTCCGCTCCGTTGTTTCCTGTGTCTAGGTGTTGGATGTGGAAGTTCAGGGTGTCCAGGTATTCCGCTCCGTAGTGTCTTGTATCTAGGTACTGGATGTGGAAATCCAGGGTGTCCAGGTATTCCGCTTCGTAGTTTTCCGTACCTAGGTGTCGGATGTGGAAGTTCAGGGTGTCCAGGTATTTCGCTCCGTAGTTTCTTGTATCTAGGTACTGGATGTGGAAGTCCAGGGTGTCCAGGTATTCCGCTTCGTAATTCTCTGTATCTAGGTGTCGGATGTGGAAGTCCAGGGTGTCCAGGTATTCCGCTTCGTAATTTTCTGTATCTAGGTGTCGGATATGGAAGTCCAGGGTGTCCAGGTATTCCGCTTCGTAGTTCTCTGTATCTAGGTGTCGGATGTGGAAGTCCAGGATGTCCAGGTATTCCGCTTCGTAGTTTTCTGCATCTAGGTGTCGAATGTGGAAGTTCAGGGTGTCCAGGTATTCCTCTTCGTAGCTCTCTGTATTTATGTACTGGATGTGGAAGTCCAGGGTGTCCAGGTATTCCGCTCCGCAGTTTCCTGTGTCCAGGTATCGGATGTGGAAGTTCAGGGTGTCCAGGTATTCCGCTTCGTAGTTTTCTGTACCTAGGTGTCGGATGTGGAAGTCCACGGTGTCCAGGTATTCCGCTTCGTAGTTCTCTGTATCTAGGTGTCGGATGTGGAAGTCCAGGGTGTGCAGGTATTCCGCTTCGTAGTTTCCTGTGTCCAGATGTTGGATGTGGAAGTCCAGGGTGTCCAGGTATTCCGCTCCGTTGTTTCCTGTGTCTAGGTGTTGGATGTGGAAGTTCAGGGTGTCCAGGCATTCCGCTCCGTAGTTTCCTGTATCCAGGTGTCGGATTTGGAAGTTCAGGGTGTCCAGGTATTCCTCTTCGTAGCTCTCTGTATTTATGTACTGGATGTGGAAGTCCAGGGTGTCCAGGTATTCCGCTCCGCAGTTTCCTGTGTCCAGGTATCGGATGTGGAAGTTCAGGGTGTCCAGGTATTCCGCTTCGTAGTTTTCTGTACCTAGGTGTCGGATGTGGAAGTCCACGGTGTCCAGGTATTCCGCTTCGTAGTTCTCTGTATCTAGGTGTCGGATGTGGAAGTCCAGGGTGTGCAGGTATTCCGCTTCGTAGTTTCCTGTGTCCAGGTGTTGGATGTGGAAGTCCAGGGTGTCTAGGTATTCCGCTCCGTAGTTTCCTGTGTCCAGGTGTCGGATGTGGAAGTTCAGGGTGTCCAGGTATTCCGCTTCGTAATTTTCTGTATCTAGGTGTCGGATATGGATGTCCAGGGTGTCCAGGTATTCCGCTTTGTAGTTCTCTGTATCTAGGTGTCGGATGTGGAAGTCCAGGGTGTGCAGGTACTCCGCTCCGTAGTTTCCTGTGTCCAGGTGTCGGATGTGGAAGTTCAGGGTGTCCATGTATTCCGCTTCGTAGTTTTCTGTACCTAGGTGTCGGATATGGAAGTCCAGGGTGTCCAGGTATTCCGCTTCGTAGTTCTCTGTATCTAGGTGTCGGATGTGGAAGTCCAGGGTGTGCAGGTATTCCGCTCCGTAGTTTCCTGTGTCCAGGTGTCGGATGTGGAAGTTCAGGGTGTCCAGGTATTCTGCTTCGTAGTTTTCCGTACCTAGGTGTCGGATGTGGAAGTTCAGGGTGTCCAGGTATTTCGCTCCGTAGTTTCCTGTGTCCAGGTATCGGATGTGGAAGTTCAGGGTGTCCAGGTATTCCGCTTCGTAGTTTTCTGTACCTAGGTGTCGGATGTGGAAGTCCACGGTGTCCAGGTATTCCGCTTCGTAGTTCTCTGTATCTAGGTGTCGGATGTGGAAGTCCAGGGTGTGCAGGTATTCCGCTTCGTAGTTTCCTGTGTCCAGGTGTTGGATGTGGAAGTCCAGGGTGTCTAGGTATTCCGCTCCGTAGTTTCCTGTGTCCAGGTGTCGGATGTGGAAGTTCAGGGTGTCCAGGTATTCCGCTTCGTAATTTTCTGTATCTAGGTGTCGGATATGGATGTCCAGGGTGTCCAGGTATTCCGCTTTGTAGTTCTCTGTATCTAGGTGTCGGATGTGGAAGTCCAGGGTGTGCAGGTACTCCGCTCCGTAGTTTCCTGTGTCCAGGTGTCGGATGTGGAAGTTCAGGGTGTCCATGTATTCCGCTTCGTAGTTTTCTGTACCTAGGTGTCGGATATGGAAGTTCAGGGTGTCCAGGTATTCCGCTTCGTAGTTTTCTGTACCTAGGTGACGGATATGGAAGTCCAGGGTGTCCAGGTATTCCGCTTCGTAGTTCTCTGTATCTAGGTGTCGGATGTGGAAGTCCAGGGTGTGCAGGTATTCCGCTCCGTAGTTTCCTGTGTCCAGGTGTCGGATGTGGAAGTTCAGGGTGTCCAGGTATTCTGCTTCGTAGTTTTCCGTACCTAGGTGTCGGATGTGGAAGTTCAGGGTGTCCAGGTATTTCGCTCCGTAGTTTCTTGTATCTAGGTACTGGATGTGGAAGTCCAGGGTGTCCAGGTATTCCGCTTCGTAATTCTCTGTATCTAGGTGTCGGATGTGGAAGTCCAGGGTGTCCAGGTATTCCGCTTCGTAATTTTCTGTATCTAGGTGTCGGATATGGAAGTCCAGGGTGTCCAGGTATTCCGCTTCGTAGTTCTCTGTATCTAGGTGTCGGATGTGGAAGTCCAGGGTGTGCAGGTATTCCGCTCCGTAGTTTCCTGTGTCAGGTGTCGGATGTGGAAGTTCAGGGTGTCCAGGTATTCCGCTTCGTAGTGTTCTGTACCTACGTGTCGGATATGGAAGTCCAGGGTGTCCAGGTATTCCGCTTCGTAGTTCTCTGTATCTAGGTGTCGGATGTGGAAGTCCAGGGTGTGCAGGTATTCCGCTTCGTAGTTTCCTGTGTCCAGATGTTGGATGTGGAAGTCCAGGGTGTCCAGGTATTCCGCTCCGTTGTTTCCTGTGTCTAGGTGTTGGATGTGGAAGTTCAGGGTGTCCAGGTATTCCGCTCCGTAGTGTCTTGTATCTAGGTTCTGGATGTGGAAATCCAGGGTGTCCAGGTATTCCGCTTCGTAGTTTTCCGTACCTAGGTGTCGGATGTGGAAGTTCAGGGTGTCCAGGTATTTCGCTCCGTAGTTTCTTGTATCTAGGTACTGGATGTGGAAGTCCAGGGTGTCCAGGTATTCCGCTTCGTAATTCTCTGTATCTAGGTGTCGGATGTGGAAGTCCAGGGTGTCCAGGTATTCCGCTTCATAGTTCTCTGTATCTAGGTGTCGGATGTGGAAGTCCAGGGTGTGCAGGTATTCCGCTCCGTAGTTTCCTGTGTCCAGGTGTCGGATGTGGAAGTTCAGGGTGTCCAGGTATTCCGCTTCGTAATTTTCTGTATCTAGGTGTCGGATATGGATGTCCAGGGTGTCCAGGTATTCCGCTTCGTAGTTCTCTGTATCTAGGTGTCGGATGTGGAAGTCCAGGGTGTGCAGGTATTCCGCTCCGTAGTTTCCTGTGTCCAGGTGTCGGATGTGGAAGTTCAGGGTGTCCATGTATTCCGCTTCGTAGTTTTCTGTACCTAGGTGTCGGATATGGAAGTTCAGGGTGTCCAGGTATTCCGCTTCGTAATTCTCTGTATCTAGGTGTCGGATGTGGAAGTCCAGGGTGTCCAGGTATTCCGCTTCGTAATTTTCTGTATCTAGGTGTCGGATATGGAAGTCCAGGGTGTCCAGGTATTCCGCTTCGTACTTCTCTGTATCTAGGTGTCGGATGTGGAAGTCCAGGATGTCCAGGTATTCCGCTTCGTAGTTTTCTGCATCTAGGTGTCGGATGTGGAAGTTCAGGGTGTCCAGGTATTCCGCTCCGTAGTTTCTTGTATCTAGGTACTGGATGTGGAGGTCCAGGGTATCCAGGCATTCCGCTCCGTAGTTTCCTGTATCCAGGTGTCGGATGTGGAAGTTCAGGGTGTCCAGGTATTCCTCTTCGTAGCTCTGTGTATTTATGTACTGGATGTGGAAGTCCAGGGTGTCCAGGTATTCCGCTCCGCAGTTTCCTGTGTCCAGGTATCGGATGTGGAAGTTCAGGGTGTCCAGGTATTCCGCTTCGTAGTTTTCTGTACCTAGGTGTCGGATGTGGAAGTCCACGGTGTCCAGGTATTCCGCTTCGTAGTTCTCTGTATCTAGGTGTCGGATGTGGAAGTCCAGGGTGTGCAGGTATTCCGCTTCGTAGTTTCCTGTGTCCAGGTGTTGGATGTGGAAGTCCAGGGTGTCTAGGTATTCCGCTCCGTAGTTTCCTGTGTCCAGGTGTCGGATGTGGAAGTTCAGGGTGTCCAGGTATTCCGCTTCGTAATTTTCTGTATCTAGGTGTCGGATATGGATGTCCAGGGTGTCCAGGTATTCCGCTTCGTAGTTCTCTGTATCTAGGTGTCGGATGTGGAAGTCCAGGGTGTGCAGGTACTCCGCTCCGTAGTTTCCTGTGTCCAGGTGTCGGATGTGGAAGTTCAGGGTGTCCATGTATTCCGCTTCGTAGTTTTCTGTACCTAGGTGTCGGATATGGAAGTTCAGGGTGTCCAGGTATTCCGCTTCGTAGTTTTCTGTACCTAGGTGTCGGATATGGAAGTCCAGGGTGTCCAGGTATTCCGCTTCGTAGTTCTCTGTATCTAGGTGTCGGATGTGGAAGTCCAGGGTGTGCAGGTATTCCGCTCCGTAGTTTCCTGTGTCCAGGTGTCGGATGTGGAAGTTCAGGGTGTCCAGGTATTCTGCTTCGTAGTTTTCCGTACCTAGGTGTCGGATGTGGAAGTTCAGGGTGTCCAGGTATTTCGCTCCGTAGTTTCTTGTATCTAGGTACTGGATGTGGAAGTCCAGGGTGTCCAGGTATTCCGCTTCGTAATTCTCTGTATCTAGGTGTCGGATGTGGAAGTCCAGGGTGTCCAGGTATTCCGCTTCGTAATTTTCTGTATCTAGGTGTCGGATATGGAAGTCCAGGGTGTCCAGGTATTCCGCTTCGTAGTTCTCTGTATCTAGGTGTCGGATGTGGAAGTCCAGGGTGTGCAGGTATTCCGCTCCGTAGTGTCCTGTGTCCAGGTGTCGGATGTGGAAGTTCAGGGTGTCCAGGTATTCCGCTTCGTAGTTTTCTGTACCTAGGTGTCGGATGTGGAAGTCCACGGTGTCCAGGTATTCCGCTTCGTAGTTCTCTGTATCTAGGTGTCGGATGTGGAAGTCCAGGGTGTGCAGGTATTCCGCTTCGTAGTTTCCTGTGTCCAGGTGTTGGATGTGGAAGTCCAGGGTGTCTAGGTATTCCGCTCCGTAGTTTCCTGTGTCCAGGTGTCGGATGTGGAAGTTCAGGGTGTCCAGGTATTCCGCTTCGTAATTTTCTGTATCTAGGTGTCGGATATGGATGTCCAGGGTGTCCAGGTATTCCGCTTCGTAGTTTTCCGTACCTAGGTGTCGGATGTGGAAGTTCAGGGTGTCCAGGTATTTCGCTCCGTAGTTTCTTGTATCTAGGTACTGGATGTGGAAGTCCAGGGTGTCCAGGTATTCCGCTTCGTAATTCTCTGTATCTAGGTGTCGGATGTGGAAGTCCAGGGTGTCCAGGTATTCCGCTTCATAGTTCTCTGTATCTAGGTGTCGGATGTGGAAGTCCAGGGTGTGCAGGTATTCCGCTCCGTAGTTTCCTGTGTCCAGGTGTCGGATGTGGAAGTTCAGGGTGTCCAGGTATTCCGCTTCGTAATTTTCTGTATCTAGGTGTCGGATATGGATGTCCAGGGTGTCCAGGTATTCCGCTTCGTAGTTCTCTGTATCTAGGTGTCGGATGTGGAAGTCCAGGGTGTGCAGGTATTCCGCTCCGTAGTTTCCTGTGTCCAGGTGTCGGATGTGGAAGTTCAGGGTGTCCATGTATTCCGCTTCGTTGTTTTCTGTACCTAGGTGTCGGATATGGAAGTTCAGGGTGTCCAGGTATTCCGCTTCGTAATTCTCTGTATCTAGGTGTCGGATGTGGAAGTCCAGGGTGTCCAGGTATTCCGCTTCGTAATTTTCTGTATCTAGGTGTCGGATATGGAAGTCCAGGGTGTCCAGGTATTCCGCTTCGTACTTCTCTGTATCTAGGTGTCGGATGTGGAAGTCCAGGATGTCCAGGTATTCCGCTTCGTAGTTTTCTGCATCTAGGTGTCGGATGTGGAAGTTCAGGGTGTCCAGGTATTCCGCTCCGTAGTTTCTTGTATCTAGGTACTGGATGTGGAGGTCCAGGGTATCCAGGCATTCCGCTCCGTAGTTTCCTGTATCCAGGTGTCGGATGTGGAAGTTCAGGGTGTCCAGGTATTCCTCTTCGTAGCTCTCTGTATTTATGTACTGGATGTGGAAGTCCAGGGTGTCCAGGTATTCCGCTCCGCAGTTTCCTGTGTCCAGGTATCGGATGTGGAAGTTCAGGGTGTCCAGGTATTCCGCTTCGTAGTTTTCTGTACCTAGGTGTCGGATGTGGAAGTCCACGGTGTCCAGGTATTCCGCTTCGTAGTTCTCTGTATCTAGGTGTCGGATGTGGAAGTCCAGGGTGTGCAGGTATTCCGCTTCGTAGTTTCCTGTGTCCAGGTGTTGGATGTGGAAGTCCAGGGTGTCTAGGTATTCCGCTCCGTAGTTTCCTGTGTCCAGGTGTCGGATGTGCAAGTTCAGGGTGTCCAGGTATTCCGCTTCGTAATTTTCTGTATCTAGGTGTCGGATATGGATGTCCAGGGTGTCCAGGTATTCCGCTTCGTAGTTCTCTGTATCTAGGTGTCGGATGTGGAAGTCCAGGGTGTGCAGGTACTCCGCTCCGTAGTTTCCTGTGTCCAGGTGTCGGATGTGGAAGTTCAGGGTGTCCATGTATTCCGCTTCGTAGTTTTCTGAACCTAGGTGTCGGATATGGAAGTTCAGGGTGTCCAGGTATTCCGCTTCGTAGTTTTCTGTACCTAGGTGTCGGATATGGAAGTCCAGGGTGTCCAGGTATTCCGCTTCGTAGTTCTCTGTATCTAGGTGTCGGATGTGGAAGTCCAGGGTGTGCAGGTATTCCGCTCCGTAGTTTCCTGTGTCCAGGTGTCGGATGTGGAAGTTCAGGGTGTCCAGGTATTCTGCTTCGTAGTTTTCCGTACCTAGGTGTCGGATGTGGAAGTTCAGGGTGTCCAGGTATTTCGCTCCGTAGTTTCTTGTATCTAGGTACTGGATGTGGAAGTCCAGGGTGTCCAGGTATTCCGCTTCGTAATTCTCTGTATCTAGGTGTCGGATGTGGAAGTCCAGGGTGTCCAGGTATTCCGCTTCGTAATTTTCTGTATCTAGGTGTCGGATATGGAAGTCCAGGGTGTCCAGGTATTCCGCTTCGTAGTTCTCTGTATCTAGGTGTCGGATGTGGAAGTCCAGGGTGTGCAGGTATTCCGCTCCGTAGTGTCCTGTGTCCAGGTGTCGGATGTGGAAGTTCAGGGTGTCCAGGTATTCCGCTTCGTAGTTTCCTGTGTCCAGGTGTCGGATGTGGAAGTTCAGGGTGTCCAGGTATTCCGCTTCGTAGTTCTCTGTATCTAGGTGTCGGATGTGGAAGTCCAGGGTGTGCAGGTATTCCGCTTCGTAGTTTCCTGTGTCCAGGTGTTGGATGTGGAAGTCCAGGGTGTCTAGGTATTCCGCTCCGTAGTTTCCTGTGTCCAGGTGTCGGATGTGGAAGTTCAGGGTGTCCAGGTATTCCGCTTCGTAATTTTCTGTATCTAGGTGTCGGATATGGATGTCCAGGGTGTCCAGGTATTCCGCTTCGTAGTTCTCTGTATCTAGGTGTCGGATGTGGAAGTCCAGGGTGTGCAGGTACTCCGCTCCGTAGTTTCCTGTGTCCAGGTGTCGGATGTGGAAGTTCAGGGTGTCCATGTATTCCGCTTCGTAGTTTTCTGTACCTAGGTGTCGGATATGGAAGTTCAGGGTGTCCAGGTATTCCGCTTCGTAGTTTTCTGTACCTAGGTGTCGGATATGGAAGTCCAGGGTGTCCAGGTATTCCGCTTCGTAGTTCTCTGTATCTAGGTGTCGGATGTGGAAGTCCAGGGTGTGCAGGTATTCCGCTCCGTAGTTTCCTGTGTCCAGGTGTCGGATGTGGAAGTTCAGGGTGTCCAGGTATTCTGCTTCGTAGTTTTCCGTACCTAGGTGTCGGATGTGGAAGTTCAGGGTGTCCAGGTATTTCGCTCCGTAGTTTCTTGTATCTAGGTACTGGATGTGGAAGTCCAGGGTGTCCAGGTATTCCGCTTCGTAATTCTCTGTATCTAGGTGTCGGATGTGGAAGTCCAGGGTGTCCAGGTATTCCGCTTCGTAATTTTCTGTATCTAGGTGTCGGATATGGAAGTCCAGGGTGTCCAGGTATTCCGCTTCGTACTTCTCTGTATCTAGGTGTCGGATGTGGAAGTCCAGGATGTCCAGGTATTCCGCTTCGTAGTTTTCTGCATCTAGGTGTCGGATGTGGAAGTTCAGGGTGTCCAGGTATTCCGCTCCGTAGTTTCTTGTATCTAGGTACTGGATGTGGAGGTCCAGGGTATCCAGGCATTCCGCTCCGTAGTTTCCTGTATCCAGGTGTCGGATGTGGAAGTTCAGGGTGTCCAGGTATTCCTCTTCGTAGCTCTCTGTATTTATGTACTGGATGTGGAAGTCCAGGGTGTCCAGGTATTCCGCTCCGCAGTTTCCTGTGTCCAGGTATCGGATGTGGAAGTTCAGGGTGTCCAGGTATTCCGCTTCGTAATTTTCTGTATCTAGGTGTCGGATATGGAAGTCCAGGGTGTGCAGGTATTCCGCTTCGTAGTTTCCTGTGTCCAGGTGTTGGATGTGGAAGTCCAGGGTGTCTAGGTATTCCGCTCCGTAGTTTCCTGTGTCCAGGTGTCGGATGTGGAAGTTCAGGGTGTCCAGGTATTCCGCTTCGTAATTTTCTGTATCTAGGTGTCGGATATGGATGTCCAGGGTGTCCAGGTATTCCACTTCGTAGTTCTCTGTATCTAGGTGTCGGATGTGGAAGTCCAGGGTGTGCAGGTACTCCGCTCCGTAGTTTCCTGTGTCCAGGTGTCGGATGTGGAAGTTCAGGGTGTCCATGTATTCCGCTTCGTAGTTTTCTGTACCTAGGTGTCGGATATGGAAGTTCAGGGTGTCCAGGTATTCCGCTTCGTAGTTTTCTGTACCTAGGTGTCGGATATGGAAGTCCAGGGTGTCCAGGTATTCCGCTTCGTAGTTCTCTGTATCTAGGTGTCGGATGTGGAAGTCCAGGGTGTGCAGGTATTCCGCTCCGTAGTTTCCTGTGTCCAGGTGTCGGATGTGGAAGTTCAGGGTGTCCAGGTATTCTGCTTCGTAGTTTTCCGTACCTAGGTGTCGGATGTGGAAGTTCAGGGTGTCCAGGTATTTCGCTCCGTAGTTTCTTGTATCTAGGTACTGGATGTGGAAGTCCAGGGTGTCCAGGTATTCCGCTTCGTAATTCTCTGTATCTAGGTGTCGGATGTGGAAGTCCAGGGTGTCCAGGTATTCCGCTTCGTAATTTTCTGTATCTAGGTGTCGGATATGGAAGTCCAGGGTGTCCAGGTATTCCGCTTCGTAGTTCTCTGTATCTAGGTGTCGGATGTGGAAGTCCAGGGTGTGCAGGTATTCCGCTCCGTAGTGTCCTGTGTCCAGGTGTCGGATGTGGAAGTTCAGGGTGTCCAGGTATTCCGCTTCGTAGTTTTCTGTACCTAGGTGTCGGATGTGGAAGTCCACGGTGTCCAGGTATTCCGCTTCGTAGTTCTCTGTATCTAGGTGTCGGATGTGGAAGTCCAGGGTGTGCAGGTATTCCGCTTCGTAGTTTCCTGTGTCCAGGTGTTGGATGTGGAAGTCCAGGGTGTCTAGGTATTCCGCTCCGTAGTTTCCTGTGTCCAGGTGTCGGATGTGGAAGTTCAGGGTGTCCAGGTATTCCGCTTCGTAATTTTCTGTATCTAGGTGTCGGATATGGATGTCCAGGGTGTCCAGGTATTCCGCTTCGTAGTTTTCCGTACCTAGGTGTCGGATGTGGAAGTTCAGGGTGTCCAGGTATTTCGCTCCGTAGTTTCTTGTATCTAGGTACTGGATGTGGAAGTCCAGGGTGTCCAGGTATTCCGCTTCGTAATTCTCTGTATCTAGGTGTCGGATGTGGAAGTCCAGGGTGTGCAGGTACTCCGCTCCGTAGTTTCCTGTGTCCAGGTGTCGGATGTGGAAGTTCAGGGTGTCCATGTATTCCGCTTCGTAGTTTTCTGTACCTAGGTGTCGGATATGGAAGTTCAGGGTGTCCAGGTATTCCGCTTCGTAGTTTTCTGTACCTAGGTGTCGGATATGGAAGTCCAGGGTGTCCAGGTATTCCGCTTCGTAGTTCTCTGTATCTAGGTGTCGGATGTGGAAGTCCAGGGTGTGCAGGTATTCCGCTCCGTAGTTTCCTGTGTCCAGGTGTCGGATGTGGAAGTTCAGGGTGTCCAGGTATTCTGCTTCGTAGTTTTCCGTACCTAGGTGTCGGATGTGGAAGTTCAGGGTGTCCAGGTATTTCGCTCCGTAGTTTCTTGTATCTAGGTACTGGATGTGGAAGTCCAGGGTGTCCAGGTATTCCGCTTCGTAATTCTCTGTATCTAGGTGTCGGAAGTGGAAGTCCAGGGTGTCCAGGTATTCCGCTTCGTAATTTTCTGTATCTAGGTGTCGGATATGGAAGTCCAGGGTGTCCAGGTATTCCGCTTCGTAGTTCTCTGTATCTAGGTGTCGGATGTGGAAGTCCAGGGTGTGCAGGTATTCCGCTCCGTAGTGTCCTGTGTCCAGGTGTCGGATGTGGAAGTTCAGGGTGTCCAGGTATTCCGCTTCGTAGTTTTCTGTACCTAGGTGTCGGATGTGGAAGTCCACGGTGTCCAGGTATTCCGCTTCGTAGTTCTCTGTATCTAGGTGTCGGATGTGGAAGTCCAGGGTGTGCAGGTATTCCGCTTCGTAGTTTCCTGTGTCCAGGTGTTGGATGTGGAAGTCCAGGGTGTCTAGGTATTCCGCTCCGTAGTTTCCTGTGTCCAGGTGTCGGATGTGGAAGTTCAGGGTGTCCAGGTATTCCGCTTCGTAATTTTCTGTATCTAGGTGTCGGATATGGATGTCCAGGGTGTCCAGGTATTCCGCTTCGTAGTTTTCCGTACCTAGGTGTCGGATGTGGAAGTTCAGGGTGTCCAGGTATTTCGCTCCGTAGTTTCTTGTATCTAGGTACTGGATGTGGAAGTCCAGGGTGTCCAGGTATTCCGCTTCGTAATTCTCTGTATCTAGGTGTCGGATGTGGAAGTCCAGGGTGTCCAGGTATTCCGCTTCATAGTTCTCTGTATCTAGGTGTCGGATGTGGAAGTCCAGGGTGTGCAGGTATTCCGCTCCGTAGTTTCCTGTGTCCAGGTGTCGGATGTGGAAGTTCAGGGTGTCCAGGTATTCCGCTTCGTAATTTTCTGTATCTAGGTGTCGGATATGGATGTCCAGGGTGTCCAGGTATTCCGCTTCGTAGTTCTCTGTATCTAGGTGTCGGATGTGGAAGTCCAGGGTGTGCAGGTATTCCGCTCCGTAGTTTCCTGTGTCCAGGTGTCGGATGTGGAAGTTCAGGGTGTCCATGTATTCCGCTTCGTAGTTTTCTGTACCTAGGTGTCGGATATGGAAGTTCAGGGTGTCCAGGTATTCCGCTTCGTAATTCTCTGTATCTAGGTGTCGGATGTGGAAGTCCAGGGTGTCCAGGTATTCCGCTTCGTAATTTTCTGTATCTAGGTGTCGGATATGGAAGTCCAGGGTGTCCAGGTATTCCGCTTCGTACTTCTCTGTATCTAGGTGTCGGATGTGGAAGTCCAGGATGTCCAGGTATTCCGCTTCGTAGTTTTCTGCATCTAGGTGTCGGATGTGGAAGTTCAGGGTGTCCAGGTATTCCGCTCCGTAGTTTCTTGTATCTAGGTACTGGATGTGGAGGTCCAGGGTATCCAGGCATTCCGCTCCGTAGTTTCCTGTATCCAGGTGTCGGATGTGGAAGTTCAGGGTGTCCAGGTATTCCTCTTCGTAGCTCTCTGTATTTATGTACTGGATGTGGAAGTCCAGGGTGTCCAGGTATTCCGCTCCGCAGTTTCCTGTGTCCAGGTATCGGATGTGGAAGTTCAGGGTGTCCAGGTATTCCGCTTCGTAGTTTTCTGTACCTAGGTGTCGGATGTGGAAGTCCACGGTGTCCAGGTATTCCGCTTCGTAGTTCTCTGTATCTAGGTGTCGGATGTGGAAGTCCAGGGTGTGCAGGTATTCCGCTTCGTAGTTTCCTGTGTCCAGGTGTTGGATGTGGAAGTCCAGGGTGTCTAGGTATTCCGCTCCGTAGTTTCCTGTGTCCAGGTGTCGGATGTGCAAGTTCAGGGTGTCCAGGTATTCCGCTTCGTAATTTTCTGTATCTAGGTGTCGGATATGGATGTCCAGGGTGTCCAGGTATTCCGCTTCGTAGTTCTCTGTATCTAGGTGTCGGATGTGGAAGTCCAGGGTGTGCAGGTACTCCGCTCCGTAGTTTCCTGTGTCCAGGTGTCGGATGTGGAAGTTCAGGGTGTCCATGTATTCCGCTTCGTAGTTTTCTGAACCTAGGTGTCGGATATGGAAGTTCAGGGTGTCCAGGTATTCCGCTTCGTAGTTTTCTGTACCTAGGTGTCGGATATGGAAGTCCAGGGTGTCCAGGTATTCCGCTTCGTAGTTCTCTGTATCTAGGTGTCGGATGTGGAAGTCCAGGGTGTGCAGGTATTCCGCTCCGTAGTTTCCTGTGTCCAGGTGTCGGATGTGGAAGTTCAGGGTGTCCAGGTATTCTGCTTCGTAGTTTTCCGTACCTAGGTGTCGGATGTGGAAGTTCAGGGTGTCCAGGTATTTCGCTCCGTAGTTTCTTGTATCTAGGTACTGGATGTGGAAGTCCAGGGTGTCCAGGTATTCCGCTTCGTAATTCTCTGTATCTAGGTGTCGGATGTGGAAGTCCAGGGTGTCCAGGTATTCCGCTTCGTAATTTTCTGTATCTAGGTGTCGGATATGGAAGTCCAGGGTGTCCAGGTATTCCGCTTCGTAGTTCTCTGTATCTAGGTGTCGGATGTGGAAGTCCAGGGTGTGCAGGTATTCCGCTCCGTAGTGTCCTGTGTCCAGGTGTCGGATGTGGAAGTTCAGGGTGTCCAGGTATTCCGCTTCGTAGTTTCCTGTGTCCAGGTGTCGGATGTGGAAGTTCAGGGTGTCCAGGTATTCCGCTTCGTAGTTCTCTGTATCTAGGTGTCGGATGTGGAAGTCCAGGGTGTGCAGGTATTCCGCTTCGTAGTTTCCTGTGTCCAGGTGTTGGATGTGGAAGTCCAGGGTGTCTAGGTATTCCGCTCCGTAGTTTCCTGTGTCCAGGTGTCGGATGTGGAAGTTCAGGGTGTCCAGGTATTCCGCTTCGTAATTTTCTGTATCTAGGTGTCGGATATGGATGTCCAGGGTGTCCAGGTATTCCGCTTCGTAGTTCTCTGTATCTAGGTGTCGGATGTGGAAGTCCAGGGTGTGCAGGTACTCCGCTCCGTAGTTTCCTGTGTCCAGGTGTCGGATGTGGAAGTTCAGGGTGTCCATGTATTCCGCTTCGTAGTTTTCTGTACCTAGGTGTCGGATATGGAAGTTCAGGGTGTCCAGGTATTCCGCTTCGTAGTTTTCTGTACCTAGGTGTCGGATATGGAAGTCCAGGGTGTCCAGGTATTCCGCTTCGTAGTTCTCTGTATCTAGGTGTCGGATGTGGAAGTCCAGGGTGTGCAGGTATTCCGCTCCGTAGTTTCCTGTGTCCAGGTGTCGGATGTGGAAGTTCAGGGTGTCCAGGTATTCTGCTTCGTAGTTTTCCGTACCTAGGTGTCGGATGTGGAAGTTCAGGGTGTCCAGGTATTTCGCTCCGTAGTTTCTTGTATCTAGGTACTGGATGTGGAAGTCCAGGGTGTCCAGGTATTCCGCTTCGTAATTCTCTGTATCTAGGTGTCGGATGTGGAAGTCCAGGGTGTCCAGGTATTCCGCTTCGTAATTTTCTGTATCTAGGTGTCGGATATGGAAGTCCAGGGTGTCCAGGTATTCCGCTTCGTACTTCTCTGTATCTAGGTGTCGGATGTGGAAGTCCAGGATGTCCAGGTATTCCGCTTCGTAGTTTTCTGCATCTAGGTGTCGGATGTGGAAGTTCAGGGTGTCCAGGTATTCCGCTCCGTAGTTTCTTGTATCTAGGTACTGGATGTGGAGGTCCAGGGTATCCAGGCATTCCGCTCCGTAGTTTCCTGTATCCAGGTGTCGGATGTGGAAGTTCAGGGTGTCCAGGTATTCCTCTTCGTAGCTCTCTGTATTTATGTACTGGATGTGGAAGTCCAGGGTGTCCAGGTATTCCGCTCCGCAGTTTCCTGTGTCCAGGTATCGGATGTGGAAGTTCAGGGTGTCCAGGTATTCCGCTTCGTAATTTTCTGTATCTAGGTGTCGGATATGGAAGTCCAGGGTGTGCAGGTATTCCGCTCCGTAGTTTCCTGTGTCCAGGTGTCGGATGTGGAAGTTCAGGGTGTCCAGGTATTCTGCTTCGTAGTTTTCCGTACCTAGGTGTCGGATGTGGAAGTTCATTGTGTCCAGGTATTTCGCTCCGTAGTTTCTTGTATCTAGGTACTGGATGTGGAAGTCCAGGGTGTCCAGGTATTCCGCTTCGTAATTCTCTGTATCTAGGTGTCGGATGTGGAAGTCCAGGGTGTCCAGGTATTCCGCTTCGTAATGTTCTGTATCTAGGTGTCGGATATTTAAGTCCAGGGTGTGCAGGTATTCCGCTCCGTAGTTTCCTGTGTCCAGGTGTCGGATGTGGAAGTTCAGGGTGTCCAGGTATTCCGCTTCGTAGTTTTCTGTACCTACGTGTCGGATATGGAAGTCCAGGGTGTCCAGGTATTCCGCTTCGTAGTTCTCTGTATCTAGGTGTCGGATGTGGAAGTCCAGGGTGTGCAGGTATTCCGCTTCGTAGTTTCCTGTGTCCAGATGTTGGATGTGGAAGTCCAGGGTGTCCAGGTATTCCGCTCCGTTGTTTCCTGTGTCTAGGTGTTGGATGTGGAAGTTCAGGGTGTCCAGGTATTCCGCTCCGTAGTGTCTTGTATCTAGGTACTGGATGTGGAAATCCAGGGTGTCCAGGTATTCCGCTTCGTAGTTTTCCGTACCTAGGTGTCGGATGTGGAAGTTCAGGGTGTCCAGGTATTTCGCTCCGTAGTTTCTTGTATCTAGGTACTGGATGTGGAAGTCCAGGGTGTCCAGGTATTCCGCTTCGTAATTCTCTGTATCTAGGTGTCGGATGTGGAAGTCCAGGGTGTCCAGGTATTCCGCTTCGTAGTTCTCTGTATCTAGGTGTCGGATGTGGAAGTCCAGGGTGTGCAGGTATTCCGCTTCGTAGTTTCCTGTGTCCAGATGTTGGATGTGGAAGTTCAGGGTCTCCAGGTATTCCGCTCCGTTGTTTCCTGTGTCTAGGTGTTGGATGTGGAAGTTCAGGGTGTCCAGGTATTCCGCTCCGTAGTGTCTTGTATCTAGGTACTGGATGTGGAAGTCCAGGGTGTCCAGGTATTCCGCTCCGTAGTTTCCTGTGTCCAGGAGTCGGATGTGGAAGTTCAGGGTGTCCAGGTATTCCGCTTCGTAATTTTCTGTATCTAGGTGTCGGATATGGATGTCCAGGGTGTCCAGGTATTCCGCTTCGTAGTTCTCTGTATCTAGGTGTCGGATGTGGAAGTCCAGGGTGTGCAGGTATTCCGCTCCGTAGTTTCCTGTGTCCAGGTGTCGGATGTGGAAGTTCAGGGTGTCCATGTATTCCGCTTCGTAGTTTTCTGTACCTAGGTGTCGGATATGGAAGTTCAGGGTGTCCAGGTATTCCGCTTCGTAATTCTCTGTATCTAGGTGTCGGATGTGGAAGTCCAGGGTGTCCAGGTATTCCGCTTCGTAATTTTCTGTATCTAGGTGTCGGATATGGAAGTCCAGGGTGTCCAGGTATTCCGCTTCGTACTTCTCTGTATCTAGGTGTCGGATGTGGAAGTCCAGGATGTCCAGGTATTCCGCTTCGTAGTTTTCTGCATCTAGGTGTCGGATGTGGAAGTTCAGGGTGTCCAGGTATTCCGCTCCGTAGTTTCTTGTATCTAGGTACTGGATGTGGAGGTCCAGGGTATCCAGGCATTCCGCTCCGTAGTTTCCTGTATCCAGGTGTCGGATGTGGAAGTTCAGGGTGTCCAGGTATTCCTCTTCGTAGCTCTCTGTATTTATGTACTGGATGTGGAAGTCCAGGGTGTCCAGGTATTCCGCTCCGCAGTTTCCTGTGTCCAGGTATCGGATGTGGAAGTTCAGGGTGTCCAGGTATTCCGCTTCGTAGTTTTCTGTACCTAGGTGTCGGATGTGGAAGTCCACGGTGTCCAGGTATTCCGCTTCGTAGTTCTCTGTATCTAGGTGTCGGATGTGGAAGTCCAGGGTGTGCAGGTATTCCGCTTCGTAGTTTCCTGTGTCCATGTGTTGGATGTGGAAGTCCAGGGTGTCTAGGTATTCCGCTCCGTAGTTTCCTGTGTCCAGGTGTCGGATGTGGAAGTTCAGGGTGTCCAGGTATTCCGCTTCGTAATTTTCTGTATCTAGGTGTCGGATATGGATGTCCAGGGTGTCCAGGTATTCCGCTTCGTAGTTCTCTGTATCTAGGTGTCGGATGTGGAAGTCCAGGGTGTGCAGGTATTCCGCTCCGTAGTGTCCTGTGTCCAGGTGTCGGATGTGGAAGTTCAGGGTGTCCAGGTATTCCGCTTCGTAGTTTTCTGTACCTAGGTGTCGGATGTGGAAGTCCACGGTGTCCAGGTATTCCGCTTCGTAGTTCTCTGTATCTAGGTGTCGGATGTGGAAGTCCAGGGTGTGCAGGTATTCCGCTTCGTAGTTTCCTGTGTCCAGGTGTTGGATGTGGAAGTCCAGGGTGTCTAGGTATTCCGCTCCGTAGTTTCCTGTGTCCAGGTGTCGGATGTGGAAGTTCAGGGTGTCCAGGTATTCCGCTTCGTAATTTTCTGTATCTAGGTGTCGGATATGGATGTCCAGGGTGTCCAGGTATTCCGCTTCGTAGTTCTCTGTATCTAGGTGTCGGATGTGGAAGTCCAGGGTGTGCAGGTACTCCGCTCCGTAGTTTCCTGTGTCCAGGTGTCGGATGTGGAAGTTCAGGGTGTCCATGTATTCCGCTTCGTAGTTTTCTGTACCTAGGTGTCGGATATGGAAGTTCAGGGTGTCCAGGTATTCCGCTTCGTAGTTTTCTGTACCTAGGTGTCGGATATGGAAGTCCAGGGTGTCCAGGTATTCCGCTTCGTAGTTCTCTGTATCTAGGTGTCGGATGTGGAAGTCCAGGGTGTGCAGGTATTCCGCTCCGTAGTTTCCTGTGTCCAGGTGTCGGATGTGGAAGTTCAGGGTGTCCAGGTATTCTGCTTCGTAGTTTTCCGTACCTAGGTGTCGGATGTGGAAGTTCAGGGTGTCCAGGTATTTCGCTCCGTAGTTTCTTGTATCTAGGTACTGGATGTGGAAGTCCAGGGTGTCCAGGTATTCCGCTTCGTAATTCTCTGTATCTAGGTGTCGGATGTGGAAGTCCAGGGTGTCCAGGTATTCCGCTTCGTAATTTTCTGTATCTAGGTGTCGGATATGGAAGTCCAGGGTGTCCAGGTATTCCGCTTCGTACTTCTCTGTATCTAGGTGTCGGATGTGGAAGTCCAGGATGTCCAGGTATTCCGCTTCGTAGTTTTCTGCATCTAGGTGTCGGATGTGGAAGTTCAGGGTGTCCAGGTATTCCGCTCCGTAGTTTCTTGTATCTAGGTACTGGATGTGGAGGTCCAGGGTATCCGGGCATTCCGCTCCGTAGTTTCCTGTATCCAGGTGTCGGATGTGGAAGTTCAGGGTGTCCAGGTATTCCTCTTCGTAGCTCTCTGTATTTATGTACTGGATGTGGAAGTCCAGGGTGTCCAGGTATTCCGCTCCGCAGTTTCCTGTGTCCAGGTATCGGATGTGGAAGTTCAGGGTGTCCAGGTATTCCGCTTCGTAGTTTTCTGTACCTAGGTGTCGGATGTGGAAGTCCACGGTGTCCAGGTATTCCGCTTCGTAGTTCTCTGTATCTAGGTGTCGGATGTGGAAGTCCAGGGTGTGCAGGTATTCCGCTTCGTAGTTTCCTGTGTCCAGGTGTTGGATGTGGAAGTCCAGGGTGTCTAGGTATTCCGCTCCGTAGTTTCCTGTGTCCAGGTGTCGGATGTGGAAGTTCAGGGTGTCCAGGTATTCCGCTTCGTAATTTTCTGTATCTAGGTGTCGGATATGGATGTCCAGGGTGTCCAGGTATTCCGCTTCGTAGTTCTCTGTATCTAGGTGTCGGATGTGGAAGTCCAGGGTGTGCAGGTACTCCGCTCCGTAGTTTCCTGTGTCCAGGTGTCGGATGTGGAAGTTCAGGGTGTCCATGTATTCCGCTTCGTAGTTTTCTGTACCTAGGTGTCGGATATGGAAGTTCAGGGTGTCCAGGTATTCCGCTTCGTAGTTTTCTGTACCTAGGTGTCGGATATGGAAGTCCAGGGTGTCCAGGTATTCCGCTTCGTAGTTCTCTGTATCTAGGTGTCGGATGTGGAAGTCCAGGGTGTGCAGGTATTCCGCTCCGTAGTTTCCTGTGTCCAGGTGTCGGATGTGGAAGTTCAGGGTGTCCAGGTATTCTGCTTCGTAGTTTTCCGTACCTAGGTGTCGGATGTGGAAGTTCAGGGTGTCCAGGTATTTCGCTCCGTAGTTTCTTGTATCTAGGTACTGGATGTGGAAGTCCAGGGTGTCCAGGTATTCCGCTTCGTAATTCTCTGTATCTAGGTGTCGGATGTGGAAGTCCAGGGTGTCCAGGTATTCCGCTTCGTAAATTTCTGTATCTAGGTGTCGGATATGGAAGTCCAGGGTGTCCAGGTATTCCGCTTCGTAGTTCTCTGTATCTAGGTGTCGGATGTGGAAGTCCAGGGTGTGCAGGTATTCCGCTCCGTAGTGTCCTGTGTCCAGGTGTCGGATGTGGAAGTTCAGGGTGTCCAGGTATTCCGCTTCGTAGTTTTCTGTACCTAGGTGTCGGATGTGGAAGTCCACGGTGTCCAGGTATTCCGCTCCGTAGTTTCCTGTGTCCAGGTGTCGGATGTGGAAGTTCAGGGTGTCCAGGTATTCCGCTTCGTAATTTTCTGTATCTAGGTGTCGGATATGGATGTCCAGGGTGTCCAGGTATTCCGCTTCGTAGTTCTCTGTATCTAGGTGTCGGATGTGGAAGTCCAGGGTGTGCAGGTACTCCGCTCCGTAGTTTCCTGTGTCCAGGTGTCGGATGTGGAAGTTCAGGGTGTCCATGTATTCCGCTTCGTAGTTTTCTGTACCTAGGTGTCGGATATGGAAGTTCAGGGTGTCCAGGTATTCCGCTTCGTAGTTTTCTGTACCTAGGTGTCGGATATGGAAGTCCAGGGTGTCCAGGTATTCCGCTTCGTAGTTCTCTGTATCTAGGTGTCGGATGTGGAAGTCCAGGGTGTGCAGGTATTCCGCTCCGTAGTTTCCTGTGTCCAGGTGTCGGATGTGGAAGTTCAGGGTGTCCAGGTATTCTGCTTCGTAGTTTTCCGTACCTAGGTGTCGGATGTGGAAGTTCAGGGTGTCCAGGTATTTCGCTCCGTAGTTTCTTGTATCTAGGTACTGGATGTGGAAGTCCAGGGTGTCCAGGTATTCCGCTTCGTAATTCTCTGTATCTAGGTGTCGGATGTGGAAGTCCAGGGTGTCCAGGTATTCCGCTTCGTAATTTTCTGTATCTAGGTGTCGGATATGGAAGTCCAGGGTGTCCAGGTATTCCGCTTCGTACTTCTCTGTATCTAGGTGTCGGATGTGGAAGTCCAGGTTGTCCAGGTATTCCGCTTCGTAGTTTTCTGCATCTAGGTGTCGGATGTGGAAGTTCAGGGTGTCCAGGTATTCCGCTCCGTAGTTTCTTGTATCTAGGTACTGGATGTGGAGGTCCAGGGTATCCAGGCATTCCGCTCCGTAGTTTCCTGTATCCAGGTGTCGGATGTGGAAGTTCAGGGTGTCCAGCTATTCCTCTTCGTAGCTGTCTGTATTTATGTACTGGATGTGGAAGTCCAGGGTGTCCAGGTATTCCGCTCCGCAGTTTCCTGTGTCCAGGTATCGGATGTGGAAGTTCAGGGTGTCCAGGTATTCCGCTTCGTAGTTTTCTGTACCTAGGTGTCGGATGTGGAAGTCCACGGTGTCCAGGTATTCCGCTTCGTAGTTCTCTGTATCTAGGTGTCGGATGTGGAAGTCCAGGGTGTGCAGGTATTCCGCTTCGTAGTTTCCTGTGTCCAGGTGTTGGATGTGGAAGTCCAGGGTGTCTAGGTATTCCGCTCCGTAGTTTCCTGTGTCCAGGTGTCGGATGTGGAAGTTCAGGGTGTCCAGGTATTCCGCTTCGTAATTTTCTGTATCTAGGTGTCGGATATGGATGTCCAGGGTGTCCAGGTATTCCGCTTCGTAGTTCTCTGTATCTAGGTGTCGGATGTGGAAGTCCAGGGTGTGCAGGTACTCCGCTCCGTAGTTTCCTGTGTCCAGGTGTCGGATGTGGAAGTTCAGGGTGTCCATGTATTCCGCTTCGTAGTTTTCTGTACCTAGGTGTCGGATATGGAAGTTCAGGGTGTCCAGGTATTCCGCTTCGTAGTTTTCTGTACCTAGGTGTCGGATATGGAAGTCCAGGGTGTCCAGGTGTTCCGCTTCGTAGTTCTCTGTATCTAGGTGTCGGATGTGGAAGTCCAGGGTGTGCAGGTATTCCGCTCCGTAGTTTCCTGTGTCCAGGTGTCGGATGTGGAAGTTCAGGGTGTCCAGGTATTCTGCTTCGTAGTTTTCCGTACCTAGGTGTCGGATGTGGAAGTTCAGGGTGTCCAGGTATTTCGCTCCGTAGTTTCTTGTGTTGTGCCGTAACGTCTCGATAACGAAGGTGTTCGATAAGAGAGGTTAGGGCTAGGATATTTTTGGGATCGTTGCCGATTAAGGAGTTGGAACTCGCGTGAATATAACAAAACTGTGAAGATTTATTAAAATGATTAAGTGTGTGTACAGTATGTCGACGTACGTCGACCTGGAAAATATAGTCACCGTTAATTAAATTGACTATCTTCTATTTCGGGTCTACTCTCAAGACCACCTTATCCGTACGGATTCTAAACGTAGACTGTCGATTTTCGGATGTGCAGCCATAAGCTGGACTTCCGAAAAGTGATTATTGTGCGATTTTATTATTTCTTCATTTCGGTTGCCAGGCCGCCTTTAGTTCTGACTTAGCACATTGCTGCACGCGCGGACTTCCGGCCTGGCATATTTCTAGGGAAACAGGAGACTCCCAGCGCAACATCCCTCCCCCCTTAAAGAAATCGCACAATTTCTCCACGGGGTTCGCCTCGGGTGGTTACTACCTTAGTGGAGCGCAGCTTCCATGACTATTTTGGGTACAATCGGATACAATTCCCTTAAGATTATCGGGGGCGTCCGCCCGTAACATTGGTTCTGTCTTGCACGTCCTGGTCGGCCCAGCGAAAACGCCTGTCGCGTGCTCTATTTAACGCCGCTATGAGGCTATCTGGCCTTGATTCCAGCGGTTCCAGCTGGATGTTCACCGCGGGTGAGACAGAGTTCGGCGTGAAAGCCGGTGTCGTTGGCGTCGAATTACGCTTACGCGTGTAACACATATACACGGCAAGACAAACCAATGCTATGGGCGCTATCGTACTTAATGAGTAAAGCCCTAGATTATGATAATGTTGCTCCAGGTGTTGGTCATCATAGTCTAGGCTTTCCTTAATTTTAGACACTTACGTCCCGAGGCGCGCTAACTCCTCGGGGTCCCGTAACACTTTAACTAGTTCCACTTTTCCGGTATCACTGGTCACTCGCGGGGGAATAACTTGGTCCATCTCAGATAGTGTGAGATTGAAGGGGGGCAAGTAATCCTCGTTGGCGACCTGGGTGATGCGTCGGATGGTTTGCAAGCTGAAACTACGGGCGGTTACCGTACATACGCCTACCAAAGCCAATATACCTATGTTCTTTAATACTTCGTGAGACGCGGGGTTTCCGTCGCAGGTAATACTGACTGGTAAGTCGGTGGGCGCTACAAATAACCATTTACCCGGCTGATGCATCGTGATCATCAGTACATGGTCGAACCGGGTGACTCGCTTCGGGCAGTGAAGTCCGTTGTCAGTGTCTAATTTCGCAAACGTCAGCACTTCGCACGGTGCTGAGCTCGTCAGGGGAATAGACGGATGCAGAGGGATACAAATGTACCTATTAGAGAATTGTTTACAATTCCTCAACTCCAGGCTGGTCATTCGCAGGAAGTTTCGATTTTCCTGGTCCACGATCACGAGGTCTTCGGAGGTGTCCAAGTGGTAATACGTTCCGTTCTCCGACCTCACTGGTATCGGGTGTACCTTGCTTACGCTGTACCTCTTCGGGCTTATCAACGGAAAGTCGAGTACGACGATGATGGCATTCCCTTGACTGAAGGCCTTCGTATCGGCCAGTTTTATTAGGGTGGCCGCTTGGTTTCGTTCGATTGGCACAGGGAACCCAGTTCCCGCTGGTAAGTGTGGCAGTGCATCCGTGAGGTATCCTATCAGTTTTCTCGGTGGTAGCACCGCTGCACTCACTTTGCCGCTCGAAATCTCGACTATTAGTCCAACTAAGTCTTTTACGTCGTTTCGTAGTGCCTCGACTATCACGCTTAGGGCGGTGAGGCCCTCATCCAGGCTTTGTTCCTTCATTATTATGCTCATGTCTGCCGTCAGTGTAAGGTTGACACGGGCGATGAGTTCTTGGAGAGCCAGTTCGTTGCTCTGCACGTTAGTGAAGGAGGCGTTGAAGAGGTGCAATGTGGACTCGACCACCTGTAATTGGCCTTTCATACTCTCCTTCAGCGTCCGCTGGTTGGAGCGTATGGCGGCAATTTCCTGGTTGATCCTTTCCGCGTCCGCGGCGTCCATGTTTCCTGTGATGGACTTTATGATCGAACCGAGCCCGTCGATCAATCCCCTGCGTTTGAGCGCTGAGTCCGGTTTCACGAGGTCGTGAACCGTTCCCATTCCGTCTTCTATTTTCTTCACCATCCTGGTCACGGAATCTGCGATGGCCGGACAGAAGGGGTCATCTCTTCCCTGTTTCTCGCAGATGTCTAGTAGCAGTCGCAGGTTAGCGCTGACGTCGGCTTCCCGTTTCATGACTGCAGCGAGATCCATGGTGACGGCTAGTCTCCATGTGGCCTTGGCTTCCGAGAGGTACGGCGCAGGAGGTTTCTGTGCCGTCAGACGGTCGAGGCCCTGTGGAGCCTCGGCGACTTCGCCGGGGAAACGGATCCACCGGATTTCTTGGGGCTTGCCCGCCTGTTTAATGACGAGTGCCCTACCTGCGGGCGAGGATTATAAGGCGTGCGCCGTAATAAATTGAGTGTATGCTTATCCTCAAATGCCGTGTTCTGGAATTTTCCTGTTCGTCCTCCGGCTGTGGCCATCCCGCTTTCTTCTTAGTGCTCAGTGAAGTTCTTTAGGCGGTTCGCGTGAACTAACATGGTCTTCCGACCCATCTTTATAGTGTAGTTAACCGCTGAATTTCTCGCGATTACTTCGTACGGGCCTATCCACTTCGGGGTCAATTTAGCTGAACGCCCGCGCCGTACGGCTTCGTTGTGGAGTAGGACCCTATCTCCAATGCGGTATTCTTCGATTTTCGCTTTAGCATCGTAGGTCAGTTTCGACCTTTCTTTGGCGTCACGTACGTTAGCCCCGGCTACCGTCCATGCGGCGCGTAGCCTTTCCCTCAGTTCTTGTGCGTAGTCATCTAGGGAGTAGGAGTTTCGCGGCTCCTGTTTCACCGCTGTCGGGAGCTCGGCTTCCCGACCGAACACTAGCGTATACGGCGACAATCCGGTCGCCGTATGAGGCGTAGTATTATAAGTGAACATTGCGTATCGTAGCCACTCGTCCCAATTTCCTTGATCCTCATCTATGCAGTTCTTAAGATACTCCGCGAGCGTGCGATGCGATCGCTCGAATGCGCCGTTGCTTTCCGGATGGTATGCAGTAGTCTGGATCTTCTTAATTCTCAGCAACTTGCATACCTCCTTGAAGGTTGAACTCAGGAAGTTCGTTCCTTTGTCGGAGAGTATCGATTCTGGCGTTCCGTATCTGCAGATGATCTCTTCAACGAGGGCTTTCGCCACGGTTCTGGCTTCTTGGTTGGGAATGGCTACTGCCTCACTGTATTTGGTGAGGGCATCCTGAAAGGTAAGTATGTACTTGTTTCCGGATGCTGTCTCTGGCAACGGTCCTACTATGTCGACCGCTGCCTTTTCGAAGGCCCGTGCGGGTGTGTCCGTTATTATCATTGGGACCCTTCCTTTCTTACGCAGTTTATTCACCTGGCACTTACGGCACGTAGAGATGTAATCTTCCAATTCCTTTCGGATTCCTGGCCAGTCGTACTTCATTCGAATACGCTGTAGCGTCCTCTTGACGCCCTGGTGCCCTCCTAAAGGGGCATCGTGGTACTCCATAACGATTTTCTCACGGTCTTCTACCGTGGGGCAGGTTACGCCGTTGCCATAGTCGAGTTCGTCGTTCGAACTGCTGTCCTCTTCTTGACAGGACGATGAGCCTTCGCTCTGCTCTTCCGAGCTTTTCTCCTTGCGGGTTCCTGCGCTATCTCTGCCCCAACCGCACGGCTTTGTGCTGGGACGTTCAGAGTCCTTCGCGCTTTCTTCTGGCCCTAGGCTGCCGTTCGGCTCGGAGGTTCCCCTCGCCTTCTTCTGGGCCCTTGTCGTAGCGTAAATACGACTTAACGCGTCCGCGTTAGTGTTTCGTTTCCCGGCCTTGTACTCCACGTCAAACTCATGTTCCGATAGTTTAATTCTCCATCGCATGAGTCGGGAGCCCGGGTCCTTTACTCCAAACAGCGAAGTCAGCGGCTGGTGATCCGTCACGACCTTGAACCGGGTGCCGTAGATATACGGTCGGAACTGTGCTATCGCCCATACGATGGCGAGTAGCTCCTTTTCGGTCGTGGTGTAGTTGAGCTCCGCTTTAGATAACGTTCGGCTTGCGTAGCAAATTGGCAGGTCTTCTCCGACCTTGCCCTGAGACAAGATTGCGCCGATTGCCCTGTCGGACGCATCTGTTGTCACGATAAAAGGCTTCTCAAAATCTGGATATTGTAGTATCGGTGCGGAAGTCAGTGCCCGTTTCAATTCTTCAAACGCGGCATCTCGAATCGCAGTCCATTCGAACTTTGTGTCCTTTCGGATAAGTTCGGTTAGAGGCTTGGCGATTTTCGAGAAGTCCTTAATGAACTTCCGGTAGTATCCGGCCAAGCCCAAGAAGGACTGAACTCCCTTGACATCCTTTGGTACGGGGAATTCCTTTACCGCAGCGAGTTTCTCTAGATCCGCTCGCACACCTTCTTCCGAGATAATGTGGCCTAGGTAGTGCGTTTCCCTTCGTAGGAACTGGCACTTACCTGGTTGTATGGCCAGTTTGGCTTCCTTTAGGCGTTGGAACACCTCTCTCAGGCGAGCGTTGTGCTCGTCTAGATTCTTTCCGTACACCACTATGTCGTCTAGGTAGACGTAGCATTTTATCCCTTGGAGACCTGCTAGTACGGAGTTCATTAATCTCTGGAAGGTTGGGGGAGCATTTTTCAACCCGAAAGGCATTCGGTTGTACTCGAAGTGCCCTTGCGGTGTAGAGAACGCCGTTTTCTCCTTGTCTTCGTTTGCCATCGGGATCTGATGGAATCCCGAGGCGAGATCCAAGGTTGAGAAATATCGTGCCTTTCCCAACTGGTCCAATATCTCGTTGATGTTAGGCAGTGGGTATGAGTCTCCTATGGTGGCTTCATTTAGCTTTCGAAAATCCACCACCACTCGCATGCGTCGCTCGCCCGTGGCATCGGGTTTCTTTGCTACTACTAGCAAAGGGGCATTCCACTGGCTCCTACTGGACTGTATTATGCCGTCAGCCAGCATTTCCGCCGTTTGTTTTTCTACTTCTTTCTTGTGGACTTCGGGCAGGCGGTATGGGGGTACCTTAGTAGGTCTTACCCCTTCCTTTAGTGGAATCCGGTGTTCCACCATGTGTGTGCACGGGAGTTTGTCTCCTTGCAGGTGGAATATCTCCTCGTATTCGCTGATCAGTCCTGCAAGAGCTCTTTTCTCCTCGCTTTTGAGGTGTGCCAGATCGAGTTCACCCTGTAATCGCTCTATGCGTCTGGCACCTCTTTCCGTGCTTATAGCGCCTACGCGCAACGTCTCGGCCTTATAGCCTCCGTCTTCAATGGGGGCATCCATCGGCTCGAGTTTCACGGTCGGGCGTTGCACCTCTGCTTCTAACTCGGTCATGTTGACCAAGCTCACTGCACAGCTGTTGCCCTTCGGCTGCGTCAGGCACGAGCCCATGATAACGCCCGTGCTGACTTCGGACTTTGCAAGTAGTCCGACGCTCCGGCTCGTAGTGGCTATGTAAGCGATTGTCTCGCTTCTAGGAGGAAGTTTCATGGTTGACTTCCCATCCATCAGAGGCATGCTATGGCCGTAAAGTTTAAAGGTTTCTCCGCCGATTATGTCCGCCTTGTGTCCTCTAATAAATTCCATTCCCAACAGGCCATTTACGGTCAGTGGTACATCATCTGGTACCACGTAAAACCAATGTTTCACATCTACTGCCGGGGTTTCAAGAACGACTTCTGCCTTGCACAAGGGCGTGAATTTCTCGCCTCCCACACCCTGCAGTTCTACCTCGCTGTCTTCGATGACCGTATTCGGCTTCAGGCAGCTCTTTTTGATGATGCTGCACTGCGCTCCGGTGTCGGCCTTCAGCGTCAACACTCCTCCGACTGCGTGTGGAGACACGATGTCGAAATCGCTTGCGGATGCGGAATTTGCAGGCAATGTTACCTGTAGTAGCTGCATCATCCTTTTCTGCGGTCTCTTTGTACCGAGGGTGTTGAGCCTCAAGGTACCTAAGGTTCGCTTGCCGGTATTGTCGTGGCTAGAGGAGGTTTGGTCGGAACTGGGCGCATTCCGCCTTCCAGCAACGTCTTGCCTGGGCGGATCTTGCTTCGTTCCTGATTTGTTCTCCTGTTTCTTTCTTAGCCTTTTCCGACACTCCTTCCACGAGTGACCTTTGAGCTTGCAGTACGTACAGACGACATCGACCTGGTTGATTGCCTTATTTTGTTGTGGCGCCGGTAGGCTGACGCGACCCGACTTACGCCTGCAATCTCTTGCCATGTGCCCGGCGTTACCGCAGTTGTAACAGGTTTTTCCCCCTGCCGCTTGGCCCTGCATGGATCTTCTAGCGTTTTGGGGCTGTCCCGTTGTAGACCCTTTCGGTTGCACCATTCTGCTAATTTCGATGGCTCCAGCAACCGATTCGTGAAGGGTTTCGTAATTTCTTGATCGGACCAGAACTTGGACTTGCCCGTGCAATCCATTTTCGAAATTAGCCTGCGCACACTTGCGTGTGACGGCTTCTACCGATTGCGCGTGACTCTGGTCGGGTACCATATCACATAGCTTCTCTACTATATCTACGGTGATTTTTTCGGCTCTGGTCGCATACGCCGTGACATCTTCTCCGGGATTTTGCTTTAGGCTATTGAACTCCATTTGTAGGGCAGACAGTGATTTACGCTGCCCGTACAAGGCCTCTAGTTCGTATTTTAAATCGTCTAGGCTCTCGATCGTTTTGTTCTTTAGCTCCCTTGATGCCGTTCCGTTTAGTTTGCCGCAGAGCACCAGTTCTAGTAAAAGTTCCTGGTCTGCTTCGGCAACCCTTCTAAAAACGGTTTCGCATGACCTTATGAATCCGTCTAGCTCATTCGCGTCGCTTCCGTCGAATGTCTTTATGTTTTTTAACGCTAGCCCTATGTCTAGTCGTGGTGGTCCGAGGGTGGCGGGGACGCTTCTTCTTTCTCTTACTGGTTCCGGCCGCCACCTCAAACTTGGCCTATTTCTTCGGTCCCGTCCGGGCTGTAATCGTTCTAATTGTCTTGTGAGGGCTCTAATCTGATCTTGGAGGGCTGTAATCAGTTCATACTCGTCCGCTCCTACCTCGTTGAGGGTTTCTGCCAGATCTCTTCTAGCGTTTGGAGTATGCTCCG
The DNA here is from genome assembly GCA_963971525.1 of Cephus spinipes. Lineage (NCBI taxonomy): Eukaryota > Metazoa > Arthropoda > Insecta > Hymenoptera > Cephidae > Cephus > Cephus spinipes. The sequence goes on from OZ020573.1 coordinate 22,467,611, forward strand.
ACCGGCGTTCCCGCGGCTCAAAGACCTCCTCTTCTCGTCCTTCCCCATCGAGGTACGTTCCCAGGTCAGCTGGGTCGTGGTTGGACGTCCTTAAGGGTCGTCTTTCGTGCCTCATTTGGGCTGCGTGAGGTGAAAGGCCTCGAGCCATAGTTACCGCATTTACGGGGTCTGATACGGCAGTCCGCCCGCGTAGACGCGCGATTTCCTCGTTTACCATAGAGTCTGATATTCCCGCGGGAGGGGCCTGTCCTCTGTTAGCCATGTCACCTATTTGGTCTAAAAGAGTATCGTCGTAATCGTCAAAGGCAGATCCTCTTCGCGATAGTACTCCGAATTGAGCGTTTAAGCTACTCGTGATAGCCGCCTGTCGACCCTCAGGTAAACGTCCTGACGGGGAGAGAGTCCGTAGCGCTCTCCTAGCTCTAAAAGTTATATCTCCGACCGCGGCTTCTAGTCCGGCTAGGACGTTGACGTTTTCCCTATCCAAAGGTGATTCAAACGAGCCTCCCCTACGTAAGGGTCGCGGCTCAGTATCGCGAGGCATGGACCGATTCGCGTAGGGGTGTCAGGAGTATACCGTGACTAACAATTAGAGACTAATCCTACCTACTGGCTTTGGAAATTGTATAGGCTTTATAGATTGGTAACCGCCACTTACAGGATGAAGCTCCACTCCATGGCGTTGATCCTCCGGGATGACGTTGGTAGTCGTTGGGTGACTCGTACTCGTCCGGATCCCGGTAGCGGCGATGTCTGGATCCCGCTGTCAGTCGTAGACGTCCTTCCAGGCGTCGTTGACCCTTGGTGGGGTCTCGTGTGTCGGCCACGTTTGCTCGACTCTTCTTTGCAATAACGCCTACTGCGTAGCGTTTTGCAGTACGTTCCTCGACGTCTCTTGTCGAGTCCGATTTTATTCCTGATTCAACTACTGCGCGTTGAACCCTACCAGGCTATTTGTCCCAACGAATGTATGTCGGGTTCAGCTCTGGGTTTCGTTTACCGTTTCCGGTTGTTTCCCGTTCGGGCTGCTTGATCACTTCAGACACTTCCGTTTCGCTAATTCACTTTGGCAATATCCCACCGCTGCCACCAAATTTGTTGTGCCGTAACGTCTCGATAACGAAGGTGTTCGATAAGAGAGGTTAGGGCTAGGATATTTTTGGGATCGTTGCCGATTAAGGAGTTGGAACTCGCGTGAATATAACAAAACTGTGAAGATTTATTAAAATGATTAAGTGTGTGTACAGTATGTCGACGTACGTCGACCTGGAAAATATAGTCACCGTTAATTAAATTGACTATCTTCTATTTCGGGTCTACTCTCAAGACCACCTTATCCGTACGGATTCTAAACGTAGACTGTCGATTTTTGGATGTGCAGCCATAAGCTGGACTTCCGAAAAGTGATTATTGTGCGATTTTATTATTTCTTCATTTCGGTTGCCAGGCCGCCTTTAGTTCTGACTTAGCACATTGCTGCACGCGCGGACTTCCGGCCTGGCATATTTCTAGGGAAACAGGAGACTCCCAGCGCAACACTTGTATCTAGGTACTGGATGTGGAAGTCCAGGGTGTCCAGGTATTCCGCTTCGTAATTCTCTGTATCTAGGTGTCGGATGTGGAAGTCCAGGGTGTCCAGGTATTCCGCTTCGTAATTTTCTGTATCTAGGTGTCGGATATGGAAGTCCAGGGTGTCCAGGTATTCCGCTTCGTAGTTCTCTGTATCTAGGTGTCGGATGTGGAAGTCCAGGGTGTGCAGGTATTCCGCTCCGTAGTTCTCTGTATCTAGGTGTCGGATGTGGAAGTCCAGGGTGTGCAGGTATTCCGCTCCGTAGTTTCCTGTGTCCAGGTGTCGGATGTGGAAGTTCAGGGTGTCCATGTATTCCGCTTCGTAGTTTTCTGTACCTAGGTGTCGGATATGGAAGTTCAGGGTGTCCAGGTATTCCGCTTCGTAGTTTTCTGTACCTAGGTGTCGGATATGGAAGTCCAGGGTGTCCAGGTATTCCGCTTCGTAGTTCTCTGTATCTAGGTGTCGGATGTGGAAGTCCAGGGTGTGCAGGTATTCCGCTTCGTAGTTTCCTGTGTCCAGATGTTGGATGTGGAAGTCCAGCGTGTCCAGGTATTCCGCTCCGTAGTTTCCTGTGTCTAGGTGTTGGATGTGGAAGTTCAGGATGTCCAGGTATTCCGCTTCGTAGTTCTCTGTACCTAGGTGTCGGATGTGGAAGTCCAGGGTGTCCAGGTATTCCGCTTCGTAGTTCTCTGTATCTAGGTGTCGGATGTGGAAGTCCAGGGTGTGCAGGTATTCCGCTCCGTAGTTTACTGTGTCCAGGTGTCGGATGTGGAAGTTCATGGTGTCCAGGTATTCCGCTTCGTAATTTTCTGTATCTAGGTGTCGGATATGGATGTCCAGGGTGTCCAGGTATTCCGCTTCGTAGTTCTCTGTATCTAGGTGTCGGATGTGGAAGTCCAGGGTGTGCAGGTATTCCGCTCCGTAGTTTCCTGTGTCCAGGTGTCGGATGTGGAAGTTCAGGGTGTCCATGTATTCCGCTTCGTAGTTTTCTGTACCTAGGTGTCGGATATGGAAGTTCAGGGTGTCCAGGTATTCCGCTTCGTAGTTTTCTGTACCTAGGTGTCGGATATGGAAGTCCAGGGTGTCCAGGTATTCCGCTTCGTAGTTCTCTGTATCTAGGTGTCGGATGTGGAAGTCCAGGGTGTGCAGGTATTCCGCTTCGTAGTTTCCTGTGTCCAGATGTTGGATGTGGAAGTCCAGCGTGTCCAGGTATTCCGCTCCGTAGTTTCCTGTGTCTAGGTGTTGGATGTGGAAGTTCAGGATGTCCAGGTATTCCGCTTCGTAGTTCTCTGTACCTAGGTGTCGGATGTGGAAGTCCAGGGTGTCCAGGTATTCCGCTTCGTAGTTCTCTGTATCTAGGTGTCGGATGTGGAAGTCCAGGGTGTGCAGGTATTCCGCTCCGTAGTTTACTGTGTCCAGGTGTCGGATGTGGAAGTTCATGGTGTCCAGGTATTCCGCTTCGTAGTTTTCTGTACCTAGGTGTCGGATATGGAAGTCCAGGGTGTCCAGGTATTCCGCTTCGTAGTTCTGTGTATCTAGGTGTCGGATGTGGAAGTCCAGGGTGTGCAGGTATTCCGCTCCGTAGTTTCCTGTGTCCAGGTGTCGGATGTGGAAGTTCAGGGTGTCCAGGTATTCCGCTTCGTAGTTTTCTGTACCTAGGTGTCGGATGTGGAAGTTCAGGGTGTCCAGGTATTCCGCTCCGTAGTTTCTTGAATCTAGGTACTGAATGTGGAAGTCCAGGGTGTCCAGGTATTCCGCTTCGTAGTTCTCTGTATCTAGGTGTCGGATGTGGAAGTCCAGGGTGTGCAGGTATTCCGCTTCGTAGTTTCCTGTGTCCAGGTGTTGGATGTGGAAGTCCAGGGTGTGCAGGTATTCCGCTCCGTAGTTTCCTGTGTCCAGGTGTCGGATGTGGAAGTTCAGGGTGTCCAGGTATTCCGCTACGTAGTTTTCTGTACCTACGTGTCGGATATGGAAGTCCAGGGAGTCCACGTATTCCGCTTCGTAGTTCTCTGTATCTAGGTGTCGGATGTGGAAGTCCAGGGTGTGCAGGTATTCCGCTTCGTAGTTTCCTGTGTCCAGATGTTGGATGTGGAAGTCCAGGGTGTCCAGGTATTCCGCTCCGTTGTTTCCTGTGTCTAGGTGTTGGATGTGGAAGTTCAGGGTGTCCAGGTATTCCGCTCCGTAGTGTCTTGTATCTAGGTACTGAATGTGGAAGTCCAGGGTGTCCAGGTATTCCGCTTCGTAGTTCTCTGTATCTAGGTGTCGGATGTGGAAGTCCAGGGTGTCCAGGTATTCCGCTCCGTAGTTTCCTGTGTCCAGGTGTCGGATGTGGAAGTTCATGGTGTCCAGGTATTCCGCTTCGTAGTTTTCTGTACCTAGGTGTCGGATATGGAAGTCCAGGGTGTCCAGGTATTCCGCTTCGTAGTTCTGTGTATCTAGGTGTCGGATGTGGAAGTCCAGGGTGTGCAGGTATTCCGCTCCGTAGTTTCCTGTGTCCAGGTGTCGGATGTGGAAGTTCAGGGTGTCCAGGTATTCCGCTTCGTAGTTTTCTGTACCTAGGTGTCGGATGTGGAAGTTCAGGGTGTCCAGGTATTCCGCTCCGTAGTTTCTTGAATCTAGGTACTGAATGTGGAAGTCCAGGGTGTCCAGGTATTCCGCTTCGTAGTTCTCTGTATCTAGGTGTCGGATGTGGAAGTCCAGGGTGTGCAGGTATTCCGCTTCGTAGTTTCCTGTGTCCAGGTGTTGGATGTGGAAGTCCAGGGTGTGCAGGTATTCCGCTCCGTAGTTTCCTGTGTCCAGGTGTCGGATGTGGAAGTTCAGGGTGTCCAGGTATTCCGCTACGTAGTTTTCTGTACCTACGTGTCGGATATGGAAGTCCAGGGTGTCCACGTATTCCGCTTCGTAGTTCTCTGTATCTAGGTGTCGGATGTGGAAGTCCAGGGTGTGCAGGTATTCCGCTTCGTAGTTTCCTGTGTCCAGATGTTGGATGTGGAAGTCCAGGGTGTCCAGGTATTCCGCTCCGTTGTTTCCTGTGTCTAGGTGTTGGATGTGGAAGTTCAGGGTGTCCAGGTATTCCGCTCCGTAGTGTCTTGTATCTAGGTACTGAATGTGGAAGTCCAGGGTGTCCAGGTATTCCGCTTCGTAGTTCTCTGTATCTAGGTGTCGGATGTGGAAGTCCAGGGTGTCCAGGTATTCCGCTCCGTAGTTTCCTGTGTCCAGGTGTCGGATGTGGAAGTTCAGGGTGTCCAGGTATTCCGCTTCGTAGTTTTCTGTACCTAGGTGTCGGATATGGAAGTCCAGGGTGTCCAGGTATTCCGATTCGTAGTTCTCTGTATCTAGGTGTCCGATGTGGAAGTCCAGGGTGTGCAGGTATTCCGCTTCGTAGTTTCCTGTGTCCAGATGTGGATGTGGAAGTCCAGGGTGTCCAGGTATTCCGCTCCGTAGTTTCCTGTGTCTAGGTGTTGGATGTGGAAGTTCAGGGTGTCTAGGTATTCCGCTCCGTAGTGTCTTGTATCTAGGTACTGGATGTGGAAGTCCAGGGTTTCCAGGTATTCCGCTTCGTAGTTCTCTGTATCTAGGTGTCGGATGTGGAAGTCCAGGGTGTCCAGGTATTCCGCTTCGTAGTTTTCTGTAACTAGGTGTCGGATGTGGAAGTTCAGGTTGTCCAGGTATTCCGCTCCGTAGTTTCTTGTATCTAGGTACTGGATGTGGAAGTCCAGGGTGTCCAGGTATTCCGCTCCGTAGTTTCTTGTATCTAGGTACTGGATGTGGAGGTCCAGGGTGTCCAGGTATTCCGCTCCGTAGTTTCCTGTGTCTAGGTGTTGGATGTGGAAGTTCAGGGTGTCCAGGTATTCCGCTCCGTAGTGTCTTGTATCTAGGTACTGGATGTGGAAGTCCAGGGTTTACAGGTATTCTGCTTCGTAGTTCTCTGTATCTTGGTGTCGGATGTGGAAGTCCAGGGTGTGCAGGTATTCCGCTTCGTAGTTTTCTGTACCTAGGTGTCGGATGTGGAAGTTCAGGGTGTCCAGGTATTCCTCTTCGTAGCTCTCTGTATTTATGTACTGGATGTGGAAGTCCAGGGTGTCCAGGTATTCCGCTCCGCAGTTTCCTGTGTCCAGGTATCGGATGTGGAAGTTCAGGGTGTCCAGGTATTCCGCTTCGTAGTTTTCTGTACCTAGGTGTCGGATGTGGAAGTCCACGGTGTCCAGGTATTCCGCTTCGTAGTTTCCTGTGTCCAGGTGTTGGATGTGGAAGTCCAGGGTGTCCAGGTATTCCGCTCCGTAGTTTCCTGTGTCCAGGTGTCGGATGTGGAAGTTCAGGGTGTCCAGGTATTCCGCTTCGTAATTTTCTGTATCTAGGTGTCGGATATGGATGTCCAGGGTGTCCAGGTATTCCGCTTCGTAGTTTTCTGTATCTAGGTGTCGGATGTGGAAGTCCTGGGTGTGCAGGTATTCCGCTCCGTAGTTTCCTGTGTCCAGGTGTCGGATGTGGAAGTTCAGGGTGTCCATGTATTCCGCTTCGTAGTTTTCTGTACCTAGGTGTCGGATAAGGAAGTTCAGGGTGTCCAGGTATTCCGCTTCGTAGTTTTCTGTACCTAGGTGTCGGATATGGAAGTCCAGGGTGTCCAGGTATTCCGCTTCGTAGTTCTCTGTATCTAGGTGTCGGATGTGGAAGTCCAGGGTGTGCAGGTATTCCGCTCCGTAGTTTCCTGTGTCCAGGTGTCGGATGTGGAAGTTCAGGGTGTCCAGGTATTCTGCTTCGTAGTTTTCCGTACCTAGGTGTCGGATGTGGAAGTTCAGGGTGTCCAGGTATTTCGCTCCGTAGTTTCTTGTATCTAGGTACTGGATGTGGAAGTCCAGGGTGTCCAGGTATTCCGCTTCGTAATTCTCTGTATCTAGGTGTCGGATGTGGAAGTTCAGGGTGTCCAGGTATTCCGCTTCGTAGTTTTCTGTACCTAGGTGTCGGATATGGAAGTCCAGGGTGTCCAGGTATTCCGCTTCGTAGTTCTCTGTATCTAAGTGTCGGATGTGGAAGTCCAGGGTGTGCAGGTATTCCGCTTCGTAGTTTCCTGTGTCCAGATGTTGGATGTGGAAGTCCAGGGTGTCCAGGTATTCCGCTCCGTAGTTTCCTGTGTCCAGGTGTCGGATGTGGAAGTTCAGGGTGTCCAGGTATTCCGCTTCGTAGTTTTCTGTACCTAGGTGTCGGATATGGAAGTCCAGGGTGTCCAGGTATTCCGCTTCGTAGTTCTCTGTATCTAAGTGTCGGATGTGGAAGTCCAGGGTGTGCAGGTATTCCGCTTCGTAGTTTCCTGTGTCCAGATGTTGGATGTGGAAGTCCAGGGTGTCCAGGTATTCCGCTCCGTAGTTTCTTGTATCTAGGTACTGGATGTGGAAGTCCAGGGTGTCCAGGTATTCCGCTCCGTAGTTTCTTGTATCTAGGTACTGGATGTGGAGGTCCAGGGTGTCCAGGTATTCCGCTCCGTAGTTTCCTGTGTCTAGGTGTTGGATGTGGAAGTTCAGGGTGTCCAGGTATTCCGCTCCGTAGTGTCTTGTATCTAGGTACTGGATGTGGAAGTCCAGGGTTTACAGGTATTCTGCTTCGTAGTTCTCTGTATCTTGGTGTCGGATGTGGAAGTCCAGGGTGTGCAGGTATTCCGCTTCGTAGTTTTCTGTACCTAGGTGTCGGATGTGGAAGTTCAGGGTGTCCAGGTATTCCTCTTCGTAGCTCTCTGTATTTATGTACTGGATGTGGAAGTCCAGGGTGTCCAGGTATTCCGCTCCGCAGTTTCCTGTGTCCAGGTATCGGATGTGGAAGTTCAGGGTGTCCAGGTATTCCGCTTCGTAGTTTTCTGTACCTAGGTGTCGGATGTGGAAGTCCACGGTGTCCAGGTATTCCGCTTCGTAGTTTCCTGTGTCCAGGTGTTGGATGTGGAAGTCCAGGGTGTCCAGGTATTCCGCTCCGTAGTTTCCTGTGTCCAGGTGTCGGATGTGGAAGTTCAGGGTGTCCAGGTATTCCGCTTCGTAATTTTCTGTATCTAGGTGTCGGATATGGATTTCCAGGGTGTCCAGGTATTCCGCTTCGTAGTTTTCTGTATCTAGGTGTCGGATGTGGAAGTCCTGGGTGTGCAGGTATTCCGCTCCGTAGTTTCCTGTGTCCAGGTGTCGGATGTGGAAGTTCAGGGTGTCCATGTATTCCGCTTCGTAGTTTTCTGTACCTAGGTGTCGGATATGGAAGTTCAGGGTGTCCAGGTATTCCGCTTCGTAGTTTTCTGTACCTAGGTGTCGGATATGGAAGTCCAGGGTGTCCAGGTATTCCGCTTCGTAGTTCTCTGTATCTAGGTGTCGGATGTGGAAGTCCAGGGTGTGCAGGTATTCCGCTCCGTAGTTTCCTGTGTCCAGGTGTCGGATGTGGAAGTTCAGGGTGTCCAGGTATTCTGCTTCGTAGTTTTCCGTACCTAGGTGTCGGATGTGGAATTTCAGGGTGTCCAGGTATTCCGCTTCGTAGTTTTCTGTACCTAGGTGTCGGATGTGGAAGTTCAGGGTGTCCAGGTATTCCTCTTCGTAGCTCTCTGTATTTATGTACTGGATGTGGAAGTCCAGGGTGTCCAGGTATTCCGCTCCGCAGTTTCCTGTGTCCAGGTATCGGATGTGGAAGTTCAGGGTGTCCAGGTATTCCGCTTCGTAGTTTTCTGTACCTAGGTGTCGGATGTGGAAGTCCACGGTGTCCAGGTATTCCGCTTCGTAGTTTCCTGTGTCCAGGTGTTGGATGTGGAAGTCCAGGGTGTCCAGGTATTCCGCTCCGTAGTTTCCTGTGTCCAGGTGTCGGATGTGGAAGTTCAGGGTGTCCAGGTATTCCGCTTCGTAATTTTCTGTATCTAGGTGTCGGATATGGATGTCCAGGGTGTCCAGGTATTCCGCTTCGTAGTTTTCTGTATCTAGGTGTCGGATGTGGAAGTCCTGGGTGTGCAGGTATTCCGCTCCGTAGTTTCCTGTGTCCAGGTGTCGGATGTGGAAGTTCAGGGTGTCCATGTATTCCGCTTCGTAGTTTTCTGTACCTAGGTGTCGGATATGGAAGTTCAGGGTGTCCAGGTATTCCGCTTCGTAGTTTTCTGTACCTAGGTGTCGGATATGGAAGTCCAGGGTGTCCAGGTATTCCGCTTCGTAGTTCTCTGTATCTAGGTGTCGGATGTGGAAGTCCAGGGTGTGCAGGTATTCCGCTCCGTAGTTTCCTGTGTCCAGGTGTCGGATGTGGAAGTTCAGGGTGTCCAGGTATTCTGCTTCGTAGTTTTCCGTACCTAGGTGTCGGATGTGGAAGTTCAGGGTGTCCAGGTATTTCGCTCCGTAGTTTCTTGTATCTAGGTACTGGATGTGGAAGTCCAGGGTGTCCAGGTATTCCGCTTCGTAATTCTCTGTATCTAGGTGTCGGATGTGGAAGTTCAGGGTGTCCAGGTATTCCGCTTCGTAGTTTTCTGTACCTAGGTGTCGGATATGGAAGTCCAGGGTGTCCAGGTATTCCGCTTCGTAGTTCTCTGTATCTAAGTGTCGGATGTGGAAGTCCAGGGTGTGCAGGTATTCCGCTTCGTAGTTTCCTGTGTCCAGATGTTGGATGTGGAAGTCCAGGGTGTCCAGGTATTCCGCTCCGTAGTTTCCTGTGTCCAGGTGTCGGATGTGGAAGTTCAGGGTGTCCAGGTATTCCGCTTCGTAGTTTTCTGTACCTAGGTGTCGGATATGGAAGTCCAGGGTGTCCAGGTATTCCGCTTCGTAGTTCTCTGTATCTAAGTGTCGGATGTGGAAGTCCAGGGTGTGCAGGTATTCCGCTTCGTAGTTTCCTGTGTCCAGATGTTGGATGTGGAAGTCCAGGGTGTCCAGGTATTCCGCTCCGTAGTTTCCTGTGTCTAGGTGTTGGATGTGGAAGTTCAGGGTGTCCAGGTATTCCGCTCCGTAGTTCTCTGTATCTAGGTGTCGGATGTGGAAGTCCAGGGTGTCCAGGTATTCCGCTCCGTAGTTTCCTGTGTCCAGGTGTCGGATGTGGAAGTCCATGGTGTCCAGGTATTCCGCTTCGTAGTTCTCTGTATCTAGGTGTCGGATGTGGAAGTCCAGGGTGTCCAGGTATTCCGCTTCGTAATTTTCTGTATCTAGGTGTCGGATTTGGAAGTCCAGGGTGTCCAGGTATTCCGCTTCGTAGTTCTCTGTATCTAGTTGTCGGATGTGGAAGTCCAGGGTGTGCAGGTATTCCGCTCCGTAGTTTCCTGTGTCCAGGTGTCGGATGTGGATGTTCAGGGTGTCCAGGTATTCCGCTACGTAGTTTTCTGTACCTACGTGTCGGATATGGAAGTCCAGGGTGTCCAGGTATTCCGCTTCGTAGTTCTCTGTATCTAGGTGTCGGATGTGGAAGTCCAGGGTGTCCAGGTATTCCGCTCCTTTGTTTCCTGTGTCTAGGTGTTGGATGTGGAAGTTCAGGGTGTCCAGGTATTCCGCTTCGTAGTTCTCTGTATCTAGGTGTCGGATGTGGAAGTCCAGGGTGTCCAGGTATTCCGCTTCGTAATTTTCTGTATCTAGGTGTCGGATATGGAAGTCCAGGGTGTCCAGGTATTCCGCTTCGTAGTTCTCTGTATCTAGTTGTCGGATGTGGAAGTCCAGGGTGTGCAGGTATTCCGCTCCGTAGTTTCCTGTGTCCAGGTGTCGGATGTGGAAGTTCAGGGTGTCCAGGTATTCCGCTACGTAGTTTTCTGTACCTACGTGTCGGATATGGAAGTCCAGGGTGTCCAGGTATTCCGCTTCGTAGTTCTCTGTATCTAGGTGTCGGATGTGGAAGTCCAGGGTGTGCAGGTATTCCGCTTCGAAGTTTCCTGTGTCCAGATGTTGGATGTGGAAGTCCAGGGTGTCCAGGTATTCCGCTCCTTTGTTTCCTGTGTCTAGGTGTTGGATGTGGAAGTTCAGGGTGTCCAGGTATTCCGCTTCGTAGTTCTCTGTATCTAGGTGTCGGATGTGGAAGTCCAGGGTGTCCAGGTATTCCGCTTCGTAATTTTCTGTATCTAGGTGTCGGATATGGAAGTCCAGGGTGTCCAGGTATTCCGTTTCGTAGTTCTCTGTATCTAGTTGTCGGATGTGGAAGTCCAGGGTGTGCAGGTATTCCGCTCCGTAGTTTCCTGTGTCCAGGTGTCGGATGTGGAAGTTCAGGGTGTCCAGGTATTCCGCTACGTAGTTTTCTGTACCTACGTGTCGGATATGGAAGTCCAGGGTGTCCAGGTATTCCGCTTCGTAGGTCTCTGTATCTAGGTGTCGGATGTGGAAGTCCAGGGTGTGCAGGTATTCCGCTTCGTAGTTTCCTGTGTCCAGATGTTGGATGTGGAAGTCCAGGGTGTCCAGGTATTCCGCTCCTTTGTTTCCTGTGTCTAGGTGTTGGATGTGGAAGTTCAGGGTGTCCAGGTATTCCGCTCCGTAGTGTCTTGTATCTAGGTACTGAATGTGGAAGTCCAGGGTGTCCAGGTATTCCGCTTCGTAGTTCTCTGTATCTAGGTGTCGGATGTGGAAGTCCAGGGTGTCCAGGTATTCCGCTCCGTAGTTTCCTGTGTCCAGGTGTCGGATGTGGAAGTTCAGGGTGTCCAGGTATTCCGCTTCGTAGTTTTCTGTACCTAGGTGTCGGATATGGAAGTTCAGGGTGTCCAGGTATTCCGATTCGTAGTTCTCTGTATCTAGGTGTCGGATGTGGAAGTCCAGGGTGTGCAGGTATTCCGCTTCGTAGTTTCCTGTGTCCAGATGTTGGATGTGGAAGTCCAGGGTGTCCAGGTATTCCGCTTCGTAGTTTTCTCTAACTAGGTGTCGGATGTGGAAGTTCAGGGTGTCCAGGTATTCCGCTCCGTAGTTTCTTGTATCTAGGTACTGGATGTGGAAGTCCAGGGTGTCCAGGTATTCCGCTTCGTAGTTCTCTGTATCTAGGTGTCGGATGTGGAAGTCCAGGGTGTGCAGGTATTCCGCTTCGTAGTTTCCTGTGTCCAGGTGTTGGATGTGGAAGTCCAGGGTGTCTAGGTATTCCACTCCGTAGTTTCCTGTGTCCAGGTGTCGGATGTGGAAGTTCAGGGTGTCCAGGTATTCCGCTCCGTAGTGTCTTGTATCTAGGTACTGGATGTGGAAGTCCAGGGTTTACAGGTATTCCGCTTCGTAGTTCTCTGTATCTTGGTGTCGGATGTGGAAGTCCAGTGTGTCCAGGTATTCCGCTCCGTAGTTTCCTGTGTCCAGGTGTCGGATGTGGAAGTCCAGGGTGTGCAGGTATTCCGCTTCGTAGTTTCCTGTGTCCAGGTGTTGGATGTGGAAGTCCAGGGTGTCCAGGTATTCCGCTCCGTAGTTTCCTGTGTCCAGGTGTCGGATGTGGAAGTTCAGGGTGTCCAGGTATTCCGCTTTGTAATTTTCTGTATCTAGGTGTCGGATATGGAAGTCCAGGGTGTCCAGGTATTCCGCTTCGTAGTTCTCTGTATCTAGGTGTCGGATGTGGAAGTCCAGGGTGTGCAGGTATTCCGCTCCGTAGTTTCCTGTGTCCAGGTGTCGGATATGGATGTCCAGGGTGTCCAGGTATTCCGCTTCGTAGTTCTCTGTATCTAGGTGTCGGATGTGGAAGTCCAGGGTGTCCAGGTATTCCGCTCCGTAGTTTCCTGTGTCCAGGTGTCGGATGTGGAAGTCCAGGGTGTGCAGGTATTCCGCTTCGTAGTTTTCTGTACCTAGGTGTCGGATGTGGAAGTTCAGGGTGTCCAGGTATTCCTCTTCGTAGCTCTCTGTATTTATGTACTGGATGTGGAAGTCCAGGGTGTCCAGGTATTCCGCTCCGCAGTTTCCTGTGTCCAGGTATCGGATGTGGAAGTTCAGGGTGTCCAGGTATTCCGCTTCGTAGTTTTCTGTACCTAGGTGTCGGATGTGGAAGTCCACGGTGTCCAGGTATTCCGCTTCGTAGTTTCCTGTGTCCAGGTGTTGGATGTGGAAGTCCAAGGTGTCCAGGTATTCCGCTCCGTAGTTTCCTGTGTCCAGGTGTCGGATGTGGAAGTTCAGGGTGTCCAGGTATTCCGCTTCGTAATTTTCTGTATCTAGGTGTCGGATATGGATGTCCAGGGTGTCCAGGTATTCCGCTTCGTAGTTCTCTGTATCTAGGTGTCGGATGTGGAAGTCCAGGGTGTGCAGGTATTCCGCTCCGTAGTTTCCTGTGTCCAGGTGTCGGATGTGGAAGTTCAGGGTGTCCATGTATTCCGCTTCGTAGTTTTCTGTACCTAGGTGTCGGATATGGAAGTTCAGGGTGTCCAGGTATTCCGCTTCGTAGTTTTCTGTACCTAGGTGTCGGATATGGAAGTCCAGGGTGTCCAGGTATTCCGCTTCGTAGTTCTCTGTATCTAGGTGTCGGATGTGGAAGTCCAGGGTGTGCAGGTATTCCGCTCCGTAGTTTCCTGTGTCCAGGTGTCGGATGTGGAAGTTCAGGGTGTCCAGGTATTCCGCTCCGTAGTTTTCTGTATCTAGGTGTCGGATGTGGAAGTCGAGGGTGTCCAGGTATTCCGCTCCGTAGTTTCTTGTAACTAGGTACTGGATGTGGAAGTCCAGGGTGTCTAGGTATTCCGCTACGTAGTTTTCTGTATCTAGGTGTCGGATGTGGAAGTCCAGGGTGTCCAGGTATTCGACTTCGCAGTTTTCTGTATCTAGGTGTCGGATGTGGAAGTCCAGGGTGTCCAGGTACTCCGCTCCGCAGTTTCCTGTATCTAGGTGTCGGATGTGGAAGTCCAGGGTGTCCAGGTATTCCGCTTCGTAGTTCTCTGTATCTAGGTGTCGGATGAGGAAGTCCAGGGTGTGCAGGTATTCCGCTTCGTAGTTTCCTGTGTCCAGATGTTGGATGTGGAAGTCCAGGGTGTCCAGGTATTCCGCTCCGTAGTTTCCTGTGTCTAAGTGTTGGATGTGGAAGTTCAGGATGTCCAGGTATTCCGCTTCGTAGTTCTCTGTATCTAGGTGTCGGATGTGGAAGTCCAGGGTGTGCAGGTATTCCGCTTCGTAGTTTCCTGTGTCCAGGTGTTGGATGTGGAAGTCCAGGGTGTCTAGGTATTCCACTCCGTAGTTTCCTGCGTCCAGGTGTCGGATGTGGAAGTTCAGGGTGTCCAGGTATTCCGCCCGTAGTTTCTTGTATCTAGGTACTGGATGTGGAGGTCCAGGTTATCCAGGCATTCCGCCCGTAGTTTCTTGTATCTAGGTACTGGATGTGGAGGTCCAGGGTATCCAGGCATTCCGCTCCGTAGTTTCCTGTATCCAGGTGTCGGATGTGGAAGTTCAGGGTGTCCAGGTATTCCTCTTCGTAGCTCTCTGTATTTATGTACTGGATGTGGATGTCCAGGGTGTCCAGGTATTCCGCTCCGGAGTTTCCTGTGTCCAGGTGTCGGATGTGGAAGTTCAGGGTGTCCAGGTATTCCGCTTCGTAGTTTTCTGTACCTACGTGTCGGATATGGAAGTCCAGGGTGTCCAGGTATTCCGCTTCGTAGTTTCCTGTGTCCAGGTGTTGGATGTGGAAGTCCAGGGTGTCCAGGTATTCCGCTCCGTAGTTTCCTGTGTCCAGGTGTCGGATGTGGAAGTTCAGGGTGTCCAGGTATTCCGCTTCGTAATTTTCTGTATCTAGGTGTCGGATATGGATGTCCAGGGTGTCCAGGTATTCCGCTTCGTAGTTCTCTGTATCTAGGTGTCGGATGTGGAAGTCCAGGGTGTGCAGGTATTCCGCTCCGTAGTTTCCTGTGTCCAGGTGTCGGATGTGGAAGTTCAGGGTGTCCATGTATTCCGCTTCGTAGTTTTCTGTACCTAGGTGTCGGATATGGAAGTTCAGGGTGTCCAGGTATTCCGCTTCGTAGTTTTCTGTACCTAGGTGTCGGATATGGAAGTCCAGGGTGTCCAGGTATTCCGCTTCGTAGTTCTCTGTATCTAGGTGTCGGATGTGGAAGTCCAGGGTGTGCAGGTATTCCGCTCCGTAGTTTCCTGTGTCCAGGTGTCGGATGTGGAAGTTCAGGGTGTCCAGGTATTCCGCTCCGTAGTTTTCTGTATCTAGGTGTCGGATGTGGAAGTCCAGGGTGTCCAGGTATTCCGCTCCGTAGTTTCTTGTAACTAGGTACTGGATGTGGAAGTCCAGGGTGTCTAGGTATTCCGCTACGTAGTTTTCTGTATCTAGGTGTCGGATGTGGAAGTCCAGGGTGTCCAGGTATTCGACTTCGCAGTTTTCTGTATCTAGGTGTCGGATGTGGAAGTCCAGGGTGTCCAGGTACTCCGCTCCGCAGTTTCCTGTATCTAGGTGTCGGATGTGGAAGTCCAGGGTGTCCAGGTATTCCGCTTCGTAGTTCTCTGTATCTAGGTGTCGGATGAGGAAGTCCAGGGTGTGCAGGTATTCCGCTTCGTAGTTTCCTGTGTCCAGATGTTGGATGTGGAAGTCCAGGGTGTCCAGGTATTCCGCTCCGTAGTTTCCTGTGTCTAAGTGTTGGATGTGGAAGTTCAGGATGTCCAGGTATTCCGCTTCGTAGTTCTCTGTATCTAGGTGTCGGATGTGGAAGTCCAGGGTGTGCAGGTATTCCGCTTCGTAGTTTCCTGTGTCCAGGTGTTGGATGTGGAAGTCCAGGGTGTCTAGGTATTCCACTCCGTAGTTTCCTGCGTCCAGGTGTCGGATGTGGAAGTTCAGGGTGTCCAGGTATTCCGCCCGTAGTTTCTTGTATCTAGGTACTGGATGTGGAGGTCCAGGTTATCCAGGCATTCCGCCCGTAGTTTCTTGTATCTAGGTACTGGATGTGGAGGTCCAGGGTATCCAGGCATTCCGCTCCGTAGTTTCCTGTATCCAGGTGTCGGATGTGGAAGTTCAGGGTGTCCAGGTATTCCTCTTCGTAGCTCTCTGTATTTATGTACTGGATGTGGATGTCCAGGGTGTCCAGGTATTCCGCTCCGTAGTTTCCTGTGTCCAGGTGTCGGATGTGGAAGTTCAGGGTGTCCAGGTATTCCGCTTCGTAGTTTTCTGTACCTACGTGTCGGATATGGAAGTCCAGGGTGTCCAGGTATTCCGCTTCGTAGTTTCCTGTGTCCAGGTGTTGGATGTGGAAGTCCAGGGTGTCCAGGTATTCCGCTCCGTAGTTTCCTGTGTCCAGGTGTCGGATGTGGAAGTTCAGGGTGTCCAGGTATTCCGCTTCGTAATTTTCTGTATCTAGGTGTCGGATATGGATGTCCAGGGTGTCCAGGTATTCCGCTTCGTAGTTCTCTGTATCTAGGTGTCGGATGTGGAAGTCCAGGGTGTGCAGGTATTCCGCTCCGTAGTTTCCTGTGTCCAGGTGTCGGATGTGGAAGTTCAGGGTGTCCATGTATTCCGCTTCGTAGTTTTCTGTACCTAGGTGTCGGATATGGAAGTTCAGGGTGTCCAGGTATTCCGCTTCGTAGTTTTCTGTACCTAGGTGTCGGATATGGAAGTCCAGGGTGTCCAGGTATTCCGCTTCGTAGTTCTCTGTATCTAGGTGTCGGATGTGGAAGTCCAGGGTGTGCAGGTATTCCGCTCCGTAGTTTCCTGTGTCCAGGTGTCGGATGTGGAAGTTCAGGGTGTCCAGGTATTCCGCTCCGTAGTTTTCTGTATCTAGGTGTCGGATGTGGAAGTCCAGGGTGTCCAGGTATTCCGCTCCGTAGTTTTCTGTATCTAGGTGTCGGATGTGGAAGTCCAGGGTGTCCAGGTATTCCGCTCCGTAGTTTCTTGTAACTAGGTACTGGATGTGGAAGTCCAGGGTGTCTAGGTATTCCGCTACGTAGTTTTCTGTATCTAGGTGTTGGATGTGGAAGTCCAGGGTGTCCAGGTATTCCGCTCCGTAGTTTCCTGTGTCCAGGTGTCGGATGTGGAAGTTCAGGGTGTCCAGGTATTCCGCTTCGTAATTTTCTGTATCTAGGTGTCGGATATGGATGTCCAGGGTGTCCAGGTATTCCGCTTCGTAGTTCTCTGTATCTAGGTGTCGGATGTGGAAGTCCAGGGTGTGCAGGTATTCCGCTCCGTAGTTTCCTGTGTCCAGGTGTCGGATGTGGAAGTTCAGGGTGTCCATGTATTCCGCTTCGTAGTTTTCTGTACCTAGGTGTCGGATATGGAAGTTCAGGGTGTCCAGGTATTCCGCTTCGTAGTTTTCTGTACCTAGGTGTCGGATATGGAAGTCCAGGGTGTCCAGGTATTCCGCTTCGTAGTTCTCTGTATCTAGGTGTCGGATGTGGAAGTCCAGGGTGTGCAGGTATTCCGCTCCGTAGTTTCCTGTGTCCAGGTGTCGGATGTGGAAGTTCAGGGTGTCCAGGTATTCCGCTCCGTAGTTTTCTGTATCTAGGTGTCGGATGTGGAAGTCCAGGGTGTCCAGGTATTCCGCTCCGTAGTTTCTTGTAACTAGGTACTGGATGTGGAAGTCCAGGGTGTCTAGGTATTCCGCTACGTAGTTTTCTGTATCTAGGTGTCGGATGTGGAAGTCCAGGGTGTCCAGGTATTCGACTTCGCAGTTTTCTGTATCTAGGTGTCGGATGTGGAAGTCCAGGGTGTCCAGGTACTCCGCTCCGCAGTTTCCTGTATCTAGGTGTCGGATGTGGAAGTCCAGGGTGTCCAGGTATTCCGCTTCGTAGTTCTCTGTATCTAGGTGTCGGATGAGGAAGTCCAGGGTGTGCAGGTATTCCGCTTCGTAGTTTCCTGTGTCCAGATGTTGGATGTGGAAGTCCAGGGTGTCCAGGTATTCCGCTCCGTAGTTTCCTGTGTCTAAGTGTTGGATGTGGAAGTTCAGGATGTCCAGGTATTCCGCTTCGTAGTTCTCTGTATCTAGGTGTCGGATGTGGAAGTCCAGGGTGTGCAGGTATTCCGCTTCGTAGTTTCCTGTGTCCAGGTGTTGGATGTGGAAGTCCAGGGTGTCTAGGTATTCCACTCCGTAGTTTCCTGCGTCCAGGTGTCGGATGTGGAAGTTCAGGGTGTCCAGGTATTCCGCCCGTAGTTTCTTGTATCTAGGTACTGGATGTGGAGGTCCAGGTTATCCAGGCATTCCGCCCGTAGTTTCTTGTATCTAGGTACTGGATGTGGAGGTCCAGGGTATCCAGGCATTCCGCTCCGTAGTTTCCTGTATCCAGGTGTCGGATGTGGAAGTTCAGGGTGTCCAGGTATTCCTCTTCGTAGCTCTCTGTATTTATGTACTGGATGTGGATGTCCAGGGTGTCCAGGTATTCCGCTCCGTAGTTTCCTGTGTCCAGGTGTCGGATGTGGAAGTTCAGGGTGTCCAGGTATTCCGCTTCGTAGTTTTCTGTACCTACGTGTCGGATATGGAAGTCCAGGGTGTCCAGGTATTCCGCTTCGTAGTTTCCTGTGTCCAGGTGTTGGATGTGGAAGTCCAGGGTGTCCAGGTATTCCGCTCCGTAGTTTCCTGTGTCCAGGTGTCGGATGTGGAAGTTCAGGGTGTCCAGGTATTCCGCTTCGTAATTTTCTGTATCTAGGTGTCGGATATGGATGTCCAGGGTGTCCAGGTATTCCGCTTCGTAGTTCTCTGTATCTAGGTGTCGGATGTGGAAGTCCAGGGTGTGCAGGTATTCCGCTCCGTAGTTTCCTGTGTCCAGGTGTCGGATGTGGAAGTTCAGGGTGTCCATGTATTCCGCTTCGTAGTTTTCTGTACCTAGGTGTCGGATATGGAAGTTCAGGGTGTCCAGGTATTCCGCTTCGTAGTTTTCTGTACCTAGGTGTCGGATATGGAAGTCCAGGGTGTCCAGGTATTCCGCTTCGTAGTTCTCTGTATCTAGGTGTCGGATGTGGAAGTCCAGGGTGTGCAGGTATTCCGCTCCGTAGTTTCCTGTGTCCAGGTGTCGGATGTGGAAGTTCAGGGTGTCCAGGTATTCCGCTCCGTAGTTTTCTGTATCTAGGTGTCGGATGTGGAAGTCCAGGGTGTCCAGGTATTCCGCTCCGTAGTTTCTTGTAACTAGGTACTGGATGTGGAAGTCCAGGGTGTCTAGGTATTCCGCTACGTAGTTTTCTGTATCTAGGTGTCGGATGTGGAAGTCCAGGGTGTCCAGGTATTCGACTTCGCAGTTTTCTGTATCTAGGTGTCGGATGTGGAAGTCCAGGGTGTCCAGGTACTCCGCTCCGCAGTTTCCTGTATCTAGGTGTCGGATGTGGAAGTCCAGGGTGTCCAGGTATTCCGCTTCGTAGTTCTCTGTATCTAGGTGTCGGATGAGGAAGTCCAGGGTGTGCAGGTATTCCGCTTCGTAGTTTCCTGTGTCCAGATGTTGGATGTGGAAGTCCAGGGTGTCCAGGTATTCCGCTCCGTAGTTTCCTGTGTCTAAGTGTTGGATGTGGAAGTTCAGGATGTCCAGGTATTCCGCTTCGTAGTTCTCTGTATCTAGGTGTCGGATGTGGAAGTCCAGGGTGTGCAGGTATTCCGCTTCGTAGTTTCCTGTGTCCAGGTGTTGGATGTGGAAGTCCAGGGTGTCTAGGTATTCCACTCCGTAGTTTCCTGCGTCCAGGTGTCGGATGTGGAAGTTCAGGGTGTCCAGGTATTCCGCCCGTAGTTTCTTGTATCTAGGTACTGGATGTGGAGGTCCAGGTTATCCAGGCATTCCGCCCGTAGTTTCTTGTATCTAGGTACTGGATGTGGAGGTCCAGGGTATCCAGGCATTCCGCTCCGTAGTTTCCTGTATCCAGGTGTCGGATGTGGAAGTTCAGGGTGTCCAGGTATTCCTCTTCGTAGCTCTCTGTATTTATGTACTGGATGTGGATGTCCAGGGTGTCCAGGTATTCCGCTCCGTAGTTTCCTGTGTCCAGGTGTCGGATGTGGAAGTTCAGGGTGTCCAGGTATTCCGCTTCGTAGTTTTCTGTACCTACGTGTCGGATATGGAAGTCCAGGGTGTCCAGGTATTCCGCTTCGTAGTTCTCTGTATCTAGGTGTCGGATGTGGAAGTCCAGGGTGTGCAGGTATTCCGCTTCGTAGTTTCCTGTGTCCAGATGTTGGATGTGGAAGTCCAGGGTGTCCAGGTATTCCGCTCCGTTGTTTCCTGTGGCTAGGTGTTGGATGTGGAAGTTCAGGGTGTCCAGGTATTCCGCTCCGTAGTGTCTTGTATCTAGGTACTGGATGTGGAAGTCCAGGGTGTCCAGGTATTCCGCTTCGTAGTTCTCTGTATCTAGGTGTCGGATGTGGAAGTCCAGGGTGTCCAGGTATTCCGCTCCGTAGTTTCCTGTGTCCAGGTGTCGGATGTGGAAGTTCAGGGTGTCCAGGTATTCCGCTTCGTAGTTTTCTGTACCTAGGTGTCGGATATGGAAGTCCAGGGTGTCCAGGTATTCCGCTTCGTAGTTCTCTGTATCTACGTGTCGGATGTGGAAGTCCAGGGTGTGCAGGTATTCCGCTTCGTAGTTTCCTGTGTCCAGATGTTGGATGTGGAAGTCCAGGGTGTCCTGGTATTCCGCTCCGTAGTTTCCTGTGTCTAGCTGTTGGATGTGGAAGTTCAGGGTGTCCAGGTATTCCGCTCCGTAGTGTCTTGTATCTAGGAACTGGATGTGGAAGTCCAGGGTTTCCAGGTATTCCGCTTCGTAGTTCTCTGTATCTAGGTGTCGGATGTGGAAGTCCAGGGTGTCCAGGTATTCCGCTCCGTAGTTTCCTGTGTCCAGGTGTCGGATGTGGAAGTTCAGGGTGTCCAGGTATTCCGCTTCGTAGTTTTCTGTACCTAGGTGTCGGATGTGGAAGTTCAGGGTGTCCAGGTATTCCGCTCCGTAGTTTCTTGTATCTAGGTACTGAATGTGGAAGTCCAGGGTGTCCAGGTATTCCGCTTCGTAGTTCTCTGTATCTAGGTGTCGGATGTGGAAGTCCAGGGTGTGCAGGTATTCCGCTTCGTAGTTTCCTGTGTCCAGGTGTTGGATGTGGAAGACCATGGTGTCCAGGTATTCCGCTTCGTAGTTCTCTGTATCTAGGTGTCGGATGTGGAAGTCCAGGGTGTCCAGGTATTCCGCTTCGTAATTTTCTGTATCTAGGTGTCGGATATGGAAGTCCAGGGTGTCCAGGTATTCCGCTTCGTAGTTCTCTGTATCTAGTTGTCGGATGTGGAAGTCCAGGGTGTGCAGGTATTCCGCTCCGTAGTTTCCTGTGTCCAGGTGTCGGATGTGGAAGTTCAGGGTGTCCAGGTATTCCGCTACGTAGTTTTCTGTACCTACGTGTCGGATATGGAAGTCCAGGGTGTCCACGTATTCCGCTTCGTAGTTCTCTGTATCTAGGTGTCGGATGTGGAAGTCCAGGGTGTGCAGGTATTCCGCTTCGTAGTTTCCTGTGTCCAGATGTTGGATGTGGAAGTCCAGGGTGTCCAGGTATTCCGCTCCGTTGTTTCCTGTGTCTAGGTGTTGGATGTGGAAGTTCAGGGTGTCCAGGTATTCCGCTCCGTAGTGTCTTGTATCTAGGTACTGAATGTGGAAGTCCAGGGTGTCCAGGTATTCCGCTTCGTAGTTCTCTGTATCTAGGTGTCGGATGTGGAAGTCCAGGGTGTCCAGGTATTCCGCTCCGTAGTTTCCTGTGTCCAGGTGTCGGATGTGGAAGTTCAGGGTGTCCAGGTATTCCGCTTCGTAGTTTTCTGTACCTAGGTGTCGGATATGGAAGTCCAGGGTGTCCAGGTATTCCGATTCGTAGTTCTCTGTATCTAGGTTTCGGATGTGGAAGTCCAGGGTGTGCAGGTATTCCGCTTCGTAGTTCTCTGTATCTAGGTGTCGGATGTGGAAGTCCAGGGTGTCCAGGTATTCCGCTCCGTAGTTTCCTGTGTCCAGGTGTCGGATGTGGAAGTTCAGGGTGTCCAGGTATTCCGCTTCGTAGTTTTCTGTACCTAGGTGTCGGATGTGGAAGTTCAGGGTGTCCAGGTATTCCGCTCCGTAGTTTCTTGTATCTAGGTACTGAATGTGGAAGTCCAGGGTGTCCAGGTATTCCGCTTCGTAGTTCTCTGTATCTAGGTGTCGGATGTGGAAGTCCAGGGTGTGCAGGTATTCCGCTTCGTAGTTTCCTGTGTCCAGGTGTTGGATGTGGAAGACCATGGTGTCCAGGTATTCCGCTTCGTAGTTCTCTGTATCTAGGTGTCGGATGTGGAAGTCCAGGGTGTCCAGGTATTCCGCTTCGTAATTTTCTGTATCTAGGTGTCGGATATGGAAGTCCAGGGTGTCCAGGTATTCCGCTTCGTAGTTCTCTGTATCTAGTTGTCGGATGTGGAAGTCCAGGGTGTGCAGGTATTCCGCTCCGTAGTTTCCTGTGTCCAGGTGTCGGATGTGGAAGTTCAGGGTGTCCAGGTATTCCGCTACGTAGTTTTCTGTACCTACGTGTCGGATATGGAAGTCCAGGGTGTCCACGTATTCCGCTTCGTAGTTCTCTGTATCTAGGTGTCGGATGTGGAAGTCCAGGGTGTGCAGGTATTCCGCTTCGTAGTTTCCTGTGTCCAGATGTTGGATGTGGAAGTCCAGGGTGTCCAGGTATTCCGCTCCGTTGTTTCCTGTGTCTAGGTGTTGGATGTGGAAGTTCAGGGTGTCCAGGTATTCCGCTCCGTAGTGTCTTGTATCTAGGTACTGAATGTGGAAGTCCAGGGTGTCCAGGTATTCCGCTTCGTAGTTCTCTGTATCTAGGTGTCGGATGTGGAAGTCCAGGGTGTCCAGGTATTCCGCTCCGTAGTTTCCTGTGTCCAGGTGTCGGATGTGGAAGTTCAGGGTGTCCAGGTATTCCGCTTCGTAGTTTTCTGTACCTAGGTGTCGGATATGGAAGTCCAGGGTGTCCAGGTATTCCGATTCGTAGTTCTCTGTATCTAGGTTTCGGATGTGGAAGTCCAGGGTGTGCAGGTATTCCGCTTCGTAGTTTCCTGTGTCCAGATGTGGATGTGGAAGTCCAGGGTGTCCAGGTATTCCGCTCCGTAGTTTCCTGTGTCTAGGTGTTGGATGTGGAAGTTCAGGGTGTCTAGCTATTCCGCTCCGTAGTGTCTTGTATCTAGGTACTGGATGTGGAAGTCCAGGGTTTCCAGGTATTCCGCTTCGTAGTTCTCTGTATCTAGGTGTCGGATGTGGAAGTCCAGGGTGTCCAGGTATTCCACTTCGTAGTTCTCTGTATCTAGGTGTCGGATGTGGAAGTCCAGGGTGTCCAGGTATTCCGCTCCGTAGTTTCTTGTATCTAGGTACTGGATGTGGAAGTCCAGGGTGTCCAGGTATTCCGCTTCGTAGTTCTCTGTATCTAGGTGTCGGATGTGGAAGTCCAGGGTGTCCAGGTATTCCGCTCCGTAGTTTCCTGTGTCCAGGTGTCGGATGTGGAAGTTCAGGGTGTCCAGGTATTCCGCTTCGTAGTTTTCTGTACCTAGGTGTCGGATGTGGAAGTTCAGGGTGTCCAGGTATTCCGCTCCGTAGTTTCTTGTATCTAGGTACTGAATGTGGAAGTCCAGGGTGTCCAGGTATTCCGCTTCGTAGTTCTCTGTATCTAGGTGTCGGATGTGGAAGTCCAGGGTGTGCAGGTATTCCGCTTCGTAGTTTCCTGTGTCCAGGTGTTGGATGTGGAAGTCCATGGTGTCCAGGTATTCCGCTTCGTAGTTCTCTGTATCTAGGTGTCGGATGTGGAAGTCCAGGGTGTCCAGGTATTCCGCTTCGTAATTTTCTGTATCTAGGTGTCGGATATGGAAGTCCAGGGTGTCCAGGTATTCCGCTTCGTAGTTCTCTGTATCTAGTTGTCGGATGTGGAAGTCCAGGGTGTGCAGGTATTCCGCTCCGTAGTTTCCTGTGTCCAGGTGTCGGATGTGGAAGTTCAGGGTGTCCAGGTATTCCGCTACGTAGTTTTCTGTACCTACGTGTCGGATATGGAAGTCCAGGGTGTCCACGTATTCCGCTTCGTAGTTCTCTGTATCTAGGTGTCGGATGTGGAAGTCCAGGGTGTGCAGGTATTCCGCTTCGTAGTTTCCTGTGTCCAGATGTTGGATGTGGAAGTCCAGGGTGTCCAGGTATTCCGCTCCGTTGTTTCCTGTGTCTAGGTGTTGGATGTGGAAGTTCAGGGTGTCCAGGTATTCCGCTCCGTAGTGTCTTGTATCTAGGTACTGAATGTGGAAGTCCAGGGTGTCCAGGTATTCCGCTTCGTAGTTCTCTGTATCTAGGTGTCGGATGTGGAAGTCCAGGGTGTCCAGGTATTCCGCTCCGTAGTTTCCTGTGTCCAGGTGTCGGATGTGGAAGTTCAGGGTGTCCAGGTACTCCGCTTCGTAGTTTTCTGTACCTAGGTGTCGGATATGGAAGTCCAGGGTGTCCAGGTGTTCCGATTCGTAGTTCTCTGTATCTAGGTGTCGGATGTGGAAGTCCAGGGTGTGCAGGTATTCCGCTTCGTAGTTTCCTGTGTCCAGATGTGGATGTGGAAGTCCAGGGTGTCCAGGTATTCCGCTCCGTAGTTTCCTGTGTCTAGGTGTTGGATGTGGAAGTTCAGGGTGTCTAGGTATTCCGCTCCGTAGTGTCTTGTATCTAGGTACTGGATGTGGAAGTCCAGGGTTTCCAGGTATTCCGCTCCGTAGTTTCTTGTATCTAGGTACTGGATGTGGAGGTCCAGGGTGTCCAGGTATTCCGCTCCGTAGTTTCCTGTGTCTAGGTGTTGGATGTGGAAGTTCAGGGTGTCCAGGTATTCCGCTCCGTAGTTTCTTGTATCTAGGTACTGGATGTGGAAGTCCAGGGTGTCCAGGTATTCCGCTCCGTAGTTTCTTGTATCTAGGTACTGGATGTGGAGGTCCAGGGTGTCCAGGTATTCCGCTCCGTAGTTTCCTGTGTCTAGGTGTTGGATGTGGAAGTTCAGGGTGTCCAGGTATTCCGCTCCGTAGTGTCTTGTATCTAGGTACTGGATGTGGAAGTCCAGGGTTTACAGGTATTCTGCTTCGTAGTTCTCTGTATCTTGGTGTCGGATGTGGAAGTCCAGGGTGTCCAGGTATTCCGCTCCGTAGTTTCCTGTGTCCAGGTGTCGGATGTGGAAGTCCAGGGTGTCCAGGTATTCCGCTTCGTAGTTTTCTGTACCTAGGTGTCGGATGTGGAAGTCCACGGTGTCCAGGTATTCCGCTTCGTAGTTTCCTGTGTCCAGGTGTTGGATGTGGAAGTCCAGGGTGTCCAGGTATTCCGCTCCGTAGTTTCCTGTGTCGAGGTGTCGGATGTGGAAGTTCAGGGTGTCCAGGTATTCCGCTTCGTAATTTTCTGTATCTAGGTGTCGGATATGGATGTCCAGGGTGTCCAGGTATTCCGCTTCGTAGTTCTCTGTATCTAGGTGTCGGATGTGGAAGTCCAGGGTGTGCAGGTATTCCGCTCCGTAGTTTCCTGTGTCCAGGTGTCGGATGTGGAAGTTCAGGGTGTCCATGTATTCCGCTTCGTAGTTTTCTGTACCTAGGTGTCGGATATGGAAGTTCAGGGTGTCCAGGTATTCCGCTTCGTAGTTTTCTGTACCTAGGTGTCGGATATGGAAGTCCAGGGTGTCCAGGTATTCCGCTTCGTAGTTCTCTGTATCTAGGTGTCGGATGTGGAAGTCCAGGGTGTGCAGGTATTCCGCTCCGTAGTTTCCTGTGTCCAGGTGTCGGATGTGGAAGTTCAGGGTGTCCAGGTATTCTGCTTCGTAGTTTTCCGTACCTAGGTGTCGGATGTGGAAGTTCAGGGTGTCCAGGTATTTCGCTCCGTAGTTTCTTGTATCTAGGTACTGGATGTGGAAGTCCAGGGTGTCCAGGTATTCCGCTTCGTAATTCTCTGTATCTAGGTGTCGGATGTGGAAGTTCAGGGTGTCCAGGTATTCCGCTTCGTAGTTTTCTGTACCTAGGTGTCGGATATGGAAGTCCAGGGTGTCCAGGTATTCCGCTTCGTAGTTCTCTGTATCTAAGTGTCGGATGTGGAAGTCCAGGGTGTGCAGGTATTCCGCTTCGTAGTTTCCTGTGTCCAGATGTTGGATGTGGAAGTCCAGGTTGTCCAGGTATTCCGCTCCGTAGTTTCCTGTGTCTAGGTGTTGGATGTGGAAGTTCAGGGTGTCCAGGTATTCCGCTCCGTAGTTCTCTGTATCTAGGTGTCGGATGTGGAAGTCCAGGGTGTCCAGGTATTCCGCTCCGTAGTTTCCTGTGTCTAGGTGTCGGATGTGGAAGTCCAGGGTGTCCAGGTATTCCGCTTCGTAATTTTCTGTATCTAGGTGTCGGATATGGAAGTCCAGGGTGTCCAGGTATTCCGCTTCGTAGTTCTCTGTATCTAGTTGTCGGATGTGGAAGTCCAGGGTGTGCAGGTATTCCGCTCCGTAGTTTCCTGTGTCCAGGTGTCGGATGTGGAAGTTCAGGGTGTCCAGGTATTCCGCTACGTAGTTTTCTGTACCTACGTGTCGGATATGGAAGTCCAGGGTGTCCAGGTATTCCGCTTCGTAGTTCTCTGTATCTAGGTGTCGGATGTGGAAGTCCAGGGTGTGCAGGTATTCCGCTTCGTAGTTTCCTGTGTCCAGATGTTGGATGTGGAAGTCCAGGGTGTCCAGGTATTCCGCTCCTTTGTTTCCTGTGTCTAGGTGTTGGATGTGGAAGTTCAGGGTGTCCAGGTATTCCGCTTCGTAGTTCTCTGTATCTAGGTGTCGGATGTGGAAGTCCAGGGTGTCCAGGTATTCCGCTTCGTAATTTTCTGTATCTAGGTGTCGGATATGGAAGTCCAGGGTGTCCAGGTATTCCCCTCCGTAGTTTCCTGTGTCCAGGTGTCGGATGTGGAAGTTCAGGGTGTCCAGGTATTCCGCTACGTAGTTTTCTGTACCTACGTGTCGGATATGGAAGTCCAGGGTGTCCAGGTATTCCGCTTCGTAGTTCTCTGTATCTAGGTGTCGGATGTGGAAGTCGAGGGTGTGCAGGTATTCCGCTTCGTAGTTTCCTGTGTCCAGATGTTGGACGTGGAAGTCCAGGGTGTCCAGGTATTCCGCTCCTTTGTTTCCTGTGTCTAGGTGTTGGATGTGGAAGTTCAGGGTGTCCAGGTATTCCGCTCCGTAGTGTCTTGTATCTAGGTACTGAATGTGGAAGTCCAGGGTGTCCAGGTATTCCGCTTCGTAGTTCTCTGTATCTAGGTGTCGGATGTGGAAGTCCAGGGTGTCCAGGTATTCCCCTCCGTAGTTTCCTGTGTCCAGGTGTCGGATGTGGAAGTTCAGGGTGTCCAGGTATTCGGCTTCGTAGTTTTCTGTACCTAGGTGTCGGATATGGAAGTTCAGGGTGTCCAGGTATTCCACTCCGTAGTTCTCTGTATCTAGGTGTCGGATGTGGAAGTCCAGGGTGTCCAGGTATTCCGCTCCGTAGTTTCCTGTGTCCAGGTGTCGGATGTGGAAGTCCATGGTGTCCAGGTATTCCGCTTCGTAGTTCTCTGTATCTAGGTGTCGGATGTGGAAGTCCAGGGTGTCCAGGTATTCCGCTTCGTAATTTTCTGTATCTAGGTGTCGGATATGGAAGTCCAGGGTGTCCAGGTATTCCGCTTCGTAGTTCTCTGTATCTAGTTGTCGGATGTGAAAGTCCAGGGTGTGCAGGTATTCCGCTTCGTAGTTTCCTGTGTCCAGATGTGGATGTGGAAGTCCAGGGTGTCCAGGTATTCCGCTCCGTAGTTTCCTGTGTCTAGGTGTTGGATGTGGAAGTTCAGGGTGTCTAGCTATTCCGCTCCGTAGTGTCTTGTATCTAGGTACTGGATGTGGAAGTCCAGGGTTTCCAGGTATTCCGCTTCGTAGTTCTCTGTATCTAGGTGTCGGATGTGGAAGTCCAGGGTGTCCAGGTATTCCACTTCGTAGTTCTCTGTATCTAGGTGTCGGATGTGGAAGTCCAGGGTGTCCAGGTATTCCGCTCCGTAGTTTCTTGTATCTAGGTACTGGATGTGGAAGTCCAGGGTGTCCAGGTATTCCGCTTCGTAGTTCTCTGTATCTAGGTGTCGGATGTGGAAGTCCAGGGTGTCCAGGTATTCCGCTCCGTAGTTTCCTGTGTCCAGGTGTCGGATGTGGAAGTTCAGGGTGTCCAGGTATTCCGCTTCGTAGTTTTCTGTACCTAGGTGTCGGATGTGGAAGTTCAGGGTGTCCAGGTATTCCGCTCCGTAGTTTCTTGTATCTAGGTACTGAATGTGGAAGTCCAGGGTGTCCAGGTATTCCGCTTCGTAGTTCTCTGTATCTAGGTGTCGGATGTGGAAGTCCAGGGTGTGCAGGTATTCCGCTTCGTAGTTTCCTGTGTCCAGGTGTTGGATGTGGAAGTCCATGGTGTCCAGGTATTCCGCTTCGTAGTTCTCTGTATCTAGGTGTCGGATGTGGAAGTCCAGGGTGTCCAGGTATTCCGCTTCGTAATTTTCTGTATCTAGGTGTCGGATATGGAAGTCCAGGGTGTCCAGGTATTCCGCTTCGTAGTTCTCTGTATCTAGTTGTCGGATGTGGAAGTCCAGGGTGTGCAGGTATTCCGCTCCGTAGTTTCCTGTGTCCAGGTGTCGGATGTGGAAGTTCAGGGTGTCCAGGTATTCCGCTACGTAGTTTTCTGTACCTACGTGTCGGATATGGAAGTCCAGGGTGTCCACGTATTCCGCTTCGTAGTTCTCTGTATCTAGGTGTCGGATGTGGAAGTCCAGGGTGTGCAGGTATTCCGCTTCGTAGTTTCCTGTGTCCAGATGTTGGATGTGGAAGTCCAGGGTGTCCAGGTATTCCGCTCCGTTGTTTCCTGTGTCTAGGTGTTGGATGTGGAAGTTCAGGGTGTCCAGGTATTCCGCTCCGTAGTGTCTTGTATCTAGGTACTGAATGTGGAAGTCCAGGGTGTCCAGGTATTCCGCTTCGTAGTTCTCTGTATCTAGGTGTCGGATGTGGAAGTCCAGGGTGTCCAGGTATTCCGCTCCGTAGTTTCCTGTGTCCAGGTGTCGGATGTGGAAGTTCAGGGTGTCCAGGTACTCCGCTTCGTAGTTTTCTGTACCTAGGTGTCGGATATGGAAGTCCAGGGTGTCCAGGTGTTCCGATTCGTAGTTCTCTGTATCTAGGTGTCGGATGTGGAAGTCCAGGGTGTGCAGGTATTCCGCTTCGTAGTTTCCTGTGTCCAGATGTGGATGTGGAAGTCCAGGGTGTCCAGGTATTCCGCTCCGTAGTTTCCTGTGTCTAGGTGTTGGATGTGGAAGTTCAGGGTGTCTAGGTATTCCGCTCCGTAGTGTCTTGTATCTAGGTACTGGATGTGGAAGTCCAGGGTTTCCAGGTATTCCGCTTCGTAGTTCTCTGTATCTAGGTGTCGGATGTGGAAGTTCAGGGTGTCCAGGTATTCCGCTCCGTAGTTTCTTGTATCTAGGTACTGGATGTGGAAGTCCAGGGTGTCCAGGTATTCCGCTCCGTAGTTTCTTGTATCTAGGTACTGGATGTAGAGGTCCAGGGTGTCCAGGTATTCCGCTCCGTAGTTTCCTGTGTCTAGGTGTTGGATGTGGAAGTTCAGGGTGTCCAGGTATTCCGCTCCGTAGTGTCTTGTATCTAGGTACTGGATGTGGAAGTCCAGGGTTTACAGGTATTCTGCTTCGTAGTTCTCTGTATCTTGGTGTCGGATGTGGAAGTCCAGGGTGTCCAGGTATTCCGCTCCGTAGTTTCCTGTGTCCAGGTGTCGGATGTGGAAGTCCAGGGTGTCCAGGTATTCCGCTTCGTAGTTTTCTGTACCTAGGTGTCGGATGTGGAAGTCCACGGTGTCCAGGTATTCCGCTTCGTAGTTTCCTGTGTCCAGGTGTTGGATGTGGAAGTCCAGGGTGTCCAGGTATTCCGCTCCGTAGTTTCCTGTGTCCAGGTGTCGGATGTGGAAGTTCAGGGTGTCCAGGTATTCCGCTTCGTAATTTTCTGTATCTAGGTGTCGGATATGGATGTCCAGGGTGTCCAGGTATTCCGCTTCGTAGTTCTCTGTATCTAGGTGTCGGATGTGGAAGTCCAGGGTGTGCAGGTATTCCGCTCCGTAGTTTCCTGTGTCCAGGTGTCGGATGTGGAAGTTCAGGGTGTCCATGTATTCCGCTTCGTAGTTTTCTGTACCTAGGTGTCGGATATGGAAGTTCAGGGTGTCCAGGTATTCCGCTTCGTAGTTTTCTGTACCTAGGTGTCGGATATGGAAGTCCAGGGTGTCCAGGTATTCCGCTTCGTAGTTCTCTGTATCTAGGTGTCGGATGTGGAAGTCCAGGGTGTGCAGGTATTCCGCTCCGTAGTTTCCTGTGTCCAGGTGTCGGATGTGGAAGTTCAGGGTGTCCAGGTATTCTGCTTCGTAGTTTTCCGTACCTAGGTGTCGGATGTGGAAGTTCAGGGTGTCCAGGTATTTCGCTCCGTAGTTTCTTGTATCTAGGTACTGGATGTGGAAGTTCAGGGTGTCTAGCTATTCCGCTCCGTAGTGTCTTGTATCTAGGTACTGGATGTGGAAGTCCAGGGTTTCCAGGTATTCCGCTTCGTAGTTCTCTGTATCTAGGTGTCGGATGTGGAAGTCCAGGGTGTCCAGGTATTCCACTTCGTAGTTCTCTGTATCTAGGTGTCGGATGTGGAAGTCCAGGGTGTCCAGGTATTCCGCTCCGTAGTTTCTTGTATCTAGGTACTGGATGTGGAAGTCCAGGGTGTCCAGGTATTCCGCTTCGTAGTTCTCTGTATCTAGGTGTCGGATGTGGAAGTCCAGGGTGTCCAGGTATTCCGCTCCGTAGTTTCCTGTGTCCAGGTGTCGGATGTGGAAGTTCAGGGTGTCCAGGTATTCCGCTTCGTAGTTTTCTGTACCTAGGTGTCGGATGTGGAAGTTCAGGGTGTCCAGGTATTCCGCTCCGTAGTTTCTTGTATCTAGGTACTGAATGTGGAAGTCCAGGGTGTCCAGGTATTCCGCTTCGTAGTTCTCTGTATCTAGGTGTCGGATGTGGAAGTCCAGGGTGTGCAGGTATTCCGCTTCGTAGTTTCCTGTGTCCAGGTGTTGGATGTGGAAGTCCATGGTGTCCAGGTATTCCGCTTCGTAGTTCTCTGTATCTAGGTGTCGGATGTGGAAGTCCAGGGTGTCCAGGTATTCCGCTTCGTAATTTTCTGTATCTAGGTGTCGGATATGGAAGTCCAGGGTGTCCAGGTATTCCGCTTCGTAGTTCTCTGTATCTAGTTGTCGGATGTGGAAGTCCAGGGTGTGCAGGTATTCCGCTCCGTAGTTTCCTGTGTCCAGGTGTCGGATGTGGAAGTTCAGGGTGTCCAGGTATTCCGCTACGTAGTTTTCTGTACCTACGTGTCGGATATGGAAGTCCAGGGTGTCCACGTATTCCGCTTCGTAGTTCTCTGTATCTAGGTGTCGGATGTGGAAGTCCAGGGTGTGCAGGTATTCCGCTTCGTAGTTTCCTGTGTCCAGATGTTGGATGTGGAAGTCCAGGGTGTCCAGGTATTCCGCTCCGTTGTTTCCTGTGTCTAGGTGTTGGATGTGGAAGTTCAGGGTGTCCAGGTATTCCGCTCCGTAGTGTCTTGTATCTAGGTACTGAATGTGGAAGTCCAGGGTGTCCAGGTATTCCGCTTCGTAGTTCTCTGTATCTAGGTGTCGGATGTGGAAGTCCAGGGTGTCCAGGTATTCCGCTCCGTAGTTTCCTGTGTCCAGGTGTCGGATGTGGAAGTTCAGGGTGTCCAGGTACTCCGCTTCGTAGTTTTCTGTACCTAGGTGTCGGATATGGAAGTCCAGGGTGTCCAGGTGTTCCGATTCGTAGTTCTCTGTATCTAGGTGTCGGATGTGGAAGTCCAGGGTGTGCAGGTATTCCGCTTCGTAGTTTCCTGTGTCCAGATGTGGATGTGGAAGTCCAGGGTGTCCAGGTATTCCGCTCCGTAGTTTCCTGTGTCTAGGTGTTGGATGTGGAAGTTCAGGGTGTCTAGGTATTCCGCTCCGTAGTGTCTTGTATCTAGGTACTGGATGTGGAAGTCCAGGGTTTCCAGGTATTCCGCTTCGTAGTTCTCTGTATCTAGGTGTCGGATGTGGAAGTTCAGGGTGTCCAGGTATTCCGCTCCGTAGTTTCTTGTATCTAGGTACTGGATGTGGAAGTCCAGGGTGTCCAGGTATTCCGCTTCGTAGTTCTCTGTATCTAGGTGTCGGATGTGGAAGTCCAGGGTGTGCAGGTATTCCGCTCCGTAGTTTCCTGTGTCCAGGTGTCGGATGTGGAAGTTCAGGGTGTCCAGGTATTCTGCTTCGTAGTTTTCCGTACCTAGGTGTCGGATGTGGAAGTTCAGGGTGTCCAGGTATTTCGCTCCGTAGTTTCTTGTATCTAGGTACTGGATGTGGAAGTTCAGGGTGTCTAGCTATTCCGCTCCGTAGTGTCTTGTATCTAGGTACTGGATGTGGAAGTCCAGGGTTTCCAGGTATTCCGCTTCGTAGTTCTCTGTATCTAGGTGTCGGATGTGGAAGTCCAGGGTGTCCAGGTATTCCACTTCGTAGTTCTCTGTATCTAGGTGTCGGATGTGGAAGTCCAGGGTGTCCAGGTATTCCGCTCCGTAGTTTCTTGTATCTAGGTACTGGATGTGGAAGTCCAGGGTGTCCAGGTATTCCGCTTCGTAGTTCTCTGTATCTAGGTGTCGGATGTGGAAGTCCAGGGTGTCCAGGTATTCCGCTCCGTAGTTTCCTGTGTCCAGGTGTCGGATGTGGAAGTTCAGGGTGTCCAGGTATTCCGCTTCGTAGTTTTCTGTACCTAGGTGTCGGATGTGGAAGTTCAGGGTGTCCAGGTATTCCGCTCCGTAGTTTCTTGTATCTAGGTACTGAATGTGGAAGTCCAGGGTGTCCAGGTATTCCGCTTCGTAGTTCTCTGTATCTAGGTGTCGGATGTGGAAGTCCAGGGTGTGCAGGTATTCCGCTTCGTAGTTTCCTGTGTCCAGGTGTTGGATGTGGAAGTCCATGGTGTCCAGGTATTCCGCTTCGTAGTTCTCTGTATCTAGGTGTCGGATGTGGAAGTCCAGGGTGTCCAGGTATTCCGCTTCGTAATTTTCTGTATCTAGGTGTCGGATATGGAAGTCCAGGGTGTCCAGGTATTCCGCTTCGTAGTTCTCTGTATCTAGTTGTCGGATGTGGAAGTCCAGGGTGTGCAGGTATTCCGCTCCGTAGTTTCCTGTGTCCAGGTGTCGGATGTGGAAGTTCAGGGTGTCCAGGTATTCCGCTACGTAGTTTTCTGTACCTACGTGTCGGATATGGAAGTCCAGGGTGTCCACGTATTCCGCTTCGTAGTTCTCTGTATCTAGGTGTCGGATGTGGAAGTCCAGGGTGTGCAGGTATTCCGCTTCGTAGTTTCCTGTGTCCAGATGTTGGATGTGGAAGTCCAGGGTGTCCAGGTATTCCGCTCCGTTGTTTCCTGTGTCTAGGTGTTGGATGTGGAAGTTCAGGGTGTCCAGGTATTCCGCTCCGTAGTGTCTTGTATCTAGGTACTGAATGTGGAAGTCCAGGGTGTCCAGGTATTCCGCTTCGTAGTTCTCTGTATCTAGGTGTCGGATGTGGAAGTCCAGGGTGTCCAGGTATTCCGCTCCGTAGTTTCCTGTGTCCAGGTGTCGGATGTGGAAGTTCAGGGTGTCCAGGTACTCCGCTTCGTAGTTTTCTGTACCTAGGTGTCGGATATGGAAGTCCAGGGTGTCCAGGTGTTCCGATTCGTAGTTCTCTGTATCTAGGTGTCGGATGTGGAAGTCCAGGGTGTGCAGGTATTCCGCTTCGTAGTTTCCTGTGTCCAGATGTGGATGTGGAAGTCCAGGGTGTCCAGGTATTCCGCTCCGTAGTTTCCTGTGTCTAGGTGTTGGATGTGGAAGTTCAGGGTGTCTAGGTATTCCGCTCCGTAGTGTCTTGTATCTAGGTACTGGATGTGGAAGTCCAGGGTTTCCAGGTATTCCGCTTCGTAGTTCTCTGTATCTAGGTGTCGGATGTGGAAGTTCAGGGTGTCCAGGTATTCCGCTCCGTAGTTTCTTGTATCTAGGTACTGGATGTGGAAGTCCAGGGTGTCCAGGTATTCCGCTCCGTAGTTTCTTGTATCTAGGTACTGGATGTGGAGGTCCAGGGTGTCCAGGTATTCCGCTCCGTAGTTTCCTGTGTCTAGGTGTTGGATGTGGAAGTTCAGGGTGTCCAGGTATTCCGCTCCGTAGTGTCTTGTATCTAGGTACTGGATGTGGAAGTCCAGGGTTTACAGGTATTCTGCTTCGTAGTTCTCTGTATCTTGGTGTCGGATGTGGAAGTCCAGGGTGTCCAGGTATTCCGCTCCGTAGTTTCCTGTGTCCAGGTGTCGGATGTGGAAGTCCAGGGTGTCCAGGTATTCCGCTTCGTAGTTTTCTGTACCTAGGTGTCGGATGTGGAAGTCCACGGTGTCCAGGTATTCCGCTTCGTAGTTTCCTGTGTCCAGGTGTTGGATGTGGAAGTCCAGGGTGTCCAGGTATTCCGCTCCGTAGTTTCCTGTGTCCAGGTGTCGGATGTGGAAGTTCAGGGTGTCCAGGTATTCCGCTTCGTAATTTTCTGTATCTAGGTGTCGGATATGGATGTCCAGGGTGTCCAGGTATTCCGCTTCGTAGTTCTCTGTATCTAGGTGTCGGATGTGGAAGTCCAGGGTGTGCAGGTATTCCGCTCCGTAGTTTCCTGTGTCCAGGTGTCGGATGTGGAAGTTCAGGGTGTCCATGTATTCCGCTTCGTAGTTTTCTGTACCTAGGTGTCGGATATGGAAGTTCAGGGTGTCCAGGTATTCCGCTTCGTAGTTTTCTGTACCTAGGTGTCGGATATGGAAGTCCAGGGTGTCCAGGTATTCCGCTTCGTAGTTCTCTGTATCTAGGTGTCGGATGTGGAAGTCCAGGGTGTGCAGGTATTCCGCTCCGTAGTTTCCTGTGTCCAGGTGTCGGATGTGGAAGTTCAGGGTGTCCAGGTATTCTGCTTCGTAGTTTTCCGTACCTAGGTGTCGGATGTGGAAGTTCAGGGTGTCCAGGTATTTCGCTCCGTAGTTTCTTGTATCTAGGTACTGGATGTGGAAGTCCAGGGTGTCCAGGTATTCCGCTTCGTAATTCTCTGTATCTAGGTGTCGGATGTGGAAGTTCAGGGTGTCCAGGTATTCCGCTTCGTAGTTTTCTGTACCTAGGTGTCGGATATGGAAGTCCAGGGTGTCCAGGTATTCCGCTTCGTAGTTCTCTGTATCTAAGTGTCGGATGTGGAAGTCCAGGGTGTGCAGGTATTCCGCTTCGTAGTTTCCTGTGTCCAGATGTTGGATGTGGAAGTCCAGGTTGTCCAGGTATTCCGCTCCGTAGTTTCCTGTGTCTAGGTGTTGGATGTGGAAGTTCAGGGTGTCCAGGTATTCCGCTCCGTAGTTCTCTGTATCTAGGTGTCGGATGTGGAAGTCCAGGGTGTCCAGGTATTCCGCTCCGTAGTTTCCTGTGTCTAGGTGTCGGATGTGGAAGTCCAGGGTGTCCAGGTATTCCGCTTCGTAATTTTCTGTATCTAGGTGTCGGATATGGAAGTCCAGGGTGTCCAGGTATTCCGCTTCGTAGTTCTCTGTATCTAGTTGTCGGATGTGGAAGTCCAGGGTGTGCAGGTATTCCGCTCCGTAGTTTCCTGTGTCCAGGTGTCGGATGTGGAAGTTCAGGGTGTCCAGGTATTCCGCTACGTAGTTTTCTGTACCTACGTGTCGGATATGGAAGTCCAGGGTGTCCAGGTATTCCGCTTCGTAGTTCTCTGTATCTAGGTGTCGGATGTGGAAGTCCAGGGTGTGCAGGTATTCCGCTTCGTAGTTTCCTGTGTCCAGATGTTGGATGTGGAAGTCCAGGGTGTCCAGGTATTCCGCTCCTTTGTTTCCTGTGTCTAGGTGTTGGATGTGGAAGTTCAGGGTGTCCAGGTATTCCGCTTCGTAGTTCTCTGTATCTAGGTGTCGGATGTGGAAGTCCAGGGTGTCCAGGTATTCCGCTTCGTAATTTTCTGTATCTAGGTGTCGGATATGGAAGTCCAGGGTGTCCAGGTATTCCCCTCCGTAGTTTCCTGTGTCCAGGTGTCGGATGTGGAAGTTCAGGGTGTCCAGGTATTCCGCTACGTAGTTTTCTGTACCTACGTGTCGGATATGGAAGTCCAGGGAGTCCAGGTATTCCGCTTCGTAGTTCTCTGTATCTAGGTGTCGGATGTGGAAGTCCAGGGTGTGCAGGTATTCCGCTTCGTAGTTTCCTGTGTCCAGATGTTGGACGTGGAAGTCCAGGGTGTCCAGGTATTCCGCTCCTTTGTTTCCTGTGTCTAGGTGTTGGATGTGGAAGTTCAGGGTGTCCAGGTATTCCGCTCCGTAGTGTCTTGTATCTAGGTACTGAATGTGGAAGTCCAGGGTGTCCAGGTATTCCGCTTCGTAGTTCTCTGTATCTAGGTGTCGGATGTGGAAGTCCAGGGTGTCCAGGTATTCCCCTCCGTAGTTTCCTGTGTCCAGGTGTCGGATGTGGAAGTTCAGGGTGTCCAGGTATTCGGCTTCGTAGTTTTCTGTACCTAGGTGTCGGATATGGAAGTTCAGGGTGTCCAGGTATTCCACTCCGTAGTTCTCTGTATCTAGGTGTCGGATGTGGAAGTCCAGGGTGTCCAGGTATTCCGCTCCGTAGTTTCCTGTGTCCAGGTGTCGGATGTGGAAGTCCATGGTGTCCAGGTATTCCGCTTCGTAGTTCTCTGTATCTAGGTGTCGGATGTGGAAGTCCAGGGTGTCCAGGTATTCCGCTTCGTAATTTTCTGTATCTAGGTGTCGGATATGGAAGTCCAGGGTGTCCAGGTATTCCGCTTCGTAGTTCTCTGTATCTAGTTGTCGGATGTGGAAGTCCAGGGTGTGCAGGTATTCCGCTACGTAGTTTTCTGTACCTACGTGTCGGATATGGAAGTCCAGGGTGTCCAGGTATTCCGCTTCGTAGTTCTCTGTATCTAGGTGTCGGATGTGGAAGTCCAGGGTGTGCAGGTATTCCGCTTCGTAGTTTCCTGTGTCCAGATGTTGGATGTGGAAGTCCAGGGTGTCCAGGTATTCCGCTCCTTTGTTTCCTGTGTCTAGGTGTTGGATGTCGAAGTTCAGGGTGTCCAGGTATTCCGCTTCGTAGTTCTCTGTATCTAGGTGTCGGATGTGGAAGTCCAGGGTGTCCAGGTATTCCGATTCGTAATTTTCTGTATCTAGGTGTCGGATATGGAAGTCCAGGGTGTCCAGGTATTCCGCTTCGTAGTTCTCTGTATCTAGTTGTCGGATGTGGAAGTCCAGGGTGTGCAGGTATTCCGCTCCGTAGTTTCCTGTGTCCAGGTGTCGGATGTGGAAGTTCAGGGTGTCCAGGTATTCCGCTACGTAGTTTTCTGTACCTACGTGTCGGATGTGGAAGTCCAGGGTGTGCAGGTATTCCGCTTCGTAGTTTCCTGTGTCCAGATGTTGGATGTGGAAGTCCAGGGTGTCCAGGTATTCCGCTCCTTTGTTTCCTGTGTCTAGGTGTTGGATGTGGAAGTTCAGGGTGTCCAGGTATTCCGCTCCGTAGTGTCTTGTATCTAGGTACTGAATGTGGAAGTCCAGGGTGTCCAGGTATTCCGCTTCGTAGTTCTCTGTATCTAGGTGTCGGATGTGGAAGTCCAGGGTGTCCAGGTATTCCCCTCCGTAGTTTCCTGTGTCCAGGTGTCGGATGTGGAAGTTCAGGGTGTCCAGGTATTCCGCTTCGTAGTTTTCTGTACCTAGGTGTCGGATATGGAAGTTCAGGGTGTCCAGGTATTCCGATTCGTAGTTCTCTGTATCTAGGTGTCGGATGTGGAAGTCCAGGGTGTGCAGGTATTCCGCTTCGTAGTTTCCTGTGTCCAGATGTTGGATGTGGAAGTCCAGGGTTTCCAGGTATTCCGCTTCGTAGTTTTCTCTAACTAGGTGTCGGATGTGGAAGTTCAGGGTGTCCAGGTATTCCGCTCCGTAGTTTCTTGTATCTAGGTACTGGATGTGGAAGTCCAGGGTGTCCAGGTATTCCGCTTCGTAGTTCTCTGTATCTAGTTGTCGGATGTGGAAGTCCAGGGTGTGCAGGTATTCCGCTCCGTAGTTTCCTGTGTCCAGGTGTCGGATGTGGAAGTTCAGGGTGTCCAGGTATTCCGCTACGTAGTTTTCTGTACCTACGTGTCGGATATGGAAGTCCAGGGTGTCCAGGTATTCCGCTTCGTAGTTCTCTGTATCTAGGTGTCGGATGTGGAAGTCCAGGGTGTGCAGGTATTCCGCTTCGTAGTTTCCTGTGTCCAGATGTTGGATGTGGAAGTCCAGGGTGTCCAGGTATTCCGCTCCTTTGTTTCCTGTGTCTAGGTGTTGGATGTGGAAGTTCAGGGTGTCCAGGTATTCCGCTTCGTAGTTCTCTGTATCTAGGTGTCGGATGTGGAAGTCCAGGGTGTCCAGGTATTCCGCTTCGTAATTTTCTGTATCTAGGTGTCGGATATGGAAGTCCAGGGTGTCCAGGTATTCCGCTTCGTAGTTCTCTGTATCTGGTTGTCGGATGTGGAAGTCCAGGGTGTGCAGGTATTCCGCTCCGTAGTTTCCTGTGTCCAGGTGTCGGATGTGGAAGTTCAGGGTGTCCAGGTAATCCGCTACGTAGTTTTCTGTACCTACGTGTCGGATATGGAAGTCCAGGGTGTCCAGGTATTCCGCTTCGTAGTTCTCTGTATCTAGGTGTCGGATGTGGAAGTCCAGGGTGTGCAGGTATTCCGCTTCGTAGTTTCCTGTGTCCAGATGTTGGATGTGGAAGTCCAGGGTGTCCAGGTATTCCGCTCCTTTGTTTCCTGTGTCTAGGTGTTGGATGTGGAAGTCCAGGGTGTCCAGGTATTCCGCTCCGTAGTGTCTTGTATCTAGGTACTGAATGTGGAAGTCCAGGGTGTCCAGGTATTCCGCTTCGTAGTTCTCTGTATCTAGGTGTCGGATGTGGAAGTCCAGGGTGTCCAGGTATTCCCCTCCGTAGTTTCCTGTGTCCAGGTGTCGGATGTGGAAGTTCAGGGTGTCCAGGTATTCCGCTTCGTAGTTTTCTGTACCTAGGTGTCGGATATGGAAGTTCAGGGTGTCCAGGTATTCCGATTCGTAGTTCTCTGTATCTAGGTG
Source organism: Cephus spinipes (assembly GCA_963971525.1). Classification (NCBI taxonomy): domain Eukaryota; kingdom Metazoa; phylum Arthropoda; class Insecta; order Hymenoptera; family Cephidae; genus Cephus; species Cephus spinipes. The sequence continues at coordinate 22,506,168 of OZ020573.1, forward strand.
TCGGATGTGGAAGTCCAGGGTGTGCAGGTATTCCGCTTCGTAGTTTCCTGTGTCCAGATGTTGGATGTGGAAGTCCAGGGTGTCCAGGTATTCCGCTTCGTAGTTTTCTCTAACTAGGTGTCGGATGTGGAAGTTCAGGGTGTCCAGGTATTCCGCTCCGTAGTTTCTTGTATCTAGGTACTGGATGTGGAAGTCCAGGGTGTCCAGGTATTCCGCTTCGTAGTTCTCTGTATCTAGGTGTCGGATGTGGAAGTCCAGGGTGTGCAGGTATTCCGCTTCGTAGTTTCCTGTGTCCAGGTGTTGGATGTGGAAGTCCAGGGTGTCTAGGTATTCCACTCCGTAGTTTCCTGTGTCCAGGTGTCGGATGTGGAAGTTCAGGGTGTCCAGGTATTCCGCTCCGTAGTTTCTTGTATCTAGGTACTGGATGTGGAGGTCCAGGGTGTCCAGGTATTCCGCTCCGTAGTTCTCTGTATCTAGTTGTCGGATGTGGAAGTCCAGGGTGTGCAGGTATTCCGCTCCGTAGTTTCCTGTGTCCAGGTGTCGGATGTGGAAGTTCAGGGTGTCCAGGTATTCCGCTACGTAGTTTTCTGTACCTACGTGTCGGATATGGAAGTCCAGGGTGTCCAGGTATTCCGCTTCGTAGTTCTCTGTATCTAGGTGTCGGATGTGGAAGTCCAGGGTGTGCAGGTATTCCGCTTCGTAGTTTCCTGTGTCCAGATGTTGGATGTGGAAGTCCAGGGTGTCCAGGTATTCCGCTCCTTTGTTTCCTGTGTCTAGGTGTTGGATGTGGAAGTTCAGGGTGTCCAGGTATTCCGCTTCGTAGTTCTCTGTATCTAGGTGTCGGATGTGGAAGTCCAGGGTGTCCAGGTATTCCGCTTCGTAATTTTCTGTATCTAGGTGTCGGATATGGAAGTCCAGGGTGTCCAGGTATTCCGCTTCGTAGTTCTCTGTATCTGGTTGTCGGATGTGGAAGTCCAGGGTGTGCAGGTATTCCGCTCCGTAGTTTCCTGTGTCCAGGTGTCGGATGTGGAAGTTCAGGGTGTCCAGGTAATCCGCTACGTAGTTTTCTGTACCTACGTGTCGGATATGGAAGTCCAGGGTGTCCAGGTATTCCGCTTCGTAGTTCTCTGTATCTAGGTGTCGGATGTGGAAGTCCAGGGTGTGCAGGTATTCCGCTTCGTAGTTTCCTGTGTCCAGATGTTGGATGTGGAAGTCCAGGGTGTCCAGGTATTCCGCTCCTTTGTTTCCTGTGTCTAGGTGTTGGATGTGGAAGTCCAGGGTGTCCAGGTATTCCGCTCCGTAGTGTCTTGTATCTAGGTACTGAATGTGGAAGTCCAGGGTGTCCAGGTATTCCGCTTCGTAGTTCTCTGTATCTAGGTGTCGGATGTGGAAGTCCAGGGTGTCCAGGTATTCCCCTCCGTAGTTTCCTGTGTCCAGGTGTCGGATGTGGAAGTTCAGGGTGTCCAGGTATTCCGCTTCGTAGTTTTCTGTACCTAGGTGTCGGATATGGAAGTTCAGGGTGTCCAGGTATTCCGATTCGTAGTTCTCTGTATCTAGGTGTCGGATGTGGAAGTCCAGGGTGTGCAGGTATTCCGCTTCGTAGTTTCCTGTGTCCAGATGTTGGATGTGGAAGTCCAGGGTGTCCAGGTATTCCGCTTCGTAGTTTTCTCTAACTAGGTGTCGGATGTGGAAGTTCAGGGTGTCCAGGTATTCCGCTCCGTAGTTTCTTGTATCTAGGTACTGGATGTGGAAGTCCAGGGTGTCCAGGTATTCCGCTTCGTAGTTCTCTGTATCTAGGTGTCGGATGTGGAAGTCCAGGGTGTGCAGGTATTCCGCTTCGTAGTTTCCTGTGTCCAGGTGTTGGATGTGGAAGTCCAGGGTGTCTAGGTATTCCACTCCGTAGTTTCCTGTGTCCAGGTGTCGGATGTGGAAGTTCAGGGTGTCCAGGTATTCCGCTCCATAGTTTCTTGTATCTAGGTACTGGATGTGGAGGTCCAGGGTGTCCAGGTATTCCGCTCCGTAGTTTCCTGTGTCTAGGTGTTGGATGTGGAAGTTCAGGGTGTCCAGGTATTCCGCTCCGTAGTGTCTTGTATCTAGGTACTGGATGTGGAAGTCCAGGGTTTACAGGTATTCCGCTTCGTAGTTCTCTGTATCTTGGTGTCGGATGTGGAAGTCCAGGGTGTCCAGGTATTCCGCTCCTTAGTTTCCTGTGTCCAGGTGTCGGATGTGGAAGTCCAGGGTGTGCAGGTATTCCGTTTCGTAGTTTCCTGTGTCCAGGTGTTGGATGTGGAAGTCCAGGGTGTCCAGGTATTCCGCTCCGTAGTTTCCTGTGTCCAGGTGTCGGATGTGGAAGTTCAGGGTGTCCAGGTATTCCGCTTTGTAATTTTCTGTATCTAGGTGTCGGATATGGAAGTCCAGGGTGTCCAGGTATTCCGCTTCGTAGTTCTCTGTATCTAGGTGTCGGATGTGGAAGTCCAGGGTGTGCAGGTATTCCGCTCCGTAGTTTCCTGTGTCCAGGTGTCGGATGTGGAAGTCCAGGGTGTCCAGGTTTTCCGCTTCGTAGTTCTCTGTATCTAGGTGTCGGATGTGGAAGTCCAGGGTGTGCAGGTATTCCGCTTCGTAGTTTCCTGTGTCCAGATGTTGGATGTGGAAGTCCAGGGTGTCCAGGTATTCCGCTCCTTTGTTTCCTGTGTCTAGGTGTTGGATGTGGAAGTTCAGGGTGTCCAGGTATTCCGCTTCGTAGTTCTCTGTATCTAGGTGTCGGATGAGGAAGTCCAGGGTGTCCAGGTATTCCGCTTCGTAATTTTCTGTATCTAGGTGTCGGATATGGAAGTCCAGGGTGTCCAGGTATTCCGCTTCGTAGTTCTCTGTATCTAGTTGTCGGATGTGGAAGTCCAGGGTGTGCAGGTATTCCGCTCCGTAGTTTCCTGTGTCCAGGTGTCGGATGTGGAAGTTCAGGGTGTCCAGGTATTCCGCTACGTAGTTTTCTGTACCTACGTGTCGGATATGGAAGTCCAGGGTGTCCAGGTATTCCGCTTCGTAGTTCTCTGTATCTAGGTGTCGGATGTGGAAGTCCAGGGTGTGCAGGTATTCCGCTTCGTAGTTTCCTGTGTCCAGATGTTGGATGTGGAAGTCCAGGGTGTCCAGGTATTCCGCTCCGTAGTTTCCTGTGTCCAGGTGTCGGATGTGGAAGTTCAGGGTGTCCAGGTATTCCGCTTCGTAGTTTTCTGTACCTAGGTGTCGGATATGGAAGTTCAGGGTGTCCAGGTATTCCGATTCGTAGTTCTCTGTATCTAGGTGTCGGATGTGGAAGTCCAGGGTGTGCAGGTATTCCGCTTCGTAGTTTCCTGTGTCCAGATGTTGGATGTGGAAGTCCAGGATGTCCAGGTATTCCGCTTCGTTGTTTTCTGTAACTAGGTGTCGGATGTGGAAGTTCAGGGTGTCCAGGTATTCCGCTCCGTAGTTTCTTGTATCTAGGTACTGGATGTGGAAGTCCAGGGTGTCCAGGTATTCCGCTTCGTAGTTCTCTGTATCTAGGTGTCGGATGTGGAAGTCCAGGGTGTGCAGGTATTCCGCTTCGTAGTTTCCTGTGTCCAGGTGTTGGATGTGGAAGTCCAGGGTGTCTAGGTATTCCACACCGTAGTTTCCTGTGTCCAGGTGTCGGATGTGGAAGTTCAGGGTGTCCAGGTATTCCGCTCCGTAGTTTCTTGTATCTAGGTACTGGATGTGGAGGTCCAGGGTGTCCAGGTATTCCGCTCCGTAGTTTCCTGTGTCTAGGTGTTGGATGTGGAAGTTCAGGGTGTCCAGGTATTCCGCTCCGTAGTTTCCTGTGTCCAGGTGTCGGATGTGGAAGTTCAGGGTGTCCAGGTATTCCGCTTCGTAGTTTTCTGTACCTAGTCGTCGGATGTGGAAGTTCAGGGTGTCCAGGTATTTCGCTCCGTAGTTTGTTGTATCTAGGTACTGGATGTGGAAGTCCAGGGTGTCCAGGTATTCCGCTTCGTAGTTCTCTGTATCTAGGTGTCGGATGTGGAAGTCCAGGGTGTGCAGGTATTCCGCTTCGTAGTTTCCTGTGTCCAGGTGTTGGATGTGGAAGTCCAGGATGTCTAGGTATTCCGCTCCGTAGTTTCCTGTGTCCAGGTGTCGGATGTGGAAGTTCAGGGTGTCCAGGTATTCCGCTCCGTAGTTTCTTGTATCTAGGTACTGGATGTGGAGGTCCAGGGTATCCAGGCATTCCGCTCCGTAGTTTCCTGTATCCAGGTGTCGTATGTGGAAGTTCAGGGTGTCCAGGTATTCCGCTCCGTAGTTTCCTGTGTCCAGGTGTCGGATGTGGAAGTTCAGGGTGTCCAGGTAATCCGCTACGTAGTTTTCTGTACCTACGTGTCGGATATGGAAGTCCAGGGTGTCCAGGTATTCCGCTTCGTAGTTCTCTGTATCTAGGTGTCGGATGTGGAAGTCCAGGGTGTGCAGGTATTCCGCTTCGTAGTTTCCTGTGTCCAGATGTTGGATGTGGAAGTCCAGGGTGTCCAGGTATTCCGCTCCTTTGTTTCCTGTGTCTAGGTGTTGGATGTGGAAGTCCAGGGTGTCCAGGTATTCCGCTCCGTAGTGTCTTGTATCTAGGTACTGAATGTGGAAGTCCAGGGTGTCCAGGTATTCCGCTTCGTAGTTCTCTGTATCTAGGTGTCGGATGTGGAAGTCCAGGGTGTCCAGGTATTCCCCTCCGTAGTTTCCTGTGTCCAGGTGTCGGATGTGGAAGTTCAGGGTGTCCAGGTATTCCGCTTCGTAGTTTTCTGTACCTAGGTGTCGGATATGGAAGTTCAGGGTGTCCAGGTATTCCGATTCGTAGTTCTCTGTATCTAGGTGTCGGATGTGGAAGTCCAGGGTGTGCAGGTATTCCGCTTCGTAGTTTCCTGTGTCCAGATGTTGGATGTGGAAGTCCAGGGTGTCCAGGTATTCCGCTTCGTAGTTTTCTCTAACTAGGTGTCGGATGTGGAAGTTCAGGGTGTCCAGGTATTCCGCTCCGTAGTTTCTTGTATCTAGGTACTGGATGTGGAAGTCCAGGGTGTCCAGGTATTCCGCTTCGTAGTTCTCTGTATCTAGGTGTCGGATGTGGAAGTCCAGGGTGTGCAGGTATTCCGCTTCGTAGTTTCCTGTGTCCAGGTGTTGGATGTGGAAGTCCAGGGTGTCTAGGTATTCCACTCCGTAGTTTCCTGTGTCCAGGTGTCGGATGTGGAAGTTCAGGGTGTCCAGGTATTCCGCTCCGTAGTTTCTTGTATCTAGGTACTGGATGTGGAGGTCCAGGGTGTCCAGGTATTCCGCTCCGTAGTTCTCTGTATCTAGTTGTCGGATGTGGAAGTCCAGGGTGTGCAGGTATTCCGCTCCGTAGTTTCCTGTGTCCAGGTGTCGGATGTGGAAGTTCAGGGTGTCCAGGTATTCCGCTACGTAGTTTTCTGTACCTACGTGTCGGATATGGAAGTCCAGGGTGTCCAGGTATTCCGCTTCGTAGTTCTCTGTATCTAGGTGTCGGATGTGGAAGTCCAGGGTGTGCAGGTATTCCGCTTCGTAGTTTCCTGTGTCCAGATGTTGGATGTGGAAGTCCAGGGTGTCCAGGTATTCCGCTCCTTTGTTTCCTGTGTCTAGGTGTTGGATGTGGAAGTTCAGGGTGTCCAGGTATTCCGCTTCGTAGTTCTCTGTATCTAGGTGTCGGATGTGGAAGTCCAGGGTGTCCAGGTATTCCGCTTCGTAATTTTCTGTATCTAGGTGTCGGATATGGAAGTCCAGGGTGTCCAGGTATTCCGCTTCGTAGTTCTCTGTATCTGGTTGTCGGATGTGGAAGTCCAGGGTGTGCAGGTATTCCGCTCCGTAGTTTCCTGTGTCCAGGTGTCGGATGTGGAAGTTCAGGGTGTCCAGGTAATCCGCTACGTAGTTTTCTGTACCTACGTGTCGGATATGGAAGTCCAGGGTGTCCAGGTATTCCGCTTCGTAGTTCTCTGTATCTAGGTGTCGGATGTGGAAGTCCAGGGTGTGCAGGTATTCCGCTTCGTAGTTTCCTGTGTCCAGATGTTGGATGTGGAAGTCCAGGGTGTCCAGGTATTCCGCTCCTTTGTTTCCTGTGTCTAGGTGTTGGATGTGGAAGTCCAGGGTGTCCAGGTATTCCGCTCCGTAGTGTCTTGTATCTAGGTACTGAATGTGGAAGTCCAGGGTGTCCAGGTATTCCGCTTCGTAGTTCTCTGTATCTAGGTGTCGGATGTGGAAGTCCAGGGTGTCCAGGTATTCCCCTCCGTAGTTTCCTGTGTCCAGGTGTCGGATGTGGAAGTTCAGGGTGTCCAGGTATTCCGCTTCGTAGTTTTCTGTACCTAGGTGTCGGATATGGAAGTTCAGGGTGTCCAGGTATTCCGATTCGTAGTTCTCTGTATCTAGGTGTCGGATGTGGAAGTCCAGGGTGTGCAGGTATTCCGCTTCGTAGTTTCCTGTGTCCAGATGTTGGATGTGGAAGTCCAGGGTGTCCAGGTATTCCGCTTCGTAGTTTTCTCTAACTAGGTGTCGGATGTGGAAGTTCAGGGTGTCCAGGTATTCCGCTCCGTAGTTTCTTGTATCTAGGTACTGGATGTGGAAGTCCAGGGTGTCCAGGTATTCCGCTTCGTAGTTCTCTGTATCTAGGTGTCGGATGTGGAAGTCCAGGGTGTGCAGGTATTCCGCTTCGTAGTTTCCTGTGTCCAGGTGTTGGATGTGGAAGTCCAGGGTGTCTAGGTATTCCACTCCGTAGTTTCCTGTGTCCAGGTGTCGGATGTGGAAGTTCAGGGTGTCCAGGTATTCCGCTCCATAGTTTCTTGTATCTAGGTACTGGATGTGGAGGTCCAGGGTGTCCAGGTATTCCGCTCCGTAGTTTCCTGTGTCTAGGTGTTGGATGTGGAAGTTCAGGGTGTCCAGGTATTCCGCTCCGTAGTGTCTTGTATCTAGGTACTGGATGTGGAAGTCCAGGGTTTACAGGTATTCCGCTTCGTAGTTCTCTGTATCTTGGTGTCGGATGTGGAAGTCCAGGGTGTCCAGGTATTCCGCTCCTTAGTTTCCTGTGTCCAGGTGTCGGATGTGGAAGTCCAGGGTGTGCAGGTATTCCGTTTCGTAGTTTCCTGTGTCCAGGTGTTGGATGTGGAAGTCCAGGGTGTCCAGGTATTCCGCTCCGTAGTTTCCTGTGTCCAGGTGTCGGATGTGGAAGTTCAGGGTGTCCAGGTATTCCGCTTTGTAATTTTCTGTATCTAGGTGTCGGATATGGAAGTCCAGGGTGTCCAGGTATTCCGCTTCGTAGTTCTCTGTATCTAGGTGTCGGATGTGGAAGTCCAGGGTGTGCAGGTATTCCGCTCCGTAGTTTCCTGTGTCCAGGTGTCGGATGTGGAAGTCCAGGGTGTCCAGGTTTTCCGCTTCGTAGTTCTCTGTATCTAGGTGTCGGATGTGGAAGTCCAGGGTGTGCAGGTATTCCGCTTCGTAGTTTCCTGTGTCCAGATGTTGGATGTGGAAGTCCAGGGTGTCCAGGTATTCCGCTCCTTTGTTTCCTGTGTCTAGGTGTTGGATGTGGAAGTTCAGGGTGTCCAGGTATTCCGCTTCGTAGTTCTCTGTATCTAGGTGTCGGATGAGGAAGTCCAGGGTGTCCAGGTATTCCGCTTCGTAATTTTCTGTATCTAGGTGTCGGATATGGAAGTCCAGGGTGTCCAGGTATTCCGCTTCGTAGTTCTCTGTATCTAGTTGTCGGATGTGGAAGTCCAGGGTGTGCAGGTATTCCGCTCCGTAGTTTCCTGTGTCCAGGTGTCGGATGTGGAAGTTCAGGGTGTCCAGGTATTCCGCTACGTAGTTTTCTGTACCTACGTGTCGGATATGGAAGTCCAGGGTGTCCAGGTATTCCGCTTCGTAGTTCTCTGTATCTAGGTGTCGGATGTGGAAGTCCAGGGTGTGCAGGTATTCCGCTTCGTAGTTTCCTGTGTCCAGATGTTGGATGTGGAAGTCCAGGGTGTCCAGGTATTCCGCTCCGTAGTTTCCTGTGTCCAGGTGTCGGATGTGGAAGTTCAGGGTGTCCAGGTATTCCGCTTCGTAGTTTTCTGTACCTAGGTGTCGGATATGGAAGTTCAGGGTGTCCAGGTATTCCGATTCGTAGTTCTCTGTATCTAGGTGTCGGATGTGGAAGTCCAGGGTGTGCAGGTATTCCGCTTCGTAGTTTCCTGTGTCCAGATGTTGGATGTGGAAGTCCAGGATGTCCAGGTATTCCGCTTCGTTGTTTTCTGTAACTAGGTGTCGGATGTGGAAGTTCAGGGTGTCCAGGTATTCCGCTCCGTAGTTTCTTGTATCTAGGTACTGGATGTGGAAGTCCAGGGTGTCCAGGTATTCCGCTTCGTAGTTCTCTGTATCTAGGTGTCGGATGTGGAAGTCCAGGGTGTGCAGGTATTCCGCTTCGTAGTTTCCTGTGTCCAGGTGTTGGATGTGGAAGTCCAGGGTGTCTAGGTATTCCACACCGTAGTTTCCTGTGTCCAGGTGTCGGATGTGGAAGTTCAGGGTGTCCAGGTATTCCGCTCCGTAGTTTCTTGTATCTAGGTACTGGATGTGGAGGTCCAGGGTGTCCAGGTATTCCGCTCCGTAGTTTCCTGTGTCTAGGTGTTGGATGTGGAAGTTCAGGGTGTCCAGGTATTCCGCTCCGTAGTTTCCTGTGTCCAGGTGTCGGATGTGGAAGTTCAGGGTGTCCAGGTATTCCGCTTCGTAGTTTTCTGTACCTAGTCGTCGGATGTGGAAGTTCAGGGTGTCCAGGTATTTCGCTCCGTAGTTTGTTGTATCTAGGTACTGGATGTGGAAGTCCAGGGTGTCCAGGTATTCCGCTTCGTAGTTCTCTGTATCTAGGTGTCGGATGTGGAAGTCCAGGGTGTGCAGGTATTCCGCTTCGTAGTTTCCTGTGTCCAGGTGTTGGATGTGGAAGTCCAGGATGTCTAGGTATTCCGCTCCGTAGTTTCCTGTGTCCAGGTGTCGGATGTGGAAGTTCAGGGTGTCCAGGTATTCCGCTCCGTAGTTTCTTGTATCTAGGTACTGGATGTGGAGGTCCAGGGTATCCAGGCATTCCGCTCCGTAGTTTCCTGTATCCAGGTGTCGTATGTGGAAGTTCAGGGTGTCCAGGTATTCCGCTTCGTAGTTTCCTGTGTCCAGGTGTCGGATGTGGAAGTTCAGGGTGTCCAGGTATTCCGCTTCGTAGTTTTCTGTACCTAGGTGTCGGATGTGGAAGTCCAGGGTGTCCAGGTATTCCGCTCCGTAGTTTCCTGTGTCTAGGTGTTGGATGTGGAAGTTCAGGGTGTCCAGGTATTCCGCTCCGTAGTTTCCTGTGTCCAGGTGTCGGATGTGGAAGTTCAGGGTGTCCAGGTATTCCGCTTCGTAGTTTTCTGTACCTAGTCGTCGGATGTGGAAGTTCAGGGTGTCCAGGTATTTCGCTCCGTAGTTTGTTGTATCTAGGTACTGGATGTGGAAGTCCAGGGTGTCCAGGTATTCCGCTTCGTAGTTCTCTGTATCTAGGTGTCGGATGTGGAAGTCCAGGGTGTGCAGGTATTCCGCTTCGTAGTTTCCTGTGTCCAGGTGTTGGATGTGGAAGTCCAGGATGTCTAGGTATTCCGCTCCGTAGTTTCCTGTGTCCAGGTGTCGGATGTGGAAGTTCAGGGTGTCCAGGTATTCCGCTCCGTAGTTTCTTGTATCTAGGTACTGGATGTGGAGGTCCAGGGTATCCAGGCATTCCGCTCCGTAGTTTCCTGTATCCAGGTGTCGTATGTGGAAGTTCAGGGTGTCCAGGTATTCCGCTTCGTAGTTTCCTGTGTCCAGGTGTCGGATGTGGAAGTTCAGGGTGTCCAGGTATTCCGCTTCGTAGTTTTCTGTACCTAGGTGTCGGATGTGGAAGTCCAGGGTGTCCAGGTATTCCGCTTCGTAGTTCTCTGTATCTAAGTGTCGGATGTGGAAGTTCAGGGTGTCCAGGTATTCCGCTTCGTAGTTTTCTGTACCTAGGTGTCGGATGTGGAAGTCCAGGGTGTCCAGGTATTCCGCTTCGTAGTTCTCTGTATCTAAGTGTCGGATGTGGAAGTCCAGGGTGTGCAGGTATTCCGCTTCGTAGTTTCCTGTGTCCAGGTGTTGGATGTGGAAGTCCAGGGTGTCCACGTATTCCGCTCCGTAGTTTCCTGTGTCCAGGTGTCGGATGTGGAAGTTCAGGGTATCCAGGTATTCCGCTTCGTAATTTTCTGTATCTAGGTGTCGGATATGGAAGTCCAGGGTGTCCAGGTATTCCGCTTCGTAGTTCTCTGTATCTAGGTGTCGGATGTGGAAGTCCAGGGTGTGCAGGTATTCCGCTCCGTAGTTTCCTGTGTCCAGGTGTCGGATGTGGAAGTTCAGGGTGTCCAGGTATTCCGCTTCGTAGTTTTCTGTACCTAGGTGTCGGATATGGAAGTCCAGGGTGTCCAGGTATTCCGCTTCGTAGTTCTCTGTATCTAGGTGTCGGATGTGGATGTCCAGGGTGTGCAGGTATTCCGCTTCGTAGTTTCCTGTGTCCAGATGTTGGATGTGGAAGTCCAGGGAGTCCAGGTATTCCGCTCCGTAGTTTCCTGTGTCTAGGTGTTGGATGTGGAAGTCCAGGGTGTCTAGGTATTCCACTCCGTAGTTTCCTGTGTCCAGGTGTCGGATGTGGAAGTTCAGGGTGTCCAGGTATTCCGCTCCGTAGTTTCTTGTATCTAGGTACTGGATGTGGAGGTCCAGGGTGTCCAGGTATTCCGCTCCGTAGTTTCCTGTGTCTAGGTGTTGGATGTGGAAGTTCAGGGTGTCCAGGTATTCCGCTTCGTAGTTCTCTGTATCTAGGTGTCGGATGTGGAAGTCCAGGGTTTCCAGTTATTCCGCTCCGTAGTTTCCTGTGTCCAGGTGTCGGATGTGGAAGTTCAGGGTGTCCAGGTATTCCGCTTCGTAGTTTTCTGTATCTAGGTGTCGGATGTGGAAATTCAGGGTGTCCAGGTATTCCGCTCCGTAGTTTCTTGTATCTAGGTACTGGATGTGGAAGTCCAGGGTGTCCAGGTATTCCGCTTCGTAGTTTCCTGTGTCCAGGTGTCGGATGTGGAAGTTCAGGGTGTCCAGGTATTCCGCTTCGTAGTTTTCTGTACCTAGGTGTCGGATGTGGAAGTTCAGGGTGTCCAGGTATTCCGCTCCGTAGTTTCTTGTATCTAGGTACTGGATGTGGAAGTCCAGGGTGTCCAGGTATTCCGCTTCGTAGTTCTCTGTATCTAGGTGTCGGATGTGGAAGTCCAGGGTGTGCAGGTATTCCGCTTCGTAGTTTCCTGTGTCCAGGTGTTGGATGTGGAAGTCCAGGGTGTCTAGGTATTCCGCTCCGTAGTTTCCTGTGTCCAGGTGTCGGATGTGGAAGTTCAGGGTGTCCAGGTATTCCGCTCCGTAGTTTCTTGTATCTAGGTACTGGATGTGGAGGTCCAGGGTATCCAGGCATTCCGCTCCGTAGTTTCCTGTATCCAGGTGTCGGATGTGGAAGTTCAGGGTTTACAGGTACTCCGCTTCGTAGTTCTCTGTATCTAAGTGTCGGATGTGGAAGTTCAGGGTGTCCAGGTATTCCGCTTCATAGTTTTCTGTACCTAGGTGTCGGATGTGGAAGTCCAGGGTGTCCAGGTATTCCGCTTCGTAGTTCTCTGTATCTAAGTGTCGGATGTGGAAGTCCAGGGTGTGCAGGTATTCCGCTTCGTTGTTTCCTGTGTCCAGGTGTTGGATGTGGAAGTCCAGGGTGTCCAGGTATTCCGCTCCGTAGTTTCCTGTGTCCAGGTGTCGGATGTGGAAGTTCAGGGTGTCCAGGTATTCCGCTTCGTAATTTTCTGTATCTAGGTGTCGGATGTGGAAGTTCAGGGTGTCCAGGTATTCCGCTCCGTAGTTTCTTGTATCTAGGTACTGGATGTGGAAGTCCAGGGTGTCCAGGTATTCCGCTTCGTAGTTCTCTGTATCTAGGTGTCGGATGTGGAAGTCCAGGGTGTGCAGGTATTCCGCTTCGTAGTTTCCTGTGTCCAGGTGTTGGATGTGGAAGTCCAGGGTGTCTAGGTATTCCGCTCCGTAGTTTCCTGTGTCCAGGTGTCGGATGTGGAAGTTCAGGGTGTCCAGGTATTCCGCTCCGTAGTTTCTTGTATCTAGGTACTGGATGTGGAGGTCCAGGGTATCCAGGCATTCCGCTCCGTAGTTTCCTGTATCCAGGTGTCGGATGTGGAAGTTCAGGGTTTACAGGTACTCCGCTTCGTAGTTCTCTGTATCTAAGTGTCGGATGTGGAAGTTCAGGGTGTCCAGGTATTCCGCTTCATAGTTTTCTGTACCTAGGTGTCGGATGTGGAAGTCCAGGGTGTCCAGGTATTCCGCTTCGTAGTTCTCTGTATCTAAGTGTCGGATGTGGAAGTCCAGGGTGTGCAGGTATTCCGCTTCGTTGTTTCCTGTGTCCAGGTGTTGGATGTGGAAGTCCAGGGTGTCCAGGTATTCCGCTCCGTAGTTTCCTGTGTCCAGGTGTCGGATGTGGAAGTTCAGGGTGTCCAGGTATTCCACTTCGTAATTTTCTGTATCTAGGTGTCGGATATGGAAGTCCAGGGTGTCCAGGTATTCCGCTTCGTAGTTCTCTGTATCTAGGTGTCGGATGTGGAAGTCCAGGGTGTGCAGGTATTCCGCTTCGTAGTTTCCTGTGCCCAGGTGTCGGATGTGGAAGTTCAGGGTGTCCAGGTATTCCGCTTCGTAGTTTTCTGTACCTAGGTGTCGGATGTGGAAGTTCAGGGTGTCCAGGTATTCCGCTCCGTAGTTTCTTGTATCTAGGTGTCGGATATGGAAGTCCAGGGTGTCCAGGTATTCCGCTTCGTAGTTCTCTGTATCTAGGTGTCGGATGTGGAAGTCCAGGGTGTGCAGGTATTCCGCTCCGTAGTTTCCTGTGTCCAGGTGTCGGATGTGGAAGTTCAGGGTGTCCAGGTATTCCGCTCCGTAGTGTCTTGTATCTAGGTACTGGATGTGGAAGTCCAGGGTTTCCAGGTATTCCGCTTCGTAGTTCTCTGTATCTAGTTGTCGGATGTGGAAGTCCAGGGTGTCCAGGTATTCCGCTCCGTAGTTTCCTGTGTCCAGGTGTCGGATGTGGAAGTTCAGGGTGTCCAGGTATTCCGCTTCGTAGTTTTCTGTACCTAGGTGTCGGATGTGGAAGTTCAGGGTGTCCAGGTATTCCGCTCCGTAGTTTCTTGTATCTAGGTACTGGATGTGGAAGTCCAGGGTGTCCAGGTATTCCGCTTCGTAGTTCTCTGTATATAGGTGTCGGATGTGGAAGTCCAGGGTGTGCAGGTATTCCGCTTCGTAGTTTCCTGTGTCCAGGTGTTGGATGTGGAAGTCCAGGGTGTCTAGGTATTCCGCTCCGTAGTTTCCTGTGTCCAGGTGTCGGATGTGGAAGTTCAGGGTGTCCAGGTATTCCGCTCCGTAGTTTCTTGTATCTAGGTACTGGATGTGGAGGTCCAGGGTATCCAGGCATTCCGCTCCGTAGTTTCCTGTATCCAGGTGTCGGATGTGGAAGTTCAGGGTTTACAGGTATTCTGCTTCGTAGTTCTCTGTATCTAGGTGTCGGATGTGGAAGTCCAGGGTTTCCAGGTATTCCGCTCCGTAGTTTCCTGTGTCCAGGTGTCGGATGTGGAAGTTCAGGGTGTCCAGGTATTCCGCTTCGTAGTTTTCTGTACCTAGGTGTCGGATGTGGAAGTTCAGGGTGTCCAGTTATTCCGCTCCGTAGTTTCTTGTATCTAGGTGTCGGATATGGAAGTCCAGGGTGTCCAGGTATTCTGCTTCGTAGTTCTCTGTATGTAGGTGTCAGATGTGGAAGTCCAGGGTGTGCAGGTATTCCGCTCCGTAGTTTCCTGTGTCCAGGTGTCGGATGTGGAAGTTCAGGGTGTCCAGGTATTCCGCTCCGTAGTGTCTTGTATCTAGGTACTGGATGTGGAAGTCCAGGGTTTCCAGGTATTCCGCTTCGTAGTTCTCTGTATCTAGGTGTCGGATGTGGAAGTCCAGGGTGTCCAGGTATTCCGCTCCGTAGTTTCCTGTGTCCAGGTGTCGGATGTGGAAGTTCAGGGTGTCCAGGTATTCCGCTTCGTAGTTTTCTGTACCTAGTCGTCGGATGTGGAAGTTCAGGGTGTCCAGGTATTTCGCTCCGTAGTTTGTTGTGTCTAGGTACTGGATGTGGAAGTCCAGGGTGTCCAGGTATTCCGCTTCGTAGTTCTCTGTATCTAGGTGTCGGATGTGGAAGTCCAGGGTGTGCAGGTATTCCGCTTCGTAGTTTCCTGTGTCCAGATGTTGGATGTGGAAGTCCAGGGTGTCCAGGTATTCCGCTCCGTAGTTTCCTGTGTCCAGGTGTCGGATGTGGAAGTTCAGGGTGTCCAGGTATTCCGCTTCGTAGTTTTCTGTACCTAGGTGTCGGATATGGAAGTTCAGGGTGTCCAGGTATTCCGATTCGTAGTTCTCTGTATCTAGGTGTCGGATGTGGAAGTCCAGGGTGTGCAGGTATTCCGCTTCGTAGTTTCCTGTGTCCAGATGTTGGATGTGGAAGTCCAGGATGTCCAGGTATTCCGCTTCGTTGTTTTCTGTAACTAGGTGTCGGATGTGGAAGTTCAGGGTGTCCAGGTATTCCGCTCCGTAGTTTCTTGTATCTAGGTACTGGATGTGGAAGTCCAGGGTGTCCAGGTATTCCGCTTCGTAGTTCTCTGTATCTAGGTGTCGGATGTGGAAGTCCAGGGTGTGCAGGTATTCCGCTTCGTAGTTTCCTGTGTCCAGGTGTTGGATGTGGAAGTCCAGGGTGTCTAGGTATTCCACACCGTAGTTTCCTGTGTCCAGGTGTCGGATGTGGAAGTTCAGGGTGTCCAGGTATTCCGCTCCGTAGTTTCTTGTATCTAGGTACTGGATGTGGAGGTCCAGGGTGTCCAGGTATTCCGCTCCGTAGTTTCCTGTGTCTAGGTGTTGGATGTGGAAGTTCAGGGTGTCCAGGTATTCCGCTCCGTAGTTTCCTGTGTCCAGGTGTCGGATGTGGAAGTTCAGGGTGTCCAGGTATTCCGCTTCGTAGTTTTCTGTACCTAGTCGTCGGATGTGGAAGTTCAGGGTGTCCAGGTATTTCGCTCCGTAGTTTGTTGTATCTAGGTACTGGATGTGGAAGTCCAGGGTGTCCAGGTATTCCGCTTCGTAGTTCTCTGTATCTAGGTGTCGGATGTGGAAGTCCAGGGTGTGCAGGTATTCCGCTTCGTAGTTTCCTGTGTCCAGGTGTTGGATGTGGAAGTCCAGGATGTCTAGGTATTCCGCTCCGTAGTTTCCTGTGTCCAGGTGTCGGATGTGGAAGTTCAGGGTGTCCAGGTATTCCGCTCCGTAGTTTCTTGTATCTAGGTACTGGATGTGGAGGTCCAGGGTATCCAGGCATTCCGCTCCGTAGTTTCCTGTATCCAGGTGTCGTATGTGGAAGTTCAGGGTGTCCAGGTATTCCGCTTCGTAGTTTCCTGTGTCCAGGTGTCGGATGTGGAAGTTCAGGGTGTCCAGGTATTCCGCTTCGTAGTTTTCTGTACCTAGGTGTCGGATGTGGAAGTCCAGGGTGTCCAGGTATTCCGCTTCGTAGTTCTCTGTATCTAAGTGTCGGATGTGGAAGTTCAGGGTGTCCAGGTATTCCGCTTCGTAGTTTTCTGTACCTAGGTGTCGGATGTGGAAGTCCAGGGTGTCCAGGTATTCCGCTTCGTAGTTCTCTGTATCTAAGTGTCGGATGTGGAAGTCCAGGGTGTGCAGGTATTCCGCTTCGTAGTTTCCTGTGTCCAGGTGTTGGATGTGGAAGTCCAGGGTGTCCACGTATTCCGCTCCGTAGTTTCCTGTGTCCAGGTGTCGGATGTGGAAGTTCAGGGTATCCAGGTATTCCGCTTCGTAATTTTCTGTATCTAGGTGTCGGATATGGAAGTCCAGGGTGTCCAGGTATTCCGCTTCGTAGTTCTCTGTATCTAGGTGTCGGATGTGGAAGTCCAGGGTGTGCAGGTATTCCGCTCCGTAGTTTCCTGTGTCCAGGTGTCGGATGTGGAAGTTCAGGGTGTCCAGGTATTCCGCTTCGTAGTTTTCTGTACCTAGGTGTCGGATATGGAAGTCCAGGGTGTCCAGGTATTCCGCTTCGTAGTTCTCTGTATCTAGGTGTCGGATGTGGATGTCCAGGGTGTGCAGGTATTCCGCTTCGTAGTTTCCTGTGTCCAGATGTTGGATGTGGAAGTCCAGGGAGTCCAGGTATTCCGCTCCGTAGTTTCCTGTGTCTAGGTGTTGGATGTGGAAGTCCAGGGTGTCTAGGTATTCCACTCCGTAGTTTCCTGTGTCCAGGTGTCGGATGTGGAAGTTCAGGGTGTCCAGGTATTCCGCTCCGTAGTTTCTTGTATCTAGGTACTGGATGTGGAGGTCCAGGGTGTCCAGGTATTCCGCTCCGTAGTTTCCTGTGTCTAGGTGTTGGATGTGGAAGTTCAGGGTGTCCAGGTATTCCGCTTCGTAGTTCTCTGTATCTAGGTGTCGGATGTGGAAGTCCAGGGTTTCCAGTTATTCCGCTCCGTAGTTTCCTGTGTCCAGGTGTCGGATGTGGAAGTTCAGGGTGTCCAGGTATTCCGCTTCGTAGTTTTCTGTATCTAGGTGTCGGATGTGGAAGTTCAGGGTGTCCAGGTATTCCGCTCCGTAGTTTCTTGTATCTAGGTACTGGATGTGGAAGTCCAGGGTGTCCAGGTATTCCGCTTCGTAGTTTCCTGTGTCCAGGTGTCGGATGTGGAAGTTCAGGGTGTCCAGGTATTCCGCTTCGTAGTTTTCTGTACCTAGGTGTCGGATGTGGAAGTTCAGGGTGTCCAGGTATTCCGCTCCGTAGTTTCTTGTATCTAGGTACTGGATGTGGAAGTCCAGGGTGTCCAGGTATTCCGCTTCGTAGTTCTCTGTATCTAGGTGTCGGATGTGGAAGTCCAGGGTGTGCAGGTATTCCGCTTCGTAGTTTCCTGTGTCCAGGTGTTGGATGTGGAAGTCCAGGGTGTCTAGGTATTCCGCTCCGTAGTTTCCTGTGTCCAGGTGTCGGATGTGGAAGTTCAGGGTGTCCAGGTATTCCGCTCCGTAGTTTCTTGTATCTAGGTACTGGATGTGGAGGTCCAGGGTATCCAGGCATTCCGCTCCGTAGTTTCCTGTATCCAGGTGTCGGATGTGGAAGTTCAGGGTTTACAGGTACTCCGCTTCGTAGTTCTCTGTATCTAAGTGTCGGATGTGGAAGTTCAGGGTGTCCAGGTATTCCGCTTCATAGTTTTCTGTACCTAGGTGTCGGATGTGGAAGTCCAGGGTGTCCAGGTATTCCGCTTCGTAGTTCTCTGTATCTAAGTGTCGGATGTGGAAGTCCAGGGTGTGCAGGTATTCCGCTTCGTTGTTTCCTGTGTCCAGGTGTTGGATGTGGAAGTCCAGGGTGTCCAGGTATTCCGCTCCGTAGTTTCCTGTGTCCAGGTGTCGGATGTGGAAGTTCAGGGTGTCCAGGTATTCCGCTTCGTAATTTTCTGTATCTAGGTGTCGGATGTGGAAGTTCAGGGTGTCCAGGTATTCCGCTCCGTAGTTTCTTGTATCTAGGTACTGGATGTGGAAGTCCAGGGTGTCCAGGTATTCCGCTTCGTAGTTCTCTGTATCTAGGTGTCGGATGTGGAAGTCCAGGGTGTGCAGGTATTCCGCTTCGTAGTTTCCTGTGTCCAGGTGTTGGATGTGGAAGTCCAGGGTGTCTAGGTATTCCGCTCCGTAGTTTCCTGTGTCCAGGTGTCGGATGTGGAAGTTCAGGGTGTCCAGGTATTCCGCTCCGTAGTTTCTTGTATCTAGGTACTGGATGTGGAGGTCCAGGGTATCCAGGCATTCCGCTCCGTAGTTTCCTGTATCCAGGTGTCGGATGTGGAAGTTCAGGGTTTACAGGTACTCCGCTTCGTAGTTCTCTGTATCTAAGTGTCGGATGTGGAAGTTCAGGGTGTCCAGGTATTCCGCTTCATAGTTTTCTGTACCTAGGTGTCGGATGTGGAAGTCCAGGGTGTCCAGGTATTCCGCTTCGTAGTTCTCTGTATCTAAGTGTCGGATGTGGAAGTCCAGGGTGTGCAGGTATTCCGCTTCGTTGTTTCCTGTGTCCAGGTGTTGGATGTGGAAGTCCAGGGTGTCCAGGTATTCCGCTCCGTAGTTTCCTGTGTCCAGGTGTCGGATGTGGAAGTTCAGGGTGTCCAGGTATTCCACTTCGTAATTTTCTGTATCTAGGTGTCGGATATGGAAGTCCAGGGTGTCCAGGTATTCCGCTTCGTAGTTCTCTGTATCTAGGTGTCGGATGTGGAAGTCCAGGGTGTGCAGGTATTCCGCTTCGTAGTTTCCTGTGCCCAGGTGTCGGATGTGGAAGTTCAGGGTGTCCAGGTATTCCGCTTCGTAGTTTTCTGTACCTAGGTGTCGGATGTGGAAGTTCAGGGTGTCCAGGTATTCCGCTCCGTAGTTTCTTGTATCTAGGTGTCGGATATGGAAGTCCAGGGTGTCCAGGTATTCCGCTTCGTAGTTCTCTGTATCTAGGTGTCGGATGTGGAAGTCCAGGGTGTGCAGGTATTCCGCTCCGTAGTTTCCTGTGTCCAGGTGTCGGATGTGGAAGTTCAGGGTGTCCAGGTATTCCGCTCCGTAGTGTCTTGTATCTAGGTACTGGATGTGGAAGTCCAGGGTTTCCAGGTATTCCGCTTCGTAGTTCTCTGTATCTAGTTGTCGGATGTGGAAGTCCAGGGTGTCCAGGTATTCCGCTCCGTAGTTTCCTGTGTCCAGGTGTCGGATGTGGAAGTTCAGGGTGTCCAGGTATTCCGCTTCGTAGTTTTCTGTACCTAGGTGTCGGATGTGGAAGTTCAGGGTGTCCAGGTATTCCGCTCCGTAGTTTCTTGTATCTAGGTACTGGATGTGGAAGTCCAGGGTGTCCAGGTATTCCGCTTCGTAGTTCTCTGTATCTAGGTGTCGGATGTGGAAGTCCAGGGTGTGCAGGTATTCCGCTTCGTAGTTTCCTGAGTCCAGGTGTTGGATGTGGAAGTCCAGGGTGTCTAGGTATTCCGCTCCGTAGTTTCCTGTGTCCAGGTGTCGGATGTGGAAGTTCAGGGTGTCCAGGTATTCCGCTCCGTAGTTTCTTGTATCTAGGTACTGGATGTGGAGGTCCAGGGTATCCAGGCATTCCGCTCCGTAGTTTCCTGTATCCAGGTGTCGGATGTGGAAGTTCAGGGTTTACAGGTATTCTGCTTCGTAGTTCTCTGTATCTAGGTGTCGGATGTGGAAGTCCAGGGTTTCCAGGTATTCCGCTCCGTAGTTTCCTGTGTCCAGGTGTCGGATGTGGAAGTTCAGGGTGTCCAGGTATTCCGCTTCGTAGTTTTCTGTACCTAGGTGTCGGATGTGGAAGTTCAGGGTGTCCAGTTATTCCGCTCCGTAGTTTCTTGTATCTAGGTGTCGGATATGGAAGTCCAGGGTGTCCAGGTATTCTGCTTCGTAGTTCTCTGTATGTAGGTGTCAGATGTGGAAGTCCAGGGTGTGCAGGTATTCCGCTCCGTAGTTTCCTGTGTCCAGGTGTCGGATGTGGAAGTTCAGGGTGTCCAGGTATTCCGCTCCGTAGTGTCTTGTATCTAGGTACTGGATGTGGAAGTCCAGGGTTTCCAGGTATTCCGCTTCGTAGTTCTCTGTATCTAGGTGTCGGATGTGGAAGTCCAGGGTGTCCAGGTATTCCGCTCCGTAGTTTCCTGTGTCCAGGTGTCGGATGTGGAAGTTCAGGGTGTCCAGGTATTCCGCTTCGTAGTTTTCTGTACCTAGTCGTCGGATGTGGAAGTTCAGGGTGTCCAGGTATTTCGCTCCGTAGTTTGTTGTGTCTAGGTACTGGATGTGGAAGTCCAGGGTGTCCAGGTATTCCGCTTCGTAGTTCTCTGTATCTAGGTGTCGGATGTGGAAGTCCAGGATGTGCAGGTATTCCGCTTCGTAGTTTCCTGTGTCCAGGTGTTGGATGTGGAAGTCCAGGGTGTCTAGGTATTCCGCTCCGTAGTTTCCTGTGTCCAGGTGTCGGATGTGGAAGTTCAGGGTGTCCAGGTATTCCGCTCCGTAGTTTCTTGTATCTAGGTACTGGATGTGGAGGTCCAGGGTATCCAGGCATTCCGCTCCGTAGTTTCCTGTATCCAGGTGTCGGATGTGGAAGTTCAGGGTGTCCAGGTATTCCGCTTCGTAGTTTCCTGTGTCCAGGTGTCGGATGTGGAAGTTCAGGGTGTCCAGGTATTCCGCTTCGTAGTTTTCTGTACCTAGGTGTCGGATGTGGAAGTCCAGGGTGTCCAGGTATTCCGCTTCGTAGTTCTCTGTATCTAAGTGTCGGATGTGGAAGTTCAGGGTGTCCAGGTATTCCGCTTCGTAGTTTTCTGTACCTAGGTGTCGGATGTGGAAGTCCAGGGTGTCCAGGTATTCCGCTTCGTAGTTCTCTGTATCTAAGTGTCGGATGTGGAAGTCCAGGGTGTGCAGGTATTCCGCTTCGTAGTTTCCTGTGTCCAGGTGTTGGATGTGGAAGTCCAGGGTGTCCACGTATTCCGCTCCGTAGTTTCCTGTGTCCAGGTGTCGGATGTGGAAGTTCAGGGTATCCAGGTATTCCGCTTCGTAATTTTCTGTATCTAGGTGTCGGATATGGAAGTCCAGGGTGTCCAGGTATTCCGCTTCGTAGTTCTCTGTATCTAGGTGTCGGATGTGGAAGTCCAGGGTGTGCAGGTATTCCGCTCCGTAGTTTCCTGTGTCCAGGTGTCGGATGTGGAAGTTCAGGGTGTCCAGGTATTCCGCTTCGTAGTTTTCTGTACCTAGGTGTCGGATATGGAAGTCCAGGGTGTCCAGGTATTCCGCTTCGTAGTTCTCTGTATCTAGGTGTCGGATGTGGATGTCCAGGGTGTGCAGGTATTCCGCTTCGTAGTTTCCTGTGTCCAGATGTTGGATGTGGAAGTCCAGGGAGTCCAGGTATTCCGCTCCGTAGTTTCCTGTGTCTAGGTGTTGGATGTGGAAGTCCAGGGTGTCTAGGTATTCCACTCCGTAGTTTCCTGTGTCCAGGTGTCGGATGTGGAAGTTCAGGGTGTCCAGGTATTCCGCTCCGTAGTTTCTTGTATCTAGGTACTGGATGTGGAGGTCCAGGGTGTCCAGGTATTCCGCTCCGTAGTTTCCTGTGTCTAGGTGTTGGATGTGGAAGTTCAGGGTGTCCAGGTATTCCGCTTCGTAGTTCTCTGTATCTAGGTGTCGGATGTGGAAGTCCAGGGTTTCCAGTTATTCCGCTCCGTAGTTTCCTGTGTCCAGGTGTCGGATGTGGAAGTTCAGGGTGTCCAGGTATTCCGCTTCGTAGTTTTCTGTATCTAGGTGTCGGATGTGGAAGTTCAGGGTGTCCAGGTATTCCGCTCCGTAGTTTCTTGTATCTAGGTACTGGATGTGGAAGTCCAGGGTGTCCAGGTATTCCGCTTCGTAGTTTCCTGTGTCCAGGTGTCGGATGTGGAAGTTCAGGGTGTCCAGGTATTCCGCTTCGTAGTTTTCTGTACCTAGGTGTCGGATGTGGAAGTTCAGGGTGTCCAGGTATTCCGCTTCGTAGTTCTCTGTATCTAGGTGTCGGATGTGGAAGTCCAGGGTGTGCAGGTATTCCGCTTCGTAGTTTCCTGTGTCCAGGTGTTGGATGTGGAAGTCCAGGGTGTCTAGGTATTCCGCTCCGTAGTTTCCTGTGTCCAGGTGTCGGATGTGGAAGTTCAGGGTGTCCAGGTATTCCGCTCCGTAGTTTCTTGTATCTAGGTACTGGATGTGGAGGTCCAGGGTATCCAGGCATTCCGCTCCGTAGTTTCCTGTATCCAGGTGTCGGATGTGGAAGTTCAGGGTTTACAGGTACTCCGCTTCGTAGTTCTCTGTATCTAAGTGTCGGATGTGGAAGTTCAGGGTGTCCAGGTATTCCGCTTCATAGTTTTCTGTACCTAGGTGTCGGATGTGGAAGTCCAGGGTGTCCAGGTATTCCGCTTCGTAGTTCTCTGTATCTAAGTGTCGGATGTGGAAGTCCAGGGTGTGCAGGTATTCCGCTTCGTTGTTTCCTGTGTCCAGGTGTTGGATGTGGAAGTCCAGGGTGTCCAGGTATTCCGCTCCGTAGTTTCCTGTGTCCAGGTGTCGGATGTGGAAGTTCAGGGTGTCCAGGTATTCCGCTTCGTAATTTTCTGTATCTAGGTGTCGGATGTGGAAGTTCAGGGTGTCCAGGTATTCCGCTCCGTAGTTTCTTGTATCTAGGTACTGGATGTGGAAGTCCAGGGTGTCCAGGTATTCCGCTTCGTAGTTCTCTGTATCTAGGTGTCGGATGTGGAAGTCCAGGGTGTGCAGGTATTCCGCTTCGTAGTTTCCTGTGTCCAGGTGTTGGATGTGGAAGTCCAGGGTGTCTAGGTATTCCGCTCCGTAGTTTCCTGTGTCCAGGTGTCGGATGTGGAAGTTCAGGGTGTCCAGGTATTCCGCTCCGTAGTTTCTTGTATCTAGGTACTGGATGTGGAGGTCCAGGGTATCCAGGCATTCCGCTCCGTAGTTTCCTGTATCCAGGTGTCGGATGTGGAAGTTCAGGGTTTACAGGTACTCCGCTTCGTAGTTCTCTGTATCTAAGTGTCGGATGTGGAAGTTCAGGGTGTCCAGGTATTCCGCTTCATAGTTTTCTGTACCTAGGTGTCGGATGTGGAAGTCCAGGGTGTCCAGGTATTCCGCTTCGTAGTTCTCTGTATCTAAGTGTCGGATGTGGAAGTCCAGGGTGTGCAGGTATTCCGCTTCGTTGTTTCCTGTGTCCAGGTGTTGGATGTGGAAGTCCAGGGTGTCCAGGTATTCCGCTCCGTAGTTTCCTGTGTCCAGGTGTCGGATGTGGAAGTTCAGGGTGTCCAGGTATTCCACTTCGTAATTTTCTGTATCTAGGTGTCGGATATGGAAGTCCAGGGTGTCCAGGTATTCCGCTTCGTAGTTCTCTGTATCTAGGTGTCGGATGTGGAAGTCCAGGGTGTGCAGGTATTCCGCTTCGTAGTTTCCTGTGCCCAGGTGTCGGATGTGGAAGTTCAGGGTGTCCAGGTATTCCGCTTCGTAGTTTTCTGTACCTAGGTGTCGGATGTGGAAGTTCAGGGTGTCCAGGTATTCCGCTCCGTAGTTTCTTGTATCTAGGTGTCGGATATGGAAGTCCAGGGTGTCCAGGTATTCCGCTTCGTAGTTCTCTGTATCTAGGTGTCGGATGTGGAAGTCCAGGGTGTGCAGGTATTCCGCTCCGTAGTTTCCTGTGTCCAGGTGTCGGATGTGGAAGTTCAGGGTGTCCAGGTATTCCGCTCCGTAGTGTCTTGTATCTAGGTACTGGATGTGGAAGTCCAGGGTTTCCAGGTATTCCGCTTCGTAGTTCTCTGTATCTAGTTGTCGGATGTGGAAGTCCAGGGTGTCCAGGTATTCCGCTCCGTAGTTTCCTGTGTCCAGGTGTCGGATGTGGAAGTTCAGGGTGTCCAGGTATTCCGCTTCGTAGTTTTCTGTACCTAGGTGTCGGGTGTGGAAGTTCAGGGTGTCCAGGTATTCCGCTCCGTAGTTTCTTGTATCTAGGTACTGGATGTGGAAGTCCAGGGTGTCCAGGTATTCCGCTTCGTAGTTCTCTGTATCTAGGTGTCGGATGTGGAAGTCCAGGGTGTGCAGGTATTCCGCTTCGTAGTTTCCTGTGTCCAGGTGTTGGATCTGGAAGTCCAGGGTGTCTAGGTATTCCGCTCCGTAGTTTCCTGTGTCCAGGTGTCGGATGTGGAAGTTCAGGGTGTCCAGGTATTCCGCTCCGTAGTTTCTTGTATCTAGGTACTGGATGTGGAGGTCCAGGGTATCCAGGCATTCCGCTCCGTAGTTTCCTGTATCCAGGTGTCGGATGTGGAAGTTCAGGGTTTACAGGTATTCTGCTTCGTAGTTCTCTGTATCTAGGTGTCGGATGTGGAAGTCCAGGGTTTCCAGGTATTCCGCTCCGTAGTTTCCTGTGTCCAGGTGTCGGATGTGGAAGTTCAGGGTGTCCAGGTATTCCGCTTCGTAGTTTTCTGTACCTAGGTGTCGGATGTGGAAGTTCAGGGTGTCCAGTTATTCCGCTCCGTAGTTTCTTGTATCTAGGTGTCGGATATGGAAGTCCAGGGTGTCCAGGTATTCTGCTTCGTAGTTCTCTGTATGTAGGTGTCAGATGTGGAAGTCCAGGGTGTGCAGGTATTCCGCTCCGTAGTTTCCTGTGTCCAGGTGTCGGATGTGGAAGTTCAGGGTGTCCAGGTATTCCGCTCCGTAGTGTCTTGTATCTAGGTACTGGATGTGGAAGTCCAGGGTTTCCAGGTATTCCGCTTCGTAGTTCTCTGTATCTAGGTGTCGGATGTGGAAGTCCAGGGTGTCCAGGTATTCCGCTCCGTAGTTTCCTGTGTCCAGGTGTCGGATGTGGAAGTTCAGGGTGTCCAGGTATTCCGCTTCGTAGTTTTCTGTACCTAGTCGTCGGATGTGGAAGTTCAGGGTGTCCAGGTATTTCGCTCCGTAGTTTGTTGTGTCTAGGTACTGGATGTGGAAGTCCAGGGTGTCCAGGTATTCCGCTTCGTAGTTCTCTGTATCTAGGTGTCGGATGTGGAAGTCCAGGGTGAGCAGGTATTCCGCTTCGTAGTTTCCTGTGTCCAGATGTTGGATGTGGAAGTCCAGGGTGTCCAGGTATTCCGCTCCGTAGTTTCCTGTGTCCAGGTGTCGGATGTGGAAGTTCAGGGTGTCCAGGTATTCCGCTTCGTAGTTTTCTGTACCTAGGTGTCGGATATGGAAGTTCAGGGTGTCCAGGTATTCCGATTCGTAGTTCTCTGTATCTAGGTGTCGGATGTGGAAGTCCAGGGTGTGCAGGTATTCCGCTTCGTAGTTTCCTGTGTCCAGATGTTGGATGTGGAAGTCCAGGATGTCCAGGTATTCCGCTTCGTTGTTTTCTGTAACTAGGTGTCGGATGTGGAAGTTCAGGGTGTCCAGGTATTCCGCTCCGTAGTTTCTTGTATCTAGGTACTGGATGTGGAAGTCCAGGGTGTCCAGGTATTCCGCTTCGTAGTTCTCTGTATCTAGGTGTCGGATGTGGAAGTCCAGGGTGTGCAGGTATTCCGCTTCGTAGTTTCCTGTGTCCAGGTGTTGGATGTGGAAGTCCAGGGTGTCTAGGTATTCCACACCGTAGTTTCCTGTGTCCAGGTGTCGGATGTGGAAGTTCAGGGTGTCCAGGTATTCCGCTCCGTAGTTTCTTGTATCTAGGTACTGGATGTGGAGGTCCAGGGTGTCCAGGTATTCCGCTCCGTAGTTTCCTGTGTCTAGGTGTTGGATGTGGAAGTTCAGGGTGTCCAGGTATTCCGCTCCGTAGTTTCCTGTGTCCAGGTGTCGGATGTGGAAGTTCAGGGTGTCCAGGTATTCCGCTTCGTAGTTTTCTGTACCTAGTCGTCGGATGTGGAAGTTCAGGGTGTCCAGGTATTTCGCTCCGTAGTTTGTTGTATCTAGGTACTGGATGTGGAAGTCCAGGGTGTCCAGGTATTCCGCTTCGTAGTTCTCTGTATCTAGGTGTCGGATGTGGAAGTCCAGGGTGTGCAGGTATTCCGCTTCGTAGTTTCCTGTGTCCAGGTGTTGGATGTGGAAGTCCAGGATGTCTAGGTATTCCGCTCCGTAGTTTCCTGTGTCCAGGTGTCGGATGTGGAAGTTCAGGGTGTCCAGGTATTCCGCTCCGTAGTTTCTTGTATCTAGGTACTGGATGTGGAGGTCCAGGGTATCCAGGCATTCCGCTCCGTAGTTTCCTGTATCCAGGTGTCGTATGTGGAAGTTCAGGGTGTCCAGGTATTCCGCTTCGTAGTTTCCTGTGTCCAGGTGTCGGATGTGGAAGTTCAGGGTGTCCAGGTATTCCGCTTCGTAGTTTTCTGTACCTAGGTGTCGGATGTGGAAGTCCAGGGTGTCCAGGTATTCCGCTTCGTAGTTCTCTGTATCTAAGTGTCGGATGTGGAAGTTCAGGGTGTCCAGGTATTCCGCTTCGTAGTTTTCTGTACCTAGGTGTCGGATGTGGAAGTCCAGGGTGTCCAGGTATTCCGCTTCGTAGTTCTCTGTATCTAAGTGTCGGATGTGGAAGTCCAGGGTGTGCAGGTATTCCGCTTCGTAGTTTCCTGTGTCCAGGTGTTGGATGTGGAAGTCCAGGGTGTCCACGTATTCCGCTCCGTAGTTTCCTGTGTCCAGGTGTCGGATGTGGAAGTTCAGGGTATCCAGGTATTCCGCTTCGTAATTTTCTGTATCTAGGTGTCGGATATGGAAGTCCAGGGTGTCCAGGTATTCCGCTTCGTAGTTCTCTGTATCTAGGTGTCGGATGTGGAAGTCCAGGGTGTGCAGGTATTCCGCTCCGTAGTTTCCTGTGTCCAGGTGTCGGATGTGGAAGTTCAGGGTGTCCAGGTATTCCGCTTCGTAGTTTTCTGTACCTAGGTGTCGGATATGGAAGTCCAGGGTGTCCAGGTATTCCGCTTCGTAGTTCTCTGTATCTAGGTGTCGGATGTGGATGTCCAGGGTGTGCAGGTATTCCGCTTCGTAGTTTCCTGTGTCCAGATGTTGGATGTGGAAGTCCAGGGAGTCCAGGTATTCCGCTCCGTAGTTTCCTGTGTCTAGGTGTTGGATGTGGAAGTCCAGGGTGTCTAGGTATTCCACTCCGTAGTTTCCTGTGTCCAGGTGTCGGATGTGGAAGTTCAGGGTGTCCAGGTATTCCGCTCCGTAGTTTCTTGTATCTAGGTACTGGATGTGGAGGTCCAGGGTGTCCAGGTATTCCGCTCCGTAGTTTCCTGTGTCTAGGTGTTGGATGTGGAAGTTCAGGGTGTCCAGGTATTCCGCTTCGTAGTTCTCTGTATCTAGGTGTCGGATGTGGAAGTCCAGGGTTTCCAGTTATTCCGCTCCGTAGTTTCCTGTGTCCAGGTGTCGGATGTGGAAGTTCAGGGTGTCCAGGTATTCCGCTTCGTAGTTTTCTGTATCTAGGTGTCGGATGTGGAAGTTCAGGGTGTCCAGGTATTCCGCTCCGTAGTTTCTTGTATCTAGGTACTGGATGTGGAAGTCCAGGGTGTCCAGGTATTCCGCTTCGTAGTTTCCTGTGTCCAGGTGTCGGATGTGGAAGTTCAGGGTGTCCAGGTATTCCGCTTCGTAGTTTTCTGTACCTAGGTGTCGGATGTGGAAGTTCAGGGTGTCCAGGTATTCCGCTCCGTAGTTTCTTGTATCTAGGTACTGGATGTGGAAGTCCAGGGTGTCCAGGTATTCCGCTTCGTAGTTCTCTGTATCTAGGTGTCGGATGTGGAAGTCCAGGGTGTGCAGGTATTCCGCTTCGTAGTTTCCTGTGTCCAGGTGTTGGATGTGGAAGTCCAGGGTGTCTAGGTATTCCGCTCCGTAGTTTCCTGTGTCCAGGTGTCGGATGTGGAAGTTCAGGGTGTCCAGGTATTCCGCTCCGTAGTTTCTTGTATCTAGGTACTGGATGTGGAGGTCCAGGGTATCCAGGCATTCCGCTCCGTAGTTTCCTGTATCCAGGTGTCGGATGTGGAAGTTCAGGGTTTACAGGTACTCCGCTTCGTAGTTCTCTGTATCTAAGTGTCGGATGTGGAAGTTCAGGGTGTCCAGGTATTCCGCTTCATAGTTTTCTGTACCTAGGTGTCGGATGTGGAAGTCCAGGGTGTCCAGGTATTCCGCTTCGTAGTTCTCTGTATCTAAGTGTCGGATGTGGAAGTCCAGGGTGTGCAGGTATTCCGCTTCGTTGTTTCCTGTGTCCAGGTGTTGGATGTGGAAGTCCAGGGTGTCCAGGTATTCCGCTCCGTAGTTTCCTGTGTCCAGGTGTCGGATGTGGAAGTTCAGGGTGTCCAGGTATTCCGCTTCGTAATTTTCTGTATCTAGGTGTCGGATGTGGAAGTTCAGGGTGTCCAGGTATTCCGCTCCGTAGTTTCTTGTATCTAGGTACTGGATGTGGAAGTCCAGGGTGTCCAGGTATTCCGCTTCGTAGTTCTCTGTATCTAGGTGTCGGATGTGGAAGTCCAGGGTGTGCAGGTATTCCGCTTCGTAGTTTCCTGTGTCCAGGTGTTGGATGTGGAAGTCCAGGGTGTCTAGGTATTCCGCTCCGTAGTTTCCTGTGTCCAGGTGTCGGATGTGGAAGTTCAGGGTGTCCAGGTATTCCGCTCCGTAGTTTCTTGTATCTAGGTACTGGATGTGGAGGTCCAGGGTATCCAGGCATTCCGCTCCGTAGTTTCCTGTATCCAGGTGTCGGATGTGGAAGTTCAGGGTTTACAGGTACTCCGCTTCGTAGTTCTCTGTATCTAAGTGTCGGATGTGGAAGTTCAGGGTGTCCAGGTATTCCGCTTCATAGTTTTCTGTACCTAGGTGTCGGATGTGGAAGTCCAGGGTGTCCAGGTATTCCGCTTCGTAGTTCTCTGTATCTAAGTGTCGGATGTGGAAGTCCAGGGTGTGCAGGTATTCCGCTTCGTTGTTTCCTGTGTCCAGGTGTTGGATGTGGAAGTCCAGGGTGTCCAGGTATTCCGCTCCGTAGTTTCCTGTGTCCAGGTGTCGGATGTGGAAGTTCAGGGTGTCCAGGTATTCCACTTCGTAATTTTCTGTATCTAGGTGTCGGATATGGAAGTCCAGGGTGTCCAGGTATTCCGCTTCGTAGTTCTCTGTATCTAGGTGTCGGATGTGGAAGTCCAGGGTGTGCAGGTATTCCGCTTCGTAGTTTCCTGTGCCCAGGTGTCGGATGTGGAAGTTCAGGGTGTCCAGGTATTCCGCTTCGTAGTTTTCTGTACCTAGGTGTCGGATGTGGAAGTTCAGGGTGTCCAGGTATTCCGCTCCGTAGTTTCTTGTATCTAGGTGTCGGATATGGAAGTCCAGGGTGTCCAGGTATTCCGCTTCGTAGTTCTCTGTATCTAGGTGTCGGATGTGGAAGTCCAGGGTGTGCAGGTATTCCGCTCCGTAGTTTCCTGTGTCCAGGTGTCGGATGTGGAAGTTCAGGGTGTCCAGGTATTCCGCTCCGTAGTGTCTTGTATCTAGGTACTGGATGTGGAAGTCCAGGGTTTCCAGGTATTCCGCTTCGTAGTTCTCTGTATCTAGTTGTCGGATGTGGAAGTCCAGGGTGTCCAGGTATTCCGCTCCGTAGTTTCCTGTGTCCAGGTGTCGGATGTGGAAGTTCAGGGTGTCCAGGTATTCCGCTTCGTAGTTTTCTGTACCTAGGTGTCGGATGTGGAAGTTCAGGGTGTCCAGGTATTCCGCTCCGTAGTTTCTTGTATCTAGGTACTGGATGTGGAAGTCCAGGGTGTCCAGGTATTCCGCTTCGTAGTTCTCTGTATCTAGGTGTCGGATGTGGAAGTCCAGGGTGTGCAGGTATTCCGCTTCGTAGTTTCCTGTGTCCAGGTGTTGGATGTGGAAGTCCAGGGTGTCTAGGTATTCCGCTCCGTAGTTTCCTGTGTCCAGGTGTCGGATGTGGAAGTTCAGGGTGTCCAGGTATTCCGCTCCGTAGTTTCTTGTATCTAGGTACTGGATGTGGAGGTCCAGGGTATCCAGGCATTCCGCTCCGTAGTTTCCTGTATCCAGGTGTCGGATGTGGAAGTTCAGGGTTTACAGGTATTCTGCTTCGTAGTTCTCTGTATCTAGGTGTCGGATGTGGAAGTCCAGGGTTTCCAGGTATTCCGCTCCGTAGTTTCCTGTGTCCAGGTGTCGGATGTGGAAGTTCAGGGTGTCCAGGTATTCCGCTTCGTAGTTTTCTGTACCTAGGTGTCGGATGTGGAAGTTCAGGGTGTCCAGTTATTCCGCTCCGTAGTTTCTTGTATCTAGGTGTCGGATATGGAAGTCCAGGGTGTCCAGGTATTCTGCTTCGTAGTTCTCTGTATGTAGGTGTCAGATGTGGAAGTCCAGGGTGTGCAGGTATTCCGCTCCGTAGTTTCCTGTGTCCAGGTGTCGGATGTGGAAGTTCAGGGTGTCCAGGTATTCCGCTCCGTAGTGTCTTGTATCTAGGTACTGGATGTGGAAGTCCAGGGTTTCCAGGTATTCCGCTTCGTAGTTCTCTGTATCTAGGTGTCGGATGTGGAAGTCCAGGGTGTCCAGGTATTCCGCTCCGTAGTTTCCTGTGTCCAGGTGTCGGATGTGGAAGTTCAGGGTGTCCAGGTATTCCGCTTCGTAGTTTTCTGTACCTAGTCGTCGGATGTGGAAGTTCAGGGTGTCCAGGTATTTCGCTCCGTAGTTTGTTGTGTCTAGGTACTGGATGTGGAAGTCCAGGGTGTCCAGGTATTCCGCTTCGTAGTTCTCTGTATCTAGGTGTCGGATGTGGAAGTCCAGGATGTGCAGGTATTCCGCTTCGTAGTTTCCTGTGTCCAGGTGTTGGATGTGGAAGTCCAGGGTGTCTAGGTATTCCGCTCCGTAGTTTCCTGTGTCCAGGTGTCGGATGTGGAAGTTCAGGGTGTCCAGGTATTCCGCTCCGTAGTTTCTTGTATCTAGGTACTGGATGTGGAGGTCCAGGGTATCCAGGCATTCCGCTCCGTAGTTTCCTGTATCCAGGTGTCGGATGTGGAAGTTCAGGGTGTCCAGGTATTCCGCTTCGTAGTTTCCTGTGTCCAGGTGTCGGATGTGGAAGTTCAGGGTGTCCAGGTATTCCGCTTCGTAGTTTTCTGTACCTAGGTGTCGGATGTGGAAGTCCAGGGTGTCCAGGTATTCCGCTTCGTAGTTCTCTGTATCTAAGTGTCGGATGTGGAAGTTCAGGGTGTCCAGGTATTCCGCTTCGTAGTTTTCTGTACCTAGGTGTCGGATGTGGAAGTCCAGGGTGTCCAGGTATTCCGCTTCGTAGTTCTCTGTATCTAAGTGTCGGATGTGGAAGTCCAGGGTGTGCAGGTATTCCGCTTCGTAGTTTCCTGTGTCCAGGTGTTGGATGTGGAAGTCCAGGGTGTCCAGGTATTCCGCTCCGTAGTTTCCTGTGTCCAGGTGTCGGATGTGGAAGTTCAGGGTATCCAGGTATTCCGCTTCGTAATTTTCTGTATCTAGGTGTCGGATATGGAAGTCCAGGGTGTCCAGGTATTCCGCTTCGTAGTTCTCTGTATCTAGGTGTCGGATGTGGAAGTCCAGGGTGTGCAGGTATTCCGCTCCGTAGTTTCCTGGGTCCAGGTGTCGGATGTGGAAGTTCAGGGTGTCCAGGTATTCCGCTTCGTAGTTTTCTGTACCTAGGTGTCGGATATGGAAGTCCAGGGTGTCCAGGTATTCCGCTTCGTAGTTCTCTGTATCTAGGTGTCGGATGTGGAAGTCCAGGGTGTCCAGGTATTCCGCTCCGTAGTTTCCTGTGTCCAGGTGTCGGATGTGGAAGTTCAGGGTATCCAGGTATTCCGCTCCGTAGTTTCTTGTATCTAGGTACTGGATGTGGAGGTCCAGGGTGTCCAGGTATTCCGCTCCGTAGTTTCCTGTGTCTAGGTGTTGGATGTGGAAGTTCAGGGTGTCCAGGTATTCCGCTCCGTAGTGTCTTGTATCTAGGTACTGGATGTGGAAGTCCAGGGTTTACAGGTATTCCGCTCCGTAGTTTCCTGTGTCCAGGTGTCGGATGTGGAAGTTCAGGGTATCCAGGTATTCCGCTTCGTAGTTTCCTGTGTCCAGATGTTGGATGTGGAAGTCCAGGGTGTGCAGGTATTCCGCTTCGTAGTTTCCTGTGTCCAGGTGTTGGATGTGGAAGTCCAGGGTGTCTAGGTATTCCGCTCCGTAGTTTCCTGTGTCCAGGTGTCGGATGTGGAAGTTCAGGGTGTCCAGGTATTCCGCTCCGTAGTTTCTTGTATCTAGGTACTGGATGTGGAGGTCCAGGGTATCCAGGCATTCCGCTCCGTAGTTTCCTGTATCCAGGTGTCGGATGTGGAAGTTCAGGGTTTACAGGTACTCCGCTTCGTAGTTCTCTGTATCTAAGTGTCGGATGTGGAAGTTCAGGGTGTCCAGGTATTCCGCTTCATAGTTTTCTGTACCTAGGTGTCGGATGTGGAAGTCCAGGGTGTCCAGGTATTCCGCTTCGTAGTTCTCTGTATCTAAGTGTCGGATGTGGAAGTCCAGGGTGTGCAGGTATTCCGCTTCGTTGTTTCCTGTGTCCAGGTGTTGGATGTGGAAGTCCAGGGTGTCCAGGTATTCCGCTCCGTAGTTTCCTGTGTCCAGGTGTCGGATGTGGAAGTTCAGGGTGTCCAGGTATTCCGCTTCGTAATTTTCTGTATCTAGGTGTCGGATGTGGAAGTTCAGGGTGTCCAGGTATTCCGCTCCGTAGTTTCTTGTATCTAGGTACTGGATGTGGAAGTCCAGGGTGTCCAGGTATTCCGCTTCGTAGTTCTCTGTATCTAGGTGTCGGATGTGGAAGTCCAGGGTGTGCAGGTATTCCGCTTCGTAGTTTCCTGTGTCCAGGTGTTGGATGTGGAAGTCCAGGGTGTCTAGGTATTCCGCTCCGTAGTTTCCTGTGTCCAGGTGTCGGATGTGGAAGTTCAGGGTGTCCAGGTATTCCGCTCCGTAGTTTCTTGTATCTAGGTACTGGATGTGGAGGTCCAGGGTATCCAGGCATTCCGCTCCGTAGTTTCCTGTATCCAGGTGTCGGATGTGGAAGTTCAGGGTTTACAGGTACTCCGCTTCGTAGTTCTCTGTATCTAAGTGTCGGATGTGGAAGTTCAGGGTGTCCAGGTATTCCGCTTCATAGTTTTCTGTACCTAGGTGTCGGATGTGGAAGTCCAGGGTGTCCAGGTATTCCGCTTCGTAGTTCTCTGTATCTAAGTGTCGGATGTGGAAGTCCAGGGTGTGCAGGTATTCCGCTTCGTTGTTTCCTGTGTCCAGGTGTTGGATGTGGAAGTCCAGGGTGTCCAGGTATTCCGCTCCGTAGTTTCCTGTGTCCAGGTGTCGGATGTGGAAGTTCAGGGTGTCCAGGTATTCCACTTCGTAATTTTCTGTATCTAGGTGTCGGATATGGAAGTCCAGGGTGTCCAGGTATTCCGCTTCGTAGTTCTCTGTATCTAGGTGTCGGATGTGGAAGTCCAGGGTGTGCAGGTATTCCGCTTCGTAGTTTCCTGTGCCCAGGTGTCGGATGTGGAAGTTCAGGGTGTCCAGGTATTCCGCTTCGTAGTTTTCTGTACCTAGGTGTCGGATGTGGAAGTTCAGGGTGTCCAGGTATTCCGCTCCGTAGTTTCTTGTATCTAGGTGTCGGATATGGAAGTCCAGGGTGTCCAGGTATTCCGCTTCGTAGTTCTCTGTATCTAGGTGTCGGATGTGGAAGTCCAGGGTGTGCAGGTATTCCGCTCCGTAGTTTCCTGTGTCCAGGTGTCGGATGTGGAAGTTCAGGGTGTCCAGGTATTCCGCTCCGTAGTGTCTTGTATCTAGGTACTGGATGTGGAAGTCCAGGGTTTCCAGGTATTCCGCTTCGTAGTTCTCTGTATCTAGTTGTCGGATGTGGAAGTCCAGGGTGTCCAGGTATTCCGCTCCGTAGTTTCCTGTGTCCAGGTGTCGGATGTGGAAGTTCAGGGTGTCCAGGTATTCCGCTTCGTAGTTTTCTGTACCTAGGTGTCGGATGTGGAAGTTCAGGGTGTCCAGGTATTCCGCTCCGTAGTTTCTTGTATCTAGGTACTGGATGTGGAAGTCCAGGGTGTCCAGGTATTCCGCTTCGTAGTTCTCTGTATCTAGGTGTCGGATGTGGAAGTCCAGGGTGTGCAGGTATTCCGCTTCGTAGTTTCCTGTGTCCAGGTGTTGGATGTGGAAGTCCAGGGTGTCTAGGTATTCCGCTCCGTAGTTTCCTGTGTCCAGGTGTCGGATGTGGAAGTTCAGGGTGTCCAGGTATTCCGCTCCGTAGTTTCTTGTATCTAGGTACTGGATGTGGAGGTCCAGGGTATCCAG
Source organism: Cephus spinipes (assembly GCA_963971525.1). Taxonomy (NCBI): domain Eukaryota; kingdom Metazoa; phylum Arthropoda; class Insecta; order Hymenoptera; family Cephidae; genus Cephus; species Cephus spinipes. The sequence continues at coordinate 22,540,095 of OZ020573.1, forward strand.
GCATTCCGCTCCGTAGTTTCCTGTATCCAGGTGTCGGATGTGGAAGTTCAGGGTTTACAGGTATTCTGCTTCGTAGTTCTCTGTATCTAGGTGTCGGATGTGGAAGTCCAGGGTTTCCAGGTATTCCGCTCCGTAGTTTCCTGTGTCCAGGTGTCGGATGTGGAAGTTCAGGGTGTCCAGGTATTCCGCTTCGTAGTTTTCTGTACCTAGGTGTCGGATGTGGAAGTTCAGGGTGTCCAGTTATTCCGCTCCGTAGTTTCTTGTATCTAGGTGTCGGATATGGAAGTCCAGGGTGTCCAGGTATTCTGCTTCGTAGTTCTCTGTATGTAGGTGTCAGATGTGGAAGTCCAGGGTGTGCAGGTATTCCGCTCCGTAGTTTCCTGTGTCCAGGTGTCGGATGTGGAAGTTCAGGGTGTCCAGGTATTCCGCTCCGTAGTGTCTTGTATCTAGGTACTGGATGTGGAAGTCCAGGGTTTCCAGGTATTCCGCTTCGTAGTTCTCTGTATCTAGGTGTCGGATGTGGAAGTCCAGGGTGTCCAGGTATTCCGCTCCGTAGTTTCCTGTGTCCAGGTGTCGGATGTGGAAGTTCAGGGTGTCCAGGTATTCCGCTTCGTAGTTTTCTGTACCTAGTCGTCGGATGTGGAAGTTCAGGGTGTCCAGGTATTTCGCTCCGTAGTTTGTTGTGTCTAGGTACTGGATGTGGAAGTCCAGGGTGTCCAGGTATTCCGCTTCGTAGTTCTCTGTATCTAGGTGTCGGATGTGGAAGTCCAGGATGTGCAGGTATTCCGCTTCGTAGTTTCCTGTGTCCAGGTGTTGGATGTGGAAGTCCAGGGTGTCTAGGTATTCCGCTCCGTAGTTTCCTGTGTCCAGGTGTCGGATGTGGAAGTTCAGGGTGTCCAGGTATTCCGCTCCGTAGTTTCTTGTATCTAGGTACTGGATGTGGAGGTCCAGGGTATCCAGGCATTCCGCTCCGTAGTTTCCTGTATCCAGGTGTCGGATGTGGAAGTTCAGGGTGTCCAGGTATTCCGCTTCGTAGTTTCCTGTGTCCAGGTGTCGGATGTGGAAGTCCAGGGTGTCTAGGTATTCCGCTCCGTAGTTTCCTGTGTCCAGGTGTCGGATGTGGAAGTTCAGGGTGTCCAGGTATTCCGCTCCGTAGTTTCTTGTATCTAGGTACTGGATGTGGAGGTCCAGGGTATCCAGGCATTCCGCTCCGTAGTTTCCTGTATCCAGGTGTCGGATGTGGAAGTTCAGGGTGTCCAGGTATTCCGCTTCGTAGTTTCCTGTGTCCAGGTGTCGGATGTGGAAGTTCAGGGTGTCCAGGTATTCCGCTTCGTAGTTTTCTGTACCTAGGTGTCGGATGTGGAAGTCCAGGGTGTCCAGGTATTCCGCTTCGTAGTTCTCTGTATCTAAGTGTCGGATGTGGAAGTTCAGGGTGTCCAGGTATTCCGCTTCGTAGTTTTCTGTACCTAGGTGTCGGATGTGGAAGTCCAGGGTGTCCAGGTATTCCGCTTCGTAGTTCTCTGTATCTAAGTGTCGGATGTGGAAGTCCAGGGTGTGCAGGTATTCCGCTTCGTAGTTTCCTGTGTCCAGGTGTTGGATGTGGAAGTCCAGGGTGTCCAGGTATTCCGCTCCGTAGTTTCCTGTGTCCAGGTGTCGGATGTGGAAGTTCAGGGTATCCAGGTATTCCGCTTCGTAATTTTCTGTATCTAGGTGTCGGATATGGAAGTCCAGGGTGTCCAGGTATTCCGCTTCGTAGTTCTCTGTATCTAGGTGTCGGATGTGGAAGTCCAGGGTGTGCAGGTATTCCGCTCCGTAGTTTCCTGTGTCCAGGTGTCGGATGTGGAAGTTCAGGGTGTCCAGGTATTCCGCTTCGTAGTTTTCTGTACCTAGGTGTCGGATATGGAAGTCCAGGGTGTCCAGGTATTCCGCTTCGTAGTTCTCTGTATCTAGGTGTCGGATGTGGAAGTCCAGGGTGTCCAGGTATTCCGCTCCGTAGTTTCCTGTGTCCAGGTGTCGGATGTGGAAGTTCAGGGTATCCAGGTATTCCGCTTCGTAGTTTCCTGTGTCCAGATGTTGGATGTGGAAGTCCAGGGAGTCCAGGTATTCCGCTCCGTAGTTTCCTGTGTCTAGGTGTTGGATGTGGAAGTCCAGGGTGTCTAGGTATTCCACTCCGTAGTTTCCTGTGTCCAGGTGTCGGATGTGGAAGTTCAGGGTGTCCAGGTATTCCGCTCCGTAGTTTCTTGTATCTAGGTACTGGATGTGGAGGTCCAGGGTGTCCAGGTATTCCGCTCCGTAGTTTCCTGTGTCTAGGTGTTGGATGTGGAAGTTCAGGGTGTCCAGGTATTCCGCTCCGTAGTGTCTTGTATCTAGGTACTGGATGTGGAAGTCCAGGGTTTACAGGTATTCCGCTTCGTAGATCTCTATATCTAGGTGTCGGATGTGGAAGTCCAGGGTTTCCAGGTATTCCGCTCCGTAGTTTCCTGTGTCCAGGTGTCGTATGTGTAAGTTCAGGGTGTCCAGGTATTCCGCTTCGTAGTTTTCTGTATCTAGGTGTCGGATGTGGAAGTTCAGGGTGTCCAGGTATTCCGCTCCGTAGTTCTCTGTATCTAGGTGTCGGATGTGGAAGTCCAGGGTGTCCAGGTATTCTGCTCCGTAGTTTCCTGTGTCCAGGTGTCGGATGTGGAAGTTCAGGGTGTCCAGGTATTCCGCTCCGTAGTGTCTTGTATCTAGGTACTGGATGTGGAAGTCCAGGGTTTCCAGGTATTCCGCTTCGTAGTTCTCTGTATCTAGTTGTCGGATGTGGAAGTCCAGGGTGTCCAGGTATTCCGCTCCGTAGTTTCCTGTGTCCAGGTGTCGGATTTGGAAGTTCAGGGTGTCCAGGTATTCCGCTTCGTAGTTTTCTGTACCTAGTCGTCGGATGTGGAAGTTCAGGGTGTCCAGGTATTCCGCTCCGTAGTTTCTTGTATCTAGGTACTGGATGTGGAAGTCCAGGGTGTCCAGGTATTCCGCTTCGTAGTTCTCTGTATCTAGGTGTCGGATGTGGAAGTCCAGGGTGTGCAGGTATTCCGCTTCGTAGTTTCCTGTGTCCAGGTGTTGGATGTGGAAGTCCAGGGTGTCTAGGTATTCCGCTCCGTAGTTTCCTGTGTCCAGGTGTCGGATGTGGAAGTTCAGGGTGTCCAGGTATTCCGCTCCGTAGTTTCTTGTATCTAGGTACTGGATGTGGAGGTCCAGGGTATCCAGGCATTCCGCTCCGTAGTTTCCTGTATCCAGGTGTCGGATGTGGAAGTTCAGGGTTTACAGGTATTCTGCTTCGTAGTTCTCTGTATCTAGGTGTCGGATGTGGAAGTCCAGGGTTTCCAGGTATTCCGCTCCGTAGTTTCCTGTGTCCAGGTGTCGGATGTGGAAGTTCAGGGTGTCCAGGTATTCCGCTTCGTAGTTTTCTGTACCTAGTTGTCGGATGTGGAAGTTCAGGGTGTCCAGTTATTCCGCTCCGTAGTTTCTTGTATCTAGGTGTCGGATATGGAAGTCCAGGGTGTCCAGGTATTCCGCTTCGTAGTTCTCTGTATGTAGGTGTCAGATGTGGAAGTCCAGGGTGTGCAGGTATTCCGCTCCGTAGTTTCCTGTGTCCAGGTGTCGGATGTGGAAGTTCAGGGTGTCCAGGTATTCCGCTCCGTAGTGTCTTGTATCTAGGTACTGGATGTGAAAGTCCAGGGTTTCCAGGTATTCCGCTTCGTAGTTCTCTGTATCTAGGTGTCGGATGTGGAAGTCCAGGGTGTCCAGGTATTCCGCTCCGTAGTTTCCTGTGTCCAGGTGTCGGATGTGGAAGTTCAGGGTGTCCAGGTATTCCGCTTCGTAGTTTTCTGTACCTAGTCGTCGGATGTGGAAGTTCAGGGTGTCCAGGTATTTCGCTCCGTAGTTTGTTGTATCTAGGTACTGGATGTGGAAGTCCAGGGTGTCCAGGTATTCCGCTTCGTAGTTCTCTGTATCTAGGTGTCGGATGTGGAAGTCCAGGATGTGCAGGTATTCCGCTTCGTAGTTTCCTGTGTCCAGGTGTTGGATGTGGAAGTCCAGGGTGTCTAGGTATTCCGCTCCGTAGTTTCCTGTGTCCAGGTGTCGGATGTGGAAGTTCAGGGTGTCCAGGTATTCCGCTCCGTAGTTTCTTGTATCTAGGTACTGGATGTGGAGGTCCAGGGTATCCAGGCATTCCGCTCCGTAGTTTCCTGTATCCAGGTGTCGGATGTGGAAGTTCAGGGTGTCCAGGTATTCCGCTTCGTAGTTTCCTGTGTCCAGGTGTCGGATGTGGAAGTTCAGGGTGTCCAGGTATTCCGCTTCGTAGTTTTCTGTACCTAGGTGTCGGATGTGGAAGTCCAGGGTGTCCAGGTATTCCGCTTCGTAGTTCTCTGTATCTAAGTGTCGGATGTGGAAGTTCAGGGTGTCCAGGTATTCCGCTTCGTAGTTTTCTGTACCTAGGTGTCGGATGTGGAAGTCCAGGGTGTCCAGGTATTCCGCTTCGTAGTTCTCTGTATCTAAGTGTCGGATGTGGAAGTCCAGGGTGTGCAGGTATTCCGCTTCGTAGTTTCCTGTGTCCAGGTGTTGGATGTGGAAGTCCAGGTTGTCCAGGTATTCCGCTCCGTAGTTTCCTGTGTCCAGGTGTCGGATGTGGAAGTTCAGGGTATCCAGGTATTCCGCTTCGTAATTTTCTGTATCTAGGTGTCGGATATGGAAGTCCAGGGTGTCCAGGTATTCCGCTTCGTAGTTCTCTGTATCTAGGTGTCGGATGTGGAAGTCCAGGGTGTGCAGGTATTCCGCTCCGTAGTTTCCTGTGTCCAGGTGTCGGATGTGGAAGTCCAGGGAGTCCAGGTATTCCGCTCCGTAGATTCCTGTGTCTAGGTGTTGGATGTGGAAGTCCAGGGTGTCTAGGTATTCCACTCCGTAGTTTCCTGTGTCCAGGTGTCGGATGTGGAAGTGCAGGGTGTCCAGGTATTCCGCTCCGTAGTTTCTTGTATCTAGGTACTGGATGTGGAGGTCCAGGGTGTCCAGGTATTCCGCTCCGTAGTTTCCTGTGTCTAGGTGTTGGATGTGGAAGTTCAGGGTGTCCAGGTATTCCGCTCCGTAGTGTCTTGTATCTAGGTACTGGATGTAGAAGTCCAGGGTTTACAGGTATTCCGCTTCGTAGATCTCTATATCTAGGTGTCGGATGTGGAAGTCCAGTGTTTCCAGGTATTCCGCTCCGTAGTTTCCTGTGTCCAGGTGTCGTATGTGGAAGTTCAGGGTGTCCAGGTATTCCGCTTCGTAGTTTTCTGTATCTAGGTGTCGGATGTGGAAGTGCAGGGTGTCCAGGTATTCCGCTCCGTAGTTCTCTGTATCTAGGTGTCGGATGTGGAAGTCCAGGGTGTCCAGGTATTCTGCTCCGTAGTTTCCTGTGTCCAGGTGTCGGATGTGGAAGTTCAGGGTGTCCAGGTATTCCGCTTCGTAGTTTTCTGTACCTAGTCGTCGGATGTGGAAGTTCAGGGTGTCCAGGTATTTCGCTCCGTAGTTTGTTGTATCTAGGTACTGGATGTGGAAGTCCAGGGTGTCCAGGTATTCCGCTCCGTAGTTTCCTGTGTCCAGGTGTCGGATGTGGAAGTTCAGGGTGTCCAGGTATTCCGCTTCGTAGTTTTCTGTACCTAGGTGTCGGATGTGGAAGTTCAGGGTGTCCAGGTATTCCGCTCCGTAGTTTCTTGTATCTAGGTACTGGATGTGGAAGTCCAGGGTGTCCAGGTATTCCGCTTCGTAGTTCTCTGTATCTAGGTGTCGGATGTGGAAGTCCAGGGTGTGCAGGTATTCCGCTTCGTAGTTTCCTGTGTCCAGGTGTTGGATGTGGAAGTCCAGGGTGTCTAGGTATTCCGCTCCGTAGTTTCCTGTGTCCAGGTGTCGGATGTGGAAGTTCAGGGTGTCCAAGTATTCCGCTCCGTAGTTTCTTGTATCTAGGTACTGGATGTGGAAGTCCAGGGTGTCCAGGTATTCCGCTTCGTAGTTCTCTGTATCTAGGTGTCGGATGTGGAAGTCCAGGGTGTGCAGGTATTCCGCTTCGTAGTTTCCTGTGTCCAGGTGTTGGATGTGGAAGTCCAGGGTGTCCAGGCATTCCGCTCCGTAGTTTCCTGTGTCCAGGTGTCGGATGTGGAAGTTCAGGGTGTCCAGGTATTCCGCTTCGTAGTTTTCTGTACCTAGGTGTCGGATGTGGAAGTTCAGGGTGTCCAGGTATTCCGCTCCGTAGTTTCTTGTATCTAGGTGTCGGATATGGAAGTCCAGGGTGTCCAGGTATTCCGCTTCGTAGTTCTCTGTATGTAGGTGTCAGATGTGGAAGTCCAGGGTGTGCAGGTATTCCGCTCCGTAGTTTCCTGTGTCCAGGTGTCGGATGTGGAAGTTCAGGGTGTCCAGGTATTCCGCTCCGTAGTGTCTTGTATCTAGGTACTGGATGTGGAAGTCCAGGGTTTCCAGGTATTCCGCTTCGTAGTTCTCTGTATCTAGGTGTCGGATGTGGAAGACCAGGGTGTCCAGGTATTCCGCTCCGTAGTTTCCTGTGTCCAGGTGTCGGATGTGGAAGTTCAGGGTGTCCAGGTATTCCGCTTCGTAGTTTTCTGTACCTAGTCGTCGGATGTGGAAGTTCAGGGTGTCCAGGTATTTCGCTCCGTAGTTTGTTGTATCTAGGTACTGGATGTGGAAGTCCAGGGTGTCCAGGTATTCCGCTTCGTAGTTCTCTGTATCAAGGTGTCGGATGTGGAAGTTCAGGGTGTGCAGGTATTCCGCTTCGTAGTTTCCTGTGTCCAGGTGTTGGATGTGGAAGTCCAGGGTGTCTAGGTATTCCGCTCCGTAGTTTCCTGTGTCCAGGTGTCGGATGTGGAAGTTCAGGGTGTCCAAGTATTCCGCTCCGTAGTTTCTTGTATCTAGGTACTGGATGTGGAGGTCCAGGGTATCCAGGCATTCCGCTCCGTAGTTTCCTGTATCCAGGTGTCGGATGTGGAAGTTCAGGGTTTACAGGTATTCCGCTTCGTAGTTCTCTGTATCTAGGTGTCGGATGTGGAAGTCCAGGGTTTCCAGGTATTCCGCTCCGTAGTTTCCTGTGTCCAGGTGTCGGATGTGGAAGTTCAGGGTGTCCAGGTATTCCGCTTCGTAGTTTTCTGTACCTAGGTGTCGGATGTGGAAGTTCAGGGTGTCCAGTTATTCCGCTCCGTAGTTTCTTGTATCTAGGTGTCGGATATGGAAGTCCAGGGTGTCCAGGTATTCCGCTTCGTAGTTCTCTGTATGTAGGTGTCAGATGTGGAAGTCCAGGGTGTGCAGGTATTCCGCTCCGTAGTTTCCTGTGTCCAGGTGTCGGATGTGGAAGTCCAGGGTTTCCAGGTATTCCGCTTCGTAGTTCTCTGTATCTAGGTGTCGGATGTGGAAGTCCAGGGTGTCCAGGTATTCCGCTCCGTAGTTTCCTGTGTCCAGGTGTCGGATGTGGAAGTTCAGGGTGTCCAGGTATTCCGCTTCGTAGTTTTCTGTACCTAGTCGTCGGATGTGGAAGTTCAGGGTGTCCAGGTATTTCGCTCCGTAGTTTGTTGTATCTAGGTACTGGATGTGGAAGTCCAGGGTTTCCAGGTATTCCGCTTCGTAGTTCTCTGTATCTAGTTGTCGGATGTGGAAGTCCAGGGTGTCCAGGTATTCCGCTCCGTAGTTTCCTGTGTCCAGGTGTCGGATGTGGAAGTTCAGGGTGTCCAGGTATTCCGCTTCGTAGTTTTCTGTACCTAGGTGTCGGATGTGGAAGTTCAGGGTGTCCAGGTATTCCGCTCCGTAGTTTCTTGTATCTAGGTACTGGATGTGGAAGTCCAGGGTGTCCAGGTATTCCGCTTCGTAGTTCTCTGTATCTAGGTGTCGGATGTGGAAGTCCAGGGTGTGCAGGTATTCCGCTTCGTAGTTTCCTGTGTCCAGGTGTCGGATGTGGAAGTTCAGGGTGTCCAGGTATTCCGCTTCGTAGTTTCCTGTGTCCAGGTGTCGGATGTGGAAGTTCAGGGTGTCCAGGTATTCCGCTTCGTAGTTTTCTGTACCTAGGTGTCGGATGTGGAAGTCCAGGGTGTCCAGGTATTCCGCTTCGTAGTTCTCTGTATCTAAGTGTCGGATGTGGAAGTTCAGGGTGTCCAGGTATTCCGCTTCGTAGTTTTCTGTACCTAGGTGTCGGATGTGGAAGTCCAGGGTGTCCAGGTATTCCGCTTCGTAGTTCTCTGTATCTAAGTGTCGGATGTGGAAGTCCAGGGTGTGCAGGTATTCCGCTTCGTAGTTTCCTGTGTCCAGGTGTTGGATGTGGAAGTCCAGGTTGTCCAGGTATTCCGCTCCGTAGTTTCCTGTGTCCAGGTGTCGGATGTGGAAGTTCAGGGTATCCAGGTATTCCGCTTCGTAATTTTCTGTATCTAGGTGTCGGATATGGAAGTCCAGGGTGTCCAGGTATTCCGCTTCGTAGTTCTCTGTATCTAGGTGTCGGATGTGGAAGTCCAGGGTGTGCAGGTATTCCGCTCCGTAGTTTCCTGTGTCCAGGTGTCGGATGTGGAAGTCCAGGGAGTCCAGGTATTCCGCTCCGTAGATTCCTGTGTCTAGGTGTTGGATGTGGAAGTCCAGGGTGTCTAGGTATTCCACTCCGTAGTTTCCTGTGTCCAGGTGTCGGATGTGGAAGTGCAGGGTGTCCAGGTATTCCGCTCCGTAGTTTCTTGTATCTAGGTACTGGATGTGGAGGTCCAGGGTGTCCAGGTATTCCGCTCCGTAGTTTCCTGTGTCTAGGTGTTGGATGTGGAAGTTCAGGGTGTCCAGGTATTCCGCTCCGTAGTGTCTTGTATCTAGGTACTGGATGTAGAAGTCCAGGGTTTACAGGTATTCCGCTTCGTAGATCTCTATATCTAGGTGTCGGATGTGGAAGTCCAGTGTTTCCAGGTATTCCGCTCCGTAGTTTCCTGTGTCCAGGTGTCGTATGTGGAAGTTCAGGGTGTCCAGGTATTCCGCTTCGTAGTTTTCTGTATCTAGGTGTCGGATGTGGAAGTGCAGGGTGTCCAGGTATTCCGCTTCGTAGTTTTCTGTACCTAGGTGTCGGATGTGGAAGTCCAGGGTGTCCAGGTATTCCGCTTCGTAGTTCTCTGTATCTAAGTGTCGGATGTGGAAGTCCAGGGTGTGCAGGTATTCCGCTTCGTAGTTTCCTGTGTCCAGGTGTTGGATGTGGAAGTCCAGGGTGTCCAGGTATTCCGCTCCGTAGTTTCCTGTGTCCAGGTGTCGGATGTGGAAGTTCAGGGTATCCAGGTATTCCGCTTCGTAATTTTCTGTATCTAGGTGTCGGATATGGAAGTCCAGGGTGTCCAGGTATTCCGCTTCGTAGTTCTCTGTATCTAGGTGTCGGATGTGGAAGTCCAGGGTGTGCAGGTATTCCGCTCCGTAGTTTCCTGTGTCCAGGTGTCGGATGTGGAAGTTCAGGGTGTCCAGGTATTCCGCTTCGTAGTTTTCTGTACCTAGGTGTCGGATATGGAAGTCCAGGGTGTCCAGGTATTCCGCTTCGTAGTTCTCTGTATCTAGGTGTCGGATGTGGAAGTCCAGGGTGTCCAGGTATTCCGCTCCGTAGTTTCCTGTGTCCAGGTGTCGGATGTGGAAGTTCAGGGTATCCAGGTATTCCGCTTCGTAGTTTCCTGTGTCCAGATGTTGGATGTGGAAGTCCAGGGAGTCCAGGTATTCCGCTCCGTAGTTTCCTGTGTCTAGGTGTTGGATGTGGAAGTCCAGGGTGTCTAGGTATTCCACTCCGTAGTTTCCTGTGTCCAGGTGTCGGATGTGGAAGTTCAGGGTGTCCATGTATTCCGCTCCGTAGTTTCTTGTATCTAGGTACTGGATGTGGAGGTCCAGGGTGTCCAGGTATTCCGCTCCGTAGTTTCCTGTGTCTAGGTGTTGGATGTGGAAGTTCAGGGTGTCCAGGTATTCCGCTCCGTAGTGTCTTGTATCTAGGTACTGGATGTGGAAGTCCAGGGTTTACAGGTATTCCGCTTCGTAGATCTCTATATCTAGGTGTCGGATGTGGAAGTCCAGGGTTTCCAGGTATTCCGCTCCGTAGTTTCCTGTGTCCAGGTGTCGTATGTGTAAGTTCAGGGTGTCCAGGCATTCCGCTTCGTAGTTTTCTGTATCTAGGTGTCGGATGTGGAAGTTCAGGGTGTCCAGGTATTCCGCTCCGTAGTTCTCTGTATCTAGGTGTCGGATGTGGAAGTCCAGGGTGTCCAGGTATTCTGCTCCGTAGTTTCCTGTGTCCAGGTGTCGGATGTGGAAGTTCAGGGTGTCCAGGTATTCCGCTCCGTAGTGTCTTGTATCTAGGTACTGGATGTGGAAGTCCAGGGTTTCCAGGTATTCCGCTTCGTAGTTCTCTGTATCTAGTTGTCGGATGTGGAAGTCCAGGGTGTCCAGGTATTCCGCTCCGTAGTTTCCTGTGTCCAGGTGTCGGATTTGGAAGTTCAGGGTGTCCAGGTATTCCGCTTCGTAGTTTTCTGTACCTAGTCGTCGGATGTGGAAGTTCAGGGTGTCCAGGTATTCCGCTCCGTAGTTTCTTGTATCTAGGTACTGGATGTGGAAGTCCAGGGTGTCCAGGTATTCCGCTTCGTAGTTCTCTGTATCTAGGTGTCGGATGTGGAAGTCCAGGGTGTGCAGGTATTCCGCTTCGTAGTTTCCTGTGTCCAGGTGTTGGATGTGGAAGTCCAGGGTGTCTAGGTATTCCGCTCCGTAGTTTCCTGTGTCCAGGTGTCGGATGTGGAAGTTCAGGGTGTCCAGGTATTCCGCTCCGTAGTTTCTTGTATCTAGGTACTGGATGTGGAGGTCCAGGGTATCCAGGCATTCCGCTCCGTAGTTTCCTGTATCCAGGTGTCGGATGTGGAAGTTCAGGGTTTACAGGTATTCTGCTTCGTAGTTCTCTGTATCTAGGTGTCGGATGTGGAAGTCCAGGGTTTCCAGGTATTCCGCTCCGTAGTTTCCTGTGTCCAGGTGTCGGATGTGGAAGTTCAGGGTGTCCAGGTATTCCGCTTCGTAGTTTTCTGTACCTAGGTGTCGGATGTGGAAGTTCAGGGTGTCCAGTTATTCCGCTCCGTAGTTTCTTGTATCTAGGTGTCGGATATGGAAGTCCAGGGTGTCCAGGTATTCCGCTTCGTAGTTCTCTGTATGTAGGTGTCAGATGTGGAAGTCCAGGGTGTGCAGGTATTCCGCTCCGTAGTTTCCTGTGTCCAGGTGTCGGATGTGGAAGTTCAGGGTGTCCAGGTATTCCGCTCCGTAGTGTCTTGTATCTAGGTACTGGATGTGAAAGTCCAGGGTTTCCAGGTATTCCGCTTCGTAGTTCTCTGTATCTAGGTGTCGGATGTGGAAGTCCAGGGTGTCCAGGTATTCCGCTCCGTAGTTTCCTGTGTCCAGGTGTCGGATGTGGAAGTTCAGGGTGTCCAGGTATTCCGCTTCGTAGTTTTCTGTACCTAGTCGTCGGATGTGGAAGTTCAGGGTGTCCAGGTATTTCGCTCCGTAGTTTGTTGTATCTAGGTACTGGATGTGGAAGTCCAGGGTGTCCAGGTATTCCGCTTCGTAGTTCTCTGTATCTAGGTGTCGGATGTGGAAGTCCAGGATGTGCAGGTATTCCGCTTCGTAGTTTCCTGTGTCCAGGTGTTGGATGTGGAAGTCCAGGGTGTCTAGGTATTCCGCTCCGTAGTTTCCTGTGTCCAGGTGTCGGATGTGGAAGTTCAGGGTGTCCAGGTATTCCGCTCCGTAGTTTCTTGTATCTAGGTACTGGATGTGGAGGTCCAGGGTATCCAGGCATTCCGCTCCGTAGTTTCCTGTATCCAGGTGTCGGATGTGGAAGTTCAGGGTGTCCAGGTATTCCGCTTCGTAGTTTCCTGTGTCCAGGTGTCGGATGTGGAAGTTCAGGGTGTCCAGGTATTCCGCTTCGTAGTTTTCTGTACCTAGGTGTCGGATGTGGAAGTCCAGGGTGTCCAGGTATTCCGCTTCGTAGTTCTCTGTATCTAAGTGTCGGATGTGGAAGTTCAGGGTGTCCAGGTATTCCGCTTCGTAGTTTTCTGTACCTAGGTGTCGGATGTGGAAGTCCAGGGTGTCCAGGTATTCCGCTTCGTAGTTCTCTGTATCTAAGTGTCGGATGTGGAAGTCCAGGGTGTGCAGGTATTCCGCTTCGTAGTTTCCTGTGTCCAGGTGTTGGATGTGGAAGTCCAGGTTGTCCAGGTATTCCGCTCCGTAGTTTCCTGTGTCCAGGTGTCGGATGTGGAAGTTCAGGGTATCCAGGTATTCCGCTTCGTAATTTTCTGTATCTAGGTGTCGGATATGGAAGTCCAGGGTGTCCAGGTATTCCGCTTCGTAGTTCTCTGTATCTAGGTGTCGGATGTGGAAGTCCAGGGTGTGCAGGTATTCCGCTCCGTAGTTTCCTGTGTCCAGGTGTCGGATGTGGAAGTCCAGGGAGTCCAGGTATTCCGCTCCGTAGATTCCTGTGTCTAGGTGTTGGATGTGGAAGTCCAGGGTGTCTAGGTATTCCACTCCGTAGTTTCCTGTGTCCAGGTGTCGGATGTGGAAGTGCAGGGTGTCCAGGTATTCCGCTCCGTAGTTTCTTGTATCTAGGTACTGGATGTGGAGGTCCAGGGTGTCCAGGTATTCCGCTCCGTAGTTTCCTGTGTCTAGGTGTTGGATGTGGAAGTTCAGGGTGTCCAGGTATTCCGCTCCGTAGTGTCTTGTATCTAGGTACTGGATGTAGAAGTCCAGGGTTTACAGGTATTCCGCTTCGTAGATCTCTATATCTAGGTGTCGGATGTGGAAGTCCAGTGTTTCCAGGTATTCCGCTCCGTAGTTTCCTGTGTCCAGGTGTCGTATGTGGAAGTTCAGGGTGTCCAGGTATTCCGCTTCGTAGTTTTCTGTATCTAGGTGTCGGATGTGGAAGTGCAGGGTGTCCAGGTATTCCGCTCCGTAGTTCTCTGTATCTAGGTGTCGGATGTGGAAGTCCAGGGTGTCCAGGTATTCTGCTCCGTAGTTTCCTGTGTCCAGGTGTCGGATGTGGAAGTTCAGGGTGTCCAGGTATTCCGCTTCGTAGTTTTCTGTACCTAGTCGTCGGATGTGGAAGTTCAGGGTGTCCAGGTATTTCGCTCCGTAGTTTGTTGTATCTAGGTACTGGATGTGGAAGTCCAGGGTGTCCAGGTATTCCGCTCCGTAGTTTCCTGTGTCCAGGTGTCGGATGTGGAAGTTCAGGGTGTCCAGGTATTCCGCTTCGTAGTTTTCTGTACCTAGGTGTCGGATGTGGAAGTTCAGGGTGTCCAGGTATTCCGCTCCGTAGTTTCTTGTATCTAGGTACTGGATGTGGAAGTCCAGGGTGTCCAGGTATTCCGCTTCGTAGTTCTCTGTATCTAGGTGTCGGATGTGGAAGTCCAGGGTGTGCAGGTATTCCGCTTCGTAGTTTCCTGTGTCCAGGTGTTGGATGTGGAAGTCCAGGGTGTCTAGGTATTCCGCTCCGTAGTTTCCTGTGTCCAGGTGTCGGATGTGGAAGTTCAGGGTGTCCAAGTATTCCGCTCCGTAGTTTCTTGTATCTAGGTACTGGATGTGGAGGTCCAGGGTATCCAGGCATTCCGCTCCGTAGTTTCCTGTGTCCAGGTGTCGGATGTGGAAGTTCAGGGTGTCCAGGTATTCCGCTTCGTAGTTTTCTGTACCTAGGTGTCGGATGTGGAAGTTCAGGGTGTCCAGGTATTCCGCTCCGTAGTTTCTTGTATCTAGGTGTCGGATATGGAAGTCCAGGGTGTCCAGGTATTCCGCTTCGTAGTTCTCTGTATGTAGGTGTCAGATGTGGAAGTCCAGGGTGTGCAGGTATTCCGCTCCGTAGTTTCCTGTGTCCAGGTGTCGGATGTGGAAGTTCAGGGTGTCCAGGTATTCCGCTCCGTAGTGTCTTGTATCTAGGTACTGGATGTGGAAGTCCAGGGTTTCCAGGTATTCCGCTTCGTAGTTCTCTGTATCTAGGTGTCGGATGTGGAAGACCAGGGTGTCCAGGTATTCCGCTCCGTAGTTTCCTGTGTCCAGGTGTCGGATGTGGAAGTTCAGGGTGTCCAGGTATTCCGCTTCGTAGTTTTCTGTACCTAGTCGTCGGATGTGGAAGTTCAGGGTGTCCAGGTATTTCGCTCCGTAGTTTGTTGTATCTAGGTACTGGATGTGGAAGTCCAGGGTGTCCAGGTATTCCGCTTCGTAGTTCTCTGTATCAAGGTGTCGGATGTGGAAGTTCAGGGTGTGCAGGTATTCCGCTTCGTAGTTTTCTGTACCTAGGTGTCGGATGTGGAAGTTCAGGGTGTCCAGTTATTCCGCTCCGTAGTTTCTTGTATCTAGGTGTCGGATATGGAAGTCCAGGGTGTCCAGGTATTCCGCTTCGTAGTTCTCTGTATGTAGGTGTCAGATGTGGAAGTCCAGGGTGTGCAGGTATTCCGCTCCGTAGTTTCCTGTGTCCAGGTGTCGGATGTGGAAGTCCAGGGTTTCCAGGTATTCCGCTTCGTAGTTCTCTGTATCTAGGTGTCGGATGTGGAAGTCCAGGGTGTCCAGGTATTCCGCTCCGTAGTTTCCTGTGTCCAGGTGTCGGATGTGGAAGTTCAGGGTGTCCAGGTATTCCGCTTCGTAGTTTTCTGTACCTAGTCGTCGGATGTGGAAGTTCAGGGTGTCCAGGTATTTCGCTCCGTAGTTTGTTGTATCTAGGTACTGGATGTGGAAGTCCAGGGTTTCCAGGTATTCCGCTTCGTAGTTCTCTGTATCTAGTTGTCGGATGTGGAAGTCCAGGGTGTCCAGGTATTCCGCTCCGTAGTTTCCTGTGTCCAGGTGTCGGATGTGGAAGTTCAGGGTGTCCAGGTATTCCGCTTCGTAGTTTTCTGTACCTAGGTGTCGGATGTGGAAGTTCAGGGTGTCCAGGTATTCCGCTCCGTAGTTTCTTGTATCTAGGTACTGGATGTGGAAGTCCAGGGTGTCCAGGTATTCCGCTTCGTAGTTCTCTGTATCTAGGTGTCGGATGTGGAAGTCCAGGGTGTGCAGGTATTCCGCTTCGTAGTTTCCTGTGTCCAGGTGTTGGATGTGGAAGTCCAGGGTGTCTAGGTATTCCGCTCCGTAGTTTCCTGTGTCCAGGTGTCGGATGTGGAAGTTCAGGGTGTCCAAGTATTCCGCTCCGTAGTTTCTTGTATCTAGGTACTGGATGTGGAGGTCCAGGGTATCCAGGCATTCCGCTCCGTAGTTTCCTGTATCCAGGTGTCGGATGTGGAAGTTCAGGGTTTACAGGTATTCCGCTTCGTAGTTCTCTGTATCTAGGTGTCGGATGTGGAAGTCCAGGGTTTCCAGGTATTCCGCTCCGTAGTTTCCTGTGTCCAGGTGTCGGATGTGGAAGTTCAGGGTGTCCAGGTATTCCGCTTCGTAGTTTTCTGTACCTAGGTGTCGGATGTGGAAGTTCAGGGTGTCCAGGTATTCCGCTCCGTAGTTTCTTGTATCTAGGTGTCGGATATGGAAGTCCAGGGTGTCCAGGTATTCCGCTTCGTAGTTCTCTGTATGTAGGTGTCAGATGTGGAAGTCCAGGGTGTGCAGGTATTCCGCTCCGTAGTTTCCTGTGTCCAGGTGTCGGATGTGGAAGTTCAGGGTGTCCAGGTATTCCGCTCCGTAGTGTCTTGTATCTAGGTACTGGATGTGGAAGTCCAGGGTTTCCAGGTATTCCGCTTCGTAGTTCTCTGTATCTAGGTGTCGGATGTGGAAGTCCAGGGTGTCCAGGTATTCCGCTCCGTAGTTTCCTGTGTCCAGGTGTCGGATGTGGAAGTTCAGGGTGTCCAGGTATTCCGCTTCGTAGTTTTCTGTACCTAGTCGTCGGATGTGGAAGTTCAGGGTGTCCAGGTATTTCGCTCCGTAGTTTGTTGTATCTAGGTACTGGATGTGGAAGTCCAGGGTGTCCAGGTATTCCGCTTCGTAGTTCTCTGTATCTAGGTGTCGGATGTGGAAGTCCAGGATGTGCAGGTATTCCGCTTCGTAGTTTCCTGTGTCCAGGTGTTGGATGTGGAAGTCCAGGGTGTCTAGGTATTCCGCTCCGTAGTTTCCTGTGTCCAGGTGTCGGATGTGGAAGTTCAGGGTGTCCAGGTATTCCGCTCCGTAGTTTCTTGTATCTAGGTACTGGATGTGGAGGTCCAGGGTATCCAGGCATTCCGCTCCGTAGTTTCCTGTATCCAGGTGTCGGATGTGGAAGTTCAGGGTGTCCAGGTATTCCGCTTCGTAGTTTCCTGTGTCCAGGTGTCGGATGTGGAAGTTCAGGGTGTCCAGGTATTCCGCTTCGTAGTTTTCTGTACCTAGGTGTCGGATGTGGAAGTCCAGGGTGTCCAGGTATTCCGCTTCGTAGTTCTCTGTATCTAAGTGTCGGATGTGGAAGTTCAGGGTGTCCAGGTATTCCGCTTCGTAGTTTTCTGTACCTAGGTGTCGGATGTGGAAGTCCAGGGTGTCCAGGTATTCCGCTTCGTAGTTCTCTGTATCTAGGTGTCGGATGTGGAAGTCCAGGGTGTGCAGGTATTCCGCTCCGTAGTTTCCTGTGTCCAGGTGTCGGATGTGGAAGTTCAGGGTGTCCAGGTATTCCGCTTCGTAGTTTTCCGTACCTAGGTGTCGGATATGGAAGTCCAGGGTGTCTAGGTATTCCGCTTCGTAGTTCTCTGTGTCCAGGTGTCGGATGTGGAAGTTCAGGGTGTCCAAGTATTCCGCTCCGTAGTTTCTTGTATCTAGGTACTGGATGTGGAGGTCCAGGGTATCCAGGCATTCCGCTCCGTAGTTTCCTGTGTCCAGGTGTCGGATGTGGAAGTTCAGGGTGTCCAGGTATTCCGCTTCGTAGTTTTCTGTACCTAGGTGTCGGATGTGGAAGTTCAGGGTGTCCAGGTATTCCGCTCCGTAGTTTCTTGTATCTAGGTGTCGGATATGGAAGTCCAGGGTGTCCAGGTATTCCGCTTCGTAGTTCTCTGTATGTAGGTGTCAGATGTGGAAGTCCAGGGTGTGCAGGTATTCCGCTCCGTAGTTTCCTGTGTCCAGGTGTCGGATGTGGAAGTTCAGGGTGTCCAGGTATTCCGCTCCGTAGTGTCTTGTATCTAGGTACTGGATGTGGAAGTCCAGGGTTTCCAGGTATTCCGCTTCGCAGTTCTCTGTATCTAGGTGTCGGATGTGGAAGACCAGGGTGTCCAGGTATTCCGCTCCGTAGTTTCCTGTGTCCAGGTGTCGGATGTGGAAGTTCAGGGTGTCCAGGTATTCCGCTTCGTAGTTTTCTGTACCTAGTCGTCGGATGTGGAAGTTCAGGGTGTCCAGGTATTTCGCTCCGTAGTTTGTTGTATCTAGGTACTGGATGTGGAAGTCCAGGGTGTCCAGGTATTCCGCTTCGTAGTTCTCTGTATCAAGGTGTCGGATGTGGAAGTTCAGGGTGTGCAGGTATTCCGCTTCGTAGTTTCCTGTGTCCAGGTGTTGGATGTGGAAGTCCAGGGTGTCTAGGTATTCCGCTCCGTAGTTTCCTGTGTCCAGGTGTCGGATGTGGAAGTTCAGGGTGTCCAAGTATTCCGCTCCGTAGTTTCTTGTATCTAGGTACTGGATGTGGAGGTCCAGGGTATCCAGGCATTCCGCTCCGTAGTTTCCTGTATCCAGGTGTCGGATGTGGAAGTTCAGGGTTTACAGGTATTCCGCTTCGTAGTTCTCTGTATCTAGGTGTCGGATGTGGAAGTCCAGGGTTTCCAGGTATTCCGCTCCGTAGTTTCCTGTGTCCAGGTGTCGGATGTGGAAGTTCAGGGTGTCCAGGTATTCCGCTTCGTAGTTTTCTGTACCTAGGTGTCGGATGTGGAAGTTCAGGGTGTCCAGTTATTCCGCTCCGTAGTTTCTTGTATCTAGGTGTCGGATATGGAAGTCCAGGGTGTCCTGGTATTCCGCTTCGTAGTTCTCTGTATGTAGGTGTCAGATGTGGAAGTCCAAGGTGTGCAGGTATTCCGCTCCGTAGTTTCCTGTGTCCAGGTGTCGGATGTGGAAGTCCAGGGTTTCCAGGTATTCCGCTTCGTAGTTCTCTGTATCTAGGTGTCGGATGTGGAAGTCCAGGGTGTCCAGGTATTCCGCTCCGTAGTTTCCTGTGTCCAGGTGTCGGATGTGGAAGTTCAGGGTGTCCAGGTATTCCGCTTCGTAGTTTTCTGTACCTAGTCGTCGGATGTGGAAGTTCAGGGTGTCCAGGTATTTCGCTCCGTAGTTTGTTGTATCTAGGTACTGGATGTGGAAGTCCAGGGTTTCCAGGTATTCCGCTTCGTAGTTCTCTGTATCTAGTTGTCGGATGTGGAAGTCCAGGGTGTCCAGGTATTCCGCTCCGTAGTTTCCTGTGTCCAGGTGTCGGATGTGGAAGTTCAGGGTGTCCAGGTATTCCGCTTCGTAGTTTTCTGTACCTAGGTGTCGGATGTGGAAGTTCAGGGTGTCCAGGTATTCCGCTCCGTAGTTTCTTGTATCTAGGTACTGGATGTGGAAGTCCAGGGTGTCCAGGTATTCCGCTTCGTAGTTCTCTGTATCTAGGTGTCGGATGTGGAAGTCCAGGGTGTGCAGGTATTCCGCTTCGTAGTTTCCTGTGTCCAGGTGTTGGATGTGGAAGTCCAGGGTGTCTAGGTATTCCGCTCCGTAGTTTCCTGTGTCCAGGTGTCGGATGTGGAAGTTCAGGGTGTCCAAGTATTCCGCTCCGTAGTTTCTTGTATCTAGGTACTGGATGTGGAGGTCCAGGGTATCCAGGCATTCCGCTCCGTAGTTTCCTGTATCCAGGTGTCGGATGTGGAAGTTCAGGGTTTACAGGTATTCCGCTTCGTAGTTCTCTGTATCTAGGTGTCGGATGTGGAAGTCCAGGGTTTCCAGGTATTCCGCTCCGTAGTTTCCTGTGTCCAGGTGTCGGATGTGGAAGTTCAGGGTGTCCAGGTATTCCGCTTCGTAGTTTTCTGTACCTAGGTGTCGGATGTGGAAGTGCAGGGTGTCCAGGTATTCCGCTTCGTAGTTTTCTGTACCTAGGTGTCGGATGTGGAAGTTCAGGGTGTCCAGGTATTCCGCTTCGTAGTTTCCTGTGTCCAGGTGTTGGATGTGGAAGTCCAGGGTGTCTAGGTATTCCGCTCCGTAGTTTCCTGTGTCCAGGTGTCGGATGTGGAAGTTCAGGGTGTCCAAGTATTCCGCTCCGTAGTTTCTTGTATCTAGGTACTGGATGTGGAGGTCCAGGGTATCCAGGCATTCCGCTCCGTAGTTTCCTGTATCCAGGTGTCGGATGTGGAAGTTCAGGGTTTACAGGTATTCCGCTTCGTAGTTCTCTGTATCTAGGTGTCGGATGTGGAAGTCCAGGGTTTCCAGGTATTCCGCTCCGTAGTTTCCTGTGTCCAGGTGTCGGATGTGGAAGTTCAGGGTGTCCAGGTATTCCGCTTCGTAGTTTTCTGTACCTAGGTGTCGGATGTGGAAGTGCAGGGTGTCCAGGTATTCCGCTCCGTAGTTTCTTGTATCTAGGTGTCGGATATGGAAGTCCAGGGTGTCCAGGTATTCCGCTTCGTAGTTCTCTGTATGTAGGTGTCAGATGTGGAAGTCCAGGGTGTGCAGGTATTCCGCTCCGTAGTTTCCTGTGTCCAGGTGTCGGATGTGGAAGTTCAGGGTGTCCAGGTATTCCGCTCCGTAGTGTCTTGTATCTAGGTACTGGATGTGGAAGTCCAGGGTTTCCAGGTATTCCGCTTCGTAGTTCTCTGTATCTAGGTGTCGGATGTGGAAGTCCAGGGTGTCCAGGTATTCCGCTCCGTAGTTTCCTGTGTCCAGGTGTCGGATGTGGAAGTTCAGGGTGTCCAGGTATTCCGCTTCGTAGTTTTCTGTACCTAGTCGTCGGATGTGGAAGTTCAGGGTGTCCAGGTATTTCGCTCCGTAGTTTGTTGTATCTAGGTACTGGATGTGGAAGTCCAGGGTGTCCAGGTATTCCGCTTCGTAGTTCTCTGTATCAAGGTGTCGGATGTGGAAGTCCAGGGTGTGCAGGTATTCCGCTTCGTAGTTTCCTGTGTCCAGGTGTTGGATGTGGAAGTCCAGGGTGTCTAGGTATTCCGCTCCGTAGTTTCCTGTGTCCAGGTGTCGGATGTGGAAGTTCAGGGTGTCCAAGTATTCCGCTCCGTAGTTTCTTGTATCTAGGTACTGGATGTGGAGGTCCAGGGTATCCAGGCATTCCGCTCCGTAGTTTCCTGTATCCAGGTGTCGGATGTGGAAGTTCAGGGTTTACAGGTATTCCGCTTCGTAGTTCTCTGTATCTAGGTGTCGGATGTGGAAGTCCAGGGTTTCCAGGTATTCCGCTCCGTAGTTTCCTGTGTCCAGGTGTCGGATGTGGAAGTTCAGGGTGTCCAGGTATTCCGCTTCGTAGTTTTCTGTACCTAGGTGTCGGATGTGGAAGTTCAGGGTGTCCAGTTATTCCGCTCCGTAGTTTCTTGTATCTAGGTGTCGGATATGGAAGTCCAGGGTGTCCAGGTATTCCGCTTCGTAGTTCTCTGTATGTAGGTGTCAGATGTGGAAGTCCAGGGTGTGCAGGTATTCCGCTCCGTAGTTTCCTGTGTCCAGGTGTCGGATGTGGAAGTTCAGGGTGTCCAGGTATTCCGCTCCGTAGTGTCTTGTATCTAGGTACTGGATGTGGAAGTCCAGGGTTTCCAGGTATTCCGCATCGTAGTTCTCTGTATCTAGGTGTCGGATGTGGAAGTCCAGGGTGTCCAGGTATTCCGCTCCGTAGTTTCCTGTGTCCAGATGTCGGATGTGGAAGTTCAGGGTGTCCAGGTATTCCGCTTCGTAGTTTTCTGTACCTAGTCGTCGGATGTGGAAGTTCAGGGTGTGCAGGTATTCCGCTTCGTAGTTTTCTGTACCTAGGTACTGGATGTGGAAGTCCAGGGTGTCCAGGTATTCCGCTTCGTAGTTCTCTGTATCTAAGTGTCGGATGTGGAAGTTCAGGGTGTCCAGGTATTCCGCTTCGTAGTTTTCTGTACCTAGGTGTCGGATGTGGAAGTCCAGGGTGTCCAGGTATTCCGCTTCGTAGTTCTCTGTATCTAGGTGTCGGATGTGGAAGTCCAGGGTGTGCAGGTATTCCGCTCCGTAGTTTCCTGTGTCCAGGTGTCGGATGTGGAAGTTCAGGGTGTCCAGGTATTCCGCTTCGTAGTTTTCCGTACCTAGGTGTCGGATATGGAAGTCCAGGGTGTCCAGGTATTCCGCTTCGTAGTTCTCTGTATCTAGGTGTCGGATGTGGAAGTCCAGGGTGTCCAGGTATTCCGCTCCGTAGTTTCCTGTGTCCAGGTGTCGGATGTGGAAGTTCAGGGTATCCAGGTATTCCGCTTCGTAGTTTCCTGTGTCCAGATGTTGGATGTGGAAGTCCAGGGAGTCCAGGTATTCCGCTCCGTAGTTTCCTGTGTCTAGGTGTTGGATGTGGAAGTCCAGGGTGTCTAGGTATTCCACTCCGTAGTTTCCTGTGTCCAGGTGTCGGATGTGGAAGTTCAGGGTGTCCAGGTATTCCGCTTCGTAGTTCTCTGTATCTAGGTGTCGGATGTGGAAGTCCAGGGTGTCCAGGTATTCCGCTCCGTAGTGTCTTGTATCTAGGTACTGGATGTGGAAGTCCAGGGTTTACAGGTATTCCGCTTCGTAGATCTCTATATCTAGGTGTCGGATGTGGAAGTCCAGGGTTTCCAGGTATTCCGCTTCGTAGTTTTCTGTACCTGGGTGTCGGATATGGAAGTCCAGGGTGTCCAGGTATTCCGCTTCGTAGTTCTCTGTATCTAGGTGTCGGATGTGGAAGTCCAGGGTGTCCAGGTATTCCGCTCCGTAGTTTCCTGTGTCCAGGTGTCGGATGTGGAAGTTCAGGGTGTCCAGGTATTCCGCTTCGTAGTTTTCTGTACCTGGGTGTCGGATATGGAAGTCCAGGGTGTCCAGGTATTCCGCTTCGTAGTTCTCTGTATCTAGGTGTCGGATGTGGAAGTCAAGGGTGTCCAGGTATTCCGCTCCGTAGTTTCCTGTGTCCAGGTGTCGGATGTGGAAGTTCAGGGTGTCCAGGTATTCCGCTTCGTAGTTTTCTGTACCTAGTCGTCGGATGTGGAAGTTCAGGGTGTCCAGGTATTTCGCTCCGTAGTTTGTTGTATCTAGGTACTGGATGTGGAAGTCCAGGGTGTCCAGGTATTCCGCTTCGTAGTTCTCTGTATCTAGGTGTCGGATGTGGAAGTCCAGGGTGTGCAGGTATTCCGCTTCGTAGTTTCCTGTGTCCAGGTGTTGGATGTGGAAGTCCAGGGTGTCTAGGTACTCCGCTCCGTAGTTTCCTGTGTCCAGGTGTCGGATGTGGAAGTTCAGGGTGTCCAGGTATTCCGCTCCGTAGTTTCTTGTATCTAGGTACTGGATGTGGAGGTCCAGGGTATCCAGGCATTCCGCTCCGTAGTTTCCTGTATCCAGGTGTCGGATGTGGAAGTTCAGGGTGTCCAGGTATTCCGCTTCGTAGTTTCCTGTGTCCAGGTGTCGGATGTGGAAGTTCAGGGTGTCCAGGTATTCCGCTTCGTAGTTCTCTGTATCTAAGTGTCGGATGTGGAAGTTCAGGGTGTCCAGGTATTCCGCTTCGTAGTTTTCTGTACCTAGGTGTCGGATGTGGAAGTCCAGGGTGTCCAGGTATTCCGCTTCGTAGTTCTCTGTATCTAAGTGTCGGATGTGGAAGTCCAGGGTGTGCAGGTATTCCGCTTCGTAGTTTCCTGTGTCCAGGTGTTGGATGTGGAAGTCCAGGGTGTCCAGGTATTCCGCTCCGTAGTTTCCTGTGTCCAGGTGTCGGATGTGGAAGTTCAGGGTGTCCAGGTATTCCGCTTCGTAATTTTCTGTATCTAGGTGTCGGATATGGAAGTCCAGGGTGTCCAGGTATTCCGCTTCGTAGTTCTCTGTATCTAGGTGTCGGATGTGGAAGTCCAGGGTGTGCAGGTATTCCGCTCCGTAGTTTCCTGTGTCCAGGTGTCGGATGTGGAAGTTCAGGGTGTCCAGGTATTCCGCTTCGTAGTTTTCTGTACCTAGGTGTCGGATATGGAAGTCCAGGGTGTCCAGGTATTCCGCTTCGTAGTTCTCTGTATCTAGGTGTCGGATGTGGAAGTCCAGGGTGTCCAGGTATTCCGCTCCGTAGTTTCCTGTGTCCAGGTGTCGGATGTGGAAGTTCAGGGTATCCAGGTATTCCGCTTCGTTGTTTCCTGTGTCCAGATGTTGGATGTGGAAGTCCAGGGAGTCCAGGTATTCCGCTCCGTAGTTTCCTGTGTCTAGGTGTTGGATGTGGAAGTCCAGGGTGTCTAGGTATTCCACTCCGTAGTTTCCTGTGTCCAGGTGTCGGATGTGGAAGTTCAGGGTGTCCAGGTATTCCGCTCCGTAGTTTCTTGTATCTAGGTACTGGATGTGGAGGTCCAAGGTGTCCAGGTATTCCGCTCCGTAGTTTCCTGTGTCTAGGTGTTGGATGTGGAAGTTCAGGGTGTCCAGGTATTCCGCTCCGTAGTGTCTTGTATCTAGGTACTGGATGTGGAAGTCCAGGGTTTACAGGTATTCCGCTTCGTAGATCTCTATATCTAGGTGTCGGATGTGGAAGTCCAGGGTTTCCAGGTATTCCGCTCCGTAGTTTCCTGTGTCCAGGTGTCGGATGTGGAAGTTCAGGGTGTCCAGGTATTCCGCTTCGTAGTTTTCTGTATCTAGGTGTCGGATGTGGAAGTTCAGGGTGTCCAGGTATTCCGCTCCGTAGTTCTCTGTATCTAGGTGTCGGATGTGGAAGTCCAGGGTGTGCAGGTATTCCGCTTCGTAGTTTCCTGTGTCTAGGTGTTGGATGTGGAAGTTCAGGGTGTCCAGGTATTCCGCTCCGTAGTGTCTTGTATCTAGGTACTGGATGTGGAAGTCCAGGGTTTCCAGGTATTCCGCTTCGTAGTTTTCTGTATCTAGGTGTCGGATGTGGAAGTTCAGGGTGTCCAGGTATTCCGCTCCGTAGTTTCTTGTATCTAGGTACTGGATGTGGAGGTCCAGGGTGTCCAGGTATTCCGCTCCGTAGTTTCCTGTGTCTAGGTGTTGGATGTGGAAGTTCAGGGTGTCCAGGTATTCCGCTCCGTAGTGTCTTGTATCTAGGTACTGGATGTGGAAGTCCAGGGTTTACAGGTATTCCGCTTCGTAGTTCTCTGTATCTTGGTGTCGGATGTGGAAGTCCAGGGTGTCCAGGTATTCCGCTCCGTAGTTTCCTGTGTCCAGGTGTCGGATGTGGAAGTCCAGGGTGTGCAGGTATTCCGCTTCGTAGTTTCCTGTGTCCAGGTGTTGGATGTGGAAGTCCAGGGTGTCCAGGTATTCCGCTTCGTATTTCTCTGTATCTAGGTGTCGGATGTGGAAGTCCAGGGTGTGCAGGTATTCCGCTCCGTAGTTTCCTGTGTCCAGGTGTCGGATGTGGAAGTTCAGGGTGTCCAGGTATTCCGCTTCGTAGTTTTCTGTACCTAGGTGTCGGATATGGAAGTCCAGGGTGTCCAGGTATTCCGCTTCGTAGTTCTCTGTATCTAGGTGTCGGATGTGGATGTCCAGGGTGTGCAGGTATTCCGCTTCGTAGTTTCCTGTGTCCAGATGTTGGATGTGGAAGTCCAGGGAGTCCAGGTATTCCGCTCCGTAGTTTCCTGTGTCTAGGTGTTGGATGTGGAAGTCCAGGGTGTCTAGGTATTCCACTCCGTAGTTTCCTGTGTCCAGGTGTCGGATGTGGAAGTTCAGGGTGTCCAGGTATTCCGCTCCGTAGTTTCTTGTATCTAGGTACTGGATGTGGAGGTCCAGGGTGTCCAGGTATTCCGCTCCGTAGTTTCCTGTGTCTAGGTGTTGGATGTGGAAGTTCAGGGTGTCCAGGTATTCCGCTTCGTAGTTCTCTGTATCTAGGTGTCGGATGTGGAAGTCCAGGGTTTCCAGTTATTCCGCTCCGTAGTTTCCTGTGTCCAGGTGTCGGATGTGGAAGTTCAGGGTGTCCAGGTATTCCGCTTCGTAGTTTTCTGTATCTAGGTGTCGGATGTGGAAGTTCAGGGTGTCCAGGTATTCCGCTCCGTAGTTTCTTGTATCTAGGTGTCGGATATGGAAGTCCAGGGTGTGCAGGTATTCCGCTCCGTAGTTTCCTGTGTCCAGGTGTCGGATGTGGAAGTTCAGGGTGTCCAGGTATTCCGCTCCGTAGTGTCTTGTATCTAGGTACTGGATGTGGAAGTCCAGGGTTTCCAGGTATTCCGCTCCGTAGTTTCCTGTGTCTAGGTGTTGGATGTGGAAGTCCAGGGTGTCTAGGTATTCCACTCCGTAGTTTCCTGTGTCCAGGTGTCGGATGTGGAAGTTCAGGGTGTCCAGGTATTCCGCTTCGTAGTTTTCTGTATCTAGGTGTCGGATGTGGAAGTTCAGGGTGTCCAGGTATTCCGCTCCGTAGTTTCTTGTATCTAGGTACTGGATGTGGAAGTCCAGGGTGTCCAGGTATTCCGCTTCGTAGTTCTCTGTATCTAGGTGTCGGATGTGGAAGTCCAGGGTGTGCAGGTATTTCGCTTCGTAGTTTCCTGTGTCCAGGTGTTGGATGTTGAAGTCCAGGGTGTCTAGGTATTCCGCTCCGTAGTTTCCTGTGTCCAGGTGTCGGATGTGGAAGTTCATGGTGTCCAGGTATTCCGCTCCGTAGTTTCTTGTATCTAGGTACTGGATGTGGAGGTCCAGGGTATCCAGGCATTCCGCTCCGTAGTTTCCTGTATCCAGGTGTCGGATGTGGAAGTTCAGGGTTTACAGGTATTCCGCTTCGTAGTTCTCTGTATCTAGGTGTCGGATGTGGAAGTGCAGGGTTTCCAGGTATTCCGCTCCGTAGTTTCCTGTGTCCAGGTGTCGGATGTGGAAGTTCAGGGTGTCCAGGTATTCCGCTTCGTAGTTTTCTGTACCTAGGTGTCGGATGTGGAAGTCCAGGGTGTCCAGGTATTCCGCTTCGTAGTTCTCTGTATCTAAGTGTCGGATGTGGAAGTTCAGGGTGTCCAGGTATTCCGCTTCGTAGTTTTCTGTACCTAGGTGTCGGATGTGGAAGTCCAGGGTGTCCAGGTATTCCGCTTCGTAGTTCTCTGTATCTAAGTGTCGGATGTGGAAGTCCAGGGTGTGCAGGTATTCCGCTTCGTAGTTTCCTGTGTCCAGGTGTTGGATGTGGAAGTCCAGGGTGTCCAGGTATTCCGCTCCGTAGTTTCCTGTGTCCAGGTGTCGGATGTGGAAGTTCAGGGTATCCAGGTATTCCGCTTCGTAATTTTCTGTATCTAGGTGTCGGATATGGAAGTCCAGGGTGTCCAGGTATTCCGCTTCGTAGTTCTCTGTATCTAGGTGTCGGATGTGGAAGTCCAGGGTGTGCAGGTATTCCGCTCCGTAGTTTCCTGTGTCCAGGTGTCGGATGTGGAAGTTCAGGGTGTCCAGGTATTCCGCTTCGTAGTTTTCTGTACCTAGGTGTCGGATATGGAAGTCCAGGGTGTCCAGGTATTCCGCTTCGTAGTTCTCTGTATCTAGGTGTCGGATGTGGAAGTCCAGGGTGTCCAGGTATTCCGCTCCGTAGTTTCCTGTGTCCAGGTGTCGGATGTGGAAGTTCAGGGTATCCAGGTATTCCGCTTCGTAGTTTCCTGTGTCCAGATGTTGGATGTGGAAGTCCAGGGAGTCCAGGTATTCCGCTCCGTAGTTTCCTGTGTCTAGGTGTTGGATGTGGAAGTCCAGGGTGTCTAGGTATTCCACTCCGTAGTTTCCTGTGTCCAGGTGTCGGATGTGGAAGTTCAGGGTGTCCAGGTATTCCGCTCCGTAGTTTCTTGTATCTAGGTACTGGATGTGGAGGTCCAGGGTGTCCAGGTATTCCGCTCCGTAGTTTCCTGTGTCTAGGTGTTGGATGTGGAAGTTCAGGGTGTCCAGGTATTCCGCTCCGTAGTGTCTTGTATCTAGGTACTGGATGTGGAAGTCCAGGGTTTCCAGGTATTCCGCTCCGTAGTTTCCTGTGTCCAGGTGTCGTATGTGGAAGTTCAGGGTGTCCAGGTATTCCGCTTCGTAGTTTTCTGTATCTAGGTGTCGGATGTGGAAGTTCAGGGTGTCCAGGTATTCCGCTCCGTAGTTCTCTGTATCTAGGTGTCGGATGTGGAAGTCCAGGGTGTCCAGGTATTCCGCTCCGTAGTTTCCTGTGTCCAGGTGTCGGATGTGGAAGTTCAGGGTGTCCAGGTATTCCGCTTCGTAGTTTTCTGTACCTAGTCGTCGGATGTGGAAGTTCAGGGTGTCCAGGTATTTCGCTCTGTAGTTTGTTGTATCTAGGTACAGGATGTGGAAGTCCAGGGTGTCCAAGTATTCCGCTTCGTAGTTCTCTGTATCAAGGTGTCGGATGTGGAAGTTCAGGGTTCACAGGTATTCCGCTTCGTAGTTCTCTGTATCTAGGTGTCGGATGTGGAAGTCCAGGGTGTCCAGGTATTCCGCTCCGTAGTTTCCTGTGTCCAGGTGTCGGATGTGGAAGTCCAGGGTGTGCAGGTATTCCGCTTCGTAGTTTCCTGTGTCCAGGTGTTGGATGTGGAAGTCCAGGGTGTCCAGGTATTCCGCTTCGTAGTTCTCTGTATCTAGGTGTCGGATGTGGAAGTCCAGGGTGTGCAGGTATTCCGCTCCGTAGTTTCCTGTGTCCAGGTGTCGGATGTGGAAGTTCAGGGTGTCCAGGTATTCCGCTTCGTAGTTTTCTGTACCTAGGTGTCGGATATGGAAGTCCAGGGTGTCCAGGTATTCCGCTTCGTAGTTCTCTGTATCTAGGTGTCGGATGTGGAAGTCCAGGGTGTCCAGGTATTCCGCTCCGTAGTTTCCTGTGTCCAGGTGTCGGATGTGGAAGTTCAGGGTATCCAGGTATTCCGCTTCGTAGTTTCCTGTGTCCAGATGTTGGATGTGGAAGTCCAGGGAGTCCAGGTATTCCGCTCCGTAGTTTCCTGTGTCTAGGTGTTGGATGTGGAAGTCCAGGGTGTCTAGGTATTCCACTCCGTAGTTTCCTGTGTCCAGGTGTCGGATGTGGAAGTTCAGGGTGTCCAGGTATTCCGCTCCGTAGTTTCTTGTATCTAGGTACTGGATGTGGAGGTCCAGGGTGTCCAGGTATTCCGCTCCGTAGTTTCCTGTGTCTAGGTGTTGGATGTGGAAGTTCAGGGTGTCCAGGTATTCCGCTCCGTAGTGTCTTGTATCTAGGTACTGGATGTGGAAGTCCAGGGTTTCCAGGTATTCCGCTCCGTAGTTTCCTGTGTCCAGGTGTCGTATGTGGAAGTTCAGGGTGTCCAGGTATTCCGCTTCGTAGTTTTCTGTATCTAGGTGTCGGATGTGGAAGTTCAGGGTGTCCAGGTATTCCGCTCCGTAGTTCTCTGTATCTAGGTGTCGGATGTGGAAGTCCAGGGTGTCCAGGTATTCCGCTCCGTAGTTTCCTGTGTCCAGGTGTCGGATGTGGAAGTTCAGGGTGTCCAGGTATTCCGCTTCGTAGTTTTCTGTACCTAGTCGTCGGATGTGGAAGTTCAGGGTGTCCAGGTATTTCGCTCTGTAGTTTGTTGTATCTAGGTACAGGATGTGGAAGTCCAGGGTGTCCAAGTATTCCGCTTCGTAGTTCTCTGTATCAAGGTGTCGGATGTGGAAGTTCAGGGTTCACAGGTATTCCGCTTCGTAGTTCTCTGTATCTAGGTGTCGGATGTGGAAGTCCAGGGTGTCCAGGTATTCCGCTCCGTAGTTTCCTGTGTCCAGGTGTCGGATGTGGAAGTCCAGGGTGTGCAGGTATTCCGCTTCGTAGTTTCCTGTGTCCAGGTGTTGGATGTGGAAGTCCAGGGTGTCCAGGTATTCCGCTTCGTAGTTCTCTGTATCTAGGTGTCGGATGTGGAAGTCCAGGGTGTGCAGGTATTCCGCTCCGTAGTTTCCTGTGTCCAGGTGTCGGATGTGGAAGTTCAGGGTGTCCAGGTATTCCGCTTCGTAGTTTTCTGTACCTAGGTGTCGGATATGGAAGTCCAGGGTGTCCAGGTATTCCGCTTCGTAGTTCTCTGTATCTAGGTGTCGGATGTGGAAGTCCAGGGTGTCCAGGTATTCCGCTCCGTAGTTTCCTGTGTCCAGGTGTCGGATGTGGAAGTTCAGGGTATCCAGGTATTCCGCTTCGTAGTTTCCTGTGTCCAGATGTTGGATGTGGAAGTCCAGGGAGTCCAGGTATTCCGCTCCGTAGTTTCCTGTGTCTAGGTGTTGGATGTGGAAGTCCAGGGTGTCTAGGTATTCCACTCCGTAGTTTCCTGTGTCCAGGTGTCGGATGTGGAAGTTCAGGGTGTCCAGGTATTCCGCTCCGTAGTTTCTTGTATCTAGGTACTGGATGTGGAGGTCCAGGGTGTCCAGGTATTCCGCTCCGTAGTTTCCTGTGTCTAGGTGTTGGATGTGGAAGTTCAGGGTGTCCAGGTATTCCGCTCCGTAGTGTCTTGTATCTAGGTACTGGATGTGGAAGTCCAGGGTTTCCAGGTATTCCGCTCCGTAGTTTCCTGTGTCCAGGTGTCGTATGTGGAAGTTCAGGGTGTCCAGGTATTCCGCTTCGTAGTTTTCTGTATCTAGGTGTCGGATGTGGAAGTTCAGGGTGTCCAGGTATTCCGCTCCGTAGTTCTCTGTATCTAGGTGTCGGATGTGGAAGTCCAGGGTGTCCAGGTATTCCGCTCCGTAGTTTCCTGTGTCCAGGTGTCGGATGTGGAAGTTCAGGGTGTCCAGGTATTCCGCTTCGTAGTTTTCTGTACCTAGTCGTCGGATGTGGAAGTTCAGGGTGTCCAGGTATTTCGCTCTGTAGTTTGTTGTATCTAGGTACAGGATGTGGAAGTCCAGGGTGTCCAAGTATTCCGCTTCGTAGTTCTCTGTATCAAGGTGTCGGATGTGGAAGTTCAGGGTTCACAGGTATTCCGCTTCGTAGTTCTCTGTATCTAGGTGTCGGATGTGGAAGTCCAGGGTGTCCAGGTATTCCGCTCCGTAGTTTCCTGTGTCCAGGTGTCGGATGTGGAAGTCCAGGGTGTGCAGGTATTCCGCTTCGTAGTTTCCTGTGTCCAGGTGTTGGATGTGGAAGTCCAGGGTGTCTAGGTATTCCGCTCCGTAGTTTCCTGTGTCCAGGTGTCGGATGTGGAAGTTCAGGGTGTCCAAGTATTCCGCTCCGTAGTTTCTTGTATCTAGGTACTGGATGTGGAGGTCCAGGGTATCCAGGCATTCCGCTCCGTAGTTTCCTGTATCCAGGTGTCGGATGTGGAAGTTCAGGGTTCACAGGTATTCCGCTTCGTAGTTCTCTGTATCTAGGTGTCGGATGTGGAAGTCCAGGGTTTCCAGGTATTCCGCTCCGTAGTTTCCTGTGTCCAGGTGTCGGATGTGGAAGTTCAGGGTGTCCAGGTATTCCGCTTCGTAGTTTTCTGTACCTAGGTGTCGGATGTGGAAGTTCAGGGTGTCCAGGTATTCCGCTCCGTAGTTTCTTGTATCTAGGTGTCGGATATGGAAGTCCAGGGTGTCCAGGTATTCCGCTTCGTAGTTCTCTGTATGTAGGTGTCAGATGTGGAAGTCCAGGGTGTGCAGGTATTCCGCTCCGTAGTTTCCTGTGTCCAGGTGTCGGATGTGGAAGTTCAGGGTGTCCAGGTATTCCGCTCCGTAGTGTCTTGTATCTAGGTACTGGATGTGGAAGTCCAGGGTTTCCAGGTATTCCGCTTCGTAGTTCTCTGTATCTAGGTGTCGGATGTGGAAGTCCAGGGTGTCCAGGTATTCCGCTCCGTAGTTTCCTGTGTCCAGGTGTCGGATGTGGAAGTTCAGGGTGTCCAGGTATTCCGCTTCGTAGTTTTCTGTACCTAGTCGTCGGATGTGGAAGTTCAGGGTGTCCAGGTATTTCGCTCCGTAGTTTGTTGTATCTAGGTACTGGATGTGGAAGTCCAGGGTGTCCAGGTATTCCGCTTCGTAGTTCTCTGTATCAAGGTGTCGGATGTGGAAGTCCAGGGTGTGCAGGTATTCCGCTTCGTAGTTTCCTGTGTCCAGGTGTTGGATGTGGAAGTCCAGGGTGTCTAGGTATTCCGCTCCGTAGTTTCCTGTGTCCAGGTGTCGGATGTGGAAGTTCAGGGTGTCCAGGTATTCCGCTCCGTAGTTTCTTGTATCTAGGTACTGGATGTGGAGGTCCAGGGTATCCAGGCATTCCGCTCCGTAGTTTCCTGTATCCAGGTGTCGGATGTGGAAGTTCAGGGTGTCCAGGTATTCCGCTTCGTAGTTTCCTGTGTCCAGGTGTCGGATGTGGAAGTTCAGGGTGTCCAGGTATTCCGCTTCGTAGTTTTCTGTACCTAGGTGTCGGATGTGGAAGTCCAGGGTGTCCAGGTATTCCGCTTCGTAGTTCTCTGTATGTAGGTGTCAGATGTGGAAGTCCAGGGTGTGCAGGTATTCCGCTCCGTAGTTTCCTGTGTCCAGGTGTCGGATGTGGAAGTTCAGGGTGTCCAGGTATTCCGCTCCGTAGTGTCTTGTATCTAGGTACTGGATGTGGAAGTCCAGGGTTTCCAGGTATTCCGCTTCGTAGTTCTCTGTATCTAGGTGTCGGATGTGGAAGTCCAGGGTGTCCAGGTATTCCGCTCCGTAGTTTCCTGTGTCCAGGTGTCGGATGTGGAAGTTCAGGGTGTCCAGGTATTCCGCTTCGTAGTTTTCTGTACCTAGTCGTCGGATGTGGAAGTTCAGGGTGTCCAGGTATTTCGCTCCGTAGTTTGTTGTATCTAGGTACTGGATGTGGAAG
This sequence comes from Cephus spinipes, assembly GCA_963971525.1. Taxonomy (NCBI): domain Eukaryota; kingdom Metazoa; phylum Arthropoda; class Insecta; order Hymenoptera; family Cephidae; genus Cephus; species Cephus spinipes. Next base: position 22,571,881 of record OZ020573.1, read on the forward strand.
TCCAGGGTGTCCAGGTATTCCGCTTCGTAGTTCTCTGTATCTAGGTGTCGGATGTGGAAGTCCAGGGTGTGCAGGTATTCCGCTTCGTAGTTTCCTGTGTCCAGGTACTGGATGTGGAGGTCCAGGGTATCCAGGCATTCCGCTCCGTAGTTTCCTGTATCCAGGTGTCGGATGTGGAAGTTCAGGGTGTCCAGGTATTCCGCTTCGTAGTTTCCTGTGTCCAGGTGTCGGATGTGGAAGTTCAGGGTGTCCAGGTATTCCGCTTCGTAGTTTTCTGTACCTAGGTGTCGGATGTGGAAGTCCAGGGTGTCCAGGTATTCCGCTTCGTAGTTCTCTGTATCTAAGTGTCGGATGTGGAAGTTCAGGGTGTCCAGGTATTCCGCTTCGTAGTTTTCTGTACCTAGGTGTCGGATGTGGAAGTCCAGGGTGTCCAGGTATTCCGCTTCGTAGTTCTCTGTATCTAAGTGTCGGATGTGGAAGTCCAGGGTGTGCAGGTATTCCGCTTCGTAGTTTCCTGTGTCCAGGTGTTGGATGTGGAAGTCCAGGGTGTCCAGGTATTCCGCTCCGTAGTTTCCTGTGTCCAGGTGTCGGATGTGGAAGTTCAGGGTATCCAGGTATTCCGCTTCGTAATTTTCTGTATCTAGGTGTCGGATATGGAAGTCCAGGGTGTCCAGGTATTCCGCTTCGTAGTTCTCTGTATCTAGGTGTCGGATGTGGAAGTCCAGGGTGTGCAGGTATTCCGCTCCGTAGTTTCCTGTGTCCAGGTGTCGGATGTGGAAGTTCAGGGTGTCCAGGTATTCCGCTTCGTAGTTTTCTGTACCTAGGTGTCGGATATGGAAGTCCAGGGTGTCCAGGTATTCCGCTTCGTAGTTCTCTGTATCTAGGTGTCGGATGTGGAAGTCCAGGGTGTCCAGGTATTCCGCTCCGTAGTTTCCTGTGTCCAGGTGTCGGATGTGGAAGTTCAGGGTATCCAGGTATTCCGCTTCGTAGTTTCCTGTGTCCAGATGTTGGATGTGGAAGTCCAGGGAGTCCAGGTATTCCGCTCCGTAGTTTCCTGTGTCTAGGTGTTGGATGTGGAAGTCCAGGGTGTCTAGGTATTCCACTCCGTAGTTTCCTGTGTCCAGGTGTCGGATGTGGAAGTTCAGGGTGTCCAGGTATTCCGCTCCGTAGTTTCTTGTATCTAGGTACTGGATGTGGAGGTCCAGGGTGTCCAGGTATTCCGCTCCGTAGTTTCCTGTGTCTAGGTGTTGGATGTGGAAGTTCAGGGTGTCCAGGTATTCCGCTCCGTAGTGTCTTGTATCTAGGTACTGAATATGGAAGTCCAGGGTTTACAGGTATTCCGCTTCGTAGATCTCTATATCTAGGTGTCGAATGTGGAAGTCCAGGGTTTCCAGGTATTCCGCTCCGTAGTTTCCTGTGTCCAGGTGTCGTATGTGGAAGTTCAGGGTGTCCAGGTATTCCGCTTCGTAGTTTTCTGTATCTAGGTGTCGGATGTGGAAGTTCAGGGTGTCCAGGTATTCCGCTCCGTAGTTCTCTGTATCTAGGTGTCGGATGTGGAAGTCCAGGGTGTCCAGGTATTCCGCTCCGTAGTTTCCTGTGTCCAGGTGTCGGATGTGGAAGTTCAGGGTGTCCAGGTATTCCGCTTCGTAGTTTTCTGTACCTAGTCGTCGGATGTGGAAGTTCAGGGTGTCCAGGTATTTCGCTCCGTAGTTTGTTGTATCTAGGTACAGGATGTGGAAGTCCAGGGTGTCCAAGTATTCCGCTTCGTAGTTCTCTGTATCAAGGTGTCGGATGTGGAAGTTCAGGGTTCACAGGTATTCCGCTTCGTAGTTCTCTGTATCTAGGTGTCGGATGTGGAAGTCCAGGGTGTCCAGGTATTCCGCTCCGTAGTTTCCTGTGTCCAGGTGTCGGATGTGGAAGTCCAGGGTGTGCAGGTATTCCGCTTCGTAGTTTCCTGTGTCCAGGTGTTGGATGTGGAAGTCCAGGGTGTCTAGGTATTCCGCTCCGTAGTTTCCTGTGTCCAGGTGTCGGATGTGGAAGTTCAGGGTGTCCAAGTATTCCGCTCCGTAGTTTCTTGTATCTAGGTACTGGATGTGGAGGTCCAGGGTATCCAGGCATTCCGCTCCGTAGTTTCCTGTATCCAGGTGTCGGATGTGGAAGTTCAGGGTTCACAGGTATTCCGCTTCGTAGTTCTCTGTATCTAGGTGTCGGATGTGGAAGTCCAGGGTTTCCAGGTATTCCGCTCCGTAGTTTCCTGTGTCCAGGTGTCGGATGTGGAAGTTCAGGGTGTCCAGGTATTCCGCTTCGTAGTTTTCTGTACCTAGGTGTCGGATGTGGAAGTTCAGGGTGTCCAGGTATTCCGCTCCGTAGTTTCTTGTATCTAGGTGTCGGATATGGAAGTCCAGGGTGTCCAGGTATTCCGCTTCGTAGTTCTCTGTATGTAGGTGTCAGATGTGGAAGTCCAGGGTGTGCAGGTATTCCGCTCCGTAGTTTCCTGTGTCCAGGTGTCGGATGTGGAAGTTCAGGGTGTCCAGGTATTCCGCTCCGTAGTGTCTTGTATCTAGGTACTGGATGTGGAAGTCCAGGGTTTCCAGGTATTCCGCTTCGTAGTTCTCTGTATCTAGGTGTCGGATGTGGAAGTCCAGGGTGTCCAGGTATTCCGCTCCGTAGTTTCCTGTGTCCAGGTGTCGGATGTGGAAGTTCAGGGTGTCCAGGTATTCCGCTTCGTAGTTTTCTGTACCTAGTCGTCGGATGTGGAAGTTCAGGGTGTCCAGGTATTTCGCTCCGTAGTTTGTTGTATCTAGGTACTGGATGTGGAAGTCCAGGGTGTCCAGGTATTCCGCTTCGTAGTTCTCTGTATCAAGGTGTCGGATGTGGAAGTCCAGGGTGTGCAGGTATTCCGCTTCGTAGTTTCCTGTGTCCAGGTGTTGGATGTGGAAGTCCAGGGTGTCTAGGTATTCCGCTCCGTAGTTTCCTGTGTCCAGGTGTCGGATGTGGAAGTTCAGGGTGTCCAGGTATTCCGCTCCGTAGTTTCTTGTATCTAGGTACTGGATGTGGAGGTCCAGGGTATCCAGGCATTCCGCTCCGTAGTTTCCTGTATCCAGGTGTCGGATGTGGAAGTTCAGGGTGTCCAGGTATTCCGCTTCGTAGTTTCCTGTGTCCAGGTGTCGGATGTGGAAGTTCAGGGTGTCCAGGTATTCCGCTTCGTAGTTTTCTGTACCTAGGTGTCGGATGTGGAACTCCAGGGTGTCCAGGTATTCCGCTTCGTAGTTCTCTGTATGTAGGTGTCAGATGTGGAAGTCCAGGGTGTGCAGGTATTCCGCTCCGTAGTTTCCTGAGTCCAGGTGTCGGATGTGGAAGTTCAGGGTGTCCAGGTATTCCGCTCCGTAGTGTCTTGTATCTAGGTACTGGATGTGGAAGTCCAGGGTTTCCAGGTATTCCGCTTCGTAGTTCTCTGTATCTAGGTGTCGGATGTGGAAGTCCAGGGTGTCCAGGTATTCCGCTCCGTAGTTTCCTGTGTCCAGGTGTCGGATGTGGAAGTTCAGGGTGTCCAGGTATTCCGCTTCGTAGTTTTCTGTACCTAGTCGTCGGATGTGGAAGTTCAGGGTGTCCAGGTATTTCGCTCCGTAGTTTGTTGTATCTAGGTACTGGATGTGGAAGTCCAGGGTGTCCAGGTATTCCGCTTCGTAGTTCTCTGTATCTAGGTGTCGGATGTGGAAGTCCAGGGTGTGCAGGTATTCCGCTTCGTAGTTTCCTGTGTCCAGGTACTGGATGTGGAGGTCCAGGGTATCCAGGCATTCCGCTCCGTAGTTTCCTGTATCCAGGTGTCGGATGTGGAAGTTCAGGGTGTCCAGGTATTCCGCTTCGTAGTTTCCTGTGTCCAGGTGTCGGATGTGGAAGTTCAGGGTGTCCAGGTATTCCGCTTCGTAGTTTTCTGTACCTAGGTGTCGGATGTGGAAGTCCAGGGTGTCCAGGTATTCCGCTTCGTAGTTCTCTGTATCTAAGTGTCGGATGTGGAAGTTCAGGGTGTCCAGGTATTCCGCTTCGTAGTTTTCTGTACCTAGGTGTCGGATGTGGAAGTCCAGGGTGTCCAGGTATTCCGCTTCGTAGTTCTCTGTATCTAAGTGTCGGATGTGGAAGTCCAGGGTGTGCAGGTATTCCGCTTCGTAGTTTCCTGTGTCCAGGTGTTGGATGTGGAAGTCCAGGGTGTCCAGGTATTCCGCTCCGTAGTTTCCTGTGTCCAGGTGTCGGATGTGGAAGTTCAGGGTATCCAGGTATTCCGCTTCGTAATTTTCTGTATCTAGGTGTCGGATATGGAAGTCCAGGGTGTCCAGGTATTCCGCTTCGTAGTTCTCTGTATCTAGGTGTCGGATGTGGAAGTCCAGGGTGTGCAGGTATTCCGCTCCGTAGTTTCCTGTGTCCAGGTGTCGGATGTGGAAGTTCAGGGTGTCCAGGTATTCCGCTTCGTAGTTCTCTGTATCTAGGTGTCGGATGTGGAAGTCCAACGTGTCCAGGTATTCCGCTCCGTAGTTTCCTGTGTCCAGGTGTCGGATGTGGAAGTTCAGGGTATCCAGGTATTCCGCTTCGTAGTTTCCTGTGTCCAGATGTTGGATGTGGAAGTCCAGGGAGTCCAGGTATTCCGCGCCGTAGTTTCCTGTGTCTAGGTGTTGGATGTGGAAGTCCAGGGTGTCTAGGTATTCCACTCCGTAGTTTCCTGTGTCCAGGTGTCGGATGTGGAAGTTCAGGGTGTCCAGGTATTCCGCTCCGTAGTTTCTTGTATCTAGGTACTGGATGTGGAAGTCCAGGGTTTACAGGTATTCCGCTTCGTAGATCTCTATATCTAGGTGTCGGATGTGGAAGGCCAGGGTTTCCAGGTATTCCGCTCCGTAGTTTCCTGTGTCCAGGTGTCGTATGTGGAAGTTCAGGGTGTCCAGGTATTCCGCTTCGTAGTTTCCTGTATCCAGGTGTCGGATGTGGAAGTTCAGGGTGTCCAGGTATTCCGCTTCGTAGTTTCCTGTGTCCAGGTGTCGGATGTGGAAGTTCAGGGTGTCCAGGTATTCCGCTTCGTAGTTTTCTGTACCTAGGTGTCGGATGTGGAAGTCCAGGGTGTCCAGGTATTCCGCTTCGTAGTTCTCTGTATGTAGGTGTCAGATGTGGAAGTCCAGGGTGTGCAGGTATTCCGCTCCGTAGTTTCCTGTGTCCAGGTGTCGGATGTGGAAGTTCAGGGTGTCCAGGTATTCCGCTCCGTAGTGTCTTGTATCTAGGTACTGGATGTGGAAGTCCAGGGTTTCCAGGTATTCCGCTTCGTAGTTCTCTGTATCTAGGTGTCGGATGTGGAAGTCCAGGGTGTCCAGGTATTCCGCTCCGTAGTTTCCTGTGTCCAGGTGTCGGATGTGGAAGTTCAGGGTGTCCAGGTATTCCGCTTCGTAGTTTTCTGTACCTAGTCGTCGGATGTGGAAGTTCAGGGTGTCCAGGTATTTCGCTCCGTAGTTTGTTGTATCTAGGTACTGGATGTGGAAGTCCAGGGTGTCCAGGTATTCCGCTTCGTAGTTCTCTGTATCTAGGTGTCGGATGTGGAAGTCCAGGGTGTGCAGGTATTCCGCTTCGTAGTTTCCTGTATCTAGGTGTCGGATGTGGAAGTCCAGGGTGTGCAGGTATTCCGCTTCGTAGTTTCCTGTGTCCAGGTACTGGATGTGGAGGTCCAGGGTATCCAGGCATTCCGCTCCGTAGTTTCCTGTATCCAGGTGTCGGATGTGGAAGTTCAGGGTGTCCAGGTATTCCGCTTCGTAGTTTCCTGTGTCCAGGTGTCGGATGTGGAAGTTCAGGGTGTCCAGGTATTCCGCTTCGTAGTTTTCTGTACCTAGGTGTCGGATGTGGAAGTCCAGGGTGTCCAGGTATTCCGCTTCGTAGTTCTCTGTATCTAAGTGTCGGATGTGGAAGTTCAGGGTGTCCAGGTATTCCGCTTCGTAGTTTTCTGTACCTAGGTGTCGGATGTGGAAGTCCAGGGTGTCCAGGTATTCCGCTTCGTAGTTCTCTGTATCTAAGTGTCGGATGTGGAAGTCCAGGGTGTGCAGGTATTCCGCTTCGTAGTTTCCTGTGTCCAGGTGTTGGATGTGGAAGTCCAGGGTGTCCAGGTATTCCGCTCCGTAGTTTCCTGTGTCCAGGTGTCGGATGTGGAAGTTCAGGGTATCCAGGTATTCCGCTTCGTAATTTTCTGTATCTAGGTGTCGGATATGGAAGTCCAGGGTGTCCAGGTATTCCGCTTCGTAGTTCTCTGTATCTAGGTGTCGGATGTGGAAGTCCAGGGTGTGCAGGTATTCCGCTCCGTAGTTTCCTGTGTCCAGGTGTCGGATGTGGAAGTTCAGGGTGTCCAGGTATTCCGCTTCGTAGTTCTCTGTATCTAGGTGTCGGATGTGGAAGTCCAGGGTGTCCAGGTATTCCGCTCCGTAGTTTCCTGTGTCCAGGTGTCGGATGTGGAAGTTCAGGGTATCCAGGTATTCCGCTTCGTAGTTTCCTGTGTCCAGATGTTGGATGTGGAAGTCCAGGGAGTCCAGGTATTCCGCGCCGTAGTTTCCTGTGTCTAGGTGTTGGATGTGGAAGTCCAGGGTGTCTAGGTATTCCACTCCGTAGTTTCCTGTGTCCAGGTGTCGGATGTGGAAGTTCAGGGTGTCCAGGTATTCCGCTCCGTAGTTTGTTGTATCTAGGTACTGGATGTGGAAGTCCAGGGTGTCCAGGTATTCCGCTTCGTAGTTCTCTGTATCTAGGTGTCGGATGTGGAAGTCCAGGGTGTGCAGGTATTCCGCTTCGTAGTTTCCTGTATCTAGGTGTCGGATGTGGAAGTCCAGGGTGTGCAGGTATTCCGCTTCGTAGTTTCCTGTGTCCAGGTACTGGATGTGGAGGTCCAGGGTATCCAGGCATTCCGCTCCGTAGTGTCTTGTATCTAGGTACTGGATGTGGAAGTCCAGGGTTTCCAGGTATTCCGCTTCGTAGTTCTCTGTATCTAGGTGTCGGATGTGGAAGTCCAGGGTGTCCAGGTATTCCGCTATGTAGTTTCCTGTGTCCAGGTGTCGGATGTGGAAGTTCAGGGTGTCCAGGTATTCCGCTTCGTAGTTTTCTGTACCTAGTCGTCGGATGTGGAAGTTCAGGGTGTCCAGGTATTTCGCTCCGTAGTTTGTTGTATCTAGGTACTGGATGTGGAAGTCCAGGGTGTCCAGGTATTCCGCTTCGTAGTTCTCTGTATCTAGGTGTCGGATGTGGAAGTCCAGGGTGTGCAGGTATTCCGCTTCGTAGTTTCCTGTATCCAGGTGTCGGATGTGGAAGTTCAGGGTGTCCAGGTATTCCGCTTCGTAGTTTCCTGTGTCCAGGTGTCGGATGTGGAAGTTCAGGGTGTCCAGGTATTCCGCTTCGTAGTTTTCTGTACCTAGGTGTCGGATGTGGAAGTCCAGGGTGTCCAGGTATTCCGCTTCGTAGTTCTCTGTATCTAAGTGTCGGATGTGGAAGTTCAGGGTGTCCAGGTATTCCGCTTCGTAGTTTTCTGTACCTAGGTGTCGGATGTGGAAGTCCAGGGTGTCCAGGTATTCCGCTTCGTAGTTCTCTGTATCTAAGTGTCGGATGTGGAAGTCCAGGGTGTGCAGGTATTCCGCTTCGTAGTTTCCTGTGTCCAGGTGTTGGATGTGGAAGTCCAGGGTGTCCAGGTATTCCGCTCCGTAGTTTCCTGTGTCCAGGTGTCGGATGTGGAAGTTCAGGGTATCCAGGTATTCCGCTTCGTAATTTTCTGTATCTAGGTGTCGGATATGGAAGTCCAGGGTGTCCAGGTATTCCGTTTCGTAGTTCTCTGTATCTAGGTGTCGGATGTGGAAGTCCAGGGTGTGCAGGTATTCCGCTTCGTAGTTTCCTGTGTCCAGATGTTGGATGTGGAAGTCCAGGGAGTCCAGGTATTCCGCGCCGTAGTTTCCTGTGTCTAGGTGTTGGATGTGGAAGTCCAGGGTGTCTAGGTATTCCACTCCGTAGTTTCCTGTGTCCAGGTGTCGGATGTGGAAGTTCAGGGTGTCCAGGTATTCCGCTCCGTAGTTTCTTGTATCTAGGTACTGGATGTGGAAGTCCAGGGTTTACAGGTATTCCGCTTCGTAGATCTCTATATCTAGGTGTCGGATGTGGAAGGCCAGGGTTTCCAGGTATTCCGCTCCGTAGTTTCCTGTGTCCAGGTGTCGTATGTGGAAGTTCAGGGTGTCCAGGTATTCCGCTTCGTAGTTTTCTGTATCTAGGTGTCGGATGTGGAAGTTCAGGGTGTCCAGGTATTCCGCTCCGTAGTTCTCTGTATCTAGGTGTCGGATGTGGAAGTCCAGGGTGTCCAGGTATTCTGCTCCGTAGTTTCCTGTGTCCAGGTGTCGGATGTGGAAGTTCAGGGTGTCCAGGTATTCCGCTTCGTAGTTTTCTGTACCTAGTCGTCGGATGTGGAAGTTCAGGGTGTCCAGGTATTTCGCTCCGTAGTTTGTTGTATCTAGGTACTGGATGTGGAAGTCCAGGGTGTCCAGGTATTCCGCTTCGTAGTTCTCTGTATCTAGGTGTCGGATGTGGAAGTCCAGGGTGTGCAGGTATTCCGCTTCGTAGTTTCCTGTGTCCAGGTGTTGGATGTGGAAGTCCAGGGTGTCTAGGTACTCCGCTCCGTAGTTTCCTGTGTCCAGGTGTCGGATGTGAAAGTTCAGGGTGTCCAGGTATTCCGCTCCGTAGTTTTTTGTATCTAGGTACTGGATGTGGAGGTCCAGGGTATCCAGGCATTCCGCTCCGTAGTTTCCTGTATCCAGGTGTCGGATGTGGAAGTTCAGGGTGTCCAGGTATTCCGCTTCGTAGTTTCCTGTGTCCAGGTGTCGGATGTGGAAGTTCAGGGTGTCCAGGTATTCCGCTTCGTAGTTTTCTGTACCTAGGTGTCGGATGTGGAAGTCCAGGGTGTCCAGGTATTCCGCTTCGTAGTTCTCTGTATCTAAGTGTCGGATGTGGAAGTTCAGGGTGTCCAGGTATTCCGCTTCGTAGTTTCCTGTGTCCAGGTGTCGGATGTGGAAGTTCAGGGTGTCCAGGTATTCCGCTTCGTAGTTTTCTGTACCTAGGTGTCGGATATGGAAGTCCAGGGTGTCCAGGTATTCCGCTTCGTAGTTCTCTGTATCTAGGTGTCGGATGTGGAAGTCCAGGGTGTCCAGGTATTCCGCTCCGTAGTTTCCTGTGTCCTGGTGTCGGATGTGGAAGTTCAGGGTATCCAGGTATTCCGCTTCGTAGTTTCCTGTGTCCAGATGTTGGATGTGGAATTCCAGGGAGTCCAGGTATTCCGCTCCGTAGTTTCCTGTGTCTAGGTGTTGGATGTGGAAGTCCAGGGTGTCTAGGTATTCCACTCCGTAGTTTCCTGTGTCCAGGTGTCGGATGTGGAAGTTCAGGGTGTCCAGGTATTCCGCTCCGTAGTTTCTTGTATCTAGGTACTGGATGTAGAGGTCCAGGGTGTCCAGGTATTCCGCTCCGTAGTTTCCTGTGTCTAGGTGTTGGATGTGGAAGTTCAGGGTATCCAGGTATTCCGCTTCGTAATTTTCTGTATCTAGGTGTCGGATGTGGAAGTCCAGGGTGTGCAGGTATTCCGCTCCGTAGTTTCCTGTGTCCAGGTGTCGGATGTGGAAGTTCAGGGTGTCCAGGTATTCCGCTTCGTAGTTTTCTGTACCTGGGTGTCGGATATGGAAGTCCAGGGTGTCCAGGTATTCCGCTTCGTAGTTCTCTGTATCTAGGTGTCGGATGTGGAAGTCCAGGGTGTCCAGGTATTCCGCTCCGTAGTTTCCTGTGTCCTGGTGTCGGATGTGGAAGTTCAGGGTATCCAGGTATTCCGCTTCGTAGTTTCCTGTGTCTAGGTGTTGGATGTGGAAGTCCAGGGTGTCTAGGTATTCCACTCCGTAGTTTCCTGTGTCCAGGTGTCGGATGTGGAAGTTCAGGGTGTCCAGGTATTCCGCTCCGTAGTTTCTTGTATCTAGGTACTGGATGTGGAGGTCCAGGGTGTCCAGGTATTCCGCTCCGTAGTTTCCTGTGTCTAGGTGTTGGATGTGGAAGTTCAGGGTGTCCAGGTATTCCGCCCCGTAGTGTCTTGTATCTAGGTACTGGATGTGGAAGTCCAGGGTTTACAGGTATTCCGCTTCGTAGATCTCTATATCTAGGTGTCGGATGTGGAAGTCCAGGGTGTCCAGGTATTCCGCTTCGTAGTTTTCTGTACCTAGGTGTCGGATGTGGAAGTTCAGGGTGTCCAGGTATTCCGCTCCGTAGTTTCTTGTATCTAGGTACTGGATGTGGAAGTCCAGGGTGTCCAGGTATTCCGCTTCGTAGTTCTCTGTATCTAGGTGTCGGATGTGGAAGTCCAGGGTGTGCAGGTATTCCGCTCCGTAGTTTCCTGTGTCCAGGTGTCGGATGTGGAAGTTCAGGGTGTCCAGGTATTCCGCTTCGTAGTTTTCTGTACCTAGGTGTCGGATATGGAAGTCCAGGGTGTCCAGGTATTCCGCTTCGTAGTTCTCTGTATCTAGGTGTCGGATGTGGAAGTCCAGGGTGTCCAGGTATTCCGCTCCGTAGTTTCCTGTGTCCTGGTGTCGGATGTGGAAGTTCAGGGTATCCAGGTATTCCGCTTCGTAGTTTCCTGTGTCCAGATGTTGGATGTGGAATTCCAGGGAGTCCAGGTATTCCGCTCCGTAGTTTCCTGTGTCTAGGTGTTGGATGTGGAAGTCCAGGGTGTCTAGGTATTCCACTCCGTAGTTTCCTGTGTCCAGGTGTCGGATGTGGAAGTTCAGGGTGTCCAGGTATTCCGCTCCGTAGTTTCTTGTATCTAGGTACTGGATGTAGAGGTCCAGGGTGTCCAGGTATTCCGCTCCGTAGTTTCCTGTGTCTAGGTGTTGGATGTGGAAGTTCAGGGTATCCAGGTATTCCGCTTCGTAATTTTCTGTATCTAGGTGTCGGATGTGGAAGTCCAGGGTGTGCAGGTATTCCGCTCCGTAGTTTCCTGTGTCCAGGTGTCGGATGTGGAAGTTCAGGGTGTCCAGGTATTCCGCTTCGTAGTTTTCTGTACCTGGGTGTCGGATATGGAAGTCCAGGGTGTCCAGGTATTCCGCTTCGTAGTTGTCTGTATCTAGGTGTCGGATGTGGAAGTCCAGGGTGTCCAGGTATTCCGCTCCGTAGTTTCCTGTGTCCTGGTGTCGGATGTGGAAGTTCAGGGTATCCAGGTATTCCGCTTCGTAGTTTCCTGTGTCTAGGTGTTGGATGTGGAAGTCCAGGGTGTCTAGGTATTCCACTCCGTAGTTTCCTGTGTCCAGGTGTCGGATGTGGAAGTTCAGGGTGTCCAGGTATTCCGCTCCGTAGTTTCTTGTATCTAGGTACTGGATGTGGAGGTCCAGGGTGTCCAGGTATTCCGCTCCGTAGTTTCCTGTGTCTAGGTGTTGGATGTGGAAGTTCAGGGTGTCCAGGTATTCCGCCCCGTAGTGTCTTGTATCTAGGTACTGGATGTGGAAGTCCAGGGTTTACAGGTATTCCGCTTCGTAGATCTCTATATCTAGGTGTCGGATGTGGAAGTCCAGGGTGTCCAGGTATTCCGCTTCGTAGTTTTCTGTACCTAGGTGTCGGATGTGGAAGTTCAGGGTGTCCAGGTATTCCGCTCCGTAGTTTCTTGTATCTAGGTACTGGATGTGGAAGTCCAGGGTGTCCAGGTATTCCGCTTCGTAGTTCTCTGTATCTAGGTGTCGGATGTGGAAGTCCAGGGTGTGCAGGTATTCCGCTTCGTAGTTTCCTGTGTCCAGGTGTTGGATGTGGAAGTCCAGGGTGTCTAGGTATTCCGCTCCGTAGTTTCCTGTGTCCAGGTGTCGGATGTGGAAGTTCAGGGTGTCCAAGTATTCCGCTCCGTAGTTTCTTGTATCTAGGTACTGGATGTGGAGGTCCAGGGTATCCAGGCATTCCGCTCCGTAGTTTCCTGTATCCAGGTGTCGGATGTGGAAGTTCAGGGTTTACAGGTATTCCGCTTCGTAGTTCTCTGTATCTAGGTGTCGGATGTGGAAGTCCAGGGTTTCCAGGTATTCCGCTCCGTAGTTTCCTGTGTCCAGGTGTCGGATGTGGAAGTTCAGGGTGTCCAGGTATTCCGCTTCGTAGTTTTCTGTACCTAGGTGTCGGATGTGGAAGTTCAGGGTGTCCAGGTATTTCGCTCCGTAGTTTGTTGTATCTAGGTACTGGATGTGGAAGTCCAGGGTGTCCAGGTATTCCGCTTCGTAGTTCTCTGTATCTAGGTGTCGGATGTGGAAGTCCAGGGTGTGCAGGTATTCCGCTTCGTAGTTTCCTGTGTCCAGGTGTTGGATGTGGAAGTCCAGGGTGTCTAGGTACTCCGCTCCGTAGTTTGCTGTGTCCAGGTGTCGGATGTGAAAGTTCAGGGTGTCCAGGTATTCCGCTCCGTAGTTTCTTGTATCTAGGTACTGGATGTGGAGGTCCAGGGTATCCAGGCATTCCGCTCCGTAGTTTCCTGTATCCAGGTGTCGGATGTGGAAGTTCAGGGTGTCCAGGTATTCCGCTTCGTAGTTTCCTGTGTCCAGGTGTCGGATGTGGAAGTTCAGGGTGTCCAGGTATTCCGCTTCGTAGTTTTCTGTACCTAGGTGTCGGATGTGGAAGTCCAGGGTGTCCAGGTATTCCGCTTCGTAGTTCTCTGTATCTAAGTGTCGGATGTGGAAGTTCAGGGTGTCCAGGTATTCCGCTTCGTAGTTCTCTGTATCTAAGTGTCGGATGTGGAAGTCCAGGGTGTGCAGGTATTCCGCTTCGTAGTTTCCTGTGTCAGGTGTTGGATGTGGAAGTCCAGGGTGTCCAGGTATTCCGCTCCGTAGTTTCCTGTGTCCAGGTGTCGGATGTGGAAGTTCAGGGTGTCCAGGTATTCCGCTTCGTAATTTTCTGTATCTAGGTGTCGGATGTGGAAGTTCAGGGTGTCCAGGTATTCCGCTTCGTAGTTTTCTGTACCTAGGTGTCGGATATGGAAGTCCAGGGTGTCCAGGTATTCCGCTTCGTAGTTCTCTGTATCTAGGTGTCGGATGTGGAAGTCCAGGGTGTCCAGGTATTCCGCTCCGTAGTTTCCTGTGTCCAGGTGTCGGATGTGGAAGTTCAGGGTATCCAGGTATTCCGCTTCGTAGTTTCCTGTGTCCAGATGTTGGATGTGGAATTCCAGGGAGTCCAGGTATTCCGCTCCGTAGTTTCCTGTGTCTAGGTGTTGGATGTGGAAGTCCAGGGTGTCTAGGTATTCCACTCCGTAGTTTCCTGTGTCCAGGTGTCGGATGTGGAAGTTCAGGGTGTCCAGGTATTCCGCTCCGTAGTTTCTTGTATCTAGGTACTGGATGTAGAGGTCCAGGGTGTCCAGGTATTCCGCTCCGTAGTTTCCTGTGTCTAGGTGTTGGATGTGGAAGTTCAGGGTATCCAGGTATTCCGCTTCGTAATTTTCTGTATCTATGTGTCGGATGTGGAAGTCCAGGGTGTGCAGGTATTCCGCTCCGTAGTTTCCTGTGTCCAGGTGTCGGATGTGGAAGTTCAGGGTGTCCAGGTATTCCGCTTCGTAGTTTTCTGTACCTGGGTGTCGGATATGGAAGTCCAGGGTGTCCAGGTATTCCGCTTCGTAGTTCTCTGTATCTAGGTGTCGGATGTGGAAGTCCAGGGTGTCCAGGTATTCCGCTCCGTAGTTTCCTGTGTCCTGGTGTCGGATGTGGAAGTTCAGGGTATCCAGGTATTCCGCTTCGTAGTTTCCTGTGTCTAGGTGTTGGATGTGGAAGTCCAGGGTGTCTAGGTATTCCACTCCGTAGTTTCCTGTGTCCAGGTGTCGGATGTGGAAGTTCAGGGTGTCCAGGTATTCCGCTCCGTAGTTTCTTGTATCTAGGTACTGGATGTGGAGGTCCAGGGTGTCCAGGTATTCCGCTCCGTAGTTTCCTGTGTCTAGGTGTTGGATGTGGAAGTTCAGGGTGTCCAGGTATTCCGCCCCGTAGTGTCTTGTATCTAGGTACTGGATGTGGAAGTCCAGGGTTTACAGGTATTCCGCTTCGTAGATCTCTATATCTAGGTGTCGGATGTGGAAGTCCAGGGTGTCCAGGTATTCCGCTTCGTAGTTTTCTGTACCTAGGTGTCGGATGTGGAAGTTCAGGGTGTCCAGGTATTCCGCTCCGTAGTTTCTTGTATCTAGGTACTGGATGTGGAAGTCCAGGGTGTCCAGGTATTCCGCTTCGTAGTTCTCTGTATCTAGGTGTCGGATGTGGAAGTCCAGGGTGTGCAGGTATTCCGCTTCGTAGTTTCCTGTGTCCAGGTGTTGGATGTGGAAGTCCAGGGTGTCTAGGTATTCCGCTCCGTAGTTTCCTGTGTCCCGGTGTCGGATGTGGAAGTTCAGGGTGTCCAAGTATTCCGCTCCGTAGTTTCTTGTATCTAGGTACTGGATGTGGAGGTCCAGGGTATCCAGGCATTCCGCTCCGTAGTTTCCTGTATCCAGGTGTCGGATGTGGAAGTTCAGGGTTTACAGGTATTCCGCTTCGTAGTTCTCTGTATCTAGGTGTCGGATGTGGAAGTCCAGGGTTTCCAGGTATTCCGCTCCGTAGTTTCCTGTGTCCAGGTGTCGGATGTGGAAGTTCAGGGTGTCCAGGTATTCCGCTTCGTAGTTTTCTGTACCTAGGTGTCGGATGTGGAAGTTCAGGGTGTCCAGGTATTCCGCTCCGTAGTTTCTTGTATCTAGGTGTCGGATATGGAAGTCCAGGGTGTCCAGGTATTCCGCTTCGTAGTTCTCTGTATGTAGGTGTCAGATGTGGAAGTCCAGGGTGTGCAGGTATTCCGCTCCGTAGTTTCCTGTGTCCAGGTGTCGGATGTGGAAGTTCAGGGTGTCCAGGTATTCCGCTCCGTAGTGTCTTGTATCTAGGTACTGGATGTGGAAGTCCAGGGTTTCCAGGTATTCCGCTTCGTAGTTCTCTGTATCTAGGTGTCGGATGTGGAAGTCCAGGGTGTCCAGGTATTCCGCTCCGTAGTTTCCTGTGTCCAGGTGTCGGATGTGGAAGTTCAGGGTGTCCAGGTATTCCGCTTCGTAGTTTTCTGTACCTAGTCGTCGGATGTGGAAGTCCAGGGAGTCCAGGTATTCCGCTCCGTAGTTTCCTGTGTCTAGGTGTTGGATGTGGAAGTCCAGGGTGTCTAGGTATTCCACTCCGTAGTTTCCTGTGTCCAGGTGTCGGATGTGGAAGTTCAGGGTGTCCAGGTATTCCGCTCCGTAGTTTCTTGTATCTAGGTACTGGATGTGGAGGTCCAGGGTGTCCAGGTATTCCGCTCCGTAGTTTCCTGTGTCTAGGTGTTGGATGTGGAAGTTCAGGGTGTCCAGGTATTCCGCCCCGTAGTGTCTTCTATCTAGGTACTGGATGTGGAAGTCCAGGGTTTACAGGTATTCCGCTTCGTAGATCTCTATATCTAGGTGTCGGATGTGGAAGTCCAGGGTTTCCAGGTATTCCGCTCCGTAGTTTCCTGTGTCCAGGTGTCGTATGTGGAAGTTCAGGGTGTCCAGGTATTCCGCTTCGTAGTTTTCTGTATCTAGGTGTCGGATGTGGAAGTTCAGGGTGTCCAGGTATTCCGCTCCGTAGTTCTCTGTATCTAGGTGTCGGATGTGGAAGTCCAGGGTGTCCAGGTATTCCGCTCCGTAGTTTCCTGTGTCCAGGTGTCGGATGTGGAAGTTCAGGGTGTCCAGGTATTCCGCTTCGTAGTTTTCTGTACCTAGGTGTCGGATGTGGAAGTTCAGGGTGTCCAGGTATTCCGCTCCGTAGTTTCTTGTATCTAGGTACTGGATGTGGAAGTCCAGGGTGTCCAGGTATTCCGCTTCGTAGTTCTCTGTATCTAGGTGTCGGATGTGGAAGTCCAGGGTGTGCAGGTATTCCGCTTCGTAGTTTCCTGTGTCCAGGTGTTGGATGTGGAAGTCCAGGGTGTCTAGGTATTCCGCTCCGTAGTTTCCTGTGTCCAGGTGTCGGATGTGGAAGTTCAGGGTGTCCAAGTATTCCGCTCCGTAGTTTCTTGTATCTAGGTACTGGATGTGGAGGTCCAGGGTATCCAGGCATTCCGCTCCGTAGTTTCCTGTATCCAGGTGTCGGATGTGGAAGTTCAGGGTTTACAGGTATTCCGCTTCGTAGTTCTCTGTATCTAGGTGTCGGATGTGGAAGTCCAGGGTTTCCAGGTATTCCGCTCCGTAGTTTCCTGTGTCCAGGTGTCGGATGTGGAAGTTCAGGGTGTCCAGGTATTCCGCTTCGTAGTTTTCTGTACCTAGGTGTCGGATGTGGAAGTTCAGGGTGTCCAGGTATTCCGCTCCGTAGTTTCTTGTATCTAGGTGTCGGATATGGAAGTCCAGGGTGTCCAGGTATTCCGCTTCGTAGTTCTCTGTATGTAGGTGTCAGATGTGGAAGTCCAGGGTGTGCAGGTATTCCGCTCCGTAGTTTCCTGTGTCCAGGTGTCGGATGTGGAAGTTCAGGGTGTCCAGGTATTCCGCTCCGTAGTGTCTTGTATCTAGGTACTGGATGTGGAAGTCCAGGGTTTCCAGGTATTCCGCTTCGTAGTTCTCTGTATCTAGGTGTCGGATGTGGAAGTCCAGGGTGTCCAGGTATTCCGCTCCGTAGTTTCCTGTGTCCAGGTGTCGGATGTGGAAGTTCAGGGTGTCCAGGTATTCCGCTTCGTAGTTTTCTGTACCTAGTCGTCGGATGTGGAAGTTCAGGGTGTCCAGGTATTTCGCTCCGTAGTTTGTTGTATCTAGGTACTGGATGTGGAAGTCCAGGGTGTCCAGGTATTCCGCTTCGTAGTTCTCTGTATCAAGGTGTCGGATGTGGAAGTCCAGGGTGTGCAGGTATTCCGCTTCGTAGTTTCCTGTGTCCAGGTGTTGGATGTGGAAGTCCAGGGTGTCTAGGTATTCCGCTCCGTAGTTTCCTGTGTCCAGGTGTCGGATGTGGAAGTTCAGGGTGTCCAAGTATTCCGCTCCGTAGTTTCTTGTATCTAGGTACTGGATGTGGAGGTCCAGGGTATCCAGGCATTCCGCTCCGTAGTTTCCTGTATCCAGGTGTCGGATGTGGAAGTTCAGGGTTTACAGGTATTCCGCTTCGTAGTTCTCTGTATCTAGGTGTCGGATGTGGAAGTCCAGGGTTTCCAGGTATTCCGCTCCGTAGTTTCCTGTGTCCAGGTGTCGGATGTGGAAGTTCAGGGTGTCCAGGTATTCCGCTTCGTAGTTTTCTGTACCTAGGTGTCGGATGTGGAAGTTCAGGGTGTCCAGGTATTCCATTCCGTAGTTTCTTGTATCTAGGTGTCGGATATGGAAGTCCAGGGTGTCCAGGTATTCCGCTTCGTAGTTCTCTGTATGTAGGTGTCAGATGTGGAAGTCCAGGGTGTGCAGGTATTCCGCTCCGTAGTTTCCTGTGTCCAGGTGTCGGATGTGGAAGTTCAGGGTGTCCAGGTATTCCGCTCCGTAGTGTCTTGTATCTAGGTACTGGATGTGGAAGTCCAGGGTTTCCAGGTATTCCGCTTCGTAGTTCTCTGTATCTAGGTGTCGGATGTGGAAGTCCAGGGTGTCCAGGTATTCCGCTCCGTAGTTTCCTGTGTCCAGGTGTCGGATGTGGAAGTTCAGGGTGTCCAGGTATTCCGCTTCGTAGTTTTCTGTACCTAGTCGTCGGATGTGGAAGTTCAGGGTGTCCAGGTATTTCGCTCCGTAGTTTGTTGTATCTAGGTACTGGATGTGGAAGTCCAGGGTGTCCAGGTATTCCGCTTCGTAGTTCTCTGTATCAAGGTGTCGGATGTGGAAGTCCAGGGTGTGCAGGTATTCCGCTTCGTAGTTTTCTGTACCTGGGTGTCGGATATGGAAGTCCAGGGTGTCCAGGTATTCCGCTTCGTAGTTCTCTGTATCTAGGTGTCGGATGTGGAAGTCCAGGGTGTCCAGGTATTCCGCTCCGTAGTTTCCTGTGTCCTGGTGTCGGATGTGGAAGTTCAGGGTATACAGGTATTCCGCTTCGTAGTTTCCTGTGTCTAGGTGTTGGATGTGGAAGTCCAGGGTGTCTAGGTATTCCACTCCGTAGTTTCCTGTGTCCAGGTGTCGGATGTGGAAGTTCAGGGTGTCCAGGTATTCCGCTCCGTAGTTTCTTGTATCTAGGTACTGGATGTGGAGGTCCAGGGTGTCCAGGTATTCCGCTCCGTAGTTTCCTGTGTCTAGGTGTTGGATGTGGAAGTTCAGGGTGTCCAGGTATTCCGCCCCGTAGTGTCTTGTATCTAGGTACTGGATGTGGAAGTCCAGGGTTTACAGGTATTCCGCTTCGTAGATCTCTATATCTAGGTGTCGGATGTGGAAGTCCAGGGTGTCCAGGTATTCCGCTTCGTAGTTTTCTGTACCTAGGTGTCGGATGTGGAAGTTCAGGGTGTCCAGGTATTCCGCTCCGTAGTTTCTTGTATCTAGGTACTGGATGTGGAAGTCCAGGGTGTCCAGGTATTCCGCTTCGTAGTTCTCTGTATCTAGGTGTCGGATGTGGAAGTCCAGGGTGTGCAGGTATTCCGCTTCGTAGTTTCCTGTGTCCAGGTGTTGGATGTGGAAGTCCAGGGTGTCTAGGTATTCCGCTCCGTAGTTTCCTGTGTCCCGGTGTCGGATGTGGAAGTTCAGGGTGTCCAAGTATTCCGCTCCGTAGTTTCTTGTATCTAGGTACTGGATGTGGAGGTCCAGGGTATCCAGGCATTCCGCTCCGTAGTTTCCTGTATCCAGGTGTCGGATGTGGAAGTTCAGGGTTTACAGGTATTCCGCTTCGTAGTTCTCTGTATCTAGGTGTCGGATGTGGAAGTCCAGGGTTTCCAGGTATTCCGCTCCGTAGTTTCCTATGTCCAGGTGTCGGATGTGGAAGTTCAGGGTGTCCAGGTATTCCGCTTCGTAGTTTTCTGTACCTAGGTGTCGGATGTGGAAGTTCAGGGTGTCCAGGTATTCCGCTCCGTAGTTTCTTGTATCTAGGTGTCGGATATGGAAGTCCAGGGTGTCCAGGTATTCCGCTTCGTAGTTCTCTGTATGTAGGTGTCAGATGTGGAAGTCCAGGGTGTGCAGGTATTCCGCTCCGTAGTTTCCTGTGTCCAGGTGTCGGATGTGGAAGTTCAGGGTGTCCAGGTATTCCGCTCCGTAGTGTCTTGTATCTAGGTACTGGATGTGGAAGTCCAGGGTTTCCAGGTATTCCGCTTCGTAGTTCTCTGTATCTAGGTGTCGGATGTGGAAGTCCAGGGTGTCCAGGTATTCCGCTCCGTAGTTTCCTGTGTCCAGGTGTCGGATGTGGAAGTTCAGGGTGTCCAGGTATTCCGCTTCGTAGTTTTCTGTACCTAGTCGTCGGATGTGGAAGTCCAGGGAGTCCAGGTATTCCGCTCCGTAGTTTCCTGTGTCTAGGTGTTGGATGTGGAAGTCCAGGGTGTCTAGGTATTCCACTCCGTAGTTTCCTGTGTCCAGGTGTCGGATGTGGAAGTTCAGGGTGTCCAGGTATTCCGCTCCGTAGTTTCTTGTATCTAGGTACTGGATGTGGAGGTCCAGGGTGTCCAGGTATTCCGCTCCGTAGTTTCCTGTGTCTAGGTGTTGGATGTGGAAGTTCAGGGTGTCCAGGTATTCCGCCCCGTAGTGTCTTCTATCTAGGTACTGGATGTGGAAGTCCAGGGTTTACAGGTATTCCGCTTCGTAGATCTCTATATCTAGGTGTCGGATGTGGAAGTCCAGGGTTTCCAGGTATTCCGCTCCGTAGTTTCCTGTGTCCAGGTGTCGTATGTGGAAGTTCAGGGTGTCCAGGTATTCCGCTTCGTAGTTTTCTGTATCTAGGTGTCGGATGTGGAAGTTCAGGGTGTCCAGGTATTCCGCTCCGTAGTTCTCTGTATCTAGGTGTCGGATGTGGAAGTCCAGGGTGTCCAGGTATTCCGCTCCGTAGTTTCCTGTGTCCAGGTGTCGGATGTGGAAGTTCAGGGTGTCCAGGTATTCCGCTTCGTAGTTTTCTGTACCTAGGTGTCGGATGTGGAAGTTCAGGGTGTCCAGGTATTCCGCTCCGTAGTTTCTTGTATCTAGGTACTGGATGTGGAAGTCCAGGGTGTCCAGGTATTCCGCTTCGTAGTTCTCTGTATCTAGGTGTCGGATGTGGAAGTCCAGGGTGTGCAGGTATTCCGCTTCGTAGTTTCCTGTGTCCAGGTGTTGGATGTGGAAGTCCAGGGTGTCTAGGTATTCCGCTCCGTAGTTTCCTGTGTCCAGGTGTCGGATGTGGAAGTTCAGGGTGTCCAAGTATTCCGCTCCGTAGTTTCTTGTATCTAGGTACTGGATGTGGAGGTCCAGGGTATCCAGGCATTCCGCTCCGTAGTTTCCTGTATCCAGGTGTCGGATGTGGAAGTTCAGGGTTTACAGGTATTCCGCTTCGTAGTTCTCTGTATCTAGGTGTCGGATGTGGAAGTCCAGGGTTTCCAGGTATTCCGCTCCGTAGTTTCCTGTGTCCAGGTGTCGGATGTGGAAGTTCAGGGTGTCCAGGTATTCCGCTTCGTAGTTTTCTGTACCTAGGTGTCGGATGTGGAAGTTCAGGGTGTCCAGGTATTCCGCTCCGTAGTTTCTTGTATCTAGGTGTCGGATATGGAAGTCCAGGGTGTCCAGGTATTCCGCTTCGTAGTTCTCTGTATGTAGGTGTCAGATGTGGAAGTCCAGGGTGTGCAGGTATTCCGCTCCGTAGTTTCCTGTGTCCAGGTGTCGGATGTGGAAGTTCAGGGTGTCCAGGTATTCCGCTCCGTAGTGTCTTGTATCTAGGTACTGGATGTGGAAGTCCAGGGTTTCCAGGTATTCCGCTTCGTAGTTCTCTGTATCTAGGTGTCGGATGTGGAAGTCCAGGGTGTCCAGGTATTCCGCTCCGTAGTTTCCTGTGTCCAGGTGTCGGATGTGGAAGTTCAGGGTGTCCAGGTATTCCGCTTCGTAGTTTTCTGTACCTAGTCGTCGGATGTGGAAGTTCAGGGTGTCCAGGTATTTCGCTCCGTAGTTTGTTGTATCTAGGTACTGGATGTGGAAGTCCAGGGTGTCCAGGTATTCCGCTTCGTAGTTCTCTGTATCAAGGTGTCGGATGTGGAAGTCCAGGGTGTGCAGGTATTCCGCTTCGTAGTTTCCTGTGTCCAGGTGTTGGATGTGGAAGTCCAGGGTGTCTAGGTATTCCGCTCCGTAGTTTCCTGTGTCCAGGTGTCGGATGTGGAAGTTCAGGGTGTCCAAGTATTCCGCTCCGTAGTTTCTTGTATCTAGGTACTGGATGTGGAGGTCCAGGGTATCCAGGCATTCCGCTCCGTAGTTTCCTGTATCCAGGTGTCGGATGTGGAAGTTCAGGGTTTACAGGTATTCCGCTTCGTAGTTCTCTGTATCTAGGTGTCGGATGTGGAAGTCCAGGGTTTCCAGGTATTCCGCTCCGTAGTTTCCTGTGTCTAGGTGTTGGATGTGGAAGTCCAGGGTGTCTAGGTATTCCACTCCGTAGTTTCCTGTGTCCAGGTGTCGGATGTGGAAGTTCAGGGTGTCCAGGTATTCCGCTCCGTAGTTTCTTGTATCTAGGTACTGGATGTGGAGGTCCAGGGTGTCCAGGTATTCCGCTCCGTAGTTTCCTGTGTCTAGGTGTTGGATGTGGAAGTTCAGGGTGTCCAGGTATTCCGCCCCGTAGTGTCTTCTATCTAGGTACTGGATGTGGAAGTCCAGGGTTTACAGGTATTCCGCTTCGTAGATCTCTATATCTAGGTGTCGGATGTGGAAGTCCAGGGTTTCCAGGTATTCCGCTCCGTAGTTTCCTGTGTCCAGGTGTCGTATGTGGAATTTCAGGGTGTCCAGGTATTCCGCTTCGTAGTTTTCTGTATCTAGGTGTCGGATGTGGAAGTTCAGGGTGTCCAGGTATTCCGCTCCGTAGTTCTCTGTATCTAGGTGTCGGATGTGGAGGTCCAGGGTATCCAGGCATTCCGCTCCGTAGTTTCCTGTATCCAGGTGTCGGATGTGGAAGTTCAGGGTTTACAGGTATTCCGCTTCGTAGTTCTCTGTATCTAGGTGTCGGATGTGGAAGTCCAGGGTTTCCAGGTATTCCGCTCCGTAGTTTCCTGTGTCCAGGTGTCGGATGTGGAAGTTCAGGGTGTCCAGGTATTCCGCTTCGTAGTTTTCTGTACCTAGGTGTCGGATGTGGAAGTTCAGGGTGTCCAGGTATTCCGCTCCGTAGTTTCTTGTATCTAGGTGTCGGATATGGAAGTCCAGGGTGTCCAGGTATTCCGCTTCGTAGTTCTCTGTATGTAGGTGTCAGATGTGGAAGTCCAGGGTGTGCAGGTATTCCGCTCCGTAGTTTCCTGTGTCCAGGTGTCGGATGTGGAAGTTCAGGGTGTCCAGGTATTCCGCTCCGTAGTGTCTTGTATCTAGGTACTGGATGTGGAAGTCCAGGGTTTCCAGGTATTCCGCTTCGTAGTTCTCTGTATCTAGGTGTCGGATGTGGAAGTCCAGGGTGTCCAGGTATTCCGCTCCGTAGTTTCCTGTGTCCAGGTGTCGGATGTGGAAGTTCAGGGTGTCCAGGTATTCCGCTTCGTAGTTTTCTGTACCTAGTCGTCGGATGTGGAAGTTCAGGGTGTCCAGGTATTTCGCTCCGTAGTTTGTTGTATCTAGGTACTGGATGTGGAAGTCCAGGGTGTCCAGGTATTCCGCTTCGTAGTTCTCTGTATCAAGGTGTCGGATGTGGAAGTCCAGGGTGTGCAGGTATTCCGCTTCGTAGTTTCCTGTGTCCAGGTGTTGGATGTGGAAGTCCAGGGTGTCTAGGTATTCCGCTCCGTAGTTTCCTGTGTCCAGGTGTCGGATGTGGAAGTTCAGGGTGTCCAAGTATTCCGCTCCGTAGTTTCTTGTATCTAGGTACTGGATGTGGAGGTCCAGGGTATCCAGGCATTCCGCTCCGTAGTTTCCTGTATCCAGGTGTCGGATGTGGAAGTTCAGGGTTTACAGGTATTCCGCTTCGTAGTTCTCTGTATCTAGGTGTCGGATGTGGAAGTCCAGGGTTTCCAGGTATTCCGCTCCGTAGTTTCCTGTGTCCAGGTGTCGGATGTGGAAGTTCAGGGTGTCCAGGTATTCCGCTTCGTAGTTTTCTGTACCTAGGTGTCGGATGTGGAAGTTCAGGGTGTCCAGGTATTCCATTCCGTAGTTTCTTGTATCTAGGTGTCGGATATGGAAGTCCAGGGTGTCCAGGTATTCCGCTTCGTAGTTCTCTGTATGTAGGTGTCAGATGTGGAAGTCCAGGGTGTGCAGGTATTCCGCTCCGTAGTTTCCTGTGTCCAGGTGTCGGATGTGGAAGTTCAGGGTGTCCAGGTATTCCGCTCCGTAGTGTCTTGTATCTAGGTACTGGATGTGGAAGTCCAGGGTTTCCAGGTATTCCGCTTCGTAGTTCTCTGTATCTAGGTGTCGGATGTGGAAGTCCAGGGTGTCCAGGTATTCCGCTCCGTAGTTTCCTGTGTCCAGGTGTCGGATGTGGAAGTTCAGGGTGTCCAGGTATTCCGCTTCGTAGTTTTCTGTACCTAGTCGTCGGATGTGGAAGTTCAGGGTGTCCAGGTATTTCGCTCCGTAGTTTGTTGTATCTAGGTACTGGATGTGGAAGTCCAGGGTGTCCAGGTATTCCGCTTCGTAGTTCTCTGTATCAAGGTGTCGGATGTGGAAGTCCAGGGTGTGCAGGTATTCCGCTTCGTAGTTTCCTGTGTCCAGGTGTTGGATGTGGAAGTCCAGGGAGTCTAGGTATTCCGCTCCGTAGTTTCCTGTGTCCAGGTGTCGGATGTGGAAGTTCAGGGTGTCCAGGTATTCCGCTCCGTAGTTTCTTGTATCTAGGTACTGGATGTGGAGGTCCAGGGTGTCCAGGTATTCCGCTTCGTAGTTCTCTGTATGTAGGTGTCAGATGTGGAAGTCCAGGGTGTGCAGGTATTCCGCTCCGTAGTTTCCTGTGTCCAGGTGTCGGATGTGGAAGTTCAGGGTGTCCAGGTATTCCGCTCCGTAGTGTCTTGTATCTAGGTACTGGATGTGGAAGTCCAGGGTTTCCAGGTATTCCGCTTCGTAGTTCTCTGTATCTAGGTGTCGGATGTGGAAGTCCAGGGTGTCCAGGTATTCCGCTCCGTAGTTTCCTGTGTCCAGGTGTCGGATGTGGAAGTTCAGGGTGTCCAGGTATTCCGCTTCGTAGTTTTCTGTACCTAGTCGTCGGATGTGGAAGTTCAGGGTGTCCAGGTATTTCGCTCCGTAGTTTGTTGTATCTAGGTACTGGATGTGGAAGTCCAGGGTGTCCAGGTATTCCGCTTCGTAGTTCTCTGTATCAAGGTGTCGGATGTGGAAGTCCAGGGTGTGCAGGTATTCCGCTTCGTAGTTTCCTGTGTCCAGGTGTTGGATGTGGAAGTCCAGGGTGTCTAGGTATTCCGCTCCGTAGTTTCCTGTGTCCAGGTGTCGGATGTGGAAGTTCAGGGTGTCCAAGTATTCCGCTCCGTAGTTTCTTGTATCTAGGTACTGGATGTGGAGGTCCAGGGTATCCAGGCATTCCGCTCCGTAGTTTCCTGTATCCAGGTGTCGGATGTGGAAGTTCAGGGTTTACAGGTATTCCGCTTCGTAGTTCTCTGTATCTAGGTGTCGGATGTGGAAGTTCAGGGTGTCCAGGTATTCCATTCCGTAGTTTCTTGTATCTAGGTGTCGGATATGGAAGTCCAGGGTGTCCAGGTATTCCGCTTCGTAGTTCTCTGTATGTAGGTGTCAGATGTGGAAGTCCAGGGTGTGCAGGTATTCCGCTCCGTAGTTTCCTGTGTCCAGGTGTCGGATGTGGAAGTTCAGGGTGTCCAGGTATTTCGCTCCGTAGTTTGTTGTATCTAGGTACTGGATGTGGAAGTCCAGGGTGTCCAGGTATTCCGCTTCGTAGTTCTCTGTATCAAGGTGTCGGATGTGGAAGTCCAGGGTGTGCAGGTATTCCGCTTCGTAGTTTCCTGTGTCCAGGTGTTGGATGTGGAAGTCCAGGGAGTCTAGGTATTCCGCTCCGTAGTTTCCTGTGTCCAGGTGTCGGATGTGGAAGTTCAGGGTGTCCAGGTATTCCGCTCCGTAGTTTCTTGTATCTAGGTACTGGATGTGGAGGTCCAGGGTATCCAGGCATTCCGCTCCGTAGTTTCCTGTATCCAGGTGTCGGATGTGGAAGTTCAGGGTGTCCAGGTATTCCGCTTCGTAGTTTCCTGTGTCCAGGTGTCGGATGTGGAAGTTCAGGGTGTCCAGGTATTCCGCTTCGTAGTTTTCTGTACCTAGGTGTCGGATGTGGAAGTCCAGGGTGTCCAGGTATTCCGCTTCGTAGTTCTCTGTATGTAGGTGTCAGATGTGGAAGTCCAGGGTGTGCAGGTATTCCGCTCCGTAGTTTCCTGTGTCCAGGTGTCGGATGTGGAAGTTCAGGGTGTCCAGGTATTCCGCTCCGTAGTGTCTTGTATCTAGGTACTGGATGTGGAAGTCCAGGGTTTCCAGGTATTCCGCTTCGTAGTTCTCTGTATCTAGGTGTCGGATGTGGAAGTCCAGGGTGTCCAGGCATTCCGCTCCGTAGTTTCCTGTGTCCAGGTGTCGGATGTGGAAGTTCAGGGTGTCCAGGTATTCCGCTTCGTAGTTTTCTGTACCTAGTCGTCGGATGTGGAAGTTCAGGGTGTCCAGGTATTTCGCTCCGTAGTTTGTTGTATCTAGGTACTGGATGTGGAAGTCCAGGGTGTCCAGGTATTCCGCTTCGTAGTTCTCTGTATCTAGGTGTCGGATGTGGAAGTCCAGGGTGTGCAGGTATTCCGCTTCGTAGTTTCCTGTGTCCAGGTACTGGATGTGGAGGTCCAGGGTATCCAGGTATTCCGCTTCGTAGTTTCCTGTGTCCAGGTGTCGGATGTGGAAGTTCAGGGTGTCCAGGTATTCCGCTTCGTAGTTTTCTGTACCTAGGTGTCGGATGTGGAAGTCCAGGGTGTCCAGGTATTCCGCTTCGTAGTTCTCTGTATCTAAGTGTCGGATGTGGAAGTTCAGGGTGTCCAGGTATTCCGCTTCGTAGTTTTCTGTACCTAGGTGTCGGATGTGGAAGTCCAGGGTGTGCAGGTATTCCGCTCCGTAGTTTCCTGTGTCCAGGTGTCGGATGTGGAAGTTCAGGGTGTCCAGGTATTCCGCTCCGTAGTGTCTTGTATCTAGGTACTGGATGTGGAAGTCCAGGGTTTCCAGGTATTCCGCTTCGTAGTTCTCTGTATCTAGGTGTCGGATGTGGAAGTCCAGGGTGTCCAGGTATTCCGCTCCGTAGTTTCCTGTGTCCAGGTGTCGGATGTGGAAGTTCAGGGTGTCCAGGTATTCCGCTTCGTAGTTTTCTGTACCTAGTCGTCGGATGTGGAAGTCCAGGGAGTCCAGGTATTCCGCTCCGTAGTTTCCTGTGTCTAGGTGTTGGATGTGGAAGTCCAGGGTGTCTAGGTATTCCACTCCGTAGTTTCCTGTGTCCAGGTGTCGGATGTGGAAGTTCAGGGTGTCCAGGTATTCCGCTCCGTAGTTTCTTGTATCTAGGTACTGGATGTGGAGGTCCAGGGTGTCCAGGTATTCCGCTCCGTAGTTTCCTGTGTCTAGGTGTTGGATGTGGAAGTTCAGGGTGTCCAGGTATTCCGCCCCGTAGTGTCTTGTATCTAGGTACTGGATGTGGAAGTCCAGGGTTTACAGGTATTCCGCTTCGTAGATCTCTATATCTAGGTGTCGGATGTGGAAGTCCAGGGTTTCCAGGTATTCCGCTCCGTAGTTTCCTGTGTCCAGGTGTCGTATGTGGAAGTTCAGGGTGTCCAGGTATTCCGCTTCGTAGTTTTCTGTATCTAGGTGTCGGATGTGGAAGTTCAGGGTGTCCAGGTATTCCGCTCCGTAGTTCTCTGTATCTAGGTGTCGGATGTGGAAGTCCAGGGTGTCCAGGTATTCCGCTCCGTAGTTTCCTGTGTCCAGGTGTCGGATGTGGAAGTTCAGGGTGTCCAGGTATTCCGCTTCGTAGTTTTCTGTACCTAGGTGTCGGATGTGGAAGTTCAGGGTGTCCAGGTATTCCGCTCCGTAGTTTCTTGTATCTAGGTACTGGATGTGGAAGTCCAGGGTGTCCAGGTATTCCGCTTCGTAGTTCTCTGTATCTAGGTGTCGGATGTGGAAGTCCAGGGTGTGCAGGTATTCCGCTTCGTAGTTTCCTGTGTCCAGGTGTTGGATGTGGAAGTCCAGGGTGTCTAGGTATTCCGCTCCGTAGTTTCCTGTGTCCAGGTGTCGGATGTGGAAGTTCAGGGTGTCCAAGTATTCCGCTCCGTAGTTTCTTGTATCTAGGTACTGGATGTGGAGGTCCAGGGTATCCAGGCATTCCGCTCCGTAGTTTCCTGTATCCAGGTGTCGGATATGGAAGTTCAGGGTTTACAGGTATTCCGCTTCGTAGTTCTCTGTATCTAGGTGTCGGATGTGGAAGTCCAGGGTTTCCAGGTATTCCGCTCCGTAGTTTCCTGTGTCCAGGTGTCGGATGTGGAAGTTCAGGGTGTCCAGGTATTCCGCTTCGTAGTTTTCTGTACCTAGGTGTCGGATGTGGAAGTTCAGGGTGTCCAGGTATTCCGCTCCGTAGTTTCTTGTATCTAGGTGTCGGATATGGAAGTCCAGGGTGTCCAGGTATTCCGCTTCGTAGTTCTCTGTATGTAGGTGTCAGATGTGGAAGTCCAGGGTGTGCAGGTATTCCGCTCCGTAGTTTCCTGTGTCCAGGTGTCGGATGTGGAAGTTCAGGGTGTCCAGGTATTCCGCTCCGTAGTGTCTTGTATCTAGGTACTGGATGTGGAAGTCCAGGGTTTCCAGGTATTCCGCTTCGTAGTTCTCTGTATCTAGGTGTCGGATGTGGAAGTCCAGGGTGTCCAGGTATTCCGCTCCGTAGTTTCCTGTGTCCAGGTGTCGGATGTGGAAGTTCAGGGTGTCCAGGTATTCCGCTTCGTAGTTTTCTGTACCTAGTCGTCGGATGTGGAAGTTCAGGGTGTCCAGGTATTTCGCTCCGTAGTTTGTTGTATCTAGGTACTGGATGTGGAAGTCCAGGGTGTCCAGGTATTCCGCTTCGTAGTTCTCTGTATCAAGGTGTCGGATGTGGAAGTCCAGGGTGTGCAGGTATTCCGCTTCGTAGTTTCCTGTGTCCAGGTGTTGGATGTGGAAGTCCAGGGTGTCTAGGTATTCCGCTCCGTAGTTTCCTGTGTCCAGGTGTCGGATGTGGAAGTTCAGGGTGTCCAAGTATTCCGCTCCGTAGTTTCTTGTATCTAGGTACTGGATGTGGAGGTCCAGGGTATCCAGGCATTCCGCTCCGTAGTTTCCTGTATCCAGGTGTCGGATGTGGAAGTTCAGGGTTTACAGGTATTCCGCTTCGTAGTTCTCTGTATCTAGGTGTCGGATGTGGAAGTCCAGGGTTTCCAGGTATTCCGCTCCGTAGTTTCCTGTGTCCAGGTGTCGGATGTGGAAGTTCAGGGTGTCCAGGTATTCCGCTTCGTAGTTTTCTGTACCTAGGTGTCGGATGTGGAAGTTCAGGGTGTCCAGGTATTCCATTCCGTAGTTTCTTGTATCTAGGTGTCGGATATGGAAGTCCAGGGTGTCCAGGTATTCCGCTTCGTAGTTCTCTGTATGTAGGTGTCAGATGTGGAAGTCCAGGGTGTGCAGGTATTCCGCTCCGTAGTTTCCTGTGTCCAGGTGTCGGATGTGGAAGTTCAGGGTGTCCAGGTATTCCGCTCCGTAGTGTCTTGTATCTAGGTACTGCATGTGGAAGTCCAGGGTTTCCAGGTATTCCGCTTCGTAGTTCTATGTATCTAGGTGTCGGATGTGGAAGTCCAGGGTGTCCAGGTATTCCGCTCCGTAGTTTCCTGTGTCCAGGTGTCGGATGTGGAAGTTCAGGGTGTCCAGGTATTCCGCTTCGTAGTTTTCTGTACCTAGTCGTCGGATGTGGAAGTTCAGGGTGTCCAGGTATTTCGCTCCGTAGTTTGTTGTATCTAGGTACTGGATGTGGAAGTCCAGGGTGTCCAGGTATTCCGCTTCGTAGTTCTCTGTATCAAGGTGTCGGATGTGGAAGTCCAGGGTGTGCAGGTATTCCGCTTCGTAGTTTCCTGTGTCCAGGTGTTGGATGTGGAAGTCCAGGGTGTCTAGGTATTCCGCTCCGTAGTTTCCTGTGTCCAGGTGTCGGATGTGGAAGTTCAGGGTGTCCAAGTATTCCGCTCCGTAGTTTCTTGTATCTAGGTACTGGATGTGGAGGTCCAGGGTATCCAGGCATTCCGCTCCGTAGTTTCCTGTATCCAGGTGTCGGATGTGGAAGTTCAGGGTGTCCAGGTATTCCGCTTCGTAGTTTCCTGTGTCCAGGTGTCGGATGTGGAAGTTCAGGGTGTCCAGGTATTCCGCTTCGTAGTTTTCTGTACCTAGGTGTCGGATGTGGAAGTCCAGGGTGTCCAGGTATTCCGCTTCGTAGTTCTCTGTATGTAGGTGTCAGATGTGGAAGTCCAGGGTGTGCAGGTATTCCGCTCCGTAGTTTCCTGTGTCCAGGTGTCGGATGTGGAAGTTCAGGGTGTCCAGGTATTCCGCTCCGTAGTGTCTTGTATCTAGGTACTGGATGTGGAAGTCCAGGGTTTCCAGGTATTCCGCTTCGTAGTTCTCTGTATCTAGGTGTCGGATGTGGAAGTCCAGGGTGTCCAGGTATTCCGCTCCGTAGTGTCTTGTATCTAGGTACTGGATGTGGAAGTCCAGGGTTTCCAGGTATTCCGCTTCGTAGTTCTCTGTATCTAGGTGTCGGATGTGGAAGTCCAGGGTGTCCAGGCATTCCGCTCCGTAGTTTCCTGTGTCCAGGTGTCGGATGTGGAAGTTCAGGGTGTCCAGGTATTCCGCTTCGTAGTTTTCTGTACCTAGTCGTCGGATGTGGAAGTTCAGGGTGTCCAGGTATTTCGCTCCGTAGTTTGTTGTATCTAGGTAC
Organism: Cephus spinipes; assembly: GCA_963971525.1. Classification (NCBI taxonomy): domain Eukaryota; kingdom Metazoa; phylum Arthropoda; class Insecta; order Hymenoptera; family Cephidae; genus Cephus; species Cephus spinipes. The sequence continues at coordinate 22,601,868 of OZ020573.1, forward strand.
TGGATGTGGAAGTCCAGGGTGTCCAGGTATTCCGCTTCGTAGTTCTCTGTATCAAGGTGTCGGATGTGGAAGTCCAGGGTGTGCAGGTATTCCGCTTCGTAGTTTCCTGTGTCCAGGTGTTGGATGTGGAAGTCCAGGGTGTCTAGGTATTCCGCTCCGTAGTTTCCTGTGTCCAGGTGTCGGATGTGGAAGTTCAGGGTGTCCAAGTATTCCGCTCCGTAGTTTCTTGTATCTAGGTACTGGATGTGGAGGTCCAGGGTATCCAGGCATTCCGCTCCGTAGTTTCCTGTATCCAGGTGTCGGATGTGGAAGTTCAGGGTTTACAGGTATTCCGCTTCGTAGTTCTCTGTATCTAGGTGTCGGATGTGGAAGTCCAGGGTTTCCAGGTATTCCGCTCCGTAGTTTCCTGTGTCCAGGTGTCGGATGTGGAAGTTCAGGGTGTCCAGGTATTCCGCTTCGTAGTTTTCTGTACCTAGGTGTCGGATGTGGAAGTTCAGGGTGTCCAGGTATTCCATTCCGTAGTTTCTTGTATCTAGGTGTCGGATATGGAAGTCCAGGGTGTCCAGGTATTCCGCTTCGTAGTTCTCTGTATGTAGGTGTCAGATGTGGAAGTCCAGGGTGTGCAGGTATTCCGCTCCGTAGTTTCCTGTGTCCAGGTGTCGGATGTGGAAGTTCAGGGTGTCCAGGTATTCCGCTCCGTAGTGTCTTGTATCTAGGTACTGGATGTGGAAGTCCAGGGTTTCCAGGTATTCCGCTTCGTAGTTCTCTGTATCTAGGTGTCGGATGTGGAAGTCCAGGGTGTCCAGGTATTCCGCTCCGTAGTTTCCTGTGTCCAGGTGTCGGATGTGGAAGTTCAGGGTGTCCAGGTATTCCGCTTCGTAGTTTTCTGTACCTAGTCGTCGGATGTGGAAGTTCAGGGTGTCCAGGTATTTCGCTCCGTAGTTTGTTGTATCTAGGTACTGGATGTGGAAGTCCAGGGTGTCCAGGTATTCCGCTTCGTAGTTCTCTGTATCAAGGTGTCGGATGTGGAAGTCCAGGGTGTGCAGGTATTCCGCTTCGTAGTTTCCTGTGTCCAGGTGTTGGATGTGGAAGTCCAGGGTGTCTAGGTATTCCGCTCCGTAGTTTCCTGTGTCCAGGTGTCGGATGTGGAAGTTCAGGGTGTCCAGGTATTCCGCTCCGTAGTTTCTTGTATCTAGGTACTGGATGTGGAGGTCCAGGGTATCCAGGCATTCCGCTCCGTAGTTTCCTGTATCCAGGTGTCGGATGTGGAAGTTCAGGGTGTCCAGGTATTCCGCTTCGTAGTTTCCTGTGTCCAGGTGTCGGATGTGGAAGTTCAGGGTGTCCAGGTATTCCGCTTCGTAGTTTTCTGTACCTAGGTGTCGGATGTGGAAGTCCAGGGTGTCCAGGTATTCCGCTTCGTAGTTCTCTGTATGTAGGTGTCAGATGTGGAAGTCCAGGGTGTGCAGGTATTCCGCTCCGTAGTTTCCTGTGTCCAGGTGTCGGATGTGGAAGTTCAGGGTGTCCAGGTATTCCGCTCCGTAGTGTCTTGTATCTAGGTACTGGATGTGGAAGTCCAGGGTTTCCAGGTATTCCGCTTCGTAGTTCTCTGTATCTAGGTGTCGGATGTGGAAGTTCAGGGTGTCCAGGTATTCCGCTCCGTAGTGTCTTGTATCTAGGTACTGGATGTGGAAGTCCAGGGTTTCCAGGTATTCCGCTTCGTAGTTCTCTGTATCTAGGTGTCGGATGTGGAAGTCCAGGGTGTCCAGGTATTCCGCTCCGTAGTTTCCTGTGTCCAGGTGTCGGATGTGGAAGTTCAGGGTGTCCAGGTATTCCGCTTCGTAGTTTTCTGTACCTAGTCGTCGGATGTGGAAGTTCAGGGTGTCCAGGTATTTCGCTCCGTAGTTTGTTGTATCTAGGTACTGGATGTGGAAGTCCAGGGTGTCCAGGTATTCCGCTTCGTAGTTCTCTGTATCAAGGTGTCGGATGTGGAAGTCCAGGGTGTGCAGGTATTCCGCTTCGTAGTTTCCTGTGTCCAGGTGTTGGATGTGGAAGTCCAGGGTGTCTAGGTATTCCGCTCCGTAGTTTCCTGTGTCCAGGTGTCGGATGTGGAAGTTCAGGGTGTCCAGGTATTCCGCTCCGTAGTTTCTTGTATCTAGGTACTGGATGTGGAGGTCCAGGGTATCCAGGCATTCCGCTCCGTAGTTTCCTGTATCCAGGTGTCGGATGTGGAAGTTCAGGGTGTCCAGGTATTCCGCTTCGTAGTTTCCTGTGTCCAGGTGTCGGATGTGGAAGTTCAGGGTGTCCAGGTATTCCGCTTCGTAGTTTTCTGTACCTAGGTGTCGGATGTGGAAGTCCAGGGTGTCCAGGTATTCCGCTTCGTAGTTCTCTGTATGTAGGTGTCAGATGTGGAAGTCCAGGGTGTGCAGGTATTCCGCTCCGTAGTTTCCTGTGTCCAGGTGTCGGATGTGGAAGTTCAGGGTGTCCAGGTATTCCGCTCCGTAGTGTCTTGTATCTAGGTACTGGATGTGGAAGTCCAGGGTTTCCAGGTATTCCGCTTCGTAGTTCTCTGTATCTAGGTGTCGGATGTGGAAGTCCAGGGTGTCCAGGTATTCCGCTCCGTAGTGTCTTGTATCTAGGTACTGGATGTGGAAGTCCAGGGTTTCCAGGTATTCCGCTTCGTAGTTCTCTGTATCTAGGTGTCGGATGTGGAAGTCCAGGGTGTCCAGGCATTCCGCTCCGTAGTTTCCTGTGTCCAGGTGTCGGATGTGGAAGTTCAGGGTGTCCAGGTATTCCGCTTCGTAGTTTTCTGTACCTAGTCGTCGGATGTGGAAGTTCAGGGTGTCCAGGTATTTCGCTCCGTAGTTTGTTGTATCTAGGTACTGGATGTGGAAGTCCAGGGTGTCCAGGTATTCCGCTTCGTAGTTCTCTGTATCTAGGTGTCGGATGTGGAAGTCCAGGGTGTGCAGGTATTCCGCTTCGTAGTTTCCTGTGTCCAGGTACTGGATGTGGAGGTCCAGGGTATCCAGGCATTCCGCTCCGTAGTTTCCTGTATCCAGGTGTCGGATGTGGAAGTTCAGGGTGTCCAGGTATTCCGCTTCGTAGTTTCCTGTGTCCAGGTGTCGGATGTGGAAGTTCAGGGTGTCCAGGTATTCCGCTCCGTAGTTTCTTGTATCTAGGTACTGGATGTGGAGGTCCAGGGTATCCAGGCATTCCGCTCCGTAGTTTCCTGTATCCAGGTGTCGGATGTGGAAGTTCAGGGTGTCCAGGTATTCCGCTTCGTAGTTTCCTGTGTCCAGGTGTCGGATGTGGAAGTTCAGGGTGTCCAGGTATTCCGCTTCGTAGTTTTCTGTACCTAGGTGTCGGATGTGGAAGTCCAGGGTGTCCAGGTATTCCGCTTCGTAGTTCTCTGTATGTAGGTGTCAGATGTGGAAGTCCAGGGTGTGCAGGTATTCCGCTCCGTAGTTTCCTGTGTCCAGGTGTCGGATGTGGAAGTTCAGGGTGTCCAGGTATTCCGCTTCGTAGTTTTCTGTACCTAGTCGTCGGATGTGGAAGTTCAGGGTGTCCAGGTATTTCGCTCCGTAGTTTGTTGTATCTAGGTACTGGATGTGGAAGTCCAGGGTGTCCAGGTATTCCGCTTCGTAGTTCTCTGTATCTAGGTGTCGGATGTGGAAGTCCAGGGTGTGCAGGTATTCCGCTTCGTAGTTTCCTGTGTCCAGGTACTGGATGTGGAGGTCCAGGGTATCCAGGCATTCCGCTCCGTAGTTTCCTGTATCCAGGTGTCGGATGTGGAAGTTCAGGGTGTCCAGGTATTCCGCTTCGTAGTTTCCTGTGTCCAGGTGTCGGATGTGGAAGTTCAGGGTGTCCAGGTATTCCGCTTCGTAGTTTTCTGTACCTAGGTGTCGGATGTGGAAGTTCAGGGTGTCCAGGTATTCCGCTCCGTAGTTTCCTGTGTCCAGGTGTCGGATGTGGAAGTTCAGGGTGTCCAGGTATTCCGCTTCGTAGTTTTCTGTACCTGGGTGTCGGATATGGAAGTCCAGGGTGTCCAGGTATTCCGCTTCGTAGTTCTCTGTATCTAGGTGTCGGATGTGGAAGTCCAGGGTGTCCAGGTATTCCGCTCCGTAGTTTCCTGTGTCCAGGTGTCGGATGTGGAAGTTCAGGGTATCCAGGTATTCCGCTTCGTAGTTTCCTGTGTCCAGATGTTGGATGTGGAAGTCCAGGGAGTCCAGGTATTCCGCTCCGTAGTTTCCTGTGTCTAGGTGTTGGATGTGGAAGTCCAGGGTGTCTAGGTATTCCACTCCGTAGTTTCCTGTGTCCAGGTGTCGGATGTGGAAGTTCAGGGTGTCCAGGTATTCCGCTCCGTAGTTTCTTGTATCTAGGTACTGGATGTGGAGGTCCAGGGTGTCCAGGTATTCCGCTCCGTAGTTTCCTGTGTCTAGGTGTTGGATGTGGAAGTTCAGGGTGTCCAGGTATTCCGCTCCGTAGTGTCTTGTATCTAGGTACTGGATGTGGAAGTCCAGGGTTTACAGGTATTCCGATTCGTAGATCTCTATATCTAGGTGTCGGATGTGGAAGGCCAGGGTTTCCAGGTATTCCGCTCCGTAGTTTCCTGTGTCCAGGTGTCGTATGTGGAAGTTCAGGGTGTCCAGGTATTCCGCTTCGTAGTTTTCTGTATCTAGGTGTCGGATGTGGAAGTTCAGGGTTTCCAGGTATTCCGCTCCGTAGTTCTCTGTATCTAGGTGTCGGATGTGGAAGTCCAGGGTGTCCAGGTATTCTGCTCCGTAGTTTCCTGTGTCCAGGTGTCGGATGTGGAAGTTCAGGGTGTCCAGGTATTCCGCTTCGTAGTTTTCTGTACCTAGTCGTCGGATGTGGAAGTTCAGGGTGTCCAGGTATTTCGCTCCGTAGTTTGTTGTATCTAGGTACTGGATGTGGAGGTCCAGGGTATCCAGGCATTCCGCTCCGTAGTTTCCTGTATCCAGGTGTCGGATGTGGAAGTTCAGGGTATCCAGGCATTCCGCTCCGTAGTTTCCTGTATCCAGGTGTCGGATGTGGAAGTTCAGGGTGTCCAGGTATTTCGCTTCGTAGTTTCCTGTGTCCAGGTGTCGGATGTGGAAGTTCAGGGTGTCCAGGTATTCCGCTTCGTAGTTTTCTGTACCTAGGTGTCGGATGTGGAAGTCCAGGGTGTCCAGGTATTCCGCTTCGTAGTTCTCTGTATGTAGGTGTCAGATGTGGAAGTCCAGGGTGTGCAGGTATTCCGCTCCGTAGTTTCCTGTGTCCAGGTGTCGGATGTGGAAGTTCAGGGTGTCCAGGTATTCCGCTCCGTAGTGTCTTGTATCTAGGTACTGGATGTGGAAGTCCAGGGTTTCCAGGTATTCCGCTTCGTAGTTCTCTGTACCTAGGTGTCGGATGTGGAAGTCCAGGGTGTCCAGGTATTCCGCTTCGTAGTTCTCTGTATCTAAGTGTCGGATGTGGAAGTTCAGGGTGTCCAGGTATTCCGCTCCGTAGTTTCCTGTGTCCAGGTGTCGGATGTGGAAGTTCAGGGTGTCCAGGTATTCCGCTTCGTAGTTTTCTGTACCTGGGTGTCGGATATGGAAGTCCAGGGTGTCCAGGTATTCCGCTTCGTAGTTCTCTGTATCTAGGTGTCGGATGTGGAAGTCCAGGGTGTCCAGGTATTCCGCTCCGTAGTTTCCTGTGTCCAGGTGTCGGATGTGGAAGTTCAGGGTATCCAGGTATTCCGCTTCGTAGTTTCCTGTGTCCAGATGTTGGATGTGGAAGTCCAGGGAGTCCAGGTATTCCGCTCCGTAGTTTCCTGTGTCTAGGTGTTGGATGTGGAAGTCCAGGGTGTCTAGGTATTCCACTCCGTAGTTTCCTGTGTCCAGGTGTCGGATGTGGAAGTTCAGGGTGTCCAGGTATTCCGCTCCGTAGTTTCTTGTATCTAGGTACTGGATGTGGAGGTCCAGGGTGTCCAGGTATTCCGCTCCGTAGTTTCCTGTGTCTAGGTGTTGGATGTGGAAGTTCAGGGTGTCCAGGTATTCCGCTCCGTAGTGTCTTGTATCTAGGTACTGGATGTGGAAGTCCAGGGTTTACAGGTATTCCGATTCGTAGATCTCTATATCTAGGTGTCGGATGTGGAAGGCCAGGGTTTCCAGGTATTCCGCTCCGTAGTTTCCTGTGTCCAGGTGTCGTATGTGGAAGTTCAGGGTGTCCAGGTATTCCGCTTCGTAGTTTTCTGTATCTAGGTGTCGGATGTGGAAGTTCAGGGTTTCCAGGTATTCCGCTCCGTAGTTCTCTGTATCTAGGTGTCGGATGTGGAAGTCCAGGGTGTCCAGGTATTCTGCTCCGTAGTTTCCTGTGTCCAGGTGTCGGATGTGGAAGTTCAGGGTGTCCAGGTATTCCGCTTCGTAGTTTTCTGTACCTAGTCGTCGGATGTGGAAGTTCAGGGTGTCCAGGTATTTCGCTCCGTAGTTTGTTGTATCTAGGTACTGGATGTGGAGGTCCAGGGTATCCAGGCATTCCGCTCCGTAGTTTCCTGTATCCAGGTGTCGGATGTGGAAGTTCAGGGTATCCAGGCATTCCGCTCCGTAGTTTCCTGTATCCAGGTGTCGGATGTGGAAGTTCAGGGTGTCCAGGTATTTCGCTTCGTAGTTTCCTGTGTCCAGGTGTCGGATGTGGAAGTTCAGGGTGTCCAGGTATTCCGCTTCGTAGTTTTCTGTACCTAGGTGTCGGATGTGGAAGTCCAGGGTGTCCAGGTATTCCGCTTCGTAGTTCTCTGTATGTAGGTGTCAGATGTGGAAGTCCAGGGTGTGCAGGTATTCCGCTCCGTAGTTTCCTGTGTCCAGGTGTCGGATGTGGAAGTTCAGGGTGTCCAGGTATTCCGCTCCGTAGTGTCTTGTATCTAGGTACTGGATGTGGAAGTCCAGGGTTTCCAGGTATTCCGCTTCGTAGTTCTCTGTATCTAGGTGTCGGATGTGGAAGTCCAGGGTGTCCAGGTATTCCGCTCCGTAGTGTCTTGTATCTAGGTACTGGATGTGGAAGTCCAGGGTTTCCAGGTATTCCGCTTCGTAGTTCTCTGTATCTAGGTGTCGGATGTGGAAGTCCAGGGTGTCCAGGCATTCCGCTCCGTAGTTTCCTGTGTCCAGGTGTCGGATGTGGAAGTTCAGGGTGTCCAGGTATTCCGCTTCGTAGTTTTCTGTACCTAGTCGTCGGATGTGGAAGTTCAGGGTGTCCAGGTATTTCGCTCCGTAGTTTGTTGTATCTAGGTACTGGATGTGGAAGTCCAGGGTGTCCAGGTATTCCGCTTCGTAGTTCTCTGTATCTAGGTGTCGGATGTGGAAGTCCAGGGTGTGCAGGTATTCCGCTTCGTAGTTTCCTGTGTCCAGGTACTGGATGTGGAGGTCCAGGATATCCAGGCATTCCGCTCCGTAGTTTCCTGTATCCAGGTGTCGGATGTGGAAGTTCAGGGTGTCCAGGTATTCCGCTTCGTAGTTTCCTGTGTCCAGGTGTCGGATGTGGAAGTTCAGGGTGTCCAGGTATTCCGCTCCGTAGTTTCTTGTATCTAGGTACTGGATGTGGAGGTCCAGGGTATCCAGGCATTCCGCTCCGTAGTTTCCTGTATCCAGGTGTCGGATGTGGAAGTTCAGGGTGTCCAGGTATTCCGCTTCGTAGTTTCCTGTGTCCAGGTGTCGGATGTGGAAGTTCAGGGTGTCCAGGTATTCCGCTTCGTAGTTTTCTGTACCTAGGTGTCGGATGTGGAAGTCCAGGGTGTCCAGGTATTCCGCTTCGTAGTTCTCTGTATGTAGGTGTCAGATGTGGAAGTCCAGGGTGTGCAGGTATTCCGCTCCGTAGTTTCCTGTGTCCAGGTGTCGGATGTGGAAGTTCAGGGTGTCCAGGTATTCCGCTTCGTAGTTTTCTGTACCTAGTCGTCGGATGTGGAAGTTCAGGGTGTCCAGGTATTTCGCTCCGTAGTTTGTTGTATCTAGGTACTGGATGTGGAAGTCCAGGGTGTCCAGGTATTCCGCTTCGTAGTTCTCTGTATCTAGGTGTCGGATGTGGAAGTCCAGGGTGTGCAGGTATTCCGCTTCGTAGTTTCCTGTGTCCAGGTACTGGATGTGGAGGTCCAGGGTATCCAGGCATTCCGCTCCGTAGTTTCCTGTATCCAGGTGTCGGATGTGGAAGTTCAGGGTGTCCAGGTATTCCGCTTCGTAGTTTCCTGTGTCCAGGTGTCGGATGTGGAAGTTCAGGGTGTCCAGGTATTCCGCTTCGTAGTTTTCTGTACCTAGGTGTCGGATGTGGAAGTCCAGGGTGTCCAGGTATTCCGCTTCGTAGTTCTCTGTATCTAAGTGTCGGATGTGGAAGTTCAGGGTGTCCAGGTATTCCGCTCCGTAGTTTCCTGTGTCCAGGTGTCGGATGTGGAAGTTCAGGGTGTCCAGGTATTCGGCTTCGTAGTTTTCTGTACCTGGGTGTCGGATATGGAAGTCCAGGGTGTCCAGGTATTCCGCTTCGTAGTTCTCTGTATCTAGGTGTCGGATGTGGAAGTCCAGGGTGTCCAGGTATTCCGCTCCGTAGTTTCCTGTGTCCAGGTGTCGGATGTGGAAGTTCAGGGTATCCAGGTATTCCGCTTCGTAGTTTCCTGTGTCCAGATGTTGGATGTGGAAGTCCAGGGAGTCCAGGTATTCCGCTCCGTAGTTTCCTGTGTCTAGGTGTTGGATGTGGAAGTCCAGGGTGTCTAGGTATTCCACTCCGTAGTTTCCTGTGTCCAGGTGTCGGATGTGGAAGTTCAGGGTGTCCAGGTATTCCGCTCCGTAGTTTCTTGTATCTAGGTACTGGATGTGGAGGTCCAGGGTGTCCAGGTATTCCGCTCCGTAGTTTCCTGTGTCTAGGTGTTGGATGTGGAAGTTCAGGGTGTCCAGGTATTCCGCTCCGTAGTGTCTTGTATCTAGGTACTGGATGTGGAGGTCCAGGGTATCCAGGCATTCCGCTCCGTAGTTTCCTGTATCCAGGTGTCGGATGTGGAAGTTCAGGGTTCACAGGTATTCCGCTTCGTAGTTCTCTGTATCTAGGTGTCGGATGTGGAAGTCCAGGGTTTCCAGGTATTCCGCTCCGTAGTTTCCTGTGTCCAGGTGTCGGATGTGGAAGTTCAGGGTGTCCAGGTATTCCGCTTCGTAGTTTTCTGTACCTAGGTGTCGGATGTGGAAGTTCAGGGTGTCCAGGTATTCCGCTCCGTAGTTTCTTGTATCTAGGTGTCGGATATGGAAGTCCAGGGTGTCCAGGTATTCCGCTTCGTAGTTCTCTGTATGTAGGTGTCAGATGTGGAAGTCCAGGGTGTGCAGGTATTCCGCTCCGTAGTTTCCTGTGTCCAGGTGTCGGATGTGGAAGTTCAGGGTGTCCAGGTATTCCGCTCCGTAGTGTCTTGTATCTAGGTACTGGATGTGGAAGTCCAGGGTTTCCAGGTATTCCGCTTCGTAGTTCTCTGTATCTAGGTGTCGGATGTGGAAGTCCAGGGTGTCCAGGTATTCCGCTCCGTAGTTTCCTGTGTCCAGGTGTCGGATGTGGAAGTTCAGGGTGTCCAGGTATTCCGCTTCGTAGTTTTCTGTACCTAGTCGTCGGATGTGGAAGTTCAGGGTGTCCAGGTATTTCGCTCCGTAGTTTGTTGTATCTAGGTACTGGATGTGGAAGTCCAGGGTGTCCAGGTATTCCGCTTCGTAGTTCTCTGTATCAAGGTGTCGGATGTGGAAGTCCAGGGTGTGCAGGTATTCCGCTTCGTAGTTTCCTGTGTCCAGGTGTTGGATGTGGAAGTCCAGGGTGTCTAGGTATTCCGCTCCGTAGTTTCCTGTGTCCAGATGTCGGATGTGGAAGTTCAGGGTGTCCAGGTATTCCGCTCCGTAGTTTCTTGTATCTAGGTACTGGATGTGGAGGTCCAGGGTATCCAGGCATTCCGCTCCGTAGTTTCCTGTATCCAGGTGTCGGATGTGGAAGTTCAGGGTGTCCAGGTATTCCGCTTCGTAGTTTCCTGTGTCCAGGTGTCGGATGTGGAAGTTCAGGGTGTCCAGGTATTCCGCTTCGTAGTTTTCTGTACCTAGGTGTCGGATGTGGAAGTCCAGGGTGTCCAGGTATTCCGCTTCGTAGTTCTCTGTATGTAGGTGTCAGATGTGGAAGTCCAGGGTGTGCAGGTATTCCGCTCCGTAGTTTCCTGTGTCCAGGTGTCGGATGTGGAAGTTCAGGGTGTCCAGGTATTCCGCTCCGCAGTGTCTTGTATCTAGGTACTGGATGTGGAAGTCCAGGGTTTCCAGGTATTCCGCTTCGTAGTTCTCTGTATCTAGGTGTCGGATGTGGAAGTCCAGGGTGTCCAGGTATTCCGCTCCGTAGTTTCCTGTGTCCAGGTGTCGGATGTGGAAGTTCAGGGTGTCCAGGTATTCCGCTTCGTAGTTTTCTGTACCTAGTCGTCGGATGTGGAAGTTCAGGGTGTCCAGGTATTTCGCTCCGTAGTTTGTTGTATCTAGGTACTGGATGTGGAAGTCCAGGGTGTCCAGGTATTCCGCTTCGTAGTTCTCTGTATCTAGGTGTCGGATGTGGAAGTCCAGGGTGTGCAGGTATTCCGCTTCGTAGTTTCCTGTGTCCAGAGACTGGATGTGGAGGTCCAGGGTATCCAGGCATTCCGCTCCGTAGTTTCCTGTATCCAGGTGTCGGATGTGGAAGTTCAGGGTGTCCAGGTATTCCGCTTCGTAGTTTCCTGTGTCCAGGTGTCGGATGTGGAAGTTCAGGGTGTCCAGGTATTCCGCTTCGTAGTTTTCTGTACCTAGGTGTCGGATGTGGAAGTCCAGGGTGTCCAGGTATTCCGCTTCGTAGTTCTCTGTATCTAAGTGTCGGATGTGGAAGTTCAGGGTGTCCAGGTATTCCGCTTCGTAGTTTTCTGTACCTAGGTGTCGGATGTGGAAGTCCAGGGTGTCCAGGTATTCCGCTTCGTAGTTCTCTGTATCTAAGTGTCGGATGTGGAAGTCCAGGGTGTGCAGGTATTCCGCTTCGTAGTTTCCTGTGTCCAGGTGTTGGATGTGGAAGTCCAGGGTGTCCAGGTATTCCGCTCCGTAGTTTCCTGTGTCCAGGTGTCGGATGTGGAAGTTCAGGGTATCCAGGTATTCCGCTTCGTAATTTTCTGTATCTAGGTGTCGGATATGGAAGTCCAGGGTGTCCAGGTACTCCGCTTCGTAGTTCTCTGTATCTAGGTGTCGGATGTGGAAGTCCAGGGTGTGCAGGTATTCCGCTCCGTAGTTTCCTGTGTCCAGGTGTCGGATGTGGAAGTTCAGGGTGTCCAGGTATTCCGCTTCGTAGTTCTCTGTATCTAGGTGTCGGATGTGGAAGTCCAGGGTGTCCAGGTATTCCGCTCCGTAGTTTCCTGTGTCCAGGTGTCGGATGTGGAAGTTCAGGGTATCCAGGTATTCCGCTTCGTAGTTTCCTGTGTCCAGATGTTGGATGTGGAAGTCCAGGGAGTCCAGGTATTCCGCGCCGTAGTTTCCTGTGTCTAGGTGTTGGATGTGGAAGTCCAGGGTGTCTAGGTATTCCACTCCGTAGTTTCCTGTGTCCATGTGTCGGATGTGGAAGTTCAGGGTGTCCAGGTATTCCGCTCCGTAGTTTCTTGTATCTAGGTACTGGATGTGGAAGTCCAGGGTTTACAGGTATTCCGCTTCGTAGATCTCTATATCTAGGTGTCGGATGTGGAAGGCCAGGGTTTCCAGGTATTCCGCTCCGTAGTTTCCTGTGTCCAGGTGTCGTATGTGGAAGTTCAGGGTGTCCAGGTATTCCGCTTCGTAGTTTCCTGTATCCAGGTGTCGGATGTGGAAGTTCAGGGTGTCCAGGTATTCCGCTTCGTAGTTTCCTGTGTCCAGGTGTCGGATGTGGAAGTTCAGGGTGTCCAGGTATTCCGCTTCGTAGTTTTCTGTACCTAGGTGTCGGATGTGGAAGTCCAGGGTGTCCAGGTATTCCGCTTCGTAGTTCTCTGTATGTAGGTGTCAGATGTGGAAGTCCAGGGTGTGCAGGTATTCCGCTCCGTAGTTTCCTGTGTCCAGGTGTCGGATGTGGAAGTTCAGGGTGTCCAGGTATTCCGCTCCGTAGTGTCTTGTATCTAGGTACTGGATGTGGAAGTCCAGGGTTTCCAGGTATTCCGCTTCGTAGTTCTCTGTATCTAGGTGTCGGATGTGGAAGTCCAGGGTGTCCAGGTATTCCGCTCCGTAGTTTCCTGTGTCCAGGTGTCGGATGTGGAAGTTCAGGGTGTCCAGGTATTCCGCTTCGTAGTTTTCTGTACCTAGTCGTCGGATGTGGAAGTTCAGGGTGTCCAGGTATTTCGCTCCGTAGTTTGTTGTATCTAGGTACTGGATGTGGAAGTCCAGGGTGTCCAGGTATTCCGCTTCGTAGTTCTCTGTATCTAGGTGTCGGATGTGGAAGTTCAGGGTGTCCAGGTATTCCGCTTCGTAGTTTCCTGTGTCCAGGTGTCGGATGTGGAAGTTCAGGGTGTCCAGGTATTCCGCTTCGTAGTTTTCTGTACCTAGGTGTCGGATGTGGAAGTCCAGGGTGTCCAGGTATTCCGCTTCGTAGTTCTCTGTACCTAGGTGTCGGATGTGGAAGTCCAGGGTGTCCAGGTATTCCGCTTCGTAGTTCTCTGTATCTAAGTGTCGGATGTGGAAGTTCAGGGTGTCCAGGTATTCCGCTTCGTAGTTTTCTGTACCTAGGTGTCGGATGTGGAAGTCCAGGGTGTCCAGGTATTCCGCTTCGTAGTTCTCTGTATCTAAGTGTCGGATGTGGAAGTCCAGGGTGTGCAGGTATTCCGCTTCGTAGTTTCCTGTGTCCAGGTGTTGGATGTGGAAGTCCAGGGTGTCCAGGTATTCCGCTCCGTAGTTTCCTGTGTCCAGGTGTCGGATGTGGAAGTTCAGGGTATCCAGGTATTCCGCTTCGTAATTTTCTGTATCTAGGTGTCGGATATGGAAGTCCAGGGTGTCCAGGTATTCCGCTTCGTAGTTCTCTGTATCTAGGTGTCGGATGTGGAAGTCCAGGGTGTGCAGGTATTCCGCTCCGTAGTTTCCTGTGTCCAGGTGTCGGATGTGGAAGTTCAGGGTGTCCAGGTATTCCGCTTCGTAGTTCTCTGTATCTAGGTGTCGGATGTGGAAGTCCAGGGTGTCCAGGTATTCCGCTCCGTAGTTTCCTGTGTCCAGGTGTCGGATGTGGAAGTTCAGGGTATCCAGGTATTCCGCTTCGTAGTTTCCTGTGTCCAGATGTTGGATGTGGAAGTCCAGGGAGTCCAGGTATTCCGCGCCGTAGTTTCCTGTGTCTAGGTGTTGGATGTGGAAGTCCAGGGTGTCTAGGTATTCCACTCCGTAGTTTCCTGTGTCCAGGTGTCGGATGTGGAAGTTCAGGGTGTCCAGGTATTCCGCTCCGTAGTTTCTTGTATCTAGGTACTGGATGTGGAAGTCCAGGGTTTACAGGTATTCCGCTTCGTAGATCTCTATATCTAGGTGTCGGATGTGGAAGGCCAGGGTTTCCAGGTATTCCGCTCCGTAGTTTCCTGTGTCCAGGTGTCGTATGTGGAAGTTCAGGGTGTCCAGGTATTCCGCTTCGTAGTTTTCTGTATCTAGGTGTCGGATGTGGAAGTTCAGGGTGTCCAGGTATTCCGCTCCGTAGTTCTCTGTATCTAGGTGTCGGATGTGGAAGTCCAGGGTGTCCAGGTATTCTGCTCCGTAGTTTCCTGTGTCCAGGTGTCGGATGTGGAAGTTCAGGGTGTCCAGGTATTCCGCTTCGTAGTTTTCTGTACCTAGTCGTCGGATGTGGAAGTTCAGGGTGTCCAGGTATTTCGCTCCGTAGTTTGTTGTATCTAGGTACTGGATGTGGAAGTCCAGGGTGTCCAGGTATTCCGCTTCGTAGTTCTCTGTATCTAGGTGTCGGATGTGGAAGTCCAGGGTGTGCAGGTATGCCGCTTCGTAGTTTCCTGTGTCCAGGTGTTGGATGTGGAAGTCCAGGGTGTCTAGGTACTCCGCTCCGTAGTTTCCTGTGTCCAGGTGTCGGATGTGAAAGTTCAGGGTGTCCAGGTATTCCGCTCCGTTGTTTCTTGTATCTAGGTACTGGATGTGGAGGTCCAGGGTATCCAGGCATTCCGCTCCGTAGTTTCCTGTATCCAGGTGTCGGATGTGGAAGTTCAGGGTGTCCAGGTATTCCGCTTCGTAGTTTCCTGTGTCCAGGTGTCGGATGTGGAAGTTCAGGGTGTCCAGGTATTCCGCTTCGTAGTTTTCTGTACCTAGGTGTCGGATGTGGAAGTCCAGGGTGTCCAGGTATTCCGCTTCGTAGTTCTCTGTATCTAAGTGTCGGATGTGGAAGTTCAGGGTGTCCAGGTATTCCGCTTCGTAGTTCTCTGTATCTAAGTGTCGGATGTGGAAGTCCAGGGTGTGCAGGTATTCCGCTTCGTAGTTTCCTGTGTCAGGTGTTGGATGTGGAAGTCCAGGGTGTCCAGGTATTCCGCTCCGTAGTTTCCTGTGTCCAGGTGTCGGATGTGGAAGTTCAGGGTGTCCAGGTATTCCGCTTCGTAATTTTCTGTATCTAGGTGTCGGATATGGAAGTCCAGGGTGTCCAGGTATTCCGCTTCGTAGTTCTCTGTATCTAGGTGTCGGATGTGGAAGTCCAGGGTGTGCAGGTATTCCGCTCCGTAGTTTCCTGTGTCCAGGTGTCGGATGTGGAAGTTCAGGGTGTCCAGGTATTCCGCTTCGTAGTTTTCTGTACCTAGGTGTCGGATGTGGAAGTCCAGGGTGTCCAGGTATTCCGCTTCGTAGTTCTCTGTATCTAGGTGTCGGATGTGGAAGTCCAGGGTGTGCAGGTATTCCGCTTCGTAGTTTCCTGTGTCCAGAGACTGGATGTGGAGGTCCAGGGTATCCAGGCATTCCGCTCCGTAGTTTCCTGTATCCAGGTGTCGGATGTGGAAGTTCAGGGTGTCCAGGTATTCCGCTTCGTAGTTTCCTGTGTCCAGGTGTCGGATGTGGAAGTTCAGGGTGTCCAGGTATTCCGCTTCGTAGTTTTCTGTACCTAGGTGTCGGATGTGGAAGTCCAGGGTGTCCAGGTATTCCGCTTCGTAGTTCTCTGTATCTAAGTGTCGGATGTGGAAGTTCAGGGTGTCCAGGTATTCCGCTTCGTAGTTTCCTGTGTCCAGGTGTCGGATGTGGAAGTTCAGGGTGTCCAGGTATTCCGCTTCGTAGTTCTCTGTATCTAGGTGTCGGATGTGGAAGTCCAGGGTGTCCAGGTATTCCGCTCCGTAGTTTCCTGTGTCCAGGTGTCGGATGTGGAAGTTCAGGGTATCCAGGTATTCCGCTTCGTAGTTTCCTGTGTCCAGATGTTGGATGTGGAAGTCCAGGGAGTCCAGGTATTCCGCGCCGTAGTTTCCTGTGTCTAGGTGTTGGATGTGGAAGTCCAGGGTGTCTAGGTATTCCACTCCGTAGTTTCCTGTGTCCATGTGTCGGATGTGGAAGTTCAGGGTGTCCAGGTATTCCGCTCCGTAGTTTCTTGTATCTAGGTACTGGATGTGGAAGTCCAGGGTTTACAGGTATTCCGCTTCGTAGATCTCTATATCTAGGTGTCGGATGTGGAAGGCCAGGGTTTCCAGGTATTCCGCTCCGTAGTTTCCTGTGTCCAGGTGTCGTATGTGGAAGTTCAGGGTGTCCAGGTATTCCGCTTCGTAGTTTCCTGTATCCAGGTGTCGGATGTGGAAGTTCAGGGTGTCCAGGTATTCCGCTTCGTAGTTTCCTGTGTCCAGGTGTCGGATGTGGAAGTTCAGGGTGTCCAGGTATTCCGCTTCGTAGTTTTCTGTACCTAGGTGTCGGATGTGGAAGTCCAGGGTGTCCAGGTATTCCGCTTCGTAGTTCTCTGTATGTAGGTGTCAGATGTGGAAGTCCAGGGTGTGCAGGTATTCCGCTCCGTAGTTTCCTGTGTCCAGGTGTCGGATGTGGAAGTTCAGGGTGTCCAGGTATTCCGCTCCGTAGTGTCTTGTATCTAGGTACTGGATGTGGAAGTCCAGGGTTTCCAGGTATTCCGCTTCGTAGTTCTCTGTATCTAGGTGTCGGATGTGGAAGTCCAGGGTGTCCAGGTATTCCGCTCCGTAGTTTCCTGTGTCCAGGTGTCGGATGTGGAAGTTCAGGGTGTCCAGGTATTCCGCTTCGTAGTTTTCTGTACCTAGTCGTCGGATGTGGAAGTTCAGGGTGTCCAGGTATTTCGCTCCGTAGTTTGTTGTATCTAGGTACTGGATGTGGAAGTCCAGGGTGTCCAGGTATTCCGCTTCGTAGTTCTCTGTATCTAGGTGTCGGATGTGGAAGTTCAGGGTGTCCAGGTATTCCGCTTCGTAGTTTCCTGTGTCCAGGTGTCGGATGTGGAAGTTCAGGGTGTCCAGGTATTCCGCTTCGTAGTTTTCTGTACCTAGGTGTCGGATGTGGAAGTCCAGGGTGTCCAGGTATTCCGCTTCGTAGTTCTCTGTACCTAGGTGTCGGATGTGGAAGTCCAGGGTGTCCAGGTATTCCGCTTCGTAGTTCTCTGTATCTAAGTGTCGGATGTGGAAGTTCAGGGTGTCCAGGTATTCCGCTTCGTAGTTTTCTGTACCTAGGTGTCGGATGTGGAAGTCCAGGGTGTCCAGGTATTCCGCTTCGTAGTTCTCTGTATCTAAGTGTCGGATGTGGAAGTCCAGGGTGTGCAGGTATTCCGCTTCGTAGTTTCCTGTGTCCAGGTGTTGGATGTGGAAGTCCAGGGTGTCCAGGTATTCCGCTCCGTAGTTTCCTGTGTCCAGGTGTCGGATGTGGAAGTTCAGGGTATCCAGGTATTCCGCTTCGTAATTTTCTGTATCTAGGTGTCGGATATGGAAGTCCAGGGTGTCCAGGTATTCCGCTTCGTAGTTCTCTGTATCTAGGTGTCGGATGTGGAAGTCCAGGGTGTGCAGGTATTCCGCTCCGTAGTTTCCTGTGTCCAGGTGTCGGATGTGGAAGTTCAGGGTGTCCAGGTATTCCGCTTCGTAGTTCTCTGTATCTAGGTGTCGGATGTGGAAGTCCAGGGTGTCCAGGTATTCCGCTCCGTAGTTTCCTGTGTCCAGGTGTCGGATGTGGAAGTTCAGGGTATCCAGGTATTCCGCTTCGTAGTTTCCTGTGTCCAGATGTTGGATGTGGAAGTCCAGGGAGTCCAGGTATTCCGCGCCGTAGTTTCCTGTGTCTAGGTGTTGGATGTGGAAGTCCAGGGTGTCTAGGTATTCCACTCCGTAGTTTCCTGTGTCCAGGTGTCGGATGTGGAAGTTCAGGGTGTCCAGGTATTCCGCTCCGTAGTTTCTTGTATCTAGGTACTGGATGTGGAAGTCCAGGGTTTACAGGTATTCCGCTTCGTAGATCTCTATATCTAGGTGTCGGATGTGGAAGGCCAGGGTTTCCAGGTATTCCGCTCCGTAGTTTCCTGTGTCCAGGTGTCGTATGTGGAAGTTCAGGGTGTCCAGGTATTCCGCTTCGTAGTTTTCTGTATCTAGGTGTCGGATGTGGAAGTTCAGGGTGTCCAGGTATTCCGCTCCGTAGTTCTCTGTATCTAGGTGTCGGATGTGGAAGTCCAGGGTGTCCAGGTATTCTGCTCCGTAGTTTCCTGTGTCCAGGTGTCGGATGTGGAAGTTCAGGGTGTCCAGGTATTCCGCTTCGTAGTTTTCTGTACCTAGTCGTCGGATGTGGAAGTTCAGGGTGTCCAGGTATTTCGCTCCGTAGTTTGTTGTATCTAGGTACTGGATGTGGAAGTCCAGGGTGTCCAGGTATTCCGCTTCGTAGTTCTCTGTGTCCAGGTGTTGGATGTGGAAGTCCAGGGTGTCTAGGTACTCCGCTCCGTAGTTTCCTGTGTCCAGGTGTCGGATGTGAAAGTTCAGGGTGTCCAGGTATTCCGCTCCGTAGTTTCTTGTATCTAGGTACTGGATGTGGAGGTCCAGGGTATCCAGGCATTCCGCTCCGTAGTTTCCTGTATCCAGGTGTCGGATGTGGAAGTTCAGGGTGTCCAGGTATTCCGCTTCGTAGTTTCCTGTGTCCAGGTGTCGGATGTGGAAGTTCAGGGTGTCCAGGTATTCCGCTTCGTAGTTTTCTGTACCTAGGTGTCGGATGTGGAAGTCCAGGGTGTCCAGGTATTCCGCTTCGTAGTTCTCTGTATCTAAGTGTCGGATGTGGAAGTTCAGGGTGTCCAGGTATTCCGCTTCGTAGTTCTCTGTATCTAAGTGTCGGATGTGGAAGTCCAGGGTGTGCAGGTATTCCGCTTCGTAGTTTCCTGTGTCAGGTGTTGGATGTGGAAGTCCAGGGTGTCCAGGTATTCCGCTCCGTAGTTTCCTGTGTCCAGGTGTCGGATGTGGAAGTTCAGGGTGTCCAGGTATTCCGCTTCGTAATTTTCTGTATCTAGGTGTCGGATATGGAAGTCCAGGGTGTCCAGGTATTCCGCTTCGTAGTTCTCTGTATCTAGGTGTCGGATGTGGAAGTCCAGGGTGTGCAGGTATTCCGCTCCGTAGTTTCCTGTGTCCAGGTGTCGGATGTGGAAGTTCAGGGTGTCCAGGTATTCCGCTTCGTAGTTTTCTGTACCTAGGTGTCGGATATGGAAGTCCAGGGTGTCCAGGTATTCCGCTTCGTAGTTCTCTGTATCTAGGTGTCGGATGTGGAAGTCCAGGGTGTCCAGGTATTCCGCTCCGTAGTTTCCTGTGTCCAGGTGTCGGATGTGGAAGTTCAGGGTATCCAGGTATTCCGCTTCGTAGTTTCCTGTGTCCAGATGTTGGATGTGGAATTCCAGGGAGTCCAGGTATTCCGCTCCGTAGTTTCCTGTGTCTAGGTGTTGGATGTGGAAGTCCAGGGTGTCTAGGTATTCCACTCCGTAGTTTCCTGTGTCCAGGTGTCGGATGTGGAAGTTCAGGGTGTCCAGGTATTCCGCTCCGTAGTTTCTTGTATCTAGGTACTGGATGTAGAGGTCCAGGGTGTCCAGGTATTCCGCTCCGTAGTTTCCTGTGTCTAGGTGTTGGATGTGGAAGTTCAGGGTATCCAGGTATTCCGCTTCGTAATTTTCTGTATCTAGGTGTCGGATGTGGAAGTCCAGGGTGTGCAGGTATTCCGCTCCGTAGTTTCCTGTGTCCAGGTGTCGGATGTGGAAGTTCAGGGTGTCCAGGTATTCCGCTTCGTAGTTTTCTGTACCTGGGTGTCGGATATGGAAGTCCAGGGTGTCCAGGTATTCCGCTTCGTAGTTCTCTGTATCTAGATGTCGGATGTGGAAGTCCAGGGTGTCCAGGTATTCCGCTCCGTAGTTTCCTGTGTCCTGGTGTCGGATGTGGAAGTTCAGGGTATCCAGGTATTCCGCTTCGTAGTTTCCTGTGTCTAGGTGTTGGATGTGGAAGTCCAGGGTGTCTAGGTATTCCACTCCGTAGTTTCCTGTGTCCAGGTGTCGGATGTGGAAGTTCAGGGTGTCCAGGTATTCCGCTCCGTAGTTTCCTGTGTCCAGGTGTCGGATGTGGAAGTTCAGGGTGTCCAGGTATTCCGCTTCGTAATTTTCTGTATCTAGGTGTCGGATATGGAAGTCCAGGGTGTCCAGGTATTCCGCTTCGTAGTTCTCTGTATCTAGGTGTCGGATGTGGAAGTCCAGGGTGTGCAGGTATTCCGCTCCGTAGTTTCCTGTGTCCAGGTGTCGGATGTGGAAGTTCAGGGTGTCCAGGTATTCCGCTTCGTAGTTTTCTGTACCTAGGTGTCGGATATGGAAGTCCAGGGTGTCCAGGTATTCCGCTTCGTAGTTCTCTGTATCTAGGTGTCGGATGTGGAAGTCCAGGGTGTCCAGGTATTCCGCTCCGTAGTTTCCTGTGTCCAGGTGTCGGATGTGGAAGTTCAGGGTATCCAGGTATTCCGCTTCGTAGTTTCCTGTGTCCAGATGTTGGATGTGGAATTCCAGGGAGTCCAGGTATTCCGCTCCGTAGTTTCCTGTGTCTAGGTGTTGGATGTGGAAGTCCAGGGTGTCTAGGTATTCCACTCCGTAGTTTCCTGTGTCCAGGTGTCGGATGTGGAAGTTCAGGGTGTCCAGGTATTCCGCTCCGTAGTTTCTTGTATCTAGGTACTGGATGTAGAGGTCCAGGGTGTCCAGGTATTCCGCTCCGTAGTTTCCTGTGTCTAGGTGTTGGATGTGGAAGTTCAGGGTATCCAGGTATTCCGCTTCGTAATTTTCTGTATCTAGGTGTCGGATGTGGAAGTCCAGGGTGTGCAGGTATTCCGCTCCGTAGTTTCCTGTGTCCAGGTGTCGGATGTGGAAGTTCAGGGTGTCCAGGTATTCCGCTTCGTAGTTTTCTGTACCTGGGTGTCGGATATGGAAGTCCAGGGTGTCCAGGTATTCCGCTTCGTAGTTCTCTGTATCTAGGTGTCGGATGTGGAAGTCCAGGGTGTCCAGGTATTCCGCTCCGTAGTTTCCTGTGTCCTGGTGTCGGATGTGGAAGTTCAGGGTATCCAGGTATTCCGCTTCGTAGTTTCCTGTGTCTAGGTGTTGGATGTGGAAGTCCAGGGTGTCTAGGTATTCCACTCCGTAGTTTCCTGTGTCCAGGTGTCGGATGTGGAAGTTCAGGGTGTCCAGGTATTCCGCTCCGTAGTTTCTTGTATCTAGGTACTGGATGTGGAGGTCCAGGGTGTCCAGGTATTCCGCTCCGTAGTTTCCTGTGTCTAGGTGTTGGATGTGGAAGTTCAGGGTGTCCAGGTATTCCGCCCCGTAGTGTCTTGTATCTAGGTACTGGATGTGGAAGTCCAGGGTTTACAGGTATTCCGCTTCGTAGATCTCTATATCTAGGTGTCGGATGTGGAAGTCCAGGGTGTCCAGGTATTCCGCTTCGTAGTTTTCTGTACCTAGGTGTCGGATGTGGAAGTTCAGGGTGTCCAGGTATTCCGCTCCGTAGTTTCTTGTATCTAGGTACTGGATGTGGAAGTCCAGGGTGTCCAGGTATTCCACTTCGTAGTTCTCTGTATCTAGGTGTCGGATGTGGAAGTCCAGGGTGTGCAGGTATTCCGCTTCGTAGTTTCCTGTGTCCAGGTGTTGGATGTGGAAGTCCAGGGTGTCTAGGTATTCCGCTCCGTAGTTTCCTGTGTCCAGGTGTCGGATGTGGAAGTTCAGGGTGTCCAAGTATTCCGCTCCGTAGTTTCTTGTATCTAGGTACTGGATGTGGAGGTCCAGGGTATCCAGGCATTCCGCTCCGTAGTTTCCTGTATCCAGGTGTCGGATGTGGAAGTTCAGGGTTTACAGGTATTCCGCTTCGTAGTTCTCTGTATCTAGGTGTCGGATGTGGAAGTCCAGGGTTTCCAGGTATTCCGCTCCGTAGTTTCCTGTGTCCAGGTGTCGGATGTGGAAGTTCAGGGTGTCCAGGTATTCCGCTTCGTAGTTTTCTGTACCTAGGTGTCGGATGTGGAAGTTCAGGGTGTCCAGGTATTCCGCTCCGTAGTTTCTTGTATCTAGGTGTCGGATATGGAAGTCCAGGGTGTCCAGGTATTCCGCTTCGTAGTTCTCTGTATGTAGGTGTCAGATGTGGAAGTCCAGGGTGTGCAGGTATTCCGCTCCGTAGTTTCCTGTGTCCAGGTGTCGGATGTGGAAGTTCAGGGTGTCCAGGTATTCCGCTCCGTAGTGTCTTGTATCTAGGTACTGGATGTGGAAGTCCAGGGTTTCCAGGTATTCCGCTTCGTAGTTCTCTGTATCTAGGTGTCGGATGTGGAAGTCCAGGGTGTCCAGGTATTCCGCTCCGTAGTTTCCTGTGTCCAGGTGTCGGATGTGGAAGTTCAGGGTGTCCAGGTATTCCGCTTCGTAGTTTTCTGTACCTAGTCGTCGGATGTGGAAGTTCAGGGTGTCCAGGTATTTCGCTCCGTAGTTTGTTGTATCTAGGTACTGGATGTGGAAGTCCAGGGTGTCCAGGTATTCCGCTTCGTAGTTCTCTGTATCTAGGTGTCGGATGTGGAAGTCCAGGGTGTCCAGGTATTCCGCTCCGTAGTTTCCTGTGTCCAGGTGTCGGATGTGGAAGTTCAGGGTATCCAGGTATTCCGCTTCGTAGTTTCCTGTGTCCAGATGTTGGATGTGGAAGTCCAGGGAGTCCAGGTATTCCGCTCCGTAGTTTCCTGTGTCTAGGTGTTGGATGTGGAAGTCCAGGGTGTCTAGGTATTCCACTCCGTAGTTTCCTGTGTCCAGGTGTCGTATGTGGAAGTTCAGGGTGTCCAGGTATTCCGCTCCGTAGTTTCTTGTATCTAGGTACTGGATGTGGAGGTCCAGGGTGTCCAGGTATTCCGCTCCGTAGTTTCCTGTGTCTAGGTGTTGGATGTGGAAGTTCAGGGTGTCCAGGTATTCCGCCCCGTAGTGTCTTGTATCTAGGTACTGGATGTGGAAGTCCAGGGTTTACAGGTATTCCGCTTCGTAGATCTCTATATCTAGGTGTCGGATGTGGAAGTCCAGGGTTTCCAGGTATTCCGCTCCGTAGTTTCCTGTGTCCAGGTGTCGTATGTGGAAGTTCAGGGTGTCCAGGTATTCCGCTTCGTAGTTTTCTGTATCTAGGTGTCGGATGTGGAAGTTCAGGGTGTCCAGGTATTCCGCTCCGTAGTTCTCTGTATCTAGGTGTCGGATGTGGAAGTCCAGGGTGTCCAGGTATTCCGCTCCGTAGTTTCCTGTGTCCAGGTGTCGGATGTGGAAGTTCAGGGTGTCCAAGTATTCCGCTCCGTAGTTTCTTGTATCTAGGTACTGGATGTGGAGGTCCAGGGTATCCAGGCATTCCGCTCCGTAGTTTCCTGTATCCAGGTGTCGGATGTGGAAGTTCAGGGTTTACAGGTATTCCGCTTCGTAGTTCTCTGTATCTAGGTGTCGGATGTGGAAGTCCAGGGTTTCCAGGTATTCCGCTCCGTAGTTTCCTGTGTCCAGGTGTCGGATGTGGAAGTTCAGGGTGTCCAGGTATTCCGCTTCGTAGTTTTCTGTACCTAGGTGTCGGATGTGGAAGTTCAGGGTGTCCAGGTATTCCGCTCCGTAGTTTCTTGTATCTAGGTGTCGGATATGGAAGTCCAGGGTGTCCAGGTATTCCGCTTCGTAGTTCTCTGTATGTAGGTGTCAGATGTGGAAGTCCAGGGTGTGCAGGTATTCCGCTCCGTAGTTTCCTGTGTCCAGGTGTCGGATGTGGAAGTTCAGGGTGTCCAGGTATTCCGCTCCGTAGTGTCTTGTATCTAGGTACTGGATGTGGAAGTCCAGGGTTTCCAGGTATTCCGCTTCGTAGTTCTCTGTATCTAGGTGTCGGATGTGGAAGTCCAGGGTGTCCAGGTATTCCGCTCCGTAGTTTCCTGTGTCCAGGTGTCGGATGTGGAAGTTCAGGGTGTCCAGGTATTCCGCTTCGTAGTTTTCTGTACCTAGTCGTCGGATGTGGAAGTTCAGGGTGTCCAGGTATTTCGCTCCGTAGTTTGTTGTATCTAGGTACTGGATGTGGAAGTCCAGGGTGTCCAGGTATTCCGCTTCGTAGTTCTCTGTATCTAGGTGTCGGATGTGGAAGTCCAGGGTGTCCAGGTATTCCGCTCCGTAGTTTCCTGTGTCCAGGTGTCGGATGTGGAAGTTCAGGGTATCCAGGTATTCCGCTTCGTAGTTTCCTGTGTCCAGATGTTGGATGTGGAAGTCCAGGGAGTCCAGGTATTCCGCTCCGTAGTTTCCTGTGTCTAGGTGTTGGATGTGGAAGTCCAGGGTGTCTAGGTATTCCACTCCGTAGTTTCCTGTGTCCAGGTGTCGGATGTGGAAGTTCAGGGTGTCCAGGTATTCCGCTCCGTAGTTTCTTGTATCTAGGTACTGGATGTGGAGGTCCAGGGTGTCCAGGTATTCCGCTCCGTAGTTTCCTGTGTCTAGGTGTTGGATGTGGAAGTTCAGGGTGTCCAGGTATTCCGCCCCGTAGTGTCTTGTATCTAGGTACTGGATGTGGAAGTCCAGGGTTTACAGGTATTCCGCTTCGTAGATCTCTATATCTAGGTGTCGGATGTGGAAGTCCAGGGTTTCCAGGTATTCCGCTCCGTAGTTTCCTGTGTCCAGGTGTCGTATGTGGAAGTTCAGGGTGTCCAGGTATTCCGCTTCGTAGTTTTCTGTATCTAGGTGTCGGATGTGGAAGTTCAGGGTGTCCAGGTATTCCGCTCCGTAGTTCTCTGTATCTAGGTGTCGGATGTGGAAGTCCAGGGTGTCCAGGTATTCCGCTCCGTAGTTTCCTGTGTCCAGGTGTCGGATGTGGAAGTTCAGGGTGTCCAGGTATTCCGCTTCGTAGTTTTCTGTACCTAGGTGTCGGATGTGGAAGTTCAGGGTGTCCAGGTATTCCGCTCCGTAGTTTCTTGTATCTAGGTACTGGATGTGGAAGTCCAGGGTGTCCAGGTATTCCGCTTCGTAGTTCTCTGTATCTAGGTGTCGGATGTGGAAGTCCAGGGTGTGCAGGTATTCCTCTTCGTAGTTTCCTGTGTCCAGGTGTTGGATGTGGAAGTCCAGGGTGTCTAGGTATTCCGCTCCGTAGTTTCCTGTGTCCAGGTGTCGGATGTGGAAGTTCAGGGTGTCCAAGTATTCCGCTCCGTAGTTTCTTGTATCTAGGTACTGGATGTGGAGGTCCAGGGTATCCAGGCATTCCGCTCCGTAGTTTCCTGTATCCAGGTGTCGGATGTGGAAGTTCAGGGTTTACAGGTATTCCGCTTCGTAGTTCTCTGTATCTAGGTGTCGGATGTGGAAGTCCAGGGTTTCCAGGTATTCCGCTCCGTAGTTTCCTGTGTCCAGAAGTCGGATGTGGAAGTTCAGGGTGTCCAGGTATTCCGCTTCGTAGTTTTCTGTACCTAGGTGTCGGATGTGGAAGTTCAGGGTGTCCAGGTATTCCATTCCGTAGTTTCTTGTATCTAGGTGTCGGATATGGAAGTCCAGGGTGTCCAGGTATTCCGCTTCGTAGTTCTCTGTATGTAGGTGTCAGATGTGGAAGTCCAGGGTGTGCAGGTATTCCGCTCCGTAGTTTCCTGTGTCCAGGTGTCGGATGTGGAAGTTCAGGGTGTCCAGGTATTCCGCTCCGTAGTGTCTTGTATCTAGGTACTGGATGTGGAAGTCCAGGGTTTCCAGGTATTCCGCTTCGTAGTTCTCTGTATCTAGGTGTCGGATGTGGAAGTCCAGGGTGTCCAGGTATTCCGCTCCGTAGTTTCCTGTGTCCAGGTGTCGGATGTGGAAGTTCAGGGTGTCCAGGTATTCCGCTTCGTAGTTTTCTGTACCTAGTCGTCGGATGTGGAAGTTCAGGGTGTCCAGGTATTTCGCTCCGTAGTTTGTTGTATCTAGGTACTGGATGTGGAAGTCCAGGGTGTCCAGGTATTCCGCTTCGTAGTTCTCTGTATCAAGGTGTCGGATGTGGAAGTCCAGGGTGTGCAGGTATTCCGCTTCGTAGTTTCCTGTGTCCAGGTGTTGGATGTGGAAGTCCAGGGTGTCTAGGTATTCCGCTCCGTAGTTTCCTGTGTCCAGGTGTCGGATGTGGAAGATCAGGGTGTCCAGGTATTCCGCTCCGTAGTTTCTTGTATCTAGGTACTGGATGTGGAGGTCCAGGGTATCCAGGCATTCCGCTCCGTAGTTTCCTGTATCCAGGTGTCGGATGTGGAAGTTCAGGGTGTCCAGGTATTCCGCTCCGTAGTTTCTTGTATCTAGGTGTCGGATATGGAAGTCCAGGGTGTCCAGGTATTCCGCTTCGTAGTTCTCTGTATGTAGGTGTCAGATGTGGAAGTCCAGGGTGTGCAGGTATTCCGCTCCGTAGTTTCCTGTGTCCAGGTGTCGGATGTGGAAGTTCAGGGTGTCCAGGTATTCCGCTCCGTAGTGTCTTGTATCTAGGTACTGGATGTGGAAGTCCAGGGTTTCCAGGTATTCCGCTTCGTAGTTCTCTGTATCTAGGTGTCGGATGTGGATGTCCAGGGTGTCCAGGTATTGCGCTCCGTAGTTTACTGTGTCCAGGTGTTGGATGTGGAAGTCCAGGGTGTCTAGGTATTCCGCTCCGTAGTTTCCTGTGTCCAGGTGTCGGATGTGGAAGTTCAGGGTGTCCAAGTATTCCGCTCCGTAGTTTCTTGTATCTAGGTACTGGATGTGGAGGTCCAGGGTATCCAGGCATTCCGCTCCGTAGTTTCCTGTGTCCAGGTGTCGGATGTGGAAGTTCAGGGTGTCCAGGTATTCCGCTTCGTAGTTTTCTGTACCTAGGTGTCGGATGTGGAAGTTCAGGGTGTCCAGGTATTCCATTCCGTAGTTTCTTGTATCTAGGTGTCGGATATGGAAGTCCAGGGTGTCCAGGTATTCCGCTTCGTAGTTCTCTGTATGTAGGTGTCAGATGTGGAAGTCCAGGGTGTGCAGGTATTCCGCTCCGTAGTTTCCTGTGTCCAGGTGTCGGATGTGGAAGTTCAGGGTGTCCAGGTATTCCGCTCCGTAGTGTCTTGTATCTAGGTACTGGATGTGGAAGTCCAGGGTTTCCAGGTATTCCGCTTCGTAGTTCTCTGTATCTAGGTGTCGGATGTGGAAGTCCAGGGTGTCCAGGTATTCCGCTCCGTAGTTTCCTGTGTCCAGGTGTCGGATGTGGAAGTTCAGGGTGTCCAGGTATTCCGCTTCGTAGTTTTCTGTACCTAGTCGTCGGATGTGGAAGTTCAGGGTGTCCAGGTATTTCGCTCCGTAGTTTGTTGTATCTAGGTACTGGATGTGGAAGTCCAGGGTGTGCAGGTATTCCGCTTCGTAGTTTCCTGTGTCCAGGTGTTGGATGTGGAAGTCCAGGGTGTCTAGGTATTCCGCTCCGTAGTTTCCTGTGTCCAGGTGTCGGATGTGGAAGATCAGGGTGTCCAGGTATTCCGCTCCGTAGTTTCTTGTATCTAGGTACTGGATGTGGAGGTCCAGGGTATCCAGGCATTCCGCTCCGTAGTTTCCTGTATCCAGGTGTCGGATGTGGAAGTTCAGGGTGTCCAGGTATTCCGCTCCGTAGTTTCTTGTATCTAGGTGTCGGATATGGAAGTCCAGGGTGTCCAGGTATTCCGCTTCGTAGTTCTCTGTATGTAGGTGTCAGATGTGGAAGTCCAGGGTGTGCAGGTATTCCGCTCCGTAGTTTCCTGTGTCCAGGTGTCGGATGTGGAAGTTCAGGGTGTCCAGGTATTCCGCTCCGTAGTGTCTTGTATCTAGGTACTGGATGTGGAAGTCCAGGGTTTCCAGGTATTCCGCTTCGTAGTTCTCTGTATCTAGGTGTCGGATGTGGATGTCCAGGGTGTCCAGGTATTGCGCTCCGTAGTTTACTGTGTCCAGGTGTTGGATGTGGAAGTCCAGGGTGTCTAGGTATTCCGCTCCGTAGTTTCCTGTGTCCAGGTGTCGGATGTGGAAGTTCAGGGTGTCCAAGTATTCCGCTCCGTAGTTTCTTGTATCTAGGTACTGGATGTGGAGGTCCAGGGTATCCAGGCATTCCGCTCCGTAGTTTCCTGTATCCAGGTGTCGGATGTGGAAGTTCAGGGTTTACAGGTATTCCGCTTCGTAGTTCTCTGTATCTAGGTGTCGGATGTGGAAGTCCAGGGTTTCCAGGTATTCCGCTCCGTAGTTTCCTGTGTCCAGGTGTCGGATGTGGAAGTTCAGGGTGTCCAGGTATTCCGCTTCGTAGTTTTCTGTACCTAGGTGTCGGATGTGGAAGTTCAGGGTGTCCAGGTATTCCATTCCGTAGTTTCTTGTATCTAGGTGTCGGATATGGAAGTCCAGGGTGTCCAGGTATTCCGCTTCGTAGTTCTCTGTATGTAGGTGTCAGATGTGGAAGTCCAGGGTGTGCAGGTATTCCGCTCCGTAGTTTCCTGTGTCCAGGTGTCGGATGTGGAAGTTCAGGGTGTCCAGGTATTCCGCTCCGTAGTGTCTTGTATCTAGGTACTGGATGTGGAAGTTCAGGGTTTACAGGTATTCCGCTTCGTAGTTCTCTGTATCTAGGTGTCGGATGTGGAAGTCCAGGGTTTCCAGGTATTCCGCTCCGTAGTTTCCTGTGTCCAGGTGTCGGATGTGGAAGTTCAGGGTGTCCAGGTATTCCGCTTCGTAGTTTTCTGTACCTAGGTGTCGGATGTGGAAGTTCAGGGTGTCCAGGTATTCCGCTCCGTAGTTTCTTGTATCTAGGTGTCGGATATGGAAGTCCAGGGTGTCCAGGTATTCCGCTTCGTAGTTCTCTGTATGTAGGTGTCAGATGTGGAAGTCCAGGGTGTGCAGGTATTCCGCTCCGTAGTTTCCTGTGTCCAGGTGTCGGATGTGGAAGTTCAGGGTGTCCAGGTATTCCGCTCCGTAGTGTCTTGTATCTAGGTACTGGATGTGGAAGTCCAGGGTTTCCAGGTATTCCGCTTCGTAGTTCTCTGTATCTAGGTGTCGGATGTGGAAGTCCAGGGTGTCCAGGTATTCCGCTCCGTAGTTTCCTGTGTCCAGGTGTCGGATGTGGAAGTTCAGGGTGTCCAGGTATTCCGCTTCGTAGTTTTCTGTACCTAGTCGTCGGATGTGGAAGTTCAGGGTGTCCAGGTATTTCGCTCCGTAGTTTGTTGTATCTAGGTACTGGATGTGGAAGTCCAGGGTGTCCAGGTATTCCGCTTCGTAGTTCTCTGTATCAAGGTGTCGGATGTGGAAGTCCAGGGTGTGCAGGTATTCCGCTTCGTAGTTTCCTGTGTCCAGGTGTTGGATGTGGAAGTCCAGGGTGTCTAGGTATTCCGCTCCGTAGTTTCCTGTGTCCAGGTGTCGGATGTGGAAGTTCAGGGTGTCCAAGTATTCCGCTCCGTAGTTTCTTGTATCTAGGTACTGGATGTGGAGGTCCAGGGTATCCAGGCATTCCGCTCCGTAGTTTCCTGTATCCAGGTGTCGGATGTGGAAGTTCAGGGTTTACAGGTATTCCGCTTCGTAGTTCTCTGTATCTAGGTGTCGGATGTGGAAGTCCAGGGTTTCCAGGTATTCCGCTCCGTAGTTTCCTGTGTCCAGGTGTCGGATGTGGAAGTTCAGGGTGTCCAGGTATTCCGCTTCGTAGTTTTCTGTACCTAGGTGTCGGATGTGGAAGTTCAGGGTGTCCAGGTATTCCATTCCGTAGTTTCTTGTATCTAGGTGTCGGATATGGAAGTCCAGGGTGTCCAGGTATTCCGCTTCGTAGTTCTCTGTATGTAGGTGTCAGATGTGGAAGTCCAGGGTGTGCAGGTATTCCGCTCCGTAGTTTCCTGTGTCCAGGTGTCGGATGTGGAAGTTCAGGGTGTCCAGGTATTCCGCTCCGTAGTGTCTTGTATCTAGGTACTGGATGTGGAAGTCCAGGGTTTCCAGGTATTCCGCTTCGTAGTTCTCTGTATCTAGGTGTCGGATGTGGAAGTCCAGGGTGTCCAGGTATTCCGCTCCGTAGTTTCCTGTGTCCAGGTGTCGGATGTGGAAGTTCAGGGTGTCCAGGTATTCCGCTTCGTAGTTTTCTGTACCTAGTCGTCGGATGTGGAAGTTCAGGGTGTCCAGGTATTTCGCTCCGTAGTTTGTTGTATCTAGGTACTGGATGTGGAAGTCCAGGGTGTCCAGGTATTCCGCTTCGTAGTTCTCTGTATCAAGGTGTCGGATGTGGAAGTCCAGGGTGTGCAGGTATTCCGCTTCGTAGTTTCCTGTGTCCAGGTGTTGGATGTGGAAGTCCAGGGTGTCTAGGTATTCCGCTCCGTAGTTTCCTGTGTCCAGGTGTCGGATGTGGAAGTTCAGGGTGTCCAGGTATTCCGCTCCGTAGTTTCTTGTATCTAGGTACTGGATGTGGAGGTCCAGGGTATCCAGGCATTCCGCTCCGTAGTTTCCTGTATCCAGGTGTCGGATGTGGAAGTTCAGGGTGTCCAGGTATTCCGCTCCGTAGTTTCTTGTATCTAGGTGTCGGATATGGAAGTCCAGGGTGTCCAGGTATTCCGCTTCGTAGTTCTCTGTATGTAGGTGTCAGATGTGGAAGTCCAGGGTGTGCAGGTATTCCGCTCCGTAGTTTCCTGTGTCCAGGTGTCGGATGTGGAAGTTCAGGGTGTCCAGGTATTCCGCTCCGTAGTGTCTTGTATCTAGGTACTGGATGTGGAAGTCCAGGGTTTCCAGGTATTCCGCTTCGTAGTTCTCTGTATCTAGGTGTCGGATGTGGATATCCAGGGTGTCCAGGTATTGCGCTCCGTAGTTTACTGTGTCCAGGTGTTGGATGTGGAAGTCCAGGGTGTCTAGGTATTCCGCTCCGTAGTTTCCTGTGTCCAGGTGTCGGATGTGGAAGTTCAGGGTGTCCAAGTATTCCGCTCCGTAGTTTCTTGTATCTAGGTACTGGATGTGGAGGTCCAGGGTATCCAGGCATTCCGCTCCGTAGTTTCCTGTATCCAGGTGTCGGATGTGGAAGTTCAGGGTTTACAGGTATTCCGCTTCGTAGTTCTCTGTATCTAGGTGTCGGATGTGGAAGTCCAGGGTTTCCAGGTATTCCGCTCCGTAGTTTCCTGTGTCCAGGTGTCGGATGTGGAAGTTCAGGGTGTCCAGGTATTCCGCTTCGTAGTTTTCTGTACCTAGGTGTCGGATGTGGAAGTTCAGGGTGTCCAGGTATTCCATTCCGTAGTTTCTTGTATCTAGGTGTCGGATATGGAAGTGCAGGGTGTCCAGGTATTCCGCTTCGTAGTTCTCTGTATGTAGGTGTCAGATGTGGAAGTCCAGGGTGTGCAGGTATTCCGCTCCGTAGTTTCCTGTGTCCAGGTGTCGGATGTGGAAGTTCAGGGTGTCCAGGTATTCCGCTCCGTAGTGTCTTGTATCTAGGTACTGGATGTGGAAGTCCAGGGTTTCCAGGTATTCCGCTTCGTAGTTCTCTGTATCTAGGTGTCGGATGTGGAAGTCCAGGGTGTCCAGGTATTCCGCTCCGTAGTTTCCTGTGTCCAGGTGTCGGATGTGGAAGTTCAGGGTGTCCAGGTATTCCGCTTCGTAGTTTTCTGTACCTAGTCGTCGGATGTGGAAGTTCAGGGTGTCCAGGTATTTCGCTCCGTAGTTTGTTGTATCTAGGTACTGGATGTGGAAGTCCAGGGTGTCCAGGTATTCCGCTTCGTAGTTCTCTGTATCAAGGTGTCGGATGTGGAAGTCCAGGGTGTGCAGGTATTCCGCTTCGTAGTTTCCTGTGTCCAGGTGTTGGATGTGGAAGTCCAGGGTGTCTAGGTATTCCGCTCCGTAGTTTCCTGTGTCCAGGTGTCGGATGTGGAAGTTCAGGGTGTCCAGGTATTCCGCTCCGTAGTTTCTTGTATCTAGGTACTGGATGTGGAGGTCCAGGGTGTCCAGGTATTCCGCTTCGTAGTTCTCTGTATGTAGGTGTCAGATGTGGAAGTCCAGGGTGTGCAGGTATTCCGCTCCGTAGTTTCCTGTGTCCAGGTGTCGGATGTGGAAGTTCAGGGTGTCCAGGTATTCCGCTCCGTAGTGTCTTGTATCTAGGTACTGGATGTGGAAGTCCAGGGTTTCCAGGTATTCCGCTTCGTAGTTCTCTGTATCTAGGTGTCGGATGTGGAAGTCCAGGGTGTCCAGGTATTCCGCTCCGTAGTTTCCTGTGTCCAGGTGTCGGATGTGGAAGTTCAGGGTGTCCAGGTATTCCGCTTCGTAGTTTTCTGTACCTAGTCGTCGGATGTGGAAGTTCAGGGTGTCCAGGTATTTCGCTCCGTAGTTTGTTGTATCTAGGTACTGGATGTGGAAGTCCAGGGTGTCCAGGTATTCCGCTTCGTAGTTCTCTGTATCTAGGTGTCGGATGTGGAAGTCCAGGGTGTGCAGGTATTCCGCTTCGTAGTTTCCTGTGTCCAGGTACTGGATGTGGAGGTCCAGGGTATCCAGGCATTCCGCTCCGTAGTTTCCTGTATCCAGGTGTCGGATGTGGAAGTTCAGGGTGTCCAGGTATTCCGCTTCGTAGTTTCCTGTGTCCAGGTGTCGGATGTGGAAGTTCAGGGTGTCCAGGTATTCCGCTTCGTAGTTTTCTGTACCTAGGTGTCGGATGTGGAAGTCCAGGGTGTCCAGGTATTCCGCTTCGTAGTTTTCTGTACCTAGGTGTCGGATGTGGAAGTTCAGGGTGTCCAGGTATTCCGCTTCGTAGTTCTCTGTATCTAGGTGTCGGATGTGGAAGTCCAGGGTGTGCAGGTATTCCGCTTCGTAGTTTCCTGTGTCCAGGTGTTGGATGTGGAAGTCCAGGGTGTCTAGGTATTCCGCTCCGTAGTTTCCTGTGTCCAGGTGTCGGATGTGGAAGTTCAGGGTGTCTAGGTATTCGCGCTTCGTAGTTTTCTGTACCTAGGTGTCGGATGTGGAAGTTCAGGGTGTCCAGGTATTCCGCTCCGTAGTTTCTTGTATCTAGGTACTGGATGTGGAAGTCCAGAGTGTCCAGGTATTCCGCTTCGTAGTTCTCTGTATCTAGGTGTCGGATGTGGAAATCCAGGGTGTGCAGGTATTCCGCTTCGTAGTTTCCTGTGTCCAGGTGTTGGATGTGGAAGTACAGGGTGTCTAGGTATTCCGCTCCGTAGTTTCCTGTGTCCAGGTGTCGGATGTGGAAGTTCAGGGTGTCCAGGTATTCCGCTCCGTAGTTTCTTGTATCTAGGTACTGGATGTGGAGGTCCAGGGTATCCAGGCATTCCGCTCCGTAGTTTCCTGTATCCAGGTGTCGGATGTGGAAGTTCAGGGTTTACAGGTATTCCGCTTCGTAGTTCTCTGTATCTAGGTGTCGGATGTGGAAGTCCAGGGTTTCCAGGTATTCCGCTCCGTAGTTTCCTGTGTCCAGGTGTCGGATGTGGAAGTTCAGGGTGTCCAGGTATTCCGCTTCGTAGTTTTCTGTACCTAGGTGTCGGATGTGGAAGTTCAGGGTGTCCAGGTATTCCGCTCCGTAGTTTCTTGTATCTAGGTGTCGGATATGGAAGTCCAGGGTGTCCAGGTATTCCGCTTCGTAGTTCTCTGTATCTAGGTGTCGGATGTGGAAGTCCAGGGTGTGCAGGTATTCCGCTCCGTAGTTTCCTGTGTCCAGGTGTCGGATGTGGAAGTTCAGGGTGTCCAGGTATTCCGCTCCGTAGTGTCTTGTATCTAGGTACTGGATGTGGAAGTCCAGGGTTTCCAGGTATTCCGCTTCGTAGTTCTCTGTATCTAGGTGTCGGATGTGGAAGTCCTGGGTGTCCAGGTATTCCGCTCCGTAGTTTCCTGTGTCCAGGTGTCGGATGTGGAAGTTCAGGGTGTCCAGGTATTCAGCTTCGTAGTTTTCTGTACCTAGGTGTCGGATGTGGAAGTTCAGGGTGTCCAGGTATTTCGCTCCGTAGTTTCTTGTATCTAGGTACTGGATGTGGAAGTCCAGGGTGTCCAGGTATTCCGCTTCGTAGTTCTCTGTATCTAGGTGTCGGATGTGGAAGTCCAGGGTGTGCAGGTATTCCGCTTCGTAGTTTCCTGTGTCCAGGTGTTGGATGTGGAAGTCCAGGGTGTCTAGGTATTCTGCTCCGTAGTTTCCTGTGTCCAGGTGTCGGATGTGGAAGTTCAGGGTGTCCAGGTATTCCGCTCCGTAGTTTCTTGTATCTAGGTACTGGATGTGGAAGTCCAGGGTGTCCAGGTATTCCGCTTCGTAGTTCTCTGTATCTAGGTGTCGGATGTGGAAGTCCAGGGTGTGCAGGTATTCCGCTTCGTAGTTTCCTGTGTCCAGGTGTCGGATGTGGAAGTTCAGGGTATCCAGGTATTCCGCTTCGTAGTTTCCTGTGTCCAGGTGTCGGATGTGGAAGTTCAGGGTGTCCAGGTATTCAGCTTCGTAGTTTTCTGTACCTAGGTGTCGGATGTGGAAGTTCAGGGTGTCCAGGTATTTCGCTCCGTAGTTTCTTGTATCTAGGTACTGGATGTGGAAGTCCAGGGTGTCCAGGTATTCCGATTCGTAGTTCTCTGTATCTAGGTGTCGGATGTGGAAGTCCAGGGTGTGCAGGTATTCCGCTTCGTAGTTTCCTGTGTCCAGGTGTTGGATGTGGAAGTCCAGGGTGTCTAGGTATTCCGCTCCGTAGTTTCCTGTGTCCAGGTGTCGGATGTGGAAGTTCAGGGTGTCCAGGTATTCCGCTCCGTAGTTTCTTGTATCTAGGTACTGGATGTGGAAGTCCAGGGTGTCCAGGTATTCCGCTTCGTAGTTCTCTGTATCTAGGTGTCGGATGTGGAAGTCCAGGGTGTGCAGGTATTCCGCTTCGTAGTTTCCTGTGTCCAGGTGTCGGATGTGGAAGTTCAGGGTATCCAGGTATTCCGCTTCGTAGTTTCCTGTGTCCAGGTGTTGGATGTGGAAGTCCAGGGAGTCCAGGTATTCCGCTCCGTAGTTTCCTGTGTCTAGGTGTTGGATGTGGAAGTCCAGGGTGTCTAGGTATTCCACTCCGTAGTTTCCTGTGTCCAGGTGTCGGATGTGGAAGTTCAGGGTGTCCAGGTATTCCGCTCCGTAGTTTCTTGTATCTAGGTACTGGATGTGGAGGTCCAGGGTGTCCAGGTATTCCGCTCCGTAGTTTCCTGTGTCTAGGTGTTGGATGTGGAAGTTCAGGGTGTCCAGGTATTCCGC
Organism: Cephus spinipes; assembly: GCA_963971525.1. Lineage (NCBI taxonomy): Eukaryota > Metazoa > Arthropoda > Insecta > Hymenoptera > Cephidae > Cephus > Cephus spinipes. The sequence goes on from OZ020573.1 coordinate 22,636,402, forward strand.
TCCGTAGTGTCTTGTATCTAGGTACTGGATGTGGAAGTCCAGGGTTTACAGGTATTCCGCTTCGTAGATCTCTATATCTAGGTGTCGGATGTGGAAGTCCAGGGTTTCCAGGTATTCCGCTCCGTAGTTTCCTGTGTCCAGGTGTCGGATGTGGAAGTTCAGGGTGTCCAGGTATTCCGCTTCGTAGTTTTCTGTATCTAGGTGTCGGATGTGGAAGTTCAGGGTGTCCAGGTATTCCGCTCCGTAGTTTCTTGTATCTAGGTACTGGATGTGGAAGTCCAGGGTGTCCAGGTATTCCGATTCGTAGTTCTCTGTATCTAGGTGTCGGATGTGGAAGTCCAGGGTGTGCAGGTATTCCGCTTCGTAGTTTCCTGTGTCCAGGTGTTGGATGTGGAAGTCCAGGGTGTCTAGGTATTCCGCTCCGTAGTTTCCTGTGTCCAGGTGTCGGATGTGGAAGTTCAGGGTGTCCAGGTATTCCGCTCCGTAGTTTCTTGTATCTAGGTACTGGATGTGGAAGTCCAGGGTGTCCAGGTATTCCGCTTCGTAGTTCTCTGTATCTAGGTGTCGGATGTGGAAGTCCAGGGTGTGCAGGTATTCCGCTTCGTAGTTTCCTGTGTCCAGGTGTCGGATGTGGAAGTTCAGGGTATCCAGGTATTCCGCTTCGTAGTTTCCTGTGTCCAGGTGTTGGATGTGGAAGTCCAGGGAGTCCAGGTATTCCGCTCCGTAGTTTCCTGTGTCTAGGTGTTGGATGTGGAAGTCCAGGGTGTCTAGGTATTCCACTCCGTAGTTTCCTGTGTCCAGGTGTCGGATGTGGAAGTTCAGGGTGTCCAGGTATTCCGCTCCGTAGTTTCTTGTATCTAGGTACTGGATGTGGAGGTCCAGGGTGTCCAGGTATTCCGCTCCGTAGTTTCCTGTGTCTAGGTGTTGGATGTGGAAGTTCAGGGTGTCCAGGTATTCCGCTCCGTAGTGTCTTGTATCTAGGTACTGGATGTGGAAGTCCAGGGTTTACAGGTATTCCGCTTCGTAGATCTCTATATCTAGGTGTCGGATGTGGAAGTCCAGGGTTTCCAGGTATTCCGCTCCGTAGTTTCCTGTGTCCAGGTGTCGGATGTGGAAGTTCAGGGTGTCCAGGTATTCCGCTTCGTAGTTTTCTGTATCTAGGTGTCGGATGTGGAAGTTCAGGGTGTCCAGGTATTCCGCTCCGTAGTTTCTTGTATCTAGGTACTGGATGTGGAAGTCCAGGGTGTCCAGGTATTCCGCTTCGTAGTTCTCTGTATCTAGGTGTCGGATGTGGAAGTCCAGGGTGTGCAGGTATTCCGCTTCGTAGTTTCCTGTGTCCAGGTGTCGGATGTGGAAGTTCAGGGTGTCCAGGTATTCCGCTCCGTAGTTTCTTGTATCTAGGTACTGGATGTGGAGGTCCAGGGTATCCAGGCATTCCGCTCCGTAGTTTCCTGTATCCAGGTGTCGGATGTGGAAGTTCAGGGTTTACAGGTATTCTGCTTCGTAGTTCTCTGTATCTAGGTGTCGGATGTGGAAGTCCTGGGTGTCCAGGTATTCCGCTCCGTAGTTTCCTGTGTCCAGGTGTCGGATGTGGAAGTTCGGGTTGTCCAGGTATTCCGCTTCGTAGTTTTCTGTACCTAGGTGTCGGATGTGGAAGTTCAGGGTGTCCAGGTATTCCGCTCCGTAGTTTCTTGTATCTAGGTGTCGGATATGGAAGTCCAGGGTGTCCAGGTATTCCGCTTCGTAGTTCTCTGTATCTAGGCGTCGAATGTGGAAGTCCAGGGTGTGCAGGTATTCCGCTCCGTAGTTTCCTGTGTCCAGGTGTCGGATGTGGAAGTTCAGGGTGTCCAGGTATTCCGCTCCGTAGTGTCTTGTATCTAGGTACTGGATGTGGAAGTCCAGGGTTTCCAGGTATTCCGCTTCGTAGTTCTCTGTATCTAGTTGTCGGATGTGGAAGTCCAGGGTGTCCAGGTATTCCGCTCCGTAGTTTCCTGTGTCCAGGTGTCGGATGTGGAAGTTCAGGGTATCCAGGTATTCCGCTTCGTAGTTTCCTGTGTCCAGATGTTGGATGTGGAAGTCCAGGGAGTCCAGGTATTCCGCTCCGTAGTTTCCTGTGTCTAGGTGTTGGATGTGGAATTCCAGGGTGTCTAGGTATTCCACTCCGTAGTTTCCTGTGTCCAGGTGTCGGATGTGGAAGTTCAGGGTGTCCAGGTATTCCGCTCCGTAGTTTCTTGTATCTAGGTACTGGATGTGGAGGTCCAGGGTGTCCAGGTATTCCGCTCCGTAGTTTCCTGTGTCTAGGTGTTGGATGTGGAAGTTCAGGGTGTCCAGGTATTCCGCTCCGTAGTGTCTTGTATCTAGGTACTGGATATGGAAGTCCAGGGTTTACAGGTATTCCGCTTCGTAGATCTCTATATCTAGGTGTCGGATGTGGAAGTTCAGGGTGTCCAGGTATTCCGCTCCGTAGTTTCTTGTATCTAGGTGTCGGATATGGAAGTCCAGGGTGTCCAGGTATTCCGCTTCGTAGTTCTCTGTATCTAGGTGTCGGATGTGGAAGTCCAGGGTGTGCAGGTATTCCGCTCCGTAGTTTCCTGTGTCCAGGTGTCGGATGTGGAAGTTCAGGGTGTCCAGGTATTCCGCTCCGTAGTTCTCTGTATCTAGGTGTCGGATGTGGAAGTCCTGGGTGTCCAGGTATTCCGCTCCGTAGTTTCCTGTGTCCAGGTGTCGGATGTGGAATTTCAGGGTGTCCAGGTATTCCGCTTCGTAGTTTTCTGTATCTAGGTGTCGGATGTGGAAGTTCAGGGTGTCCAGGTATTCCGCTCCGTAGTTTCTTGTATCTAGGTACTGGATGTGGAAGTCCAGGGTGTCCAGGTATTCCGCTTCGTAGTTCTCTGTATCTAGGTGTCGGATGTGGAAGTCCAGGGTGTGCAGGTATTCCGCTTCGTAGTTTCCTGTGTCCAGGTGTCGGATGTGGAAGTTCAGGGTGTCCAGGTATTCCGCTCCGTAGTTTCTTGTATCTAGGTACTGGATGTGGAGGTCCAGGGTATCCAGGCATTCCGCTCCGTAGTTTCCTGTATCCAGGTGTCGGATGTGGAAGTTCAGGGTTTACAGGTATTCTGCTTCGTAGTTCTCTGTATCTAGGTGTCGGATGTGGAAGTGCAGGGTTTCCAGGTATTCCGCTCCGTAGTTTCCTGTGTCCAGGTGTCGGATGTGGAAGTTCGGGTTGTCCAGGTATTCCGCTTCGTAGTTTTCTGTACCTAGGTGTCGGATGTGGAAGTTCAGGGTGTCCAGGTATTCCGCTCCGTAGTTTCTTGTATCTAGGTGTCGGATATGGAAGTCCAGGGTGTCCAGGTATTCCGCTTCGTAGTTCTCTGTATCTAGGCGTCGAATGTGGAAGTCCAGGGTGTGCAGGTATTCCGCTCCCTAGTTTCCTGTGTCCAGGTGTCGGATGTGGAAGTTCAGGGTGTCCAGGTATTCCGCTCCGTAGTGTCTTGTATCTAGGTACTGGATGTGGAAGTCCAGGGTTTCCAGGTATTCCGCTTCGTAGTTCTCTGTATCTAGTTGTCGGATGTGGAAGTCCAGGGTGTCCAGGTATTCCGCTCCGTAGTTTCCTGTGTCCAGGTGTCGGATGTGGAAGTTCAGGGTGTCCAGGTATTCCGCTTCGTAGTTTTCTGTACCTAGGTGTCGGATATGGAAGTCCAGGGTGTCCAGGTATTCCGCTTCGTAGTTCTCTGTATCTAGGTGTCGGATGTGGAAGTCCAGGGTGTCCAGGTATTCCGCTCCGTAGTTTCCTGTGTCCAGGTGTCGGATGTGGAAGTTCAGGGTATCCAGGTATTCCGCTTCGTAGTTTCCTGTGTCCAGATGTTGGATGTGGAAGTCCAGGGAGTCCAGGTATTCCGCTCCGTAGTTTCCTGTGTCTAGGTGTTGGATGTGGAATTCCAGGGTGTCTAGGTATTCCACTCCGTAGTTTTCTGTGTCCAGGTGTCGGATGTGGAAGTTCAGGGTGTCCAGGTATTCCGCTCCGTAGTTTCTTGTATCTAGGTACTGGATGTGGAGGTCCAGGGTGTCCAGGTATTCCGCTCCGTAGTTTCCTGTGTCTAGGTGTTGGATGTGGAAGTTCAGGGTGTCCAGGTATTCCGCTCCGTAGTGTCTTGTATCTAGGTACTGGATATGGAAGTCCAGGGTTTACAGGTATTCCGCTTCGTAGATCTCTATATCTAGGTGTCGGATGTGGAAGTTCAGGGTGTCCAGGTATTCCGCTCCGTAGTTTCTTGTATCTAGGTGTCGGATATGGAAGTCCAGGGTGTCCAGGTATTCCGCTTCGTAGTTCTCTGTATCTAGGTGTCGGATGTGGAAGTCCAGGGTGTGCAGGTATTCCGCTCCGTAGTTTCCTGTGTCCAGGTGTCGGATGTGGAAGTTCAGGGTGTCCAGGTATTCCGCTCCGTAGTGTCTTGTATCTAGGTACTGGATGTGGAAGTCCAGGGTTTCCAGGTATTCCGCTTCGTAGTTCTCTGTATCTAGTTGTCGGATGTGGAAGTCCAGGGTGTCCAGGTATTCCGCTCCGTAGTTTCCTGTGTCCAGGTGTCGGATGTGGAAGTTCAGGGTATCCAGGTATTCCGCTTCGTAGTTTCCTGTGTCCAGATGTTGGATGTGGAAGTCCAGGGAGTCCAGGTATTCCGCTCCGTAGTTTCCTGTGTCTAGGTGTTGGATGTGGAATTCCAGGGTGTCTAGGTATTCCACTCCGTAGTTTCCTGTGTCCAGGTGTCGGATGTGGAAGTTCAGGGTGTCCAGGTATTCCGCTCCGTAGTTTCTTGTATCTAGGTACTGGATGTGGAGGTCCAGGGTGTCCAGGTATTCCGCTCCGTAGTTTCCTGTGTCTAGGTGTTGGATGTGGAAGTTCAGGGTGTCCAGGTATTCCGCTCCGTAGTGTCTTGTATCTAGGTACTGGATATGGAAGTCCAGGGTTTACAGGTATTCCGCTTCGTAGATCTCTATATCTAGGTGTCGGATGTGGAAGTTCAGGGTGTCCAGGTATTCCGCTCCGTAGTTTCTTGTATCTAGGTGTCGGATATGGAAGTCCAGGGTGTCCAGGTATTCCGCTTCGTAGTTCTCTGTATCTAGGTGTCGGATGTGGAAGTCCAGGGTGTGCAGGTATTCCGCTCCGTAGTTTCCTGTGTCCAGGTGTCGGATGTGGAAGTTCAGGGTGTCCAGGTATTCCGCTCCGTAGTTCTCTGTATCTAGGTGTCGGATGTGGAAGTCCTGGGTGTCCAGGTATTCCGCTCCGTAGTTTCCTGTGTCCAGGTGTCGGATGTGGAATTTCAGGGTGTCCAGGTATTCCGCTTCGTAGTTTTCTGTATCTAGGTGTCGGATGTGGAAGTTCAGGGTGTCCAGGTATTCCGCTCCGTAGTTTCTTGTATCTAGGTACTGGATGTGGAAGTCCAGGGTGTCCAGGTATTCCGCTTCGTAGTTCTCTGTATCTAGGTGTCGGATGTGGAAGTCCAGGGTGTGCAGGTATTCCGCTTCGTAGTTTCCTGTGTCCAGGTGTCGGATGTGGAAGTTCAGGGTGTCCAGGTATTCCGCTCCGTAGTTTCTTGTATCTAGGTACTGGATGTGGAGGTCCAGGGTATCCAGGCATTCCGCTCCGTAGTTTCCTGTATCCAGGTGTCGGATGTGGAAGTTCAGGGTTTACAGGTATTCTGCTTCGTAGTTCTCTGTATCTAGGTGTCGGATGTGGAAGTGCAGGGTTTCCAGGTATTCCGCTCCGTAGTTTCCTGTGTCCAGGTGTCGGATGTGGAAGTTCGGGTTGTCCAGGTATTCCGCTTCGTAGTTTTCTGTACCTAGGTGTCGGATGTGGAAGTTCAGGGTGTCCAGGTATTCCGCTCCGTAGTTTCTTGTATCTAGGTGTCGGATATGGAAGTCCAGGGTGTCCAGGTATTCCGCTTCGTAGTTCTCTGTATCTAGGCGTCGAATGTGGAAGTCCAGGGTGTGCAGGTATTCCGCTCCCTAGTTTCCTGTGTCCAGGTGTCGGATGTGGAAGTTCAGGGTGTCCAGGTATTCCGCTCCGTAGTGTCTTGTATCTAGGTACTGGATGTGGAAGTCCAGGGTTTCCAGGTATTCCGCTTCGTAGTTCTCTGTATCTAGTTGTCGGATGTGGAAGTCCAGGGTGTCCAGGTATTCCGCTCCGTAGTTTCCTGTGTCCAGGTGTCGGATGTGGAAGTTCAGGGTGTCCAGGTATTCCGCTTCGTAGTTTTCTGTACCTAGGTGTCGGATATGGAAGTCCAGGGTGTCCAGGTATTCCGCTTCGTAGTTCTCTGTATCTAGGTGTCGGATGTGGAAGTCCAGGGTGTCCAGGTATTCCGCTCCGTAGTTTCCTGTGTCCAGGTGTCGGATGTGGAAGTTCAGGGTATCCAGGTATTCCGCTTCGTAGTTTCCTGTGTCCAGATGTTGGATGTGGAAGTCCAGGGAGTCCAGGTATTCCGCTCCGTAGTTTCCTGTGTCTAGGTGTTGGATGTGGAATTCCAGGGTGTCTAGGTATTCCACTCCGTAGTTTTCTGTGTCCAGGTGTCGGATGTGGAAGTTCAGGGTGTCCAGGTATTCCGCTCCGTAGTTTCTTGTATCTAGGTACTGGATGTGGAGGTCCAGGGTGTCCAGGTATTCCGCTCCGTAGTTTCCTGTGTCTAGGTGTTGGATGTGGAAGTTCAGGGTGTCCAGGTATTCCGCTCCGTAGTGTCTTGTATCTAGGTACTGGATATGGAAGTCCAGGGTTTACAGGTATTCCGCTTCGTAGATCTCTATATCTAGGTGTCGGATGTGGAAGTTCAGGGTGTCCAGGTATTCCGCTCCGTAGTTTCTTGTATCTAGGTGTCGGATATGGAAGTCCAGGGTGTCCAGGTATTCCGCTTCGTAGTTCTCTGTATCTAGGTGTCGGATGTGGAAGTCCAGGGTGTGCAGGTATTCCGCTCCGTAGTTTCCTGTGTCCAGGTGTCGGATGTGGAAGTTCAGGGTGTCCAGGTATTCCGCTCCGTAGTTCTCTGTATCTAGGTGTCGGATGTGGAAGTCCTGTGTGTCCAGGTATTCCGCTCCGTAGTTTCCTGTGTCCAGGTGTCGGATGTGGAAGTTCAGGGTGTCCAGGTATTCAGCTTCGTAGTTTTCTGTACCTAGGTGTCGGATGTGGAAGTTCAGGGTGTCCAGGTATTTCGCTCCGTAGTTTCTTGTATCTAGGTGTCGGATATGGAAGTCCAGGGTGTCCAGGTATTCCGCTTCGTAGTTCTCTGTATCTAGGTGTCGGATGTGGAAGTCCAGGGTGTGCAGGTATTCCGCTCCGTAGTTTCCTGTGTCCAGGTGTCGGATGTGGAAGTTCAGGGTGTCCAGGTATTCCGCTCCGTAGTTCTCTTTATCTAGGTGTCGGATGTGGAAGTCCTGGGTGTCCAGGTATTCCGCTCCGTAGTTTCCTGTGTCCAGGTGTCGGATGTGGAAGTTCAGGGTGTCCAGGTATTCAGCTTCGTAGTTTTCTGTACCTAGGTGTCGGATGTGGAAGTTCAGGGTGTCCAGGTATTCCGCTCCGTAGTTTCCTGTGTCCAGGTGTCGGATGTGGAAGTTCAGGGTGTCCAGGTATTCCGCTCCGTAGTTTCTTGTATCTAGGTACTGGATGTGGAGGTCCAGGGTATCCAGGCATTCCGCTCCGTAGTTTCCTGTATCCAGGTGTCGGATGTGGAAGTTCAGGGTGTCCAGGTATTCCTCTTCGTAGCTCTCTGTATTTATGTACTGGATGTGGAAGTCCAGGGTGTTCAGGTATTCCGCTCCGCAGTTTCCTGTGTCCAGGTGTCGGATGTGGAAGTTCAGGGTGTCCAGGTATTCCGCTTCGTAGTTTTCTGTACCTAGGTGTCGGATGTGGAAGTCCAGGGTGTCCAGGTATTCCGCTTCGTAGTTCTCTGTATCTAAGTGTCGGATGTGGAAGTCCAGGGTGTGCAGGTATTCCGCTTCGTAGTTTCCTGTGTCCAGGTGTCGGATGTGGAAGTTCAGGGTGTCCAGGTATTCCGCTTCGTAGTTTTCTGTACCTAGGTGTCGGATGTGGAAGTCCAGGGTGTCCAGGTATTCCGCTTCGTAGTTCTCTGTATCTAAGTGTCGGATGTGGAAGTCCAGGGTGTGCAGGTATTCCGCTTCGTAGTTCTCTGTATCTAGGTGTCGGATTTGGAAGTCCAGGGTGTGCAGGTATTCCGCTCCGTAGTTTCCTGTGTCCAGGTGTCGGATGTGGAAGTTCAGGGTGTCCAGGTATTCCGCTTCGTAGTTTTCTGTACCTAGGTGTCGGATATGGAAGTCCAGGGTGTCCAGGTATTCCGCTTCGTAGTTCTCTGTATCTAGGTGTCGGATGTGGAAGTCCAGGGTGTCCAGGTATTCCGCTCCGTAGTTTCCTGTGTCCAGGTGTCGGATGTGGAAGTTCAGGGTATCCAGGTATTCCGCTTCGTAGTTTCCTGTGTCCAGATGTTGGATGTGGAAGTCCAGGGAGTCCAGGTATTCCGCTCCGTAGTTTCCTGTGTCTAGGTGTCGGATGTGGAAGTTCAGGGTTTACAGGTATTCTGCTTCGTAGTTCTCTGTATCTAGGTGTCGGATGTGGAAGTGCAGGGTTTCCAGGTATTCCGCTCCGTAGTTTCCTGTGTCCAGGTGTCGGATGTGGAAGTTCGGGTTGTCCAGGTATTCCGCTTCGTAGTTTTCTGTACCTAGGTGTCGGATGTGGAAATTCAGGGTGTCCAGGTATTCCGCTCCGTAGTTTCTTGTATCTAGGTGTCGGATATGGAAGTCCAGGGTGTCCAGGTATTCCGCTTCGTAGTTCTCTGTATCTAGGCGTCGAATGTGGAAGTCCAGGGTGTGCAGGTATTCCGCTCCGTAGTTTCCTGTGTCCAGGTGTCGGATGTGGAAGTTCAGGGTGTCCAGGTATTCCGCTCCGTAGTGTCTTGTATCTAGGTACTGGATGTGGAAGTCCAGGGTTTCCAGGTATTCCGCTTCGTAGTTCTCTGTATCTAGGTGTCGGATGTGGAAGTCCAGGGTGTGCAGGTATTCCGCTTCGTAGTTTCCTGTGTCCAGGTGTTGGATGTGGAAGTCCAGGGTGTCTAGGTATTCCGCTCCGTAGTTTCCTGTGTCCAGGTGTCGGATGTGGAAGTTCAGGGTGTCCAGGTATTCCGCTCCGTAGTTTCTTGTATCTAGGTACTGGATGTGGAAGTCCAGGGTGTCCAGGTATTCCGCTTCGTAGTTCTCTGTATCTAGGTGTCGGATGTGGAAGTCCAGGGTGTGCAGGTATTCCGCTCCGTAGTTTCCTGTGTCCAGGTGTCGGATGTGGAAGTTCAGGGTGTCCAGGTATTCCGCTCCGTAGTTCTCTGTATCTAGGTGTCGGATGTGGAAGTCCTGGGTGTCCAGGTATTCCGCTCCGTAGTTTCCTGTGTCCAGGTGTCGGATGTGGAAGTTCAGGGTGTCCAGGTATTCAGCTTCGTAGTTTTCTGTACCTAGGTGTCGGATGTGGAAGTTCAGGGTGTCCAGGTATTTCGCTCCGTAGTTTCTTGTATCTAGGTACTGGATGTGGAAGTCCAGGGTGTCCAGGTATTCCGCTTCGTAGTTCTCTGTATCTAGGTGTCGGATGTGGAAGTCCAGGGTGTGCAGGTATTCCGCTTCGTAGTTTCCTGTGTCCAGGTGTTGGATGTGGAAGTCCAGGGTGTCTAGGTATTCCGCTCCGTAGTTTCCTGTGTCCAGGTGTCGGATGTGGAAGTTCAGGGTGTCCAGGTATTCCGCTCCGTAGTTTCTTGTATCTAGGTACTGGATGTGGAGGTCCAGGGTATCCAGGCATTCCGCTCCGTAGTTTCCTGTATCCAGGTGTCGGATGTGGAAGTTCAGGGTGTCCAGGTATTCCTTTTCGTAGCTCTCTGTATTTATGTACTGGATGTGGAAGTCCAGGGTGTTCAGGTATTCCGCTCCGCAGTTTCCTGTGTCCAGGTGTCGGATGTGGAAGTTCAGGGTGTCCAGGTATTCCGCTTCGTAGTTTTCTGTACCTAGGTGTCGGATGTGGAAGTCCAGGGTGTCCAGGTATTCCGCTTCGTAGTTCTCTGTATCTAAGTGTCGGATGTGGAAGTCCAGGGTGTGCAGGTATTCCGCTTCGTAGTTTCCTGTGTCCAGGTGTCGGATGTGGAAGTTCAGGGTGTCCAGGTATTCCGCTCCGTAGTTTCTTGTATCTAGGTACTGGATGTGGAGGTCCAGGGTATCCAGGCATTCCGCTCCGTAGTTTCCTGTATCCAGGTGTCGGATGTGGAAGTTCAGGGTGTCCAGGTATTCCTTTTCGTAGCTCTCTGTATTTATGTACTGGATGTGGAAGTCCAGGGTGTTCAGGTATTCCGCTCCGCAGTTTCCTGTGTCCAGGTGTCGGATGTGGAAGTTCAGGGTGTCCAGGTATTCCGCTTCGTAGTTTTCTGTACCTAGGTGTCGGATGTGGAAGTCCAGGGTGTCCAGGTATTCCGCTTCGTAGTTCTCTGTATCTAAGTGTCGGATGTGGAAGTCCAGGGTGTGCAGGTATTCCGCTTCGTAGTTTCCTGTGTCCAGGTGTCGGATGTGGAAGTTCAGGGTGTCCAGGTATTCCGCTTCGTAGTTTTCTGTACCTAGGTGTCGGATGTGGAAGTCCAGGGTGTCCAGGTATTCCGCTTCGTAGTTCTCTGTATCTAAGTGTCGGATGTGGAAGTCCAGGGTGTGCAGGTATTCCGCTTCGTAGTTCTCTGTATCTAGGTGTCGGATGTGGAAGTCCAGGGTGTGCAGGTATTCCGCTCCGTAGTTTCCTGTGTCCAGGTGTCGGATGTGGAAGTTCAGGGTGTCCAGGTATTCCGCTTCGTAGTTTTCTGTACCTAGGTGTCGGATATGGAAGTCCAGGGTGTCCAGGTATTCCGCTTCGTAGTTCTCTGTATCTAGGTGTCGGATGTGGAAGTCCAGGGTGTCCAGGTATTCCGCTCCGTAGTTTCCTGTGTCCAGGTGTCGGATGTGGAAGTTCAGGGTATCCAGGTATTCCGCTTCGTAGTTTCCTGTGTCCAGATGTTGGATGTGGAAGTCCAGGGAGTCCAGGTATTCCGCTCCGTAGTTTCCTGTGTCTAGGTGTCGGATGTGGAAGTTCAGGGTTTACAGGTATTCTGCTTCGTAGTTCTCTGTATCTAGGTGTCGGATGTGGAAGTGCAGGGTTTCCAGGTATTCCGCTCCGTAGTTTCCTGTGTCCAGGTGTCGGATGTGGAAGTTCGGGTTGTCCAGGTATTCCGCTTCGTAGTTTTCTGTACCTAGGTGTCGGATGTGGAAGTTCAGGGTGTCCAGGTATTCCGCTCCGTAGTTTCTTGTATCTAGGTGTCGGATATGGAAGTCCAGGGTGTCCAGGTATTCCGCTTCGTAGTTCTCTGTATCTAGGCGTCGAATGTGGAAGTCCAGGGTGTGCAGGTATTCCGCTCCGTAGTTTCCTGTGTCCAGGTGTCGGATGTGGAAGTTCAGGGTGTCCAGGTATTCCGCTCCGTAGTGTCTTGTATCTAGGTACTGGATGTGGAAGTCCAGGGTTTCCAGGTATTCCGCTTCGTAGTTCTCTGTATCTAGGTGTCGGATGTGGAAGTTCAGGGTATCCAGGTATTCCGCTTCGTAGTTTCCTGTGTCCAGGTGTTGGATGTGGAAGTCCAGGGAGTCCAGGTATTCCGCTCCGTAGTTTACTGTGTCTAGGTGTTGGATGTGGAAGTCCAGGGTGTCTAGGTATTCCACTCCGTAGTTTCCTGTGTCCAGGTGTCGGATGTGGAAGTTCAGGGTGTCCAGGTATTCCGCTCCGTAGTTTCTTGTATCTAGGTACTGGATGTGGAGGTCCAGGGTGTCCAGGTATTCCGCTCCGTAGTTTCCTGTGTCTAGGTGTTGGATGTGGAAGTTCAGGGTGTCCAGGTATTCCGCTCCGTAGTGTCTTGTATCTAGGTACTGGATGTGGAAGTCCAGGGTTTACAGGTATTCCGCTTCGTAGATCTCTATATCTAGGTGTCGGATGTGGAAGTCCAGGGTTTCCAGGTATTCCGCTCCGTAGTTTCCTGTGTCCAGGTGTCGGATGTGGAAGTTCAGGGTGTCCAGGTATTCCGCTTCGTAGTTTTCTGTATCTAGGTGTCGGATGTGGAAGTTCAGGGTGTCCAGGTATTCCGCTCCGTAGTTTCTTGTATCTAGGTACTGGATGTGGAAGTCCAGGGGGTCCAGGTATTCCGCTTCGTAGTTCTCTGTATCTAGGTGTCGGATGTGGAAGTCCAGGGTGTGCAGGTATTCCGCTTCGTAGTTTCCTGTGTCCAGGTGTCGGATGTGGAAGTTCAGGGTGTCCAGGTATTCCGCTCCGTAGTTTCTTTTATCTAGGTACTGGATGTGGAGGTCCAGGGTATCCAGGCATTCCGCTCCGTAGTTTCCTGTATCCAGGTGTCGGATGTGGAAGTTCAGGGTTTACAGGTATTCTGCTTCGTAGTTCTCTGTATCTAGGTGTCGGATGTGGAAGTGCAGGGTTTCCAGGTATTCCGCTCCGTAGTTTCCTGTGTCCAGGTGTCGGATGTGGAAGTTCGGGTTGTCCAGGTATTCCGCTTCGTAGTTTTCTGTACCTAGGTGTCGGATGTGGAAGTTCAGGGTGTCCAGGTATTCCGCTCCGTAGTTTCTTGTATCTAGGTGTCGGATATGGAAGTCCAGGGTGTCCAGGTATTCCGCTTCGTAGTTCTCTGTATCTAGGCGTCGAATGTGGAAGTCCAGGGTGTGCAGGTATTCCGCTCCGTAGTTTCCTGTGTCCAGGTGTCGGATGTGGAAGTTCAGGGTGTCCAGGTATTCCGCTCCGTAGTGTCTTGTATCTAGGTACTGGATGTGGAAGTCCAGGGTTTCCAGGTATTCCGCTTCGTAGTTCTCTGTATCTAGTTGTCGGATGTGGAAGTCCAGGGTGTCCAGGTATTCCGCTCCGTAGTTTCCTGTGTCCAGGTGTCGGATGTGGAAGTTCAGGGTGTCCAGGTATTCCGCTTCGTAGTTTTCTGTACCTAGGTGTCGGATATGGAAGTCCAGGGTGTCCAGGTATTCCGCTTCGTAGTTCTCTGTATCTAGGTGTCGGATGTGGAAGTCCAGGGTGTCCAGGTATTCCGCTCCGTAGTTTCCTGTGTCCAGGTGTCGGATGTGGAAGTTCAGGGTATCCAGGTATTCCGCTTCGTAGTTTCCTGTGTCCAGATGTTGGATGTGGAAGTCCAGGGAGTCCAGGTATTCCGCTCCGTAGTTTCCTGTGTCTAGGTGTTGGATGTGGAATTCCAGGGTGTCTAGGTATTCCACTCCGTAGTTTCCTGTGTCCAGGTGTCGGATGTGGAAGTTCAGGGTGTCCAGGTATTCCGCTCCGTAGTTTCTTGTATCTAGGTACTGGATGTGGAGGTCCAGGGTGTCCAGGTATTCCGCTCCGTAGTTTCCTGTGTCTAGGTGTTGGATGTGGAAGTTCAGGGTGTCCAGGTATTCCGCTCCGTAGTGTCTTGTATCTAGGTACTGGATATGGAAGTCCAGGGTTTACAGGTATTCCGCTTCGTAGATCTCTATATCTAGGTGTCGGATGTGGAAGTTCAGGGTGTCCAGGTATTCCGCTCCGTAGTTTCTTGTATCTAGGTGTCGGATATGGAAGTCCAGGGTGTCCAGGTATTCCGCTTCGTAGTTCTCTGTATCTAGGTGTCGGATGTGGAAGTCCAGGGTGTGCAGGTATTCCGCTCCGTAGTTTCCTGTGTCCAGGTGTCGGATGTGGAAGTTCAGGGTGTCCAGGTATTCAGCTTCGTAGTTTTCTGTACCTAGGTGTCGGATGTGGAAGTTCAGGGTGTCCAGGTATTCCGCTCCGTAGTTTCCTGTGTCCAGGTGTCGGATGTGGAAGTTCAGGGTGTCCAGGTATTCAGCTTCGTAGTTTTCTGTACCTAGGTGTCGGATGTGGAAGTTCAGGGTGTCCAGGTATTTCGCTCCGTAGTTTCTTGTATCTAGGTGTCGGATATGGAAGTCCAGGGTGTCCAGGTATTCCGCTTCGTAGTTCTCTGTATCTAGGTGTCGGATGTGGAAGTCCAGGGTGTGCAGGTATTCCGCTCCGTAGTTTCCTGTGTCCAGGTGTCGGATGTGGAAGTTCAGGGTGTCCAGGTATTCCGCTCCGTAGTTCTCTGTATCTAGGTGTCGGATGTGGAAGTCCTGGGTGTCCAGGTATTCCGCTCCGTAGTTTCCTGTGTCCAGGTGTCGGATGTGGAAGTTCAGGGTGTCCAGGTATTCAGCTTCGTAGTTTTCTGTACCTAGGTGTCGGATGTGGAAGTTCAGGGTGTCCAGGTATTTCGCTCCGTAGTTTCTTGTATCTAGGTACTGGATGTGGAAGTCCAGGGTGTCCAGGTATTCCGCTTCGTAGTTCTCTGTATCTAGGTGTCGGATGTGGAAGTCCAGGGTGTGCAGGTATTCCGCTTCGTAGTTTCCTGTGTCCAGGTGTTGGATGTGGAAGTCCAGGGTGTCTAGGTATTCCGCTCCGTAGTTTCCTGTGTCCAGGTGTCGGATGTGGAAGTTCAGGGTGTCCAGGTATTCCGCTCCGTAGTTTCTTGTATCTAGGTACTGGATGTGGAGGTCCAGGGTATCCAGGCATTCCGCTCCGTAGTTTCCTGTATCCAGGTGTCGGATGTGGAAGTCCAGGGTGTGCAGGTATTCCGCTTCGTAGTTTCCTGTGTCCAGGTGTTGGATGTGGAAGTCCAGGGTGTCTAGGTATTCCGCTCCGTAGTTTCCTGTGTCCAGGTGTCGGATGTGGAAGTTCAGGGTGTCCAGGTATTCCGCTCCGTAGTTTCTTGTATCTAGGTACTGGATGTGGAGGTCCAGGGTGTTCAGGTATTCCGCTCCGCAGTTTCCTGTGTCCAGGTGTCGGATGTGGAAGTTCAGGGTGTCCAGGTATTCCGCTTCGTAGTTTTCTGTACCTAGGTGTCGGATGTGGAAGTCCAGGGTGTCCAGGTATTCCGCTTCGTAGTTCTCTGTATCTAAGTGTCGGATGTGGAAGTCCAGGGTGTGCAGGTATTCCGCTTCGTAGTTTCCTGTGTCCAGGTGTCGGATGTGGAAGTTCAGGGTGTCCAGGTATTCCGCTTCGTAGTTTTCTGTACCTAGGTGTCGGATGTGGAAGTCCAGGGTGTCCAGGTATTCCGCTTCGTAGTTCTCTGTATCTAAGTGTCGGATGTGGAAGTCCAGGGTGTGCAGGTATTCCGCTTCGTAGTTCTCTGTATCTAGGTGTCGGATGTGGAAGTCCAGGGTGTGCAGGTATTCCGCTCCGTAGTTTCCTGTGTCCAGGTGTCGGATGTGGAAGTTCAGGGTGTCCAGGTATTCCGCTTCGTAGTTTTCTGTACCTAGGTGTCGGATATGGAAGTCCAGGGTGTCCAGGTATTCCGCTTCGTAGTTCTCTGTATCTAGGTGTCGGATGTGGAAGTCCAGGGTGTCCAGGTATTCCGCTCCGTAGTTTCCTGTGTCCAGGTGTCGGATGTGGAAGTTCAGGGTATCCAGGTATTCCGCTTCGTAGTTTCCTGTGTCCAGATGTTGGATGTGGAAGTCCAGGGAGTCCAGGTATTCCGCTCCGTAGTTTCCTGTGTCTAGGTGTCGGATGTGGAAGTTCAGGGTTTACAGGTATTCTGCTTCGTAGTTCTCTGTATCTAGGTGTCGGATGTGGAAGTGCAGGGTTTCCAGGTATTCCGCTCCGTAGTTTCCTGTGTCCAGGTGTCGGATGTGGAAGTTCGGGTTGTCCAGGTATTCCGCTTCGTAGTTTTCTGTACCTAGGTGTCGGATGTGGAAGTTCAGGGTGTCCAGGTATTCCGCTCCGTAGTTTCTTGTATCTAGGTGTCGGATATGGAAGTCCAGGGTGTCCAGGTATTCCGCTTCGTAGTTCTCTGTATCTAGGCGTCGAATGTGGAAGTCCAGGGTATGCAGGTATTCCGCTCCGTAGTTTCCTGTGTCCAGGTGTCGGATGTGGAAGTTCAGGGTGTCCAGGTATTCCGCTCCGTAGTTCTCTGTATCTAGGCGTCGAATGTGGAAGTCCAGGGTGTGCAGGTATTCCGCTCCGTAGTTTCCTGTGTCCAGGTGTCGGATGTGGAAGTTCAGGGTGTCCAGGTATTCCGCTCCGTAGTGTCTTGTATCTAGGTACTGGATGTGGAAGTCCAGGGTTTCCAGGTATTCCGCTTCGTAGTTCTCTGTATCTAGTTGTCGGATGTGGAAGTCCAGGGTGTCCAGGTATTCCGCTCCGTAGTTTCCTGTGTCCAGGTGTCGGATGTGGAAGTTCAGGGTGTCCAGGTATTCCGCTCCGTAGTTTCCTGTGTCCAGGTGTCGGATGTGGAAGTTCAGGGTGTCCAGGTATTCCGCTCCGTAGTGTCTTGTATCTAGGTACTGGATGTGGAAGTCCAGGGTTTCCAGGTATTCCGCTTCGTAGTTCTCTGTATCTAGTTGTCGGATGTGGAAGTCCAGGGTGTCCAGGTATTCCGCTCCGTAGTTTCCTGTGTCCAGGTGTCGGATGTGGAAGTTCAGGGTGTCCAGGTATTCCGCTTCGTAGTTTTCTGTACCTAGGTGTCGGATATGGAAGTCCAGGGTGTCCAGGTATTCCGCTTCGTAGTTCTCTGTATCTAGGTGTCGGATGTGGAAGTCCAGGGTGTCCAGGTATTCCGCTCCGTAGTTTCCTGTGTCCAGGTGTCGGATGTGGAATTTCAGGGTATCCAGGTATTCCGCTTCGTAGTTTCCTGTGTCCAGATGTTGGATGTGGAAGTCCAGGGAGTCCAGGTATTCCGCTCCGTAGTTTCCTGTGTCTAGGTGTTGGATGTGGAATTCCAGGGTGTCTAGGTATTCCACTCCGTAGTTTCCTGTGTCCAGGTGTCGGATGTGGAAGTTCAGGGTGTCCAGGTATTCCGCTCCGTAGTTTCTTGTATCTAGGTACTGGATGTGGAGGTCCAGGGTGTCCAGGTATTCCGCTCCGTAGTTTCCTGTGTCTAGGTGTTGGATGTGGAAGTTCAGGGTGTCCAGGTATTCCGCTCCGTAGTGTCTTGTATCTAGGTACTGGATATGGAAGTCCAGGGTTTACAGGTATTCCGCTTCGTAGATCTCTATATCTAGGTGTCGGATGTGGAAGTTCAGGGTGTCCAGGTACTCCGCTCCGTAGTTTCTTGTATCTAGGTGTCGGATATGGAAGTCCAGGGTGTCCAGGTATTCCGCTTCGTAGTTCTCTGTATCTAGGTGTCGGATGTGGAAGTCCAGGGTGTGCAGGTATTCCGCTCCGTAGTTTCCTGTGTCCAGGTGTCGGATGTGGAAGTTCAGGGTGTCCAGGTATTCCGCTCCGTAGTTCTCTGTATCTAGGTGTCGGATGTGGAAGTCCTGGGTGTCCAGGTATTCCGTTCCGTAGTTTCCTGTGTCCAGGTGTCGGATGTGGAAGTTCAGGGTGTCCAGGTATTCAGCTTCGTAGTTTTCTGTACCTAGGTGTCGGATGTGGAAGTTCAGGGTGTCCAGGTATTTCGCTCCGTAGTTTCTTGTATCTAGGTACTGGATGTGGAAGTCCAGGGTGTCCAGGTATTCCGCTTCGTAGTTCTCTGTATCTAGGTGTCGGATGTGGAAGTCCAGGGTGTGCAGGTATTCCGCTTCGTAGTTTCCTGTGTCCAGGTGTTGGATGTGGAAGTCCAGGGTGTCTAGGTATTCCGCTCCGTAGTTTCCTGTGTCCAGGTGTCGGATGTGGAAGTTCAGGGTGTCCAGGTATTCCGCTCCGTAGTTTCTTGTATCTAGGTACTGGATGTGGAGGTCCAGGGTATCCAGGCATTCCGCTCCGTAGTTTCCTGTATCCAGGTGTCGGATGTGGAAGTTCAGGGTGTCCAGGTATTCCTCTTCGTAGCTCTCTGTATTTATGTACTGGATGTGGAAGTCCAGGGTGTTCAGGTATTCCGCTCCGCAGTTTCCTGTGTCCAGGTGTCGGATGTGGAAGTTCAGGGTGTCCAGGTATTCCGCTTCGTAGTTTTCTGTACCTAGGTGTCGGATGTGGAAGTCCAGGGTGTCCAGGTATTCCGCTTCGTAGTTCTCTGTATCTAAGTGTCGGATGTGGAAGTCCAGGGTGTGCAGGTATTCCGCTTCGTAGTTTCCTGTGTCCAGGTGTCGGATGTGGAAGTTCAGGGTGTCCAGGTATTCCGCTTCGTAGTTTTCTGTACCTAGGTGTCGGATGTGGAAGTCCAGGGTGTCCAGGTATTCCGCTTCGTAGTTCTCTGTATCTAAGTGTCGGATGTGGAAGTCCAGGGTGTGCAGGTATTCCGCTTCGTAGTTCTCTGTATCTAGGTGTCGGATGTGGAAGTCCAGGGTGTGCAGGTATTCCGCTCCGTAGTTTCCTGTGTCCAGGTGTCGGATGTGGAAGTTCAGGGTGTCCAGGTATTCCGCTTCGTAGTTTTCTGTACCTAGGTGTCGGATATGGAAGTCCAGGGTGTCCAGGTATTCCGCTTCGTAGTTCTCTGTATCTAGGTGTCGGATGTGGAAGTCCAGGGTGTCCAGGTATTCCGCTCCGTAGTTTCCTGTGTCCAGGTGTCGGATGTGGAAGTTCAGGGTATCCAGGTATTCCGCTTCGTAGTTTCCTGTGTCCAGATGTTGGATGTGGAAGTCCAGGGAGTCCAGGTATTCCGGTCCGTAGTTTTCTGTGTCTAGGTGTTGGATGTGGAATTCCAGGGTGTCTAGGTATTCCACTCCGTAGTTTCCTGTGTCCAGGTGTCAGATGTGGAAGTTCAGGGTGTCCAGGTATTCCGCTCCGTAGTTTCTTGTATCTAGGTACTGGATGTGGAGGTCCAGGGTGTCCAGGTATTCCGCTCCGTAGTTTCCTGTGTCTAGGTGTTGGATGTGGAAGTTCAGGGTGTCCAGGTATTCCGCTCCGTAGTGTCTTGTATCTAGGTACTGGATATGGAAGTCCAGGGTTTACAGGTATTCCGCTTCGTAGATCTCTATATCTAGGTGTCGGATGTGGAAGTCCAGGGTTTCCAGGTATTCCGCTCCGTAGTTTCCTGTGTCCAGGTATCGGATGTGGAAGTCCAGGGTTTACAGGTATTCCGCTTCGTAGTTTTCTGTATCTAGGTGTCGGATGTGGAAGTTCAGGGTGTCCAGGTATTCCGCTCCGTAGTTTCTTGTATCTAGGTACTGGATGTGGAAGTCCAGGGTGTCCAGGTATTCCGCTTCGTAGTTCTCTGTATCTAGGTGTCGGATGTGGAAGTCCAGGGTGTGCTGGTATTCCGCTTCGTAGTTTCCTGTGTCCAGGTGTCGGATGTGGAAGTTCAGGGTATCCAGGTATTCCGCTTCGTAGTTTCCTGTGTCCAGATGTTGGATGTGGAAGTCCAGGGAGTCCAGGTATTCCGCTCCGTAGTTTCCTGTGTCTAGGTGTTGGATGTGGAAGTCCAGGGTGTCTAGGTATTCCACTCCGTAGTTTCCTGTGTCCAGGTGTCGGATGTGGAAGTTCAGGGTGTCCAGGTATTCCGCTCCGTAGTTTCTTGTATCTAGGTACTGGATGTGGAGGTCCAGGGTGTCCAGGTATTCCGCTCCGTAGTTTCCTGTGTCTAGGTGTTGGATGTGGAAGTTCAGGGTGTCCAGGTATTCCGCTCCGTAGTGTCTTGTATCTAGGTACTGGATGTGGAAGTCCAGGGTTTACAGGTATTCCGCTTCGTAGATCTCTATATCTAGGTGTCGGATGTGGAAGTCCAGGGTTTCCAGGTATTCCGCTCCGTAGTTTCCTGTGTCCAGGTGTCGGATGTGGAAGTTCAGGGTGTCCAGGTATTCCGCTTCGTAGTTTTCTGTATCTAGGTGTCGGATGTGGAAGTTCAGGGTGTCCAGGTATTCCGCTCCGTAGTTTCTTGTATCTAGGTACTGGATGTGGAAGTCCAGGGTGTCCAGGTATTCCGCTTCGTAGTTCTCTGTATCTAGGTGTCGGATGTGGAAGTCCAGGGTGTGCAGGTATTCCGCTTCGTAGTTTCCTGTGTCCAGGTGTCGGATGTGGAAGTTCAGGGTGTCCAGGTATTCCGCTCCGTAGTTTCTTGTATCTAGGTACTGGATGTGGAGGTCCAGGGTATCCAGGCATTCCGCTCCGTAGTTTCCTGTGTTGCGCTGGGAGTCTCCTGTTTCCCTAGCAATATGCCAGGCCGGAAGTCCGCGCGTGCAGCAATGTGCTAAGTCAGAACTAAAGGCGGCCTGGCAACCGAAATGAAGAAATAATAAAATCGCACAATAATCACTTTTCGGAAGTCCAGCTTATGGCTGCACATCCGAAAATCGGCAGTCTACGTTTAGAATCCGTACGGATAAGGTGGTCTCGAGAGTAGACCCGAAATAGAAGATAGTCAATTTAATTAACGGTGACTATATTTTCCAATTCGACGTACGTCGACATACTGTACACTCACTTAATCATTTCAATAAACCTATTCTGTTTTGTTATATTCACGCGAGTTCTAACTCCTTAACCGGCAACGATCCCAAAAATATCCTAGCCCTAACCTCTCTTATCGAACACCTTCGTTATCGAGACGTTACGGCACAACAAATTTGGTGGCAGCGGTGGGATATTGCCAAAGTGAATTAGCGAAACGGAAGTGTCTGAAGTGATCAAGCAGCCCGAACGGGAAACAACCGGAAACGGTAAACGAAACCCAGAGCTGAACCCGACATACATTCGTTGGGACAAATAGCCTGGTAGGGTTCAACGCGCAGTAGTTGAATCAGGAATAAAATCGGACTCGACAAGAGACGTCGAGGAACGTACTGCAAAACGCTACGCAGTAGGCGTTATTGCAAAGAAGAGTCGAGCAAACGTGGCCAACACACGAGACCACACCAAGGGTCAACGACGCCTGGAAGGACGTCTACGACTGACAGCGGGATCCAGACATCGCCGCTACCGGGATCCGGACGAGTACGAGTCACCCAACGACTACCAACGTCATCCCGGAGGATCAACGCCATGGAGTGGAGCTTCATCCTGTAAGTGGCGGTTACCAATCTATAAAGCCTATAAAATTTCTAAAGCCAGTAGGTAGGATTAGTCTCTAATTGTTAGTCACGGTATACTCCTGACACCCCTACGCGAATCGGTCCATGCCTCGCGATACTGAGCCGCGACCCTTACGTAGGGGAGGCTCGTTTGAATCACCTGTGGATAGGGAAAACGTCAACGTCCTAGCCGGACTAGAAGCCGCGGTCGGAGATATAACTTTTAGAGCTAGGAGAGCGCTACGGACTCTCTCCCCGTCAGGACGTTTACCTGAGGGTCGACAGGCGGCTATCACGAGTAGCTTAAACGCTCAATTCGGAGTACTATCGCGAAGAGGATCTGCCTTTGACGATTACGACGATACTCTTTTAGACCAAATAGGTGACATGGCTAACAGAGGACAGGCTCCTCCCGCGGGAATATCAGACTCTATGGTGAATGAGGAAATCGCGCGTCTACGCGGGCGGACTGCCGTATCAGACCCCGTAAATGCGGTAACTATGGCTCGAGGCCTTTCACCTCACGCAGCCCAAATGAGGCACGAAAGACGACCCTTAAGGACGTCCAACCACGACCCAGCTGACCTGGGAACGTACCTCGATGGGGAAGGACGAGAAGACGAGGTCTTTGAGCCGCGGGAACGCCGGTCGGAGCATACTCCAAACGCTAGAAGAGATCTGGCAGAAACCCTCAACGAGGTAGGAGCGGACGAGTATGAACTGATTACAGCCCTCCAAGATCAGATTAGTGCCCTCACAAGACAATTAGAACGATTACAGCCCGCACGGGACCGAAGAAATAGGCCAAGTTTGAGGTGGCGGCCGGAACCAGTAAGAGAAAGAAGAAGCGTCCCCGCCACCCTCGGATCACCACGACTAGACATAGGGCTAGCGTTAAAAAAACATAAAGACATTCGACGGAAGCGACGCGAATGAGCTAGACGGATTCATAAGGTCATGCGAAACCGTATTTAGAAGGGTTGCCGAAGCAGACCAGGAACTTTTACTAGAACTGGTGCTCTGCGGCAAACTAAACGGAACGGCATCAAGGGAGCTAAAGAACAAAACAATCGAGAACCTAGACGATTTAAAATACGAACTAGAGGCCTTGTACGGGCAGCGTAAATCACTGTCTGCCCTACAAATGGAGTTCAATAGCCTAAAGCAAAATCCCGGAGAAGATGTCACAGCGTATGCGACCAGAGCCGAAAGAATCACCGTAGATATAGTGGAGAAGCTATGTGATATGGTACCCGAC
Source organism: Cephus spinipes (assembly GCA_963971525.1). Classification (NCBI taxonomy): domain Eukaryota; kingdom Metazoa; phylum Arthropoda; class Insecta; order Hymenoptera; family Cephidae; genus Cephus; species Cephus spinipes. Next base: position 22,658,663 of record OZ020573.1, read on the forward strand.
CAGAGTCACGCGCAATCGGTAGAAGCCGTCACACGCAAGTGTGCGCAGGCTAATTTCGAAAATGGATTGCACGGGCAAGTCCAAGTTCTGGTCCGATCAAGAAATTACGAAACCCTTCACGAATCGGTTGCTGGAGCCATCGAAATTAGCAGAATGGTGCAACCGAAAGGGTCTACAACGGGACAGCCCCAAAACGCTAGAAGACCCATGCAGGGCCAAGCGGCAGGGGGAAAAACCTGTTACAACTGCGGTAACGCCGGGCACATGGCACGAGATTGCAGGCGTAAGTCGGGTCGTGTCAGCCTACCGGCGCCACAACAAAATAAGGCAATCAACCAGGTCGATGTTGTTTGCACGTACTGCAAGTTCAAAGGTCACACGTGGAAGGAGTGTCGGAAAAGGCTAAGAAAGAAACAGGAGAACGAATCAGGAACAAAGCAAGATCCGCCCAGGCAAGACGTTGCTGGAAGGCGGAATGCGCCCAGTTCCGACCAAACCTCCTCTAGCCACGACAATACCGGCAAGCGAACCTTAGGTACCTTGAGGCTCAACACCCTCGGTACACAGCGACCGCAGAAAAGGACGATGCAGCTACTACAGGTAACATTGCCTGCAAATTCCGCATCCGCAAGCGATTTCGACATCGTGTCTCCACACGCAGTCGGAGGAGTGTTGACGCTGAAGGCCGACACCGGAGCGCAGTGCAGCATCATCAAAAGGAGCTGCCTGAAGCCGAATACGGTCATCGAAGACAGCGAGGTAGAACTGCAGGGTGTGGGAGGCGAGAAATTCATGCCCTTGTGCAAGGCAGAAGTCGTCCTTGAAACCCCGGCAGTAGATGTGAAACATTGGTTTTACGTGGTACCAGATGATGTACCACTGACTGTAAACGGCCTGTTGGGAATGGAATTTATTAGAGGACACAAGGCGGACATAATCAGCGGAGAAACCTTTAAACTCTACGGCCATAGCATGCCTCTGATGGATGGGAAGTCAACCATGAAACTTCCTCCTAGAAGCGAGACAATCGCTTACATAGCCACTACGAGCCGGAGCGTCGGACTACTAGCAAAGTCCGAAGTCAGCACGGGCGTTATCATGGGCTCGTGCCTGACGCAGCCGAAGGGCAACAGCTGTGCAGTGAGCTTGGTCAACATGACCGAGTTAGAAGCAGAGGTGCAACGCCCGACCGTGAAACTCGAGCCGATGGATGCCCCCACTGAAGACGGAGGCTATAAGGCCGAGACGTTGCGCGTAGGCGCTATAAGCACGGAAAGAGGTGCCAGACGCATAGAGCGATTACAGGGTGAACTCGATCTGGCACACCTCAACCGCGAGGAGAAAAGAGCTCTTGCAGGACTGATCAGCGAATACGAGGAGATATTCCACCTGCAAGGAGACAAACTCCCGTGCACACACATGGTGGAACACCGGATTCCACTAAAGGAAGGGGTAAGACCTACTAAGGTACCCCCATACCGCCTGCCCGAAGTCCACAAGAAAGAAGTAGAAAAACAAACGGCGGAAATGCTGGCTGACGGCATAATACAGCCCAGTAGGAGCCAGTGGAATGCCCCTTTGCTAGTAGTAGCAAAGAAGCCTGATGCCACGGGCGAGCGACGCATGCGAGTGGTGGTGGATTTTCGAAAGCTAAATGAAGCCACCATAGGAGACTCATACCCACTGCCCAACATCAACGAGATATTGGACCAGTTGGGAAAGGCACGATATTTCTCAACCTTGGATCTCGCCTCGGGATTCCATCAGATCCCGATGGCAAACGAAGACAAGGAGAAAACGGCGTTCTCTACACCGCAAGGGCACTTCGAGTACAACCGAATGCCTTTCGGGTTGAAAAATGCTCCCCCAACCTTCCAGAGATTAATGAACTCCGTACTAGCAGGTCTCCAAGGGATAAAATGCTACGTCTACCTAGACGACATAGTGGTGTACGGAAAGAATCTAGACGAGCACAACGCTCGCCTGAGAGAGGTGTTCCAACGCCTAAAGGAAGCCAAACTGGCCATACAACCAGGTAAGTGCCAGTTCCTACGAAGGGAAACGCACTACCTAGGCCACATTATCTCGGAACAAGGTGTGCGAGCGGATCCAGAGAAACTCGCTGCAGTAAAGGAATTCCCCGTACCAAAGGATGTCAAGGGAGTTCAGTCCTTCTTGGGCTTGGCCGGATACTACCGGAAGTTCATTAAGGACTTCTCGAAAATCACCAAGCCTCTAACCGAACTTATCCGAAAGGACACAAAGTTCGAATGGACTGCGATTCGAGATGCCGCGTTTGAAGAATTGAAACGGGCATTGACTTCCGCACCGATACTACAATATCCGGATTTTGAGAAGCCTTTTATCGTGACAACAGATGCGTCCGACAGGGCAATCGGCGCAATCTTGTCTCAGGGCAAGGTCGGGGAAGACCTGCCAATTTGCTACGCAAGCCGAACGTTATCTAAAGCGGAGCTCAACTACACCACGACTGAAAAGGAGCTACTCGCCATCGTATGGGCGATAGCACAGTTCCGACCGTATATCTACGGCACCCGGTTCAAAGTCGTGACGGACCACCAGCCGCTGACTTGGCTGTTTGGAGTAAAGGACCCGGGCTCCCGACTCATGCGATGGAGAATTAAACTATCGGAACATGAGTTTGACGTGGAGTACAAGGCTGGGAAACGAAACACTAACGCGGACGCGTTAAGTCGTATTTACGCTACGACCAGGGCCCAGAAGAAGGCGAGGGAAACCTCCGAGCCGAACGGCAGCCTAGGGCCAGAAGAAAGCGCGAAGGACTCTGAACGTCCCAGCACAAAGCTGTGCGGTTGGGGCAGAGATAGCGCAGAAATCCGTAAGGAAAGAAGTTCGGAAGAACAGAGCGAATGCTCATCGTCCTGTCAAGAAGAGGACAACAGTTCGAACGATGAACTCGACTATGGCAGCGGCGTAACCTGCCCCACGGTAGAAGACCGTGCGCAAATCATCAAAGAATATCACGATGCCCCTTTAGGAGGGCACCAGGGCGTCAAGAGGACGCTACAGCGTATTCGAATGAAGTACGACTGGCCAGGAATCCGAAAGGAATTGGAAGATTACATCTCTACGTGCCGCAAGTGCCAGGTGAACAAACTGCGTAAGAAAGGAAGGGTCCCAATGATAATAACGGACACACCCGCACGGGCCTTCGAAAAGGCAGCGGTCGACATAGTAGGACCGTTGCCAGAGACAGCATCCGGAAACAAGTACATACTTACCTTCCAGGATGCCCTCACTAAATACAGTGAGGCGGTAGCCATTCCCAACCAAGAAGCCAGAACCGTGGCGAAAGCCCTCGTTGAAGAGATCATCTGTAGATACGGAACGCCGGAGTCGATACTCTCTGACAAAGGAACGAATTTCCTGAGTTCGACCTTCAAGGAAGTATGCAAGTTGCTGAGAATTAAGAAGATCCAGACTACTGCATACCATCCGGAAAGCAACGGCGCATTGGAGCGATCGCATCGCACGCTCGCAGAATACCTTAAGAACTATATAGACGAGGATCAAGGAAACTGGGACGAATGGCTACGATACGCGATGTTTACGTATAATACGACGCCTCATACGGCGACCGGGTTGTCGCCGTATACGCTAGTGTTCGGTCGGGAAGCCGAGCTCCCGACAGCGGTGAAACAGGAGCCGCGAAACTCCTACTCCCTAGATGACTACGCGCAGGAACTAAGGGAAAGGCTACGCGCCGCATGGACGGTAGCCGGGGCTAACGTACGTGACGCCAAAGAAAGGTCGAAACTGACCTACGATGCTAAAGCGAAAATCGAAGAATACCGCATTGGAGATAGGGTCCTACTCCACAACGAAGCCGTACGGCGCGGGCGTTCAGCTAAATTGACCCCGAAGTGGATAGGCCCGTACGAAGTAATCGCGAGAAATTCAGCGGTTAACTACACTATAAAGATGGGTCGGAAGACCATGTTAGTTCACGCAAACCGCCTAAAAAACTTCACCGAACACTAAAAAGGGAGCGGGATGGCCACAACCGGAGGACGAACGGGAATAATGGAAGAACACGGCAAGCGACGGTAAACACACTATTTATTGAAGTGGGATTACACCCCGTCCACAAGTCGGGCACGCTTCCCGGAATAGTCGCTGGAGTCCCAGGAAGTCCGAGGGGTCCTCGTCCCCGGCAAAGTCACCAAGGCTCCATAGAGCCTCGACGGTCCGCCGGCACAGGAATCGTCGCCGACGGACCTCCCTGAGCGTCCGCACCGCGAACCTCTCAAGCGACGAACGCCGATCTCGCCTCCCGGGGATCACTAGTTGGTTCTAAAAAAAAAAAAAAAAGAGAAAAACGCTATACGTCAAAAGAGGACACAGCGAATCGCCCTGCTCACGAAAGGAAAAGGGAAAGTCACTAATACTAACCAACTCTCGCAGGATCTCGGGTTCCATGTCCCTGCCTTCGCGGTAAATAATTCCTTGAGCTAGGTCCATCTGGTCCTGATGTCAGAAATGGAATGAGCTCCCTAGAGCCTACCGTGACCGAAACCGGCAAAGAAGGGGAATTAAAGAAAGAGGAAATTTGCACCGAGTAGGCAATCCCACGGGTTAGCCAACCTCAAGTAACGCGGTATTCCCCTTGCAGAACTGTCCTGCTGACGGCGAGCCGTGCAATCACCGGAGAAACGGATAAGGGGTTTACGGTGACCACATTCGCCAGCAACCCGGGCATATACTACGAGGAAATCGGAACCCTCTCGGAGACCAAGGCCACATGGCGACTGGCCGTTACCATGGATCTCGCGGCCGTCATGAAAAGAGAGGCGGACGTCAGCGCTAACCTGCAACTGCTATTAGACATCTGCGAAAAACAAGGAAGAGATGACACCCTCTGTCCGGCCATCGCAGATTCCGTGACCAGGATGGTGCGGAAAATAGAGGAACTAATGGGAACGGTTCACGACCTCGTGAAACCGGACTCTGCGCTCAAACGCAGGGGATTGATCGACGGGCTCGGTTCGATCATAAAGTCCATCACAGGAAACATGGACGCCGCGGACGCGGAAAGGATCAACCAGGAAATTGCCGCCATGCGCTCCCACCAGCGGACGCTGAAGGAGAGTATGAAAGGCCAATTACAGGTGGTCGAGTCCACATTGCACCTCTTCAACGCCTCCTTCGCTAACGTGCAGAGCAACGAACTGGCTCTGCAAGAACTCATCGCCCGTGTCAACGTTACACTGACGGCAGACATGAGCATAATAATGAAGGAACAAAGGCTGGATGAGGGCCTCACCGCCCTAAGCGTGATAGTCGAGGCACTATGAAACGACGTAAAGGACTTAGTTGGACTAATAGTCGAGATTTCGAGCGGCAAAGTGAGTGCAGCGGTGCTACCACCGAGAAAACTGATAGGATACCTCACGGATGCACTGCCACACTTACCAGCGGGAACTGGGTTCCCTGTGCCAATCGAACGAAACCAAGCGGCCACCCTAATGAAACTGGCCGATACGAAGGCCTTCAGTCAAGGGAATGCCATCATCGTCGTACTCGATTTTCCGTTGATAAGCCCAAAGAGGTACAGCGTAAGCAAGGTACACCCGATACCAGTGAGGTCGGAGAACGGAACGTATTACTACTTGGACACCTCCGAAGACCTCGTGATCGTGGACCAGGAAAATCGAAACTTCCTGCGAATGACCAGCCTGGAGTTGAGGAATTGTAAACAATTCTCTAATAGGTACATTTGTATCCCTCTGCATCCGTCTATTCCCCTGACGAGCTCAGCGCCGTGCGAAGTGCTGACGTTTGCGAAATTAGACACGGACAACGGACTTCACTGCCCGAAGCGGGTCACCAAGTTCGACCATGTACTGATGATCACGATGCATCAGCCGGGTAAATGGTTATTTGTAGCGCCCACCGACGTACCAGTCAGTATTACCTGCGACGGAAACCCCGCGTCCCACGAAGTATTAAAGAATATAGGAATATTGGCTTTGGTAGGCGTATGTACGGTAACCGCCCGTAGTTTCAGCTTGCAAACCATCCGACGCATCACCCAGGTCGCCAACGAGGATTACTTGCCCCCCTTCAATCTCACACTATCTGAGATGGACCAAGTTATTCCCCCGCGAGTGACCAGTGATACCGGAAAAGTGGAACTAGTTAAAGTGTTACGGGACCCCGAGGAGTTAGCGCGCCTCGGGACGCAAGTGTCTAAAATTAAGGAAAGCCTAGACTATGATGACCAACACCTGGAGCAACATTATCATAATCTAGGGCTTTACTCATTAAGTACGATAGCGCCCATAGCATTGGTTTGTTTTGCCGTGTATATGTGTTACACGCGTAAGCGTAACTCGACGCCAACGGCACCGGCTCTCACGCCGAACTCTGTCTCGCCCGCGGTGAACATCCAGCTGGAACCGCTGGAATCAAGGCAAGATAGCCTCATAGCGGCGTTAAATAGAGCACGCGACAGGCGTTTTCGCTGGGCCGACCAGGACGTGCAAGACAGAACCAATGTTACGGGCGGACGCCCCCGATAATCTTAAGGGAATTGTATCCGATTGTACCCAAAATAGTCATGGAAGCTGCGCTCCACTAAGGTAGTAACCACCCGAGACGAACGTCGTGTAGAAATTGTGCGATTTCTTTAAGGGGGGAGGGATGTTGCGCTGGGAGTCTCCTGTTTCCCTAGCAATATGCCAGGCCGGAAGTCCGCGCGTGCAGCAATGTGCTAAGTCAGAACTAAAGGCGGCCTGGCAACCGAAATGAAGAAATAATAAAATCGCACAATAATCACTTTTCGGAAGTCCAGCTTATGGCTGCACATCCGAAAATCGGCAGTCTACGTTTAGAATCCGTACGGATAAGGTGGTCTCGAGAGTAGACCCGAAATAGAAGATAGTCAATTTAATTAACGGTGACTATATTTTCCAAGTCGACGTACGTCGACATACTGTACACTCACTTAATCATTTCAATAAACCTATTCTGTTTTGTTATATTCACGCGAGTTCTAACTCCTTAACCGGCAACGATCCCAAAAATATCCTAGCCCTAACCTCTCTTATCGAACACCTTCGTTATCGAGACGTTACGGCACAACACCTGTATCCAGGTGTCGGATGTGGAAGTTCAGGGTTTACAGGTATTCTGCTTCGTAGTTCTCTGTATCTAGGTGTCGGATGTGGAAGTGCAGGGTTTCCAGGTATTCCGCTCCGTAGTTTCCTGTGTCCAGGTGTCGGATGTGGAAGTTCGGGTTGTCCAGGTATTCCGCTTCGTAGTTTTCTGTACCTAGGTGTCGGATGTGGAAGTTCAGGGTGTCCAGGTATTCCGCTCCGTAGTTTCTTGTATCTAGGTGTCGGATATGGAAGTCCAGGGTGTACAGGTATTCCGCTTCGTAGTTCTCTGTATCTAGGTGTCGAATGTGGAAGTCCAGGGTGTGCAGGTATTCCGCTCCGTAGTTTCCTGTGTCCAGGTGTCGGATGTGGAAGTTCAGGGTGTCCAGGTATTCCGCTCCGTAGTGTCTTGTATCTAGGTACTGGATGTGGAAGTCCAGGGTTTCCAGGTATTCCGCTTCGTAGTTCTCTGTATCTAGTTGTCGGATGTGGAAGTCCAGGGTGTCCAGGTATTCCGCTCCGTAGTTTCCTGTGTCCAGGTTTCGGATGTGGAAGTTCAGGGTGTCCAGGTATTCCGCTTCGTAGTTTTCTGTACCTAGGTGTCGGATGTGGAAGTTCAGGGTGTCCAGGTATTCCGCTCCGTAGTTTCTTGTATCTAGGTACTGGATGTGGAAGTCCAGGGTGTCCAGGTATTCCGCTTCGTAGTTCTCTGTATCTAGGTGTCGGATGTGGAAATCCAGGGTGTGCAGGTATTCCGCTTCGTAGTTTCCTGTGTCCAGGTGTTGGATGTGGAAGTACAGGGTGTCTAGGTATTCCGCTCCGTAGTGTCTTGTATCTAGGTACTGGATGTGGAAGTCCAGGGTTTCCAGGTATTCCGCTTCGTAGTTCTCTGTATCTAGTTGTCGGATGTGGAAGTCCAGGGTGTCCAGGTATTCCGCTCCGTAGTTTCCTGTGTCCAGGTTTCGGATGTGGAAGTTCAGGGTGTCCAGGTATTCCGCTTCGTAGTTTTCTGTACCTAGGTGTCGGATGTGGAAGTTCAGGGTGTCCAGGTATTCCGCTCCGTAGTTTCTTGTATCTAGGTACTGGATGTGGAAGTCCAGGGTGTCCAGGTATTCCGCTTCGTAGTTCTCTGTATCTAGGTGTCGGATGTGGAAATCCAGGGTGTGCAGGTATTCCGCTTCGTAGTTTCCTGTGTCCAGGTGTTGGATGTGGAAGTACAGGGTGTCTAGGTATTCCGCTCCGTAGTTTCCTGTGTCCAGGTGTCGGATGTGGAAGTTCAGGGTGTCCAGGTATTCCGCTCCGTAGTTTCTTGTATCTAGGTACTGAATGTGGAGGTCCAGGGTATCCAGGCATTCCGCTCCGTAGTTTCCTGTATCCAGGTGTCGGATGTGGAAGTTCAGGGTTTACAGGTATTCCGCTTCGTAGTTCTCTGTATCTAGGTGTCGGATGTGGAAGTCCAGGGTTTCCAGGTATTCCGCTCCGTAGTTTCCTGTGTCCAGGTGTCGGATGTGGAAGTTCAGGGTGTCCAGGTATTCCGCTTCGTAGTTCTCTGTATCTAGGTGTCGAATGTGGAAGTCCAGGGTGTGCAGGTATTCCGCTCCGTAGTTTCCTGTGTGCAGGTGTCGGATGTGGAAGTTCAGGGTGTCCAGGTATTCCACTCCGTAGTGTCTTGTATCTAGGTACTGGATGTGGAAGTCCAGGGTTTCCAGGTATTCCGCTTCGTAGTTCTCTGTATCTAGTTGTCGGATGTGGAAGTTCAGGGTGTCCAGGTATTCCGCTTCGTAGTTTTCTGTACCTAGGTGTCGGATGTGGAAGTTCAGGGTGTCCAGGTATTCCGCTCCGTAGTTTCTTGTATCTAGGTGTCGGATATGGAAGTCCAGGGTGTCCAGGTATTCCGCTTCGTAGTTCTCTGTATCTAGGTGTCGGATGTGGAAGTCCAGGGTGTGCAGGTATTCCGCTCCGTAGTTTCCTGTGTCCAGGTGTCGGATGTGGAAGTTCAGGGTGTCCAGGTATTCCGCTCCGTAGTGTCTTGTATCTAGGTACTGGATGTGGAAGTCCAGGGTTTCCAGGTATTCCGCTTCGTAGTTCTCTGTATCTAGGTGTCGGATGTGGAAGTCCTGGGTGTCCAGGTATTCCGCTCCGTAGTTTCCTGTGTCCAGGTGTCGGATGTGGAAGTTCAGGGTGTCCAGGTATTCAGCTTCGTAGTTTTCTGTACCTAGGTGTCGGATGTGGAAGTTCAGGGTGTCCAGGTATTTCGCTCCGTAGTTTCTTGTATCTAGGTACTGGATGTGGAAGTCCAGGGTGTCCAGGTATTCCGCTTCGTAGTTCTCTGTATCTAGGTGTCGGATGTGGAAGTCCAGGGTGTGCAGGTATTCCGCTTCGTAGTTTCCTGTGTCCAGGTGTTGGATGTGGAAGTCCAGGGTGTGCAGGTATTCCGCTTCGTAGTTTCCTGTGTCCAGGTGTCGGATGTGGAAGTTCAGGGTGTCCAGGTATTCCGCTTCGTAGTTTTCTGTACCTAGGTGTCGGATGTGGAAGTCCAGGGTGTGCAGGTATTCCGCTTCGTAGTTCTCTGTATCTAGGTGTCGGATGTGGAAGTCCAGGGTGTGCAGGTATTCCGCTCCGTAGTTTCCTGTGTCCAGGTGTCGGATGTGGAAGTTCAGGGTGTCCAGGTATTCCGCTTCGTAGTTTTCTGTACCTAGGTGTCGGATATGGAAGTCCAGGGTGTCCAGGTATTCCGCTTCGTAGTTCTCTGTATCTAGGTGTCGGATGTGGAAGTCCAGGGTGTCCAGGTATTCCGCTCCGTAGTTTCCTGTGTCCAGGTGTCGGATGTGGAAGTTCAGGGTATCCAGGTATTCCGCTTCGTAGTTTCCTGTGTCCAGATGTTGGATGTGGAAGTCCAGGGAGTCCAGGTATTCCGCTCCGTAGTTTCCTGTGTCTAGGTGTTGGATGTGGAATTCCAGGGTGTCTAGGTATTCCACTCCGTAGTTTCCTGTGTCCAGGTGTCAGATGTGGAAGTTCAGGGTGTCCAGGTATTCCGCTCCGTAGTTTCTTGTATCTAGGTACTGGATGTGGAGGTCCAGGGTGTCCAGGTATTCCGCTCCGTAGTTTCCTGTGTCTAGGTGTTGGATGTGGAAGTTCAGGGTGTCCAGGTATTCCGCTCCGTAGTGTCTTGTATCTAGGTACTGGATATGGAAGTCCAGGGTTTACAGGTATTCCGCTTCGTAGATCTCTATATCTAGGTGTCGGATGTGGAAGTCCAGGGTTTCCAGGTATTCCGCTCCGTAGTTTCCTGTGTCCAGGTATCGGATGTGGAAGTCCAGGGTTTACAGGTATTCCGCTTCGTAGTTTTCTATATCTAGGTGTCGGATGTGGAAGTTCAGGGTGTCCAGGTATTCCGCTCCGTAGTTTCTTGTATCTAGGTACTGGATGTGGAAGTCCAGGGTGTCCAGGTATTCCGCTTCGTAGTTCTCTGTATCTAGGTGTCGGATGTGGAAGTCCAGGGTGTGCTGGTATTCCGCTTCGTAGTTTCCTGTGTCCAGGTGTCGGATGTGGAAGTTCAGGGTATCCAGGTATTCCGCTTCGTAGTTTCCTGTGTCCAGATGTTGGATGTGGAAGTCCAGGGAGTCCAGGTATTCCGCTCCGTAGTTTCCTGTGTCTAGGTGTTGGATGTGGAAGTCCAGGGTGTCTAGGTATTCCACTCCGTAGTTTCCTGTGTCCAGGTGTCGGATGTGGAAGTTCAGGGTGTCCAGGTATTCCGCTCCGTAGTTTCTTGTATCTAGGTACTGGATGTGGAGGTCCAGGGTGTCCAGGTATTCCGCTCCGTAGTTTCCTGTGTCTAGGTGTTGGATGTGGAAGTTCAGGGTGTCCAGGTATTCCGCTCCGTAGTGTCTTGTATCTAGGTACTGGATGTGGAAGTCCAGGGTTTACAGGTATTCCGCTTCGTAGATCTCTATATCTAGGTGTCGGATGTGGAAGTCCAGGGTTTCCAGGTATTCCGCTCCGTAGTTTCCTGTGTCCAGGTGTCGGATGTGGAAGTTCAGGGTGTCCAGGTATTCCGCTTCGTAGTTTTCTGTATCTAGGTGTCGGATGTGGAAGTTCAGGGTGTCCAGGTATTCCGCTCCGTAGTTTCTTGTATCTAGGTACTGGATGTGGAAGTCCAGGGTGTCCAGGTATTCCGCTTCGTAGTTCTCTGTATCTAGGTGTCGGATGTGGAAGTCCAGGGTGTGCAGGTATTCCGCTTCGTAGTTTCCTGTGTCCAGGTGTCGGATGTGGAAGTTCAGGGTGTCCAGGTATTCCGCTCCGTAGTTTCTTGTATCTAGGTACTGGATGTGGAGGTCCAGGGTATCCAGGCATTCCGCTCCGTAGTTTCCTGTATCCAGGTGTCGGATGTGGAACTTCAGGGTTTACAGGTATTCTGCTTCGTAGTTCTCTGTATCTAGGTGTCGGATGTGGAAGTGCAGGGTTTCCAGGTATTCCGCTCCGTAGTTTCCTGTGTCCAGGTGTCGGATGTGGAAGTTCGGGTTGTCCAGGTATTCCGCTTCGTAGTTTTCTGTACCTAGGTGTCGGATGTGGAAGTTCAGGGTGTCCAGGTATTCCGCTCCGTAGTTTCTTGTATCTAGGTGTCGGATATGGAAGTCCAGGGTGTACAGGTATTCCGCTTCGTAGTTCTCTGTATCTAGGTGTCGAATGTGGAAGTCCAGGGTGTGCAGGTATTCCGCTCCGTAGTTTCCTGTGTCCAGGTGTCGGATGTGGAAGTTCAGGGTGTCCAGGTATTCCGCTCCGTAGTGTCTTGTATCTAGGTACTGGATGTGGAAGTCCAGGGTTTCCAGGTATTCCGCTTCGTAGTTCTCTGTATCTAGTTGTCGGATGTGGAAGTCCAGGGTGTCCAGGTATTCCGCTCCGTAGTTTCCTGTGTCCAGGTTTCGGATGTGGAAGTTCAGGGTGTCCAGGTATTCCGCTTCGTAGTTTTCTGTACCTAGGTGTCGGATGTGGAAGTTCAGGGTGTCCAGGTATTCCGCTCCGTAGTTTCTTGTATCTAGGTACTGGATGTGGAAGTCCAGGGTGTCCAGGTATTCCGCTTCGTAGTTCTCTGTATCTAGGTGTCGGATGTGGAAATCCAGGGTGTGCAGGTATTCCGCTTCGTAGTTTCCTGTGTCCAGGTGTTGGATGTGGAAGTACAGGGTGTCTAGGTATTCCGCTCCGTAGTTTCCTGTGTCCAGGTGTCGGATGTGGAAGTTCAGGGTGTCCAGGTATTCCGCTCCGTAGTTTCTTGTATCTAGGTACTGGATGTGGAGGTCCAGGGTATCCAGGCATTCCGCTCCGTAGTTTCCTGTATCCAGGTGTCGGATGTGGAAGTTCAGGGTTTACAGGTATTCCGCTTCGTAGTTCTCTGTATCTAGGTGTCGGATGTGGAAGTCCAGGGTTTCCAGGTATTCCGCTCCGTAGTTTCCTGTGTCCAGGTGTCGGATGTGGAAGTTCAGGGTGTCCAGGTATTCCGCTTCGTAGTTTTCTGTACCTAGGTGTCGGATGTGGAAGTTCAGGGTGTCCAGGTATTCCGCTCCGTAGTTTCTTGTATCTAGGTGTCGGATATGGAAGTCCAGGGTGTCCAGGTATTCCGCTTCGTAGTTCTCTGTATCTAGGTGTCGGATGTGGAAGTCCAGGGTGTGCAGGTGTTCCGCTCCGTAGTTTCCTGTGTCCAGGTGTCGGATGTGGAAGTTCAGGGTGTCCAGGTATTCCGCTCCGTAGTGTCTTGTATCTAGGTACTGGATGTGGAAGTCCAGGGTTTCCAGGTATTCCGCTTCGTAGTTCTCTGTATCTAGGTGTCGGATGTGGAAGTCCTGGGTGTCCAGGTATTCCGCTCCGTAGTTTCCTGTGTCCAGGTGTCGGATGTGGAAGTTCAGGGTGTCCAGGTATTCAGCTTCGTAGTTTTCTGTACCTAGGTGTCGGATGTGGAAGTTCAGGGTGTCCAGGTATTTCGCTACGTAGTTTCTTGTATCTAGGTACTGGATGTGGAAGTCCAGGGTGTCCAGGTATTCCGCTTCGTAGTTCTCTGTATCTAGGTGTCGGATGTGGAAGTCCAGGGTGTGCAGGTATTCCGCTTCGTAGTTTCCTGTGTCCAGGTGTTGGATGTGGAAGTCCAGGGTGTCTAGGTATTCTGCTCCGTAGTTTCCTGTGTCCAGGTGTCGGATGTGGAAGTTCAGGGTGTCCAGGTATTCCGCTCCGTAGTTTCTTGTATCTAGGTACTGGATGTGGAAGTCCAGGGTGTCCAGGTATTCCGCTTCGTAGTTCTCTGTATCTAGGTGTCGGATGTGGAAGTCCAGGGTGTGCAGGTATTCCGCTTCGTAGTTTCCTGTGTCCAGGTGTCGGATGTGGAAGTTCAGGGTATCCAGGTATTCCGCTTCGTAGTTTCCTGTGTCCAGGTGTTGGATGTGGAAGTCCAGGGAGTCCAGGTATTCCGCTCCGTAGTTTCCTGTGTCTAGGTGTTGGATGTGGAAGTCCAGTGTGTCTAGGTATTCCACTCCGTAGTTTCCTGTGTCCAGGTGTCGGATGTGGAAGTTCAGGGTGTCCAGGTATTCCGCTCCGTAGTGTCTTGTATCTAGGTACTGGATGTGGAAGTCCAGGGTTTACAGGTATTCCGCTTCGTAGATCTCTATATCTAGGTGTCGGATGTGGAAGTCCAGGGTTTCCAGGTATTCCGCTCCGTAGTTTCCTGTGTCCAGGTGTCGGATGTGGAAGTTCAGGGTGTCCAGGTATTCCGCTTCGTAGTTTTCTGTATCTAGGTGTCGGATGTGGAAGTTCAGGGTGTCCAGGTATTCCGCTCCGTAGTTTCTTGTATCTAGGTACTGGATGTGGAAGTCCAGGGTGTCCAGGTATTCCGCTTCGTAGTTCTCTGTATCTAGGTGTCGGATGTGGAAGTCCAGGGTGTGCAGGTATTCCGCTTCGTAGTTTCCTGTGTCCAGGTGTCGGATGTGGAAGTTCAGGGTGTCCAGGTATTCCGCTCCGTAGTTTCTTGTATCCAGGTACTGGATGTGGAGGTCCAGGGTATCCAGGCATTCCGCTCCGTAGTTTCCTGTATCCAGGTGTCGGATGTGGAAGTTCAGGGTTTACAGGTATTCTGCTTCGTAGTTCTCTGTATCTAGGTGTCGGATGTGGAAGTGCAGGGTTTCCAGGTATTCCGCTCCGTAGTTTCCTGTGTCCAGGTGTCGGATGTGGAAGTTCGGGTTGTCCAGGTATTCCGCTTCGTAGTTTTCTGTACCTAGGTGTCGGATGTGGAAGTTCAGGGTGTCCAGGTATTCCGCTCCGTAGTTTCTTGTATCTAGGTGTCGGATATGGAAGTCCAGGGTGTCCAGGTATTCCGCTTCGTAGTTCTCTGTATCTATGTGTCGAATGTGGAAGTCCAGGGTGTGCAGGTATTCCGCTCCGTAGTTTCCTGTGTCCAGGTGTCGGATGTGGAAGTTCAGGGTGTCCAGGTATTCCGCTCCGTAGTGTCTTGTATCTAGGTACTGGATGTGGAAGTCCAGGGTTTCCAGGTATTCCGCTTCGTAGTTCTCTGTATCTAGTTGTCGGATGTGGAAGTCCAGGGTGTCCAGGTATTCCGCTCCGTAGTTTCCTGTGTCCAGGTGTCGGATGTGGAAGTTCAGGGTGTCCAGGTATTCCGCTTCGTAGTTTTCTGTACCTAGGTGTCGGATGTGGAAGTTCAGGGTGTCCAGGTATTCCGCTCCGTAGTTTCTTGTATCTAGGTACTGGATGTGGAAGTCCAGGGTGTCCAGGTATTCCGCTTCGTAGTTCTCTGTATCTAGGTGTCGGATGTGGAAATCCAGGGTGTGCAGGTATTCCGCTTCGTAGTTTCCTGTGTCCAGGTGTTGGATGTGGAAGTACAGGGTGTCTAGGTATTCCGCTCCGTAGTTTCCTGTGTCCAGGTGTCGGATGTGGAAGTTCAGGGTGTCCAGGTATTCCGCTCCGTAGTTTCTTGTATCTAGGTACTGGATGTGGAGGTCCAGGGTATCCAGGCATTCCGCTCCGTAGTTTCCTGTATCCAGGTGTCGGATGTGGAAGTTCAGGGTTTACAGGTATTCCAATTCGTAGTTCTCTGTATCTAGGTGTCGGATGTGGAAGTCCAGGGTGTGCAGGTATTCCGCTCCGTAGTTTCCTGTGTCCAGGTGTCGGATGTGGAAGTTCAGGGTGTCCAGGTATTCCGCTCCGTAGTGTCTTGTATCTAGGTACTGGATGTGGAAGTCCAGGGTTTCCAGGTATTAAGCTTCGTAGTTCTCTGTATCTAGGTGTCGGATGTGGAAGTCCTGGGTGTCCAGGTATTCCGCTCCGTAGTTTCCTGTGTCCAGGTGTCGGATGTGGAAGTTCAGGGTGTCCAGGTATTCAGCTTCGTAGTTTTCTGTACCTAGGTGTCGGATGTGGAAGTTCAGGGTGTCCAGGTATTTCGCTCCGTAGTTTCTTGTATCTAGGTACTGGATGTGGAAGTCCAGGGTGTGCAGGTATTCCGCTTCGTAGTTTCCTGTGTCCAGGTGTTGGATGTGGAAGTCCAGGGTGTCTAGGTATTCCGCTCCGTAGTTTCCTGTGTCCAGGTGTCGGATGTGGAAGTTCAGGGTGTCCAGGTATTCCGCTCCGTAGTTTCTTGTATCTAGGTACTGGATGTGGAGGTCCAGGGTATCCAGGCATTCCGCTCCGCAGTTTCCTGTATCCAGGTGTCGGATGTGGAAGTTCAGGGTGTCCAGGTATTCCTCTTCGTAGCTCTCTGTATTTATGTACTGGATGTGGAAGTCCAGGGTGTTCAGGTATTCCGCTTCGTAGTTCTCTGTATCTAAGTGTCGGATGTGGAAGTCCAGGGTGTGCAGGTATTCCGCTTCGTAGTTTCCTGTGTCCAGGTGTCGGATGTGGAAGTTCAGGGTGTCCAGGTATTCCGCTTCGTAGTTTTCTGTACCTAGGTGTCGGATGTGGAAGTCCAGGGTGTCCAGGTATTCCGCTTCGTAGTTCTCTGTATCTAAGTGTCGGATGTGGAAGTCCAGGGTGTGCAGGTATTCCGCTTCGTAGTTTCCTGTGTCCAGGTGTCGGATGTGGAAGTTCAGGGTGTCCAGGTATTCCGCTTCGTAGTTTTCTGTACCTAGGTGTCGGATGTGGAAGTCCAGGGTGTCCAGGTATTCCGCTTCGTAGTTCTCTGTATCTAAGTGTCGGATGTGGAAGTCCAGGGTGTGCAGGTATTCCGCTTCGTAGTTCTCTGTATCTAGGTGTCGGATGTGGAAGTCCAGGGTGTCCAGGTATTCCGCTCCGTAGTTTCCTGTGTCCAGGTGTCGGATGTGGAAGTTCAGGGTGTCCAGGTATTCCGCTTCGTAGTTTTCTGTACCTAGGTGTCGGATATGGAAGTCCAGGGTGTCCAGGTATTCCGCTTCGTAGTTCTCTGTATCTAGGTGTCGGATGTGGAAGTCCAGGGTGTGCAGGTATTCCGCTTCGTAGTTTCCTGTGTCCAGATGTTGGATGTGGAAGTCCAGGGAGTCCAGGTATTCCGCTCCGTAGTTTCCTGTGTCTAGGTGTTGGATGTGGAAGTTCAGGGTGTCGAGGTATTCCACTCCGTAGTGTCTTGTATCTAGGTACTGGATGCGGAAGTCCAGGGTTTCCAGGTATTCCGCTTCGTAGTTCTCTGTATCTAGGTGTCGGATGTGGAAGTCCAGGGTGTCCAGGTATTCCGCTCCGTAGTTTCCTGTGTCCAGGTGTCGGATGTGGAAGTTCAGGGTATCCAGGTATTCCGCTTCGTAGTTTTCTGTACCTAGGTGTCGGATATGGAAGTCCAGGGTGTCCAGGTATTCCGCTTCGTAGTTCTCTGTATCTAGGTGTCGGATGTGGAAGTCCAGGGTGTCCAGGTATTCCGCTCCGTAGTTTCCTGTGTCCAGGTGTCGGATGTGGAAGTTCAGGGTATCCAGGTATTCCGCTTCGTAGTTTCCTGTGTCCAGATGTTGGATGTGGAAGTCCAGGGAGTCCAGGTATTCCGCTCCGTAGTTTCCTGTGTCTAGGTGTTGGATGTGGAAGTCCAGGGTGTCTAGGTATTCCACTCCGTAGTTTCCTGTGTCCAGGTGTCGGATGTGGAAGTTCAGGGTGTCCAGGTATTCCGCTCCGTAGTTTCTTGTATCTAGGTACTGGATGTGGAGGTCCAGGGTGTCCAGGTATTCCGCTCCGTAGTTTCCTGTGTCCAGGTGTTGGATGTGGAAGTTCAGGGTGTCCAGGTATTCCGCTCCGTAGTGTCTTGTATCTAGGTACTGGATGTGGAAGTCCAGGGTTTACAGGTATTCCGCTTCGTAGTTCTCTATATCTAGGTGTCGGATGTGGAAGTCCAGGGTTTCCAGGTATTCCGCTCCGTAGTTTCCTGTGTCCAGGTGTCGGATGTGGAAGTTCAGGGTGTCCAGGTATTCCGCTTCGTAGTTTTCTGTACCTAGGTGTCGGATGTGGAAGTTCAGGGTGTCCAGGTATTCCGCTCCGTAGTTTCTTGTATCTAGGTGTCGGATATGGAAGTCCAGGGTGTGCAGGTATTCCGCTTCGTAGTTTCCTGTGTCCAGATGTTGGATGTGGAAGTCCAGGGAGTCCAGGTATTCCGCTCCGTAGTTTCCTGTGTCTAGGTGTTGGATTTGGAAGTTCAGGGTGTCGAGGTATTCCACTCCGTAGTGTCTTGTATCTAGGTACTGGATGCGGAAGTCCAGGGTTTCCAGGTATTCCGCTTCGTAGTTCTCTGTATCTAGTTGTCGGATGTGGAAGTCCAGGGTGTCCAGGTATTCCGCTCCGTAGTTTCCTGTGTCCAGGTGTCGGATGTGGAAGTTCAGGGTGTGCAGGTATTCCGCTTCGTAGTTTCCTGTGTCCAGGTGTCGGATGTGGAAGTTCAGGGTATCCAGGTATTCCGCTTCGTAGTTTCCTGTGTCCAGGTGTTGGATGTGGAAGTCCAGGGAGTCCAGGTATTCCGCTCCGTAGTTTCCTGTGTCTAGGTGTTGGATGTGGAAGTCCAGGGTGTCTAGGTATTCCACTCCGTAGTTTCCTGTGTCCAGGTGTCGGATGTGGAAGTTCAGGGTGTCCAGGTATTCCGCTCCGTAGGGGACCCGTCCATAATAACTCGGTTTTTAATAACTCCTGTCAAAACAACTCGATCACAACAACTCTGACTAAAACAACTCGGTACAAAAATAACTCCGATGAAAACAACTCGGGTCGAAATAACTCGGTATAAAAATAACTCCGGTCATTTGTTGGGATAGTCAGATGTTGCGGAACGGGGTCCTGGGGCGAAGCGCCGAGGGGGGTTAGGTTAGGTTAGGTTAGGTTAGTTATTAGTTAGTTAGTTATTAGTTAGTCAGTTATTAGTTAGTCAGTTGTTAGTTAGTCAGTTATTAGTTAGTCAGTTATTTTTGTACCGAGTTGTTTTGTCCGGAGGTATTTTTGCTTGCTATTTGGCTGGAGTTATTTTTGTACCGAGTTGTTTTGGCCAGAGTTGTTTTGTTCGGAGGTGTTGTTGTTTGAGTCGTTTTGGCCGAGTTATTTTGCCCTAATGCCGCTCCGTAGTTTCCTGTGTCTAGGTGTTGGATGTGGAAGTTCAGGGAGTCCAGGTATTCCGCTCCGTAGTTTCCTGTGTCTAGGTGTTGGATGTGGAAGTTCAGGGTGTCGAGGTATTCCACTCCGTAGTGTCTTGTATCTAGGTACTGGATGCGGAAGTCCAGGGTTTCCAGGTATTCCGCTTCGTAGTTCTCTGTATCTAGTTGTCGGATGTGGAAGTCCAGGGTGTCCAGGTATTCCGCTCCGTAGTTTCCTGTGTCCAGGTGTCGGATGTGGAAGTTCAGGGTGTGCAGGTATTCCGCTTCGTAGTTTCCTGTGTCCAGGTGTCGGATGTGGAAGTTCAGGGTATCCAGGTATTCCGCTTCGTAGTTTCCTGTGTCCAGGTGTTGGATGTGGAAGTCCAGGGAGTCCAGGTATTCCGCTCCGTAGTTTCCTGTGTCTAGGTGTTGGATGTGGAAGTCCAGGGTGTCTAGGTATTCCACTCCGTAGTTTCCTGTGTCCAGGTGTCGGATGTGGAAGTTCAGGGTGTCCAGGTATTCCGCTCCGTAGTTTCTTGTATCTAGGTACTGGATGTGGAGGTCCAGGGTGTCCAGGTATTCCGCTTCGTAGTTTCCTGTGTCCAGATGTTGGATGTGGAAGTCCAGGGAGTCCAGGTATTCCGCTCCGTAGTTTCCTGTGTCTAGGTGTTGGATGTGGAAGTTCAGGGTGTCGAGGTATTCCACTCCGTAGTGTCTTGTATCTAGGTACTGGATGCGGAAGTCCAGGGTTTCCAGGTATTCCGCTTCGTAGTTCTCTGTATCTAGGTGTCGGATGTGGAAGTCCAGGGTGTCCAGGTATTCCGCTCCGTAGTTTCCTGTGTCCAGGTGTCGGATGTGGAAGTTCAGGGTATCCAGGTATTCCGCTTCGTAGTTTCCTGTGTCCAGATGTTGGATGTGGAAGTCCAGGGAGTCCAGGTATTCCGCTCCGTAGTTTCCTGTGTCTAGGTGTTGGATGTGGAAGTCCAGGGTGTCTAGGTATTCCACTCCGTAGTTTCCTGTGTCCAGGTGTCGGATGTGGAAGTTCAGGGTGTCCAGGTATTCCGCTCCGTAGTTTCCTGTGTCTAGGTGTTGGATGTGGAAGTTCAGGGAGTCCAGGTATTCCGCTCCGTAGTTTCCTGTGTCTAGGTGTTGGATGTGGAAGTTCAGGGTGTCGAGGTATTCCACTCCGTAGTGTCTTGTATCTAGGTACTGGATGCGGAAGTCCAGGGTTTCCAGGTATTCCGCTTCGTAGTTCTCTGTATCTAGTTGTCGGATGTGGAAGTCCAGGGTGTCCAGGTATTCCGCTCCGTAGTTTCCTGTGTCCAGGTGTCGGATGTGGAAGTTCAGGGTGTGCAGGTATTCCGCTTCGTAGTTTCCTGTGTCCAGGTGTCGGATGTGGAAGTTCAGGGTATCCAGGTATTCCGCTTCGTAGTTTCCTGTGTCCAGGTGTTGGATGTGGAAGTCCAGGGAGTCCAGGTATTCCGCTCCGTAGTTTCCTGTGTCTAGGTGTTGGATGTGGAAGTCCAGGGTGTCTAGGTATTCCACTCCGTAGTTTCCTGTGTCCAGGTGTCGGATGTGGAAGTTCAGGGTGTCCAGGTATTCCGCTCCGTAGTTTCTTGTATCTAGGTACTGGATGTGGAGGTCCAGGGTGTCCAGGTATTCCGCTTCGTAGTTTCCTGTGTCCAGATGTTGGATGTGGAAGTCCAGGGAGTCCAGGTATTCCGCTCCGTAGTTTCCTGTGTCTAGGTGTTGGATGTGGAAGTTCAGGGTGTCGAGGTATTCCACTCCGTAGTGTCTTGTATCTAGGTACTGGATGCGGAAGTCCAGGGTTTCCAGGTATTCCGCTTCGTAGTTCTCTGTATCTAGGTGTCGGATGTGGAAGTCCAGGGTGTCCAGGTATTCCGCTCCGTAGTTTCCTGTGTCCAGGTGTCGGATGTGGAAGTTCAGGGTATCCAGGTATTCCGCTTCGTAGTTTCCTGTGTCCAGATGTTGGATGTGGAAGTCCAGGGAGTCCAGGTATTCCGCTCCGTAGTTTCCTGTGTCTAGGTGTTGGATGTGGAAGTCCAGGGTGTCTAGGTATTCCACTCCGTAGTTTCCTGTGTCCAGGTGTCGGATGTGGAAGTTCAGGGTGTCCAGGTATTCCGCTCCGTAGTTTCTTGTATCCAGGTACTGGATGTGGAGGTCCAGGGTGTCCAGGTATTCCGCTCCGTAGTTTCCTGTGTCTAGGTGTTGGATGTGGAAGTTCAGGGTGTCCAGGTATTCCGCTCCGTAGTGTCTTGTATCTAGGTACTGGATGTGGAAGTCCAGGGTTTACAGGTATTCCGCTTCGTAGTTCTCTATATCTAGGTGTCGGATGTGGAAGTCCAGGGTTTCCAGGTATTCCGCTCCGTAGTTTCCTGTGTCCAGGTGTCGGATGTGGAAGTTCAGGGTGTCCAGGTATTCCGCTTCGTAGTTTTCTGTACCTAGGTGTCGGATGTGGAAGTTCAGGGTGTCCAGGTATTCCGCTCCGTAGTTTCTTGTATCTAGGTGTCGGATATGGAAGTCCAGGGTGTGCAGGTATTCCGCTTCGTAGTTTCCTGTGTCCAGATGTTGGATGTGGAAGTCCAGGGAGTCCAGGTATTCCGCTCCGTAGTTTCCTGTGTCTAGGTGTTGGATGTGGAAGTTCAGGGTGTCGAGGTATTCCACTCCGTAGTGTCTTGTATCTAGGTACTGGATGCGGAAGTCCAGGGTTTCCAGGTATTCCGCTTCGTAGTTCTCTGTATCTAGTTGTCGGATGTGGAAGTCCAGGGTGTCCAGGTATTCCGCTCCGTAGTTTCCTGTGTCCAGGTGTCGGATGTGGAAGTTCAGGGTGTGCAGGTATTCCGCTTCGTAGTTTCCTGTGTCCAGGTGTCGGATGTGGAAGTTCAGGGTATCCAGGTATTCCGCTTCGTAGTTTCCTGTGTCCAGGTGTTGGATGTGGAAGTCCAGGGAGTCCAGGTATTCCGCTCCGTAGTTTCCTGTGTCTAGGTGTTGGATGTGGAAGTCCAGGGTGTCTAGGTATTCCACTCCGTAGTTTCCTGTGTCCAGGTGTCGGATGTGGAAGTTCAGGGTGTCCAGGTATTCCGCTCCGTAGTTTCTTGTATCTAGGTACTGGATGTGGAGGTCCAGGGTGTCCAGGTATTCCGCTCCGTAGTTTCCTGTGTCTAGGTGTTGGATGTGGAAGTTCAGGGTGTCCAGGTATTCCGCTCCGTAGTGTCTTGTATCTAGGTACTGGATGTGGAAGTCCAGGGTTTACAGGTATTCCGCTTCGTAGATCTCTATATCTAGGTGTCGGATGTGGAAGTCCAGGGTTTCCAGGTATTCCGCTCCGTAGTTTCCTGTGTCCAGGTGTCGGATGTGGAAGTTCAGGGTGTCCAGGTATTCCGCTTCGTAGTTTTCTGTATCTAGGTGTCGGATGTGGAAGTTCAGGGTGTCCAGGTATTCCGCTCCGTAGTTTCTTGTATCTAGGTACTGGATGTGGAAGTCCAGGGTGTCCAGGTATTCCGCTTCGTAGTTCTCTGTATCTAGGTGTCGGATGTGGAAGTCCAGGGTGTGCAGGTATTCCGCTTCGTAGTTTCCTGTGTCCAGGTGTCGGATGTGGAAGTTCAGGGTGTCCAGGTATTCCGCTCCGTAGTTTCTTGTATCTAGGTACTGGATGTGGAGGTCCAGGGTATCCAGGCATTCCGCTCCGTAGTTTCCTGTATCCAGGTGTCGGATGTGGAAGTTCAGGGTTTACAGGTATTCTGCTTCGTAGTTCTCTGTATCTAGGTGTCGGATGTGGAAGTGCAGGGTTTCCAGGTATTCCGCTCCGTAGTTTCCTGTGTCCAGGTGTCGGATGTGGAAGTTCGGGTTGTCCAGGTATTCCGCTTCGTAGTTTTCTGTACCTAGGTGTCGGATGTGGAAGTTCAGGGTGTCCAGGTATTCCGCTCCGTAGTTTCTTGTATCTAGGTGTCGGATATGGAAGTCCAGGGTGTCCAGGTATTCCGCTTCGTAGTTCTCTGTATCTAGGTGTCGAATGTGGAAGTCCAGGATGTGCAGGTATTCCGCTCCGTAGTTTCCTGTGTCCAGGTGTCGGATGTGGAAGTTCAGGGTGTCCAGGTATTCCGCTTCGTAGTTTTCTGTACCTAGGTGTCGGATGTGGAAGTTCAGGGTGTCCAGGTATTCCGCTCCGTAGTTTCTTGTATCTAGGTACTGGCTGTGGAAGTCCAGGGTGTCCAGGTATTCCGCTTCGTAGTTCTCTGTATCTAGGTGTCGGATGTGGAAATCCAGGGTGTGCAGGTATTCCGCTTCGTAGTTTCCTGTGTCCAGGTGTTGGATGTGGAAGTACAGGGTGTCTAGGTATTCCGCTCCGTAGTTTCCTGTGTCCAGGTGTCGGATGTGGAAGTTCAGGGTGTCCAGGTATTCCGCTCCGTAGTTTCTTGTATCTAGGTACTGGATGTGGAGGTCCAGGGTATCCAGGCATTCCGCTCCGTAGTTTCCTGTATCCAGGTGTCGGATGTGGAAGTTCAGGGTTTACAGGTATTCCAATTCGTAGTTCTCTGTATCTAGGTGTCGGATGTGGAAGTCCAGGGTGTGCAGGTATTCCGCTCCGTAGTTTCCTGTGTCCAGGTGTCGGATGTGGAAGTTCAGGGTGTCCAGGTATTCCGCTCCGTAGTGTCTTGTATCTAGGTACTGGATGTGGAAGTCCAGGGTTTCCAGGTATTCCGCTTCGTAGTTCTCTGTATCTAGGTGTCGGATGTGGAAGTCCTGGGTGTCCAGGTATTCCGCTCCGTAGTTTCCTGTGTCCAGGTGTCGGATGTGGAAGTTCAGGGTGTCCAGGTATTCAGCTTCGTAGTTTTCTGTACCTAGGTGTCGGATGTGGAAGTTCAGGGTGTCCAGGTATTTCGCTCCGTAGTTTCTTGTATCTAGGTACTGGATGTGGAAGTCCAGGGTGTCCAGGTATTCCGCTTCGTAGTTCTCTGTATCTAGGTGTCGGATGTGGAAGTCCAGGGTGTGCAGGTATTCCGCTTCGTAGTTTCCTGTGTCCAGGTGTTGGATGTGGAAGTCCAGGGTGTCTAGGTATTCCGCTCCGTAGTTTCCTGTGTCCAGGTGTCGGATGTGGAAGTTCAGGGTGTCCAGGTATTCCGCTCCGTAGTTTCTTGTATCTAGGTACTGGATGTGGAGGTCCAGGGTATCCAGGCATTCCGCTCCGCAGTTTCCTGTATCCAGGTGTCGGATGTGGAAGTTCAGGGTGTCCAGGTATTCCTCTTCGTAGCTCTCTGTATTTATGTACTGGATGTGGAAGTCCAGGGTGTTCAGGTATTCCGCTTCGTAGTTCTCTGTATCTAAGTGTCGGATGTGGAAGTCCAGGGTGTGCAGGTATTCCGCTTCGTAGTTTCCTGTGTCCAGGTGTCGGATGTGGAAGTTCAGGGTGTCCAGGTATTCCGCTTCGTAGTTTTCTGTACCTAGGTGTCGGATGTGGAAGTCCAGGGTGTCCAGGTATTCCGCTTCGTAGTTCTCTGTATCTAAGTGTCGGATGTGGAAGTCCAGGGTGTGCAGGTATTCCGCTTCGTAGTTTCCTGTGTCCAGGTGTCGGATGTGGAAGTTCAGGGTGTCCAGGTATTCCGGTTCGTAGTTTTCTGTACCTAGGTGTCGGATGTGGAAGTCCAGGGTGTCCAGGTATTCCGCTTCGTAGTTCTCTGTATCTAAGTGTCGGATGTGGAAGTCCAGGGTGTGCAGGTATTCCGCTTCGTAGTTCTCTGTATCTAGGTGTCGGATGTGGAAGTCCAGGGTGTCCAGGTATTCCGCTCCGTAGTTTCCTGTGTCCAGGTGTCGGATGTGGAAGTTCAGGGTGTCCAGGTATTCCGCTTCGTAGTTTTCTGTACCTAGGTGTCGGATATGGAAGTCCAGGGTGTCCAGGTATTCCGCTTCGTAGTTCTCTGTATCTAGGTGTCGGATGTGGAAGTCCAGGGTGTGCAGGTATTCCGCTTCGTAGTTTCCTGTGTCCAGATGTTGGATGTGGAAGTCCAGGGAGTCCAGGTATTCCGCTCCGTAGTTTCCTGTGTCTAGGTGTTGGATGTGGAAGTTCAGGGTGTCGAGGTATTCCACTCCGTAGTGTCTTGTATCTAGGTACTGGATGCGGAAGTCCAGGGTTTCCAGGTATTCCGCTTCGTAGTTCTCTGTATCTAGGTGTCGGATGTGGAAGTCCAGGGTGTCCAGGTATTCCGCTCCGTAGTTTCCTGTGTCCAGGTGTCGGATGTGGAAGTTCAGGGTATCCAGGTATTCCGCTTCGTAGTTTTCTGTACCTAGGTGTCGGATATGGAAGTCCAGGGTGTCCAGGTATTCCGCTTCGTAGTTCTCTGTATCTAGGTGTCGGATGTGGAAGTCCAGGGTGTCCAGGTATTCCGCTCCGTAGTTTCCTGTGTCCAGGTGTCGGATGTGGAAGTTCAGGGTATCCAGGTATTCCGCTTCGTAGTTTCCTGTGTCCAGATGTTGGATGTGGAAGTCCAGGGAGTCCAGGTATTCCGCTCCGTAGTTTCCTGTGTCTAGGTGTTGGATGTGGAAGTCCAGGGTGTCTAGGTATTCCACTCCGTAGTTTCCTGTGTCCAGGTGTCGGATGTGGAAGTTCAGGGTGTCCAGGTATTCCGCTCCGTAGTTTCTTGTATCTAGGTACTGGATGTGGAGGTCCAGGGTGTCCAGGTATTCCGCTCCGTAGTTTCCTGTGTCTAGGTGTTGGATGTGGAAGTTCAGGGTGTCCAGGTATTCCGCTCCGTAGTGTCTTGTATCTAGGTACTGGATGTGGAAGTCCAGGGTTTACAGGTATTCCGCTTCGTAGTTCTCTATATCCAGGTGTCGGATGTGGAAGTTCAGGGTGTCCAGGTATTCCGCTTCGTAGTTTTCTGTACCTAGGTGTCGGATGTGGAAGTTCAGGGTGTCCAGGTATTCCGCTCCGTAGTTTCTTGTATCTAGGTGTCGGATATGGAAGTCCAGGGTGTGCAGGTATTCCGCTTCGTAGTTTCCTGTGTCCAGATGTTGGATGTGGAAGTCCAGGGAGTCCAGGTATTCCGCTCCGTAGTTTCCTGTGTCTAGGTGTTGGATGTGGAAGTTCAGGGTGTCGAGGTATTCCACTCCGTAGTGTCTTGTATCTAGGTACTGGATGCGGAAGTCCAGGGTTTCCAGGTATTCCGCTTCGTAGTTCTCTGTATCTAGTTGTCGGATGTGGAAGTCCAGGGTGTCCAGGTATTCCGCTCCGTAGTTTCCTGTGTCCAGGTGTCGGATGTGGAAGTTCAGGGTGTCCAGGTATTCCGCTTCGTAGTTTTCTGTATCTAGGTGTCGGATGTGGAAGTTCAGGGTGTCCAGGTATTCCGCTCCGTAGTTTCTTGTATCTAGGTACTGGATGTGGAAGTCCAGGGTGTCCAGGTATTCCGCTTCGTAGTTCTCTGTATCTAGGTGTCGGATGTGGAAGTCCAGGGTGTGCAGGTATTCCGCTTCGTAGTTTCCTGTGTCCAGGTGTTGGATGTGGAAGTACAGGGTGTCTAGGTATTCCGCTCCGTAGTTTCCTGTTTCCAGGTGTCGGATGTGGAAGTTCAGGGTGTCCAGGTATTCCGCTCCGTAGTTTCTTGTATCTAGGTACTGGATGTGGAGGTCCAGGGTATCCAGGCATTCCGCTCCGTAGTTTCCTGTATCCAGGTGTCGGTTGTGGAAGTTCAGGGTGTCCAGGTATTCCGCTCCGTAGTGTCTTGTATCTAGGTACTGGATGTGGAAGTCCAGGGTTTCCAGGTATTCCGCTTCGTAGTTCTCTGTATCTAGTTGTCGGATGTGGAAGTCCAGGGTGTCCAGGTATTCCGCTTCGTAGTTCTCTGTATCTAGGTGTCGGATGTGGAAGTCCAGGGTTTCCAGGTATTCCGCTCCTTAGTTTCCTGTGTCCAGGTGTCGGATGTGGAAGTTCAGGGTGTCCAGGTATTCCGCTTCGTAGTTTTCTGTACCTAGGTGTCGGATGTGGAAGTTCAGGGTGTCCAGGTATTCCGCTCCGTAGTTTCTTGTATCTAGGTGTCGGATATGGAAGTCCAGGGTGTCCAGGTATTCCGCTTCGTAGTTCTCTGTATCTAGGTGTCGGATGTGGAAGTCCAGGGTGTGCAGGTATTCCGCTCCGTAGTTTCCTGTGTCCAGGTGTCGGATGTGGAAGTTCAGGGTGTCCAGGTATTCCGCTCCGTAGTGTCTTGTATCTAGGTACTGGATGTGGAAGTCCAGGGTTTCCAGGTATTCCGCTTCGTATTTCTCTGTATCTAGTTGTCGGATGTGGAAGTCCAGGGTGTCCAGGTATTCCGCTTCGTAGTTCTCTGTATCTAGGTGCCGGATGTGGAAGTCCAGGGTGTGCAGGTATTCCGCTTCGTAGTTTCCTGTGTCCAGATGTTGGATGTGGAAGTCCAGGGAGTCCAGGTATTCCGCTCCGTAGTTTCCTGTGTCTAGGTGTTGGATGTGGAAGTTCAGGGTGTCCAGGTATTCCGCTCCGTAGTGTCTTGTATCTAGGTACTGGATGTGGAAGTCCAGGGTTTCCAGGTATTCCGCTTCGTAGTTCTCTGTATCTAGTTGTCGGATGTGGAAGTCCAGGGTGTCCAGGTATTCCGCTTCGTAGTTCTCTGTATCTAGGTGTCGGATGTGGAAGTCCAGGGTGTCCAGCTATTCCGCTCCGTAGTTTCCTGTGTCCAGGTGTCGGATGTGGAACTTCTGGGTGTCCAGGTATTCCGCTTCGTAGTTTTCTGAACCTAGGTGTCGGATGTGGAAGTTCAGGGTGTCCAGGTATTCCGCTCCGTAGTTTCCTGTATCTAGGTACTGGATGTGGAGGTCCAGGGTGTCCAGGTATTCCGCTCCGTAGTTTCCTGTGTCTAGGTGTTGGATGTGGAAGTTCAGGGTGTCCAGGTATTCCGCTCCGTAATGTCTTGTATCTAGGTACTGGATGTGGAAGTCCAGGGTTTACAGGTATTCCGCTTCGTAGTTCTCTGTATCTAGGTGTCGGATGTGGAAGTCCAAGGTGTCCAGGTATTCCGCTCCGTAGTTTCCTGTGTCCAGGTGTCGGATGTGGAAGTCCAGGGTGTGCAGGTATTCCGCTTCGTAGTTTCCTGTGTCCAGGTGTTGGATGTGGAAGTCCAGGGTGTCCAGGTATTCCGCTCCGTAGTTTCCTGTGTCCAGGTGTCGGCTGTGGAAGTTCATGGTGTCCAGGTATTCCGCTTCGTAGTGTCTTGTATCTAGGTACTGGATGTGGAAATCCAGGGTGTCCAGGTATTCCGCTTCGTAGTTCTCTGTATCTAGGTGTCGGATGTGGAAGTCCAGGGTGTCCAGGTATTCCGCTCCGTAGTTTCCTGTGTCCAGGTGTCGGTTGTGGAAGTTCAGGGTGTCCAGGTATTCCGCTTCGTAGTTTTCTGTACCTAGGTGTCGGATATGGAAGTCCAGGGTGTCCAGGTATTCCGCTTCGTAGTTCTCTGTATCTAGGTGTCGGATGTGGAAGTCCAAGGTGTCCAGGTATTCCGCTCCGTAGTTTCCTGTGTCCAGGTGTCGGATGTGGAAGTCCAGGGTGTGCAGGTATTCCGCTTCGTAGTTTCCTGTGTCCAGGTGTTGGATGTGGAAGTCCAGGGTGTCCAGGTATTCCGCTCCGTAGTTTCCTGTGTCCAGGTGTCGGATGTGGAAGTCCAGGGTGTGCAGGTATTCCGCTTCGTAGTTTCCTGTGTCCAGATGTTGGATGTGGAAGTCCAGGGAGTCCAGGTATTCCGCTCCGTAGTTTCCTGTGTCTAGGTGTTGGATGTGGAAGTTCAGGGTGTCCAGGTATTCCGCTCCGTAGTGTCTTGTATCTAGGTACTGGATGTGGAAGTCCAGGGTTTACAGGTATTCCGCTTCGTAGTTCTCTGTAACTAGGTGTCGGATGTGGAAGTCCAGGGTGTCCAGCTATTCCGCTCCGTAGTTTCCTGTGTCCAGGTGTCGGATGTGGAAGTCCAGGGTGTGCAGGTATTCCGCTTCGTAGTTTCCTGTGTCCAGGTGTTGGATGTGGAAGTCCAGGGTGTCCAGGTATTCCGCTCCGTAGTTTCCTGTGTCCAGGTGTCGGATGTGGAAGTCCAGGGTGTCCAGGTATTCCGCTTCGTATTTCTCTGTATCTAAGTGTCGGATGTGGAAGTCCAGGGTGTGCAGGTATTCCGCTTCGTAGTTTCCTGTGTCCAGGTGTTGGATGTGGAAGTCCAGGGTGTCCAGGTATTCCGCTCCGTAGTTTCCTGTGTCTAGGTGTTGGATGTGGAAGTTCAGGGTGTCCAGGTATTCCGCTCCGTAGTTTCCTGTGTCCAGGTGTCGGATGTGGAAGTCCAGGGTGTGCAGGTATTCCGCTTCGTAGTTTCCTGTGTCCAGGTGTCGGATGTGGAAGTCCAGGGTGTCCAGCTATTCCGCTCCGTAGTTTCCTGTGTCCAGGTGTCGGATGTGGAACTTCTGGGTGTCCAGGTATTCCGCTTCGTAGTTTTCTGAACCTAGGTGTCGGATGTGGAAGTTCAGGGTGTCCAGGTATTCCGCTCCGTAGTTTTCTGTATCTAGGTGTCGGATGTGGAAGTCCAGGGTGTCCAGGTATTCCGCTTCGTAGTTTGCTGTATCTAGGTGTCGGATGTGGAAGTCCAGGGTGTCCAGACATTCCGCTCCGTAGTTTCCTGTGCCCAGGTGTCGGATGTGGAAGTTCAGGGTGTCCAGGTATTCCGCTTCGTAGTTTTCTGTATCTAGGTGTCGGATGTGGAAGTCCAGGGTGTCCAGGTATTCCGCTTCGTAGTTCTCTGTATATAGGTGTCGGATGTGGATGTCCAGGGTGTCTAGGTGTTCCGCTCCGTAGTTTACTGTGTCCAGGTATTGGATGTGGAAGTCCAGGGTATCCAGTTATTCCGCTACGTAGTTTTCTGTATCTTGGTGTCGGATGTAGAATTTCAGGGTGTCCAGGTATTCCGCTCCATAGTTTGTTGTATATAGGTACTGGATGTGGAAGTCCAGGGTGTCCAGGTATTCCGCTTCGTAGTTTTCTGTATCTAGGTGTCGGATGTGGAAGTCCAGGGTGTCCAGGTATTCCGCTTCGTAGTTTTCTATATCTAGGTGTCGGATGTGGAAGTCCAGGGTGTCCAGGTATTCCGCTTCGTAGTTTTCTGTATCTAGGTGTCGGATGTGGAAGTTCAGGGTGTCCAGGTATTCCGCTTCGTAGTTTTCTGTATCTAGGTGTCGGATGTGGAAGTCCAGGGTGTCCAGGCATTCCGCTCCGTAGTTTCCTGTGCCCAGGTGTCGGATGTGGAAGTTCAGGGTGTCCAGGTATTCCGCTTCGTAGTTTTCTGTATCTAGGTGTCGGATGTGGAAGTCCAGGATGTCCAGGTATTCCGCTTCGTAGTTTTCTGTATTTAGGTGTCGGATGTGGAAGTTCAGTGTGTCCAGGTATTCCGCTTCGTAGTTTTCTGTATCTAGGTGTCGGATGTGGATGTCCAGGGTGTCCAGGTATTCCGCTTCGTAGCGTTCTGTATCTAGGTGTCGGATGTGGAAGTCCAGGGTGTCCAGGCATTCCGCTCCGTAGTTTCCTGTGCCCAGGTGTCGGATGTGGAAGTTCAGGGTGTCCAGGTATTCCGCTTCGTAGTTTTCTGTGTTTAGGTGTCGGATGTGGAAGTCCAGGGTGTCCAGGTATTCCGCTTCGTAGTTTTCTGTATCTAGGTGTCGGATGTGGAAGTCCAGGGTGTCCAGGTATTCCGCTTCGTAGCTTTCTGTATCTAGGTGTCGGATGTGGAAGTCCAGGGTGTCCAGGTATTCCGCTTCGTAGTTTTCTGTATCTAGGTGTCGGATGTGGAAGTTCAGGGTATCCAGGTATTCCGCTACGTAGTTTGTTGTGTCTAGGTACTGGATGTGGAAGTCCAGGGTGTCCAGGTATTCCGCTTTGTAGTTTTCTGTATCTAGGTGTCGGATGTGGAAGTTCAGGGTGTCCAGGTATTCCGCTTCGTAGTTTTCTGTATCTAGGTGTCGGATGTGGAAGTCCAGGGTGTCCAGGTATTCCGCTTCGTAGATTGCTGTATCTAGGTGTCGGATGTGGAAGTCCAGGGTGTCCAGACATTCCGCTCCGTAGTTTCCTGTGCCCAGGTGTCGGATGTGGAAGTTCAGGGTGTCCAGGTATTCCGCTTCGTAGTTTTCTGTGTTTAGGTGTCGGATGTGGAAGTCCAGGGTGTCCAGGTATTCCGCTTCGTAGTTTTCTGTATCTAGGTGTCGGATGTGGAAGTCCAGGGTGTCCAGGCATTCCGCTCCGTAGTTTCCTGTGCCCAGGTGTCGGATGTGGAAGTTCAGGGTGTCCAGGTATTCCGCTTCGTAGTTTTCTGTGTTTAGGTGTCGGATGTGGAAGTCCAGGGTGTCCAGGTATTCCGCTTCGTAGTTTTCTGTATCTAGGTGTCGGATGTGGAAGTCCAGGGTGTCCAGGTATTCCGCTTCGTAGCTTTCTGTATCTAGGTGTCGGATGTGGAAGTCCAGGGTGTCCAGGTATTCCGCTTCGTAGTTTTCTGTATCTAGGTGTCGGATGTGGAAGTTCAGGGTATCCAGGTATTCCGCTACGTAGTTTGTTGTGTCTAGGTACTGGATGTGGAAGTCCAGGGTGTCCAGGTATTCCGCTTTGTAGTTTTCTGTATCTAGGTGTCGGATGTGGAAGTTCAGGGTGTCCAGGTATTCCGCTTCGTAGTTTTCTGTATCTAGGTGTCGGATGTGGAAGTCCAGGGTGTCCAGGTATTCCGCTTCGTAGATTGCTGTATCTAGGTGTCGGATGTGGAAGTCCAGGGTGTCCAGACATTCCGCTCCGTAGTTTCCTGTGCCCAGGTGTCGGATGTGGAAGTTCAGGGTGTCCAGGTATTCCGCTTCGTAGTTTTCTGTATCTAGGTGTCGGATGTGGAAGTCCAGGGTGTCCAGGTATTCCGCTTCGTAGTTCTCTGTATATAGGTGTCGGATGTGGATGTCCAGGGTGTCTAGGTGTTCCGCTCCGTAGTTTACTGTGTCCAGGTATTGGATGTGGAAGTCCAGGGTATCCAGTTATTCCGCTACGTAGTTTTCTGTATCTTGGTGTCGGATGTAGAATTTCAGGGTGTCCAGGTATTCCGCTCCATAGTTTGTTGTATATAGGTACTGGATGTGGAAGTCCAGGGTGTCCAGGTATTCCGCTTCGTAGTTTTCTGTATCTAGGTGTCGGATGTGGAAGTCCAGGGTGTCCAGGTATTCCGCTTCGTAGTTTTCTGTATCTAGGTGTCGGATGTGGAAGTCCAGGGTGTCCAGGTATTCCGCTTCGTAGTTTTCTGTATCTAGGTGTCGGATGTGGAAGTTCAGGGTGTCCAGGTATTCCGCTTCGTAGTTTTCTGTATCTAGGTGTCGGATGTGGAAGTCCAGGGTGTCCAGGCATTCCGCTCCGTAGTTTCCTGTGCCCAGGTGTCGGATGTGGAAGTTCAGGGTGTCCAGGTATTCCGCTTCGTAGTTTTCTGTATCTAGGTGTCGGATGTGGAAGTCCAGGATGTCCAGGTATTCCGCTTCGTAGTTTTCTGTATCTAGGTGTCGGATGTGGAAGTTCAGTGTGTCCAGGTATTCCGCTTCGTAGTTTTCTGTATCTAGGTGTCGGATGTGGAAGTCCAGGGTGTCCAGGTATTCCGCTTCGTAGCGTTCTGTATCTAGGTGTCGGATGTGGAAGTCCAGGGTGTCCAGGCATTCCGCTCCGTAGTTTCCTGTGCCCAGGTGTCGGATGTGGAAGTTCAGGGTGTCCAGGTATTCCGCTTCGTAGTTTTCTGTGTTTAGGTGTCGGATGTGGAAGTCCAGGGTGTCCAGATATTCCGCTTCGTAGTTTTCTGTATCTAGGTGTCGGATGTGGAAGTCCAGGGTGTCCAGGTATTCCGCTTCGTAGCTTTCTGTATCTAGGTGTCGGATGTGGAAGTCCAGGGTGTCCAGGTATTCCGCTTCGTAGTTTTCTGTATCTAGGTGTCGGATGTGGAAGTTCAGGGTGTCCAGGTATTCCGCTTCGTAGTTTCCTGTGTCCAGGTATTGGATGTGGAAGTCCAGGGTATCCAGGTATTCCGCTACGTAGTTTGTTGTGTCTAGGTACTGGATGTGGAAGTCCAGGGTGTCCAGGTATTCCGCTTCGTAGTTTTCTGTATCTAGGTGTCGGATGTGGAAGTCCAGGGTGTCCAGGTATTCCGCTTCGTAGTTTTCTGTATCTAGGTGTCGGATGTGGAAGTCCAGGGTGGCCAGGTATTCCGCTTCGTAGTTTTCTGTATCTAGGTGTCGGATGTGGAAGTCCAGGGTGTCCAGGCATTCCGCTCCGTAGTTTCCTGTGCCCAGGTGGCGGATGTGGAAGTTCAGGTTGTCCAGGTATTCCGCTTCGTAGTTTTCTGTATCTAGGTGTCGGATGTGAAAGTCCAGGGTGTCCAGGTATGCCGCTTCGTAGTTCTCTGTATATAGGTGTCGGATGTGGATGTCCAGGGTGTCTAGGTATTCCGCTCCGTAGTTTACTGTGTCCAGGTATTGGATGTGGAAGTCCAGGGTATCCAGGTATTCCGCTACGTAGTTTTCTGTATCTTGGTGTCGGATGTAGAATTTCAGGGTGTCCAGGTATTCCGCTCCGTAGTTTCCTGTGTCCAGGTGTCGGATGTGGAAGTTCTGGGTGTCCAGGTATTCCGCTCCGTAGTTTCTTGTATCTAGGTACTGGATGTGGAGGTCCAGGGTGTCCAGGTATTCCGCTCCGTAGTTTCCTGTGTCTAGGTGTTGGATGTGGAAGTTCAGGGTGTCCAGGTATTCCGCTCCGTAGTGTCTTGTATCTAGGTACTGGATGTGGAAGTCCAGGGTTTACAGGTATTCCGCTTCGTAGTTCTCTGTAACTAGGTGTCGGATGTGGAAGTCCAAGGTGTCCAGGTATTCCGCTCCGTAGTTTCCTGTGTCCAGGTGTCGGATGTGGAAGTCCAGGGTGTGCAGGTATTCCGCTTCGTAGTTTCCTGTGTCCAGGTGTTGGATGTGGAAGTCCAGGGTGTCCAGGTATTCCGCTCCGTAGTTTCCTGTGTCCAGGTGTCGGCTGTGGAAGTTCATGGTGTCCAGGTATTCCGCTTCGTAGTGTCTTGTATCTAGGTACTGGATGTGGAAATCCAGGGTGTCCAGGTATTCCGCTTCGTAGTTCTCTGTATCTAGGTGTCGGATGTGGAAGTCCAGGGTGTCCAGGTATTCCGCTCCGTAGTTTCCTGTGTCCAGGTGTCGGTTGTGGAAGTTCAGGGTGTCCAGGTATTCCGCTTCGTAGTTTTCTGTACCTAGGTGTCGGATATGGAAGTCCAGGGTGTCCAGGTATTCCGCTTCGTAGTTCTCTGTATCTAGGTGTCGGATGTGGAAGTCCAAGGTGTCCAGGTATTCCGCTCCGTAGTTTCCTGTGTCCAGGTGTCGGATGTGGAAGTCCAGGGTGTGCAGGTATTCCGCTTCGTAGTTTCCTGTGTCCAGGTGTTGGATGTGGAAGTCCAGGGTGTCCAGGTATTCCGCTCCGTAGTTTCCTGTGTCCAGGTGTCGGATGTGGAAGTCCAGGGTGTGCAGGTATTCCGCTTCGTAGTTTCCTGTGTCCAGATGTTGGATGTGGAAGTCCAGGGAGTCCAGGTATTCCGCTCCGTAGTTTCCTGTGTCTAGGTGTTGGATGTGGAAGTTCAGGGTGTCCAGGTATTCCGCTCCGTAGTGTCTTGTATCTAGGTACTGGATGCGGAAGTCCAGGGTTTCCAGGTATTCCGCTTCGTAGTTCTCTGTATCTAGGTGTCGGATGTGGAAGTCCAGGGTGTCCAGCTATTCCGCTCCGTAGTTTCCTGTGTCCAGGTGTCGGATGTGGAAGTTCTGGGTGTCCAGGTATTCCGCTCCGTAGTTTCTTGTATCTAGGTACTGGATGTGGAGGTCCAGGGTGTCCAGGTATTCCGCTCCGTAGTTTCCTGTGTCTAGGTGTTGGATGTGGAAGTTCAGGGTGTCCAGGTATTCCGCTCCGTAGTGTCTTGTATCTAGGTACTGGATGTGGAAGTCCAGGGTTTACAGGTATTCCGCTTCGTAGTTCTCTGTAACTAGGTGTCGGATGTGGAAGTCCAAGGTGTCCAGGTATTCCGCTCCGTAGTTTCCTGTGTCCAGGTGTCGGATGTGGAAGTCCAGGGTGTGCAGGTATTCCGCTTCGTAGTTTCCTGTGTCCAGGTGTTGGATGTGGAAGTCCAGGGTGTCCAGGTATTCCGCTTCGTATTTCTCTGTATCTAAGTGTCGGATGTGGAAGTCCAGGGTGTGCAGGTATTCCGCTTCGTAGTTTCCTGTGTCCAGGTGTTGGATGTGGAAGTCCAGGGTGTCCAGGTATTCCGCTCCGTAGTTTCCTGTGTCTAGGTGTTGGATGTGGAAGTTCAGGGTGTCCAGGTATTCCGCTCCGTAGTTTCCTGTGTCCAGGTGTCGGATGTGGAAGTCCAGGGTGTGCAGGTATTCCGCTTCGTAGTTTCCTGTGTCCAGGTGTCGGATGTGGAAGTCCAGGGTGTCCAGCTATTCCGCTCCGTAGTTTCCTGTGTCCAGGTGTCGGATGTGGAACTTCTGGGTGTCCAGGTATTCCGCTTCGTAGTTTTCTGAACCTAGGTGTCGGATGTGGAAGTTCAGGGTGTCCAGGTATTCCGCTCCGTAGTTTTCTGTATCTAGGTGTCGGATGTGGAAGTCCAGGGTGTCCAGGTATTCCGCTTCGTAGTTTGCTGTATCTAGGTGTCGGATGTGGAAGTCCAGGGTGTCCAGACATTCCGCTCCGTAGTTTCCTGTGCCCAGGTGTCGGATGTGGAAGTTCAGGGTGTCCAGGTATTCCGCTTCGTAGTTTTCTGTATCTAGGTGTCGGATGTGGAAGTCCAGGGTGTCCAGGTATTCCGCTTCGTAGTTCTCTGTATATAGGTGTCGGATGTGGATGTCCAGGGTGTCTAGGTGTTCCGCTCCGTAGTTTACTGTGTCCAGGTATTGGATGTGGAAGTCCAGGGTATCCAGTTATTCCGCTACGTAGTTTTCTGTATCTTGGTGTCGGATGTAGAATTTCAGGGTGTCCAGGTATTCCGCTCCATAGTTTGTTGTATATAGGTACTGGATGTGGAAGTCCAGGGTGTCCAGGTATTCCGCTTCGTAGTTTTCTGTATCTAGGTGTCGGATGTGGAAGTCCAGGGTGTCCAGGTATTCCGCTTCGTAGTTTTCTATATCTAGGTGTCGGATGTGGAAGTCCAGGGTGTCCAGGTATTCCGCTTCGTAGTTTTCTGTATCTAGGTGTCGGATGTGGAAGTTCAGGGTGTCCAGGTATTCCGCTTCGTAGTTTTCTGTATCTAGGTGTCGGATGTGGAAGTCCAGGGTGTCCAGGCATTCCGCTCCGTAGTTTCCTGTGCCCAGGTGTCGGATGTGGAAGTTCAGGGTGTCCAGGTATTCCGCTTCGTAGTTTTCTGTATCTAGGTGTCGGATGTGGAAGTCCAGGATGTCCAGGTATTCCGCTTCGTAGTTTTCTGTATTTAGGTGTCGGATGTGGAAGTTCAGTGTGTCCAGGTATTCCGCTTCGTAGTTTTCTGTATCTAGGTGTCGGATGTGGATGTCCAGGGTGTCCAGGTATTCCGCTTCGTAGCGTTCTGTATCTAGGTGTCGGATGTGGAAGTCCAGGGTGTCCAGGCATTCCGCTCCGTAGTTTCCTGTGCCCAGGTGTCGGATGTGGAAGTTCAGGGTGTCCAGGTATTCCGCTTCGTAGTTTTCTGTGTTTAGGTGTCGGATGTGGAAGTCCAGGGTGTCCAGGTATTCCGCTTCGTAGTTTTCTGTATCTAGGTGTCGGATGTGGAAGTCCAGGGTGTCCAGGTATTCCGCTTCGTAGCTTTCTGTATCTAGGTGTCGGATGTGGAAGTCCAGGGTGTCCAGGTATTCCGCTTCGTAGTTTTCTGTATCTAGGTGTCGGATGTGGAAGTTCAGGGTATCCAGGTATTCCGCTACGTAGTTTGTTGTGTCTAGGTACTGGATGTGGAAGTCCAG
Organism: Cephus spinipes; assembly: GCA_963971525.1. Classification (NCBI taxonomy): domain Eukaryota; kingdom Metazoa; phylum Arthropoda; class Insecta; order Hymenoptera; family Cephidae; genus Cephus; species Cephus spinipes. The sequence continues at coordinate 22,695,387 of OZ020573.1, forward strand.
GGTGTCCAGGTATTCCGCTTTGTAGTTTTCTGTATCTAGGTGTCGGATGTGGAAGTTCAGGGTGTCCAGGTATTCCGCTTCGTAGTTTTCTGTATCTAGGTGTCGGATGTGGAAGTCCAGGGTGTCCAGGTATTCCGCTTCGTAGATTGCTGTATCTAGGTGTCGGATGTGGAAGTCCAGGGTGTCCAGACATTCCGCTCCGTAGTTTCCTGTGCCCAGGTGTCGGATGTGGAAGTTCAGGGTGTCCAGGTATTCCGCTTCGTAGTTTTCTGTATCTAGGTGTCGGATGTGGAAGTCCAGGGTGTCCAGGTATTCCGCTTCGTAGTTCTCTGTATATAGGTGTCGGATGTGGATGTCCAGGGTGTCTAGGTGTTCCGCTCCGTAGTTTACTGTGTCCAGGTATTGGATGTGGAAGTCCAGGGTATCCAGTTATTCCGCTACGTAGTTTTCTGTATCTTGGTGTCGGATGTAGAATTTCAGGGTGTCCAGGTATTCCGCTCCATAGTTTGTTGTATATAGGTACTGGATGTGGAAGTCCAGGGTGTCCAGGTATTCCGCTTCGTAGTTTTCTGTATCTAGGTGTCGGATGTGGAAGTCCAGGGTGTCCAGGTATTCCGCTTCGTAGTTTTCTGTATCTAGGTGTCGGATGTGGAAGTCCAGGGTGTCCAGGTATTCCGCTTCGTAGTTTTCTGTATCTAGGTGTCGGATGTGGAAGTTCAGGGTGTCCAGGTATTCCGCTTCGTAGTTTTCTGTATCTAGGTGTCGGATGTGGAAGTCCAGGGTGTCCAGGCATTCCGCTCCGTAGTTTCCTGTGCCCAGGTGTCGGATGTGGAAGTTCAGGGTGTCCAGGTATTCCGCTTCGTAGTTTTCTGTATCTAGGTGTCGGATGTGGAAGTCCAGGATGTCCAGGTATTCCGCTTCGTAGTTTTCTGTATCTAGGTGTCGGATGTGGAAGTTCAGTGTGTCCAGGTATTCCGCTTCGTAGTTTTCTGTATCTAGGTGTCGGATGTGGAAGTTCAGTGTGTCCAGGTATTCCGCTTCGTAGCGTTCTGTATCTAGGTGTCGGATGTGGAAGTCCAGGGTGTCCAGGCATTCCGCTCCGTAGTTTCCTGTGCCCAGGTGTCGGATGTGGAAGTTCAGGGTGTCCAGGTATTCCGCTTCGTAGTTTTCTGTGTTTAGGTGTCGGATGTGGAAGTCCAGGGTGTCCAGATATTCCGCTTCGTAGTTTTCTGTATCTAGGTGTCGGATGTGGAAGTCCAGGGTGTCCAGGTATTCCGCTTCGTAGCTTTCTGTATCTAGGTGTCGGATGTGGAAGTCCAGGGTGTCCAGGTATTCCGCTTCGTAGTTTTCTGTATCTAGGTGTCGGATGTGGAAGTTCAGGGTGTCCAGGTATTCCGCTTCGTAGTTTCCTGTGTCCAGGTATTGGATGTGGAAGTCCAGGGTATCCAGGTATTCCGCTACGTAGTTTGTTGTGTCTAGGTACTGGATGTGGAAGTCCAGGGTGTCCAGGTATTCCGCTTCGTAGTTTTCTGTATCTAGGTGTCGGATGTGGAAGTCCAGGGTGTCCAGGTATTCCGCTTCGTAGTTTTCTGTATCTAGGTGTCGGATGTGGAAGTCCAGGGTGGCCAGGTATTCCGCTTCGTAGTTTTCTGTATCTAGGTGTCGGATGTGGAAGTCCAGGGTGTCCAGGCATTCCGCTCCGTAGTTTCCTGTGCCCAGGTGGCGGATGTGGAAGTTCAGGTTGTCCAGGTATTCCGCTTCGTAGTTTTCTGTATCTAGGTGTCGGATGTGAAAGTCCAGGGTGTCCAGGTATGCCGCTTCGTAGTTCTCTGTATATAGGTGTCGGATGTGGATGTCCAGGGTGTCTAGGTATTCCGCTCCGTAGTTTACTGTGTCCAGGTATTGGATGTGGAAGTCCAGGGTATCCAGGTATTCCGCTACGTAGTTTTCTGTATCTTGGTGTCGGATGTAGAATTTCAGGGTGTCCAGGTATTCCGCTCCATAGTTTGTTGTATATAGGTACTGGATGTGGAAGTCCAGGGTGTCCAGGTATTCCGCTTCGTAGTTTTCTGTATCTAGGTGTCGGATGTGGAAGTCCAGGGTGTCCAGGTATTCCGCTTCGTAGTTTTCTGTATCTAGGTGTCGGATGTGGAAGTTCAGGGTGTCCAGGTATTCCGCTTCGTAGTTTTCTGTATCTAGGTGTCGGATGTGGAAGTCCAGGGTGTCCAGGCATTCCGCTCCGTAGTTTCCAGTGCCCAGGTGTCGGATGTGGAAGTTCAGGGTGTCCAGGTATTCCGCTTCGTAGTTTTCTGTATCTAGGTGTCGGATGTGGAAGTCCAGGATGTCCAGGTATTCCGCTTCGTAGTTTTCTGTATCTAGGTGTCGGATGTGGAAGTTCAGTGTGTCCAGGTATTCCGCTTCGTAGTTTTCTGTATCTAGGTGTCGGATGTGGAAGTCCAGGGTGTCCAGGTATTCCGCTTCGTAGCTTTCTGTATCTAGGTGTCGGATGTGGAAGTCCAGGGTGTCCAGGCATTCCGCTCCGTAGTTTCCTGTGCCCAGGTGTCGGATGTGGAAGTTCAGGGTGTCCAGGTATTCCGCTTCGTAGTTTTCTGTGTCTAGGTGTCGGATGTGGAAGTCCAGGGTGTCCAGGTATTCCGCTACGTAGTTTTCTGTATCTTGGTGTCGGATGTAGAATTTCAGGGTGTCCAGGTATTCCGCTCCATAGTTTGTTGTATATAGGTACTGGATGTGGAAGTCCAGGGTGTCCAGGTATTCCGCTTCGTAGTTTTCTGTATCTAGGTGTCGGATGTGGAAGTCCAGGGTGTCCAGGTATTCCGCTTCGTAGTTTTCTGTATCTAGGTGTCGGATGTGGAAGTCCAGGGTGTCCAGGTATTCCGCTTCGTAGTTTTCTGTATCTAGGTGTCGGATGTGGAAGTTCAGGGTGTCCAGGTATTCCGCTTCGTAGTTTTCTGTATCTAGGTGTCGGATGTGGAAGTCCAGGGTGTCCAGGCATTCCGCTCCGTAGTTTCCTGTGCCCAGGTGTCGGATGTGGAAGTTCAGGGTGTCCAGGTATTCCGCTTCGTAGTTTTCTGTATCTAGGTGTCGGATGTGGAAGTCCAGGATGTCCAGGTATTCCGCTTCGTAGTTTTCTGTATTTAGGTGTCGGATGTGGAAGTTCAGTGTGTCCAGGTATTCCGCTTCGTAGTTTTCTGTATCTAGGTGTCGGATGTGGATGTCCAGGGTATCCAGGTATTCCGCTTCGTAGCGTTCTGTATCTAGGTGTCGGATGTGGAAGTCCAGGGTGTCCAGGCATTCCGCTCCGTAGTTTCCTGTGCCCAGGTGTCGGATGTGGAAGTTCAGGGTGTCCAGGTATTCCGCTTCGTAGTTTTCTGTGTTTAGGTGTCGGATGTGGAAGTCCAGGGTGTCCAGGTATTCCGCTTCGTAGTTTTCTGTATCTAGGTGTCGGATGTGGAAGTCCAGGGTGTCCAGGTATTCCGCTTCGTAGCTTTCTGTATCTAGGTGTCGGATGTGGAAGTCCAGGGTGTCCAGGTATTCCGCTTCGTAGTTTTCTGTATCTAGGTGTCGGATGTGGAAGTTCAGGGTGTCCAGGTATTCCGCTTCGTAGTTTCCTGTGTCCAGGTATTGGATGTGGAAGTCCAGGGTATCCAGGTATTCCGCTACGTAGTTTGTTGTGTCTAGGTACTGGATGTGGAAGTCCAGGGTGTCCAGGTATTCCGCTTCGTAGTTTTCTGTATCTAGGTGTCGGATGTGGAAGTTCAGGGTGTCCAGGTATTCCGCTTCGTAGTTTTCTGTATCTAGGTGTCGGATGTGGAAGTCCAGGGTGTCCAGGTATTCCGCTTCGTAGTTTGCTGTATCTAGGTGTCGGATGTGGAAGTCCAGGGTGTCCAGACATTCCGCTCCGTAGTTTCCTGTGCCCAGGTGTCGGATGTGGAAGTTCAGGGTGTCCAGGTATTCCGCTTCGTAGTTTTCTGTATCTAGGTGTCGGATGTGGAAGTCCAGGGTGTCCAGGTATTCCGCTTCGTAGTTCTCTGTATATAGGTGTCGGATGTGGATGTCCAGGGTGTCTAGGTGTTCCGCTCCGTAGTTTACTGTGTCCAGGTATTGGATGTGGAAGTCCAGGGTATCCAGTTATTCCGCTACGTAGTTTTCTGTATCTTGGTGTCGGATGTAGAATTTCAGGGTGTCCAGGTATTCCGCTCCATAGTTTGTTGTATATAGTGTGACGTATTTTTCGCGATCGAGCCTCGTCGGGAGATGAGAGACTGACCGGCGCACAACTTACGCGATTCCTTCGCGTTCCAGGCAACCCAGGGCTAATACATACAATTCAAAAAAATACCACTGGTATTGTTGGGCGCCAGGTTCCAAAACGGGAACCACGTATCAATGTCTACGGTTCTTCTTCGCGTGCCTACGTTGGCTAACTCAGTACCGCGGAGGCGTCGGGGATCTTCAAGAGTAAGGACAACTTCAATCAAATGAACACTTCGGCTTTTTGGGTCAACAATAACAAAATCGATCGTTTATTTTTGCGCCAATTTCGGACGCGACCACGCGGATATAACAAAAATCCAAATTTAACAATTTCAGAAATAAATAATGGACCCAATTAGATCGCGACTAAAACAACAATGAATGACAATAGCAACTTTTACTTAGGTCCTAAAACGAATTCTACGCATAACGTTCGCGATCTATTCCGCGCAGTCCAATTCTTACGATTCGCTAAAATCCATTCGTACAATCCGATAAAATTCGATACTTCGACATTCACTCGATACTTGCATACGATTCGATCCAATTCGACATTTTCGACAATTCAATCTTCAATAAATACTTTCGGACAATTCGACATACGTTTCATTCACATACCATCTCAATATTTGAGTCGAGTCAAAATTACAACGCGATCTACTCGCGATACTTCGAACAACACGACCTCAAGGACTATTTCGTGTCTCTCGGCGACACGTCCCTAACGCGAACGCGATACAACAGGATTCGAAAATCGAAAATCAACTCTGCCGAGAGAACTTATCATTCACACACATTCATTCGCTTCGATTTACAAACGGGCGATAAATATGTCCACTATGGGCAACATATTTACGCGAACAAAGTCCCTTGCCGGTCGGCGGAATCTCGTACTTCCAAAACGAACGCGATTCTACGAGTGGGAAAATCTCCCACGTGCCTACAGGCACAATTCACAAACGAACAACGCGGAGTTATACGAGATTTCGTCGCTCACAAAATTACAACGAATCGCTTACCGAAATCTCTCTGTCTCTTCGATAAGGAGAATTTAGCCCGTATACGCGGCCTCGGACGAAGTCCGGATTCTCCATAGGACTTAACCCCAGAAAACAAACGGTTCCAAAAACACGACTCGCGTCGTCGACGGTCCAGGCAAGAAGAAGGAAGTTGCCTTCCCTTTCGATCGTAATCGGCAGCACCGGAGACTATCATCCTCTCCCTTATTCGCAACCACCGCTGATTGGTCCTACGGCCCCAATCAGAAATCTCCAAAATGACACCACGCGCTATTATTCAAATCCGTCTTCGCGACAATTCATTCGATTCGGGAACAGCGATTACTGGCTGTCCCGCGATGGGCTCCGTCGTCCCATAGGAATTCGCAACGGTTCACCAGGCGTCCCCGGATTCCCAGTTCGCGAGTCTTCGTTCCGTTCGTCGATAGCGGTGGGCCTCCGTCATGAGTTGTGGTGCGTTACAGGTGCTCCGTCGTTCGTAGGTCTATGTCACGCGGAATGAGTAATAGCTCCCTGCTAGTTACTCGGTACGCGTAGACCAGTTCATGTAGCTCGGGTGATAGCGTGCGTAGAGTTGCTCCAAGTCGCGAGGTGATTGGTGCGGTGAGCTACAGCGCGCGCAGCCGGGCCCTGCCGGCGCTCTGACGTCACTCAGCCTTTCGTCCTCGTTCCTCCCACGCTGATGATCCCTCGCTGGTTCTTCGCGAGACTCGGTAAGCCCGCGAATACAATATTCGCGGCATGGGACGTAGCAAAAATCAAACAACAAAATTAGAAATCAACCAATTCGCAACTTCGTTAGCCCTTGAGGTGGTGGCTTCTTCCCTGGATTCTTTTCTAACACGCGTTTTCCCGCGTAACACGACAGTTCCCGCCGAGGACCTGACGGGGTAAAATCTGCCCCGTCACAACAGCCCCCTCCCAGGCGAGAACTACGCGGGGTAAACGATTTGTGAGCGGAAGACTGACGGTCTTGTTGCCGCCCACGTCACAAATTCGGTCAAATCCAGGTATCGAGATTCCATCCCACCAGCCGGGCACAACGTCTTATGAGTTTCGACATTACGAACACTCAAGACATCACAAAATTTCACATCGGTTTTACATTCGTTCTACATTCGATCAACATTCGTTCAACAGTCGTTCGATCTAATCCGCGAATTACTTGTGATCTCCCGATCTACAAGGTAAGTTCGATAAACATAATGGGAGCGAAGCCTTTTACGTAAGGCCCGTTCGCTTCCCCGAGTCGGAGAACTGCCTAACGCGATTTTCAATCCCAAACCGGGAAACTCTACTGAAAATACTTCCGCGTATCACTGGTCAGTTCGCTAACAAACCCCCAGGAAACGTCGTCTGTGTTCCTGACATGGGGTCCCATGTCCTCCTAACTACGAGGCCTATTCCTGACTCTCAGTAATAATAGCGACGCGCGATGAGGTTTTATACATGGTATTACTTCGCAAATTCAAACAATAATCACATTCAAAAAATTTAGGTTCGCGTTCCACTGACGTTGCCTCGCGAAGTCCTATGACTTTATCGACGACAAGGCATTACTACAATCACAGCATCTCGCTCGAGGTTTGACTTTTCGATCTAATAAGTTGAGTCTCCTATGATCACTTTTCAACTTCGCTTCGACATATTCGCACTTCGGTCTCCAATCTTTAGGAGAGTTCAACAAAACAAAATAGACCTGTTCCCAGGTCGTCTTAGGCCTATCAGACGGATTTACCGCTACTCAACTTCACGATCTCCTCCCATGACCCTATCGCGAGGGTATCCTGCGCTCCAGGAAGCCCCTTGCATCGCGTCCTGTCCCTAGTAGTCCTTCCCAATGAGATCTCTGCGATCTCCTCGCGCGGGGGTTTTCACCACCCTTTTTTCATATACGAGTCTGGAACAACTACACTCCTTCGGCGGAGGCGGACGACGCTAAGGTATCTGACAGCCTCAATCCGGTTCGACTTCCTATCCTAAGAAAGACGAATAACAACACTACTTCGCTCGTGATCATAGAATCTTCGGACTCAACACTTCCCACCGAATGTTTTCGATATGGGCTTTATTCGAAATTTAAAGTCCTGAGCTATCCTGAGTCAGCTGTGTACGTTCGCGACAACCTTTCGGACGCGAAAACAAAACTTCGATTGCTATACTAACGATGTCAACTCTAAACAAATTTGGCGTTTGGAAACGCGACCTTCTCTAATCCGGTCTGGAATGTTCCAGTACATTCTTACGTTCAAAATTTCGTATCGGATTGTCCTACGCGTGGTTAGTCACATGTTATCTAACCCGTTCAAAAATTTTCGATTCCGTAAAATCGACTACGGTGGTCCACAAAATCAACATTCGAGTCCCCAAAAAGCGTTAAATTTTCTCCCGTCGGTCCTTGGTCCTCTTCGAGCCCCACGTCGGGCGCCAAAAAGTTGTGACGTATTTTTCGCGATCGAGCCTCGTCGGGAGATGAGAGACTGACCGGCGCACAACTTACGCGATTCCTTCGCGTTCCAGGCAACCCAGGGCTAATACATACAATTCAAAAAAATACCACTGGTATTGTTGGGCGCCAGGTTCCAAAACGGGAACCACGTATCAATGTCTACGGTTCTTCTTCGCGTGCCTACGTTGGCTAACTCAGTACCGCGGAGGCGTCGGGGATCTTCAAGAGTAAGGACAACTTCAATCAAATGAACACTTCGGCTTTTTGGGTCAACAATAACAAAATCGATCGTTTATTTTTGCGCCAATTTCGGACGCGACCACGCGGATATAACAAAAATCCAAATTTAACAATTTCAGAAATAAATAATGGACCCAATTAGATCGCGACTAAAACAACAATGAATGACAATAGCAACTTTTACTTAGGTCCTAAAACGAATTCTACGCATAACGTTCGCGATCTATTCCGCGCAGTCCAATTCTTACGATTCGCTAAAATCCATTCGTACAATCCGATAAAATTCGATACTTCGACATTCACTCGATACTTTCATACGATTCGATCCAATTCGACATTTTCGACAATTCAATCTTCAATAAATACTTTCGGACAATTCGACATACGTTTCATTCACATACCATCTCAATATTTGAGTCGAGTCAAAATTACAACGCGATCTACTCGCGATACTTCGAACAACACGACCTCAAGGACTATTTCGTGTCTCTCGGCGACACGTCCCTAACGCGAACGCGATACAACAGGATTCGAAAATCGAAAATCAACTCTGCCGAGAGAACTTATCATTCACACACATTCATTCGCTTCGATTTACAAACGGGCGATAAATATGTCCACTATGGGCAACATATTTACGCGAACAAAGTCCCTTGCCGGTCGGCGGAATCTCGTACTTCCAAAACGAACGCGATTCTACGAGTGGGAAAATCTCCCACGTGCCTACAGGCACAATTCACAAACGAACAACGCGGAGTTATACGAGATTTCGTCGCTCACAAAATTACAACGAATCGCTTACCGAAATCTCTCTGTCTCTTCGATAAGGAGAATTTAGCCCGTATACGCGGCCTCGGACGAAGTCCGGATTCTCCATAGGACTTAACCCCAGAAAACAAACGGTTCCAAAAACACGACTCGCGTCGTCGACGGTCCAGGCAAGAAGAAGGAAGTTGCCTTCCCTTTCGATCGTAATCGGCAGCACCGGAGACTATCATCCTCTCCCTTATTCGCAACCACCGCTGATTGGTCCTACGGCCCCAATCAGAAATCTCCAAAATGACACCACGCGCTATTATTCAAATCCGTCTTCGCGACAATTCATTCGATTCGGGAACAGCGATTACTGGCTGTCCCGCGATGGGCTCCGTCGTCCCATAGGAATTCGCAACGGTTCACCAGGCGTCCCCGGATTCCCAGTTCGCGAGTCTTCGTTCCGTTCGTCGATAGCGGTGGGCCTCCGTCATGAGTTGTGGTGCGTTACAGGTGCTCCGTCGTTCGTAGGTCTATGTCACGCGGAATGAGTAATAGCTCCCTGCTAGTTACTCGGTACGCGTAGACCAGTTCATGTAGCTCGGGTGATAGCGTGCGTAGAGTTGCTCCAAGTCGCGAGGTGATTGGTGCGGTGAGCTACAGCGCGCGCAGCCGGGCCCTGCCGGCGCTCTGACGTCACTCAGCCTTTCGTCCTCGTTCCTCCCACGCTGATGATCCCTCGCTGGTTCTTCGCGAGACTCGGTAAGCCCGCGAATACAATATTCGCGGCATGGGACGTAGCAAAAATCAAACAACAAAATTAGAAATCAACCAATTCGCAACTTCGTTAGCCCTTGAGGTGGTGGCTTCTTCCCTGGATTCTTTTCTAACACGCGTTTTCCCGCGTAACACGACAGTTCCCGCCGAGGACCTGACGGGGTAAAATCTGCCCCGTCACAATAGGTACTGGATGTGGAAGTCCAGGGTGTCCAGGTATTCCGCTTCGTAGTTTTCTGTATCTAGGTGTCGGATGTGGAAGTCCAGGGTGTCCAGGTATTCCGCTTCGTAGTTTTCTGTATCTAGGTGTCGGATGTGGAAGTCCAGGGTGTCCAGGTATTCCGCTTCGTAGTTTTCTGTATCTAGGTGTCGGATCTGGAAGTTCAGGGTGTCCAGGTATTCCGCTTCGTAGTTTTCTGTATCTAGGTGTCGGATGTGGAAGTCCAGGGTGTCCAGGCATTCCGCTCCGTAGTTTCCTGTGCCCAGGTGTCGGATGTGGAAGTTCAGGGTGTCCAGGTATTCCGCTTCGTAGTTTTCTGTATCTAGGTGTCGGATGTGGAAGTCCAGGATGTCCAGGTATTCCGCTTCGTAGTTTTCTGTATCTAGGTGTCGGATGTGGAAGTTCAGTGTGTCCAGGTATTCCGCTTCGTAGTTTTCTGTATCTAGGTGTCGGATGTGGAAGTCCAGGGTGTCCAGGTATTCCGCTTCGTAGCGTTCTGTATCTAGGTGTCGGATGTGGAAGTCCAGGGTGTCCAGGCATTCCGCTCCGTAGTTTCCTGTGCCCAGGTGTCGGATGTGGAAGTTCAGGGTGTCCAGGTATTCCGCTTCGTAGTTTTCTGTGTTTAGGTGTCGGATATGGAAGTCCAGGGTGTCCAGATATTCCGCTTCGTAGTTTTCTGTATCTAGGTGTCGGATGTGGAAGTCCAGGGTGTCCAGGTATTCCGCTTCGTAGCTTTCTGTATCTAGGTGTCGGATGTGGAAGTCCAGGGTGTCCAGGTATTCCGCTTCGTAGTTTTCTGTATCTAGGTGTCGGATGTGGAAGTTCAGGGTGTCCAGGTATTCCGCTTCGTAGTTTCCTGTGTCCAGGTATTGGATGTGGAAGTCCAGGGTATCCAGGTATTCCGCTACGTAGTTTGTTGTGTCTAGGTACTGGATGTGGAAGTCCAGGGTGTCCAGGTATTCCGCTTCGTAGTTTTCTGTATCTAGGTGTCGGATGTGGAAGTCCAGGGTGTCCAGGTATTCCGCTTCGTAGTTTTCTGTATCTAGGTGTCGGATGTGGAAGTCCAGGGTGGCCAGGTATTCCGCTTCGTAGTTTTCTGTATCTAGGTGTCGGATGTGGAAGTCCAGGGTGTCCAGGCATTCCGCTCCGTAGTTTCCTGTGCCCAGGTGTCGGATGTGGAAGTTCAGGTTGTCCAGGTATTCCGCTTCGTAGTTTTCTGTATCTAGGTGTCGGATGTGAAAGTCCAGGGTGTCCAGGTATGCCGCTTCGTAGTTCTCTGTATATAGGTGTCGGATGTGGATGTCCAGGGTGTCTAGGTATTCCGCTCCGTAGTTTACTGTGTCCAGGTATTGGATGTGGAAGTCCAGGGTATCCAGGTATTCCGCTACGTAGTTTTCTGTATCTTGGTGTCGGATGTAGAATTTCAGGGTGTCCAGGTATTCCGCTCCATAGTTTGTTGTATATAGGTACTGGATGTGGAAGTCCAGGGTGTCCAGGTATTCCGCTTCGTAGTTTTCTGTATCTAGGTGTCGGATGTGGAAGTCCAGGGTGTCCAGGTATTCCGCTTCGTAGTTTTCTGTATCTAGGTGTCGGATGTGGAAGTCCAGGGTGTCCAGGTATTCCGCTTCGTAGTTTTCTGTATCTAGGTGTCGGATGTGGAAGTTCAGGGTGTCCAGGTATTCCGCTTCGTAGTTTTCTGTATCTAGGTGTCGGATGTGGAAGTCCAGGGTGTCCAGGCATTCCGCTCCGTAGTTTCCAGTGCCCAGGTGTCGGATGTGGAAGTTCAGGGTGTCCAGGTATTCCGCTTCGTAGTTTTCTGTATCTAGGTGTCGGATGTGGAAGTCCAGGATGTCCAGGTATTCCGCTTCGTAGTTTTCTGTATCTAGGTGTCGGATGTGGAAGTTCAGTGTGTCCAGGTATTCCGCTTCGTAGTTTTCTGTATCTAGGTGTCGGATGTGGAAGTCCAGGGTGTCCAGGTATTCCGCTTCGTAGCTTTCTGTATCTAGGTGTCGGATGTGGAAGTCCAGGGTGTCCAGGCATTCCGCTCCGTAGTTTCCTGTGCCCAGGTGTCGGATGTGGAAGTTCAGGGTGTCCAGGTATTCCGCTTCGTAGTTTCCTGTGTCCAGGTATTGGATGTGGAAGTCCAGGGTATCCAGGTATTGCGCTACGTAGTTTGTTGTGTCTAGGTACTGGATGTGGAAGTCCAGGGTGTCCAGGTATTCCGCTTCGTAGTTTTCTGTATCTAGGTGTCGGATGTGGAAGTCCAGGGTGTCCAGGTATTCCGCTTCGTAGTTTTCTGTATCTAGGTGTCGGATCTGGAAGTTCAGGGTGTCCAGGTATTCCGCTTCGTAGTTTTCTGTATCTAGGTGTCGGATGTGGAAGTCCAGGGTGTCCAGGCATTCCGCTCCGTAGTTTCCTGTTCCCAGGTGTCGGATGTGGAAGTTCAGGGTGTCCAGGTATTCCGCTTCGTAGTTTTCTGTATCTAGGTGTCGGATGTGGAAGTCCAGGATGTCCAGGTATTCCGCTTCGTAGTTTTCTGTATCTAGGTGTCGGATGTGGAAGTTCAGTGTGTCCAGGTATTCCGCTTCGTAGTTTTCTGTATCTAGGTGTCGGATGTGGAAGTCCAGGGTGTCCAGGTATTCCGCTTCGTAGCGTTCTGTATCTAGGTGTCGGATGTGGAAGTCCAGGGTGTCCAGGCATTCCGCTCCGTAGTTTCCTGTGCCCAGGTGTCGGATGTGGAAGTTCAGGGTGTCCAGGTATTCCGCTTCGTAGTTTTCTGTGTTTAGGTGTCGGATATGGAAGTTCAGGGTGTCCAGATATTCCGCTTCGTAGTTTTCTGTATCTAGGTGTCGGATGTGGAAGTCCAGGGTGTCCAGGTATTCCGCTTCGTAGCTTTCTGTATCTAGGTGTCGGATGTGGAAGTCCAGGGTGTCCAGGTATTCCGCTTCGTAGTTTTCTGTATCTAGGTGTCGGATGTGGAAGTTCAGGGTGTCCAGGTATTCCGCTTCGTAGTTTCCTGTGTCCAAGTATTGGATGTGGAAGTCCAGGGTATCCAGGTATTCCGCTACGTAGTTTGTTGTGTCTAGGTACTGGATGTGGAAGTCCAGGGTGTCCAGGTATTCCGCTTCGTAGTTTTCTGTATCTAGGTGTCGGATGTGGAAGTCCAGGGTGTCCAGGTATTCCGCTTCGTAGTTTTCTGTATCTAGGTGTCGGATGTGGAAGTCCAGGGTGGCCAGGTATTCCGCTTCGTAGTTTTCTGTATCTAGGTGTCGGATGTGGAAGTCCAGGGTGTCCAGGCATTCCGCTCCGTAGTTTCCTGTGCCCAGGTGTCGGATGTGGAAGTTCAGGTTGTCCAGGTATTCCGCTTCGTAGTTTTCTGTATCTAGGTGTCGGATGTGAAAGTCCAGGGTGTCCAGGTATGCCGCTTCGTAGTTCTCTGTATATAGGTGTCGGATGTGGATGTCCAGGGTGTCTAGGTATTCCGCTCCGTAGTTTACTGTGTCCAGGTATTGGATGTGGAAGTCCAGGGTATCCAGGTATTCCGCTACGTAGTTTTCTGTATCTTGGTGTCGGATGTAGAATTTCAGGGTGTCCAGGTATTCCGCTCCATAGTTTGTTGTATATAGGTACTGGATGTGGAAGTCCAGGGTGTCCAGGTATTCCGCTTCGTAGTTTTCTGTATCTAGGTGTCGGATGTGGAAGTCCAGGGTGTCCAGGTATTCCGCTTCGTAGTTTTCTGTATCTAGGTGTCGGATGTGGAAGTCCAGGGTGTCCAGGTATTCCGCTTCGTAGTTTTCTGTATCTAGGTGTCGGATGTGGAAGTTCAGGGTGTCCAGGTATTCCGCTTCGTAGTTTTCTGTATCTAGGTGTCGGATGTGGAAGTCCAGGGTGTCCAGGCATTCCGCTCCGTAGTTTCCAGTGCCCAGGTGTCGGATGTGGAAGTTCAGGGTGTCCAGGTATTCCGCTTCGTAGTTTTCTGTATCTAGGTGTCGGATGTGGAAGTCCAGGATGTCCAGGTATTCCGCTTCGTAGTTTTCTGTATCTAGGTGTCGGATGTGGAAGTTCAGTGTGTCCAGGTATTCCGCTTCGTAGTTTTCTGTATCTAGGTGTCGGATGTGGAAGTCCAGGGTGTCCAGGTATTCCGCTTCGTAGCTTTCTGTATCTAGGTGTCGGATGTGGAAGTCCAGGGTGTCCAGGCATTCCGCTCCGTAGTTTCCTGTGCCCAGGTGTCGGATGTGGAAGTTCAGGGTGTCCAGGTATTCCGCTTCGTAGTTTCCTGTGTCCAGGTATTGGATGTGGAAGTCCAGGGTATCCAGGTATTGCGCTACGTAGTTTGTTGTGTCTAGGTACTGGATGTGGAAGTCCAGGGTGTCCAGGTATTCCGCTTCGTAGTTTTCTGTATCTAGGTGTCGGATGTGGAAGTCCAGGGTGTCCAGGTATTCCGCTTCGTAGTTTTCTGTATCTAGGTGTCGGATGTGGAAGTTCAGGGTGTCCAGGTATTCCGCTTCGTAGTTTTCTGTATCTAGGGGTCGGATGTGGAAGTCCAGGGTGTCCAGGTATTCCGCTTCGTAGTTCTCTGTATATACGTGTCGGATGTGGATGTCCAGGGTGTCTAGGTATTCCGCTCCGTAGTTTACTGTGTCCAGGTATTGGATGTGGAAGTCCAGGGTATCCAGGTATTCCGCTACGTAGTTTTCTGTATCTTGGTGTCGGATGTAGAATTTCAGGATGTCCAGGTATTCCGCTCCATAGTTTGTTGTATATAGGTACTGGATGTGGAAGTCCAGGGTGTCCAGGTATTCCGCTTCGTAGTTTTCTGTATCTAGGTGTCGGATGTGGAAGTCCAGGGTGTCCAGGTATTCCGCTTCGTAGCTTTCTGTATCTAGGTGTCGGATGTGGAAGTCCAGGGTGTCCAGGCATTCCGCTCCGTAGTTTCCTGTGCCCAGGTGTCGGATGTGGAAGTTCAGGGTGTCCAGGTATTCCGCTTCGTAGTTTTCTGTGTCTAGGTGTCGGATGTGGAAGTCCAGGGTGTCCAGGTATTCCGCTTCGTAGTTTTCTGTATCTAGGTGTCGGATGTGGAAGTCCAGGGTGTCCAGGTATTCCGCTTCGTAGCTTTCTGTATCTAGGTGTCGGATGTGGAAGTCCAGGGTGTCCAGGCATTCCGCTCCGTAGTTTCCTGTGCCCAGGTGTCGGATGTGGAAGTTCAGGGTGTCCAGGTATTCCGCTTCGTAGTTTCCTGTGTCCAGGTATTGGATGTGGAAGTCCAGGGTATCCAGGTATTGCGCTACGTAGTTTGTTGTGTCTAGGTACTGGATGTGGAAGTCCAGGGTGTCCAGGTATTCCGCTTCGTAGTTTTCTGTATCTAGGTGTCGGATGTGGAAGTCCAGGGTGTCCAGGTATTCCGCTTCGTAGTTTTCTGTATCTAGGTGTCGGATGTGGAAGTCCAGGGTGGCCAGGTATTCCGCTTCGTAGTTTTCTGTATCTAGGTGTCGGATGTGGAAGTCCAGGGTGTCCAGGCATTCCGCTCCGTAGTTTCCTGTGCCCAGATGTCGGATGTGGAAGTTCAGGTTGTCCAGGTATTCCGCTTCGTAGTTTTCTGTATCTAGGTGTCGGATGTGAAAGTCCAGGGTGTCCAGGTATTCCGCTTCGTAGTTTTCTGTATCTAGGTGTCGGATGTGGAAGTCCAGGGTGTCCAGGTATTCCGCTATGTAGTTTTCTGTATCTAGGTGTCGGATGTGGAAGTTCAGGGTGTCCAGGTATTCCGCTTCGTAGTTTTCTGTATCTAGGTGTCGGATGTGGAAGTCCAGGGTGTCCAGGTATTCCGCTTCGTAGTTCTCTGTATATACGTGTCGGATGTGGATGTCCAGGGTGTCTAGGTATTCCGCTCCGTAGTTTACTGTGTCCAGGTATTGGATGTGGAAGTCCAGGGTATCCAGGTATTCCGCTACGTAGTTTTCTGTATCTTGGTGTCGGATGTAGAATTTCAGGATGTCCAGGTATTCCGCTCCATAGTTTGTTGTATATAGGTACTGGATGTGGAAGTCCAGGGTGTCCAGGTATTCCGCTTCGTAGTTTTCTGTATCTAGGTGTCGGATGTGGAAGTCCAGGGTGTCCAGGTATTCCGCTTCGTAGTTTTCTGTATCTAGGTGTCGGATGTGGAAGTTCAGGGTGTCCAGGTATTCCGCTTCGTAGTTTTCTGTATCTAGGTGTCTGATGTGGAAGTCCAGGGTGTCCAGGCATTCCGCTCCGTAGTTTCCTGTGCCCAGGTGTCGGATGTGGAAGTTCAGGGTGTCCAGGTATTCCGCTTCGTAGTTTTCTGTGTCTAGGTGTCGGATGTGGAAGTCCAGGGTGTCCAGGTATTCCGCTTCGTAGTTTTCTGTATCTTGGTGTCGGATGTAGAATTTCAGGGTGTCCAGGTATTCCGCTCCATAGTTTGTTGTATATAGGTACTGGATGTGGAAGTCCAGGGTGTCCAGGTATTCCGCTTCGTAGTTTTCTGTATCTAGGTGTCGGATGTGGAAGTCCAGGGTGTCCAGGTATTCCGCTTCGTAGTTTTCTGTATCTAGGTGTCGGATGTGGAAGTCCAGGGTGTCCAGGTATTCCGCTTCGTAGTTTTCTGTATCTAGGTGTCGGATGTGGAAGTTCAGGGTGTCCAGGTATTCCGCTTCGTAGTTTTCTGTATCTAGGTGTCGGATGTGGAAGTCCAGGGTGTCCAGGCATTCCGCTCCGTAGTTTCCTGTGCCCAGGTGTCGGATGTGGAAGTTCAGGGTGTCCAGGTATTCCGCTTCGTAGTTTTCTGTATCTAGGTGTCGGATGTGGAAGTCCAGGATGTCCAGGTATTCCGCTTCGTAGTTTTCTGTATCTAGGTGTCGGATGTGGAAGTTCAGTGTGTCCAGGTATTCCGCTTCGTAGTTTTCTGTATCTAGGTGTCGGATGTGGAAGTCCAGGGTGTCCAGGTATTCCGCTTCGTAGCTTTCTGTATCTAGGTGTCGGATGTGGAAGTCCAGGGTGTCCAGGCATTCCGCTCCGTAGTTTCCTGTGCCCAGGTGTCGGATGTGGAAGTTCAGGGTGTCCAGGTATTCCGCTTCGTAGTTTTCTGTATCTAGGTGTCGGATGTGGAAGTCCAGGGTGTCCAGGTATTCCGCTTCATAGTTTTCTGTATCTTGGTGTCGGATGTAGAATTTCAGGGTGTCCAGGTATTCCGCTCCATAGTTTGTTGTATATAGGTACTGGATGTGGAAGTCCAGGGTGTCCAGGTATTCCGCTTCGTAGTTTTCTGTATCTAGGTGTCGGATGTGGAAGTCCAGGGTGTCCAGGTATTCCGCTTCGTAGTTTTCTGTATCTAGGTGTCGGATGTGGAAGTCCAGGGTGTCCAGGCATTCCGCTCCGTAGTTTTCTGTATCTAGGTGTCGGATGTGGAAGTTCAGTGTGTCCAGGTATTCCGCTTCGTAGTTTTCTGTATCTAGGTGTCGGATGTGGAAGTCCAGGGTGTCCAGGCATTCCGCTCCGTAGTTTTCTGTATCTAGGTGTCGGATGTGGATGTTCAGTGTGTCCAGGTATTCCGCTTCGTAGTTTTCTGTATCTAGGTGTCGGATGTGGAAGTCCAGGGTGTCCAGGTATTCCGCTTCGTAGTTTTCTGTATCTAGGTGTCGGATGTGGAAGTCCAGGGTGTCCAGGCATTCCGCTCCGTAGTTTCCTGTGCCCAGGTGTCGGATGTGGAAGTTCAGGGTGTCCAGGTATTCCGCTTCGTAGTTTTCTGTATCTAGGTGTCGGATGTGGAAGTCCAGGGTGTCCAGGTATTCCGCTTCGTAGTTTTCTGTATCTTGGTGTCGGATGTAGAATTTCCGGGTGTCCAGGTATTCCGCTCCATAGTTTGTTGTATATAGGTACTGGATGTGGAAGTCCAGGGTGTCCAGGTATTCCGCTTCGTAGTTTTCTGTATCTAGGTGTCGGATGTGGAAGTCCAGGGTGTCCAGGTATTCCGCTTCGTAGTTTTCTGTATCTAGGTGTCGGATGTGGAAGTCCAGGGTGTCCAGGCATTCCGCTCCGTAGTTTTCTGTATCTAGGTGTCGGATGTGGAAGTTCAGTGTGTCCAGGTATTCCGCTTCGTAGTTTTCTGTATCTAGGTGTCGGATGTGGAAGTTCAGTGTGTCCAGGTATTCCGCTTCGTAGTTTTCTGTATCTAGGTGTCGGATGTGGAAGTCCAGGGTGTCCAGGTATTCCGCTTCGTAGTTTTCTGTATCTAGGTGTCGGATGTGGAAGTTCAGGGTGTCCAGGTATTCCGCTTCGTAGTTTTCTGTATCTAGGTGTCGGATGTGGAAGTCCAGGGTGGCCAGGTATTCCGCTTCGTAGTTTTCTGTATCTAGGTGTCGGATGTGGAAGTCCAGGGTGTCCAGGCATTCCGCTCCGTAGTTTCCTGTGCCCAGATGTCGGATGTGGAAGTTCAGGTTGTCCAGGTATTCCGCTTCGTAGTTTTCTGTATCTAGGTGTCGGATGTGAAAGTCCAGGGTGTCCAGGTATTCCGCTTCGTAGTTTTCTGTATCCAGGTGTCGGATGTGGAAGTTCAGGGTGTCCAGGTATTCCGCTTCGTAGTTTTCTGTATCTAGGTGTCGGATGTGGAAGTCCAGGGTGTCCAGGTATTCCGCTTCATAGTTTTCTGTATCTTGGTGTCGGATGTAGAATTTCAGGGTGTCCAGGTATTCCGCTCCATAGTTTGTTGTATATAGGTACTGGATGTGGAAGTCCAGGGTGTCCAGGTATTCCGCTTCGTAGTTTTCTGTATCTAGGTGTCGGATGTGGAAGTCCAGGGTGTCCAGGTATTCCGCTTCGTAGTTTTCTGTATCTAGGTGTCGGATGTGGAAGTCCAGGGTGTCCAGGCATTCCGCTCCGTAGTTTTCTGTATCTAGGTGTCGGATGTGGAAGTTCAGTGTGTCCAGGTATTCCGCTTCGTAGTTTTCTGTATCTAGGTGTCGGATGTGGAAGTCCAGGGTGTCCAGGCATTCCGCTCCGTAGTTTTCTGTATCTAGGTGTCGGATGTGGATGTTCAGTGTGTCCAGGTATTCCGCTTCGTAGTTTTCTGTATCTAGGTGTCGGATGTGGAAGTCCAGGGTGTCCAGGTATTCCGCTTCGTAGTTTTCTGTATCTAGGTGTCGGATGTGGAAGTCCAGGGTGTCCAGGCATTCCGCTCCGTAGTTTCCTGTGCCCAGGTGTCGGATGTGGAAGTTCAGGGTGTCCAGGTATTCCGCTTCGTAGTTTTCTGTATCTAGGTGTCGGATGTGGAAGTCCAGGGTGTCCAGGTATTCCGCTTCGTAGTTTTCTGTATCTTGGTGTCGGATGTAGAATTTCAGGGTGTCCAGGTATTCCGCTCCATAGTTTGTTGTATATAGGTACTGGATGTGGAAGTCCAGGGTGTCCAGGTATTCCGCTTCGTAGTTTTCTGTATCTAGGTGTCGGATGTGGAAGTCCAGGGTGTCCAGGTATTCCGCTTCGTAGTTTTCTGTATCTAGGTGTCGGATGTGGAAGTCCAGGGTGTCCAGGCATTCCGCTCCGTAGTTTTCTGTATCTAGGTGTCGGATGTGGAAGTTCAGTGTGTCCAGGTATTCCGCTTCGTAGTTTTCTGTATCTAGGTGTCGGATGTGGAAGTTCAGTGTGTCCAGGTATTCCGCTTCGTAGTTTTCTGTATCTAGGTGTCGGATGTGGAAGTCCAGGGTGTCCAGGTATTCCGCTTCGTAGTTTTCTGTATCTAGGTGTCGGATGTGGAAGTTCAGGGTGTCCAGGTATTCCGCTTCGTAGTTTTCTGTATCTAGGTGTCGGATGTGGAAGTCCAGGGTGGCCAGGTATTCCGCTTCGTAGTTTTCTGTATCTAGGTGTCGGATGTGGAAGTCCAGGGTGTCCAGGCATTCCGCTCCGTAGTTTCCTGTGCCCAGATGTCGGATGTAGAATTTCAGGGTGTCCAGGTATTCCGCTCCATAGTTTGTTGTATATAGGTACTGGATGTGGAAGTCCAGGGTGTCCAGGTATTCCGCTTCGTAGTTTTCTGTATCTAGGTGTCGGATGTGGAAGTCCAGGGTGTCCAGGTATTCCGCTTCGTAGTTTTCTGTATCTAGGTGTCGGATGTGGAAGTCCAGGGTGTCCAGGCATTCCGCTCCGTAGTTTTCTGTATCTAGGTGTCGGATGTGGAAGTTCAGTGTGTCCAGGTATTCCGCTTCGTAGTTTTCTGTATCTAGGTGTCGGATGTGGAAGTCCAGGGTGTCCAGGCATTCCGCTCCGTAGTTTTCTGTATCTAGGTGTCGGATGTGGATGTTCAGTGTGTCCAGGTATTCCGCTTCGTAGTTTTCTGTATCTAGGTGTCGGATGTGGAAGTCCAGGGTGTCCAGGTATTCCGCTTCGTAGTTTTCTGTATCTAGGTGTCGGATGTGGAAGTCCAGGGTGTCCAGGCATTCCGCTCCGTAGTTTCCTGTGCCCAGGTGTCGGATGTGGAAGTTCAGGGTGTCCAGGTATTCCGCTTCGTAGTTTTCTGTATCTAGGTGTCGGATGTGGAAGTCCAGGGTGTCCAGGTATTCCGCTTCGTAGTTTTCTGTATCTTGGTGTCGGATGTAGAATTTCAGGGTGTCCAGGTATTCCGCTCCATAGTTTGTTGTATATAGGTACTGGATGTGGAAGTCCAGGGTGTCCAGGTATTCCGCTTCGTAGTTTTCTGTATCTAGGTGTCGGATGTGGAAGTCCAGGGTGTCCAGGTATTCCGCTTCGTAGTTTTCTGTATCTAGGTGTCGGATGTGGAAGTCCAGGGTGTCCAGGCATTCCGCTCCGTAGTTTTCTGTATCTAGGTGTCGGATGTGGAAGTTCAGTGTGTCCAGGTATTCCGCTTCGTAGTTTTCTGTATCTAGGTGTCGGATGTGGAAGTTCAGTGTGTCCAGGTATTCCGCTTCGTAGTTTTCTGTATCTAGGTGTCGGATGTGGAAGTCCAGGGTGTCCAGGTATTCCGCTTCGTAGTTTTCTGTATCTAGGTGTCGGATGTGGAAGTTCAGGGTGTCCAGGTATTCCGCTTCGTAGTTTTCTGTATCTAGGTGTCGGATGTGGAAGTCCAGGGTGGCCAGGTATTCCGCTTCGTAGTTTTCTGTATCTAGGTGTCGGATGTGGAAGTCCAGGGTGTCCAGGCATTCCGCTCCGTAGTTTCCTGTGCCCAGATGTCGGATGTGGAAGTTCAGGTTGTCCAGGTATTCCGCTTCGTAGTTTTCTGTATCTAGGTGTCGGATGTGAAAGTCCAGGGTGTCCAGGTATTCCGCTTCGTAGTTTTCTGTATCCAGGTGTCGGATGTGGAAGTTCAGGGTGTCCAGGTATTCCGCTTCGTAGTTTTCTGTATCTAGGTGTCGGATGTGGAAGTCCAGGGTGTCCAGGTATTCCGCTTCATAGTTTTCTGTATCTTGGTGTCGGATGTAGAATTTCAGGGTGTCCAGGTATTCCGCTCCATAGTTTGTTGTATATAGGTACTGGATGTGGAAGTCCAGGGTGTCCAGGTATTCCGCTTCGTAGTTTTCTGTATCTAGGTGTCGGATGTGGAAGTCCAGGGTGTCCAGGTATTCCGCTTCGTAGTTTTCTGTATCTAGGTGTCGGATGTGGAAGTCCAGGGTGTCCAGGCATTCCGCTCCGTAGTTTTCTGTATCTAGGTGTCGGATGTGGAAGTTCAGTGTGTCCAGGTATTCCGCTTCGTAGTTTTCTGTATCTAGGTGTCGGATGTGGAAGTCCAGGGTGTCCAGGCATTCCGCTCCGTAGTTTTCTGTATCTAGGTGTCGGATGTGGATGTTCAGTGTGTCCAGGTATTCCGCTTCGTAGTTTTCTGTATCTAGGTGTCGGATGTGGAAGTCCAGGGTGTCCAGGTATTCCGCTTCGTAGTTTTCTGTATCTAGGTGTCGGATGTGGAAGTCCAGGGTGTCCAGGCATTCCGCTCCGTAGTTTCCTGTGCCCAGGTGTCGGATGTGGAAGTTCAGGGTGTCCAGGTATTCCGCTTCGTAGTTTTCTGTATCTAGGTGTCGGATGTGGAAGTCCAGGGTGTCCAGGTATTCCGCTTCGTAGTTTTCTGTATCTTGGTGTCGGATGTAGAATTTCAGGGTGTCCAGGTATTCCGCTCCATAGTTTGTTGTATATAGGTACTGGATGTGGAAGTCCAGGGTGTCCAGGTATTCCGCTTCGTAGTTTTCTGTATCTAGGTGTCGGATGTGGAAGTCCAGGGTGTCCAGGTATTCCGCTTCGTAGTTTTCTGTATCTAGGTGTCGGATGTGGAAGTCCAGGGTGTCCAGGCATTCCGCTCCGTAGTTTTCTGTATCTAGGTGTCGGATGTGGAAGTTCAGTGTGTCCAGGTATTCCGCTTCGTAGTTTTCTGTATCTAGGTGTCGGATGTGGAAGTTCAGTGTGTCCAGGTATTCCGCTTCGTAGTTTTCTGTATCTAGGTGTCGGATGTGGAAGTCCAGGGTGTCCAGGTATTCCGCTTCGTAGTTTTCTGTATCTAGGTGTCGGATGTGGAAGTTCAGGGTGTCCAGGTATTCCGCTTCGTAGTTTTCTGTATCTAGGTGTCGGATGTGGAAGTCCAGGGTGGCCAGGTATTCCGCTTCGTAGTTTTCTGTATCTAGGTGTCGGATGTGGAAGTCCAGGGTGTCCAGGCATTCCGCTCCGTAGTTTCCTGTGCCCAGATGTCGGATGTGGAAGTTCAGGTTGTCCAGGTATTCCGCTTCGTAGTTTTCTGTATCTAGGTGTCGGATGTGAAAGTCCAGGGTGTCCAGGTATTCCGCTTCGTAGTTTTCTGTATCTAGGTGTCGGATGTGGAAGTCCAGGGTGTCCAGGTATTCCGCTATGTAGTTTTCTGTATCTAGGTGTCGGATGTGGAAGTTCAGGGTGTCCAGGTATTCCGCTTCGTAGTTTTCTGTATCTAGGTGTCGGATGTGGAAGTCCAGGGTGTCCAGGTATTCCGCTTCGTAGTTCTCTGTATATACGTGTCGGATGTGGATGTCCAGGGTGTCTAGGTATTCCGCTCCGTAGTTTACTGTGTCCAGGTATTGGATGTGGAAGTCCAGGGTATCCAGGTATTCCGCTACGTAGTTTTCTGTATCTTGGTGTCGGATGTAGAATTTCAGGGTGTCCAGGTATTCCGCTCCATAGTTTGTTGTATACAGGGTGTCCCAGAACTACCTGACCAACGGGGTATAGCGGTGTTCGGGAGGCTTCACTGATCACGAATATGACCTTCTTTTTGTCCGGAAGGTCATAGTTTTTAAATGGGAGCAGGTCAAAGTTGACCAATCAGAGGGAGGCGTCAAGAGAAACGTAGGCGCGTGCGAACTCTGAGTTTTCTTCCCTCGCTTTTGTTTTTCGGTGGCTACGGGCAGGATGACGTCAGCCAAAGACATGCTTATGGGATGTCACTCGCTGAGAACGGAGGTTCTCAGTTGAAAACTCAAGCAATTAATGAAAACTGCAATGTCCTATGATAATGCCACATGACTTACACAGATATCTCTGTGACGTCTTACGTATATTATCTTGATTTTGCTTTTCTTTTATTGATCTCCAGCGATTCGTGCTACATCCCGTTGACGACTTTTCATATGCATAAAGCATATTCCCTATGATTTTATTATTCCCTGTACGATATAATACAGATCTTTTGTAGTAGGCAAATCCAAAATCTGTCACCTACAAGTATTACGCAACTTGGCGTGGCCGATAAAAGCGTTACACGTATCTATTATTTTTTCTCTCCGAGCCCATACTATGTCAGTATTAAATACCTTCCATGCTTCTCTAGCTTGATTTTACAATTAATGTTATTATTGCAAGACTAACGATATTTGCAATAAAGTTGCATATCGTACAGGGAATAATAAATTCTTAGGGAATATGCTTTATGCATATGAAAAGTCGTCAACGGGATGTAGCACGAATCGCTGGAGATCCATAAAAGAAAAGCAAAATCAAGATAATATACGTAAGACGTCACAGAGATATCTGTGTAAGTCATGTGGCATTATCATAGGACATTGCAGTTTTCATTAATTGCTTGAGTTTTCAACTGAGAATCTCCGTTCTCAGCGAGTGACATCCCATAAGCATGTCTTTGGCTGACGTCATCCTGCCCGTAGCCACCGAAAAACAAAAGCGAGGGAAGAAAACTCAGAGTTCGCAGGAGCCTACGTTTCTCTTGACGCCTCCCTATGATTGGTCAACTTTGACCTGCTCTCATTTAAAAACTATGACCTTCCGGACAAAAGGAAGGTCATATTCGTGATCAGTGAAGCCTCCCGAACACCGCTATACCCCGTTGGTCAGGTAGTTCTGGGACACCCTGTATAGGTACTGGATGTGGAAGTCCAGGGTGTCCAGGTATTCCGCTTCGTAGTTTTCTGTATCTAGGTGTCGGATGTGGAAGTCCAGGGTGTCCAGGCATTCCGCTCCGTAGTTTCCTGTGCCCAGGTGTCGGATGTGGAAGTTCAGGGTGTCCAGGTATTCCGCTTCGTAGTTTTCTGTGTCTAGGTGTCGGATGTGGAAGTCCAGATTGTCCAGGTATTCCGCTTCGTAGTTTTCTGTATCTTGGTGTCGGATGTAGAATTTCAGGGTGTCCAGGTATTCCGCTCCATAGTTTGTTGTATATAGGTACTGGATGTGGAAGTCCAGGGTGTCCAGGTATTCCGCTTCGTAGTTTTCTGTATCTAGGTGTCGGATGTGGAAGTCCAGGGTGTCCAGGTATTCCGCTTCGTAGTTTTCTGTATCTAGGTGTCGGATGTGGAAGTCCAGGGTGTCCAGGTATTCCGCTTCGTAGTTTTCTGTATCTAGGTGTCGGATGTGGAAGTTCAGGGTGTCCAGGTATTCCGCTTCGTAGTTTTCTGTATCTAGGTGTCGGATGTGGAAGTCCAGGGTGTCCAGGCATTCCGCTCCGTAGTTTCCTGTGCCCAGGTGTCGGATGTGGAAGTTCAGGGTGTCCAGGTATTCCGCTTCGTAGTTTTCTGTATCTAGGTGTCGGATGTGGAAGTCCAGGATGTCCAGGTATTCCGCTTCGTAGTTTTCTGTATCTAGGTGTCGGATGTGGAAGTTCAGTGTGTCCAGGTATTCCGCTTCGTAGTTTTCTGTATCTAGGTGTCGGATGTGGAAGTCCAGGGTGTCCAGGTATTCCGCTTCGTAGTTTTCTGTATCTAGGTGTCGGATGTGGAAGTCCAGGGTGTCCAGGTATTCCGCTTCGTAGTTTTCTGTATCTTGGTGTCGGATGTAGAATTTCAGGGTGTCCAGGTATTCCGCTCCATAGTTTGTTGTATATAGGTACTGGATGTGGAAGTCCAGGGTGTCCAGGCATTCCACTCCGTAGTTTCCTGTGCCCAGGTGTCGGATGTGGAAGTTCAGGGTGTCCAGGTATTCCGCTTCGTAGTTTCCTGTGTCCAGGTATTGGATGTGGAAGTCCAGGGTATCCAGGTATTCCGCTACGTAGTTTGTTGTGTCTAGGTACTGGATGTGGAAGTCCAGGGTGTCCAGGTATTCCGCTTCGTAGTTTTCTGTATCTAGGTGTCGGATGTGGAAGTTCAGGGTGTCCAGGTATTCCGCTTCGTAGTTTTCTGTATCTAGGTGTCGGATGTGGAAGTCCAGGGTGTCCAGGCATTCCGCTCCGTAGTTTCCTGTGCCCAGGTGTCGGATGTGGAAGTTCAGGGTGTCCAGGTATTCCGCTTCGTAGTTTTCTGTATCTAGGTGTCGGATGTGGAAGTCCAGGATGTCCAGGTATTCCGCTCCGTAGTTTCCTGTGCCCAGGTGTCGGATGTGGAAGTTCAGGGTGTCCAGGTATTCCGCTTCGTAGTTTTCTGTATCTAGGTGTCGGATGTGGAAGTCCAGGGTGTCCAGGTATTCCGCTTCGTAGTTTTCTGTATCTTGGTGTCGGATGTAGAATTTCAGGGTGTCCAGGTATTCCGCTCCATAGTTTGTTGTATATAGGTACTGGATGTGGAAGTCCAGGGTGTCCAGGCATTCCGCTCCGTAGTTTCCTGTGCCCAGGTGTCGGATGTGGAAGTTCAGGGTGTCCAGGTATTCCGCTTCGTAGTTCCCTGTGTCCAGGTATTGGATGTGGAAGTCCAGGGTATCCAGGTATTCCGCTACGTAGTTTGTTGTGTCTAGGTACTGGATGTGGAAGTCCAGGGTGTCCAGGTATTCCGCTTCGTAGTTTTCTGTATCTAGGTGTCGGATGTGGAAGTCCACGGTGGCCAGGTATTCCGCTTCGTAGTTTTCTGTATCTAGGTGTCGGATGTGGAAGTCCAGGGTGTCCAGGCATTCCGCTCCGTAGTTTCCTGTGCCCAGGTGTCGGATGTGGAAGTTCAGGTTGTCCAGGTATTCCGCTTCGTAGTTTTCTGTATCTAGTTGTCGGATGTGAAAGTCCAGGGTGTCCAGGTTTTCCGCTTCGTAGTTTTCTGTATCTAGGTGTCGGATGTGGAAGTCCAGGGTGTCCAGGTATTCCGCTATGTAGTTTTCTGTATCTAGGTGTCGGACGTGGAAGTCCAGGGTATCCAGGTATTCCGCTACGTAGTTTGTTGTGTCTAGGTACTGGATGTGGAAGTCCAGGGTGTCCAGGTATTCCGCTTCGTAGTTTTCTGTATCTAGGTGTCGGATGTGGAAGTCCAGGGTTTCCAGGTATTCCGCTTCGTAGTTTTCTGTATCTAGGTGTCGGATGTGGAAGTCCAGGGTGGCCAGGTATTCCGCTCCGTAGTTTTCTGTATCTAGGTGTCGGATGTGGAAGTCCAGGGTGTCCAGGCATTCCGCTCCGTAGTTTCCTGTGCCCAGGTGTCGGATGTGGAAGTTCAGGTTGTCCAGGTATTCCGCTTCGTAGTTTTCTGTATCTAGGTGTCGGATGTGAAAGTCCAGGGTGTCCAGGTTTTCCGCTTCGTAGTTTTCTGTATCTAGGTGTCGGATGTGGAAGTCCAGGGTGTCCAGGTATTCCGCTATGTAGTTTTCTGTATCTAGGTGTCGGATGTGGAAGTTCAGGGTGTCCAGGTATTCCGCTTCGTAGTTTTCTGTATCTAGGTGTCGGATGTGGAAGTCCAGGGTGTCCAGGTATTCCGCTTCGTAGTTTTCTGTATCTAGGTGTCGGATGTGGAAGTCCAGGGTGTCCAGGTATTCCGCTTCGTAGTTTTCTGTATCTAGGTGTCGGATGTGGAAGTTCAGGGTGTCCAGGTATTCCGCTTCGTAGTTTTCTGTATCTAGGTGTCGGATGTGGAAGTCCAGGGTGTCCAGGCATTCCGCTCCGTAGTTTCCTGTGTCCAGGTGTCGGATGTGGACGTTCAGGGTGTCCAGGTATTCCGCTTCGTTGTTTTCTGTATCTAGGTGTCGGATGTGGAAGTCCAGGATGTCCAGGTATTCCGCTTCGTAGTTTTCTGTATCTAGGTGTCGGATGTGGAAGTTCAGTGTGTCCAGGTATTCCGCTTCGTAGTTTTCTGTATCTAGGTGTCGGATGTGGAAGTCCAGGGTGTCCAGGTATTCCGCTTCGTAGCTTTCTGTATCTAGGTGTCGGATGTGGAAGTCCAGGGTGTCCAGGCATTCCGCTCCGTAGTTTCCTGTGCCCAGGTGTCGGATGTGGAAGTTCAGGGTGTCCAGGTATTCCGCTTCGTAGTTTTCTGTGCCTAGGTGTCGGATGTGGAAGTCCAGGGTGTCCAGGTATTCCGCTTCGTAGCTTTCTGTATCTAGGTGTCGGATGTGGAAGTCCACGGTGGCCAGGTATTCCGCTTCGTAGTTTTCTGTATCTAGGTGTCGGATGTGGAAGTCCAGGGTGTCCAGGCATTCCGCTCCGTAGTTTCCTGTGCCCAGGTGTCGGATGTGGAAGTTCAGGTTGTCCAGGTATTCCGCTTCGTAGTTTTCTGTATCTAGGTGTCGGATGTGAAAGTCCAGGGTGTCCAGGTTTTCCGCTTCGTAGTTTTCTGTATCTAGGTGTCGGATGTGGAAGTCCAGGGTGTCCAGGTATTCCGCTATGTAGTTTTCTGTATCTAGGTGTCGGACGTGGAAGTCCAGGGTTTCCAGGTATTCCGCTTCGTAGTTTTCTGTATCTAGGTGTCGGATGTGGAAGTCCAGGGTGGCCAGGTATTCCGCTCCGTAGTTTTCTGTATCTAGGTGTCGGATGTGGAAGTCCAGGGTGTCCAGGCATTCCGCTCCGTAGTTTCCTGTGCCCAGGTGTCGGATGTGGAAGTTCAGGTTGTCCAGGTATTCCGCTTCGTAGTTTTCTGTATCTAGGTGTCGGATGTGAAAGTCCAGGGTGTCCAGGTTTTCCGCTTCGTAGTTTTCTGTATCTAGGTGTCGGATGTGGAAGTCCAGGGTGTCCAGGTATTCCGCTATGTAGTTTTCTGTATCTAGGTGTCGGATGTGGAAGTTCAGGGTGTCCAGGTATTCCGCTTCGTAGTTTTCTGTATCTAGGTGTCGGATGTGGAAGTCCAGGGTGTCCAGGTATTCCGCTTCGTAGTTTTCTGTATCTAGGTGTCGGATGTGGAAGTCCAGGGTGTCCAGGTATTCCGCTTCGTAGTTTTCTGTATCTAGGTGTCGGATGTGGAAGTTCAGGGTGTCCAGGTATTCCGCTTCGTAGTTTTCTGTATCTAGGTGTCGGATGTGGAAGTCCAGGGTGTCCAGGCATTCCGCTCCGTAGTTTCCTGTGTCCAGGTGTCGGATGTGGACGTTCAGGGTGTCCAGGTATTCCGCTTCGTTGTTTTCTGTATCTAGGTGTCGGATGTGGAAGTCCAGGATGTCCAGGTATTCCGCTTCGTAGTTTTCTGTATCTAGGTGTCGGATGTGGAAGTTCAGTGTGTCCAGGTATTCCGCTTCGTAGTTTTCTGTATCTAGGTGTCGGATGTGGAAGTCCAGGGTGTCCAGGTATTCCGCTTCGTAGCTTTCTGTATCTAGGTGTCGGATGTGGAAGTCCAGGGTGTCCAGGCATTCCGCTCCGTAGTTTCCTGTGCCCAGGTGTCGGATGTGGAAGTTCAGGGTGTCCAGGTATTCCGCTTCGTAGTTTTCTGTGCCTAGGTGTCGGATGTGGAAGTCCAGGGTGTCCAGGTATTCCGCTTCGTAGCTTTCTGTATCTAGGTGTCGGATGTGGAAGTCCACGGTGGCCAGGTATTCCGCTTCGTAGTTTTCTGTATCTAGGTGTCGGATGTGGAAGTCCAGGGTGTCCAGGCATTCCGCTCCGTAGTTTCCTGTGCCCAGGTGTCGGATGTGGAAGTTCAGGTTGTCCAGGTATTCCGCTTCGTAGTTTTCTGTATCTAGGTGTCGGATGTGAAAGTCCAGGGTGTCCAGGTTTTCCGCTTCGTAGTTTTCTGTATCTAGGTGTCGGATGTGGAAGTCCAGGGTGTCCAGGTATTCCGCTATGTAGTTTTCTGTATCTAGGTGTCGGACGTGGAAGTCCAGGGTATCCAGGTATTCCGCTACGTAGTTTCCTGTGCCCAGGTGTCGGATGTGGAAGTTCAGGTTGTCCAGGTATTCCGCTTCGTAGTTTTCTGTATCTAGGTGTCGGATGTGAAAGTTCAGGTTGTCCAGGTATTCCGCTTCGTAGTTTTCTGTATCTAGGTGTCGGATGTGAAAGTCCAGGGTGTCCAGGTATTCCGCTTCGTAGTTTTCTGTATCTAGGTGTCGGATGTGGAAGTTCAGGGTGTCCAGGTATTCCGCTTCGTAGTTTTCTGTATCTAGGTGTCGGATGTGGAAGTCCAGGGTGTCCAGGCATTCCGCTCCGTAGTTTCCTGTGCCCAGGTGTCGGATGTGGAAGTTCAGGGTGTCCAGGTATTCCGCTTCGTAGTTTTCTGTATCTAGGTGTCGGATGTGGAAGTCCAGGGTGTCCAGGTATTCCGCTTCGTAGTTTTCTGTATCTAGGTGTCGGATGTGGAAGTCCAGGGTGTCCAGGCATCCCGTTCCGTAGTTTCCTGTGCCCAGGTGTCGGATGTGGAAGTTCAGGGTGTCCAGGTATTCCGCTTCGTAGTTCTCTGTATATAGGTGTCGGATGTGGAAGTCCAGGGTGTCCAGGTATTCCGCTTCGTAGTTTTCTGTATCTAGGTGTCGGATGTGGAAGTTCAGTGTGTCCAGGTATTCCGCTTCGTAGTTTTCTGTATCTAGGTGTCGGATGTGGAAGTCCAGGGTGTCCAGGTATTCCGCTTCGTAGTTTTCTGTATCTAGGTGTCGGATGTGGAAGTTCAGGGTGTCCAGGTATTCCGCTTCGTAGTTTTCTGTATCTAGGTGTCGGATGTGGAAGTCCAGGGTGTCCAGGCATTCCGCTCCGTAGTTTCCTGTGCCCAGGTGTCGGATGTGGAAGTTCAGGGTGTCCAGGTATTCCACTTCGTAGTTTTCTGTATCTAGGTGTCGGATGTGGAAGTCCAGGATGTCCAGGTATTCCGCTTCGTAGTTTTCTGTATCTAGGTGTCGGATGTGGAAGTTCAGTGTGTCCAGGTATTCCGCTTCGTAGTTTTCTGTATCTAGGTGTCGGATGTGGAAGTCCAGGGTGTCCAGGTATTCCGCTTCGTAGCTTTCTGTATCTAGGTGTCGGATGTGGAAGTCCAGGGTGTCCAGGCATTCCGCTCCGTAGTTTCCTGTGCCCAGGTGTCGGATGTGGAAGTTCAGGGTGTCCAGGTATTCCGCTTCGTAGTTTTCTGTGTCTAGGTGTCGGATGTGGAAGTCCAGGGTGTCCAGGTATTCCGCTCCGTAGTTTTCTGTATCTAGGTGTCGGATGTGGAAGTCCAGGGTGTCCAGGTATTCCGCTTCGTAGCTTTCTGTATCTAGGTGTCGGATGTGGAAGTCCAGGGTGTTCAGGCATTCCGCTCCGTAGTTTCCTGTGCCCAGGTGTCGGATGTGGAAGTTCAGGGTGTCCAGGTATTCCGCTTCGTAGTTTCCTGTGTCCAGGTATTGGATGTGGAAGTCCAGGGTATCCAGGTATTCCGCTACGTAGTTTGTTGTGTCTAGGTACTGGATGTGGAAGTCCAGGGTGTCCAGGTATTCCGCTTCGTAGTTTTCTGTATCTAGGTGTCGGATGTGGAAGTCCAGGGTGTCCAGACATTCCGCTCCGTAGTTTCCTGTGCCCAGGTGTCGGATGTGGAAGTTCAGGGTGTCCAGGTATTCCGCTTCGTAGTTTTCTGTATCTAGGTGTCGGATGTGGAAGTCCAGGGTGTCCAGGTATTCCGCTTCGTAGTTTTCTGTATCTAGGTGTCGGATGTGGAAGTCCAGGGTGTCCAGGCATCCCGTTCCGCAGTTTCCTGTGCCCAGGTGTCGGATGTGGAAGTTCAGGGTGTCCAGGTATTCCGCTTCGTAGTTCTCTGTATATAGGTTTCGGATGTGGAAGTCCAGGGTGTCCAGGTATTCCGCTTCGTAGTTTTCTGTATCTAGGTGTCGGATGTGGAAGTCCAGGGTGTCCAGGCATTCCGCTCCGTAGTTTCCTGTGCCCAGGTGTCGGATGTGGAAGTTCAGGGTGTCCAGGTATTCCGCTTCGTAGTTTTCTGTATCTAGGTGTCGGATGTGGAAGTCCAGGGTGTCCAGGTATTCCGCTTCGTAGTTTTCTGTATCTAGGTGTCGGATGTGGAAGTTCAGTGTGTCCAGGTATTCCGCTTCGTAGTTTTCTGTATCTAGGTGTCGGATGTGGAAGTCCAGGGTGTCCAGGTATTCCGCTTCGTAGTTTTCTGTATCTAGGTGTCGGATGTGGAAGTTCAGGGTGTCCAGGTATTCCGCTTCGTAGTTTTCTGTATCTAGGTGTCGGATGTGGAAGTCCAGGGTGTCCAGGCATTCCGCTCCGTAGTTTCCTGTGCCCAGGTGTCGGATGTGGAAGTTCAGGGTGTCCAGGTATTCCGCTTCGTAGTTTTCTGTATCTAGGTGTCGGATGTGGAAGTCCAGGATGTCCAGGTATTCCTCTTCGTAGTTTTCTGTATCTAGGTGTCGGATGTGGAAGTTCAGTGTGTCCAGGTATTCCGCTTCGTAGTTTTCTGTATCTAGGTGTCGGATGTGGAAGTCCAGGGTGTCCAGGTATTCCGCTTCGTAGCTTTCTGTATCTAGGTGTCGGATGTGGAAGTCCAGGGTGTCCAGGCATTCCGCTCCGTAGTTTCCTGTGCCCAGGTGTCGGATGTGGAAGTTCAGGGTGTCCAGGTATTCCGCTTCGTAGTTTTCTGTGTCTAGGTGTCGGATGTGGAAGTCCAGGGTGTCCAGGTATTCCGCTTCGTAGTTTTCTGTATCTAGGTGTCGGATGTGGAAGTCCAGGGTGTCCAGGTATTCCGCTTCGTAGCTTTCTGTATCTAGGTGTCGGATGTGGAAGTCCAGGGTGTCCAGGCATTCCGCTCCGTAGTTTCCTGTGCCCAGGTGTCGGATGTGGAAGTTCAGGGTGTCCAGGCATCCCGTTCCGTAGTTTCCTGTGCCCAGGTGTCGGATGTGGAAGTTCAGGGTGTCCAGGTATTCCGCTTCGTAGTTCTCTGTATATAGGTTTCGGATGTGGAAGTCCAGGGTGTCCAGGTATTCCGCTTCGTAGTTTTCTGTATCTAGGTGTCGGATGTGGAAGTCCAGGGTGTCCAGGCATTCCGCTCCGTAGTTTCCTGTGCCCAGGTGTCGGATGTGGAAGTTCAGGGTGTCCAGGTATTCCGCTTCGTAGTTTTCTGTATCTAGGTGTCGGATGTGGAAGTCCAGGGTGTCCAGGTATTCCGCTTCGTAGTTTTCTGTATCTAGGTGTCGGATGTCGAAGTTCAGTGTGTCCAGGTATTCCGCTTCGTAGTTTTCTGTATCTAGGTGTCGGATGTGGAAGTCCAGGGTGTCCAGGTATTCCGCTTCGTAGTTTTCTGTATCTAGGTGTCGGATGTGGAAGTTCAGGGTGTCCAGGTATTCCGCTTCGTAGTTTTCTGTATCTAGGTGTCGGATGTGGAAGTCCAGGGTGTCCAGGCATTCCGCTCCGTAGTTTCCTGTGCCCAGGTGTCGGATGTGGAAGTTCAGGGTGTCCAGGTATTCCGCTTCGTAGTTTTCTGTATCTAGGTGTCGGATGTGGAAGTCCAGGATGTCCAGGTATTCCGCTTCGTAGTTTTCTGTATCTAGGTGTCGGATGTGGAAGTTCAATGTGTCCAGGTATTCCGCTTCGTAGTTTTCTGTATCTAGGTGTCGGATGTGGAAGTCCAGGGTGTCCAGGTATTCCGCTTCGTAGCTTTCTGTATCTAGGTGTCGGATGTGGAAGTCCAGGGTGTCCAGGCATTCCGCTCCGTAGTTTCCTGTGCCCAGGTGTCGGATGTGGAAGTTCAGGGTGTCCAGGTATTCCGCTTCGTAGTTTTCTGTGTCTAGGTGTCGGATGTGGAAGTCCAGGGTGTCCAGGTATTCCGCTTCGTAGTTTTCTGTATCTAGGTGTCGGATGTGGAAGTCCAGGGTGTCCAGGTATTCCGCTTCGTAGCTTTCTGTATCTAGGTGTCGGATGTGGAAGTCCAGGGTGTCCAGGCATTCCGCTCCGTAATTTCCTGTGCCCAGGTGTCGGATGTGGAAGTTCAGGGTGTCCAGGTATTCCGCTTCGTAGTTTCCTGTGTCCAGGTATTGGATGTGGAAGTCCAGGGTATCCAGGTATTCCGCTACGTAGTTTGTTGTGTCTAGGTACTGGATGTGGAAGTCCAGGGTGTCCAGGTATTCCGCTTCGTAGTTTTCTGTATCTAGGTGTCGGATGTGGAAGTCCAGGGTGTCCAGACATTCCGCTCCGTAGTTTCCTGTGCCCAGGTGTCGGATGTGGAA
The DNA here is from genome assembly GCA_963971525.1 of Cephus spinipes. NCBI lineage: Eukaryota > Metazoa > Arthropoda > Insecta > Hymenoptera > Cephidae > Cephus > Cephus spinipes. The sequence goes on from OZ020573.1 coordinate 22,728,838, forward strand.
GTTCAGGGTGTCCAGGTATTCCGCTTCGTAGTTTTCTGTATCTAGGTGTCGGATGTGGAAGTCCAGGGTGTCCAGGTATTCCGCTTCGTAGTTTTCTGTATCTAGGTGTCGGATGTGGAAGTCCAGGGTGTCCAGGTATTCCGCTTCGTAGTTTTCTGTATCTAGGTGTCGGATGTGGAAGTTCAGTGTGTCCAGGTATTCCGCTTCGTAGTTTTCTGTATCTAGGTGTCGGATGTGGAAGTCCAGGGTGTCCAGGTATTCCGCTTCGTAGTTTTCTGTATCTAGGTGTCGGATGTGGAAGTTCAGGGTGTCCAGGTATTCCGCTTCGTAGTTTTCTGTATCTAGGTGTCGGATGTGGAAGTCCAGGGTGTCCAGGTATTCCGCTTCGTAGCTTTCTGTATCTAGGTGTCGGATGTGGAAGTCCAGGGTGTCCAGGCATTCCGCTCCGTAGTTTCCTGTGCCCAGGTGTCGGATGTGGAAGTTCAGGGTGTCCAGGCATCCCGTTCCGTAGTTTCCTGTGCCCAGGTGTCGGATGTGTAAGTTCAGGGTGTCCAGGTATTCCGCTTCGTAGTTCTCTGTATATAGGTGTCGGATGTGGAAGTCCAGGGTGTCCAGGTATTCCGCTTCGTAGTTTTCTGTATCTAGGTGTCGGATGTGGAAGTCCAGGGTGTCCAGGCATTCCGCTCCGTAGTTTCCTGTGCCCAGGTGTCGGATGTGGAAGTTCAGGGTGTCCAGGTATTCCGCTTCGTAGTTTTCTGTATCTAGGTGTCGGATGTGGAAGTCCAGGGTGTCCAGGTATTCCGCTTCGTAGTTTTCTGTATCTAGGTGTCGGATGTGGAAGTTCAGTGTGTCCAGGTATTCCGCTTCGTAGTTTTCTGTATCTAGGTGTCGGATGTGGAAGTCCAGGGTGTCCAGGTATTCCGCTTCGTAGTTTTCTGTATCTAGGTGTCGGATGTGGAAGTTCAGGGTGTCCAGGTATTCCGCTTCGTAGTTTTCTGTATCTAGGTGTCGGATGTGGAAGTCCAGGGTGTCCAGGCATTCCGCTCCGTAGTTTCCTGTGCCCAGGTGTCGGATGTGGAAGTTCAGGGTGTCCAGGTATTCCGCTTCGTAGTTTTCTGTATCTAGGTGTCGGATGTGGAAGTCCAGGGTGTCCAGGTATTCCGCTTCGTAGTTTTCTGTATCTAGGTGTCGGATGTGGAAGTCCAGGGTGTCCAGGCATTCCGCTCCGTAGTTTCCTGTGCCCAGGTGTCGGATGTGGAAGTTCAGGGTGTCCAGGTATTCCGCTTCGTAGTTTTCTGTATCTAGGTGTCGGATGTGGAAGTCCAGGGTGTCCAGGTATTCCGCTTCGTAGTTTTCTGTATCTAGGTGTCGGATGTGGAAGTTCAGTGTGTCCAGGTATTCCGCTTCGTAGTTTTCTGTATCTAGGTGTCGGATGTGGAAGTTCAGGGTGTCCAGGTATTCCGCTTCGTAGTTTTCTGTATCTAGGTGTCGGATGTGGAAGTCCAGGGTGTCCAGGCATTCCGCTCCGTAGTTTCCTGTGCCCAGGTGTCGGATGTGGAAGTTCAGGGTGTCCAGGTATTCCGCTTCGTAGTTTTCTGTATCTAGGTGTCGGATGTGGAAGTCCAGGATGTCCAGGTATTCCGCTTCGTAGTTTTCTGTATCTAGGTGTCGGATGTGGAAGTTCAGTGTGTCCAGGTATTCCGCTTCGTAGTTTTCTGTATCTAGGTGTCGGATGTGGAAGTCCAGGGTGTCCAGGTATTCCGCTTCGTAGCTTTCTGTATCTAGGTGTCGGATGTGGAAGTCCAGGGTGTCCAGGCATTCCGCTCCGTAGTTTCCTGTGCCCAGGTGTCGGATGTGGAAGTTCAGGGTGTCCAGGTATTCCGCTTCGTAGTTTTCTGTGTCTAGGTGTCGGATGTGGAAGTCCAGGGTGTCCAGGTATTCCGCTTCGTAGTTTTCTGTATCTAGGTGTCGGATGTGGAAGTCCAGGGTGTCCAGGTATTCCGCTTCGTAGCTTTCTGTATCTAGGTGTCGGATGTGGAAGTCCAGGGTGTCCAGGCATTCCGCTCCGTAATTTCCTGTGCCCAGGTGTCGGATGTGGAAGTTCAGGGTGTCCAGGTATTCCGCTTCGTAGTTTCCTGTGTCCAGGTATTGGATGTGGAAGTCCAGGGTATCCAGGTATTCCGCTACGTAGTTTGTTGTGTCTAGGTACTGGATGTGGAAGTCCAGGGTGTCCAGGTATTCCGCTTCGTAGTTTTCTGTATCTAGGTGTCGGATGTGGAAGTCCAGGGTGTCCAGACATTCCGCTCCGTAGTTTCCTGTGCCCAGGTGTCGGATGTGGAAGTTCAGGGTGTCCAGGTATTCCGCTTCGTAGTTTTCTGTATCTAGGTGTCGGATGTGGAAGTCCAGGGTGTCCAGGTATTCCGCTTCGTAGTTTTCTGTATCTAGGTGTCGGATGTGGAAGTCCAGGGTGTCCAGGTATTCCGCTTCGTAGTTTTCTGTATCTAGGTGTCGGATGTGGAAGTTCAGTGTGTCCAGGTATTCCGCTTCGTAGTTTTCTGTATCTAGGTGTCGGATGTGGAAGTCCAGGGTGTCCAGGTATTCCGCTTCGTAGTTTTCTGTATCTAGGTGTCGGATGTGGAAGTTCAGGGTGTCCAGGTATTCCGCTTCGTAGTTTTCTGTATCTAGGTGTCGGATGTGGAAGTCCAGGGTGTCCAGGTATTCCGCTTCGTAGTTTTCTGTATCTAGGTGTCGGATGTGGAAGTTCAGTGTGTCCAGGTATTCCGCTTCGTAGTTTTCTGTATCTAGGTGTCGGATGTGGAAGTTCAGGGTGTCCAGGTATTCCGCTTCGTAGTTTTCTGTATCTAGGTGTCGGATGTGGAAGTCCAGGGTGTCCAGGCATTCCGCTCCGTAGTTTCCTGTGCCCAGGTGTCGGATGTGGAAGTTCAGGGTGTCCAGGTATTCCGCTTCGTAGTTTTCTGTATCTAGGTGTCGGATGTGGAAGTCCAGGATGTCCAGGTATTCCGCTTCGTAGTTTTCTGTATCTAGGTGTCGGATGTGGAAGTTCAGTGTGTCCAGGTATTCCGCTTCGTAGTTTTCTGTATCTAGGTGTCGGATGTGGAAGTCCAGGGTGTCCAGGTATTCCGCTTCGTAGCTTTCTGTATCTAGGTGTCGGATGTGGAAGTCCAGGGTGTCCAGGCATTCCGCTCCGTAGTTTCCTGTGCCCAGGTGTCGGATGTGGAAGTTCAGGGTGTCCAGGTATTCCGCTTCGTAGTTTTCTGTGTCTAGGTGTCGGATGTGGAAGTCCAGGGTGTCCAGGTATTCCGCTTCGTAGTTTTCTGTATCTAGGTGTCGGATGTGGAAGTCCAGGGTGTCCAGGTATTCCGCTTCGTAGCTTTCTGTATCTAGGTGTCGGATGTGGAAGTCCAGGGTGTCCAGGCATTCCGCTCCGTAATTTCCTGTGCCCAGGTGTCGGATGTGGAAGTTCAGGGTGTCCAGGTATTCCGCTTCGTAGTTTCCTGTGTCCAGGTATTGGATGTGGAAGTCCAGGGTATCCAGGTATTCCGCTACGTAGTTTGTTGTGTCTAGGTACTGGATGTGGAAGTCCAGGGTGTCCAGGTATTCCGCTTCGTAGTTTTCTGTATCTAGGTGTCGGATGTGGAAGTCCAGGGTGTCCAGACATTCCGCTCCGTAGTTTCCTGTGCCCAGGTGTCGGATGTGGAAGTTCAGGGTGTCCAGGTATTCCGCTTCGTAGTTTTCTGTATCTAGGTGTCGGATGTGGAAGTCCAGGGTGTCCAGGTATTCCGCTTCGTAGTTTTCTGTATCTAGGTGTCGGATGTGGAAGTCCAGGGTGTCCAGGTATTCCGCTTCGTAGTTTTCTGTATCTAGGTGTCGGATGTGGAAGTTCAGTGTGTCCAGGTATTCCGCTTCGTAGTTTTCTGTATCTAGGTGTCGGATGTGGAAGTCCAGGGTGTCCAGGTATTCCGCTTCGTAGTTTTCTGTATCTAGGTGTCGGATGTGGAAGTTCAGGGTGTCCAGGTATTCCGCTTCGTAGTTTTCTGTATCTAGGTGTCGGATGTGGAAGTCCAGGATGTCCAGGTATTCCGCTTCGTAGTTTTCTGTATCTAGGTGTCGGATGTGGAAGTTCAGTGTGTCCAGGTATTCCGCTTCGTAGTTTTCTGTATCTAGGTGTCGGATGTGGAAGTCCAGGGTGTCCAGGTATTCCGCTTCGTAGCTTTCTGTATCTAGGTGTCGGATGTGGAAGTCCAGGGTGTCCAGGCATTCCGCTCCGTAGTTTCCTGTGCCCAGGTGTCGGATGTGGAAGTTCAGGGTGTCCAGGTATTCCGCTTCGTAGTTTTCTGTGTCTAGGTGTCGGATGTGGAAGTCCAGGGTGTCCAGGTATTCCGCTTCGTAGTTTTCTGTATCTAGGTGTCGGATGTGGAAGTCCAGGGTGTCCAGGTATTCCGCTTCGTAGCTTTCTGTATCTAGGTGTCGGATGTGGAAGTCCAGGGTGTCCAGGCATTCCGCTCCGTAATTTCCTGTGCCCAGGTGTCGGATGTGGAAGTTCAGGGTGTCCAGGTATTCCGCTTCGTAGTTTCCTGTGTCCAGGTATTGGATGTGGAAGTCCAGGGTATCCAGGTATTCCGCTACGTAGTTTGTTGTGTCTAGGTACTGGATGTGGAAGTCCAGGGTGTCCAGGTATTCCGCTTCGTAGTTTTCTGTATCTAGGTGTCGGATGTGGAAGTCCAGGGTGTCCAGACATTCCGCTCCGTAGTTTCCTGTGCCCAGGTGTCGGATGTGGAAGTTCAGGGTGTCCAGGTATTCCGCTTCGTAGTTTTCTGTATCTAGGTGTCGGATGTGGAAGTCCAGGGTGTCCAGGTATTCCGCTTCGTAGTTTTCTGTATCTAGGTGTCGGATGTGGAAGTCCAGGGTGTCCAGGTATTCCGCTTCGTAGTTTTCTGTATCTAGGTGTCGGATGTGGAAGTTCAGTGTGTCCAGGTATTCCGCTTCGTAGTTTTCTGTATCTAGGTGTCGGATGTGGAAGTCCAGGGTGTCCAGGTATTCCGCTTCGTAGTTTTCTGTATCTAGGTGTCGGATGTGGAAGTTCAGGGTGTCCAGGTATTCCGCTTCGTAGTTTTCTGTATCTAGGTGTCGGATGTGGAAGTCCAGGGTGTCCAGGCATTCCGCTCCGTAGTTTCCTGTGCCCAGGTGTCGGATGTGGAAGTTCAGGGTGTCCAGGTATTCCGCTTCGTAGTTTTCTGTATCTAGGTGTCGGATGTGGAAGTCCAGGATGTCCAGGTATTCCGCTTCGTAGTTTTCTGTATCTAGGTGTCGGATGTGGAAGTTCAGTGTGTCCAGGTATTCCGCTTCGTAGTTTTCTGTATCTAGGTGTCGGATGTGGAAGTCCAGGGTGTCCAGGTATTCCGCTTCGTAGCTTTCTGTATCTAGGTGTCGGATGTGGAAGTCCAGGGTGTCCAGGCATTCCGCTCCGTAGTTTCCTGTGCCCAGGTGTCGGATGTGGAAGTTCAGGGTGTCCAGGTATTCCGCTTCGTAGTTTTCTGTGTCTAGGTGTCGGATGTGGAAGTCCAGGGTGTCCAGGTATTCCGCTTCGTAGTTTTCTGTATCTAGGTGTCGGATGTGGAAGTCCAGGGTGTCCAGGTATTCCGCTTCGTAGCTTTCTGTATCTAGGTGTCGGATGTGGAAGTCCAGGGTGTCCAGGCATTCCGCTCCGTAGTTTCCTGTGCCCAGGTGTCGGATGTGGAAGTTCAGGGTGTCCAGGTATTCCGCTTCGTAGTTTCCTGTGTCCAGGTATTGGATGTGGAAGTCCAGGGTATCCAGGTATTCCGCTACGTAGTTTGTTGTGTCTAGGTACTGAATGTGGAAGTCCAGGGTGTCCAGGTATTCCGCTTCGTAGTTTTCTGTATCTAGGTGTCGGATGTGGAAGTCCAGGGTGTCCAGACATTCCGCTCCGTAGTTTCCTGTGCCCAGGTGTCGGATGTGGAAGTTCAGGGTGTCCAGGTATTCCGCTTCGTAGTTTTCTGTATCTAGGTGTCGGATGTGGAAGTCCAGGGTGTCCAGGTATTCCGCTTCGTAGTTTTCTGTATCTAGGTGTCGGATGTGGAAGTCCAGGGTGTCCAGGCATCCCGTTCCGTAGTTTCCTGTGCCCAGGTGTCGGATGTGGAAGTTCAGGGTGTCCAGGTATTCCGCTTCGTAGTTCTCTGTATATAGGTGTCGGATGTGGAAGTCCAGGGTGTCCAGGTATTCCGCTTCGTAGTTTTCTGTATCTAGGTGTCGGATGTGGAAGTGCAGGGTGTCCAGGCATTCCGCTCCGTAGTTTCCTGTGCCCAGGTGTCGGATGTGGAAGTTCAGGGTGTCCAGGTATTCCGCTTCGTAGTTTTCTGTATCTAGGTGTCGGATGTGGAAGTCCAGGGTGTCCAGGTATTCCGCTTCGTAGTTTTCTGTACCTAGGTGTCGGATGTGGAAGTTCAGTGTGTCCAGGTATTCCGCTTCGTAGTTTTCTGTATCTAGGTGTCGGATGTGGAAGTCCAGGGTGTCCAGGTATTCCGCTTCGTAGTTTTCTGTATCTAGGTGTCGGATGTGGAAGTTCAGGGTGTCCAGGTATTCCGCTTCGTAGTTTTCTGTATCTAGGTGTCGGATGTGGAAGTCCAGGGTGTCCAGGCATTCCGCTCCGTAGTTTCCTGTGCCCAGGTGTCGGATGTGGAAGTTCAGGGTGTCCAGGTATTCCGCTTCGTAGTTTTCTGTATCTAGGTGTCGGATGTGGAAGTCCAGGATGTCCAGGTATTCCGCTTCGTAGTTTTCTGTATCTAGGTGTCGGATGTGGAAGTTCAGTGTGTCCAGGTATTCCGCTTCGTAGTTTTCTGTATCTAGGTGTCGGATGTGGAAGTCCAGGGTGTCCAGGTATTCCGCTTCGTAGTTTTCTGTATCTAGGTGTCGGATGTGGAAGTCCAGGGTGTCCAGGCATTCCGCTCCGTAGTTTCCTGTGCCCAGGTGTCGGATGTGGAAGTTCAGGGTGTCCAGGTATTCCGCTTCGTAGTTTTCTGTATCTAGGTGTCGGATGTGGAAGTCCAGGGTGTCCAGGTATTCCGCTTCGTAGTTTTCTGTACCTAGGTGTCGGATGTGGAAGTTCAGTGTGCCCAGGTATTCCGCTTCGTAGTTTTCTGTATCTAGGTGTCGGATGTGGAAGTCCAGGGTGTCCAGGTATTCCGCTTCGTAGTTTTCTGTATCTAGGTGTCGGATGTGGAAGTTCAGGGTGTCCAGGTATTCCGCTTCGTAGTTTTCTGTATCTAGGTGTCGGATGTGGAAGTCCAGGGTGTCCAGGCATTCCGCTCCGTAGTTTCCTGTGCCCAGGTGTCGGATGTGGAAGTTCAGGGTGTCCAGGTATTCCGCTTCGTAGTTTTCTGTATCTAGGTGTCGGATGTGGAAGTCCAGGATGTCCAGGTATTCCGCTTCGTAGTTTTCTGTATCTAGGTGTCGGATGTGGAAGTTCAGTGTGTCCAGGTATTCCGCTTCGTAGTTTTCTGTATCTAGGTGTCGGATGTGGAAGTCCAGGGTGTCCAGGTATTCCGCTTCGTAGCGTTCTGTATCTAGGTGTCGGATGTGGAAGTACAGGGTGTCCAGGCATTCCGCTCCGTAGTTTCCTGTGCCCAGGTGTCGGATGTGGAAGTTCAGGGTGTCCAGGTATTCCGCTTCGTAGTTTTCTGTGTCTAGGTGTCGGATGTGGAAGTCCAGGGTGTCCAGGTATTCCGCTTCGTAGTTTTCTGTATCTAGGTGTCGGATGTGGAAGTCCAGGGTGTCCAGGTATTCCGCTTCGTAGCTTTCTGTATCTAGGTGTCGGATGTGGAAGTCCAGGGTGTCCAGGCATTCCGCTCCGTAATTTCCTGTGCCCAGGTGTCGGATGTGGAAGTTCAGGGTGTCCAGGTATTCCGCTTCGTAGTTTCCTGTGTCCAGGTATTGGATGTGGAAGTCCAGGGTATCCAGGTATTCCGCTACGTAGTTTGTTGTGTCTAGGTACTGGATGTGGAAGTCCAGGATGTCCAGGTATTCCGCTTCGTAGTTTTCTGTATCTAGGTGTCGGATGTGGAAGTCCAGGGTGTCCAGACATTCCGCTCCGTAGTTTCCTGTGCCCAGGTGTCGGATGTGGAAGTTCAGGGTGTCCAGGTATTCCGCTTCGTAGTTTTCTGTATCTAGGTGTCGGATGTGGAAGTCCAGGGTGTCCAGGTATTCCGCTTCGTAGTTTTCTGTATCTAGGTGTCGGATGTGGAAGTCCAGGGTGTCCAGGTATTCCGCTTCGTAGTTTTCTGTATCTAGGTGTCGGATGTGGAAGTTCAGTGTGTCCAGGTATTCCGCTTCGTAGTTTTCTGTATCTAGGTGTCGGATGTGGAAGTCCAGGGTGTCCAGGTATTCCGCTTCGTAGTTTTCTGTATCTAGGTGTCGGATGTGGAAGTTCAGGGTGTCCAGGTATTCCGCTTCGTAGTTTTCTGTATCTAGGTGTCGGATGTGGAAGTCCAGGGTGTCCAGGCATTCCGCTCCGTAGTTTCCTGTGCCCAGGTGTCGGATGTGGAAGTTCAGGGTGTCCAGGTATTCCGCTTCGTAGTTTTCTGTATCTAGGTGTCGGATGTGGAAGTCCAGGATGTCCAGGTATTCCGCTTCGTAGTTTTCTGTATCTAGGTGTCGGATGTGGAAGTTCAGTGTGTCCAGGTATTCCGCTTCGTAGTTTTCTGTATCTAGGTGTCGGATGTGGAAGTCCAGGGTGTCCAGGTATTCCGCTTCGTAGCTTTCTGTATCTAGGTGTCGGATGTGGAAGTCCAGGGTGTCCAGGCATTCCGCTCCGTAGTTTCCTGTGCCCAGGTGTCGGATGTGGAAGTTCAGGGTGTCCAGGTATTCCGCTTCGTAGTTTTCTGTGTCTAGGTGTCGGATGTGGAAGTCCAGGGTGTCCAGGTATTCCGCTTCGTAGTTTTCTGTATCTAGGTGTCGGATGTGGAAGTCCAGGGTGTCCAGGTATTCCGCTTCGTAGCTTTCTGTATCTAGGTGTCGGATGTGGAAGTCCAGGGTGTCCAGGCATTCCGCTCCGTAGTTTCCTGTGCCCAGGTGTCGGATGTGGAAGTTCAGGGTGTCCAGGTATTCCGCTTCGTAGTTTCCTGTGTCCAGGTATTGGATGTGGAAGTCCAGGGTATCCAGGTATTCCGCTACGTAGTTTGTTGTGTCTAGGTACTGAATGTGGAAGTCCAGGGTGTCCAGGTATTCCGCTTCGTAGTTTTCTGTATCTAGGTGTCGGATGTGGAAGTCCAGGGTGTCCAGACATTCCGCTCCGTAGTTTCCTGTGCCCAGGTGTCCGATGTGGAAGTTCAGGGTGTCCAGGTATTCCGCTTCGTAGTTTTCTGTATCTAGGTGTCGGATGTGGAAGTCCAGGGTGTCCAGGTATTCCGCTTCGTAGTTTTCTGTATCTAGGTGTCGGATGTGGAAGTCCAGGGTGTCCAGGCATCCCGTTCCGTAGTTTCCTGTGCCCAGGTGTCGGATGTGGAAGTTCAGGGTGTCCAGGTATTCCGCTTCGTAGTTCTCTGTATATAGGTGTCGGATGTGGAAGTCCAGGGTGTCCAGGTATTCCGCTTCGTAGTTTTCTGTATCTAGGTGTCGGATGTGGAAGTCCAGGGTGTCCAGGCATTCCGCTCCGTAGTTTCCTGTGCCCAGGTGTCGGATGTGGAAGTTCAGGGTGTCCAGGTATTCCGCTTCGTAGTTTTCTGTATCTAGGTGTCGGATGTGGAAGTCCAGGGTGTCCAGGTATTCCGCTTCGTAGTTTTCTGTATCTAGGTGTCGGATGTGGAAGTTCAGTGTGTCCAGGTATTCCGCTTCGTAGTTTTCTGTATCTAGGTGTCGGATGTGGAAGTCCAGGGTGTCCAGGTATTCCGCTTCGTAGTTTTCTGTATCTAGGTGTCGGATGTGGAAGTTCAGGGTGTCCAGGTATTCCGCTTCGTAGTTTTCTGTATCTAGGTGTCGGATGTGGAAGTCCAGGGTGTCCAGGCATTCCGCTCCGTAGTTTCCTGTGCCCAGGTGTCGGATGTGGAAGTTCAGGGTGTCCAGGTATTCCGCTTCGTAGTTTTCTGTATCTAGGTGTCGGATGTGGAAGTCCAGGATGTCCAGGTATTCCGCTTCGTAGTTTTCTGTATCTAGGTGTCGGATGTGGAAGTTCAGTGTGTCCAGGTATTCCGCTTCGTAGTTTTCTGTATCTAGGTGTCGGATGTGGAAGTCCAGGGTGTCCAGGTATTCCGCTTCGTAGCGTTCTGTATCTAGGTGTCGGATGTGGAAGTCCAGGGTGTCCAGGCATTCCGCTCCGTAGTTTCCTGTGCCCAGGTGTCGGATGTGGAAGTTCAGGGTGTCCAGGTATTCCGCTTCGTAGTTTTCTGTGTCTAGGTGTCGGATGTGGAAGTCCAGGGTGTCCAGGTATTCCGCTTCGTAGTTTTCTGTATCTAGGTGTCGGATGTGGAAGTCCAGGGTGTCCAGGTATTCCGCTTCGTAGCTTTCTGTATCTAGGTGTCGGATGTGGAAGTCCAGGGTGTCCAGGCATTCCGCTCCGTAGTTTCCTGTGCCCAGGTGTCGGATGTGGAAGTTCAGGGTGTCCAGGTATTCCGCTTCGTAGTTTCCTGTGTCCAGGTATTGGATGTGGAAGTCCAGGGTATCCAGGTATTCCGCTACGTAGTTTGTTGTGTCTAGGTACTGGATGTGGAAGTCCAGGGTGTCCAGGTATTCCGCTTCGTAGTTTTCTGTATCTAGGTGTCGGATGTGGAAGTCCAGGGTGTCCAGGTATTCCGCTTCGTAGTTTTCTGTATCTAGGTGTCGGATGTGGAAGTCCAGGGTGGCCAGGTATTCCGCTTCGTAGTTTTCTGTATCTAGGTGTCGGATGTGGAAGTCCAGGGTGTCCAGGCATTCCGCTCCGTAGTTTCCTGTGCTCAGGTGTCGGATGTGGAAGTTCAGGTTGTCCAGGTATTCCGCTTCGTAGTTTTCTGTATCTAGGTGTCGGATGTGAAAGTCCAGGGTGTCAAGGTATTCCGCTTCGTAGTTTTCTGTATCTAGGTGTCGGATGTGGAAGTCCAGGGTGTCCAGGTATTCCGCTATGTAGTTTTCTGTATCTAGGTGTCGGATGTGGAAGTTCAGGGTGTCCAGGTATTCCGCTTCGTAGTTTTCTGTATCTAGGTGTCGGATGTGGAAGTCCAGGGTGTCCAGACATTCCGCTCCGTAGTTTCCTGTGCCCAGGTGTCGGATGTGGAAGTTCAGGGTGTCCAGGTATTCCGCTTCGTAGTTTTCTGTATCTAGGTGTCGGATGTGGAAGTCTAGGGTGTCCAGGTATTCCGCTTCGTAGTTCTCTGTATATAGGTGTCGGATGTGGATGTCCAGGGTGTCTAGGTATTCCGCTCCGTAGTTTACTGTGTCCAGGTATTGGATGTGGAAGTCCAGGGTATCCAGGTATTCCGCTACGTAGTTTTCTGTATCTTGGTGTCGGATGTAGAATTTCAGGGTGTCCAGGTATTCCGCTCCATAGTTTGTTGTATATAGGTACTGGATGTGGAAGTCCAGGGTGTCCAGGTATTCCGCTTCGTAGTTTTCTGTATCTAGGTGTCGGATGTGGAAGTCCAGGGTGTCCAGGTATTCCGCTTCGTAGTTTTCTGTATCTAGGTGTCGGATGTGGAAGTCCAGGGTGTCCAGGTATTCCGCTTCGTAGTTTTCTGTATCTAGGTGTCGGATGTGGAAGTTCAGGGTGTCCAGGTATTCCGCTTCGTAGTTTTCTGTATCTAGGTGTCGGATGTGGAAGTCCAGGGTGTCCAGGCATTCCGCTCCGTAGTTTCCTGTGCCCAGGTGTCGGATGTGGACGTTCAGGGTGTCCAGGTATTCCGCTTCGTAGTTTTCTGTATCTAGGTGTCGGATGTGGAAGTCCAGGATGTCCAGGTATTCCGCTTCGTAGTTTTCTGTATCTAGGTGTCGGATGTGGAAGTTCAGTGTGTCCAGGTATTCCGCTTCGTAGTTTTCTGTATCTAGGTGTCGGATGTGGAAGTCCAGGGTGTCCAGGTATTCCGCTTCGTAGCTTTCTGTATCTAGGTGTCGGATGTGGAAGTCCAGGGTGTCCAGGCATTCCGCTCCGTAGTTTCCTGTGCCCAGGTGTCGGATGTGGAAGTTCAGGGTGTCCAGGTATTCCGCTTCGTAGTTTTCTGTGTCTAGGTGTCGGATGTGGAAGTCCAGGGTGTCCAGGTATTCCGCTTCGTAGTTTTCTGTATCTAGGTGTCGGATGTGGAAGTCCAGGGTGTCCAGGTATTCCGCTTCGTAGCTTTCTGTATCTAGGTGTCGGATGTGGAAGTCCAGGGTGTCCAGGCATTCCGCTCCGTAGTTTCCTGTGCCCAGGTGTCGGATGTGGAAGTTCAAGGTGTCCAGGTATTCCGCTTCGTAGTTTCCTGTGTCCAGGTATTGGATGTGGAAGTCCAGGGTATCCAGGTATTCCGCTACGTAGTTTGTTGTGTCTAGGTACTGGATGTGGAAGTCCAGGGTGTCCAGGTATTCCGCTTCGTAGTTTTCTGTATCTAGGTGTCGGATGTGGAAGTCCAGGGTGTCCAGGTATTCCGCTTCGTAGTTTTCTGTATCTAGGTGTCGGATGTGGAAGTCCAGGGTGGCCAGGTATTCCGCTTCGTAGTTTTCTGTATCTAGGTGTCGGATGTGGAAGTCCAGGGTGTCCAGACATTCCGCTCCGTAGTTTCCTGTGCCCAGGTGTCGGATGTGGAAGTTCAGGGTGTCCAGGTATTCCGCTTCGTAGTTTTCTGTATCTAGGTGTCGGATGTGGAAGTCCAGGGTGTCCAGGTATTCCGCTTCGTAGTTCTCTGTATATAGGTGTCGGATGTGGATGTCCAGGGTGTCTAGGTATTCCGCTCCGTAGTTTACTGTGTCCAGGTATTGGATGTGGAAGTCCAGGGTATCCAGGTATTCCGCTACGTAGTTTTCTGTATCTTGGTGTCGGATGTAGAATTTCAGGGTGTCCAGGTATTCCGCTCCATAGTTTGTTGTATATAGGTACTGGATGTGGAAGTCCAGGGTGTCCAGGTATTCCGCTTCGTAGTTTTCTGTATCTAGGTGTCGGATGTGGAAGTCCAGGGTGTCCAGGTATTCCGCTTCGTAGTTCTCTGTATATAGGTGTCGGATGTGGATGTCCAGGGTGTCTAGGCATTCCGCTCCGTAGTTTACTGGGTCCAGGTATTGGATGTGGAAGTCCAGGGTATCCAGGTATTCCGCTACGTAGTTTTCTGTATCTTGGTGTCGGATGTAGAATTTCAGGGTGTCCAGGTATTCCGCTCCATAGTTTGTTGTATATAGGTACTGGATGTGGAAGTCCAGGGTGTCCAGGTATTCCGCTTCGTAGTTTTCTGTATCTAGGTGTCGGATGTGGAAGTCCAGGGTGTCCAGGTATTCCGCTTCGTAGTTTTCTGTATCTAGGTGTCGGATGTGGAAGTCCAGGGTGTCCAGGTATTCCGCTTCGTAGTTTTCTGTATCTAGGTGTCGGATGTGGAAGTTCAGGGTGTCCAGGTATTCCGCTTCGTAGTTTTCTGTATCTAGGTGTCGGATGTGGAAGTCCAGGGTGTCCAGGCATTCCGCTCCGTAGTTTCCTGTGCCCAGGTGTCGGATGTGGAAGTTCAGGGTGTCCAGGTATTCCGCTTCGTAGTTTTCTGTATCTAGGTGTCGGATGTGGAAGTCCAGGATGTCCAGGTATTCCGCTTCGTAGTTTTCTGTATCTAGGTGTCGGATGTGGAAGTTCAGTGTGTCCAGGTATTCCGCTTCGTAGTTTTCTGTATCTAGGTGTCGGATGTGGAAGTCCAGGGTGTCCAGGTATTCCGCTTCGTAGCTTTCTGTATCTAGGTGTCGGATGTGGAAGTCCAGGGTGTCCAGACATTCCGCTCCGTAGTTTCCTGTGCCCAGGTGTCGGATGTGGAAGTTCAGGGTGTCCAGGTATTCCGCTTCGTAGTTTTCTGTATCTAGGTGTCGGATGTGGAAGTCCAGGGTGTCCAGGTATTCCGCTTCGTAGTTCTCTGTATATAGGTGTCGGATGTGGATGTCCAGGGTGTCCAGGCATTCCGCTCCGTAGTTTCCTGTGCCCAGGTGTCGGATGTGGAAGTTCAGGTTGTCCAGGTATTCCGCTTCGTAGTTTTCTGTATCTAGGTGTCGGATGTGGAAGTCCAGGGTGTCCAGACATTCCGCTCCGTAGTTTCCTGTGCCCAGGTGTCGGATGTGGAAGTTCAGGGTGTCCAGGTATTCCGCTTCGTAGTTTTCTGTATCTAGGTGTCGGATGTGGAAGTCCAGGGTGTCCAGGTATTCCGCTTCGTAGTTCTCTGTATATAGGTGTCGGATGTGGATGTCCAGGGTGTCTAGGTATTCCGCTCCGTAGTTTACTGTGTCCAGGTATTGGATGTGGAAGTCCAGGGTATCCAGGTATTCCGCTACGTAGTTTTCTGTATCTTGGTGTCGGATGTAGAATTTCAGGGTGTCCAGGTATTCCGCTCCATAGTTTGTTGTATATAGGTACTGGATGTGGAAGTCCAGGGTGTCCAGGTATTCCGCTTCGTAGTTTTCTGTATCTTGGTGTCGGATGTGGAAGTCCAGGGTGTCCAGGTATTCCGCTTCGTAGTTTTCTGTATCTAGGTGTCGGATGTGGAAGTCCAGGGTGTCCAGGTATTCCGCTTCGTAGTTTTCTGTATCTAGGTGTCGGATGTGGAAGTTCAGGGTGTCCAGGTATTCCGCTTCGTAGTTTTCTGTATCTAGGTGTCGGATGTGGAAGTCCAGGGTGTCCAGGCATTCCGCTCCGTAGTTTCCTGTGCCCAGGTGTCGGATGTGGAAGTTCAGGGTGTCCAGGTATTCCGCTTCGTAGTTTTCTGTATCTAGGTGTCGGATGTGGAAGTCCAGGGTGTCCAGGTATTCCGCTTCGTAGCTTTCTGTATCTAGGTGTCGGATGTGGAAGTCCAGGGTGTCCAGACATTCCGCTCCGTAGTTTCCTGTGCCCAGGTGTCGGATGTGGAAGTTCAGGGTGTCCAGGTATTCCGCTTCGTAGTTTTCTGTATCTAGGTGTCGGATGTGGAAGTCCAGGGAGTCCAGGTATTCCGCTTCGTAGTTCTCTGTATATAGGTGTCGGATGTGGATGTCCAGGGTGTCTAGGTATTCCGCTCCGTAGTTTACTGTGTCCAGGTATTGGATGTGGAAGTCCAGGGTATCCAGGTATTCCGCTACGTAGTTTTCTGTATCTTGGTGTCGGATGTAGAATTTCAGGGTGTCCAGGTATTCCGCTCCATAGTTTGTTGTATATAGGTACTGGATGTGGAAGTCCAGAGTGTCCAGGTATTCCGCTTCGTAGTTTTCTGTATCTAGGTGTCGGATGTGGAAGTCCAGGGTGTCCAGGTATTCCGCTTCGTAGTTTTCTGTATCTAGGTGTCGGATGTGGAAGTCCAGGGTGTCCAGGTATTCCGCTTCGTAGTTTTCTGTATCTAGGTGTCGGATGTGGAAGTTCAGGGTGTCCAGGTATTCCGCTTCGTAGTTTTCTGTATCTAGGTGTCGGATGTGGAAGTCCAGGGTGTCCAGACATTCCGCTCCGTAGTTTCCTGTGCCCAGGTGTCGGATGTGGAAGTTCAGGGTGTCCAGGTATTCCGCTTCGTAGTTTTCTGTGTCTAGGTGTCGGATGTGGAAGTCCAGGGTGTCCAGGTATTCCGCTTCGTAGTTTTCTGTATCTAGGTGTCGGATGTGGAAGTCCAGGGTGTCCAGGTATTCCGCTTCGTAGCTTTCTGTATCTAGGTGTCGGATGTGGAAGTCCAGGGTGTCCAGGCATTCCGCTCCGTAGTTTCCTGTGCCCAGGTGTCGGATGTGGAAGTTCAAGGTGTCCAGGTATTCCGCTTCGTAGTTTCCTGTGTCCAGGTATTGGATGTGGAAGTCCAGGGTATCCAGGTATTCCGCTACGTAGTTTGTTGTGTCTAGGTACTGGATGTGGAAGTCCAGGGTGTCCAGGTATTCCGCTTCGTAGTTTTCTGTATCTAGGTGTCGGATGTGGAAGTCCAGGGTGTCCAGGTATTCCGCTTCGTAGTTTTCTGTATCTAGGTGTCGGATGTGGAAGTCCAGGGTGGCCAGGTATTCCGCTTCGTAGTTTTCTGTATCTAGGTGTCGGATGTGGAAGTCCAGGGTGTCCAGACATTCCGCTCCGTAGTTTCCTGTGCCCAGGTGTCGGATGTGGAAGTTCAGGGTGTCCAGGTATTCCGCTTCGTAGTTTTCTGTATCTAGGTGTCGGATGTGGAAGTCCAGGGTGTCCAGGTATTCCGCTTCGTAGTTCTCTGTATATAGGTGTCGGATGTGGATGTCCAGGGTGTCTAGGTATTCCGCTCCGTAGTTTACTGTGTCCAGGTATTGGATGTGGAAGTCCAGGGTATCCAGGTATTCCGCTACGTAGTTTTCTGTATCTTGGTGTCGGATGTAGAATTTCAGGGTGTCCAGGTATTCCGCTCCATAGTTTGTTGTATATAGGTACTGGATGTGGAAGTCCAGGGTGTCCAGGTATTCCGCTTCGTAGTTTTCTGTATCTAGGTGTCGGATGTGGAAGTCCAGGGTGTCCAGGTATTCCGCTTCGTAGTTTTCTGTATCTAGGTGTCGGATGTGGAAGTCCAGGGTGTCCAGGTATTCCGCTTCGTAGTTTTCTGTATCTAGGTGTCGGATGTGGAAGTTCAGGGTGTCCAGGTATTCCGCTTCGTAGTTTTCTGTATCTAGGTGTCGGATGTGGAAGTCCAGGGTGTCCAGGCATTCCGCTCCGTAGTTTCCTGTGCCCAGGTGTCGGATGTGGAAGTTCAGGGTGTCCAGGTATTCCGCTTCGTAGTTTTCTGTATCTAGGTGTCGGATGTGGAAGTCCAGGATGTCCAGGTATTCCGCTTCGTAGTTTTCTGTATCTAGGTGTCGGATGTGGAAGTTCAGTGTGTCCAGGTATTCCGCTTCGTAGTTTTCTGTATCTAGGTGTCGGATGTGGAAGTCCAGGGTGTCCAGGTATTCCGCTTCGTAGCTTTCTGTATCTAGGTGTCGGATGTGGAAGTCCAGGGTGTCCAGACATTCCGCTCCGTAGTTTCCTGTGCCCAGGTGTCGGATGTGGAAGTTCAGGGTGTCCAGGTATTCCGCTTCGTAGTTTTCTGTATCTAGGTGTCGGATGTGGAAGTCCAGGGTGTCCAGGTATTCCGCTTCGTAGTTCTCTGTATATAGGTGTCGGATGTGGATGTCCAGGGTGTCCAGGCATTCCGCTCCGTAGTTTCCTGTGCCCAGGTGTCGGATGTGGAAGTTCAGGTTGTCCAGGTATTCCGCTTCGTAGTTTTCTGTATCTAGGTGTCGGATGTGGAAGTCCAGGGTGTCCAGACATTCCGCTCCGTAGTTTCCTGTGCCCAGGTGTCGGATGTGGAAGTTCAGGGTGTCCAGGTATTCCGCTTCGTAGTTTTCTGTATCTAGGTGTCGGATGTGGAAGTCCAGGGTGTCCAGGTATTCCGCTTCGTAGTTCTCTGTATATAGGTGTCGGATGTGGATGTCCAGGGTGTCTAGGTATTCCGCTCCGTAGTTTACTGTGTCCAGGTATTGGATGTGGAAGTCCAGGGTATCCAGGTATTCCGCTACGTAGTTTTCTGTATCTTGGTGTCGGATGTAGAATTTCAGGGTGTCCAGGTATTCCGCTCCATAGTTTGTTGTATATAGGTACTGGATGTGGAAGTCCAGGGTGTCCAGGTATTCCGCTTCGTAGTTTTCTGTATCTTGGTGTCGGATGTGGAAGTCCAGGGTGTCCAGGTATTCCGCTTCGTAGTTTTCTGTATCTAGGTGTCGGATGTGGAAGTCCAGGGTGTCCAGGTATTCCGCTTCGTAGTTTTCTGTATCTAGGTGTCGGATGTGGAAGTTCAGGGTGTCCAGGTATTCCGCTTCGTAGTTTTCTGTATCTAGGTGTCGGATGTGGAAGTCCAGGGTGTCCAGGCATTCCGCTCCGTAGTTTCCTGTGCCCAGGTGTCGGATGTGGAAGTTCAGGGTGTCCAGGTATTCCGCTTCGTAGTTTTCTGTATCTAGGTGTCGGATGTGGAAGTCCAGGGTGTCCAGGTATTCCGCTTCGTAGCTTTCTGTATCTAGGTGTCGGATGTGGAAGTCCAGGGTGTCCAGACATTCCGCTCCGTAGTTTCCTGTGCCCAGGTGTCGGATGTGGAAGTTCAGGGTGTCCAGGTATTCCGCTTCGTAGTTTTCTGTATCTAGGTGTCGGATGTGGAAGTCCAGGGAGTCCAGGTATTCCGCTTCGTAGTTCTCTGTATATAGGTGTCGGATGTGGATGTCCAGGGTGTCTAGGTATTCCGCTCCGTAGTTTACTGTGTCCAGGTATTGGATGTGGAAGTCCAGGGTATCCAGGTATTCCGCTACGTAGTTTTCTGTATCTTGGTGTCGGATGTAGAATTTCAGGGTGTCCAGGTATTCCGCTCCATAGTTTGTTGTATATAGGTACTGGATGTGGAAGTCCAGAGTGTCCAGGTATTCCGCTTCGTAGTTTTCTGTATCTAGGTGTCGGATGTGGAAGTCCAGGGTGTCCAGGTATTCCGCTTCGTAGTTTTCTGTATCTAGGTGTCGGATGTGGAAGTCCAGGGTGTCCAGGTATTCCGCTTCGTAGTTTTCTGTATCTAGGTGTCGGATGTGGAAGTTCAGGGTGTCCAGGTATTCCGCTTCGTAGTTTTCTGTATCTAGGTGTCGGATGTGGAAGTCCAGGGTGTCCAGACATTCCGCTCCGTAGTTTCCTGTGCCCAGGTGTCGGATGTGGAAGTTCAGGGTGTCCAGGTATTCCGCTTCGTAGTTTTCTGTATCTAGGTGTCGGATGTGGAAGTCCAGGGTGTCCAGGTATTCCGCTTCGTAGTTCTCTGTATATAGGTGTCGGATGTGGATGTCCAGGGTGTCTAGGTATTCCGCTCCGTAGTTTACTGTGTCCAGGTATTGGATGTGGAAGTCCAGGGTATCCAGGTATTCCGCTACGTAGTTTTCTGTATCTTGGTGTCGGATGTAGAATTTCAGGGTGTCCAGGTATTCCGCTCCATAGTTTGTTGTATATAGGTACTGGATGTGGAAGTCCAGGGTGTCCAGGTATTCCGCTTCGTAGTTTTCTGTATCTAGGTGTCGGATGTGGAAGTCCAGGGTGTCCAGGTATTCCGCTTCGTAGTTTTCTGTATCTAGGTGTCGGATGTGGAAGTCCAGGGTGTCCAGGTATTCCGCTTCGTAGTTTTCTGTATCTAGGTGTCGGATGTGGAAGTTCAGGGTGTCCAGGTATTCCGCTTCGTAGTTTTCTGTATCTAGGTGTCGGATGTGGAAGTCCAGGGTGTCCAGGCATTCCGCTCCGTAGTTTCCTGTGCCCAGGTGTCGGATGTGGACGTTCAGGGTGTCCAGGTATTCCGCTTCGTAGTTTTCTGTATCTAGGTGTCGGATGTGGAAGTCCAGGATGTCCAGGTATTCCGCTTCGTAGTTTTCTGTATCTAGGTGTCGGATGTGGAAGTTCAGTGTGTCCAGGTATTCCGCTTCGTAGTTTTCTGTATCTAGGTGTCGGATGTGGAAGTCCAGGGTGTCCAGGTATTCCGCTTCGTAGCTTTCTGTATCTAGGTGTCGGATGTGGAAGTCCAGGGTGTCCAGGCATTCCGCTCCGTAGTTTCCTGTGCCCAGGTGTCGGATGTGGAAGTTCAGGGTGTCCAGGTATTCCGCTTCGTAGTTTTCTGTGTCTAGGTGTCGGATGTGGAAGTCCAGGGTGTCCAGGTATTCCGCTTCGTAGTTTTCTGTATCTAGGTGTCGGATGTGGAAGTCCAGGGTGTCCAGGTATTCCGCTTCGTAGCTTTCTGTATCTAGGTGTCGGATGTGGAAGTCCAGGGTGTCCAGGCATTCCGCTCCGTAGTTTCCTGTGCCCAGGTGTCGGATGTGGAAGTTCAAGGTGTCCAGGTATTCCGCTTCGTAGTTTCCTGTGTCCAGGTATTGGATGTGGAAGTCCAGGGTATCCAGGTATTCCGCTACGTAGTTTGTTGTGTCTAGGTACTGGATGTGGAAGTCCAGGGTGTCCAGGTATTCCGCTTCGTAGTTTTCTGTATCTAGGTGTCGGATGTGGAAGTCCAGGGTGTCCAGGTATTCCGCTTCGTAGTTTTCTGTATCTAGGTGTCGGATGTGGAAGTCCAGGGTGGCCAGGTATTCCGCTTCGTAGTTTTCTGTATCTAGGTGTCGGATGTGGAAGTCCAGGGTGTCCAGACATTCCGCTCCGTAGTTTCCTGTGCCCAGGTGTCGGATGTGGAAGTTCAGGGTGTCCAGGTATTCCGCTTCGTAGTTTTCTGTATCTAGGTGTCGGATGTGGAAGTCCAGGGTGTCCAGGTATTCCGCTTCGTAGTTCTCTGTATATAGGTGTCGGATGTGGATGTCCAGGGTGTCTAGGTATTCCGCTCCGTAGTTTACTGTGTCCAGGTATTGGATGTGGAAGTCCAGGGTATCCAGGTATTCCGCTACGTAGTTTTCTGTATCTTGGTGTCGGATGTAGAATTTCAGGGTGTCCAGGTATTCCGCTCCATAGTTTGTTGTATATAGGTACTGGATGTGGAAGTCCAGGGTGTCCAGGTATTCCGCTTCGTAGTTTTCTGTATCTAGGTGTCGGATGTGGAAGTCCAGGGTGTCCAGGTATTCCGCTTCGTAGTTCTCTGTATATAGGTGTCGGATGTGGATGTCCAGGGTGTCTAGGCATTCCGCTCCGTAGTTTACTGGGTCCAGGTATTGGATGTGGAAGTCCAGGGTATCCAGGTATTCCGCTACGTAGTTTTCTGTATCTTGGTGTCGGATGTAGAATTTCAGGGTGTCCAGGTATTCCGCTCCATAGTTTGTTGTATATAGGTACTGGATGTGGAAGTCCAGGGTGTCCAGGTATTCCGCTTCGTAGTTTTCTGTATCTAGGTGTCGGATGTGGAAGTCCAGGGTGTCCAGGTATTCCGCTTCGTAGTTTTCTGTATCTAGGTGTCGGATGTGGAAGTCCAGGGTGTCCAGGTATTCCGCTTCGTAGTTTTCTGTATCTAGGTGTCGGATGTGGAAGTTCAGGGTGTCCAGGTATTCCGCTTCGTAGTTTTCTGTATCTAGGTGTCGGATGTGGAAGTCCAGGGTGTCCAGGCATTCCGCTCCGTAGTTTCCTGTGCCCAGGTGTCGGATGTGGAAGTTCAGGGTGTCCAGGTATTCCGCTTCGTAGTTTTCTGTATCTAGGTGTCGGATGTGGAAGTCCAGGATGTCCAGGTATTCCGCTTCGTAGTTTTCTGTATCTAGGTGTCGGATGTGGAAGTTCAGTGTGTCCAGGTATTCCGCTTCGTAGTTTTCTGTATCTAGGTGTCGGATGTGGAAGTCCAGGGTGTCCAGGTATTCCGCTTCGTAGCTTTCTGTATCTAGGTGTCGGATGTGGAAGTCCAGGGTGTCCAGACATTCCGCTCCGTAGTTTCCTGTGCCCAGGTGTCGGATGTGGAAGTTCAGGGTGTCCAGGTATTCCGCTTCGTAGTTTTCTGTATCTAGGTGTCGGATGTGGAAGTCCAAGGTGTCCAGGTATTCCGCTTCGTAGTTCTCTGTATATAGGTGTCGGATGTGGATGTCCAGGGTGTCCAGGCATTCCGCTCCGTAGTTTCCTGTGCCCAGGTGTCGGATGTGGAAGTTCAGGTTGTCCAGGTATTCCGCTTCGTAGTTTTCTGTATCTAGGTGTCGGATGTGGAAGTCCAGGGTGTCCAGACATTCCGCTCCGTAGTTTCCTGTGCCCAGGTGTCGGATGTGGAAGTTCAGGGTGTCCAGGTATTCCGCTTCGTAGTTTTCTGTATCTAGGTGTCGGATGTGGAAGTCCAGGG
Organism: Cephus spinipes; assembly: GCA_963971525.1. Taxonomy (NCBI): domain Eukaryota; kingdom Metazoa; phylum Arthropoda; class Insecta; order Hymenoptera; family Cephidae; genus Cephus; species Cephus spinipes. The sequence continues at coordinate 22,750,746 of OZ020573.1, forward strand.
TGTCCAGGTATTCCGCTTCGTAGTTCTCTGTATATAGGTGTCGGATGTGGATGTCCAGGGTGTCTAGGTATTCCGCTCCGTAGTTTACTGTGTCCAGGTATTGGATGTGGAAGTCCAGGGTATCCAGGTATTCCGCTACGTAGTTTTCTGTATCTTGGTGTCGGATGTAGAATTTCAGGGTGTCCAGGTATTCCGCTCCATAGTTTGTTGTATATAGGTACTGGATGTGGAAGTCCAGGGTGTCCAGGTATTCCGCTTCGTAGTTTTCTGTATCTTGGTGTCGGATGTGGAAGTCCAGGGTGTCCAGGTATTCCGCTTCGTAGCTTTCTGTATCTAGGTGTCGGATGTGGAAGTCCAGGGTGTCCAGGCATTCCGCTCCGTAGTTTCCTGTGCCCAGGTGTCGGATGTGGAAGTTCAAGGTGTCCAGGTATTCCGCTTCGTAGTTTCCTGTGTCCAGGTATTGGATGTGGAAGTCCAGGGTATCCAGGTATTCCGCTACGTAGTTTGTTGTGTCTAGGTACTGGATGTGGAAGTCCAGGGTGTCCAGGTATTCCGCTTCGTAGTTTTCTGTATCTAGGTGTCGGATGTGGAAGTCCAGGGTGTCCAGGTATTCCGCTTCGTAGTTTTCTGTATCTAGGTGTCGGATGTGGAAGTCCAGGGTGGCCAGGTATTCCGCTTCGTAGTTTTCTGTATCTAGGTGTCGGATGTGGAAGTCCAGGGTGTCCAGACATTCCGCTCCGTAGTTTCCTGTGCCCAGGTGTCGGATGTGGAAGTTCAGGGTGTCCAGGTATTCCGCTTCGTAGTTTTCTGTATCTAGGTGTCGGATGTGGAAGTCCAGGGTGTCCAGGTATTCCGCTTCGTAGTTCTCTGTATATAGGTGTCGGATGTGGATGTCCAGGGTGTCTAGGTATTCCGCTCCGTAGTTTACTGTGTCCAGGTATTGGATGTGGAAGTCCAGGGTATCCAGGTATTCCGCTACGTAGTTTTCTGTATCTTGGTGTCGGATGTAGAATTTCAGGGTGTCCAGGTATTCCGCTCCATAGTTTGTTGTATATAGGTACTGGATGTGGAAGTCCAGGGTGTCCAGGTATTCCGCTTCGTAGTTTTCTGTATCTAGGTGTCGGATGTGGAAGTCCAGGGTGTCCAGGTATTCCGCTTCGTAGTTCTCTGTATATAGGTGTCGGATGTGGATGTCCAGGGTGTCTAGGCATTCCGCTCCGTAGTTTACTGGGTCCAGGTATTGGATGTGGAAGTCCAGGGTATCCAGGTATTCCGCTACGTAGTTTTCTGTATCTTGGTGTCGGATGTAGAATTTCAGGGTGTCCAGGTATTCCGCTCCATAGTTTGTTGTATATAGGTACTGGATGTGGAAGTCCAGGGTGTCCAGGTATTCCGCTTCGTAGTTTTCTGTATCTAGGTGTCGGATGTGGAAGTCCAGGGTGTCCAGGTATTCCGCTTCGTAGTTTTCTGTATCTAGGTGTCGGATGTAGAAGTGCAGGGTGTCCAGGTATTCCGCTTCGTAGTTTTCTGTATCTAGGTGTCGGATGTGGAAGTTCAGGGTGTCCAGGTATTCCGCTTCGTAGTTTTCTGTATCTAGGTGTCGGATGTGGAAGTCCAGGGTGTCCAGGCATTCCGCTCCGTAGTTTCCTGTGCCCAGGTGTCGGATGTGGAAGTTCAGGGTGTCCAGGTATTCCGCTTCGTAGTTTTCTGTATCTAGGTGTCGGATGTGGAAGTCCAGGATGTCCAGGTATTCCGCTTCGTAGTTTTCTGTATCTAGGTGTCGGATGTGGAAGTTCAGTGTGTCCAGGTATTCCGCTTCGTAGTTTTCTGTATCTAGGTGTCGGATGTGGAAGTCCAGGGTGTCCAGGTATTCCGCTTCGTAGCTTTCTGTATCTAGGTGTCGGATGTGGAAGTCCAGGGTGTCCAGACATTCCGCTCCGTAGTTTCCTGTGCCCAGGTGTCGGATGTGGAAGTTCAGGGTGTCCAGGTATTCCGCTTCGTAGTTTTCTGTATCTAGGTGTCGGATGTGGAAGTCCAAGGTGTCCAGGTATTCCGCTTCGTAGTTCTCTGTATATAGGTGTCGGATGTGGATGTCCAGGGTGTCCAGGCATTCCGCTCCGTAGTTTCCTGTGCCCAGGTGTCGGATGTGGAAGTTCAGGTTGTCCAGGTATTCCGCTTCGTAGTTTTCTGTATCTAGGTGTAGGATGTGGAAGTCCAGGGTGTCCAGACATTCCGCTCCGTAGTTTCCTGTGCCCAGGTGTCGGATGTGGAAGTTCAGGGTGTCCAGGTATTCCGCTTCGTAGTTTTCTGTATCTAGGTGTCGGATGTGGAAGTCCAGGGTGTCCAGGTATTCCGCTTCGTAGTTCTCTGTATATAGGTGTCGGATGTGGATGTCCAGGGTGTCTAGGTATTCCGCTCCGTAGTTTACTGTGTCCAGGTATTGGATGTGGAAGTCCAGGGTATCCAGGTATTCCGCTACGTAGTTTTCTGTATCTTGGTGTCGGATGTAGAATTTCAGGGTGTCCAGGTATTCCGCTCCATAGTTTGTTGTATATAGGTACTGGATGTGGAAGTCCAGGGTGTCCAGGTATTCCGCTTCGTAGTTTTCTGTATCTTGGTGTCGGATGTGGAAGTCCAGGGTGTCCAGGTATTCCGCTTCGTAGTTTTCTGTATCTAGGTGTCGGATGTGGAAGTCCAGGGTGTCCAGGTATTCCGCTTCGTAGTTTTCTGTATCTAGGTGTCGGATGTGGAAGTTCAGGGTGTCCAGGTATTCCGCTTCGTAGTTTTCTGTATCTAGGTGTCGGATGTGGAAGTCCAGGGTGTCCAGGCATTCCGCTCCGTAGTTTCCTGTGCCCAGGTGTCGGATGTGGAAGTTCAGGGTGTCCAGGTATTCCGCTTCGTAGTTTTCTGTATCTAGGTGTCGGATGTGGAAGTCCAGGATGTCCAGGTATTCCGCTTCGTAGTTTTCTGTATCTAGGTGTCGGATGTGGAAGTTCAGTGTGTCCAGGTATTCCGCTTCGTAGTTTTCTGTATCTAGGTGTCGGATGTGGAAGTCCAGGGTGTCCAGGTATTCCGCTTCGTAGCTTTCTGTATCTAGGTGTCGGATGTGGAAGTCCAGGGTGTCCAGACATTCCGCTCCGTAGTTTCCTGTGCCCAGGTGTCGGATGTGGAAGTTCAGGGTGTCCAGGTATTCCGCTTCGTAGTTTTCTGTATCTAGGTGTCGGATGTGGAAGTCCAGGGTGTCCAGGTATTCCGCTTCGTAGTTCTCTGTATATAGGTGTCGGATGTGGATGTCCAGGGTGTCTAGGTATTCCGCTCCGTAGTTTACTGTGTCCAGGTATTGGATGTGGAAGTCCAGGGTATCCAGGTATTCCGCTACGTAGTTTTCTGTATCTTGGTGTCGGATGTAGAATTTCAGGGTGTCCAGGTATTCCGCTCCATAGTTTGTTGTATATAGGTACTGGATGTGGAAGTCCAGGGTGTCCAGGTATTCCGCTTCGTAGTTTTCTGTATCTTGGTGTCGGATGTGGAAGTCCAGGGTGTCCAGGTATTCCGCTTCGTAGTTTTCTGTATCTAGGTGTCGGATGTGGAAGTCCAGGGTGTCCAGGTATTCCGCTTCGTAGTTTTCTGTATCTAGGTGTCGGATGTGGAAGTTCAGGGTGTCCAGGTATTCCGGTTCGTAGTTTTCTGTATCTAGGTGTCGGATGTGGAAGTCCAGGGTGTCCAGGCATTCCGCTCCGTAGTTTCCTGTGCCCAGGTGTCGGATGTGGAAGTTCAGGGTGTCCAGGTATTCCGCTTCGTAGTTTTCTGTATCTAGGTGTCGGATGTGGAAGTCCAGGGTGTCCAGGTATTCCGCTTCGTAGCTTTCTGTATCTAGGTGTCGGATGTGGAAGTCCAGGGTGTCCAGACATTCCGCTCCGTAGTTTCCTGTGCCCAGGTGTCGGATGTGGAAGTTCAGGGTGTCCAGGTATTCCGCTTCGTAGTTTTCTGTATCTAGGTGTCGGATGTGGAAGTCCAGGGAGTCCAGGTATTCCGCTTCGTAGTTCTCTGTATATAGGTGTCGGATGTGGATGTCCAGGGTGTCTAGGTATTCCGCTCCGTAGTTTACTGTGTCCAGGTATTGGATGTGGAAGTCCAGGGTATCCAGGTATTCCGCTACGTAGTTTTCTGTATCTTGGTGTCGGATGTAGAATTTCAGGGTGTCCAGGTATTCCGCTCCATAGTTTGTTGTATACAGAGTGTATCACCAGGAATGCACGTTTGAGATTTGCGGTGAAACGGTGCACAATTTTGAAAATCTGATGTCACAACCATTGAATATTTTTTGATTGCGCATCGAATGGGCATATTATTATTGTTCGCTCAACTTCCGGTCGCAAATAAAAAAAATTATCTTCGCCATTTCAAATGATATTGAAACAAGTTAAATGCAAAAGTTGTAGAGCAAGAAAAAATAATAGAGATGAAAAAAAAATTCGGACGGATTGCACACATAATAAGAGAGATATTTGCGTCCGAATTTTTCTTATTTTTTGACAAATTTTTGATACTGGAGGAACGCCTTAGCTTCGTGCAGCAGCTTCACGCCGAACTCACGATTCGCAATTGTTTTGAGGTAAGCGTTCAGTCAGACGCAAACCCGTACAAGGTGGCTAAAACATACTACAATGCTATCTTTTATTACAAGTTAGAAGCCAAACTATTCCTGCTGTAGATTTCCGTGATCCTGGACGTGGATTTTGGAGTCCTCGTGTTCCTCGTCGTAGACTCCAAAATCTACGACGACGATTCCAAAATCTACGACGACGAACACGAGGACTCCAAAATATACGACGAGGAACACGAGGACTCCAAAATCTACGACGAGGAACACGAGGACTCCAAAATCTACGACGAGGAACACGAGGACTCCAAAATCTACAACGAGGAACACGAGGACTCCAAAATCTACGACGAGGAACACGAGGACTCCAAAATCTACGACGAGGAACACGAGGACTCCAAAATCTACAACGAGGAACACGAGGACTCCAAAATCTACGACGAGGAACACGAGGACTCCAAAATCTACGACGAGGAACACGAGGACTCCAAAATCTACGACGAGGAACACGAGGACTCCAAAATCTACAACGAGGAACACGAGGACTCCAAAATCTACGACGAGGAACACGAGGACTCCAAAATCTACAACGAGGAACACGAGGACTCCAAAATCTACAACGAGGAACACGAGGACTCCAAAATCTACGACGAGGAACACGAGGACTCCAAAATCTACGACGAGGAACACGAGGACTCCAAAATCTACGACGAGGAACACGAGGACTCCAAAATCTACGACTGAGGAACACGAGGACTCCAAAATCTACGACGAGGAACACGAGGACTCCAAAATCTACAACGAGGAACACGAGGACTCCAAAATCTACGACGAGGAACACGAGGACTCCAAAATCCACGTCCAGGATCACGGAAATCTACAGCAGGAATAGTTTGGCTTCTAACTTGTAATGAAAGATAGCATTGTAGTATGTTTTAGCCACCTTGTACGGGTTTGCGTCTGACTGAACGCTTACCTCAAAACAATTGCGAATCGTGAGTTCGGCGTGAAGCTGCTGCACGAAGCTAAGGCGTTCCTCCAGTATCAAAAATTTGTCAAAAAATGAGAAAAATTCGGACGCAAATATCTCTCTTATTATGTGTGCAATCCGTCCGAATTTTTTTTTCATCTCTATTATTTTTTCTTGCTCTACAACTTTTGCATTTAACTTGTTTCAATATCATTTGAAATGGCGAAGATAATTTTTTTTATTTGCGACCGGAAGATGAGCGAACAATAATAATATGCCCATTCGATGCGCTATCAAAAAATATTCAATGGTTGTGACATCAGATTTTCAAAATTGTGCACCGTTTCACCGCAAATCTCAAACGTGCATTCCTGGTGATACACTCTGTATAGGTACTGGATGTGGAAGTCCAGAGTGTCCAGGTATTCCGCTTCGTAGTTTTCTGTATCTAGGTGTCGGATGTGGAAGTCCAGGGTGTCCAGGTATTCCGCTTCGTAGTTTTCTGTATCTAGGTGTCGGATGTGGAAGTCCAGGGTGTCCAGGTATTCCGCTTCGTAGTTTTCTGTATCTAGGTGTCGGATGTGGAAGTTCAGGGTGTCCAGGTATTCCGCTTCGTAGTTTTCTGTATCTAGGTGTCGGATGTGGAAGTCCAGGGTGTCCAGACATTCCGCTCCGTAGTTTCCTGTGCCCAGGTGTCGGATGTGGAAGTTCAGGGTGTCCAGGTATTCCGCTTCGTAGTTTTCTGTATCTAGGTGTCGGATGTGGAAGTCCAGGGTGTCCAGGTATTCCGCTTCGTAGTTCTCTGTATATAGGTGTCGGATGTGGATGTCCAGGGTGTCTAGGTATTCCGCTCCGTAGTTTACTGTGTCCAGGTATTGGATGTGGAAGTCCAGGGTATCCAGGTATTCCGCTACGTAGTTTTCTGTATCTTGGTGTCGGATGTAGAATTTCAGGGTGTCCAGGTATTCCGCTCCATAGTTTGTTGTATATAGGTACTGGATGTGGAAGTCCAGGGTGTCCAGGTATTCCGCTTCGTAGTTTTCTGTATCTAGGTGTCGGATGTGGAAGTCCAGGGTGTCCAGGTATTCCGCTTCGTAGTTTTCTGTATCTAGGTGTCGGATGTGGAAGTCCAGGGTGTCCAGGTATTCCGCTTCGTAGTTTTCTGTATCTAGGTGTCGGATGTGGAAGTTCAGGGTGTCCAGGTATTCCGCTTCGTAGTTTTCTGTATCTAGGTGTCGGATGTGGAAGTCCAGGGTGTCCAGGCATTCCGCTCCGTAGTTTCCTGTGCCCAGGTGTCGGATGTGGACGTTCAGGGTGTCCAGGTATTCCGCTTCGTAGTTTTCTGTATCTAGGTGTCGGATGTGGAAGTCCAGGATGTCCAGGTATTCCGCTTCGTAGTTTTCTGTATCTAGGTGTCGGATGTGGAAGTTCAGTGTGTCCAGGTATTCCGCTTCGTAGTTTTCTGTATCTAGGTGTCGGATGTGGAAGTCCAGGGTGTCCAGGTATTCCGCTTCGTAGCTTTCTGTATCTAGGTGTCGGATGTGGAAGTCCAGGGTGTCCAGGCATTCCGCTCCGTAGTTTCCTGTGCCCAGGTGTCGGATGTGGAAGTTCAGGGTGTCCAGGTATTCCGCTTCGTAGTTTTCTGTGTCTAGGTGTCGGATGTGGAAGTCCAGGGTGTCCAGGTATTCCGCTTCGTAGTTTTCTGTATCTAGGTGTCGGATGTGGAAGTCCAGGGTGTCCAGGTATTCCGCTTCGTAGCTTTCTGTATCTAGGTGTCGGATGTGGAAGTCCAGGGTGTCCAGGCATTCCGCTCCGTAGTTTCCTGTGCCCAGGTGTCGGATGTGGAAGTTCAAGGTGTCCAGGTATTCCGCTTCGTAGTTTCCTGTGTCCAGGTATTGGATGTGGAAGTCCAGGGTATCCAGGTATTCCGCTACGTAGTTTGTTGTGTCTAGGTACTGGATGTGGAAGTCCAGGGTGTCCAGGTATTCCGCTTCGTAGTTTTCTGTATCTAGGTGTCGGATGTGGAAGTCCAGGGTGTCCAGGTATTCCGCTTCGTAGTTTTCTGTATCTAGGTGTCGGATGTGGAAGTCCAGGGTGGCCAGGTATTCCGCTTCGTAGTTTTCTGTATCTAGGTGTCGGATGTGGAAGTCCAGGGTGTCCAGACATTCCGCTCCGTAGTTTCCTGTGCCCAGGTGTCGGATGTGGAAGTTCAGGGTGTCCAGGTATTCCGCTTCGTAGTTTTCTGTATCTAGGTGTCGGATGTGGAAGTCCAGGGTGTCCAGGTATTCCGCTTCGTAGTTCTCTGTATATAGGTGTCGGATGTGGATGTCCAGGGTGTCTAGGTATTCCGCTCCGTAGTTTACTGTGTCCAGGTATTGGATGTGGAAGTCCAGGGTATCCAGGTATTCCGCTACGTAGTTTTCTGTATCTTGGTGTCGGATGTAGAATTTCAGGGTGTCCAGGTATTCCGCTCCATAGTTTGTTGTATATAGGTACTGGATGTGGAAGTCCAGGGTGTCCAGGTATTCCGCTTCGTAGTTTTCTGTATCTAGGTGTCGGATGTGGAAGTCCAGGGTGTCCAGGTATTCCGCTTCGTAGTTCTCTGTATATAGGTGTCGGATGTGGATGTCCAGGGTGTCTAGGCATTCCGCTCCGTAGTTTACTGGGTCCAGGTATTGGATGTGGAAGTCCAGGGTATCCAGGTATTCCGCTACGTAGTTTTCTGTATCTTGGTGTCGGATGTAGAATTTCAGGGTGTCCAGGTATTCCGCTCCATAGTTTGTTGTATATAGGTACTGGATGTGGAAGTCCAGGGTGTCCAGGTATTCCGCTTCGTAGTTTTCTGTATCTAGGTGTCGGATGTGGAAGTCCAGGGTGTCCAGGTATTCCGCTTCGTAGTTTTCTGTATCTAGGTGTCGGATGTGGAAGTCCAGGGTGTCCAGGTATTCCGCTTCGTAGTTTTCTGTATCTAGGTGTCGGATGTGGAAGTTCAGGGTGTCCAGGTATTCCGCTTCGTAGTTTTCTGTATCTAGGTGTCGGATGTGGAAGTCCAGGGTGTCCAGGCATTCCGCTCCGTAGTTTCCTGTGCCCAGGTGTCGGATGTGGAAGTTCAGGGTGTCCAGGTATTCCGCTTCGTAGTTTTCTGTATCTAGGTGTCGGATGTGGAAGTCCAGGATGTCCAGGTATTCCGCTTCGTAGTTTTCTGTATCTAGGTGTCGGATGTGGAAGTTCAGTGTGTCCAGGTATTCCGCTTCGTAGTTTTCTGTATCTAGGTGTCGGATGTGGAAGTCCAGGGTGTCCAGGTATTCCGCTTCGTAGCTTTCTGTATCTAGGTGTCGGATGTGGAAGTCCAGGGTGTCCAGACATTCCGCTCCGTAGTTTCCTGTGCCCAGGTGTCGGATGTGGAAGTTCAGGGTGTCCAGGTATTCCGCTTCGTAGTTTTCTGTATCTAGGTGTCGGATGTGGAAGTCCAGGGTGTCCAGGTATTCCGCTTCGTAGTTCTCTGTATATAGGTGTCGGATGTGGATGTCCAGGGTGTCCAGGCATTCCGCTCCGTAGTTTCCTGTGCCCAGGTGTCGGATGTGGAAGTTCAGGTTGTCCAGGTATTCCGCTTCGTAGTTTTCTGTATCTAGGTGTCGGATGTGGAAGTCCAGGGTGTCCAGACATTCCGCTCCGTAGTTTCCTGTGCCCAGGTGTCGGATGTGGAAGTTCAGGGTGTCCAGGTATTCCGCTTCGTAGTTTTCTGTATCTAGGTGTCGGATGTGGAAGTCCAGGGTGTCCAGGTATTCCGCTTCGTAGTTCTCTGTATATAGGTGTCGGATGTGGATGTCCAGGGTGTCTAGGTATTCCGCTCCGTAGTTTACTGTGTCCAGGTATTGGATGTGGAAGTCCAGGGTATCCAGGTATTCCGCTACGTAGTTTTCTGTATCTTGGTGTCGGATGTAGAATTTCAGGGTGTCCAGGTATTCCGCTCCATAGTTTGTTGTATATAGGTACTGGATGTGGAAGTCCAGGGTGTCCAGGTATTCCGCTTCGTAGTTTTCTGTATCTTGGTGTCGGATGTGGAAGTCCAGGGTGTCCAGGTATTCCGCTTCGTAGTTTTCTGTATCTAGGTGTCGGATGTGGAAGTCCAGGGTGTCCAGGCATTCCGCTCCGTAGTTTCCTGTGCCCAGGTGTCGGATGTGGAAGTTCAGGGTGTCCAGGTATTCCGCTTCGTAGTTTTCTGTATCTAGGTGTCGGATGTGGAAGTCCAGGATGTCCAGGTATTCCGCTTCGTAGTTTTCTGTATCTAGGTGTCGGATGTGGAAGTTCAGTGTGTCCAGGTATTCCGCTTCGTAGTTTTCTGTATCTAGGTGTCGGATGTGGAAGTCCAGGGTGTCCAGGTATTCCGCTTCGTAGCTTTCTGTATCTAGGTGTCGGATGTGGAAGTCCAGGGTGTCCAGACATTCCGCTCCGTAGTTTCCTGTGCCCAGGTGTCGGATGTGGAAGTTCAGGGTGTCCAGGTATTCCGCTTCGTAGTTTTCTGTATCTAGGTGTCGGATGTGGAAGTCCAGGGAGTCCAGGTATTCCGCATCGTAGTTCTCTGTATATAGGTGTCGGATGTGGATGTCCAGGGTGTCTAGGTATTCCGCTCCGTAGTTTACTGTGTCCAGGTATTGGATGTGGAAGTCCAGGGTATCCAGGTATTCCGCTACGTAGTTTTCTGTATCTTGGTGTCGGATGTAGAATTTCAGGGTGTCCAGGTATTCCGCTCCATAGTTTGTTGTATATAGGTACTGGATGTGGAAGTCCAGAGTGTCCAGGTATTCCGCTTCGTAGTTTTCTGTATCTAGGTGTCGGATGTGGAAGTCCAGGGTGTCCAGGTATTCCGCTTCGTAGTTTTCTGTATCTAGGTGTCGGATGTGGAAGTCCAGGGTGTCCAGGTATTCCGCTTCGTAGTTTTCTGTATCTAGGTGTCGGATGTGGAAGTTCAGGGTTTCCAGATATTCCGCTTCGTAGTTTTCTGTATCTAGGTGTCGGATGTGGAAGTCCAGGGTGTCCAGGCATTCCGCTCCGTAGTTTCCTGTGCCCAGGTGTCGGATGTGGACGTTCAGGGTGTCCAGGTATTCCGCTTCGTAGTTTTCTGTATCTAGGTGTCGGATGTGGAAGTCCAGGATGTCCAGGTATTCCGCTTCGTAGTTTTCTGTATCTAGGTGTCGGATGTGGAAGTTCAGTGTGTCCAGGTATTCCGCTTCGTAGTTTTCTGTATCTAGGTGTCGGATGTGGAAGTCCAGGGTGTCCAGGTATTCCGCTTCGTAGCTTTCTGTATCTAGGTGTCGGATGTGGAAGTCCAGGGTGTCCAGGCATTCCGCTCCGTAGTTTCCTGTGCCCAGGTGTCGGATGTGGAAGTTCAGGGTGTCCAGGTATTCCGCTTCGTAGTTTTCTGTGTCTAGGTGTCGGATGTGGAAGTCCAGGGTGTCCAGGTATTCCGCTTCGTAGTTTTCTGTATCTAGGTGTCGGATGTGGAAGTCCAGGGTGTCCAGGTATTCCGCTTCGTAGCTTTCTGTATCTAGGTGTCGGATGTGGAAGTCCAGGGTGTCCAGGCATTCCGCTCCGTAGTTTCCTGTGCCCAGGTGTCGGATGTGGAAGTTCAGGGTGTCCAGGTATTCCGCTTCGTAGTTTCCTGTGTCCAGGTATTGGATGTGGAAGTCCAGGGTATCCAGGTATTCCGCTACGTAGTTTGTTGTGTCTAGGTACTGGATGTGGAAGTCCAGGGTGTCCAGGTATTCCGCTTCGTAGTTTTCTGTATCTAGGTGTCGGATGTGGAAGTCCAGGGTGTCCAGGTATTCCGCTTCGTAGTTTTCTGTATCTAGGTGTCGGATGTGGAAGTCCAGGGTGGCCAGGTATTCCGCTTCGTAGTTTTCTGTATCTAGGTGTCGGATGTGGAAGTCCAGGGTGTCCAGGCATTCCGCTCCGTAGTTTCCTGTGCCCAGGTGTCGGATGTGGAAGTTCAGGTTGTCCAGGTATTCCGCTTCGTAGTTTTCTGTATCTAGGTGTCGGATGTGGAAGTCCAGGGTGTCCAGACATTCCGCTCCGTAGTTTCCTGTGCCCAGGTGTCGGATGTGGAAGTTCAGGGTGTCCAGGTATTCCGCTTCGTAGTTTTCTGTATCTAGGTGTCGGATGTGGAAGTCCAGGGTGTCCAGGTATTCCGCTTCGTAGTTCTCTGTATATAGGTGTCGGATGTGGATGTCCAGGGTGTCTAGGTATTCCGCTCCGTAGTTTACTGTGTCCAGGTATTGGATGTGGAAGTCCAGGGTATCCAGGTATTTCGCTACGTAGTTTTCTGTATCTTGGTGTCGGATGTAGAATTTCAGGGTGTCCAGGTATTCCGCTCCATAGTTTGTTGTATATAGGTACTGGATGTGGAAGTCCAGGGTGTCCAGGTATTCCGCTTCGTAGTTTTCTGTATCTAGGTGTCGGATGTGGAAGTCCAGGGTGTCCAGGTATTCCGCTTCTTAGTTTTCTGTATCTAGGTGTCGGATGTGGAAGTCCAGGGTGTCCAGGTATTCCGCTTCGTAGCTTTCTGTATCTAGGTGTCGGATGTGGAAGTCCAGGGTGTCCAGGCATTCCGCTCCGTAGTTTTCTGTGCCCAGGTGTCGGATGTGGAAGTTCAGGGTGTCCAGGTATTCCGCTTCGTAGTTTTCTGTGTCTAGGTGTCGGATGTGGAAGTCCAGGGTGTCCAGGTATTCCGCTTCGTAGCTTTCTGTATCTAGGTGTCGGATGTGGAAGTCCAGGGTGTCCAGGCATTCCGCTCCGTAGTTTCCTGTGCCCAGGTGTCGGATGTGGAAGTTCAGGGTGTCCAGGTATTCCGCTTCGTAGTTTCCTGTGTCCAGGTATTGGATGTGGAAGTCCAGGGTATCCAGGTATTCCGCTACGTAGTTTGTTGTATCTAGGTGTCGGATGTGGAAGTCCAGGGTGTCCAGGCATTCCGCTCCGTAGTTTCCTGTGCCCAGGTGTCGGATGTGGAAGTTCAGGTTGTCCAGGTATTCCGCTTCGTAGTTTTCTGTATCTAGGTGTCGGATGTGAAAGTCCAGGGTGTCCAGGTATTCCGCTTCGTAGTTTTCTGTATCTAGGTGTCGGATGTGGAAGTTCAGGTTGTCCAGGTACTCCGCTTCGTAGTTTTCTGTATCTAGGTGTCGGATGTGGAAGTCCAGGGTGTCCAGGTATTCCGCTTCGTAGTTTTCTGTATCTAGGTGTCGGATGTGGAAGTCCAGGGTGTCCAGGCATTCCGCTCCGTAGTTTCCTGTGCCCAGGTGTCGGATGTGGAAGTTCAGGTTGTCCAGGTATTCCGCTTCGTAGTTTTCTGTATCTAGGTGTCGGATGTGAAAGTCCAGGGTGTCCAGGTATTCCGCTTCGTAGTTTTCTGTATCTAGGTGTCGGATGTGGAAGTTCAGGGTGTCCAGGTATTCCGCTTCGTAGTTTTCTGTATCTAGGTGTCGGATGTGGAAGTCCAGGGTGTCCAGGCATTCCGCTCCGTAGTTTCCTGTGCCCAGGTGTCGGATGTGGAAGTTCAGGGTGTCCAGGTATTCCGCTTCGTAGTTTTCTGTATCTAGGTGTCGGATGTGGAAGTCCAGGGTGTCCAGGTATTCCGCTTCGTAGCTTTCTGTATCTAGGTGTCGGATGTGGAAGTCCAGGGTGTCCAGGCATTCCGCTCCGTAGTTTCCTGTGCCCAGGTGTCGGATGTGGAAGTTCAGGGTGTCCAGGTATTCCGCTTCGTAGTTTCCTGTGTCCAGGTATTGGATGTGGAAGTCCAGGGTATCCAGGTATTCCGCTACGTAGTTTGTTGTATCTAGGTGTCGGATGTGGAAGTCCAGGGTGTCCAGGCATTCCGCTCCGTAGTTTCCTGTGCCCAGGTGTCGGATGTGGAAGTTCAGGTTGTCCAGGTATTCCGCTTCGTAGTTTTCTGTATCTAGGTGTCGGATGTGAAAGTCCAGGGTGTCCAGGTATTCCGCTTCGTAGTTTTCTGTATCTAGGTGTCGGATGTGGAAGTTCAGGGTGTCCAGGTATTCCGCTTCGTAGTTTTCTGTATCTAGGTGTCGGATGTGGAAGTCCAGGGTGTCCAGGCATTCCGCTCCGTAGTTTCCTGTGCCCAGGTGTCGGATGTGGAAGTTCAGGGTGTCCAGGTATTCCGCTTCGTAGTTTTCTGTATCTAGGTGTCGGATGTGGAAGTCCAGGGTGTCCAGGCATTCCGCTCCGTAGTTTCCTGTGCCCAGGTGTCGGATGTGGAAGTTCAGGTTGTCCACGTATTCCGCTTCGTAGTTTTCTGTATCTAGGTGTCGGATGTGAAAGTCCAGGGTGTCCAGGTATTCCGCTTCGTAGTTTTCTGTATCTAGGTGTCGGATGTGGAAGTTCAGGGTGTCCAGGTATTCCGCTTCGTAGTTTTCTGTATCTAGGTGTCGGATGTGGAAGTCCAGGGTGTCCAGGCATTCCGCTCCGTAGTTTCCTGTGCCCAGGTGTCGGATGTGGAAGTTCAGGGTGTCCAGGTATTCCGCTTCGTAGTTTTCCGTATCTAGGTGTCGGATGTGGAAGTCCAAGGTGTCCAGGTATTCCGCTTCGTAATTTTCTGTATCTAGGTGTCGGATGTGGAAGTCCAGGGTGTCCAGGCATTCCGCTCCGTAGTTTCCTGTGCCCAGGTGTCGGATGTGGAAGTTCAGGGTGTCCAGGTATTCCGCTTCGTTGTTCTCTGTATATAGGTGTCGGATGTGGAAGTCCAGGGTGTCCAGGTATTCCGCTCCGTATTTTCCTGTGTCCAGGTATTGGATGTGGAAGTCCAGGGTATCCAGGTATTCCGCTACGTAGTTTGTTGTGTCTAGGTACTGGATGTGGAAGTCCAGGGTGTCCAGGTATTCCGCTTCGTAGTTTTCTGTATCTAGGTGTCGGATGTGGAAGTCCAGGGTGTCCAGGTATTCCGCTTCGTAGTTTTCTGTATCTAGGTGTCGGATGTGGAAGTCCAGGGTGTCCAGGCATTCCGCTCCGTAGTTTCCTGTGCCCAGGTGTCGGATGTGGAAGTTCTGGTTGTCCAGGTATTCCGCTTCGTAGTTTTCTGTATCTAGGTGTCGGATGTGGAAGTCCAGGGTGTCCAGGCATTCCGCTCCGTAGTTTCCTGTGCCCAGGTGTCGGATGTGGAAGTTCAGGTTGTCCAGGTATTCCGCTTCGTAGTTTTCTGTATCTAGGTGTCGGATGTGAAAGTCCAGGGTGTCCAGGTATTCCGCTTCGTAGTTTTCTGTATCTAGGTGTCGGATGTGGAAGTTCAGGGTGTCCAGGTATTCCGCTTCGTAGTTTTCTGTATCTAGGTGTCGGATGTGGAAGTCCAGGGTGTCCAGGCATTCCGCTCCGTAGTTTCCTGTGCCCAGGTGTCGGATGTGGAAGTTCAGGGTGTCCAGGTATTCCGCTTCGTAGTTTTCTGTATCTAGGTGTCGGATGTGGAAGTCCAGGGTGTCCAGGTATTCCGCTTCGTAGTTTTCTGTATCTAGGTGTCGGATGTGGAAGTCCAGGGTGTCCAGGCATCCCGTTCCGTAGTTTCCTGTGCCCAGGTGTCGGATGTGGAAGTTCAGGGTGTCCAGGTATTCCGCTTCGTAGTTCTCTGTATATAGGTGTCGGATGTGGAAGTCCAGGGTGTCCAGGTATTCCGCTTCGTAGTTTTCTGTATCTAGGTGTCGGATGTGGAAGTCCAGGGTGTCCAGGCATTCCGCTCCGTAGTTTCCTGTGCCCAGGTGTCGGATGTGGAAGTTCAGGGTGTCCAGGTATTCCGCTTCGTAGTTTTCTGTATCTAGGTGTCGGATGTGGAAGTCCAGGGTGTCCAGGTATTCCGCTCCGTATTTTCCTGTGTCCAGGTATTGGATGTGGAAGTCCAGGGTATCCAGGTATTCCGCTACGTAGTTTGTTGTGTCTAGGTACTGGATGTGGAAGTCCAGGGTGTCCAGGTATTCCGCTTCGTAGTTTTCTGTATCTAGGTGTCGGATGTGGAAGTCCAGGGTGTCCAGGTATTCCGCTTCGTAGTTTTCTGTATCTAGGTGTCGGATGTGGAAGTCCAGGGTGTCCAGGCATTCCGCTCCGTAGTTTCCTGTGCCCAGGTGTCGGATGTGGAAGTTCTGGTTGTCCAGGTATTCCGCTTCGTAGTTTTCTGTATCTAGGTGTCGGATGTGAAAGTCCAGGGTGTCCAGGTATTCCGCTTCGTAGTTTTCTGTATCTAGGTGTCGGATGTGGAAGTCCAGGGTGGCCAGGTATTCCGCTTCGTAGTTTTCTGTATCTAGGTGTCGGATGTGGAAGTCCAGGGTGTCCAGGCATTCCGCTCCGTAGTTTCCTGTGCCCAGGTGTCGGATGTGGAAGTTCAGGTTGTCCAGGTATTCCGCTTCGTAGTTTTCTGTATCTAGGTGTCGGATGTGAAAGTCCAGGGTGTCCAGGTATTCCGCTTCGTAGTTTTCTGTATCTAGGTGTCGGATGTGGAAGTTCAGGGTGTCCAGGTATTCCGCTTCGTAGTTTTCTGTATCTAGGTGTCGGATGTGGAAGTCCAGGGTGTCCAGGCATTCCGCTCCGTAGTTTCCTGTGCCCAGGTGTCGGATGTGGAAGTTCAGGGTGTCCAGGTATTCCGCTTCGTAGTTTTCTGTATCTAGGTGTCGGATGTGGAAGTCCAGGGTGTCCAGGTATTCCGCTTCGTAGTTTTCTGTATCTAGGTGTCGGATGTGGAAGTCCAGGGTGTCCAGGCATCCCGTTCCGTAGTTTCCTGTGCCCAGGTGTCGGATGTGGAAGTTCAGGGTGTCCAGGTATTCCGCTTCGTAGTTCTCTGTATATAGGTGTCGGATGTGGAAGTCCAGGGTGTCCAGGTATTCCGCTTCGTAGTTTTCTGTATCTAGGTGTCGGATGTGGAAGTCCAGGGTGTCCAGGCATTCCGCTCCGTAGTTTCCTGTGCCCAGGTGTCGGATGTGGAAGTTCAGGGTGTCCAGGTATTCCGCTTCGTAGTTTTCTGTATCTAGGTGTCGGATGTGGAAGTCCAGGGTGTCCAGGTATTCCGCTTCGTAGTTTTCTGTATCTAGGTGTCGGATGTGGAAGTTCAGTGTGTCCAGGTATTCCGCTTCGTAGTTTTCTGTATCTAGGTGTCGGATGTGGAAGTCCAGGGTGTCCAGGTATTCCGCTTCGTAGTTTTCTGTGTCTAGGTGTCGGATGTGGAAGTTCAGGGTGTCCAGGTATTCCGCTTCGTAGTTTTCTGTATCTAGGTGTCGGATGTGGAAGTCCAGGGTGTCCAGGCATTCCGCTCCGTAGTTTCCTGTGCCCAGGTGTCGGATGTGGAAGTTCAGGGTGTCCAGGTATTCCGCTTCGTAGTTTTCTGTATCTGGGTGTCGGATGTGGAAGTCCAGGATGTCCAGGTATTCCGCTTCGTAGTTTTCTGTATCTAGGTGTCGGATGTGGAAGTTCAGTGTGTCCAGGTATTCCGCTTCGTAGTTTTCTGTATCTAGGTGTCGGATGTGGAAGTCCAGGGTGTCCAGGTATTCCGCTTCGTAGCTTTCTGTATCTAGGTGTCGGATGTGGAAGTCCAGGGTGTCCAGGCATTCCGCTCCGTAGTTTCCTGTGCCCAGGTGTCGGATGTGGAAGTTCAGGGTGTCCAGGTATTCCGCTTCGTAGTTTTCTGTGTCTAGGTGTCGGATGTGGAAGTCCAGGGTGTCCAGGTATTCCGCTTCGTAGTTTTCTGTATCTAGGTGTCGGATGTGGAAGTCCAGGGTGTCCAGGTATTCCGCTTCGTAGCTTTCTGTATCTAGGTGTCGGATGTGGAAGTCCAGGGTGTCCAGGCATTCCGCTCCGTAGTTTCCTGTGCCCAGGTGTCGGATGTGGAAGTTCAGGGTGTCCAGGTATTCCGCTTCGTAGTTTCCTGTGTCCAGGTATTGGATGTGGAAGTCCAGGGTCTCCAGGTATTCCGCTACGTAGTTTGTTGTGTCTAGGTACTGGATGTGGAAGTCCAGGGTGTCCAGGTATTCCGCTCCGTAGTTTCCTGTGCCCAGGTGTCGGATGTGGAAGTTCAGGTTGTCCAGGTATTCCGCTTCGTAGTTTTCTGTATCTAGGTGTCGGATGTGAAAGTCCAGGTTGTCCAGGTATTCCGCTTCGTAGTTTTCTGTATCTAGGTGTCGGATGTGAAAGTCCAGGGTGTCCAGGTATTCCGCTTCGTAGTTTTCTGTATCTAGGTGTCGGATGTGGAAGTCCAGGGTGTCCAGGCATCCCGTTCCGTAGTTTCCTGTGCCCAGGTGTCGGATGTGGAAGTTCAGGGTGTCCAGGTATTCCGCTTCGTAGTTCTCTGTATATAGGTGTCGGATGTGGAAGTCCAGGGTGGCCAGGTATTCCGCTTCGTAGTTTTCTGTATCTAGGTGTCGGATGTGGAAGTCCAGGGTGTCCAGGCATTCCGCTCCGTAGTTTCCTGTGCCCAGGTGTCGGATGTGGAAGTTCAGGTTGTCCAGGTATTCCGCTTCGTAGTTTTCTGTATCTAGGTGTCGGATGTGAAAGTCCAGGGTGTCCAGGTATTCCGCTTCGTAGTTTTCTGTATCTAGGTGTCGGATGTGGAAGTCCAGGGTGTCCAGGTATTCCGCTTCGTAGTTCTCTGTATATAGGTGTCGGATGTGGATGTCCAGGGTGTCTAGGTATTCCGCTCCGTAGTTTACTGTGTCCAGGTATTGGATGTGGAAGTCCAGGGTATCCAGGTATTTCGCTACGTAGTTTTCTGTATCTTGGTGTCGGATGTAGAATTTCAGGGTGTCCAGGTATTCCGCTCCATAGTTTGTTGTATATAGGTACTGGATGTGGAAGTCCAGGGTGTCCAGGTATTCCGCTTCGTAGTTTTCTGTATCTAGGTGTCGGATGTGGAAGTCCAGGGTGTCCAGGTATTCCGCTTCTTAGTTTTCTGTATCTAGGTGTCGGATGTGGAAGTCCAGGGTGTCCAGGTATTCCGCTTCGTAGCTTTCTGTATCTAGGTGTCGGATGTGGAAGTCCAGGGTGTCCAGGCATTCCGCTCCGTAGTTTTCTGTGCCCAGGTGTCGGATGTGGAAGTTCAGGGTGTCCAGGTATTCCGCTTCGTAGTTTTCTGTGTCTAGGTGTCGGATGTGGAAGTCCAGGGTGTCCAGGTATTCCGCTTCGTAGCTTTCTGTATCTAGGTGTCGGATGTGGAAGTCCAGGGTGTCCAGGCATTCCGCTCCGTAGTTTCCTGTGCCCAGGTGTCGGATGTGGAAGTTCAGGGTGTCCAGGTATTCCGCTTCGTAGTTTCCTGTGTCCAGGTATTGGATGTGGAAGTCCAGGGTATCCAGGTATTCCGCTACGTAGTTTGTTGTATCTAGGTGTCGGATGTGGAAGTCCAGGGTGTCCAGGCATTCCGCTCCGTAGTTTCCTGTGCCCAGGTGTCGGATGTGGAAGTTCAGGTTGTCCAGGTATTCCGCTTCGTAGTTTTCTGTATCTAGGTGTCGGATGTGAAAGTCCAGGGTGTCCAGGTATTCCGCTTCGTAGTTTTCTGTATCTAGGTGTCGGATGTGGAAGTTCAGGTTGTCCAGGTACTCCGCTTCGTAGTTTTCTGTATCTAGGTGTCGGATGTGGAAGTCCAGGGTGTCCAGGTATTCCGCTTCGTAGTTTTCTGTATCTAGGTGTCGGATGTGGAAGTCCAGGGTGTCCAGGCATTCCGCTCCGTAGTTTCCTGTGCCCAGGTGTCGGATGTGGAAGTTCAGGTTGTCCAGGTATTCCGCTTCGTAGTTTTCTGTATCTAGGTGTCGGATGTGAAAGTCCAGGGTGTCCAGGTATTCCGCTTCGTAGTTTTCTGTATCTAGGTGTCGGATGTGGAAGTTCAGGGTGTCCAGGTATTCCGCTTCGTAGTTTTCTGTATCTAGGTGTCGGATGTGGAAGTCCAGGGTGTCCAGGCATTCCGCTCCGTAGTTTCCTGTGCCCAGGTGTCGGATGTGGAAGTTCAGGGTGTCCAGGTATTCCGCTTCGTAGTTTTCTGTATCTAGGTGTCGGATGTGGAAGTCCAGGGTGTCCAGGTATTCCGCTTCGTAGCTTTCTGTATCTAGGTGTCGGATGTGGAAGTCCAGGGTGTCCAGGCATTCCGCTCCGTAGTTTCCTGTGCCCAGGTGTCGGATGTGGAAGTTCAGGGTGTCCAGGTATTCCGCTTCGTAGTTTCCTGTGTCCAGGTATTGGATGTGGAAGTCCAGGGTATCCAGGTATTCCGCTACGTAGTTTGTTGTATCTAGGTGTCGGATGTGGAAGTCCAGGGTGTCCAGGCATTCCGCTCCGTAGTTTCCTGTGCCCAGGTGTCGGATGTGGAAGTTCAGGTTGTCCAGGTATTCCGCTTCGTAGTTTTCTGTATCTAGGTGTCGGATGTGAAAGTCCAGGGTGTCCAGGTATTCCGCTTCGTAGTTTTCTGTATCTAGGTGTCGGATGTGGAAGTTCAGGGTGTCCAGGTATTCCGCTTCGTAGTTTTCTGTATCTAGGTGTCGGATGTGGAAGTCCAGGGTGTCCAGGCATTCCGCTCCGTAGTTTCCTGTGCCCAGGTGTCGGATGTGGAAGTTCAGGGTGTCCAGGTATTCCGCTTCGTAGTTTTCTGTATCTAGGTGTCGGATGTGGAAGTCCAGGGTGTCCAGGCATTCCGCTCCGTAGTTTCCTGTGCCCAGGTGTCGGATGTGGAAGTTCAGGTTGTCCACGTATTCCGCTTCGTAGTTTTCTGTATCTAGGTGTCGGATGTGAAAGTCCAGGGTGTCCAGGTATTCCGCTTCGTAGTTTTCTGTATCTAGGTGTCGGATGTGGAAGTTCAGGGTGTCCAGGTATTCCGCTTCGTAGTTTTCTGTATCTAGGTGTCGGATGTGGAAGTCCAGGGTGTCCAGGCATTCCGCTCCGTAGTTTCCTGTGCCCAGGTGTCGGATGTGGAAGTTCAGGGTGTCCAGGTATTCCGCTTCGTAGTTTTCCGTATCTAGGTGTCGGATGTGGAAGTCCAAGGTGTCCAGGTATTCCGCTTCGTAATTTTCTGTATCTAGGTGTCGGATGTGGAAGTCCAGGGTGTCCAGGCATTCCGCTCCGTAGTTTCCTGTGCCCAGGTGTCGGATGTGGAAGTTCAGGGTGTCCAGGTATTCCGCTTCGTTGTTCTCTGTATATAGGTGTCGGATGTGGAAGTCCAGGGTGTCCAGGTATTCCGCTCCGTATTTTCCTGTGTCCAGGTATTGGATGTGGAAGTCCAGGGTATCCAGGTATTCCGCTACGTAGTTTGTTGTGTCTAGGTACTGGATGTGGAAGTCCAGGGTGTCCAGGTATTCCGCTTCGTAGTTTTCTGTATCTAGGTGTCGGATGTGGAAGTCCAGGGTGTCCAGGTATTCCGCTTCGTAGTTTTCTGTATCTAGGTGTCGGATGTGGAAGTCCAGGGTGTCCAGGCATTCCGCTCCGTAGTTTCCTGTGCCCAGGTGTCGGATGTGGAAGTTCTGGTTGTCCAGGTATTCCGCTTCGTAGTTTTCTGTATCTAGGTGTCGGATGTGAAAGTCCAGGGTGTCCAGGTATTCCGCTTCGTAGTTTTCTGTATCTAGGTGTCGGATGTGGAAGTCCAGGGTGGCCAGGTATTCCGCTTCGTAGTTTTCTGTATCTAGGTGTCGGATGTGGAAGTCCAGGGTGTCCAGGCATTCCGCTCCGTAGTTTCCTGTGCCCAGGTGTCGGATGTGGAAGTTCAGGTTGTCCAGGTATTCCGCTTCGTAGTTTTCTGTATCTAGGTGTCGGATGTGAAAGTCCAGGGTGTCCAGGTATTCCGCTTCGTAGTTTTCTGTATCTAGGTGTCGGATGTGGAAGTTCAGGGTGTCCAGGTATTCCGCTTCGTAGTTTTCTGTATCTAGGTGTCGGATGTGGAAGTCCAGGGTGTCCAGGCATTCCGCTCCGTAGTTTCCTGTGCCCAGGTGTCGGATGTGGAAGTTCAGGGTGTCCAGGTATTCCGCTTCGTAGTTTTCTGTATCTAGGTGTCGGATGTGGAAGTCCAGGGTGTCCAGGTATTCCGCTTCGTAGTTTTCTGTATCTAGGTGTCGGATGTGGAAGTCCAGGGTGTCCAGGCATCCCGTTCCGTAGTTTCCTGTGCCCAGGTGTCGGATGTGGAAGTTCAGGGTGTCCAGGTATTCCGCTTCGTAGTTCTCTGTATATAGGTGTCGGATGTGGAAGTCCAGGGTGTCCAGGTATTCCGCTTCGTAGTTTTCTGTATCTAGGTGTCGGATGTGGAAGTCCAGGGTGTCCAGGCATTCCGCTCCGTAGTTTCCTGTGCCCAGGTGTCGGATGTGGAAGTTCAGGGTGTCCAGGTATTCCGCTTCGTAGTTTTCTGTATCTAGGTGTCGGATGTGGAAGTCCAGGGTGTCCAGGTATTCCGCTCCGTATTTTCCTGTGTCCAGGTATTGGATGTGGAAGTCCAGGGTATCCAGGTATTCCGCTACGTAGTTTGTTGTGTCTAGGTACTGGATGTGGAAGTCCAGGGTGTCCAGGTATTCCGCTTCGTAGTTTTCTGTATCTAGGTGTCGGATGTGGAAGTCCAGGGTGTCCAGGTATTCCGCTTCGTAGTTTTCTGTATCTAGGTGTCGGATGTGGAAGTCCAGGGTGTCCAGGCATTCCGCTCCGTAGTTTCCTGTGCCCAGGTGTCGGATGTGGAAGTTCTGGTTGTCCAGGTATTCCGCTTCGTAGTTTTCTGTATCTAGGTGTCGGATGTGAAAGTCCAGGGTGTCCAGGTATTCCGCTTCGTAGTTTTCTGTATCTAGGTGTCGGATGTGGAAGTCCAGGGTGGCCAGGTATTCCGCTTCGTAGTTTTCTGTATCTAGGTGTCGGATGTGGAAGTCCAGGGTGTCCAGGCATTCCGCTCCGTAGTTTCCTGTGCCCAGGTGTCGGATGTGGAAGTTCAGGTTGTCCAGGTATTCCGCTTCGTAGTTTTCTGTATCTAGGTGTCGGATGTGAAAGTCCAGGGTGTCCAGGTATTCCGCTTCGTAGTTTTCTGTATCTAGGTGTCGGATGTGGAAGTTCAGGGTGTCCAGGTATTCCGCTTCGTAGTTTTCTGTATCTAGGTGTCGGATGTGGAAGTCCAGGGTGTCCAGGCATTCCGCTCCGTAGTTTCCTGTGCCCAGGTGTCGGATGTGGAAGTTCAGGGTGTCCAGGTATTCCGCTTCGTAGTTTTCTGTATCTAGGTGTCGGATGTGGAAGTCCAGGGTGTCCAGGTATTCCGCTTCGTAGTTTTCTGTATCTAGGTGTCGGATGTGGAAGTCCAGGGTGTCCAGGCATCCCGTTCCGTAGTTTCCTGTGCCCAGGTGTCGGATGTGGAAGTTCAGGGTGTCCAGGTATTCCGCTTCGTAGTTCTCTGTATATAGGTGTCGGATGTGGAAGTCCAGGGTGTCCAGGTATTCCGCTTCGTAGTTTTCTGTATCTAGGTGTCGGATGTGGAAGTCCAGGGTGTCCAGGCATTCCGCTCCGTAGTTTCCTGTGCCCAGGTGTCGGATGTGGAAGTTCAGGGTGTCCAGGTATTCCGCTTCGTAGTTTTCTGTATCTAGGTGTCGGATGTGGAAGTCCAGGGTGTCCAGGTATTCCGCTTCGTAGTTTTCTGTATCTAGGTGTCGGATGTGGAAGTTCAGTGTGTCCAGGTATTCCGCTTCGTAGTTTTCTGTATCTAGGTGTCGGATGTGGAAGTCCAGGGTGTCCAGGTATTCCGCTTCGTAGTTTTCTGTGTCTAGGTGTCGGATGTGGAAGTTCAGGGTGTCCAGGTATTCCGCTTCGTAGTTTTCTGTATCTAGGTGTCGGATGTGGAAGTCCAGGGTGTCCAGGCATTCCGCTCCGTAGTTTCCTGTGCCCAGGTGTCGGATGTGGAAGTTCAGGGTGTCCAGGTATTCCGCTTCGTAGTTTTCTGTATCTGGGTGTCGGATGTGGAAGTCCAGGATGTCCAGGTATTCCGCTTCGTAGTTTTCTGTATCTAGGTGTCGGATGTGGAAGTTCAGTGTGTCCAGGTATTCCGCTTCGTAGTTTTCTGTATCTAGGTGTCGGATGTGGAAGTCCAGGGTGTCCAGGTATTCCGCTTCGTAGCTTTCTGTATCTAGGTGTCGGATGTGGAAGTCCAGGGTGTCCAGGCATTCCGCTCCGTAGTTTCCTGTGCCCAGGTGTCGGATGTGGAAGTTCAGGGTGTCCAGGTATTCCGCTTCGTAGTTTTCTGTGTCTAGGTGTCGGATGTGGAAGTCCAGGGTGTCCAGGTATTCCGCTTCGTAGTTTTCTGTATCTAGGTGTCGGATGTGGAAGTCCAGGGTGTCCAGGTATTCCGCTTCGTAGCTTTCTGTATCTAGGTGTCGGATGTGGAAGTCCAGGGTGTCCAGGCATTCCGCTCCGTAGTTTCCTGTGCCCAGGTGTCGGATGTGGAAGTTCAGGGTGTCCAGGTATTCCGCTTCGTAGTTTCCTGTGTCCAGGTATTGGATGTGGAAGTCCAGGGTCTCCAGGTATTCCGCTACGTAGTTTGTTGTGTCTAGGTACTGGATGTGGAAGTCCAGGGTGTCCAGGTATTCCGCTCCGTAGTTTCCTGTGCCCAGGTGTCGGATGTGGAAGTTCAGGTTGTCCAGGTATTCCGCTTCGTAGTTTTCTGTATCTAGGTGTCGGATGTGAAAGTCCAGGTTGTCCAGGTATTCCGCTTCGTAGTTTTCTGTATCTAGGTGTCGGATGTGAAAGTCCAGGGTGTCCAGGTATTCCGCTTCGTAGTTTTCTGTATCTAGGTGTCGGATGTGGAAGTCCAGGGTGTCCAGGCATCCCGTTCCGTAGTTTCCTGTGCCCAGGTGTCGGATGTGGAAGTTCAGGGTGTCCAGGTATTCCGCTTCGTAGTTCTCTGTATATAGGTGTCGGATGTGGAAGTCCAGGGTGGCCAGGTATTCCGCTTCGTAGTTTTCTGTATCTAGGTGTCGGATGTGGAAGTCCAGGGTGTCCAGGCATTCCGCTCCGTAGTTTCCTGTGCCCAGGTGTCGGATGTGGAAGTTCAGGTTGTCCAGGTATTCCGCTTCGTAGTTTTCTGTATCTAGGTGTCGGATGTGAAAGTCCAGGGTGTCCAGGTATTCCGCTTCGTAGTTTTCTGTATCTAGGTGTCGGATGTGGAAGTCCAGGGTGTCCAGGTATTCCGCTATGTAGTTTTCTGTATCTAGGTGTCGGATGTGGAAGTTCAGGGTGTCCAGGTATTCCGCTTCGTAGTTTTCTGTATCTAGGTGTCGGATGTGGAAGTCCAGGGTGTCCAGGTATTCCGCTTCGTAGTTTTCTATATCTAGGTGTCGGATGTGGAAGTCCAGGGTGTCCAGACATTCCGCTCCGTAGTTTCCTGTGCCCAGGTGTCGGATGTGGAAGTTCAGGGTGTCCAGGTATTCCGCTTCGTAGTTTTCTGTATCTAGGTGTCGGATGTGGAAGTCCAGGGTGTCCAGGTGTTCCGCTTCGTAGTTCTCTGTATATAGGTGTCGGATGTGGATGTCCAGGGTGTCTAGGTATTCCGCTCCGTAGTTTACTGTGTCCAGGTATTGGATGTGGAAGTCCAGGGTATCCAGGTATTCCGCTACGTAGTTTTCTGTATCTTGGTGTCGGATGTAGAATTTCAGGGTGTCCAGGTATTCCGCTCCATAGTTTGTTGTATATAGGTACTGGATGTGGAAGTCCAGGGTGTCCAGGTATTCCGCTTCGTAATTTTCTGTATCTAGGTGTCGGATGTGGTAGTCCAGGGTGTCCAGGTATTCCGCTTCGTAGTTTTCTGTATCTAGGTGTCGGATGTGGAAGTCCAGGGTGTCCAGGTATTCCGCTTCGTAGTTTTCTGTATCTAGGTGTCGGATGTGGACGTTCAGGGTGTCCAGGTATTCCGCTTCGTAGTTTTCTGTATCTAGGTGTCGGATGTGGAAGTCCAGGATGTCCAGGTATTCCGCTTCGTAGTTTTCTGTA
Organism: Cephus spinipes; assembly: GCA_963971525.1. NCBI lineage: Eukaryota > Metazoa > Arthropoda > Insecta > Hymenoptera > Cephidae > Cephus > Cephus spinipes. The sequence continues at coordinate 22,776,266 of OZ020573.1, forward strand.
TCTAGGTGTCGGATGTGGAAGTTCAGTGTGTCCAGGTATTCCGCTTCGTAGTTTTCTGTATCTAGGTGTCGGATGTGGAAGTCCAGGGTGTCCAGGTATTCCGCTTCGTAGCTTTCTGTATCTAGGTGTCGGATGTGGAAGTCCAGGGTGTCCAGGCATTCCGCTCCGTAGTTTCCTGTGCCCAGGTGTCGGATGTGGAAGTTCAGGGTGTCCAGGTATTCCGCTTCGTAGTTTCCTGTGTCCAGGTATTGGATGTGGAAGTCCAGGGTCTCCAGGTATTCCGCTACGTAGTTTGTTGTGTCTAGGTACTGGATGTGGAAGTCCAGGGTGTCCAGGTATTCCGCTCCGTAGTTTCCTGTGCCCAGGTGTCGGATGTGGAAGTTCAGGTTGTCCAGGTATTCCGCTTCGTAGTTTTCTGTATCTAGGTGTCGGATGTGAAAGTCCAGGTTGTCCAGGTATTCCGCTTCGTAGTTTTCTGTATCTAGGTGTCGGATGTGAAAGTCCAGGGTGTCCAGGTATTCCGCTTCGTAGTTTTCTGTATCTAGGTGTCGGATGTGGAAGTCCAGGGTGTCCAGGCATCCCGTTCCGTAGTTTCCTGTGCCCAGGTGTCGGATGTGGAAGTTCAGGGTGTCCAGGTATTCCGCTTCGTAGTTCTCTGTATATAGGTGTCGGATGTGGAAGTCCAGGGTGGCCAGGTATTCCGCTTCGTAGTTTTCTGTATCTAGGTGTCGGATGTGGAAGTCCAGGGTGTCCAGGCATTCCGCTCCGTAGTTTCCTGTGCCCAGGTGTCGGATGTGGAAGTTCAGGTTGTCCAGGTATTCCGCTTCGTAGTTTTCTGTATCTAGGTGTCGGATGTGAAAGTCCAGGGTGTCCAGGTATTCCGCTTCGTAGTTTTCTGTATCTAGGTGTCGGATGTGGAAGTCCAGGGTGTCCAGGTATTCCGCTATGTAGTTTTCTGTATCTAGGTGTCGGATGTGGAAGTTCAGGGTGTCCAGGTATTCCGCTTCGTAGTTTTCTGTATCTAGGTGTCGGATGTGGAAGTCCAGGGTGTCCAGGTATTCCGCTTCGTAGTTTTCTATATCTAGGTGTCGGATGTGGAAGTCCAGGGTGTCCAGACATTCCGCTCCGTAGTTTCCTGTGCCCAGGTGTCGGATGTGGAAGTTCAGGGTGTCCAGGTATTCCGCTTCGTAGTTTTCTGTATCTAGGTGTCGGATGTGGAAGTCCAGGGTGTCCAGGTGTTCCGCTTCGTAGTTCTCTGTATATAGGTGTCGGATGTGGATGTCCAGGGTGTCTAGGTATTCCGCTCCGTAGTTTACTGTGTCCAGGTATTGGATGTGGAAGTCCAGGGTATCCAGGTATTCCGCTACGTAGTTTTCTGTATCTTGGTGTCGGATGTAGAATTTCAGGGTGTCCAGGTATTCCGCTCCATAGTTTGTTGTATATAGGTACTGGATGTGGAAGTCCAGGGTGTCCAGGTATTCCGCTTCGTAATTTTCTGTATCTAGGTGTCGGATGTGGTAGTCCAGGGTGTCCAGGTATTCCGCTTCGTAGTTTTCTGTATCTAGGTGTCGGATGTGGAAGTCCAGGGTGTCCAGGTATTCCGCTTCGTAGTTTTCTGTATCTAGGTGTCGGATGTGGACGTTCAGGGTGTCCAGGTATTCCGCTTCGTAGTTTTCTGTATCTAGGTGTCGGATGTGGAAGTCCAGGATGTCCAGGTATTCCGCTTCGTAGTTTTCTGTATCTAGGTGTCGGATGTGGAAGTTCAGTGTGTCCAGGTATTCCGCTTCGTAGTTTTCTGTATCTAGGTGTCGGATGTGGAAGTCCAGGGTGTCCAGGTATTCCGCTTCGTAGCTTTCTGTATCTAGGTGTCGGATGTGGAAGTCCAGGGTGTCCAGGCATTCCGCTCCGTAGTTTCCTGTGCCCAGGTGTCGGATGTGGAAGTTCAGGGTGTCCAGGTATTCCGCTTCGTAGTTTTCTGTGTCTAGGTGTCGGATGTGGAAGTCCAGGGTGTCCAGGTATTCCGCTTCGTAGTTTTCTGTATCTAGGTGTCGGATGTGGAAGTCCAGGGTGTCCAGGTATTCCGCTTCGTAGCTTTCTGTATCTAGGTGTCGGATGTGGAAGTCCAGGGTGTCCAGGCATTCCGCTCCGTAGTTTCCTGTGCCCAGGTGTCGGATGTGGAAGTTCAGGGTGTCCAGGTATTCCGCTTCGTAGTTTCCTGTGTCCAGGTATTGGATGTGGAAGTCCAGGGTATCCAGGTATTCCGCTACGTAGTTTGTTGTGTCTAGGTACTGGATGTGGAAGTCCAGGGTGTCCAGGTATTCCGCTTCGTAGTTTTCTGTATCTAGGTGTCGGATGTGGAAGTCCAGGGTGTCCAGGTATTCCGCTTCGTAGTTTTCTGTATCTAGGTGTCGGATGTGGAAGTTCAGGGTGTCCAGGTATTCCGCTTCGTAGTTTTCTGTATCTAGGTGTCGGATGTGGAAGTCCAGGGTGTCCAGGCATTCCGCTCCGTAGTTTCCTGTGCCCAGGTGTCGGATGTGGAAGTTCAGGGTGTCCAGGTATTCCGCTTCGTAGTTTTCTGTATCCAGGTGTCGGATGTGGAAGTTCAGGGTGTCCAGGTATTCCGCTTCGTAGTTTTCTGTATCTAGGTGTCGGATGTGGAAGTCCAGGGTGTCCAGGCATTCCGTTCCGTATTTTCCTGTGCCCAGGTGTCGGATGTGGAAGTTCAGGGTGTCCAGGTATTCCGCTTCGTAGTTCTCTGTATATAGGTGTCGGATGTGGAAGTCCAGGGTGTCCAGGTATTCCGCTTCGTAGTTTTCTGTATCTAGGTGTCGGATGTGGAAGTCCAGGGTGTCCAGGCATTCCGCTCCGTAGTTTCCTGTGCCCAGGTGTCGGATGTGGAAGTTCAGGGTGTCCAGGTATTCCGCTTCGTAGTTTTCTGTATCCAGGTGTCGGATGTGGAAGTCCAGGGTGTCCAGGTATTCCGCTTCGTAGTTTTCTGTATCTAGGTGTCGGATGTGGAAGTCCAGGGTGTCCAGACATTCCGCTCCGTAGTTTCCTGTGCCCAGGTGTCGGATGTGGAAGTTCAGGTTGTCCAGGTACTCCGCTTCGTAGTTTTCTGTATCTAGGTGTCGGATGTGGAAGTCCAGGGTGTCCAGGTATTCCGCTTCGTAGTTTTCTGTATCTAGGTGTCGGATGTGGAAGTCCAGGGTGTCCAGGCATTCCGCTCCGTAGTTTCCTGTGCCCAGGTGTCGGATGTGGAAGTTCAGGGTGTCCAGGTATTCCGCTTCGTAGTTTCCTGTGTCCAGGTATTGGATGTGGAAGTCCAGGGTATCCAGGTATTCCGCTACGTAGTTTGTTGTGTCTAGGTACTGGATGTGGAAGTCCAGGGTGTCCAGGTATTCCGCTTCGTAGTTTTCTGTATCTAGGTGTCGGATGTGGAAGTCCAGGGTGTCCAGGTATTCCGCTTCGTAGTTTTCTGTATCTAGGTGTCGGATGTGGAAGTTCAGGGTGTCCAGGTATTCCGCTTCGTAGTTTTCTGTATCTAGGTGTCGGATGTGGAAGTCCAGGGTGTCCAGGCATTCCGCTCCGTAGTTTCCTGTGCCCAGGTGTCGGATGTGGAAGTTCAGGGTGTCCAGGTATTCCGCTTCGTAGTTTTCTGTATCCAGGTGTCGGATGTGGAAGTTCAGGGTGTCCAGGTATTCCGCTTCGTAGTTTTCTGTATCTAGGTGTCGGATGTGGAAGTCCAGGGTGTCCAGGCATTCCGTTCCGTATTTTCCTGTGCCCAGGTGTCGGATGTGGAAGTTCAGGGTGTCCAGGTATTCCGCTTCGTAGTTCTCTGTATATAGGTGTCGGATGTGGAAGTCCAGGGTGTCCAGGTATTCCGCTTCGTAGTTTTCTGTATCTAGGTGTCGGATGTGGAAGTCCAGGGTGTCCAGGCATTCCGCTCCGTAGTTTCCTGTGCCCAGGTGTCGGATGTGGAAGTTCAGGGTGTCCAGGTATTCCGCTTCGTAGTTTTCTGTATCTAGGTGTCGGATGTGGAAGTCCAGGGTGTCCAGGTATTCCGCTTCGTAGTTTTCTGTATCTAGGTGTCGGATGTGGAAGTCCAGGGTGTCCAGACATTCCGCTCCGTAGTTTCCTGTGCCCAGGTGTCGGATGTGGAAGTTCAGGTTGTCCAGGTACTCCGCTTCGTAGTTTTCTGTATCTAGGTGTCGGATGTGGAGGTCCAGGGTGTCCAGGTATTCCGCTTCGTAGTTTTCTGTATCTAGGTGTCGGATGTGGAAGTCCAGGGTGTCCAGGCATTCCGCTCCGTAGTTTCCTGTGCCCAGGTGTCGGATGTGGAAGTTCAGGTTGTCCAGGTATTCCGCTTCGTAGTTTTCTGTATCTAGGTGTCGGATGTGAAAGTCCAGGGTGTCCAGGTATTCCGCTTCGTAGTTTTCTGTATCTAGGTGTCGGATGTGGAAGTTCAGGGTGTCCAGGTATTCCGCTTCGTAGTTTTCTGTATCTAGGTGTCGGATGTGGAAGTCCAGGGTGTCCAGGCATTCCGCTCCGTAGTTTCCTGTGCCCAGGTGTCGGATGTGGAAGTTCAGGGTGTCCAGGTATTCCGCTTCGTAGTTTTCTGTATCTAGGTGTCGGATGTGGAAGTCCAGGGTGTCCAGGTATTCCGCTTCGTAGTTTTCTGTATCTAGGTGTCGGATGTGGAAGTCCAGGGTGTCCAGGCATTCCGCTCCGTAGTTTCCTGTGCCCAGGTGTCGGATGTGGAAGTTCAGGTTGTCCAGGTATTCCGCTTCGTTGTTTTCTGTATTTAGGTGTCGGATGTGAAAGTCCAGGGTGTCCAGGTATTCCGCTTCGTAGTTTTCTGTATCTAGGTGTCGGATGTGGAAGTTCAGGGTGTCCAGGTATTCCGCTTCGTAGTTTTCTGTATCTAGGTGTCGGATGTGGAAGTCCAGGGTGTCCAGGCATTCCGCTCCGTAGTTTCCTGTGCCCAGGTGTCGGATGTGGAAGTTCAGGGTGTCCAGGTATTCCGCTTCGTAGTTTTCTGTATCTAGGTGTCGGATGTGGAAGTCCAGGGTGTCCAGGTATTCCGCTTCGTAATTTTCTGTATCTAGGTGTCGGATGTGGAAGTCCAGGGTGTCCAGGCATTCCGCTCCGTAGTTTCCTGTGCCCAGGTGTCGGATGTGGAAGTTCAGGGTGTCCAGGTATTCCGCTTCGTAGTTCTCTGTATTTAGGTGTCGGATGTGGAAGTCCAGGGTGTCCAGGTATTCCGTTCCGTAGTTTCCTGTGTCCAGGTATTGGATGTGGAAGTCCAGGGTATCCAGGTATTCCGCTACGTAGTTTGTTGTGTCTAGGTACTGGATGTGGAAGTCCAGGGTGTCCAGGTATTCCGCTTCGTAGTTTTCTGTATCTAGGTGTCGGATGTGGAAGTCCAGGGTGTCCAGGTATTCCGCTTCGTAGTTTTCTGTATCTAGGTGTCGGATGTGGAAGTCCAGGGTGTCCAGGCATTCCGCTCCGTAGTTTCCTGTGCCCAGGTGTCGGATGTGGAAGTTCTGGTTGTCCAGGTATTCCGCTTCGTAGTTTTCTGTATCTAGGTGTCGGATGTGAAAGTCCAGGGTGTCCAGGTATTCCGCTTCGTAGTTTTCTGTATCTAGGTGTCGGATGTGGAAGTTCAGGGTGTCCAGGTATTCCGCTTCGTAGTTTTCTGTATCTAGGTATCGGATGTGGAAGTCCAGGGTGTCCAGGTATTCCGCTTCGTAGTTTTCTGTATCTAGGTGTCGGATGTGGAAGTCCAGGGTGTCCAGGCATTCCGCTCCGTAGTTTCCTGTGCCCAGGTGTAGGATGTGGAAGTTCAGGGTGTCCAGGTATTCCGCTTCGTAGTTTTCTGTATCTAGGTGTCGGATGTGGAAGTCCAGGGTGTCCAGGTATTCCGCTTCGTAGTTTTCTGTATCTAGGTGTCGGATGTGGAAGTCCAGGGTGTCCAGGCATTCCGTTCCGTAGTTTCCTGTGCCCAGGTGTCGTATGTGGAAGTTCAGGGTGTCCAGGTATTCCGCTTCGTAGTTCTCTGTATATAGGTGTCGGATGTGGAAGTCCAGGGTGTCCAGGTATTCCGCTCCGTAGTTTCCTGTGTCCAGGTATTGGATGTGGAAGTCCAGGGTATCCAGGTATTCCGCTACATAGTTTGTTGTGTCTAGGTACTGGATGTGGAAGTCCAGGGTGTCCAGGTATTCCGCTTCGTAGTTTTCTGTATCTAGGTGTCGGATGTGGAAGTTCAGGGTGTCCAGGTATTCCGCTTCGTAGTTTTCTGTATCTAGGTGTCGGATGTGGAAGTCCAGGGTGTCCAGGCATTCCGCTCCGTAGTTTCCTGTGCCCAGGTGTCGGATGTGGAAGTTCAGGGTGTCCAGGTATTCCGCTTCGTAGTTTTCTGTATCTAGGTGTCGGATGTGGAAGTCCAGGGTGTCCAGGTATTCCGCTTCGTAGTTTTCTGTATCTAGGTGTCGGATGTGGAAGTCCAGGGTGTCCAGGCATTCCGTTCCGTAGTTTCCTGTGCCCAGGTGTCGGATGTGGAAGTTCAGGGTGTCCAGGTATTCCGCTTCGTAGTTTTCTGTATCTAGGTGTCGGATGTGGAAGTCCAGGGTATGCAGGTATTCCGCTACGTAGTTTGTTGTGTCTAGGTACTGGATGTGGAAGTCCAGGGTGTCCAGGTTTTCCGCTTCGTAGTTTTCTGTATCTAGGTGTCGGATGTGGAAGTCCAGGGTGTCCAGGTATTCCGCTTCGTAGTTTTCTGTATCTAGGTGTTGGATGTGGAAGTCCAGGGTGTCCAGGTATTCCGCTTCGTAGTTTTCTGTATCTAGGTGTCGGATGTGGAAGTCCAGGGTGTCCAGGTATTCCGCTCCGTAGTTTCCTGTGTCCAGGTATTGGATGTGGAAGTCCAGGGTATGCAGGTATTCCGCTACGTAGTTTGTAGTGTCTAGGTACTGGATGTGGAAGTCCAGGGTGTCCAGGTTTTCCGCTTCGTAGTTTTCTGTATCTAGGTGTCGGATGTGGAAGTCCAGGGTGTCCAGGTATTCCGCTTCGTAGTTTTCTGTATCTAGGTGTCGGATGTGGAAGTCCAGGGTGTCCAGGCATTCCGCTCCGTAGTTTCCTGTGCCCAGGTGTCGGATGTGGAAGTTCAGGTTGTCCAGGTATTCCGCTTCGTAGTTTTCTGTATCTAGGTGTCGGATGTGGAAGTCCAGGGTGTCCAGGTATTCCGCTTCGTAGTTTTCTGTATCTAGGTGTCGGATGTGGAAGTTCAGGTTGTCCAGGTATTCCGCTTCGTAGTTTTCTGTATCTAGGTGTCGGATGTGGAAGTCCAGGGTGTCCAGGCATTCCGCTCCGTAGTTTCCTGTGCCCAGGTGTCGGATGTGGAAGTTCAGGTTGTCCAGGTATTCCGCTTCGTAGTTTTCTGTATCTAGGTGTCGGATGTGGAAGTCCAGGGTGTCCAGGTATTCCGCTTCGTAGTTTTCTGTATCTAGGTGTCGGATGTGGAAGTTAAGGGTGTGCAGGTATTCCGCTTCGTAGTTTTCTGTATCTAGGTGTCGGATGTGGAAGTCCAGGGTGTCCAGGTATTCCGCTTCGTAGTTTTCTGTTTCTAGGTGTCGGATGTGGAAGTCCAGGGTGTCCAGGCATTCCGCTCCGTAGTTTCCTGTGCCCAGGTGTCGGATGTGGAAGTTCAGGGTGTCCAGGTATTCCGCTTCGTAGTTTTCTGTATCTAGGTGTCGGATGTGGAAGTCCAGGGTGTCCAGGTATTCCGCTTCGTAGTTCTCTGTATATAGGTGTCGGATGTGGATGTCCAGGGTGTCCAGGTATTCCGCTCCGTAGTTTACTGTGTCCAGGTATTGGATGTGGAAGTCCAGGGTATCCAGGTATTCCGCTACGTAGTTTTCTGTATCTTGGTGTCGGATGTAGAAGTTCAGGGTGTCCAGGTATTCCGCTCCATAGTTTGTTGTATATAGGTACTGGATGTGGAAGTCCAGGGTGTCCAGGTATTCCGCTTCGTAGTTTTCTGTATCTAGGTGTCGGATGTGGAAGTCCAGGGTGTCCAGGCATTCCGCTCCGTAGTTTCCTGTGCCCAGGTGTCGGATGTGGAAGTTCTGGTTGTCCAGGTATTCCGCTTCGTAGTTTTCTGTATCTAGGTGTCGGATGTGAAAGTCCAGGGTGTCCAGGTATTCCGCTTCGTAGTTTTCTGTATCTAGGTGTCGGATGTGGAAGTTCAGGGTGTCCAGGTATTCCGCTTCGTAGTTTTCTGTATCTAGGTATCGGATGTGGAAGTCCAGGGTGTCCAGGTATTCCGCTTCGTAGTTTTCTGTATCTAGGTGTCGGATGTGGAAGTCCAGGGTGTCCAGGCATTCCGCTCCGTAGTTTCCTGTGCCCAGGTGTAGGATGTGGAAGTTCAGGGTGTCCAGGTATTCCGCTTCGTAGTTTTCTGTATCTAGGTGTCGGATGTGGAAGTCCAGGGTGTCCAGGTATTCCGCTTCGTAGTTTTCTGTATCTAGGTGTCGGATGTGGAAGTCCAGGGTGTCCAGGCATTCCGTTCCGTAGTTTCCTGTGCCCAGGTGTCGTATGTGGAAGTTCAGGGTGTCCAGGTATTCCGCTTCGTAGTTCTCTGTATATAGGTGTCGGATGTGGAAGTCCAGGGTGTCCAGGTATTCCGCTCCGTAGTTTCCTGTGTCCAGGTATTGGATGTGGAAGCCCAGGGTATCCAGGTATTCCGCTACGTAGTTTGTTGTGTCTAGGTACTGGATGTGGAAGTCCAGGGTGTCCAGGTATTCCGCTTCGTAGTTTTCTGTATCTAGGTGTCGGATGTGGAAGTTCAGGGTGTCCAGGTATTCCGCTTCGTAGTTTTCTGTATCTAGGTGTCGGATGTGGAAGTCCAGGGTGTCCAGGCATTCCGCTCCGTAGTTTCCTGTGCCCAGGTGTCGGATGTGGAAGTTCAGGGTGTCCAGGTATTCCGCTTCGTAGTTTTCTGTATCTAGGTGTCGGATGTGGAAGTCCAGGGTGTCCAGGTATTCCGCTTCGTAGTTTTCTGTATCTAGGTGTCGGATGTGGAAGTCCAGGGTGTCCAGGCATTCCGCTCCGTAGTTTCCTGTGCCCAGGTGTCGGATGTGGAAGTTCTGGTTGTCCAGGTATTCCGCTTCGTAGTTTTCTGTATCTAGGTGTCGGATGTGAAAGTCCAGGGTGTCCAGGTATTCCGCTTCGTAGTTTTCTGTATCTAGGTGTCGGATGTGAAAGTCCAGGGTGTCCAGGTATTCCGCTTCGTAGTTTTCTGTATCTAGGTGTCGGATGTGGAAGTCCAGGGTGTCCAGGCATTCCGTTCCGTAGTTTCCTGTGCCCAGGTGTCGTATGTGGAAGTTCAGGGTGTCCAGGTATTCCGCTTCGTAGTTCTCTGTATATAGGTGTCGGATGTGGAAGTCCAGGGTGTCCAGGTATTCCGCTCCGTAGTTTCCTGTGTCCAGGTATTGGATGTGGAAGTCCAGGGTATCCAGGTATTCCGCTACGTAGTTTGTTGTGTCTAGGTACTGGATGTGGAAGTCCAGGGTGTCCAGGTATTCCGCTTCGTAGTTTTCTGTATCTAGGTGTCGGATGTGGAAGTTCAGGGTGTCCAGGTATTCCGCTTCGTAGTTTTCTGTATCTAGGTGTCGGATGTGGAAGTCCAGGGTGTCCAGGCATTCCGCTCCGTAGTTTCCTGTGCCCAGGTGTCGGATGTGGAAGTTCAGGGTGTCCAGGTATTCCGCTTCGTAGTTTTCTGTATCTAGGTGTCGGATGTGGAAGTCCAGGGTGTCCAGGTATTCCGCTTCGTAGTTTTCTGTATCTAGGTGTCGGTTGTGGAAGTCCAGGGTGTCCAGGCATTCCGTTCCGTAGTTTCCTGTGCCCAGGTGTCGGATGTGGAAGTTCAGGGTGTCCAGGTATTCCGCTTCGTAGTTTTCTGTATCTAGGTGTCGGATGTGGAAGTCCAGGGTATGCAGGTATTCCGCTACGTAGTTTGTTGTGTCTAGGTACTGGATGTGGAAGTCCAGGGTGTCCAGGTTTTCCGCTTCGTAGTTTTCTGTATCTAGGTGTCGGATGTGGAAGTCCAGGGTGTCCAGGTATTCCGCTTCGTAGTTTTCTGTATCTAGGTGTTGGATGTGGAAGTCCAGGGTGTCCAGGTATTCCGCTTCGTAGTTTTCTGTATCTAGGTGTCGGATGTGGAAGTCCAGGGTGTCCAGGTATTCCGCTCCGTAGTTTCCTGTGTCCAGGTATTGGATGTGGAAGTCCAGGGTATGCAGGTATTCCGCTACGTAGTTTGTAGTGTCTAGGTACTGGATGTGGAAGTCCAGGGTGTCCAGGTTTTCCGCTTCGTAGTTTTCTGTATCTAGGTGTCGGATGTGGAAGTCCAGGGTGTCCAGGTATTCCGCTTCGTAGTTTTCTGTATCTAGGTGTCGGATGTGGAAGTCCAGGGTGTCCAGGCATTCCGCTCCGTAGTTTCCTGTGCCCAGGTGTCGGATGTGGAAGTTCAGGTTGTCCAGGTATTCCGCTTCGTAGTTTTCTGTATCTAGGTGTCGGATGTGGAAGTCCAGGGTGTCCAGGTATTCCGCTTCGTAGTTTTCTGTATCTAGGTGTCGGATGTGGAAGTTCAGGGTGTCCAGGTATTCCGCTTCGTAGTTTTCTGTATCTAGGTGTCGGATGTGGAAGTCCAGGGTGTCCAGGCATTCCGCTCCGTAGTTTCCTGTGCCCAGGTGTCGGATGTGGAAGTTCAGGTTGTCCAGGTATTCCGCTTCGTAGTTTTCTGTATCTAGGTGTCGGATGTGGAAGTCCAGGGTGTCCAGGTATTCCGCTTCGTAGTTTTCTGTATCTAGGTGTCGGATGTGGAAGTTAAGGGTGTGCAGGTATTCCGCTTCGTAGTTTTCTGTATCTAGGTGTCGGATGTGGAAGTCCAGGGTGTCCAGGTATTCCGCTTCGTAGTTTTCTGTTTCTAGGTGTCGGATGTGGAAGTCCAGGGTGTCCAGGCATTCCGCTCCGTAGTTTCCTGTGCCCAGGTGTCGGATGTGGAAGTTCAGGGTGTCCAGGTATTCCGCTTCGTAGTTTTCTGTATCTAGGTGTCGGATGTGGAAGTCCAGGGTGTCCAGGTATTCCGCTTCGTAGTTCTCTGTATATAGGTGTCGGATGTGGATGTCCAGGGTGTCCAGGTATTCCGCTCCGTAGTTTACTGTGTCCAGGTATTGGATGTGGAAGTCCAGGGTATCCAGGTATTCCGCTACGTAGTTTTCTGTATCTTGGTGTCGGATGTAGAAGTTCAGGGTGTCCAGGTATTCCGCTCCATAGTTTGTTGTATATAGGTACTGGATGTGGAAGTCCAGGGTGTCCAGGTATTCCGCTTCGTAGTTTTCTGTATCTAGGTGTCGGATGTGGAAGTCCAGGGTGTCCAGGTATTCCGCTTCGTAGTTTTCTGTATCTAGGTGTCGGATGTGGAAGTCCAGGGTGTCCAGGCATTCCGCTCCGTAGTTTCCTGTGCCCAGGTGTCGGATGTGGAAGTCCAGGGTGTCCAGGTATTCCGCTTCGTAGTTTTCTGTATCTAGGTGTCGGATGTGGAAGTCCAGGGTGTCCAGGTATTCCGCTCCGTAGTTTCCTGTGTCCAGGTATTGGATGTGGAAGTCCAGGGTATGCAGGTATTCCGCTACGTAGTTTGTAGTGTCTAGGTACTGGATGTGGAAGTCCAGGGTGTCCAGGTTTTCCGCTTCGTAGTTTTCTGTATCTAGGTGTCGGATGTGGAAGTCCAGGGTGTCCAGGTATTCCGCTTCGTAGTTTTCTGTATCCAGGTGTCGGATGTGGAAGTCCAGGGAGTCCAGGCATTCCGCTCCGTAGTTTCCTGTGCCCAGGTGTCGGATGTGGAAGTTCAGGTTGTCCAGGTATTCCGCTTCGTAGTTTTCTGTATCTAGGTGTCGGATGTGGAAGTCCAGGGTGTCCAGGTATTCCGCTTCGTAGTTTTCTGTATCTAGGTGTCGGATGTGGAAGTTCAGGGTGTCCAGGTATTCCGCTTCGTAGTTTTCTGTATCTAGGTGTCGGATGTGGAAGTCCAGGGTGTCCAGGCATTCCGCTCCGTAGTTTCCTGTGCCCAGGTGTCGGATGTGGAAGTTCAGGTTGTCCAGGTATTCCGCTTCGTAGTTTTCTGTATCTAGGTGTCGGATGTGGAAGTCCAGGGTGTCCAGGTATTCCGCTTCGTAGTTTTCTGTATCTAGGTGTCGGATGTGGAAGTTAAGGGTGTGCAGGTATTCCGCTTCGTAGTTTTCTGTATCTAGGTGTCGGATGTGGAAGTCCAGGGTGTCCAGGTATTCCGCTTCGTAGTTTTCTGTTTCTAGGTGTCGGATGTGGAAGTCCAGGGTGTCCAGGCATTCCGCTCCGTAGTTTCCTGTGCCCAGGTGTCGGATGTGGAAGTTCAGGGTGTCCAGGTATTCCGCTTCGTAGTTTTCTGTATCTAGGTGTCGGATGTGGAAGTCCAGGGTGTCCAGGTATTCCGCTTCGTAGTTCTCTGTATATAGGTGTCGGATGTGGATGTCCAGGGTGTCCAGGTATTCCGCTCCGTAGTTTACTGTGTCCAGGTATTGGATGTGGAAGTCCAGGGTATCCAGGTATTCCGCTACGTAGTTTTCTGTATCTTGGTGTCGGATGTAGAAGTTCAGGGTGTCCAGGTATTCCGCTACATAGTTTGTTGTATATAGGTACTGGATGTGGAAGTCCAGGGTGTCCAGGTATTCCGCTTCGTAGTTTTCTGTATCTAGGTGTCGGATGTGGAAGTCCAGGGTGTCCAGGTATTCCGCTTCGTAGTTTTCTGTATCTAGGTGTCGGATGTGGAAGTCCAGGGTGTCCAGGCATTCCGCTCCGTAGTTTCCTGTGCCCAGGTGTCGGATGTGGAAGTCCAGGGTGTCCAGGTATTCCGCTTCGTAGTTTTCTGTATCTAGGTGTCGGATGTGGAAGTCCAGGGTGTCCAGGTATTCCGCTCCGTAGTTTCCTGTGTCCAGGTATTGGATGTGGAAGTCCAGGGTATGCAGGTATTCCGCTACGTAGTTTGTAGTGTCTAGGTACTGGATGTGGAAGTCCAGGGTGTCCAGGTTTTCCGCTTCGTAGTTTTCTGTATCTAGGTGTTGGATGTGGAAGTCCAGGGTGTCCAGGTATTCCGCTTCGTAGTTTTCTGTATCTAGGTGTCGGATGTGGAAGTCCAGGGTGTCCAGGCATTCCGCTCCGTAGTTTCCTGTGCCCAGGTGTCGGATGTGGAAGTTCAGGTTGTCCAGGTATTCCGCTTCGTAGTTTTCTGTATCTAGGTGTCGGATGTGGAAGTTAAGGGTGTGCAGGTATTCCGCTTCGTAGTTTTCTGTATCTAGGTGTCGGATGTGGAAGTCCAGGGTGTCCAGGTATTCCGCTTCGTAGTTTTCTGTTTCTAGGTGTCGGATGTGGAAGTCCAGGGTGTCCAGGCATTCCGCTCCGTAGTTTCCTGTGCCCAGGTGTCGGATGTGGAAGTTCAGGGTGTCCAGGTATTCCGCTTCGTAGTTTTCTGTATCTAGGTGTCGGATGTGGAAGTCCAGGGTGTCCAGGTATTCCGCTTCGTAGTTCTCTGTATATAGGTGTCGGATGTGGATGTCCAGGGTGTCCAGGTATTCCGCTCCGTAGTTTACTGTGTCCAGGTATTGGATGTGGAAGTCCAGGGTATCCAGGTATTCCGCTACGTAGTTTTCTGTATCTTGGTGTCGGATGTAGAAGTTCAGGGTGTCCAGGTATTCCGCTCCATAGTTTGTTGTATATAGGTACTGGATGTGGAAGTCCAGGGTGTCCAGGTATTCCGCTTCGTAGTTTTCTGTATCTAGGTGTCGGATGTGGAAGTCCAGGGTGTCCAGGTATTCCGCTTCGTAGTTTTCTGTATCTAGGTGTCGGATGTGGAAGTCCAGGGTGTCCAGGCATTCCGCTCCGTAGTTTCCTGTGCCCAGGTGTCGGATGTGGAAGTCCAGGGTGTCCAGGTATTCCGCTTCGTAGTTTTCTGTATCTAGGTGTCGGATGTGGAAGTCCAGGGTGTCCAGGTATTCCGCTTCGTAGTGTTCTGTATCTAGGTGTCGGATGTGGAAGTCCAGGGTGTCCAGGTATTCCGCTTCGTAGTTTTCTGTATCTAGGTGTCGGATGTGGAAGTTCAGGGTGTCCAGGTATTCCGCTTCGTAGTTTTCTGTGCCCAGGTGTCGGATGTGGAAGTTCAGGGTGTCCAGGTATTCCGTTTCGTAGTTTTCTGTGTCTAGGTGTCGGATGTGGAAGTCCAGGGTGTCCAGGTATTCCGCTTCGTAGTTTTCTGTAACTAGGTGTCGGATGTGGAAGTCCAGGGTGTCCAGGTATTCCGCTTCGTAGCTTTCTGTATCTAGGTGTCGGATGTGGAAGTCCAGGGTGTCCAGGCATTCCGCTCCGTAGTTTCCTGTGCCCAGGTGTCGGATGTGGAAGTTCAGGGTGTCCAGGTATTCCGCTTCGTATTTTCCTGTGTCCAGGTGTCGGATGTGGAAGTCCAGGGTGTCCAGGTATTCCGCTTCGTAGTTTTCTGTATCTAGGTGTCGGATGTGGAAGTCCAGGGTGTCCAGGCATTCCGCTCCGTAGTTTCCTGTGCCCAGGTGTCGGATGTGGAAGTCCAGGGTGTCCAGGTATTCCGCTTCGTAGTTTTCTGTATCTAGGTGTCGGATGTGGAAGTCCAGGGTGTCCAGGTATTCCGCTTCGTAGTTTTCTGTATATAGGTACTGGATGTGGAAGTCCAGGGTGTCCAGGTATTCCGCTTCGTAGTTTTCTGTATCTAGGTGTCGGATGTGGAAGTCCAGGGTGTCCAGGTATTCCGCTTCGTAGTTTTCTGTATCTAGGTGTCGGATGTGGAAGTCCAGGGTGTCCAGGCATTCCGCTCCGTAGTTTCCTGTGCCCAGGTGTCGGATGTGGAAGTCCAGGGTGTCCAGGTATTCCGCTTCGTAGTTTTCTGTATCTAGGTGTCGGATGTGGAAGTCCAGGGTGTCCAGGTATTCCGCTTCGTAGTTTTCTGTATCTAGGTGTCGGATGTGGAAGTCCAGGGTGTCCAGGTATTCCGCTTCATAGTTTTCTGTATCTAGGTGTCGGATGTGGAAGTTCAGGGTGTCCAGGTATTCCGCTTCGTAGTTTTCTGTATCTAGGTGTCGGATGTGGAAGTCCAGGGTGTCCAGGCATTCCGCTCCGTAGTTTCCTGTGCCCAGGTGTCGGATGTGGAAGTTCAGGGTGTCCAGGTATTCCGCTTCGTAGTTTTCTGTATCTAGGTGTCGGATGTGGAAGTCCAGGGTGTCCAGGTATTCCGCTTCGTAGCTTTCTGTATCTAGGTGTCGGATGTGGAAGTCCAGGGTGTCCAGGCATTCCGCTCCGTAGTTTCCTGTGCCCAGGTGTCGGATGTGGAAGTTCAGGGTGTCCAGGTATTCCGCTTCGTATTTTCCTGTGTCCAGGTGTCGGATGTGGAAGTCCAGGGTGTCCAGGTATTCCGCTTCGTAGTTTTCTGTATCTAGGTGTCGGATGTGGAAGTCCAGGGTGTCCAGGCATTCCGCTGCGTAGTTTCCTGTGCCCAGGTGTCGGATGTGGAAGTCCAGGGTGTCCAGGTATTCCGCTTTTTAGTTTTCTGTATCTAGGTGTCGGATGTGGAAGTCCAGGGTGTCCAGGTATTCCGCTTCGTAGTTTTCTGTATATAGGTACTGGATGTGGAAGTCCAGGGTGTCCAGGTATTCCGCTTCGTAGTTTTCTGTATCTAGGTGTCGGATGTAGAAGTCCAGGGTGTCCAGGTATTCCGCTTCGTAGTTTTCTGTATCTAGGTGTCGGATGTGGAAGTCCAGGGTGTCCAGGCATTCCGCTCCGTAGTTTCCTGTGCCCAGGTGTCGGATGTGGAAGTCCAGGGTGTCCAGGTATTCCGCTTCGTAGTTTTCTGTATCTAGGTGTCGGATGTGGAAGTCCAGGGTGTCCAGGTATACCGCTTCGTAGTTTTCTGTATCTAGGTGTCGGATGTGGAAGTCCAGGGTGTCCAGGTATTCCGCTTCGTAGTTTTCTGTATCTAGGTGTCGGATGTGGAAGTTCAGGGTGTCCAGGTATTCCGCTTCGTAGTTTTCTGTATCTAGGTGTCGGATGTGGAAGTCCAGGGTGTCCAGGCATTCCGCTCCGTTGTTTCCTGTGCCCAGGTGTCGGATGTGGAAGTTCAGGGTGTCCAGGTATTCCGCTTCGTAGTTTTCTGTATCTTGGTGTCGGATGTGGAAGTCCAGGGTGTCCAGGTATTTCGCTTCGTAGTTTTCTGTATCTAGGTGTCGGATGTGGAAGTCCAGGGTGTCCAGGTATTCCGCTTCGTAGCTTTCTGTATCTAGGTGTCGGATGTCGAAGTCCAGGGTGTCCAGGCATTCCGCTCCGTAGTTTCCTGTGCCCAGGTGTCGGATGTGGAAGTTCAGGGTGTCCAGGTATTCCGCTTCGTAGTTTTCTGTGTCTAGGTGTCGGATGTGGAAGTCCAGGGTGTCCAGGTATTCCGCTTCGTAGTTTTCTGTATCTAGGTGTCGGATGTGGAAGTCCAGGGTGTCCAGGTATTCCGCTTCGTAGCTTTCTGTATCTAGGTGTCGGATGTGGAAGTCCAGGGTGTCCAGGCATTCCGCTCCGTAGTTTCCTGTGCCCAGGTGTCGGATGTGGAAGTCCAGGGTGTCCAGGTATTCCGCTTCGTAGTTTTCTGTATCTAGGTGTCGGATGTGGAAGTCCAGGGTGTCCAGGTATTCCGCTTCGTAGTTTTCTGTATCTAGGTGTCGGATGTGGAAGTCCAGGGTGTCCAGGTATTCCGCTTCGTAGTTTTCTGTATCTAGGTGTCGGATGTGGAAGTTCAGGGTGTCCAGGTATTCCGCTTCGTAGTTTTCTGTATCTAGGTGTCGGATGTAGAAGTCCAGGGTGTCCAGGCATTCCGCTCCGTAGTTTCCTGTGCCCAGGTGTCGGATGTGGAAGTTCAGGGTGTCCAGGTATTCCGCTTCGTAGTTTTCTGTATCTAGGTGTCGGATGTGGAAGTCCAGGGTGTCCAGGTATTCCGCTTCGTAGTTTTCTGTATCTAGGTGTCGGATGTGGAAGTCCAGGGTGTCCAGGTATTCCGCTTCGTAGCTTTCTGTATCTAGGTGTCGGATGTGGAAGTCCAGGGTGTCCAGGCATTCCGCTCCGTAGTTTCCTGTGCCCAGGTGTCGGATGTGGAAGTTCAGGGTGTCCAGGTATTCCGCTTCGTAGTTTTCTGTGTCTAGGTGTCGGATGTGGAAGTCCAGGGTGTCCAGGTATTCCGCTTCGTAGTTTTCTGTATCTAGGTGTCGGATGTGGAAGTCCAGGGTGTCCAGGTATTCCGCTTCGTAGTTTTCTGTATCTAGGTGTCGGATGTGGAAGTCCAGGGTGTCCAGGCATTCCGCTCCGTAGTTTCCTGTGCCCAGGTGTCGGATGTGGAAGTTCAGGGTGTCCAGGTATTCCGCTTCGTATTTTCCTGTGTCCAGGTATTGGATGTGGAAGTCCAGGGTGTCCAATCATTCCGCTCCGTAGTTTCTTGTGCCCAGGTGTCGGATGTGGAAGTTCAGGGTGTCCAGGTATTCCGCTTCGTAGTTTTCTGTATCTAGGTGTCGGATGTGGAAGTTCAGGGTGTCCAGGTATTCCGCTTCGTAGTTTTCTGTATCTAGGTGTCGGATGTGGAAGTCCAGGGTGTCCAGGCATTCCGCTCCGTAGTTTCCTGTGCCCAGGTGTCGGATGTGGAAGTTCAGGGTGTCCAGGTATTCCGCTTCGTAGTTTTCTGTATCTAGGTGTCGGATGTGGAAGTCCAGGGTGTCCAGGTATTCCGCTTCGTAGTTTTCTGTATCTAGGTGTCGGATGTGGAAGTCCAGGGTGTCCAGGTATTCCGCTTCGTAGCTTTCTGTATCTAGGTGTCGGATGTGAAAGTCCAGGGTGTCCAGGCATTCCGCTCCGTAGTTTCCTGTGCCCAGGTGTCGGATGTGGAAGTTCAGGGTGTCCAGGTATTCCGCTTCGTAGTTTTCTGTGTCTAGGTGTCGGATGTGGAAGTCCAGGGTGTCCAGGTATTCCGCTTCGTAGTTTTCTGTATCTAGGTGTCGGATGTGGAAGTCCAGGGTGTCCAGGTATTCCGCTTCGTAGCTTTCTGTATCTAGGTGTCGGATGTGGAAGTCCAGGGTGTCCAGGCATTCCGCTCCGTAGTTTCCTGTGCCCAGGTTTCGGATGTGGAAGTTCAGGGTGTCCAGGTATTCCGCTTCGTATTTTCCTGTGTCCAGGTATTGGATGTGGAAGTCCAGGGTGTCCAGGCATTCCGCTCCGTAGTTTCTTGTGCCCAGGTGTCGGATGTGGAAGTTCAGGGTGTCCAGGTATTCCGCTTCGTAGTTTTCTGTATCTAGGTGTCGGATGTGGAAGTCCAGGGTGTCCAGGTATTCCGCTTCGTAGTTTGTTGTATATAGGTACTGGATGTGGAAGTCCAGGGTGTCCAGGTATTCCGCTTCGTAGTTTTCTGTATCTAGGTGTCGGATGTGGAAGTCCAGGGTGTCCAGGTATTCCGCTTCGTAGTTTTCTGTATCTAGGTGTCGGATGTGGAAGTCCAGGGTGTCCAGGCATTCCGCTCCGTAGTTTCCTGTGCCCAGGTGTCGGATGTGGAAGTCCAGGGTGTCCAGGTATTCCGCTTCGTAGTTTTCTGTATCTAGGTGTCGGATGTGGAAGTCCAGGGTGTCCAGGTATTCCGCTTCGTAGCTTTCTGTATCTAGGTGTCGGATGTGGAAGTCCAGGGTGTCCAGGTATTCCGCTTCGTAGTTTTCTGTATCTAGGTGTCGGATGTGGAAGTCCAGGGTGTCCAGGTATTCCGCTTCGTAGCTTTCTGTATCTAGGTGTCGGATGTGGAAGTCCAGGGTGTCCAGGCATTCCGCTCCGTAGTTTCCTGTGCCCAGGTGTCGGATGTGGAAGTTCAGGGTGTCCAGGTATTCCGCTTCGTAGTTTTCTGTATCTAGGTGTCGGATGTGGAAGTCCAGGGTGTCCAGGTATTCCGCTTCGTAGTTTTCTGTATCTAGGTGTCGGATGTGGAAGTCCAGGGTGTCCAGGTATTCCGCTTCGTAGCTTTCTGTATCTAGGTGTCGGATGTGGAAGTCCAGGGTGTCCAGGCATTCCGCTCCGTAGTTTCCTGTGCCCAGGTGTCGGATGTGGAAGTTCAGGGTGTCCAGGTATTCCGCTTCGTAGTTTTCTGTGTCTAGGTGTCGGATGTGGAAGTCCAGGGTGTCCAGGTATTCCGCTTCGTAGTTTTCTGTATCTAGGTGTCGGATGTGGAAGTCCAGGGTGTCCAGGTATTCCGCTTCGTAGCTTTCTGTATCTAGGTGTCGGATGTGGAAGTCCAGGGTGTCCAGGCATTCCGCTCCGTGGTTTCCTGTGCCCAGGTGTCGGATGTGGAAGTTCAGGGTGTCCAGGTATTCCTCTTCGTATTTTCCTGTGTCCAGGTATTGGATGTGGAAGTCCAGGGTGTATAATCATTCCGCTCCGTAGTTTCTTGTGCCCAGGTGTCGGATGTGGAAGTTCAGGGTGTCCAGGTATTCCGCTTCGTAGTTTTCTGTATCTAGGTGTCGGATGTGGAAGTCCAGGGTGTCCAGGTATTCCGCTTCGTAGTTTTCTGTATCTAGGTGTCGGATGTGGAAGTCCAGGGTGTCCAGGCATTCCGCTCCGTAGTTTCCTGTGCCCAGGTGTCGGATGTGGAAGTTCAGGGTGTCCAGGTATTCCGCTTCGTAGTTTTCTGTATCTAGGTGTCGGATGTGGAAGTCCAGGGTGTCCAGGTATTCCGCTTCGTAGTTTTCTGTATCTAGGTGTCGGATGTGGAAGTCCAGGGTGTCCAGGTATTCCGCTTCGTAGCTTTCTGTATCTAGGTGTCGGATGTGAAAGTCCAGGGTGTCCAGGCATTCCGCTCCGTAGTTTCCTGTGCCCAGGTGTCGGATGTGGAAGTTCAGGGTGTCCAGGTATTCCGCTTCGTAGTTTTCTGTGTCTAGGTGTCGGATGTGGAAGTCCAGGGTGTCCAGGTATTCCGCTTCGTAGTTTTCTGTATCTAGGTGTCGGATGTGGAAGTCCAGGGTGTCCAGGTATTCCGCTTCGTAGCTTTCTGTATCTAGGTGTCGGATGTGGAAGTCCAGGGTGTCCAGGCATTCCGCTCCGTAGTTTCCTGTGCCCAGGTTTCGGATGTGGAAGTTCAGGGTGTCCAGGTATTCCGCTTCGTATTTTCCTGTGTCCAGGTATTGGATGTGGAAGTCCAGGGTGTCCAGGCATTCCGCTCCGTAGTTTCTTGTGCCCAGGTGTCGGATGTGGAAGTTCAGGGTGTCCAGGTATTCCGCTTCGTAGTTTTCTGTATCTAGGTGTCGGATGTGGAAGTCCAGGGTGTCCAGGTATTCCGCTTCGTAGTTTGTTGTATATAGGTACTGGATGTGGAAGTCCAGGGTGTCCAGGTATTCCGCTTCGTAGTTTTCTGTATCTAGGTGTCGGATGTGGAAGTCCAGGGTGTCCAGGTATTCCGCTTCGTAGTTTTCTGTATCTAGGTGTCGGATGTGGAAGTCCAGGGTGTCCAGGCATTCCGCTCCGTAGTTTCCTGTGCCCAGGTGTCGGATGTGGAAGTCCAGGGTGTCCAGGTATTCCGCTTCGTAGTTTTCTGTATCTAGGTGTCGGATGTGGAAGTCCAGGGTGTCCAGGTATTCCGCTTCGTAGTTTTCTGTATCTAGGTGTCGGATGTGGAAGTCCAGGGTGTCCAGGTATTCCGCTTCGTAGTTTTCTGTATCTAGGTGTCGGATGTGGAAGTTCAGGGTGTCCAGGTATTCCGCTTCGCAGTTTTCTGTATCTAGGTGTCGGATGTGGAAGTCCAGGGTGTCCAGGCATTCCGCTCCGTAGTTTCCTGTGCCCAGGTGTCGGATGTGGAAGTCCAGGGTGTCCAGGTATTCCGCTTCGTAGTTTTCTGTATCTAGGTGTCGGATGTGGAAGTCCAGGGTGTCCAGGTATTCCGCTTCGTAGTTTTCTGTATCTAGGTGTCGGATGTGGAAGTCCAGGGTGTCCAGGTATTCCGCTTCGTAGTTTTCTGTATCTAGGTGTCGGATGTGGAAGTTCAGGGTGTCCAGGTATTCCGCTTCGCAGTTTTCTGTATCTAGGTGTCGGATGTGGAAGTCCAGGGTGTCCAGGCATTCCGCTCCGTAGTTTCCTGTGCCCAGGTGTCGGATGTGGAAGTTCAGGGTGTCCAGGTATTCCGCTTCGTAGTTTTCTGTATCTAGGTGTCGGATGTGGAAGTCCAGGGTGTCCAGGTATTCCGCTTCGTAGTTTTCCGTATCTAGGTGTCGGATGTGGAAGTCCAGGGTGTCCAGGTATTCCGCTTCGTAGCTTTCTGTATCTAGGTGTCGGATGTGGAAGTCCAGGGTGTCCAGGCATTCCGCTCCGTAGTTTCCTGTGCCCAGGTGTCGGATGTGGAAGTTCAGGGTGTCCAGGTATTCCGCTTCGTAGTTTTCTGTGTCTAGGTGTCGGATGTGGAAGTCCAGGGTGTCCAGGTATTCCGCTTCGTAGTTTTCTGTATCTAGGTGTCGGATGTGGAAGTCCAGGGTGTCCAGGTATTCCGCTTCGTAGCTTTCTGTATCTAGGTGTCGGACGTGGAAGTCCAGGGTGTCCAGGTATTCCGCTTCGTAGTTTTCTGTGTCTAGGTGTCGGATGTGGAAGTCCAGGGTGTCCAGGTATTCCGCTTCGTAGTTTTCTGTATCTAGGTGTCGGATGTGGAAGTCCAGGGTGTCCAGGTATTCCGCTTCGTAGCTTTCTGTATCTAGGTGTCGGATGTGGAAGTCCAGGGTGTCCAGGCATTCCGCTCCGTAGTTTCCTGTGCCCAGGTGTCGGATGTGGAAGTTCAGGGTGTCCAGGTATTCCGCTTCGTAGTTTCCTGTGTCCAGGTATTGGATGTGGAAGTCCAGGGTATCCAGGTATTCCGCTACGTAGTTTGTTGTGTCTAGGTACTGGATGTGGAAGTCCAGGGTGTCCAGGTATTCCGCTTCGTAGTTTTCTGTATCTAGGTGTCGGATGTGGAAGTCCAGGGTGTCCAGGTATTCCGCTTCGTAGTTTTCTGTATCTAGGTGTCGGATGTGGAAGTCCAGGGTGGCCAGGTATTCCGCTTCATAGTGTTCTGTATCTAGGTGTCGGATGTGGAAGTCCAGGGTGTCCAGGCATTCCGCTCCGTAGTTTCCTGTGCCCAGGTGTCGGATGTGGAAGTTCAGGTTGTCCAGGTATTCCGCTTCGTAGTTTTCTGTATCTAGGTGTCGGATGTGGAAGTCCAGGGTGTCCAGGTATTCCGCTTCGTAGTTTTCTGTATCTAGGTGTCGGATGTGGAAGTCCAGGGTGTCCAGGCATTCCGTTCCGTAGTTTCCTGTGCCCAGGTGTCGGATGTGGAAGTTCAGGGTGTTCAGGTATTCCGCTTCGTAGTTTTCTGTATCTAGGTGTCGGATGTGGAAGTCCAGGGTGTCCAGGCATTCCGTTCCGTAGTTTCCTGTGCCCAGGTGTCGGATGTGGAAGTTCAGGGTGTTCAGGTATTCCGCTTCGTAGTTTTCTGTATCTAGGTGTCGGATGTGGAAGTCCAGGGTGTCCAGGTATTCCGCTCCGTAGTTTCCTGTGTCCAGGTATTGGATGTGGAAGTCCAGGGTATGCAGGTATTCCTCTACGTAGTTTGTTGTGTCTAGGTACTGGATGTGGAAGTCCAGGGTGTCCAGGTTTTCCGCTTAGTAGTTTTCTGTATCTAGGTGTCGGATGTGGAAGTCCAGGGTGTCCAGGTATTCCGCTTCGTAGTTTTCTGTATCTAGGTGTCGGATGTGGAAGTCCAGGGTGTCCAGGTATTCCGCTTCGTAGTTTTCTGTATCTAGGTGTCGGATGTGGAAGTCCAGGGTGTCCAGGTATTCCGCTTCGTAGCTTTCTGTATCTAGGTGTCGGATGTGGAAGTCCAGGGTGTCCAGGCATTCCGCTCCGTAGTTTCCTGTGCCCAGGTGTCGGATGTGGAAGTTCAGGGTGTCCAGGTATTCCGCTTCGTAGTTTTCTGTATCTAGGTGTCGGATGTGGAAGTCCAGGGTGTCCAGGTATTCCGCTCCGTAGTTTCCTGTGCCCAGGTGTCGGATGTGGAAGTTCAGGGTGTCCAGGTATTCCGCTTCGTAGTTTTCTGTATCTAGGTGTCGGATGTGGAAGTCCAGGGTGTCCAGGTATTCCGCTTCGTAGCTTTCTGTATCTAGGTGTCGGATGTGGAAGTCCAGGGTGTCCAGGCATTCCGCTCCGTAGTTTCCTGTGCCCAGGTGTCGGATGTGGAAGTTCAGGGTGTCCAGGTATTCCGCTTCGTAGTTTTCTGTGTCTAGGTGTCGGATGTGGAAGTCCAAGGTGTCCAGGTATTCCGCTTCGTAGTTTTCTGTATCTAGGTGTCGGATGTGGAAGTCCAGGGTGTCCAGGTATTCCGCTTCGTAGCTTTCTGTATCTAGGTGTCGGATGTGGAAGTCAAGGTGTCCAGGTATTCCGCTTCGTAGTTTTCTGTTTCTAGGTGTCGGATGTGGAAGTCCAGGGTGTCCAGGTATTCCGCTTCGTAGTTTTCTGTATCTAGGTGTCGGATGTGGAAGTCCAGGGTGTCCAGGTATTCCGCTTCGTAGCTTTCTGTATCTAGGTGTCGGATGTGGAAGTCCAGGGTGTCCAGGCATTCCGCTCCGTAGTTTCCTGTGCCCAGGTGTCGGATGTGGAAGTTCAGGGTGTCCAGGTATTCCGCTTCGTAGTTTCCTGTGTCCAGGTATTGGATGTGGAAGTCCAGGGTATCCAGGTATTCCGCTACGTAGTTTGTTGTGTCTAGGTACTGGATGTGGAAGTCCAGGGTGTCCAGGTATTCCGCTTCGTAGTTTTCTGTATCTAGGTGTCGGATGTGGAAGTCCAGGGTGTCCAGGTATTCCGCTTCGTAGTTTTCTGTATCTAGGTGTCGGATGTGGAAGTCCAGGGTGGCCAGGTATTCCGCTTCATAGTGTTCTGTATCTAGGTGTCGGATGTGGAAGTCCAGGGTGTCCAGGCATTCCGCTCCGTAGTTTCCTGTGCCCAGGTGTCGGATGTGGAAGTTCAGGTTGTCCAGGTATTCCGCTTCGTAGTTTTCTGTATCTAGGTGTCGGATGTGGAAGTCCAGGGTGTCCAGGTATTCCGCTTCGTAGTTTTCTGTATCTAGGTGTCGGATGTGGAAGTCCAGGGTGTCCAGGCATTCCGTTCCGTAGTTTGTTGTATATAGGTACTGGATGTGGAAGTCCAGGGTGTCCAGGTATTCCGCTTCGTAGTTTTCTGTATCTAGGTGTCGGATGTGGAAGTCCAGGGTGTCCAGGTATTCCGCTTCGTAGTTTTCTGTATCTAGGTGTCGGATGTGGAAGTCCAGGGTGTCCAGGCATTCCGCTCCGTAGTTTCCTGTGCCCAGGTGTCGGATGTGGAAGTCCAGGGTGTCCAGGTATTCCGCTTCGTAGTTTTCTGTATCTAGGTGTCGGATGTGGAAGTCCAGGGTGTCCAGGCATTCCGTTCCGTAGTTTGTTGTATATAGGTACTGGATGTGGAAGTCCAGGGTGTCCAGGTATTCCGCTTCGTAGTTTTCTGTATCTAGGTGTCGGATGTGGAAGTCCAGGGTGTCCAGGTATTCCGCTTCGTAGTTTTCTGTATCTAGGTGTCGGATGTGGAAGTCCAGGGTGTCCAGGCATTCCGCTCCGTAGTTTCCTGTGCCCAGGTGTCGGATGTGGAAGTCCAGGGTGTCCAGGTATTCCGCTTCGTAGTTTTCTGTATCTAGGTGTCGGATGTGGAAGTCCAGGGTGTCCAGGCATTCCGCTCCGTAGTTTCCTGTGCCCAGGTGTCGGATGTGGAAGTCCAGGGTGTCCAGGTATTCCGCTTTGTAGTTTTCTGTATCTAGGTGTCGGATGTGGAAGTCCAGGGTGTCCAGGTATTCCGCTTCGTAGTTTTCTGTATCTAGGTGTCGGATGTGGAAGTCCAGGGTGTCCAGGTATTCCGCTTCGTAGTTTTCTGTATCTAGGTGTCGGATGTGGAAGTTCAGGGTGTCCAGGTATTCCGCTTCGCAGTTTTCTGTATCTAGGTGTCGGATGTGGAAGTCCAAGGTGTCCAGGCATTCCGCTCCGTAGTTTCCTGTGCCCAGGTGTCGGATGTGGAAGTTCAGGGTGTCCAGGTATTCCGCTTCGTAGTTTTCTGTATCTAGGTGTCGGATGTGGAAGTCCAGGGTGTCCAGGTATTCCGCTTCGTAGTTTTCTGTATCTAGGTGTCGGATGTGGAAGTCCAGGGTGTCCAGGTATTCCGCTTCGTAGCTTTCTGTATCTAGGTGTCGGACGTGGAAGTCCAGGGTGTCCAGGTATTCCGCTTCGTAGTTTTCTGTGTCTAGGTGTCGGATGTGGAAGTTCAGGGTGTCCAGGTATTCCGCTTCGTAGTTTTCTGTATCTAGGTGTCGGATGTGGAAGTCCAGGGTGTCCAGGTATTCCGCTTCGTAGTTTTCTGTATCTAGGTGTCGGATGTGGAAGTCCAGGGTGTCCAGGTATTCCGCTTCGTAGCTTTCTGTATCTAGGTGTCGGATGTGGAAGTCCAGGGTGTCCAGGCATTCCGCTCCGTAGTTTCCTGTGCCCAGGTGTCGGATGTGGAAGTTCAGGGTGTCCAGGTATTCCGCTTCGTAGTTTTCTGTGTCTAGGTGTCGGATGTGGAAGTCCAGGGTGTCCAGGTATTCCGCTTCGTAGTTTTCTGTATCTAGGTGTCGGATGTGGAAGTCCAGGGTGTCCAGGTATTCCGCTTCGTAGCTTTCTGTATCTAGGTGTCGGATGTGGAAGTCCAGGGTGTCCAGGCATTCCGCTCCGTAGTTTCCTGTGCCCAGGTGTCGGATGTGGAAGTCCAGGGTGTCCAGGTATTCCGCTTTGTAGTTTTCTGTATCTAGGTGTCGGATGTGGAAGTCCAGGGTGTCCAGGTATTCCGCTTCGTAGTTTTCTGTATCTAGGTGTCGGATGTGGAAGTCCAGGGTGTCCAGGTATTCCGCTTCGTAGTTTTCTGTATCTAGGTGTCGGATGTGGAAGTTCAGGGTGTCCAGGTATTCCGCTTCGCAGTTTTCTGTATCTAGGTGTCGGATGTGGAAGTCCAGGGTGTCCAGGCATTCCGCTCCGTAGTTTCCTGTGCCCAGGTGTCGGATGTGGAAGTTCAGGGTGTCCAGGTATTCCGCTTCGTAGTTTTCTGTATCTAGGTGTCGGATGTGGAAGTCCAGGGTGTCCAGGTATTCCGCTTCGTAGTTTTCTGTATCTAGGTGTCGGATGTGGAAGTCCAGGGTGTCCAGGTATTCCGCTTCGTAGCTTTCTGTATCTAGGTGTCGGACGTGGAAGTCCAGGGTGTCCAGGTATTCCGCTTCGTAGTTTTCTGTGTCTAGGTGTCGGATGTGGAAGTTCAGGGTGTCCAGGTATTCCGCTTCGCAGTTTTCTGTATCTAGGTGTCGGATGTGGAAGTCCAGGGTGTCCAGGCATTCCGCTCCGTAGTTTCCTGTGCCCAGGTGTCGGATGTGGAAGTTCAGGGTGTCCAGGTATTCCGCTTCGTAGTTTTCTGTATCTAGGTGTCGGATGTGGAAGTCCAGGGTGTCCAGGTATTCCGCTTCGTAGTTTTCTGTATCTAGGTGTCGGATGTGGAAGTCCAGGGTGTCCAGGTATTCCGCTTCGTAGCTTTCTGTATCTAGGTGTCGGACGTGGAAGTCCAGGGTGTCCAGGTATTCCGCTTCGTAGTTTTCTGTGTCTAGGTGTCGGATGTGGAAGTTCAGGGTGTCCAGGTATTCCGCTTCGTAGTTTTCTGTATCTAGGTGTCGGATGTGGAAGTCCAGGGTGTCCAGGTATTCCGCTTCGTAGCTTTCTGTATCTAGGTGTCGGATGTGGAAGTCCAGGGTGTCCAGGCATTCCGCTCCGTAGTTTCCTGTGCCCAGGTGTCGGATGTGGAAGTTCAGGGTGTCCAGGTATTCCGCTTCGTAGTTTTCTGTATCTAGGTGTCGGATGTGGAAGTCCAGGGTGTCCAGGTATTCCGCTTCGTAGTTTTCTGTATCTAGGTGTCGGATGTGGAAGTCCAGGGTGTCCAGGTATTCCGCTTCGTAGTTTTCTGTATCTAGGTGTCGGATGTGGAAGTCCAGGGTGTCCAGGTATTCCGCTTCGTAGTTTTCTGTGTCTAGGTGTCGGATGTGGAAGTTCAGGGTGTCCAGGTATTCCGCTTCGTAGTTTTCTGTATCTAGGTGTCGGATGTGGAAGTCCAGGGTGTCCAGGTATTCCGCTTCGTAGTTTTCTGTATCTAGGTGTCGGATGTGGAAGTCCAGGGTGTCCAGGTATTCCGCTTCGTAGCTTTCGGTATCTAGGTGTCGGATGTGGAAGTCCAGGGTGTCCAGGCATTCCGCTCCGTAGTTTCCTGTGCCCAGGTGTCGGATGTGGAAGTTCAGGGTGTCCAGGTATTCCGCTTCGTAGTTTTCTGTGTCTAGGTGTCGGATGTGGAAGTCCAGGGTGTCCAGGTATTCCGCTTCGTAGTTTTCTGTATCTAGGTGTCGGATGTGGAAGTCCAGGGTGTCCAGGTATTCCGCTTCGTAGCTTTCTGTATCTAGGTGTCGGATGTGGAAGTCCAGGGTGTCCAGGCATTCCGCTCCGTAGTTTCCTGTGCCCAGGTGTCGGATGTGGAAGTCCAGGGTGTCCAGGTATTCCGCTTTGTAGTTTTCTGTATCTAGGTGTCGGATGTGGAAGTCCAGGGTGTCCAGGTATTCCGCTTCGTAGTTTTCTGTATCTAGGTGTCGGATGTGGAAGTCCAGGGTGTCCAGGTATTTCGCTTCGTAGTTTTCTGTATCTAGGTGTCGGATGTGGAAGTTCAGGGTGTCCAGGTATTCCGCTTCGCAGTTTTCTGTATCTAGGTGTCGGATGTGGAAGTCCAGGGTGTCCAGGCATTCCGCTCCGTAGTTTCCTGTGCCCAGGTGTCGGATGTGGAAGTTCAGGGTGTCCAGGTATTCCGCTTCGTAGTTTTCTGTATCTAGGTGTCGGATGTGGAAGTCCAGGGTGTCCAGGTATTCCGCTTCGTAGTTTTCTGTATCTAGGTGTCGGATGTGGAAGTCCAGGGTGTCCAGGTATTCCGCTTCGTAGCTTTCTGTATCTAGGTGTCGGACGTGGAAGTCCAGGGTGTCCAGGTATTCCGCTTCGTAGTTTTCTGTGTCTAGGTGTCGGATGTGGAAGTTCAGGGTGTCCAGGTATTCCGCTTCGTAGTTTTCTGTATCTAGGTGTCGGATGTGGAAGTCCAGGGTGTCCAGGTATTCCGCTTCGTAGTTTTCTGTATCTAGGTGTCGGATGTGGAAGTCCAGGGTGTCCAGGTATTCCGCTTCGTAGCTTTCTGTATCTAGGTGTCGGATGTGGAAGTCCAGGGTGTCCAGGCATTCCGCTCCGTAGTTTCCTGTGCCCAGGTGTCGGATGTGGAAGTTCAGGGTGTCCAGGTATTCCGCTTCGTAGTTTTCTGTGTCTAGGTGTCGGATGTGGAAGTCCAGGGTGTCCAGGTATTCCGCTTCGTAGTTTTCTGTATCTAGGTGTCGGATGTGGAAGTCCAGGGTGTCCAGGTATTCCGCTTCGTAGCTTTCTGTATCTAGGTGTCGGATGTGGAAGTCCAGGGTGTCCAGGCATTCCGCTCCGTAGTTTCCTGTGCCCAGGTGTCGGATGTGGAAGTTCAGGGTGTCCAGGTATTCCGCTTCGTATTTTCCTGTGTCCAGGTATTGGATGTGGAAGTCCAGGGTGTCCAATCATTCCGCTCCGTAGTTTCTTGTGCCCAGGTGTCGGATGTGGAAGTTCAGGGTGTCCAGGTATTCCGCTTCGTAGTTTTCTGTATCTAGGTGTCGGATGTGGAAGTTCAGGGTGTCCAGGTATTCCGCTTCGCAGTTTTCTGTATCTAGGTGTCGGATGTGGAAGTCCAGGGTGTCCAGGCATTCCGCTCCGTAGTTTCCTGTGCCCAGGTGTCGGATGTGGAAGTCCAGGGTGTCCAGGTATTCCGCTTCGTAGTTTTCTGTATCTAGGTGTCGGATGTGGAAGTCCAGGGTGTCCAGGTATTCCGCTTCGTAGTTTTCTGTATCTAGGTGTCGGATGTGGAAGTCCAGGGTGTCCAGGTATTCCGCTTCGTAGCTTTCTGTATCTAGGTGTCGGACGTGGAAGTCCAGGGTGTCCAGGTATTCCGCTTCGTAGTTTTCTGTGTCTAGGTGTCGGATGTGGAAGTTCAGGGTGTCCAGGTATTCCGCTTCGTAGTTTTCTGTATCTAGGTGTCGGATGTGGAAGTCCAGGGTGTCCAGGTATTCCGCTTCGTAGCTTTCTGTATCTAGGTGTCGGATGTGGAAGTCCAGGGTGTCCAGGCATTCCGCTCCGTAGTTTCCTGTGCCCAGGTGTCGGATGTGGAAGTTCAGGGTGTCCAGGTATTCCGCTTCGTAGTTTTCTGTATCTAGGTGTCGGATGTGGAAGTCCAGGGTGTCCAGGTATTCCGCTTCGTAGTTTTCTGTATCTAGGTGTCGGATGTGGAAGTCCAGGGTGTCCAGGTATTCCGCTTCGTAGTTTTCTGTATCTAGGTGTCGGATGTGGAAGTCCAGGGTGTCCAGGTATTCCGCTTCGTAGTTTTCTGTGTCTAGGTGTCGGATGTGGAAGTTCAGGGTGTCCAGGTATTCCGCTTCGTAGTTTTCTGTATCTAGGTGTCGGATGTGGAAGTCCAGGGTGTCCAGGTATTCCGCTTCGTAGTTTTCTGTATCTAGGTGTCGGATGTGGAAGTCCAGGGTGTCCAGGTATTCCGCTTCGTAGCTTTCGGTATCTAGGTGTCGGATGTGGAAGTCCAGGGTGTCCAGGCATTCCGCTCCGTAGTTTCCTGTGCCCAGGTGTCGGATGTGGAAGTTCAGGGTGTCCAGGTATTCCGCTTCGTAGTTTTCTGTGTCTAGGTGTCGGATGTGGAAGTCCAGGGTGTCCAGGTATTCCGCTTCGTAGTTTTCTGTATCTAGGTGTCGGATGTGGAAGTCCAGGGTGTCCAGGTATTCCGCTTCGTAGCTTTCTGTATCTAGGTGTCGGATGTGGAAGTCCAGGGTGTCCAGGCATTCCGCTCCGTAGTTTCCTGTGCCCAGGTGTCGGATGTGGAAGTCCAGGGTGTCCAGGTATTCCGCTTTGTAGTTTTCTGTATCTAGGTGTCGGATGTGGAAGTCCAGGGTGTCCAGGTATTCCGCTTCGTAGTTTTCTGTATCTAGGTGTCGGATGTGGAAGTCCAGGGTGTCCAGGTATTTCGCTTCGTAGTTTTCTGTATCTAGGTGTCGGATGTGGAAGTTCAGGGTGTCCAGGTATTCCGCTTCGCAGTTTTCTGTATCTAGGTGTCGGATGTGGAAGTCCAGGGTGTCCAGGCATTCCGCTCCGTAGTTTCCTGTGCCCAGGTGTCGGATGTGGAAGTTCAGGGTGTCCAGGTATTCCGCTTCGTAGTTTTCTGTATCTAGGTGTCGGATGTGGAAGTCCAGGGTGTCCAGGTATTCCGCTTCGTAGTTTTCTGTATCTAGGTGTCGGATGTGGAAGTCCAGGGTGTCCAGGTATTCCGCTTCGTAGCTTTCTGTATCTAGGTGTCGGACGTGGAAGTCCAGGGTGTCCAGGTATTCCGCTTCGTAGTTTTCTGTGTCTAGGTGTCGGATGTGGAAGTTCAGGGTGTCCAGGTATTCCGCTTCGTAGTTTTCTGTATCTAGGTGTCGGATGTGGAAGTCCAGGGTGTCCAGGTATTCCGCTTCGTAGTTTTCTGTATCTAGGTGTCGGATGTGGAAGTCCAGGGTGTCCAGGTATTCCGCTTCGTAGCTTTCTGTATCTAGGTGTCGGATGTGGAAGTCCAGGGTGTCCAGGCATTCCGCTCCGTAGTTTCCTGTGCCCAGGTGTCGGATGTGGAAGTTCAGGGTGTCCAGGTATTCCGCTTCGTAGTTTTCTGTGTCTAGGTGTCGGATGTGGAAGTCCAGGGTGTCCAGGTATTCCGCTTCGTAGTTTTCTGTATCTAGGTGTCGGATGTGGAAGTCCAGGGTGTCCAGGTATTCCGCTTCGTAGCTTTCTGTATCTAGGTGTCGGATGTGGAAGTCCAGGGTGTCCAGGCATTCCGCTCCGTAGTTTCCTGTGCCCAGGTGTCGGATGTGGAAGTTCAGGGTGTCCAGGTATTCCGCTTCGTATTTTCCTGTGTCCAGGTATTGGATGTGGAAGTCCAGGGTGTCCAATCATTCCGCTCCGTAGTTTCTTGTGCCCAGGTGTCGGATGTGGAAGTTCAGGGTGTCCAGGTATTCCGCTTCGTAGTTTTCTGTATCTAGGTGTCGGATGTGGAAGTTCAGGGTGTCCAGGTATTCCGCTTCGCAGTTTTCTGTATCTAGGTGTCGGATGTGGAAGTCCAGGGTGTCCAGGCATTCCGCTCCGTAGTTTCCTGTGCCCAGGTGTCGGATGTGGAAGTCCAGGGTGTCCAGGTATTCCGCTTCGTAGTTTTCTGTATCTAGGTGTCGGATGTGGAAGTCCAGGGTGTCCAGGTATTCCGCTTCGTAGTTTTCTGTATCTAGGTGTCGGATGTGGAAGTCCAGGTTGTCCAGGTATTCCGCTTCGTAGTTTTCTGTATCTAGGTGTCGGATGTGGAAGTTCAGGGTGTCCAGGTATTCCGCTTCGCAGTTTTCTGTATCTAGGTGTCGGATGTGGAAGTCCAGGGTGTCCAGGCATTCCGCTCCGTAGTTTCCTGTGCCCAGGTGTCGGATGTGGAAGTTCAGGGTGTCCAGGTATTCCGCTTCGTAGTTTTCTGTATCTAGGTGTCGGATGTGGAAGTCCAGGGTGTCCAGGTATTCCGCTTCGTAGTTTTCCGTATCTAGGTGTCGGATGTGGAAGTCCAGGGTGTCCAGGTATTCCGCTTCGTAGCTTTCTGTATCTAGGTGTCGGATGTGGAAGTCCAGGGTGTCCAGGCATTCCGCTCCGTAGTTTCCTGTGCCCAGGTGTCGGATGTGGAAGTTCAGGGTGTCCAGGTATTCCGCTTCGTAGTTTTCTGTGTCTAGGTGTCGGATGTGGAAGTCCAGGGTGTCCAGGTATTTCGCTTCGTAGTTTTCTGTACCTAGGTGTCGGATGTGGAAGTCCAGGGTGTCCAGGTATTCCGCTTCGTAGCTTTCTGTATCTAGGTGTCGGACGTGGAAGTCCAGGGTGTCCAGGTATTCCGCTTCGTAGTTTTCTGTGTCTAGGTGTCGGATGTGGAAGTCCAGGGTGTCCAGGTATTCCGCTTCGTAGTTTTCTGTATCTAGGTGTCGGATGTGGAAGTCCAGGGTGTCCAGGTATTCCGCTTCGTAGCTTTCTGTATCTAGGTGTCGGATGTGGAAGTCCAGGGTGTCCAGGCATTCCGCTCCGTAGTTTCCTGTGCCCAGGTGTCGGATGTGGAAGTTCAGGGTGTCCAGGTATTCCGCTTCGTAGTTTCCTGTGTCCAGGTATTGGATGTGGAAGTCCAGGGTATCCAGGTATTCCGCTACGTAGTTTGTTGTGTCTAGGTACTGGATGTGGAAGTCCAGGGTGTCCAGGTATTCCGCTTCGTAGTTTTCTGTATCTAGGTGTCGGATGTGGAAGTCCAGGGTGTCCAGGTATTCCGCTTCGTAGTTTTCTGTATCTAGGTGTCGGATGTGGAAGTCCAGGGTGGCCAGGTATTCCGCTTCATAGTGTTCTGTATCTAGGTGTCGGATGTGGAAGTCCAGGGTGTCCAGGCATTCCGCTCCGTAGTTTCCTGTGCCCAGGTGTCGGATGTGGAAGTTCAGGTTGTCCAGGTATTCCGCTTCGTAGTTTTCTGTATCTAGGTGTCGGATGTGGAAGTCCAGGGTGTCCAGGTATTCCGCTTCGTAGTTTTCTGTATCTAGGTGTCGGATGTGGAAGTCCAGGGTGTCCAGGCATTCCGTTCCGTAGTTTCCTGTGCCCAGGTGTCGGATGTGGAAGTTCAGGGTGTCCAGGTATTCCGCTTCGTAGTTTTCTGTATCTAGGTGTCGGATGTGGAAGTTCAGGGTGTCCAGGTATTCCGCTTCGCAGTTTTCTGTATCTAGGTGTCGGATGTGGAAGTCCAGGGTGTTCAGGCATTCCGCTCCGTAGTTTCCTGTGCCCAGGTGTCGGATGTGGAAGTTCAGGGTGTCCAGGTATTCCGCTTCGTAGTTTCCTGTGTCCAGGTATTGGATGTGGAAGTCCAGGGTATCCAGGTATTCCGCTACGTAGTTTGTTGTGTCTAGGTACTGGATGTGGAAGTCCAGGGTGTCCAGGTATTCCGCTTCGTAGTTTTCTGTATCTAGGTGTCGGATGTGGAAGTCCAGGGTGTCCAGGTATTCCGCTTCGTAGTTTTCTGTATCTAGGTGTCGGATGTGGAAGTCCAGGGTGGCCAGGTATTCCGCTTCATAGTGTTCTGTATCTAGGTGTCGGATGTGGAAGTCCAGGGTGTCCAGGCATTCCGCTCCGTAGTTTCCTGTGCCCAGGTGTCGGATGTGGAAGTTCAGGTTGTCCAGGTATTCCGCTTCGTAGTTTTCTGTATCTAGGTGTCGGATGTGGAAGTCCAGGGTGTCCAGGTATTCCGCTTCGTAGTTTTCTGTATCTAGGTGTCGGATGTGGAAGTCCAGGGTGTCCAGGCATTCCGTTCCGTAGTTTGTTGTATATAGGTACTGGATGTGGAAGTCCAGGGTGTCCAGGTATTCCGCTTCGTAGTTTTCTGTATCTAGGTGTCGGATGTGGAAGTCCAGGGTGTCCAGGTATTCCGCTTCGTAGTTTTCTGTATCTAGGTGTCGGATGTGGAAGTCCAGGGTGTCCAGGCATTCCGCTCCGTAGTTTCCTGTGCCCAGGTGTCGGATGTGGAAGTCCAGGGTGTCCAGGTATTCCGCTTCGTAGTTTTCTGTATCTAGGTGTCGGATGTGGAAGTCCAGGGTGTCCAGGCATTCCGCTCCGTAGTTTCCTGTGCCCAGGTGTCGGATGTGGAAGTCCAGGGTGTCCAGGTATTCCGCTTTGTAGTTTTCTGTATCTAGGTGTCGGATGTGGAAGTCCAGGGTGTCCAGGTATTCCGCTTCGTAGTTTTCTGTATCTAGGTGTCGGATGTGGAAGTCCAGGGTGTCCAGGTATTCCGCTTCGTAGTTTTCTGTATCTAGGTGTCGGATGTGGAAGTTCAGGGTGTCCAGGTATTCCGCTTCGCAGTTTTCTGTATCGAGGTGTCGGATGTGGAAGTCCAGGGTGTCCAGGCATTCCGCTCCGTAGTTTCCTGTGCCCAGGTGTCGGATGTGGAAGTTCAGGGTGTCCAGGTATTCCGCTTCGTAGTTTTCTGTATCTAGGTGTCGGATGTGGAAGTCCAGGGTGTCCAGGTATTCCGCTTCGTAGTTTTCTGTATCTAGGTGTCGGATGTGGAAGTCCAGGGTGTCCAGGTATTCCGCTTCGTAGCTTTCTGTATCTAGGTGTCGGACGTGGAAGTCCAGGGTGTCCAGGTATTCCGCTTCGTAGTTTTCTGTGTCTAGGTGTCGGATGTGGAAGTTCAGGGTGTC
Source organism: Cephus spinipes (assembly GCA_963971525.1). Taxonomy (NCBI): domain Eukaryota; kingdom Metazoa; phylum Arthropoda; class Insecta; order Hymenoptera; family Cephidae; genus Cephus; species Cephus spinipes. The sequence goes on from OZ020573.1 coordinate 22,810,857, forward strand.
CAGGTATTCCGCTTCGTAGTTTTCTGTATCTAGGTGTCGGATGTGGAAGTCCAGGGTGTCCAGGTATTCCGCTTCGTAGTTTTCTGTATCTAGGTGTCGGATGTGGAAGTCCAGGGTGTCCAGGTATTCCGCTTCGTAGCTTTCTGTATCTAGGTGTCGGATGTGGAAGTCCAGGGTGTCCAGGCATTCCGCTCCGTAGTTTCCTGTGCCCAGGTGTCGGATGTGGAAGTTCAGGGTGTCCAGGTATTCCGCTTCGTAGTTTTCTGTGTCTAGGTGTCGGATGTGGAAGTCCAGGGTGTCCAGGTATTCCGCTTCGTAGTTTTCTGTATCTAGGTGTCGGATGTGGAAGTCCAGGGTGTCCAGGTATTCCGCTTCGTAGCTTTCTGTATCTAGGTGTCGGATGTGGAAGTCCAGGGTGTCCAGGCATTCCGCTCCGTAGTTTCCTGTGCCCAGGTGTCGGATGTGGAAGTTCAGGGTGTCCAGGTATTCCGCTTCGTAGTTTTCTGTATCTAGGTGTCGGATGTGGAAGTTCAGGGTGTCCAGGTATTCCGCTTCGCAGTTTTTTGTATCTAGGTGTCGGATGTGGAAGTCCAGGGTGTCCAGGCATTCCGCTCCGTAGTTTCCTGTGCCCAGGTGTCGGATGTGGAAGTCCAGGGTGTCCAGGTATTCCGCTTCGTAGTTTTCTGTATCTAGGTGTCGGATGTGGAAGTCCAGGGTGTCCAGGTATTCCGCTTCGTAGTTTTCTGTATCTAGGTGTCGGATGTGGAAGTCCAGGGTGTCCAGGTATTCCGCTTCGTAGTTTTCTGTATCTAGGTGTCGGATGTGGAAGTTCAGGGTGTCCAGGTATTCCGCTTCGCAGTTTTCTGTATCTAGGTGTCGGATGTGGAAGTCCAGGGTGTCCAGGCATTCCGCTCCGTAGTTTCCTGTGCCCAGGTGTCGGATGTGGAAGTTCAGGGTGTCCAGGTATTCCGCTTCGTAGTTTTCTGTATCTAGGTGTCGGATGTGGAAGTCCAGGGTGTCCAGGTATTCCGCTTCGTAGTTTTCCGTATCTAGGTGTCGGATGTGGAAGTCCAGGGTGTCCAGGTATTCCGCTTCGTAGCTTTCTGTATCTAGGTGTCGGATGTGGAAGTCCAGGGTGTCCAGGCATTCCGCTCCGTAGTTTCCTGTGCCCAGGTGTCGGATGTGGAAGTTCAGGGTGTCCAGGTATTCCGCTTCGTAGTTTTCTGTGTCTAGGTGTCGGATGTGGAAGTCCAGGGTGTCCAGGTATTCCGCTTCGTAGTTTTCTGTATCTAGGTGTCGGATGTGGAAGTCCAGGGTGTCCAGGTATTCCGCTTCGTAGCTTTCTGTATCTAGGTGTCGGACGTGGAAGTCCAGGGTGTCCAGGTATTCCGCTTCGTAGTTTTCTGTGTCTAGGTGTCGGATGTGGAAGTCCAGGGTGTCCAGGTATTCCGCTTCGTAGTTTTCTGTATCTAGGTGTCGGATGTGGAAGTCCAGGGTGTCCAGGTATTCCGCTTCGTAGCTTTCTGTATCTAGGTGTCGGATGTGGAAGTCCAGGGTGTCCAGGCATTCCGCTCCGTAGTTTCCTGTGCCCAGGTATTGGATGTGGAAGTCCAGGGTATCCAGGTATTCCGCTACGTAGTTTGTTGTGTCTAGGTACTGGATGTGGAAGTCCAGGGTGTCCAGGTATTCCGCTTCGTAGTTTTCTGTATCTAGGTGTCGGATGTGGAAGTCCAGGGTGTCCAGGTATTCCGCTTCGTAGTTTTCTGTATCTAGGTGTCGGATGTGGAAGTCCAGGGTGGCCAGGTATTCCGCTTCATAGTGTTCTGTATCTAGGTGTCGGATGTGGAAGTCCAGGGTGTCCAGGCATTCCGCTCCGTAGTTTCCTGTGCCCAGGTGTCGGATGTGGAAGTTCAGGTTGTCCAGGTATTCCGCTTCGTAGTTTTCTGTATCTAGGTGTCGGATGTGGAAGTCCAGGGTGTCCAGGTATTCCGCTTCGTAGTTTTCTGTATCTAGGTGTCGGATGTGGAAGTCCAGGGTGTCCAGGCATTCCGTTCCGTAGTTTCCTGTGCCCAGGTGTCGGATGTGGAAGTTCAGGGTGTTCAGGTATTCCGCTTCGTAGTTTTCTGTATCTAGGTGTCGGATGTGGAAGTCCAGGGTGTCCAGGTATTCCGCTCCGTAGTTTCCTGTGTCCAGGTATTGGATGTGGAAGTCCAGGGTATGCAGGTATTCCGCTACGTAGTTTGTTGTGTCTAGGTACTGGATGTGGAAGTCCAGGGTGTCCAGGTTTTCCGCTTAGTAGTTTTCTGTATCTAGGTGTCGCATGTGGAAGTCCAGGGTGTCCAGGTATTCCGCTTCGTAGTTTTCTGTATCTAGGTGTCGGATGTGGAAGTCCAGGGTGTCCAGGTATTCCGCTTCGTAGTTTTCTGTATCTAGGTGTCGGATGTGGAAGTCCAGGGTGTCCAGGTATTCCGCTTCGTAGCTTTCTGTATCTAGGTGTCGGATGTGGAAGTCCAGGGTGTCCAGGCATTCCGCTCCGTAGTTTCCTGTGCCCAGGTGTCGGATGTGGAAGTTCAGGGTGTCCAGGTATTCCGCTTCGTAGTTTTCTGTATCTAGGTGTCGGATGTGGAAGTCCAGGGTGTCCAGGTATTCCGCTCCGTAGTTTCCTGTGCCCAGGTGTCGGATGTGGAAGTTCAGGGTGTCCAGGTATTCCGCTTCGTAGTTTTCTGTATCTAGGTGTCGGATGTGGAAGTCCAGGGTGTCCAGGTATTCCGCTTCGTAGTTTTCTGTATCTAGGTGTCGGATGTGGAAGTCCAGCGTGTCCAGGTATTCCGCTTCGTAGCTTTCTGTATCTAGGTGTCGGATGTGGAAGTCCAGGGTGTCCAGGCATTCCGCTCCGTAGTTTCCTGTGCCCAGGTGTCGGATGTGGAAGTTCAGAGTTTCCAGGTATTCCGCTTCGTAGTTTTCTGTGTCTAGGTGTCGGATGTGGAAGTCCAGGGTGTCCAGGTATTCCGCTTCGTAGTTTTCTGTATCTAGGTGTCGGATGTGGAAGTCCAGGGTGTCCAGGTATTCCGCTTCGTAGCTTTCTGTATCTAGGTGTAGGATGTGGAAGTCAAGGTGTCCAGGTATTCCGCTTCGTAGTTTTCTGTGTCTAGGTGTCGGATGTGGAAGTCCAGGGTGTCCAGGTATTCCGCTTCGTAGTTTTCTGTATCTAGGTGTCGGATGTGGAAGTCCAGGGTGTCCAGGTATTCCGCTTCGTAGCTTTCTGTATCTAGGTGTCGGATGTGGAAGTCCAGGGTGTCCAGGCATTCCGCTCCGTAGTTTCCTGTGCCCAGGTGTCGGATGTGGAAGTTCAGGGTGTCCAGGTATTCCGCTTCGTAGTTTCCTGTGTCCAGGTATTGGATGTGGAAGTCCAGGGTATCCAGGTATTCCGCTACGTAGTTTGTTGTGTCTAGGTACTGGATGTGGAAGTCCAGGGTGTCCAGGTATTCCGCTTCGTAGTTTTCTGTATCTAGGTGTCGGATGTGGAAGTCCAGGGTGTCCAGGTATTCCGCTTCGTAGTTTTCTGTATCTAGGTGTCGGATGTGGAAGTCCAGGGTGGCCAGGTATTCCGCTTCATAGTGTTCTGTATCTAGGTGTCGGATGTGGAAGTCCAGGGTGTCCAGGCATTCCGCTCCGTAGTTTCCTGTGCCCAGGTGTCGGATGTGGAAGTTCAGGTTGTCCAGGTATTCCGCTTCGTAGTTTTCTGTATCTAGGTGTCGGATGTGGAAGTCCAGGGTGTCCAGGTATTCCGCTTCGTAGTTTTCTGTATCTAGGTGTCGGATGTGGAAGTCCAGGGTGTCCAGGCATTCCGTTCCGTAGTTTGTTGTATATAGGTACTGGATGTGGAAGTCCAGGGTGTCCAGGTATTCCGCTTCGTAGTTTTCTGTATCTAGGTGTCGGATGTGGAAGTCCAGGGTGTCCAGGTATTCCGCTTCGTAGTTTTCTGTATCTAGGTGTCGGATGTGGAAGTCCAGGGTGGCCAGGTATTCCGCTTCATAGTGTTCTGTATCTAGGTGTCGGATGTGGAAGTCCAGGGTGTCCAGGCATTCCGCTCCGTAGTTTCCTGTGCCCAGGTGTCGGATGTGGAAGTTCAGGTTGTCCAGGTATTCCGCTTCGTAGTTTTCTGTATCTAGGTGTCGGATGTGGAAGTCCAGGGTGTCCAGGTATTCCGCTTCGTAGTTTTCTGTATCTAGGTGTCGGATGTGGAAGTCCAGGGTGTCCAGGCATTCCGTTCCGTAGTTTGTTGTATATAGGTACTGGATGTGGAAGTCCAGGGTGTCCAGGTATTCCGCTTCGCAGTTTTCTGTATCTAGGTGTCGGATGTGGAAGTCCAGGGTGTCCAGGCATTCCGCTCCGTAGTTTCCTGTGCCCAGGTGTCGGATGTGGAAGTTCAGGGTGTCCAGGTATTCCGCTTCGTAGTTTTCTGTATCTAGGTGTCGGATGTGGAAGTCCAGGGTGTCCAGGTATTCCGCTTCGTAGTTTTCTGTATCTAGGTGTCGGATGTGGAAGTCCAGGGTGTCCAGGTATTCCGCTTCGTAGCTTTCTGTATCTAGGTGTCGGACGTGGAAGTCCAGGGTGTCCAGGTATTCCGCTTCGTAGTTTTCTGTGTCTAGGTGTCGGATGTGGAAGTCCAGGGTGTCCAGGTATTCCGCTTCGTAGTTTTCTGTATCTAGGTGTCGGATGTGGAAGTCCAGGGTGTCCAGGTATTCCGCTTCGTAGCTTTCTGTATCTAGGTGTCGGATGTGGAAGTCCAGGGTGTCCAGGCATTCCGCTCCGTAGTTTCCTGTGCCCAGGTGTCGGATGTGGAAGTTCAGGGTGTCCAGGTATTCCGCTTCGTAGTTTCCTGTGTCCAGGTATTGGATGTGGAAGTCCAGGGTATCCACGTATTCCGCTACGTAGTTTGTTGTGTCTAGGTACTGGATGTGGAAGTCCAGGGTGTCCAGGTATTCCGCTTCGTAGTTTTCTGTATCTAGGTGTCGGATGTGGAAGTCCAGGGTGTCCAGGTATTCCGCTTCGTAGTTTTCTGTATCTAGGTGTCGGATGTGGAAGTCCAGGGTGGCCAGGTATTCCGCTTCATAGTGTTCTGTATCTAGGTGTCGGATGTGGAAGTCCAGGGTGTCCAGGCATTCCGCTCCGTAGTTTCCTGTGCCCAGGTGTCGGATGTGGAAGTTCAGGTTGTCCAGGTATTCCGCTTCGTAGTTTTCTGTATCTAGGTGTCGGATGTGGAAGTCCAGGGTGTCCAGGTATTCCGCTTCGTAGTTTTCTGTATCTAGGTGTCGGATGTGGAAGTCCAGGGTGTCCAGGCATTCCGTTCCGTAGTTTCCTGTGCCCAGGTGTCGGATGTGGAAGTTCAGGGTGTTCAGGTATTCCGCTTCGTAGTTTTCTGTATCTAGGTGTCGGATGTGGAAGTCCAGGGTGTCCAGGTATTCCGCTCCGTAGTTTCCTGTGTCCAGGTATTGGATGTGGAAGTCCAGGGTATGCAGGTATTCCGCTACGTAGTTTGTTGTGTCTAGGTACTGGATGTGGAAGTCCAGGGTGTCCAGGTTTTCCGCTTAGTAGTTTTCTGTATCTAGGTGTCGGATGTGGAAGTCCAGGGTGTCCAGGTATTCCGCTTCGTAGTTTTCTGTATCTAGGTGTCGGATGTGGAAGTCCAGGGTGTCCAGGTATTCCGCTTCGTAGTTTTCTGTATCTAGGTGTCGGATGTGGAAGTCCAGGGTGTCCAGGTATTCCGCTTCGTAGCTTTCTGTATCTAGGTGTCGGATGTGGAAGTCCAGGGTGTCCAGGCATTCCGCTCCGTAGTTTCCTGTGCCCAGGTGTCGGATGTGGAAGTTCAGGGTGTCCAGGTATTCCGCTTCGTAGTTTTCTGTATCTAGGTGTCGGATGTGGAAGTCCAGGGTATCCAGGTATTCCGCTCCGTAGTTTCCTGTGCCCAGGTGTCGGATGTGGAAGTTCAGGGTGTCCAGGTATTCCGCTTCGTAGTTTTCTGTATCTAGGTGTCGGATGTGGAAGTCCAGGGTGTCCAGGTATTCCGCTTCGTAGTTTTCTGTATCTAGGTGTCGGATGTGGAAGTCCAGGGTGTCCAGGTATTCCGCTTCGTAGCTTTCTGTATCTAGGTGTCGGATGTGGAAGTCCAGGGTGTCCAGGCATTCCGCTCCGTAGTTTCCTGTGCCCAGGTGTCGGATGTGGAAGTTCAGGGTGTCCAGGTATTCCGCTTCGTAGTTTTCTGTGTCTAGGTGTCGGATGTGGAAGTCCAGGGTGTCCAGGTATTCCGCTTCGTAGTTTTCTGTATCTAGGTGTCGGATGTGGAAGTCCAGGGTGTCCAGGTATTCCGCTTCGTAGCTTTCTGTATCTAGGTGTCGGATGTGGAAGTCAAGGTGTCCAGGTATTCCGCTTCGTAGTTTTCTGTGTCTAGGTGTCGGATGTGGAAGTCCAGGGTGTCCAGGTATTCCGCTTCGTAGTTTTCTGTATCTAGGTGTCGGATGTGGAAGTCCAGGGTGTCCAGGTATTCCGCTTCGTAGCTTTCTGTATCTAGGTGTCGGATGTGGAAGTCCAGGGTGTCCAGGCATTCCGCTCCGTAGTTTCCTGTGCCCAGGTGTCGGATGTGGAAGTCCAGGGTATCCAGGTATTCCGCTACGTAGTTTGTTGTGTCTAGGTACTGGATGTGGAAGTCCAGGGTGTCCAGGTATTCCGCTTCGTAGTTTTCTGTATCTAGGTGTCGGATGTGGAAGTCCAGGGTGTCCAGGTATTCCGCTTCGTAGTTTTCTGTATCTAGGTGTCGGATGTGGAAGTACAGGGTGGCCAGGTATTCCGCTTCATAGTGTTCTGTATCTAGGTGTCGGATGTGGAAGTACAGGGTGTCCAGGCATTTCGCTCCGTAGTTTCCTGTGCCCAGGTGTCGGATGTGGAAGTTCAGGTTGTCCAGGTATTCCGCTTCGTAGTTTTCTGTATCTAGGTGTCGGATGTGGAAGTCCAGGGTGTCCAGGTATTCCGCTTCGTAGTTTTCTGTATCTAGGTGTCGGATGTGGAAGTCCAGGGTGTCCAGGCATTCCGTTCCGTAGTTTGTTATATATAGGTACTGGATGTGGAAGTCCAGGGTGTCCAGGTATTCCGCTTCGTAGTTTTCTGTATCTAGGTGTCGGATGTGGAAGTCCAGGGTGTCCAGGCATTCCGCTCCGTAGTTTCCTGTGCCCAGGTGTCGGATGTGGAAGTCCAGGGTGTCCAGGTATTCCGCTTCGTAGTTTTCTGTATCTAGGTGTCGGATGTGGAAGTCCAGGGTGTCCAGGTATTCCGCTTCGTAGTTTTCTGTATCTAGGTGTCGGATGTGGAAGTCCAGGGTGTCCAGGTATTCCGCTTCGTAGTTTTCTGTATCTAGGTGTCGGATGTGGAAGTTCAGGGTGTCCAGGTATTCCGCTTCGCAGTTTTCTGTATCTAGGTGTCGGATGTGGAAGTCCAGGGTGTCCAGGCATTCCGCTCCGTAGTTTCCTGTGCCCAGGTGTCGGATGTGGAAGTTCAGGGTGTCCAGGTATTCCGCTTCGTAGTTTTCTGTATCTAGGTGTCGGATGTGGAAGTCCAGGGTGTCCAGGTATTCCGCTTCGTAGTTTTCTGTATCTAGGTGTCGGATGTGGAAGTCCAGGGTGTCCAGGTATTCCGCTTCGTAGCTTTCTGTATCTAGGTGTCGGATGTGGAAGTCCAGGGTGTCCAGGCATTCCGCTCCGTAGTTTCCTGTGCCCAGGTGTCGGATGTGGAAGTTCAGGGTGTCCAGGTATTCCGCTTCGTAGTTTTCTGTGTCTAGGTGTCGGATGTGGAGGTCCAGGGTGTCCAGGTATTCCGCTTCGTAGTTTTCTGTATCTAGGTGTCGGATGTGGAAGTCCAGGGTGTCCAGGTATTCCGCTTCGTAGCTTTCTGTATCTAGGTGTCGGACGTGGAAGTCCAGGGTGTCCAGGTATTCCGCTTCGTAGTTTTCTGTGTCTAGGTGTCGGATGTGGAAGTCCAGGGTGTCCAGGTATTCCGCTTCGTAGTTTTCTGTATCTAGGTGTCGGATGTGGAAGTCCAGGGTGTCCAGGTATTCCGCTTCGTAGCTTTCTGTATCTAGGTGTCGGATGTGGAAGTCCAGGGTGTCCAGGCATTCCGCTCCGTAGTTTCCTGTGCCCAGGTGTCGGATGTAGAAGTTCAGGGTGTCCAGGTATTCCGCTTCGTAGTTTCCTGTGTCCAGGTATTGGATGTGGAAGTCCAGGGTATCCAGGTATTCCGCTACGTAGTTTGTTGTGTCTAGGTACTGGATGTGGAAGTCCAGGGTGTCCAGGTATTCCGCTTCGTAGTTTTCTGTATCTAGGTGTCGGATGTGGAAGTCCAGGGTGTCCAGGTATTCCGCTTCGTAGTTTTCTGTATCTAGGTGTCGGATGTGGAAGTCCAGGGTGGCCAGGTATTCCGCTTCATAGTGTTCTGTATCTAGGTGTCGGATGTGGAAGTCCAGGGTGTCCAGGCATTCCGCTCCGTAGTTTCCTGTGCCCAGGTGTCGGATGTGGAAGTTCAGGTTGTCCAGGTATTCCGCTTCGTAGTTTTCTGTATCTAGGTGTCGGATGTGGAAGTCCAGGGTGTCCAGGTATTCCGCTTCGTAGTTTTCTGTATCTAGGTGTCGGATGTGGAAGTCCAGGGTGTCCAGGCATTCCGTTCCGTAGTTTCCTGTGCCCAGATGTCGGATGTGGAAGTTCAGGGTGTTCAGGTATTCCGCTTCGTAGTTTTCTGTATCTAGGTGTCGGATGTAGAAGTCCAGGGTGTCCAGGTATTCCGCTCCGTAGTTTCCTGTGTCCAGGTATTGGATGTGGAAGTCCAGGGTATGCAGGTATTCCGCTACGTAGTTTGTTGTGTCTAGGTACTGGATGTGGAAGTCCAGGGTGTCCAGGTTTTCCGCTTCGTAGTTTTCTGTATCTAGGTGTCGGATGTGGAAGTCCAGGGTGTCCAGGTATTCCGCTTCGTAGTTTTCTGTATCTAGGTGTCGGATGTGGAAGTCCAGGGTGTCCAGGTATTCCGCTTCGTAGTTTTCTGTATCTAGGTGTCGGATGTGGAAGTCCAGGGTGTCCAGGTATTCCGCTTCGTAGCTTTCTGTATCTAGGTGTCGGATGTGGAAGTCCAGGGTGTCCAGGCATTCCGCTCCGTAGTTTCCTGTGCCCAGGTGTCGGATGTGGAAGTTCAGGGTGTCCAGGTATTCCGCTTCGTAGTTTTCTGTATCTAGGTGTCGGATGTGGAAGTCCAGGGTGTCCAGGTATTCCGCTCCGTAGTTTCCTGTGCCCAGGTGTCGGATGTGGAAGTTCAGGGTGTCCAGGTATTCCGCTTCGTAGTTTCCTGTATCTAGGTGTCGGATGTGGAAGTCCAGGGTGTCCAGGTATTCCGCTTCGTAGCTTTCTGTATCTAGGTGTCGGATGTGGAAGTCCAGGGTGTCCAGGCATTCCGCTCCGTAGTTTCCTGTGCCCAGGTGTCGGATGTAGAAGTTCAGGGTGTCCAGGTATTCCGCTTCGTAGTTTTCTGTGTCTAGGTGTCGGATGTGGAAGTCCAGGGTGTCCAGGTATTCCGCTTCGTAGTTTTCTGTATCTAGGTGTCGGATGTGGAAGTCCAGGGTGTCCAGGTATTCCGCTTCGTAGCTTTCTGTATCTAGGTGTCGGATGTGGAAGTCAAGGTGTCCAGGTATTCCGCTTCGTAGTTTTCTGTGTCTAGGTGTCGGATGTGGAAGTCCAGGGTGTCCAGGTATTCCGCTTCGTAGTTTTCTGTATCTAGGTGTCGGATGTGGAAGTCCAGGGTGTCCAGGTATTCCGCTTCGTAGCTTTCTGTATCTAGGTGTCGGATGTGGAAGTCCAGGTTGTCCAGGCATTCCGCTCCGTAGTTTCCTGTGCCCAGGTGTCGGATGTGGAAGTTCAGGGTGTCCAGGTATTCCGCTTCGTAGTTTCCTGTGTCCAGGTATTGGATGTGGAAGTCCAGGGTATCCAGGTATTCCGCTACGTAGTTTGTTGTGTCTAGGTACTGGATGTGGAAGTCCAGGGTGTCCAGGTATTCCGCTTCGTAGTTTTCTGTATCTAGGTGTCGGATGTGGCAGTCCAGGGTGTCCAGGTATTCCGCTTCGTAGTTTTCTGTATCTAGGTGTCGGATGTGGAAGTCCAGGGTGGCCAGGTATTCCGCTTCGTAGTTTTCTGTATCTAGGTGTCGGATGTGGAAGTTCAGGGTGTCCAGGTATTCCGCTTCGTAGTTTTCTGTATCTAGGTGTCGGATGTGGAAGTCCAGGGTGTCCAGGTATTCCGCTTCGTAGTTTTCTGTATCTAGGTGTCGGATGTGGAAGTCCAGGGTGTCCAGGTATTCCGCTTCGTAGCTTTCTGTATCTAGGTGTCGGATGTGGAAGTCCAGGGTGTCCAGGCATTCCGCTCCGTAGTTTCCTGTGCCCAGGTGTCGGATGTGGAAGTTCAGGGTGTCCAGGTATTCCGCTTCGTAGTTTTCTGTGTCTAGGTGTCGGATGTGGAAGTCCAGGGTGTCCAGGTATTCCGCTTCGTAGTTTTCTGTATCTAGGTGTCGGATGTGGAAGTCCAGGGTGTCCAGGTATTCCGCTTCGTAGCTTTCTGTATCTAGGTGTCGGATGTGGAAGTCAAGGTGTCCAGGTATTCCGCTTCGTAGTTTTCTGTGTCTAGGTGTCGGATGTGGAAGTCCAGGGTGTCCAGGTATTCCGCTTCGTAGTTTTCTGTATCTAGGTGTCGGATGTGGAAGTCCAGGGTGTCCAGGTATTCCGCTTCGTAGCTTTCTGTATCTAGGTGTCGGATGTGGAAGTTCAGGGTGTCCAGGTATTCCGCTTCGTAGTTTCCTGTGTCCAGGTATTGGATGTGGAAGTCCAGGGTATCCAGGTATTCCGCTACGTAGTTTGTTGTGTCTAGGTACTGGATGTGGAAGTCCAGGGTGTCCAGGTATTCCGCTTCGTAGTTTTCTGTATCTAGGTGTCGGATGTGGCAGTCCAGGGTGTCCAGGTATTCCGCTTCGTAGTTTTCTGTATCTAGGTGTCGGATGTGGAAGTCCAGGGTGGCCAGGTATTCCGCTTCGTAGTTTTCTGTATCTAGGTGTCGGATGTGGAAGTTCAGGGTGTCCAGGTATTCCGCTTCGTAGTTTTCTGTATCTAGGTGTCGGATGTGGAAGTCCAGGGTGTCCAGGTATTCCGCTTCGTAGTTTTCTGTATCTAGGTGTCGGATGTGGAAGTCCAGGGTGTCCAGGTATTCCGCTTCGTAGCTTTCTGTATCTAGGTGTCGGATGTGGAAGTCCAGGGTGTCCAGGCATTCCGCTCCGTAGTTTCCTGTGCCCAGGTGTCGGATGTGGAAGTTCAGGGTGTCCAGGTATTCCGCTTCGTAGTTTTCTGTGTCTAGGTGTCGGATGTGGAAGTCCAGGGTGTCCAGGTATTCCGCTTCGTAGTTTTCTGTATCTAGGTGTCGGATGTGGAAGTCCAGGGTGTCCAGGTATTCCGCTTCGTAGCTTTCTGTATCTAGGTGTCGGATGTGGAAGTCAAGGTGTCCAGGTATTCCGCTTCGTAGTTTTCTGTGTCTAGGTGTCGGATGTGGAAGTCCAGGGTGTCCAGGTATTCCGCTTCGTAGTTTTCTGTATCTAGGTGTCGGATGTGGAAGTCCAGGGTGTCCAGGTATTCCGCTTCGTAGCTTTCTGTATCTAGGTGTCGGATGTGGAAGTCCAGGGTGTCCAGGCATTCCGCTCCGTAGTTTCCTGTGCCCAGGTGTCGGATGTGGAAGTCCAGGGTATCCAGGTATTCCGCTACGTAGTTTGTTGTGTCTAGGTACTGGATGTGGAAGTCCAGGGTGTCCAGGTATTCCGCTTCGTAGTTTTCTGTATCTAGGTGTCGGATGTGGAAGTCCAGGGTGTCCAGGTATTCCGCTTCGTAGTTTTCTGTATCTAGGTGTCGGATGTGGAAGTCCAGGGTGGCCAGGTATTCCGCTTCATAGTGTTCTGTATCTAGGTGTCGGATGTGGAAGTCCAGGGTGTCCAGGCATTTCGCTCCGTAGTTTCCTGTGCCCAGGTGTCGGATGTGGAAGTTCAGGTTGTCCAGGTATTCCGCTTCGTAGTTTTCTGTATCTAGGTGTCGGATGTGGAAGTCCAGGGTGTCCAGGTATTCCGCTTCGTAGTTTTCTGTATCTAGGTGTCGGATGTGGAAGTCCAGGGTGTCCAGGCATTCCGTTCCGTAGTTTGTTATATATAGGTACTGGATGTGGAAGTCCAGGGTGTCCAGGTATTCCGCTTCGTAGTTTTCTGTATCTAGGTGTCGGATGTGGAAGTCCAGGGTGTCCAGGTATTCCGCTTCGTAGTTTTCTGTATCTAGGTGTCGGATGTGGAAGTCCAGGGTGTCCAGGCATTCCGCTCCGTAGTTTCCTGTGCCCAGGTGTCGGATGTGGAAGTCCAGGGTGTCCAGGTATTCCGCTTCGTAGTTTTCTGTATCTAGGTGTCGGATGTGGAAGTCCAGGGTGTCCAGGTATTCCGCTTCGTAGTTTTCTGTATCTAGGTGTCGGATGTGGAAGTCCAGGGTGTCCAGGTATTCCGCTTCGTAGTTTTCTGTATCTAGGTGTCGGATGTGGAAGTTCAGGGTGTCCAGGTATTCCGCTTCGCAGTTTTCTGTATCTAGGTGTCGGATGTGGAAGTCCAGGGTGTCCAGGCATTCCGCTCCGTAGTTTCCTGTGCCCAGGTGTCGGATGTGGAAGTTCAGGGTGTCCAGGTATTCCGCTTCGTAGTTTTCTGTATCTAGGTGTCGGATGTGGAAGTCCAGGGTGTCCAGGTATTCCGCTTCGTAGTTTTCTGTATCTAGGTGTCGGATGTGGAAGTCCAGGGTGTCCAGGTATTCCGCTTCGTAGCTTTCTGTATCTAGGTGTCGGATGTGGAAGTCCAGGGTGTCCAGGCATTCCGCTCCGTAGTTTCCTGTGCCCAGGTGTCGGATGTGGAAGTTCAGGGTGTCCAGGTATTCCGCTTCGTAGTTTTCTGTGTCTAGGTGTCGGATGTGGAGGTCCAGGGTGTCCAGGTATTCCGCTTCGTAGTTTTCTGTATCTAGGTGTCGGATGTGGAAGTCCAGGGTGTCCAGGTATTCCGCTTCGTAGCTTTCTGTATCTAGGTGTCGGACGTGGAAGTCCAGGGTGTCCAGGTATTCCGCTTCGTAGTTTTCTGTGTCTAGGTGTCGGATGTGGAAGTCCAGGGTGTCCAGGTATTCCGCTTCGTAGTTTTCTGTATCTAGGTGTCGGATGTGGAAGTCCAGGGTGTCCAGGTATTCCGCTTCGTAGCTTTCTGTATCTAGGTGTCGGATGTGGAAGTCCAGGGTGTCCAGGCATTCCGCTCCGTAGTTTCCTGTGCCCAGGTGTCGGATGTGGAAGTTCAGGGTGTCCAGGTATTCCGCTTCGTAGTTTCCTGTGTCCAGGTATTGGATGTGGAAGTCCAGGGTATCCAGGTATTCCGCTACGTAGTTTGTTGTATCTAGGTACTGGATGTGGAAGTCCAGGGTGTCCAGGTATTCCGCTTCGTAGTTTTCTGTATCTAGGTGTCGGATGTGGAAGTCCAGGGTGTCCAGGTATTCCGCTTCGTAGTTTTCTGTATCTAGGTGTCGGATGTGGAAGTCCAGGGTGGCCAGGTATTCCGCTTCATAGTGTTCTGTATCTAGGTGTCGGATGTGGAAGTCCAGGGTGTCCAGGCATTCCGCTCCGTAGTTTCCTGTGCCCAGGTATCGGATGTGGAAGTTCAGGTTGTCCAGGTATTCCGCTTCGTAGTTTTCTGTATCTAGGTGTCGGATGTGGAAGTCCAGGGTGTCCAGGTATTCCGCTTCGTAGTTTTCTGTATCTAGGTGTCGGATGTGGAAGTCCAGGGTGTCCAGGCATTCCGTTCCGTAGTTTCCTGTGCCCAGATGTCGGATGTGGAAGTTCAGGGTGTTCAGGTATTCCGCTTCGTAGTTTTCTGTATCTAGGTGTCGGATGTGGAAGTCCAGGGTGTCCAGGTATTCCGCTCCGTAGTTTCCTGTGTCCAGGTATTGGATGTGGAAGTCCAGGGTATGCAGGTATTCCGCTACGTAGTTTGTTGTGTCTAGGTACTGGATGTGGAAGTCCAGGGTGTCCAGGTTTTCCGCTTCGTAGTTTTCTGTATCTAGGTGTCGGATGTGGAAGTCCAGGGTGTCCAGGTATTCCGCTTCGTAGTTTTCTGTATCTAGGTGTCGGATGTGGAAGTCCAGGGTGTCCAGGTATTCCGCTTCGTAGTTTTCTGTATCTAGGTGTCGGATGTGGAAGTCCAGGGTGTCCAGGTATTCCGCTTCGTAGCTTTCTGTATCTAGGTGTCGGATGTGGAAGTCCAGGGTGTCCAGGCATTCCGCTCCGTAGTTTCCTGTGCCCAGGTGTCGGATGTGGAAGTTCAGGGTGTCCAGGTATTCCGCTTCGTAGTTTTCTGTATCTAGGTGTCGGATGTGGAAGTCCAGGGTGTCCAGGTATTCCGCTCCGTAGTTTCCTGTGCCCAGGTGTCGGATGTGGAAGTTCAGGGTGTCCAGGTATTCCGCTTCGTAGTTTTCTGTATCTAGGTGTCGGATGTGGAAGTCCAGGGTGTCCAGGTATTCCGCTTCGTAGCTTTCTGTATCTAGGTGTCGGATGTGGAAGTCCAGGGTGTCCAGGCATTCCGCTCCGTAGTTTCCTGTGCCCAGGTGTCGGATGTAGAAGTTCAGGGTGTCCAGGTATTCCGCTTCGTAGTTTTCTGTGTCTAGGTGTCGGATGTGGAAGTCCAGGGTGTCCAGGTATTCCGCTTCGTAGTTTTCTGTATCTAGGTGTCGGATGTGGAAGTCCAGGGTGTCCAGGTATTCCGCTTCGTAGCTTTCTGTATCTAGGTGTCGGATGTGGAAGTCAAGGTGTCCAGGTATTCCGCTTCGTAGTTTTCTGTGTCTAGGTGTCGGATGTGGAAGTCCAGGGTGTCCAGGTATTCCGCTTCGTAGTTTTCTGTATCTAGGTGTCGGATGTGGAAGTCCAGGGTGTCCAGGTATTCCGCTCCGTAGTTTCCTGTGTCCAGGTATTGGATGTGGAAGTCCAGGGTATGCAGGTATTCCGCTACGTAGTTTGTTGTGTCTAGGTATTGGATGTGGAAGTCCAGGGTGTCCAGGGTTTTCGCTTCGTAGTTTTCTGTATCTAGGTGTCGGATGTGGAAGTCCAGGGTGTCCAGGTATTCCGCTTCGTAGTTTTCTGTATCTAGGTGTCGGATGTGGAAGTCCAGGGTGTCCAGGTATTCCGCTTCGTAGTTTTCTGTATCTAGGTGTCGGATGTGGAAGTCCAGGGTGTCCAGGTATTCCGCTCCCTAGTTTCCTGTGTCCAGGTATTGGATGTGGAAGTCCAGGGTATGCAGGTATTCCGCTACGTAGTTTGTTGTGTCTAGGTACTGCATGTGGAAGTCCAGGGTGTCCAGGTTTTCCGCTTCGTAGTTTTCTGTATCTAGGTGTCGGATGTGGAAGTCCAGGGTGTCCAGGTATTCCGCTTCGTAGTTTTCTGTATCTAGGTGTCGGATGTGGAAGTCCAGGGTGTCCAGGCATTCCGCTCCGTAGTTTCCTGTGCCCAGGTGTCGGATGTGGAAGTTCAGGGTGTCCAGGTATTCCGCTTCGTAGTTTTCTGTGTCTAGGTGTCGGATGTGGAAGTCCAGGGTGTCCAGGTATTCCGCTTCGTAGTTTTCTGTATCTAGGTGTCGGATGTGGAAGTCCAGGGTGTCCAGGTATTCCGCTTCGTAGCTTTCTGTATCTAGGTGTCGGATGTGGAAGTCCAGGGTGTCCAGGCATTCCGCTCCGTAGTTTCCTGTGCCCAGGTGTCGGATGTGGAAGTTCAGGGTGTCCAGGTATTCCGCTTCGTAGTTTCCTGTGTCCAGGTATTGGATGTGGAAGTCCAGGGTATCCAGGTATTCCGCTACGTAGTTTTCTGTATCTAGGTGTCGGATGTGGATGTCCAGGGTGTCCAGGTATTCCGCTTCGTAGTTTTCTGTATCTAGGTGTCGGATGTGGAAGTTCAGGGTGTCCAGGTATTCCGCTTCGTAGTTTTCTGTATCTAGGTGTCGGATGTGGAAGTCCAGGGTGTCCAGGTATTCCGCTTCGTAGTTTTCTGTATCTAGGTGTCGGATGTGGAAGTCCAGGGTGGCCAGGTATTCCGCTTCATAGTGTTCTGTATCTAGGTGTCGGATGTGGAAGTCCAGGGTGTCCAGGCATTCCGCTCCGTAGTTTCCTGTGCCCAGGTGTCGGATGTGGAAGTTCAGGTTGTCCAGGTATTCCGCTTCGTAGTTTTCTGTATCTAGGTGTCGGATGTGGAAGTCCAGGGTGTCCAGGTATTCCGCTTCGTAGTTTTCTGTATCTAGGTGTCGGATGTGGAAGTCCAGGGTGTCCAGGCATTCCGTTCCGTAGTTTCCTGTGCCCAGGTGTCGGATGTGGAAGTTCAGGGTGTCCAGGTATTCCGCTTCGTAGTTTTCTGTATCTAGGTGTCGGATGTGGAAGTCCAGGGTGTCCAGGTATTCCGCTCCGTAGTTTCCTGTGTCCAGGTATTGGATGTGGAAGTCCAGGGTATGCAGGTATTCCGCTACGTAGTTTGTTGTGTCTAGGTACTGGATGTGGAAGTCCAGGGTGTCCAGGTTTTCCGCTTCGTAGTTTTCTGTATCTAGGTGTCGGATGTGGAAGTCCAGGGTGTCCAGGTATTCCGCTTCGTAGTTTTCTGTATCTAGGTGTCGGATGTGGAAGTCCAGGGTGTCCAGGTATTCCGCTTCGTAGTTTTCTGTATCTAGGTGTCGGATGTGGAAGTCCAGGGTGTCCAGGTATTCCGCTCCGTAGTTTCCTGTGTCCAGGTATTGGATGTGGAAGTCCAGGGTATACAGGTATTCCGCTACGTAGTTTGTTGTGTCTAGGTACTGGATGTGGAAGTCCAGGGTGTCCAGGTTTTCCGCTTCGTAGTTTTCTGTATCTAGGTGTCGGATGTGGAAGTCCAGGGTGTCCAGGTATTCCGCTTCGTAGTTTTCTGTATCTAGGTGTCGGATGTGGAAGTCCAGGGTGTCCAGGCATTCCGCTCCGTAGTTTCCTGTGCCCAGGTGTCGGATGTGGAAGTTCAGGTTGTCCAGGTATTCCGCTTCGTAGTTTTCTGTATCTAGGTGTCGGATGTGGAAGTCCAGGGTGTCCAGGTATTCCGCTTCGTAGTTTTCTGTATCTAGGTGTCGGATGTGGAAGTTCAGGGTGTCCAGGTATTCCGCTTCGTAGTTTTCTGTATCTAGGTGTCGGATGTGGAAGTCCAGGGTGTCCAGGTATTCCGCTCCGTAGTTTTCTGTATCTAGGTGTCGGATGTGGAAGTCCAGGGTGTCCAGGCATTCCGCTCCGTAGTTTCCTGTGCCCAGGTGTCGGATGTGGAAGTTCAGGTTGTCCAGGTATTCCGCTTCGTAGTTTTCTGTATCTAGGTGTCGGATGTGGATGTCCAGGGTGTCCAGGTATTCCGCTTCGTAGTTTTCTGTATCTAGGTGTCGGATGTGGAAGTTCAGGGTGTCCAGGTATTCCGCTTCGTAGTTTTCTGTATCTAGGTGTCGGATGTGGAAGTCCAGGGTGTCCAGGTATTCCGCTTCGTAGTTTTCTGTATCTAGGTGTCGGATGTGGAAGTCCAGGGTGTCCAGGCATTCCGCTCCGTAGTTTCCTGTGCCCAGGTGTCGGATGTGGAAGTTCAGGTTGTCCAGGTATTCCGCTTCGTAGTTTTCTGTATCTAGGTGTCGGATGTGGAAGTTCAGGGTGTCCAGGTATTCCGCTTCGTAGTTTTCTGTATCTAGGTGTCGGATGTGGAAGTCCAGGGTGTCCAGGTATTCCGCTCCGTAGTTTTCTGTATCTAGGTGTCGGATGTGGAAGTCCAGGGTGTCCAGGCATTCCGCTCCGTAGTTTCCTGTGCCCAGGTGTCGGATGTGGAAGTTCAGGTTGTCCAGGTATTCCGCTTCGTAGTTTTCTGTATCTAGGTGTCGGATGTGGATGTCCAGGGTGTCCAGGTATTCCGCTTCGTAGTTTTCTGTATCTAGGTGTCGGATGTGGAAGTTCAGGGTGTCCAGGTATTCCGCTTCGTAGTTTTCTGTATCTAGGTGTCGGATGTGGAATTCCAGGGTGTCCAGGTATTCCGCTTCGTAGTTTTCTGTATCTAGGTGTCGGATGTGGAAGTCCAGGGTGTCCACGCATTCCGCTCCGTAGTTTCCTGTGCCCAGGTGTAGGATGTGGAAGTTCAGGTTGTCCAGGTATTCCGCTTCGTAGTTTTCTGTATCTAGGTGTCGGATGTGGAAGTCCAGGGTGTCCAGGTATTCCGCTTCGTAGTTTTCTGTATCTAGGTGTCGGATGTGGAATTTCAGGGTGTCCAGGTATTCCGCTTCGTAGTTTTCTGTATCTAGGTGTCGGATGTGGAAGTCCAGGGTGTCCAGGTATTCCGCTTCGTAGTTTTCTGTTTCTAGGTGTCGGATGTGGAAGTCCAGGGTGTCCAGGTATTCCGCTCCGTAGTTTTCTGTATCTAGGTGTCGGATGTGGAAGTCCAGGGTGTCCAGGCATTCCGCTCCGTAGTTTCCTGTGCCCAGGTGTCGGATGTGGAAGTTCAGGTTGTCCAGGTATTCCGCTTCGTAGTTTTCTGTATCTAGGTGTCGGATGTGGATGTCCAGGGTGTCCAGGTATTCCGCTTCGTAGTTTTCTGTATCTAGGTGTCGGATGTGGAAGTTCAGGGTGTCCAGGTATTCCGCTTCGTAGTTTTCTGTATCTAGGTGTCGGATGTGGAATTCCAGGGTGTCCAGGTATTCCGCTTCGTAGTTTTCTGTATCTAGGTGTCGGATGTGGAAGTCCAGGGTGTCCACGCATTCCGCTCCGTAGTTTCCTGTGCCCAGGTGTCGGATGTGGAAGTTCAGGTTGTCCAGGTATTCCGCTTCGTAGTTTTCTGTATCTAGGTGTCGGATGTGGAAGTCCAGGGTGTCCAGGTATTCCGCTTCGTAGTTTTCTGTATCTAGGTGTCGGATGTGGAATTTCAGGGTGTCCAGGTATTCCGCTTCGTAGTTTTCTGTATCTAGGTGTCGGATGTGGAAGTCCAGGGTGTCCAGGTATTCCGCTTCGTAGTTTTCTGTTTCTAGGTGTCGGATGTGGAAGTCCAGGGTGTCCAGGCATTCCGCTCCGTAGTTTCCTATGCCCAGGTGTCGGATGTGGAAGTCCAGGGTGTCCAGGCATTCCGTTCCGTAGTTTCCTGTGCCCAGGTGTCGGATGTGGAAGTTCAGGGTGTCCAGGTATTCCGCTTCGTAGTTTTCTGTATCTAGGTGTCGGATGTGGAAGTCCAGGGTGTCCAGGTATTCCGCTCCGTAGTTTCCTGTGTCCAGGTATTGGATGTGGAAGTCCAGGGTATACAGGTATTCCGCTACGTAGTTTGTTGTGTCTAGGTACTGGATGTGTAAGTCCAGGGTGTCCAGGTTTTCCGCTTCGTAGTTTTCTGTATCTAGGTGTCGGATGTGGAAGTCCAGGGTGTCCAGGTATTCCGCTTCGTAGATTTCTGTATCTAGGTGTCGGATGTGGAAGTCCAGGGTGTCCAGGTATTCCGCTCCGTAGTTTCCTGTGTCCAGGTATTGGATGTGGAAGTCCAGGGTATGCAGGTATTCCGCTACGTAGTTTGTTGTGTCTAGGTACTGGATGTGGAAGTCCAGGGTGTCCAGGTTTTCCGCTTCGTAGTTTTCTGTATCTAGGTGTCGGATGTGGAAGTCCAGGGTGTCCAGGTATTCCGCTTCGTAGTTTTCTGTATCTAGGTGTCGGATGTGGAAGTCCAGGGTGTCCAGGCATTCCGCTCCGTAGTTTCCTGTGCCCAGGTGTCGGATGTGGAAGCTCAGGTTGTCCAGGTATTCCGCTTCGTAGTTTTCTGTATCTAGGTGTCGGATGTGGATGTCCAGGGTGTCCAGGTATTCCGCTTCGTAGTTTTCTGTATCTAGGTGTCGGATGTGGAAGTTCAGGGTGTCCAGGTATTCCGCTTCGTAGTTTTCTGTATCTAGGTGTCGGATGTGGAAGTCCAGGGTGTCCAGGTATTCCGCTTCGTAGTTTTCTGTATCTAGGTGTCGGATGTGGAAGTCCAGGGTGTCCAGGCATTCCGCTCCGTAGTTTCCTGTGCCCAGGTGTCGGATGTGGAAGTTCAGGTTGTCCAGGTATTCCGCTTCGTAGTTTTCTGTATCTAGGTGTCGGATGTGGAAGTTCAGGGTGTCCAGGTATTCCGCTTCGTAGTTTTCTGTATCTAGGTGTCGGATGTGGAAGTCCAGGGTGTCCAGGTATTCCGCTCCGTAGTTTTCTGTATCTAGGTGTCGGATGTGGAAGTCCAGGGTGTCCAGGCATTCCGCTCCGTAGTTTCCTGTGCCCAGGTGTCGGATGTGGAAGTTCAGGTTGTCCAGGTATTCCGCTTCGTAGTTTTCTGTATCTAGGTGTCGGATGTGGATGTCCAGGGTGTCCAGGTATTCCGCTTCGTAGTTTTCTGTATCTAGGTGTCGGATGTGGAAGTTCAGGGTGTCCAGGTATTCCGCTTCGTAGTTTTCTGTATCTAGGTGTCGGATGTGGAATTCCAGGGTGTCCAGGTATTCCGCTTCGTAGTTTTCTGTATCTAGGTGTCGGATGTGGAAGTCCAGGGTGTCCAGGCATTCCGCTCCGTAGTTTCCTGTGCCCAGGTGTCGGATGTGGAAGTTCAGGTTGTCCAGGTATTCCGCTTCGTAGTTTTCTGTATCTAGGTGTCGGATGTGGAAGTCCAGGGTGTCCAGGTATTCCGCTTCGTAGTTTTCTGTATCTAGGTGTCGGATGTGGAATTTCAGGGTGTCCAGGTATTCCGCTTCGTAGTTTTCTGTATCTAGGTGTCGGATGTGGAAGTCCAGGGTGTCCAGGTATTCCGCTTCGTAGTTTTCTGTTTCTAGGTGTCGGATGTGGAAGTCCAGGGTGTCCAGGCATTCCGCTCCGTAGTTTCCTGTGCCCAGGTGTCGGATGTGGAAGTCCAGGGTGTCCAGGCATTCCGTTCCGTAGTTTCCTGTGCCCAGGTGTCGGATGTGGTAGTTCAGGGTGTCCAGGTATTCCGCTCCGTAGTTTCCTGTGTCCAGGTATTGGATGTGGAAGTCCAGGGTATGCAGGTATTCCGCTACGTAGTTTGTTGTGTCTAGGTACTGGATGTGTAAGTCCAGGGTGTCCAGGTTTTCCGCTTCGTAGTTTTCTGTATCTAGGTGTCGGATGTGGAAGTCCAGGGTGTCCAGGTATTCCGCTTCGTAGTTTTCTGTATCTAGGTGTCGGATGTGGAAGTCCAGGGTGTCCAGGTATTCCGCTCCGTAGTTTCCTGTGTCCAGGTATTGGATGTGGAAGTCCAGGGTATGCAGGTATTCCGCTACGTAGTTTGTTGTGTCTAGGTACTGGATGTGGAAGTCCAGGGTGTCCAGGTTTTCCGCTTCGTAGTTTTCTGTATCTAGGTGTCGGATGTGGAAGTCCAGGGTGTCCAGGTATTCCGCTTCGTAGTTTTCTGTATCTAGGTGTCGGATGTGGAAGTCCAGGGTGTCCAGGCATTCCGCTCCGTAGTTTCCTGTGCCCAGGTGTCGGATGTGGAAGCTCAGGTTGTCCAGGTATTCCGCTTCGTAGTTTTCTGTATCTAGGTGTCGGATGTGGAAGTGCAGGTTGTCCAGGTATTCCGCTTCGTAGTTTTCTGTATCTAGGTGTCGGATGTGGAAGTTCAGGGTGTCCAGGTATTCCGCTTCGTAGTTTTCTGTATCTAGGTGTCGGATGTGGAAGTCCAGGGTGTCCAGGTATTCCGCTTCGTAGTTTTCTGTATCTAGGTGTCGGATGTGGAAATCCAGGGTGTCCAGGCATTCCGCTCCGTAGTTTCCTGTGCCCAGGAGTCGGATGTGGAAGTTCAGGTTGTCCAGGTATTCCGCTTCGTAGTTTTCTGTATCTAGGTGTCGGATGTGGAAGTCCAGGGTGTCCAGGTATTCCGCTTCGTAGTTTTCTGTATCTAGGTGTCGGATGTGGAAGTTCAGGGTGTCCAGGTATTCCGCTTCGTAGTTTTCTGTATCTAGGTGTCGGATGTGGAAGTCCAGGGTGTCCAGGTATTCCGCTTCGTAGTTTTCTGTATCTAGGTGTCGGATGTGGAAGTCCAGGGTGTCCAGGCATTCCGCTCCGTAGTTTTCTGTGCCCAGGTGTCGGATGTGGAAGTTCAGGTTGTCCAGGTATTCCGCTTCGTAGTTTTCTGTATCTAGGTGTCGGATGTGGAAGTCCAGGGTGTCCAGGTATTCCGCTTCGTAGTTTTCTGTATCTAGGTGTCGGATGTGGAAGTTCAGGGTGTCCAGGTATTCCGCTTCGTAGTTTTCTGTATCTAGGTGTCGGATGTGGAAGTCCAGGGTGTCCAGGTATTCCGCTTCGTAGTTTTCTGTTTCTAGGTGTCGGATGTGGAAGTCCAGGGTGTCCAGGCATTCCGCTCCGTAGTTTCCTGTGCCCAGGTGTCGGATGTGGAAGTTCAGGTTGTCCAGGTATTCCGCTTCGTAGTTTTCTGTATCTAGGTGTCGGATGTGGAAGTCCAGGGTGTCCAGGTATTCCGCTTCGTAGTTTTCTGTATCTAGGTGTCGGATGTGGAAGTTCAGGGTGTCCAGGTATTCCGCTTCGTAGTTTTCTGTATCTAGGTGTCGGATGTGGAAGTCCAGGGTGTCCAGGTATTCCGCTTCGTAGTTTTCTGTTTCTAGGTGTCGGATGTGGAAGTCCAGGGTGTCCAGGCATTCCGCTCCGTAGTTTCCTGTGCCCAGGTGTCGGATGTGGAAGTCCAGGGTGTCCAGGCATTCCGTTCCGTAGTTTCCTGTGCCCAGGTGTCGGATGTGGAAGTTCAGGGTGTCCAGGTATTCCGCTTCGTAGTTTTCTGTATCTAGGTGTCGGATGTGGAAGTCCAGGGTGTCCAGGTATTCCGCTTCGTAGTTTTCTGTATCTAGGTGTCGGATGTGGAATTTCAGGGTGTCCAGGTATTCCGCTTCGTAGTTTTCTGTATCTAGGTGTCGGATGTGGAAGTCCAGGGTGTCCAGGTATTCCGCTTCGTAGTTTTCTGTTTCTAGGTGTCGGATGTGGAAGTCCAGGGTGTCCAGGCATTCCGCTCCGTAGTTTCCTGTGCCCAGGTGTCGGATGTGGAAGTCCAGGGTGTCCAGGCATTCCGTTCCGTAGTTTCCTGTGCCCAGGTGTCGGATGTGGTAGTTCAGGGTGTCCAGGTATTCCGCTCCGTAGTTTCCTGTGTCCAGGTATTGGATGTGGAAGTCCAGGGTATGCAGGTATTCCGCTACGTAGTTTGTTGTGTCTAGGTACTGGATGTGTAAGTCCAGGGTGTCCAGGTTTTCCGCTTCGTAGTTTTCTGTATCTAGGTGTCGGATGTGGAAGTCCAGGGTGTCCAGGTATTCCGCTTCGTAGTTTTCTGTATCTAGGTGTCGGATGTGGAAGTCCAGGGTGTCCAGGTATTCCGCTCCGTAGTTTCCTGTGTCCAGGTATTGGATGTGGAAGTCCAGGGTATGCAGGTATTCCGCTACGTAGTTTGTTGTGTCTAGGTACTGGATGTGGAAGTCCAGGGTGTCCAGGTTTTCCGCTTCGTAGTTTTCTGTATCTAGGTGTCGGATGTGGAAGTCCAGGGTGTCCAGGTATTCCGCTTCGTAGTTTTCTGTATCTAGGTGTCGGATGTGGAAGTCCAGGGTGTCCAGGCATTCCGCTCCGTAGTTTCCTGTGCCCAGGTGTCGGATGTGGAAGCTCAGGTTGTCCAGGTATTCCGCTTCGTAGTTTTCTGTATCTAGGTGTCGGATGTGGATGTCCAGGGTGTCCAGGTATTCCGCTTCGTAGTTTTCTGTATCTAAGTGTCGGATGTGGAAGTTCAGGGTGTCCAGGTATTCCGCTTCGTAGTTTTCTGTATCTAGGTGTCGGATGTGGAAGTCCAGGGTGTCCAGGTATTCCGCTTCGTAGTTTTCTGTATCTAGGTGTCGGATGTGGAAGTCCAGGGTGTCCAGGCATTCCGCTCCGTAGTTTCCTGTGCCCAGGTGTCGGATGTGGAAGTTCAGGTTGTCCAGGTATTCCGCTTCGTAGTTTTCTGAATCTAGGTGTCGGATGTGGAAGTTCAGGGTGTCCAGGTATTCCGCTTCGTAGTTTTCTGTATCTAGGTGTCGGATGTGGAAGTCCAGGGTGTCCAGGTATTCCGCTCCGTAGTTTTCTGTATCTAGGTGTCGGATGTGGAAGTCCAGGGTGTCCAGGCATTCCGCTCCGTAGTTTCCTGTGCCCAGGTGTCGGATGTGGAAGTTCAGGTTGTCCAGGTATTCCGCTTCGTAGTTTTCTGTATCTAGGTGTCGGATGTGGATGTCCAGGGTGTCCAGGTATTCCGCTTCGTAGTTTTCTGTATCTAGGTGTCGGATGTGGAAGTTCAGGGTGTCCAGGTATTCCGCTTCGTAGTTTTCTGTATCTAGGTGTCGGATGTGGAATTCCAGGGTGTCCAGGTATTCCGCTTCGTAGTTTTCTGTATCTAGGTGTCGGATGTGGAAGTCCAGGGTGTCCAGGCATTCCGCTCCGTAGTTTCCTGTGCCCAGGTGTCGGATGTGGAAGTTCAGGTTGTCCAGGTATTCCGCTTCGTAGTTTTCTGTATCTAGGTGTCGGATGTGGAAGTCCAGGGTGTCCAGGTATTCCGCTTCGTAGTTTTCTGTATCTAGGTGTCGGATGTGGAATTTCAGGGTGTCCAGGTATTCCGCTTCGTAGTTTTCTGTATCTAGGTGTCGGATGTGGAAGTCCAGGGTGTCCAGGTATTCCGCTTCGTAGTTTTCTGTTTCTAGGTGTCGGATGTGGAAGTCCAGGGTGTCCAGGCATTCCGCTCCGTAGTTTCCTGTGCCCAGGTGTCGGATGTGGAAGTCCAGGGTGTCCAGGCATTCCGTTCCGTAGTTTCCTGTGCCCAGGTGTCGGATGTGGTAGTTCAGGGTGTCCAGGTATTCCGCTCCGTAGTTTCCTGTGTCCAGGTATTGGATGTGGAAGTCCAGGGTATGCAGGTATTCCGCTACGTAGTTTGTTGTGTCTAGGTACTGGATGTGTAAGTCCAGGGTGTCCAGGTTTTCCGCTTCGTAGTTTTCTGTATCTAGGTGTCGGATGTGGAAGTCCAGGGTGTCCAGGTATTCCGCTTCGTAGTTTTCTGTATCTAGGTGTCGGATGTGGAAGTCCAGGGTGTCCAGGTATTCCGCTCCGTAGTTTCCTGTGTCCAGGTATTGGATGTGGAAGTCCAGGGTATGCAGGTATTCCGCTACGTAGTTTGTTGTGTCTAGGTACTGGATGTGGAAGTCCAGGGTGTCCAGGTTTTCCGCTTCGTAGTTTTCTGTATCTAGGTGTCGGATGTGGAAGTCCAGGGTGTCCAGGTATTCCGCTTCGTAGTTTTCTGTATCTAGGTGTCGGATGTGGAAGTCCAGGGTGTCCAGGCATTCCGCTCCGTAGTTTCCTGTGCCCAGGTGTCGGATGTGGAAGCTCAGGTTGTCCAGGTATTCCGCTTCGTAGTTTTCTGTATCTAGGTGTCGGATGTGGAAGTGCAGGTTGTCCAGGTATTCCGCTTCGTAGTTTTCTGTATCTAGGTGTCGGATGTGGAAGTTCAGGGTGTCCAGGTATTCCGCTTCGTAGTTTTCTGTATCTAGGTGTCGGATGTGGAAGTCCAGGGTGTCCAGGTATTCCGCTTCGTAGTTTTCTGTATCTAGGTGTCGGATGTGGAAATCCAGGGTGTCCAGGCATTCCGCTCCGTAGTTTCCTGTGCCCAGGTGTCGGATGTGGAAGTTCAGGTTGTCCAGGTATTCCGCTTCGTAGTTTTCTGTATCTAGGTGTCGGATGTGGAAGTCCAGGGTGTCCAGGTATTCCGCTTCGTAGTTTTCTGTATCTAGGTGTCGGATGTGGAAGTTCAGGGTGTCCAGGTATTCCGCTTCGTAGTTTTCTGTATCTAGGTGTCGGATGTGGAAGTCCAGGGTGTCCAGGTATTCCGCTTCGTAGTTTTCTGTATCTAGGTGTCGGATGTGGAAGTCCAGGGTGTCCAGGCATTCCGCTCCGTAGTTTTCTGTGCCCAGGTGTCGGATGTGGAAGTTCAGGTTGTCCAGGTATTCCGCTTCGTAGTTTTCTGTATCTAGGTGTCGGATGTGGAAGTCCAGGGTGTCCAGGTATTCCGCTTCGTAGTTTTCTGTATCTAGGTGTCGGATGTGGAAGTTCAGGGTGTCCAGGTATTCCGCTTCGTAGTTTTCTGTATCTAGGTGTCGGATGTGGAAGTCCAGGGTGTCCAGGTATTCCGCTTCGTAGTTTTCTGTTTCTAGGTGTCGGATGTGGAAGTCCAGGGTGTCCAGGCATTCCGCTCCGTAGTTTCCTGTGCCCAGGTGTCGGATGTGGAAGTTCAGGTTGTCCAGGTATTCCGCTTCGTAGTTTTCTGTATCTAGGTGTCGGATGTGGAAGTCCAGGGTGTCCAGGTATTCCGCTTCGTAGTTTTCTGTATCTAGGTGTCGGATGTGGAAGTTCAGGGTGTCCAGGTATTCCGCTTCGTAGTTTTCTGTATCTAGGTGTCGGATGTGGAAGTCCAGGGTGTCCAGGTATTCCGCTTCGTAGTTTTCTGTTTCTAGGTGTCGGATGTGGAAGTCCAGGGTGTCCAGGCATTCCGCTCCGTAGTTTCCTGTGCCCAGGTGTCGGATGTGGAAGTCCAGGGTGTCCAGGCATTCCGTTCCGTAGTTTCCTGTGCCCAGGTGTCGGATGTGGAAGTTCAGGGTGTCCAGGTATTCCGCTTCGTAGTTTTCTGTATCTAGGTGTCGGATGTGGAAGTCCAGGGTGTCCAGGTATTCCGCTTCGTAGTTTTCTGTATCTAGGTGTCGGATGTGGAATTTCAGGGTGTCCAGGTATTCCGCTTCGTAGTTTTCTGTATCTAGGTGTCGGATGTGGAAGTCCAGGGTGTCCAGGTATTCCGCTTCGTAGTTTTCTGTTTCTAGGTGTCGGATGTGGAAGTCCAGGGTGTCCAGGCATTCCGCTCCGTAGTTTCCTGTGCCCAGGTGTCGGATGTGGAAGTCCAGGGTGTCCAGGCATTCCGTTCCGTAGTTTCCTGTGCCCAGGTGTCGGATGTGGTAGTTCAGGGTGTCCAGGTATTCCGCTCCGTAGTTTCCTGTGTCCAGGTATTGGATGTGGAAGTCCAGGGTATGCAGGTATTCCGCTACGTAGTTTGTTGTGTCTAGGTACTGGATGTGTAAGTCCAGGGTGTCCAGGTTTTCCGCTTCGTAGTTTTCTGTATCTAGGTGTCGGATGTGGAAGTCCAGGGTGTCCAGGTATTCCGCTTCGTAGTTTTCTGTATCTAGGTGTCGGATGTGGAAGTCCAGGGTGTCCAGGTATTCCGCTCCGTAGTTTCCTGTGTCCAGGTATTGGATGTGGAAGTCCAGGGTATGCAGGTATTCCGCTACGTAGTTTGTTGTGTCTAGGTACTGGATGTGGAAGTCCAGGGTGTCCAGGTTTTCCGCTTCGTAGTTTTCTGTATCTAGGTGTCGGATGTGGAAGTCCAGGGTGTCCAGGTATTCCGCTTCGTAGTTTTCTGTATCTAGGTGTCGGATGTGGAAGTCCAGGGTGTCCAGGCATTCCGCTCCGTAGTTTCCTGTGCCCAGGTGTCGGATGTGGAAGCTCAGGTTGTCCAGGTATTCCGCTTCGTAGTTTTCTGTATCTAGGTGTCGGATGTGGAAGTGCAGGTTGTCCAGGTATTCCGCTTCGTAGTTTTCTGTATCTAGGTGTCGGATGTGGAAGTTCAGGGTGTCCAGGTATTCCGCTTCGTAGTTTTCTGTATCTAGGTGTCGGATGTGGAAGTCCAGGGTGTCCAGGTATTCCGCTTCGTAGTTTTCTGTATCTAGGTGTCGGATGTGGAAATCCAGGGTGTCCAGGCATTCCGCTCCGTAGTTTCCTGTGCCCAGGTGTCGGATGTGGAAGTTCAGGTTGTCCAGGTATTCCGCTTCGTAGTTTTCTGTATCTAGGTGTCGGATGTGGAAGTCCAGGGTGTCCAGGTATTCCGCTTCGTAGTTTTCTGTATCTAGGTGTCGGATGTGGAAGTTCAGGGTGTCCAGGTATTCCGCTTCGTAGTTTTCTGTATCTAGGTGTCGGATGTGGAAGTCCAGGGTGTCCAGGTATTCCGCTTCGTAGTTTTCTGTATCTAGGTGTCGGATGTGGAAGTCCAGGGTGTCCAGGCATTCCGCTCCGTAGTTTTCTGTGCCCAGGTGTCGGATGTGGAAGTTCAGGTTGTCCAGGTATTCCGCTTCGTAGTTTTCTGTATCTAGGTGTCGGATGTGGAAGTCCAGGGTGTCCAGGTATTCCGCTTCGTAGTTTTCTGTATCTAGGTGTCGGATGTGGAAGTTCAGGGTGTCCAGGTATTCCGCTTCGTAGTTTTCTGTATCTAGGTGTCGGATGTGGAAGTCCAGGGTGTCCAGGTATTCCGCTTCGTAGTTTTCTGTTTCTAGGTGTCGGATGTGGAAGTCCAGGGTGTCCAGGCATTCCGCTCCGTAGTTTCCTGTGCCCAGGTGTCGGATGTGGAAGTTCAGGTTGTCCAGGTATTCCGCTTCGTAGTTTTCTGTATCTAGGTGTCGGATGTGGAAGTCCAGGGTGTCCAGGTATTCCGCTTCGTAGTTTTCTGTATCTAGGTGTCGGATGTGGAAGTTCAGGGTGTCCAGGTATTCCGCTTCGTAGTTTTCTGTATCTAGGTGTCGGATGTGGAAGTCCAGGGTGTCCAGGTATTCCGCTTCGTAGTTTTCTGTTTCTAGGTGTCGGATGTGGAAGTCCAGGGTGTCCAGGCATTCCGCTCCGTAGTTTCCTGTGCCCAGGTGTCGGATGTGGAAGTCCAGGGTGTCCAGGCATTCCGTTCCGTAGTTTCCTGTGCCCAGGTGTCGGATGTGGAAGTTCAGGGTGTCCAGGTATTCCGCTTCGTAGTTTTCTGTATCTAGGTGTCGGATGTGGAAGTCCAGGGTGTCCAGGTATTCCGCTCCGTAGTTTCCTGTGTCCAGGTATTGGATGTGGAAGTCCAGGGTATGCAGGTATTCCGCTACGTAGTTTGTTGTGTCTAGGTACTGGATGTGGAAGTCCAGGGTGTCCAGGCATTCCGTTCCGTAGTTTCCTGTGCCCAGGTGTCGGATGTGGAAGTTCAGGGTGTCCAGGTATTCCGCTTCGTAGTTTTCTGTATCTAGGTGTCGGATGTGGAAGTCCAGGGTGTCCAGGTATTCCGCTCCGTAGTTTCCTGTGTCCAGGTATTGGATGTGGAAGTCCAGGGTATGCAGGTATTCCGCTACGTAGTTTGTTGTGTCTAGGTACTGGATGTGTAAGTCCAGGGTGTCCAGGTTTTCCGCTTCGTAGTTTTCTGTATCTAGGTGTCGGATGTGGAAGTCCAGGGTGTCCAGGTATTCCGCTTCGTAGTTTTCTGTATCTAGGTGTCGGATGTGGAAGTCCAGGGTGTCCAGGTATTCCGCTCCGTAGTTTCCTGTGTCCAGGTATTGGATGTGGAAGTCCAGGGTATGCAGGTATTCCGCTACGTAGTTTGTTGTGTCTAGGTACTGGATGTGGAAGTCCAGGGTGTCCAGGTTTTCCGCTTCGTAGTTTTCTGTATCTAGGTGTCGGATGTGGAAGTCCAGGGTGTCCAGGTATTCCGCTTCGTAGTTTTCTGTATCTAGGTGTCGGATGTGGTAGTCCAGGGTGTCCAGGCATTCCGCTCCGTAGTTTCCTGTGCCCAGGTGTCGGATGTGGAAGCTCAGGTTGTCCAGGTATTCCGCTTCGTAGTTTTCTGTATCTAGGTGTCGGATGTGGAAGTGCAGGTTGTCCAGGTATTCCGCTTCGTAGTTTTCTGTATCTAGGTGTCGGATGTGGAAGTTCAGGGTGTCCAGGTATTCCGCTTCGTAGTTTTCTGTATCTAGGTGTCGGATGTGGAAGTCCAGGGTGTCCAGGTATTCCGCTTCGTAGTTTTCTGTATCTAGGTGTCGGATGTGGAAATCCAGGGTGTCCAGGCATTCCGCTCCGTAGTTTCCTGTGCCCAGGTGTCGGATGTGGAAGTTCAGGTTGTCCAGGTATTCCGCTTCGTAGTTTTCTGTATCTAGGTGTCGGATGTGGAAGTCCAGGGTGTCCAGGTATTCCGCTTCGTAGTTTTCTGTATCTAGGTGTCGGATGTGGAAGTTCAGGGTGTCCAGGTATTCCGCTTCGTAGTTTTCTGTATCTAGGTGTCGGATGTGGAAGTCCAGGGTGTCCAGGTATTCCGCTTCGTAGTTTTCTGTATCTAGGTGTCGGATGTGGAAGTCCAGGGTGTCCAGGCATTCCGCTCCGTAGTTTCCTGTGCCCAGGTGTCGGATGTGGAAGTTCAGGTTGTCCAGGTATTCCGCTTCGTAGTTTTCTGTATCTAGGTGTCGGATGTGGAAGTCCAGGGTGTCCAGGTATTCCGCTTCGTAGTTTTCTGTATCTAGGTGTCGGATGTGGAAGTTCAGGGTGTCCAGGTATTCCGCTTCGTAGTTTTCTGTATCTAGGTGTCGGATGTGGAAGTCCAGGGTGTCCAGGTATTCCGCTTCGTAGTTTTCTGTTTCTAGGTGTCGGATGTGGAAGTCCAGGGTGTCCAGGCATTCCGCTCCGTAGTTTCCTGTGCCCAGGTGTCGGATGTGGAAGTTCAGGTTGTCCAGGTATTCCGCTTCGTAGTTTTCTGTATCTAGGTGTCGGATGTGGAAGTCCAGGGTGTCCAGGTATTCCGCTTCGTAGTTTTCTGTATCTAGGTGTCGGATGTGGAAGTTCAGGGTGTCCAGGTATTCCGCTTCGTAGTTTTCTGTATCTAGGTGTCGGATGTGGAAGTCCAGGGTGTCCAGGTATTCCGCTTCGTAGTTTTCTGTTTCTAGGTGTCGGATGTGGAAGTCCAGGGTGTCCAGGCATTCCGCTCCGTAGTTTCCTGTGCCCAGGTGTCGGATGTGGAAGTCCAGGGTGTCCAGGCATTCCGTTCCGTAGTTTCCTGTGCCCAGGTGTCGGATGTGGAAGTTCAGGGTGTCCAGGTATTCCGCTTCGTAGTTTTCTGTATTTAGGTGTCGGATGTGGAAGTCCAGGGTGTCCAGGTATTCCGCTCCGTAGTTTCCTGTGTCCAGGTATTGGATGTGGAAGTCCAGGGTATGCAGGTATTCCGCTACGTAGTTTGTTGTGTCTAGGTACTGGATGTGGAAGTCCAGGGTGTCCAGGTTTTCCGCTTCGTAGTTTTCTGTATCTAGGTGTCGGATGTGGAAGTCCAGGGTGTCCAGGTATTCCGCTTCGTAGTTTTCTGCATCTAGGTGTCGGATGTGGAAGTCCAGGGTGTCCAGGCATTCCGCTCCGTAGTTTCCTGTGCCCAGGTGTCGGATGTGGAAGTTCAGGTTGTCCAGGTATTCCGCTTCGTAGTTTTCTGTATCTAGATGTGGGATGTGGAAGTCCAGGGTGTCCAGGCATTCCGCTCCGTAGTTTCCTGTGCCCAGGTGTCGGATGTGGAAGTTCAGGGTGTCCAGGTATTCCGCTTCGTAGTTTTCTGTATCTAGGTGTCGGATGTGGAAGTCCAGGGTGTCCAGGTATTCCGCTTCGTAGTTTTCTGTATCTAGGTGTCGGATGTGGAAGTCCTGGGTGTCCAGGTATTCCGCTTCGTAGTTTTCTGTATCTAGGTGTCGGATGTGGAAGTCCAGGGTGGCCAGGTATTCCGCTTCGTAGTTTTCTGTATCTAGGTGTCGGATGTGGAAGTCCAGGGTGTCCAGGCATTCCGCTCCGTAGTTTCCTGTGCCCAGGTGTCGGATGTGGAAGTTCAGGGTGTCCAGGTATTCCGCTTCGTAGTTTTCTGTATCTAGGTGTCGGATGTGGAAGTCCAGGGTGTCCAGGTATTCCGCTTCGTAGTTTTCTGTGTCTAGGTGTCGGATGTGGAAGTCCAGGGTGTCCAGGCATTCCGCTCCGTAGTTTCCTGTGCCCAGGTGTCGGATGTGGAAGTTCAGGGTGTCCAGGTATTCCGCTTCGTAGTTTTCTGTATCTAGGTGTCGGATGTGGAAGTCCAGGGTGTCCAGGTATTCCGCTTCGTCGTTCTCTGTATATAGGTGTCGCATGTGGATGTCCAGGGTGTCTAGGTATTCCGCTCCGTAGTTTACTGTGTCCAGGTATTTGATGTGGAAGTCCAGGGTGTCCAGGCATTCCGCTCCGTAGTTTCCTGTGCCCAGGTGTCGGATGTGGAAGTTCAGGTTGTCCAGGTATTCCGCTTCGTAGTTTTCTGTATCTAGGTGTCGGATGTGGAAGTCCAGGGTGTCCAGGAATTCCGCTCCGTTGTTTCCTGTGCCCAGGTGTCGGATGTGGAAGTTCAGGTTGTCCAGGTATTCCGCTTCGTAGTTTTCTGTATCTAGGTGTCGGATGTGGAAGTTCAGGGTGTCCAGGTATTCCGCTTCGTAGTTTTCTGTATCTAGGTGTCGGATGTGGAAGTCCAGGGTGTCCAGGTATTCCGCTTCGTAGTTTTCTGTATCTAGGTGTCGGATGTGGAAGTCCAGGGTGTCCAGGCATTCCGCTCCGTAGTTTCCTGTGCCCAGGTGTCGGATGTGGAAGTTCAGGGTGTCCAGGTATTCCGCTTCGTAGTTCTCTGTATATAGGTGTCGGATGTGGAAGTCCAGGGTGTCCAGGTATTCCGCTCCGTAGTTTCCTGTGTCCAGGTATTGGATGTGGAAGTCCAGGGTATCCAGGTATTCCGCTACGTAGTTGTCTGTATCTTGGTGTCGGATGTAGAAGTTCAGGGTGTCCAGGTATACCGCTCCATAGTTTGTTGTATATAGGTACTGGATGTGGAAGTCCAGGGTGTCCAGGTATTCCGCTTCGTAGTTTTCTGTATCTAGGTGTCGGATGTGGAAGTCCAGGGTGTCCAGGCATTCCGCTCCGTATTTTCCTGTGCCCAGGTGTCGGATGTGGAAGTCCAGGGTGTCCAGGTATTCCGCTTCGTAGTTTTCTGTATCTAGGTGTCGGATGTGGAAGTCCAGGGTGTCCAGGTATTCCGCTTCGTAGTTTTCTGTATCTAGGTGTCGGATGTGGAAGTCCAGGGTGTCCAGGTATTCCGCTTCGTAGTTTTCTGTATCTAGGTGTCGGATGTGGAAGTTCAGGGTGTCCAGGTATTCCGCTTCGTAGTTTTCTGTATCTAGGTGTCGGATGTGGAAGTCCAGGGTGTCCAGGCATTCCGCTCCGTAGTTTCCTGTGCCCAGGTGTCGGATGTGGAAGTTCAGGGTGTCCAGGTATTCCGCTTCGTAGTTTTCTGTATCTAGGTGTCGGATGTGGAAGTCCAGGATGTCCAGGTATTCCGCTTCGTACTTTTCTGTATCTAGGTGTCGGATGTGGAAGTTCAGTGTGTCCAGGTATTCCGCTTCGTAGTTTTCTGTATCTAGGTGTCGGATGTGGAAGTCCAGGGTGTCCAGGTATTCCGCTTCGTAGCTTTCTGTATCTAGGTGTCGGATGTGGAAGTCCAGGGTGTCCAGGCATTCCGCTCCGTAGTTTCCTGTGCCCAGGTGTCGGATGTGGAAGTTCAGGGTGTCCAGGTATTCCGCTTCGTAGTTTTCTGTGTCTAGGTGTCGGATGTGGAAGTCCAGGGTGTCCAGGTATTCCGCTTCGTAGTTTTCTGTATCTAGCTGTCGGATGTGGAAGTCCAGGGTGTCCAGGTATTCTGCTTCGTAGCTTTCTGTATCTAGGTTTCGGATGTGGAAGTCCAGGGTGTCCAGGCATTCCGCTCCGTAGTTTCCTGTGCCCAGGTGTCGGATGTGGAAGATCAGGGTGTCCAGGTATTCCGCTTCGTAGTTTCCTGTGTCTAGGTACTGGATGTGGAAGTCCAGGGTGTCCAGGTATTCCGCTTCGTAGTTTTCTGTATCTAGGTGTCGGATGTGGAAGTCCAGGGTGTCCAGGTATTCCGCTCCGTAGTTTCCTGTGTCCAGGTATTGGATGTGGAAGTCCAGGGTATGCAGGTATTCCGCTACGTAGTTTGTTGTGTCTAGGTACTGGATGTGGAAGTCCAGGGTGTCCAGGCATTCCGTTCCGTAGTTTCCTGTGCCCAGGTGTCGGATGTGGAAGTTCAGGGTGTCCAGGTATTCCGCTTCGTAGTTTTCTGTATCTAGGTGTCGGATGTGGAAGTCCAGGGTGTCCAGGTATTCCGCTCCGTAGTTTCCTGTGTCCAGATATTGGATGTGGAAGTCCAGGGTATGCAGGTATTCCGCTACGTAGTTTGTTGTGTCTAGGTACTGGATGTGTAAGTCCAGGGTGTCCAGGTTTTCCGCTTCGTAGTTTTCTGTATCTAGGTGTCGGATGTGGAAGTCCAGGGTGTCCAGGTATTCCGCTTCGTAGTTTTCTGTATCTAGGTGTCGGATGTGGAAGTCCAGGGTGTCCAGGTATTCCGCTCCGTAGTTTCCTGTGTCCAGGTATTGGATGTGGAAGTCCAGGGTATGCAGGTATTCCGCTACGTAGTTTGTTGTGTCTAGGTACTGGATGTGGAAGTCCAGGGTGTCCAGGTTTTCCGCTTCGTAGTTTTCTGTATCTAGGTGTCGGATGTGGAAGTCCAGGGTGTCCAGGTATTCCGCTTCGTAGTTTTCTGTATCTAGGTGTCGGATGTGGTAGTCCAGGGTGTCCAGGCATTCCGCTCCGTAGTTTCCTGTGCCCAGGTGTCGGATGTGGAAGCTCAGGTTGTCCAGGTATTCCGCTTCGTAGTTTTCTGTATCTAGGTGTCGGATGTGGAAGTGCAGGTTGTCCAGGTATTCCGCTTCGTAGTTTTCTGTATCTAGGTGTCGGATGTGGAAGTTCAGGGTGTCCAGGTATTCCGCTTCGTAGTTTTCTGTATCTAGGTGTCGGATGTGGAAGTCCAGGGTGTCCAGGTATTCCGCTTCGTAGTTTTCTGTATCTAGGTGTCGGATGTGGAAATCCAGGGTGTCCAGGCATTCCGCTCCGTAGTTTCCTGTGCCCAGGTGTCGGATGTGGAAGTTCAGGTTGTCCAGGTATTCCGCTTCGTAGTTTTCTGTATCTAGGTGTCGGATGTGGAAGTCCAGGGTGTCCAGGTATTCCGCTTCGTAGTTTTCTGTATCTAGGTGTCGGATGTGGAAGTTCAGGGTGTCCAGGTATTCCGCTTCGTAGTTTTCTGTATCTAGGTGTCGGATGTGGAAGTCCAGGGTGTCCAGGTATTCCGCTTCGTAGTTTTCTGTATCTAGGTGTCGGATGTGGAAGTCCAGGGTGTCCAGGCATTCCGCTCCGTAGTTTCCTGTGCCCAGGTGTCGGATGTGGAAGTTCAGGTTGTCCAGGTATTCCGCTTCGTAGTTTTCTGTATCTAGGTGTCGGATGTGGAAGTCCAGGGTGTCCAGGTATTCCGCTTCGTAGTTTTCTGTATCTAGGTGTCGGATGTGGAAGTTCAGGGTGTCCAGGTATTCCGCTTCGTAGTTTTCTGTATCTAGGTGTCGGATGTGGAAGTCCAGGGTGTCCAGGTATTCCGCTTCGTAGTTTTCTGTTTCTAGGTGTCGGATGTGGAAGTCCAGGGTGTCCAGGCATTCCGCTCCGTAGTTTCCTGTGCCCAGGTGTCGGATGTGGAAGTTCAGGTTGTCCAGGTATTCCGCTTCGTAGTTTTCTGTATCTAGGTGTCGGATGTGGAAGTCCAGGGTGTCCAGGTATTCCGCTTCGTAGTTTTCTGTATCTAGGTGTCGGATGTGGAAGTTCAGGGTGTCCAGGTATTCCGCTTCGTAGTTTTCTGTATCTAGGTGTCGGATGTGGAAGTCCAGGGTGTCCAGGTATTCCGCTTCGTAGTTTTCTGTTTCTAGGTGTCGGATGTGGAAGTCCAGGGTGTCCAGGCATTCCGCTCCGTAGTTTCCTGTGCCCAGGTGTCGGATGTGGAAGTCCAGGGTGTCCAGGCATTCCGTTCCGTAGTTTCCTGTGCCCAGGTGTCGGATGTGGAAGTTCAGGGTGTCCAGGTATTCCGCTTCGTAGTTTTCTGTATTTAGGTGTCGGATGTGGAAGTCCAGGGTGTCCAGGTATTCCGCTCCGTAGTTTCCTGTGTCCAGGTATTGGATGTGGAAGTCCAGGGTATGCAGGTATTCCGCT
Source organism: Cephus spinipes (assembly GCA_963971525.1). Lineage (NCBI taxonomy): Eukaryota > Metazoa > Arthropoda > Insecta > Hymenoptera > Cephidae > Cephus > Cephus spinipes. Next base: position 22,846,984 of record OZ020573.1, read on the forward strand.
ACGTAGTTTGTTGTGTCTAGGTACTGGATGTGGAAGTCCAGGGTGTCCAGGTTTTCCGCTTCGTAGTTTTCTGTATCTAGGTGTCGGATGTGGAAGTCCAGGGTGTCCAGGTATTCCGCTTCGTAGTTTTCTGCATCTAGGTGTCGGATGTGGAAGTCCAGGGTGTCCAGGCATTCCGCTCCGTAGTTTCCTGTGCCCAGGTGTCGGATGTGGAAGTTCAGGTTGTCCAGGTATTCCGCTTCGTAGTTTTCTGTATCTAGGTGTGGGATGTGGAAGTCCAGGGTGTCCAGGCATTCCGCTCCGTAGTTTCCTGTGCCCAGGTGTCGGATGTGGAAGTTCAGGGTGTCCAGGTATTCCGCTTCGTAGTTTTCTGTATCTAGGTGTCGGATGTGGAAGTCCAGGGTGTCCAGGTATTCCGCTTCGTAGTTTTCTGTATCTAGGTGTCGGATGTGGAAGTCCTGGGTGTCCAGGTATTCCGCTTCGTAGTTTTCTGTATCTAGGTGTCGGATGTGGAAGTCCAGGGTGGCCAGGTATTCCGCTTCGTAGTTTTCTGTATCTAGGTGTCGGATGTGGAAGTCCAGGGTGTCCAGGCATTCCGCTCCGTAGTTTCCTGTGCCCAGGTGTCGGATGTGGAAGTTCAGGGTGTCCAGGTATTCCGCTTCGTAGTTTTCTGTATCTAGGTGTCGGATGTGGAAGTCCAGGGTGTCCAGGTATTCCGCTTCGTAGTTTTCTGTGTCTAGGTGTCGGATGTGGAAGTCCAGGGTGTCCAGGCATTCCGCTCCGTAGTTTCCTGTGCCCAGGTGTCGGATGTGGAAGTTCAGGGTGTCCAGGTATTCCGCTTCGTAGTTTTCTGTATCTAGGTGTCGGATGTGGAAGTCCAGGGTGTCCAGGTATTCCGCTTCGTAGTTTCCTGTGCCCAGGTGTCGGATGTGGAAGTTCAGGGTGTCCAGGTATTCCGCTTCGTAGTTCTCTGTATATAGGTGTCGGATGTGGAAGTCCAGGGTGTCCAGGTATTCCGCTCCGTAGTTTCCTGTGTCCAGGTATTGGATGTGGAAGTCCAGGGTATCCAGGTATTCAGCTACGTAGTTTGTTGTATCTAGGTACTGGATGTGGAAGTCCAGGGTGTCCAGGTATTCCGCTTCGTAGTTTTCTGTATCTAGGTGTCGGATGTGGAAGTCCAGGGTGTCCAGGTATTCCGCTTCGTCGTTCTCTGTATATAGGTGTCGGATGTGGATGTCCAGGGTGTCTACGTATTCCGCTCCGTAGTTTACTGTGTCCAGGTATTGGATGTGGAAGTCCATGGTGTCCAGGCATTCCGCTCCGTAGTTTCCTGTGCCCAGGTGTCGGATGTGGAAGTTCAGGTTGTCCAGGTATTCCGCTTCGTAGTTTTCTGTATCTAGGTGTCGGATGTGGAAGTCCAGGGTGTCCAGGTATTCCGCTTCGTAGTTTTCTGTATCTAGGTGTCGGATGTGGAAGTTCAGGGTGTCCAGGTATTCCGCTTCGTAGTTTCCTGTGTCCAGGTATTGGATGTGGAAGTCCAGGGTATCCAGGTATTCCGCTACGTAGTTTTTTGTGTCTAGGTACTGGATGTGGAAGTCCAGGGTGTCCAGGTATTCCGCTTCGTAGTTTTCTGTATCTAGGTGTCGGATGTGGAAGTCCTGGGTGTCCAGGTATTCCTTTTCGTAGTTTTCTGTATCTAGGTGTCGGATGTGGAAGTCCAGGGTGGCCAGGTATTCCGCTTCGTAGTTTTCTGTATCTAGGTGTCGGATGTGGAAGTCCAGGGTGTCCAGGCATTCCGCTCCGTAGTTTCCTGTGCCCAGGTGTCGGATGTGGAAGTTCAGGGTGTCCAGGTATTCCGCTTCGTAGTTTTCTGTATCTAGGTGTCGGATGTGGAAGTCCAGGGTGTCCAGGTATTCCGCTTCGTAGTTTCCTGTGCCCAGGTGTCGGATGTGGAAGTTCAGGGTGTCCAGGTATTCCGCTTCGTAGTTCTCTGTATATAGGTGTCGGATGTGGAAGTCCAGGGTGTCCAGGTATTCCGCTCCGTAGTTTCCTGTGTCCAGGTATTGGATGTGGAAGTCCAGGGTATCCAGGTATTCAGCTACGTAGTTTGTTGTATCTAGGTACTGGATGTGGAAGTCCAGGGTGTCCAGGTATTCCGCTTCGTAGTTTTCTGTATCTAGGTGTCGGATGTGGAAGTCCTGGGTGTCCAGGTATTCCGCTTCGTAGTTTTCTGTATCTAGGTGTCGGATGTGGAAGTCCAGGGTGTCCAGGCATTCCGCTCCGTAGTTTCCTGTGCCCAGGTGTCGGATGTGGAAGTTCAGGGTGTCCAGGTATTCCGCTTCGTAGTTCTCTGTATATAGGTGTCGGATGTGGAAGTCCAGGGTGTCCAGGTATTCCGCTCCGTAGTTTCCTGTGTCCAGGTATTGGATGTGGAAGTCCAGGGTATCCAGGTATTCCGCTACGTAGTTTTCTGTATCTTGGTGTCGGATGTAGAAGTTCAGGGTGTCCAGGTATACCGCTCCATAGTTTGTTGTATATAGGTACTGGATGTGGAAGTCCAGGGTGTCCAGGTATTCCGCTTCGTAGTTTTCTGTATCTAGGTGTCGGATGTGGAAGTCCAGGGTGTCCAGGCATTCCGCTCCGTATTTTCCTGTGCCCAGGTGTCGGATGTGGAAGTCCAGGGTGTCCAGGTATTCCGCTTCGTAGTTTTCTGTATCTAGGTGTCGGATGTGGAAGTCCAGGGTGTCCAGGTATTCCGCTTCGTAGTTTTCTGTATCTAGGTGTCGGATGTGGAAGTCCAGGGTGTCCAGGTATTCCGCTTCGTAGTTTTCTGTATCTAGGTGTCGGATGTGGAAGTTCAGGGTGTCCAGGTATTCCGCTTCGTAGTTTTCTGTATCTAGGTGTCGGATGTGGAAGTCCAGGGTGTCCAGGCATTCCGCTCCGTAGTTTCCTGTGCCCAGGTGTCGGATGTGGAAGTTCAGGGTGTCCAGGTATTCCGCTTCGTAGTTTTCTGTATCTAGGTGTCGGATGTGGAAGTCCAGGATGTCCAGGTATTCCGCTTCGTACTTTTCTGTATCTAGGTGTCGGATGTGGAAGTTCAGTGTGTCCAGGTATTCCGCTTCGTAGTTTTCTGTATCTAGGTGTCGGATGTGGAAGTCCAGGGTGTCCAGGTATTCCGCTTCGTAGCTTTCTGTATCTAGGTGTCGGATGTGGAAGTCCAGGGTGTCCAGGCATTCCGCTCCGTAGTTTCCTGTGCCCAGGTGTCGGATGTGGAAGTTCAGGGTGTCCAGGTATTCCGCTTCGTAGTTTTCTGTGTCTAGGTGTCGGATGTGGAAGTCCAGGGTGTCCAGGTATTCCGCTTCGTAGTTTTCTGTATCTAGCTGTCGGATGTGGAAGTCCAGGGTGTCCAGGTATTCTGCTTCGTAGCTTTCTGTATCTAGGTTTCGGATGTGGAAGTCCAGGGTGTCCAGGCATTCCGCTCCGTAGTTTCCTGTGCCCAGGTGTCGGATGTGGAAGATCAGGGTGTCCAGGTATTCCGCTTCGTAGTTTCCTGTGTCTAGGTACTGGATGTGGAAGTCCAGGGTGTCCAGGTATTCCGCTTCGTAGTTTTCTGTATCTAGGTGTCGGATGTGGAAGTTCAGGGTGTCCAGGTATTCCGCTTCGTAGTTTCCTGTGTCCAGGTATTGGATGTGGAAGTCCAGGGTATCCAGGTATTCCGCTACGTAGTTTTTTGTGTCTAGGTACTGGATGTGGAAGTTCAGGTTGTCCAGGTATTCCGCTTCGTAGTTTTCTGTATCTAGGTGTCGGATGTGGAAGTCCTGGGTGTCCAGGTATTCCGCTTCGTAGTTTTCTGTATCTAGGTGTCGGATGTGGAAGTCCAGGGTGGCCAGGTATTCCGCTTCGTAGTTTTCTGTATCTAGGTGTCGGATGTGGAAGTCCAGGGTGTCCAGGCATTCCGCTCCGTAGTTTCCTGTGCCCAGGTGTCGGATGTGGAAGTTCAGGGTGTCCAGGTATTCCGCTTCGTAGTTTTCTGTATCTAGGTGTCGGATGTGGAAGTCCAGGGTGTCCAGGTATTCCGCTTCGTAGTTTTCTGTATCTAGGTGTCGGATGTGGAAGTCCTGGGTGTCCAGGTATTCCGCTTCGTAGTTTTCTGTATCTAGGTGTCGGATGTGGAAGTCCAGGGTGGCCAGGTATTCCGCTTCGTAGTTTTCTGTATCTAGGTGTCGGATGTGGAAGTCCAGGGTGTCCAGGCATTCCGCTCCGTAGTTTCCTGTGCCCAGGTGTCGGATGTGGAAGTTCAGGGTGTCCAGGTATTCCGCTTCGTAGTTTTCTGTATCTAGGTGTCGGATGTGGAAGTCCAGGGTGTCCAGGTATTCCGCTTCGTAGTTTTCTGTGTCTAGGTGTCGGATGTGGAAGTCCAGGGTGTCCAGGCATTCCGCTCCGTAGTTTCCTGTGCCCAGGTGTCGGATGTGGAAGTTCAGGGTGTCCAGGTATTCCGCTTCGTAGTTTTCTGTATCTAGGTGTCGGATGTGGAAGTCCAGGGTGTCCAGGTATTCCGCTTCGTCGTTCTCTGTATATAGGTGTCGCATGTGGATGTCCAGGGTGTCTAGGTATTCCGCTCCGTAGTTTACTGTGTCCAGGTATTTGATGTGGAAGTCCAGGGTGTCCAGGCATTCCGCTCCGTAGTTTCCTGTGCCCAGGTGTCGGATGTGGAAGTTCAGGTTGTCCAGGTATTCCGCTTCGTAGTTTTCTGTATCTAGGTGTCGGATGTGGAAGTCCAGGGTGTCCAGGTATTCCGCTTCGTAGTTCTCTGTATATAGGTGTCGGACGTGGAAGTCCAGGGTGTCCAGGAATTCCGCTCCGTAGTTTCCTGGGTCCAGGTATTGGATGTGGAAGTCCAGGGTATCCAGGTATTCAGCTACGTAGTTTGTTGTATCTAGGTACTGGATGTGGAAGTCCAGGGTGTCCAGGTATTCCGCTTCGTAGTTTTCTGTATCTAGGTGTCGGATGTGGAAGTCCAGGGTGTCCAGATATTCCGCTTCGTAGTTTTCTGTATCTAGGTGTCGGATGTGGAAGTCCAGGGTGTCCAGGCATTCCGCTCCGTAGTTTCCTGTGCCCAGGTGTCGGATGTGGAAGTTCAGGTTGTCCAGGTATTCCGCTTCGTAGTTTTCTGTATCTAGGTGTCGGATGTGGAAGTCCAGGGTGTCCAGGTATTCCGCTTCGTAGTTTTCTGTGTCTAGGTGTCGGATGTGGAAGTTCAGGGTGTCCAGGTATTCCGCTTCGTTGTTTTCTGTATCTAGGTGTCGGATGTGGAAGTCCAGGGTGTCCAGGTATTCCGCTTCGTAGTTTTCTGTATCTAGGTGTCGGATGTGGAAGTCCAGGGTGTCCAGGCATTCCGCTCCGTAGTTTCCTGTGCCCAGGTGTCGGATGTGGAAGTTCAGGGTGTCCAGGTATGCCGCTTCGTAGTTTTCTGTATCTAGGTGTCGGATGTGGAAGTCCAGGGTGTCCAGGTATTCCGCTTCGTCGTTCTCTGTATATAGGTGTCGGATGTGGATGTCCAGGGTGTCTACGTATTCCGCTCCGTAGTTTACTGTGTCCAGGTATTGGATGTGGAAGTCCAGGGTGTCCAGGCATTCCGCTCCGTAGTTTCCTGTGCCCAGGTGTCGGATGTGGAAGTTCAGGTTGTCCAGGTATTCCGCTTCGTAGTTTTCTGTATCTAGGTGTCGGATGTGGAAGTCCAGGGTGTCCAGGTATTCCGCTTCGTAGTTTTCTGTATCTAGGTGTCGGATGTGGAAGTTCAGGGTGTCCAGGTATTCCGCTTCGTAGTTTCCTGTGTCCAGGTATTGGATGTGGAAGTCCAGGGTATCCAGGTATTCCGCTACGTAGTTTTTTGTGTCTAGGTACTGGATGTGGAAGTCCAGGGTGTCCAGGTATTCCGCTTCGTAGTTTTCTGTATCTAGGTGTCGGATGTGGAAGTCCTGGGTGTCCAGGTATTCCGCTTCGTAGTTTTCTGTATCTAGGTGTCGGATGTGGAAGTCCAGGGTGGCCAGGTATTCCGCTTCGTAGTTTTCTGTATCTAGGTGTCGGATGTGGAAGTCCAGGGTGTCCAGGCATTCCGCTCCGTAGTTTCCTGTGCCCAGGTGTCGGATGTGGAAGTTCAGGGTGTCCAGGTATTCCGCTTCGTAGTTTTCTGTATCTAGGTGTCGGATGTGGAAGTCCAGGGTGTCCAGGTATTCCGCTTCGTAGTTTCCTGTGCCCAGGTGTCGGATGTGGAAGTTCAGGGTGTCCAGGTATTCCGCTTCGTAGTTCTCTGTATATAGGTGTCGGATGTGGAAGTCCAGGGTGTCCAGGTATTCCGCTCCGTAGTTTCCTGTGTCCAGGTATTGGATGTGGAAGTCCAGGGTATCCAGGTATTCAGCTACGTAGTTTGTTGTATCTAGGTACTGGATGTGGAAGTCCAGGGTGTCCAGGTATTCCGCTTCGTAGTTTTCTGTATCTAGGTGTCGGATGTGGAAGTCCAGGGTGTCCAGGTATTCCGCTTCGTCGTTCTCTGTATATAGGTGTCGGATGTGGATGTCCAGGGTGTCTACGTATTCCGCTCCGTAGTTTACTGTGTCCAGGTATTGGATGTGGAAGTCCATGGTGTCCAGGCATTCCGCTCCGTAGTTTCCTGTGCCCAGGTGTCGGATGTGGAAGTTCAGGTTGTCCAGGTATTCCGCTTCGTAGTTTTCTGTATCTAGGTGTCGGATGTGGAAGTCCAGGGTGTCCAGGTATTCCGCTTCGTAGTTTTCTGTATCTAGGTGTCGGATGTGGAAGTTCAGGGTGTCCAGGTATTCCGCTTCGTAGTTTCCTGTGTCCAGGTATTGGATGTGGAAGTCCAGGGTATCCAGGTATTCCGCTACGTAGTTTTTTGTGTCTAGGTACTGGATGTGGAAGTCCAGGGTGTCCAGGTATTCCGCTTCGTAGTTTTCTGTATCTAGGTGTCGGATGTGGAAGTCCTGGGTGTCCAGGTATTCCTTTTCGTAGTTTTCTGTATCTAGGTGTCGGATGTGGAAGTCCAGGGTGGCCAGGTATTCCGCTTCGTAGTTTTCTGTATCTAGGTGTCGGATGTGGAAGTCCAGGGTGTCCAGGCATTCCGCTCCGTAGTTTCCTGTGCCCAGGTGTCGGATGTGGAAGTTCAGGGTGTCCAGGTATTCCGCTTCGTAGTTTTCTGTATCTAGGTGTCGGATGTGGAAGTCCAGGGTGTCCAGGTATTCCGCTTCGTAGTTTCCTGTGCCCAGGTGTCGGATGTGGAAGTTCAGGGTGTCCAGGTATTCCGCTTCGTAGTTCTCTGTATATAGGTGTCGGATGTGGAAGTCCAGGGTGTCCAGGTATTCCGCTCCGTAGTTTCCTGTGTCCAGGTATTGGATGTGGAAGTCCAGGGTATCCAGGTATTCAGCTACGTAGTTTGTTGTATCTAGGTACTGGATGTGGAAGTCCAGGGTGTCCAGGTATTCCGCTTCGTAGTTTTCTGTATCTAGGTGTCGGATGTGGAAGTCCTGGGTGTCCAGGTATTCCGCTTCGTAGTTTTCTGTATCTAGGTGTCGGATGTGGAAGTCCAGGGTGGCCAGGTATTCCGCTTCGTAGTTTTCTGTATCTAGGTGTCGGATGTGGAAGTCCAGGGTGTCCAGGCATTCCGCTCCGTAGTTTCCTGTGCCCAGGTGTCGGATGTGGAAGTTCAGGGTGTCCAGGTATTCCGCTTCGTAGTTTTCTGTATCTAGGTGTCGGATGTGGAAGTCCAGGGTGTCCAGGTATTCCGCTTCGTAGTTTTCTGTATCTAGGTGTCGGATGTGGAAGTCCAGGGTGTCCAGGCATTCCGCTCCGTAGTTTCCTGTGCCCAGGTGTCGGATGTGGAAGTTCAGGGTGTCCAGGTATTCCGCTTCGTAGTTTTCTGTATCTAGGTGTCGGATGTGGAAGTCCAGGGTGTCCAGGTATTCCGCTTCGTCGTTCTCTGCATATAGGTGTCGCATGTGGATGTCCAGGGTGTCTAGGTATTCCGCTCCGTAGTTTACTGTGTCCAGGTATTGGATGTATAAGTCCAGGGTGTCCAGGCATTCCGCTCCGTAGTTTTCTGTATCTAGGTGTCGGATGTGGAAGTCCAGGGTGTCCAGGTATTCCGCTTCGTAGTTTTCTGTATCTAGGTGTCGGATGTGGAAGTTCAGGGTGTCCAGGTATTCCGCTTCGTAGTTTCCTGTGTCCAGGTATTGGATGTGGAAGTCCAGGGTATCCAGGTATTCCGCTACGTAGTTTGTTGTGTCTAGGTACTGGATGTGGAAGTCCAGGGTGTCCAGGTATTCCGCTTCGTAGTTTTCTGTATCTAGGTGTCGGATGTGGAAGTCCTGGGTGTCCAGGTATTCCGCTTCGTAGTTTTCTGTATCTAGGTGTCGGATGTGGAAGTCCAGGGTGGCCAGGTATTCCGCTTCGTAGTTTTCTGTATCTAGGTGTCGGATGTGGAAGTCCAGGGTGTCCAGGCATTCCGCTCCGTAGTTTCCTGTGCCCAGGTGTCGGATGTGGAAGTTCAGGGTGTCCAGGTATTCCGCTTCGTAGTTTTCTGTATCTAGGTGTCGGATGTGGAAGTCCAGGGTGTCCAGGTATTCCGCTTCGTAGTTTCCTGTGCCCAGGTGTCGGATGTGGAAGTTCAGGGTGTCCAGGTATTCCGCTTCGTAGTTCTCAGTATATAGGTGTCGGATGTGGAAGTCCAGGGTGTCCAGGTATTCCGCTCCGTAGTTTCCTGTGTCCAGGTATTGGATGTGGAAGTCCAGGGTATCCAGGTATTCAGCTACGTAGTTTGTTGTATCTAGGTACTGGATGTGGAAGTCCAGGGTGTCCAGGTATTCCGCTTCGTAGTTTTCTGTATCTAGGTGTCGGATGTGGAAGTCCTGGGTGTCCAGGTATTCCGCTTCGTAGTTTTCTGTATCTAGGTGTCGGATGTGGAAGTCCAGGGTGGCCAGGTATTCCGCTTCGTAGTTTTCTGTATCTAGGTGTCGGATGTGGAAGTCCAGGGTGTCCAGGCATTCCGCTCCGTAGTTTCCTGTGCCCAGGTGTCGGATGTGGAAGTTCAGGGTGTCCAGGTATTCCGCTTCGTAGTTTTCTGTATCTAGGTGTCGGATGTGGAAGTCCAGGGTGTCCAGGTATTCCGCTCCGTAGTTTCCTGTGTCCAGGTATTGGATGTGGAAGTCCAGGGTATCCAGGTATTCAGCTACGTAGTTTGTTGTATCTAGGTACTGGATGTGGAAGTCCAGGGTGTCCAGGTATTCCGCTTCGTAGTTTTCTGTATCTAGGTGTCGGATGTGGAAGTCCTGGGTGTCCAGGTATTCCGCTTCGTAGTTTTCTGTATCTAGGTGTCGGATGTGGAAGTCCAGGGTGGCCAGGTATTCCGCTTCGTAGTTTTCTGTATCTAGGTGTCGGATGTGGAAGTCCAGGGTGTCCAGGCATTCCGCTCCGTAGTTTCCTGTGCCCAGGTGTCGGATGTGGAAGTTCAGGGTGTCCAGGTATTCCGCTTCGTAGTTTTCTGTATCTAGGTGTCGGATGTGGAAGTCCAGGGTGTCCAGGTATTCCGCTTCGTAGTTTTCTGTATCTAGGTGTCGGATGTGGAAGTCCAGGGTGTCCAGGCATTCCGCTCCGTAGTTTCCTGTGCCCAGGTGTCGGATGTGGAAGTTCAGGGTGTCCAGGTATTCCGCTTCGTAGTTTTCTGTATCTAGGTGTCGGATGTGGAAGTCCAGGGTGTCCAGGTATTCCGCTTCGTCGTTCTCTGCATATAGGTGTCGCATGTGGATGTCCAGGGTGTCTAGGTATTCCGCTCCGTAGTTTACTGTGTCCAGGTATTGGATGTATAAGTCCAGGGTGTCCAGGCATTCCGCTCCGTAGTTTCCTGTGCCCAGGTGTCGGATGTGGAAGTTCAGGTTGTCCAGGTATTCCGCTTCGTAGTTTTCTGTATCTAGGTGTCGGATGTGGAAGTCCAGGGTGTCCAGGTATTCCGCTTCGTAGTTTTCTGTATCTAGGTGTCGGATGTGGAAGTTCAGGGTGTCCAGGTATTCCGCTTCGTAGTTTCCTGTGTCCAGGTATTGGATGTGGAAGTCCAGGGTATCCAGGTATTCCGCTACGTAGTTTGTTGTGTCTAGGTACTGGATGTGGAAGTCCAGGGTGTCCAGGTATTCCGCTTCGTAGTTTTCTGTATCTAGGTGTCGGATGTGGAAGTCCTGGGTGTCCAGGTATTCCGCTTCGTAGTTTTCTGTATCTAGGTGTCGGATGTGGAAGTCCAGGGTGGCCAGGTATTCCGCTTCGTAGTTTTCTGTATCTAGGTGTCGGATGTGGAAGTCCAGGGTGTCCAGGCATTCCGCTCCGTAGTTTCCTGTGCCCAGGTGTCGGATGTGGAAGTTCAGGGTGTCCAGGTATTCCGCTTCGTAGTTTTCTGTATCTAGGTGTCGGATGTGGAAGTCCAGGGTGTCCAGGTATTCCGCTTCGTAGTTTCCTGTGCCCAGGTGTCGGATGTGGAAGTTCAGGGTGTCCAGGTATTCCGCTTCGTAGTTCTCAGTATATAGGTGTCGGATGTGGAAGTCCAGGGTGTCCAGGTATTCCGCTCCGTAGTTTCCTGTGTCCAGGTATTGGATGTGGAAGTCCAGGGTATCCAGGTATTCAGCTACGTAGTTTGTTGTATCTAGGTACTGGATGTGGAAGTCCAGGGTGTCCAGGTATTCCGCTTCGTAGTTTTCTGTATCTAGGTGTCGGATGTGGAAGTCCTGGGTGTCCAGGTATTCCGCTTCGTAGTTTTCTGTATCTAGGTGTCGGATGTGGAAGTCCAGGGTGGCCAGGTATTCCGCTTCGTAGTTTTCTGTATCTAGGTGTCGGATGTGGAAGTCCAGGGTGTCCAGGCATTCCGCTCCGTAGTTTCCTGTGCCCAGGTGTCGGATGTGGAAGTTCAGGGTGTCCAGGTATTCCGCTTCGTAGTTTTCTGTATCTAGGTGTCGGATGTGGAAGTCCAGGGTGTCCAGGTATTCCGCTTCGTCGTTCTCTGTATATAGGTGTCGGATGTGGATGTCCAGGGTGTCTAGGTATTCCGCTCCGTAGTTTACTGTGTCCAGGTATTGGATGTGGAAGTCCAGGGTATCCAGGTATTCCGCTACGTAGTTTTCTGTATCTTGGTGTCGGATGTAGAAGTTCAGGGTGTCCAGGTATTCCGCTCCATAGTTTGTTGTATATAGGTACTGGATGTGGAAGTCCAGGGTGTCCAGGTATTCCGCTTCGTAGTTTTCTGTATCTAGGTGTCGGATGTGGAAGTCCAGGGTGTCCAGGTATTCCGCTTCGTAGTTTTCTGTATCTAGGTGTCGGATGTGGAAGTCCAGGGTGTCCAGGCATTCCGCTCCGTAGTTTCCTGTGCCCAGGTGTCGGATGTGGAAGTTCAGGGTGTCCAGGTATTCCGCTTCGTAGTTTTCTGTATCTAGGTGTCGGATGTGGAAGTCCAGGGTGTCCAGGTATTCCGCTTCGTAGTTTCCTGTGCCCAGGTGTCGGATGTGGAAGTTCAGGGTGTCCAGGTATTCCGCTTCGTAGTTCTCTGTATATAGGTGTCGGATGTGGAAGTCCAGGGTGTCCAGGTATTCCGCTCCGTAGTTTTCTGTATCTAGGTGTCGGATGTGGAAGTCCAGGGTGGCCAGGTATTCCGCTTCGTAGATTTCTGTATCTAGGTGTCGGATGTGGAAGTCCAGGGTGTCCAGGCATTCCGCTCCGTAGTTTCCTGTGCCCAGGTGTCGGATGTGGAAGTTCAGGGTGTCCAGGTATTCCGCTTCGTAGTTTTCTGTATCTAGGTGTCGGATGTGGAAGTCCAGGGTGTCCAGGTATTCCGCTTCGTAGTTTCCTGTGCCCAGGTGTCGGATGTGGAAGTTCAGGGTGTCCAGGTATTCCGCTTCGTAGTTCTCTGTATATAGGTGTCGGATGTGGAAGTCCAGGGTGTCCAGGTATTCCGCTCCGTAGTTACCTGTGTCCAGGTATTGGATGTGGAAGTCCAGGGTATCCAGGTATTCAGCTACGTAGTTTGTTGTATCTAGGTACTGGATGTGGAAGTCCAGGGTGTCCAGATATTCCGCTTCGTAGTTTTCTGTATCTAGGTGTCGGATGTGGAAGTCCAGGGTGTCCAGGCATTCCGCTCCGTAGTTTCCTGTGCCCAGGTGTCGGATGTGGAAGTTCAGGGTGTCCAGGTATTCCGCTTCGTAGTTTTCTGTATCTAGGTGTCGGATGTGGAAGTCCAGGGTGTCCAGGTATTCCGCTTCGTAGTTTCCTGTGCCCAGGTGTCGGATGTGGAAGTTCAGGGTGTCCAGGTATTCCGCTTCGTAGTTCTCAGAATATAGGTGTCGGATGTGGAAGTCCAGGGTGTCCAGGTATTCCGCTCCGTAGTTTCCTGTGTCCAGGTATTGGATGTGGAAGTCCAGGGTATCCAGGTATTCAGCTACGTAGTTTGTTGTATCTAGGTACTGGATGTGGAAGTCCAGGGTGTCCAGGTATTCCGCTTCGTAGTTTTCTGTATCTAGGTGTCGGATGTGGAAGTCCTGGGTGTCCAGGTATTCCGCTTCGTAGTTTTCTGTATCTAGGTGTCGGATGTGGAAGTCCAGGGTGGCCAGGTATTCCGCTTCGTAGTTTTCTGTATCTAGGTGTCGGATGTGGAAGTCCAGGGTGTCCAGGCATTCCGCTCCGTAGTTTCCTGTGCCCAGGTGTCGGATGTGGAAGTTCAGGGTGTCCAGGTATTCCGCTTCGTAGTTTTCTGTATCTAGGTGTCGGATGTGGAAGTCCAGGGTGTCCAGGTATTCCGCTTCGTCGTTCTCTGTATATAGGTGTCGGATGTGGATGTCCAGGGTGTCTAGGTATTCCGCTCCGTAGTTTACTGTGTCCAGGTATTGGATGTGGAAGTCCAGGGTATCCAGGTATTCCGCTACGTAGTTTTCTGTATCTTGGTGTCGGATGTAGAAGTTCAGGGTGTCCAGGTATTCCGCTCCATAGTTTGTTGTATATAGGTACTGGATGTGGAAGTCCAGGGTGTCCAGGTATTCCGCTTCGTAGTTTTCTGTATCTAGGTGTCGGATGTGGAAGTCCAGGGTGTCCAGGTATTCCGCTTCGTAGTTTTCTGTATCTAGGTGTCGGATGTGGAAGTCCAGGGTGTCCAGGCATTCCGCTCCGTAGTTTCCTGTGCCCAGGTGTCGGATGTGGAAGTTCAGGGTGTCCAGGTATTCCGCTTCGTAGTTTTCTGTATCTAGGTGTCGGATGTGGAAGTCCAGGGTGTCCAGGTATTCCGCTTCGTAGTTTCCTGTGCCCAGGTGTCGGATGTGGAAGTTCAGGGTGTCCAGGTATTCCGCTTCGTAGTTCTCTGTATATAGGTGTCGGATGTGGAAGTCCAGGGTGTCCAGGTATTCCGCTCCGTAGTTTCCTGTGTCCAGGTATTGGATGTGGAAGTCCAGGGTATCCAGGTATTCAGCTACGTAGTTTGTTGTATCTAGGTACTGGATGTGGAAGTCCAGGGTGTCCAGGTATTCCGCTTCGTAGTTTTCTGTATCTAGGTGTCGGATGTGGAAGTCCAGGGTGGCCAGGTATTCCGCTTCGTAGTTTTCTGTATCTAGGTGTCGGATGTGGAAGTCCAGGGTGTCCAGGCATTCCGCTCCGTAGTTTCCTGTGCCCAGGTGTCGGATGTGGAAGTTCAGGGTGTCCAGGTATTCCGCTTCGTAGTTTTCTGTATCTAGGTGTCGGATGTGGAAGTCCAGGGTGTCCAGGTATTCCGCTTCGTAGTTTCCTGTGCCCAGGTGTCGGATGTGGAAGTTCAGGGTGTCCAGGTATTCCGCTTCGTAGTTCTCTGTATATAGGTGTCGGATGTGGAAGTCCAGGGTGTCCAGGTATTCCGCTCCGTAGTTACCTGTGTCCAGGTATTGGATGTGGAAGTCCAGGGTATCCAGGTATTCAGCTACGTAGTTTGTTGTATCTAGGTACTGGATGTGGAAGTCCAGGGTGTCCAGATATTCCGCTTCGTAGTTTTCTGTATCTAGGTGTCGGATGTGGAAGTCCAGGGTGTCCAGGCATTCCGCTCCGTAGTTTCCTGTGCCCAGGTGTCGGATGTGGAAGTTCAGGTTGTCCAGGTATTCCGCTTCGTAGTTTTCTGTATCTAGGTGTCGGATGTGGAAGTCCAGGGTGTCCAGGTATTCCGCTTCGTAGTTTTCTGTATCTAGGTGTCGGATGTGGAAGTCCAGGGTGTCCAGGCATTCCGCTCCGTAGTTTCCTGTGCCCAGGTGTCGGATGTGGAAGTTCAGGTTGTCCAGGTATTCCGCTTCGTAGTTTTCTGTATCTAGGTGTCGGATGTGGAAGTCCAGGGTGTCCAGGTATTCCGCTTCGTAGTTTTCTGTATCTAGGTGTCGGATGTGGAAGTTCAGGGTGTCCAGGTATTCCGCTTCGTAGTTTTCTGTATCTAGGTGTCGGATGTGGAAGTCCAGGGTGTCCAGGTATTCCGCTTCGTAGTTTTCTGTATCTAGGTGTCGGATGTGGAAGTCCAGGGTGTCCAGGCATTCCGCTCCGTAGTTTCCTGTGCCCAGGTGTCGGATGTGGAAGTTCAGGGTGTCCAGGTATTCCGCTTCGTAGTTCTCTGTATATAGGTGTCGGATGTGGAAGTCCAGGGTGTCCAGGTATTCCGCTCCGTAGTTACCTGTGTCCAGGTATTGGATGTGGAAGTCCAGGGTATCCAGGTATTCAGCTACGTAGTTTGTTGTATCTAGGTACTGGATGTGGAAGTCCAGGGTGTCCAGATATTCCGCTTCGTAGTTTTCTGTATCTAGGTGTCGGATGTGGAAGTCCAGGGTGTCCAGGCATTCCGCTCCGTAGTTTCCTGTGCCCAGGTGTCGGATGTGGAAGTTCAGGTTGTCCAGGTATTCCGCTTCGTAGTTTTCTGTATCTAGGTGTCGGATGTGGAAGTCCAGGGTGTCCAGGCATTCCGCTCCGTAGTTTCCTGTGCCCAGGTGTCGGATGTGGAAGTTCAGGTTGTCCAGGTATTCCGCTTCGTAGTTTTCTGTATCTAGGTGTCGGATGTGGAAGTCCAGGGTGTCCAGGTATTCCGCTTCGTAGTTTTCTGTATCTAGGTGTCGGATGTGGAAGTTCAGGGTGTCCAGGTATTCCGCTTCGTAGTTTTCTGTATCTAGGTGTCGGATGTGGAAGTCCAGGGTGTCCAGGTATTCCGCTTCGTAGTTTTCTGTATCTAGGTGTCGGATGTGGAAGTCCAGGGTGTCCAGGCATTCCGCTCCGTAGTTTCCTGTGCCCAGGTGTCGGATGTGGAAGTTCAGGGTGTCCAGGTATTCCGCTACGTAGTTTGTTGTGTCTAGGTACTGGATGTGGAAGTCCAGGGTGTCCAGGTATTCCGCTTCGTAGTTTTCTGTATCTAGGTGTCGGATGTGGAAGTCCTGGGTGTCCAGGTATTCCGCTCCGTAGTTTCCTGTGCCCAGGTGTCGGATGTGGAAGTTCAGGGTGTCCAGGTATTCCGCTTCGTAGTTTTCTGTATCTAGGTGTCGGATGTGGAAGTCCAGGTTGTCCAGGTATTCCGCTTCGTAGTTTCCTGTGCCCAGGTGTCGGATGTGGAAGTTCAGGGTGTCCAGGTATTCCGCTTCGTTGTTCTCAGTATATAGGTGTCGGATGTGGAAGTCCAGGGTGTCCAGGTATTCCGCTCCGTAGTTTCCTGTGTCCAGGTATTGGATGTGGAAGTCCAGGGTATCCAGGTATTCAGCTACGTAGTTTGTTGTATCTAGGTACTGGATGTGGAAGTCCAGGGTTTCCAGGTATTCCGCTTCGTAGTTTTCTGTATCTAGGTGTCGGATGTGGATGTCCAGGGTGGCCAGGTATTCCGCTTCGTAGTTTTCTGTATCTAGGTGTCGGATGTGGAAGTCCTGGGTGTCCAGGTATTCCGCTTCGTAGTTTTCTGTATCTAGGTGTCGGATGTGGAAGTCCAGGGTGGCCAGGTATTCCGCTTCGTAGTTTTCTGTATCTAGGTGTCGGATGTGGAAGTCCAGGGTGTCCAGGCATTCCGCTCCGTAGTTTCCTGTGCCCAGGTGTCGGATGTGGAAGTTCAGGGTGTCCAGGTATTCCGCTTCGTAGTTTTCTGTATCTAGGTGTCGGATGTGGAAGTCCAGGGTGTCCAGGTATTCCGCTTCGTAGTTTCCTGTGCCCAGGTGTCGGATGTGGAAGTTCAGGGTGTCCAGGTATTCCGCTTCGTAGTTCTCTGTATATAGGTGTCGGATGTGGAAGTCCAGGGTGTCCAGGTATTCCGCTCCGTAGTTTCCTGTGTCCAGGTATTGGATGTGGAAGTCCAGGGTATCCAGGTATTCAGCTACGTAGTTTGTTGTATCTAGGTACTGGATGTGGAAGTCCAGGGTGTCCAGGTATTCCGCTTCGTAGTTTTCTGTTTCTAGGTGTCGGATGTGGAAGTCCAGGGTGGCCAGGTATTCCGCTTCGTAGTTTTCTGTATCTAGGTGTCGGATGTGGAAGTCCAGGGTGTCCAGGCATTCCGCTCCGTAGTTTCCTGTGCCCAGGTGTCGGATGTGGAAGTTCAGGGTGTCCAGGTATTCCGCTTCGTAGTTTTCTGTATCTAGGTGTCGGATGTGGAAGTCCAGGGTGTCCAGGTATTCCGCTTCGTAGTTTCCTGTGCCCAGGTGTCGGATGTGGAAGTTCAGGGTGTCCAGGTATTCCGCTTCGTAGTTCTCTGTATATAGGTGTCGGATGTGGAATTCCAGGGTGTCCAGGTATTCCGCTCCGTAGTTTCCTGTGTCCAGGTATTGGATGTGGAAGTCCAGGGTATCCAGGTATTCAGCTACGTAGTTTGTTGTATCTAGGTACTGGATGTGGAAGTCCAGGGTGTCCAGGTATTCCGCTTCGTAGTTTTTGTATCTAGGTGTCGGATGTGGAAGTCCAGGGTGTCCAGATATTCCGCTTCGTAGTTTTCTGTATCTAGGTGTCGGATGTGGAAGTCCAGGGTGTCCAGGCATTCCGCTCCGTAGTTTCCTGTGCCCAGGTGTCGGATGTGGAAGTTCAGGTTGTCCAGGTATTCCGCTTCGTAGTTTTCTGTATCTAGGTGTCGGATGTGGAAGTCCAGGGTGTCCAGGTATTCCGCTTCGTAGTTTTCTGTATCTAGGTGTCGGATGTGGAAGTTCAGGGTGTCCAGGTATTCCGCTTCGTAGTTTTCTGTATCTAGGTGTCGGATGTGGAAGTCCAGGGTGTCCAGGTATTCCGCTTCGTAGTTTTCTGTATCTAGGTGTCGGATGTGGAAGTCCAGGGTGTCCAGACATTCCGCTCCGTAGTTTCCTGTGCCCAGGTGTCGGATGTGGAAGTTCAGGGTGTCCAGGTATTCCGCTTCGTAGTTTTCTGTATCTAGGTGTCGGATGTGGAAGTCCAGGGTGTCCAGGTATTCCGCTTCGTCGTTCTCTGTATATAGGTGTCGGATGTGGATGTCCAGGGTGTCTAGGTATTCCGCTCCGTAGTTTACTGTGTCCAGGTATTGGATGTGGAAGTCCAGGGTATCCAGGTATTCCGCTACGTAGTTTTCTGTATCTTGGTGTCGGATGTAGAAGTTCAGGGTGTCCAGGGATTCCGCTCCATAGTTTGTTGTATATAGGTACTGGATGTGGAAGTCCAGGGTGTCCAGGTATTCCGCTTCGTAGTTTTCTGTATCTAGGTGTCGGATGTGGAAGTCCAGGGTGTCCAGGTATTCCGCTTCGTAGTTTTCTGTATCTAGGTGTCGGATGTGGAAGTCCAGGGTGTCCAGGCATTCCGCTCCGTAGTTTCCTGTGCCCAGGTGTCGGATGTGGAAGTTCAGGGTGTCCAGGTATTCCGCTTCGTAGTTTTCTGTATCTAGGTGTCGGATGTGGAAGTCCAGGGTGTCCAGGTATTCCGCTTCGTAGTTTCCTGTGCCCAGGTGTCGGATGTGGAAGTTCAGGGTGTCCAGGTATTCCGCTTCGTAGTTCTCTGTATATAGGTGTCGGATGTGGAAGTCCAGGGTGTCCAGGTATTCCGCTCCGTAGTTTCCTGTGTCCAGGTATTGGATGTGGAAGTCCAGGGTATCCAGGTATTCAGCTACGTAGTTTGTTGTATCTAGGTACTGGATGTGGAAGTCCAGGGTGTCCAGGTATTCCGCTTCGTAGTTTTCTGTATCTAGGTGTCGGATGTGGAAGTCCAGGGTGTCCAGGTATTCCGCTCCGTAGTTTCCTGTGTCCAGGTATTGGATGTGGAAGTCCAGGGTATCCAGGTATTCCGCTACGTAGTTTGTTGTGTCTAGGTACTGGATGTGGAAGTCCAGGGTGTCCAGGTATTCCGCTTCGTAGTTTTCTGTATCTAAGTGTCGGATGTGGAAGTCCAGGGTGTCCAGGTATTCCGCTTCGTAGTTTTCTGTATCTAGGTGTCGGATGTGGAAGTCCAGGGTGTCCAGGCATTCCGCTCCGTAGTTTCCTGTGCCCAGGTGTCGGATGTGGAAGTTCAGGGTGTCCAGGTATTCCGCTTCGTAGTTTTCTGTATCTAGGTGTCGGATGTGGAAGTCCAGGGTGTCCAGGCATTCCGTTCCGTAGTTTCCTGTGCCCAGGTGTCGGATGTGGAAGTTCAGGGTGTCCAGGTATTCCGCTTCGTAGTTTTCTGTATCTAGGTGTCGGATGTGGAAGTCCAGGGTGTCCAGGTATTCCGCTCCGTAGTTTCCTGTGTCCAGGTATTGGATGTGGAAGTCCAGGGTATGCAGGTATTCCGCTACGTAGTTTGTTGTGTCTAGGTACTGGATGTGGAAGTACAGGGTGTCCAGGTTTTCCGCTTCGTAGTTTTCTGTATCTAGGTGTCGGATGTGGAAGTCCAGGTTGTCCAGGTATTCCGCTTCGTAGTTTTCTGTATCTAGGTGTCGGATGTGGAAGTCCAGGGTGTCCAGGCATTCCGTTCCGTAGTTTCCTGTGCCCAGGTGTCGGATGTGGAAGTTCAGGGTGTCCAGGTATTCCGCTTCGTAGTTTTCTGTATCTAGGTGTCGGATGTGGAAGTCCAGGGTGTCCAGGTATTCCGCTCCGTAGTTTCCTGTGTCCAGGTATTGGATGTGGAAGTCCAGGGTGTCCAGGCATTCCGCTCCGTAGTTTCCTGTGCCCAGGTGTCGGATGTGGAAGTTCAGGTTGTCCAGGTATTCCGCTTCGTAGTTTTCTGTATCTAGGTGCCGGATGTGGAAGTCCAGGGTGTCCAGGTATTCCGCTTCGTAGTTTTCTGTATCTAGGTGTCGGATGTGGAAGTCCAGGGTGTCCAGGCATTCCGCTCCGTAGTTTCCTGTGCCCAGGTGTCGGATGTGGAAGTTCAGGTTGTCCAGGTATTCCGCTTCGTAGTTTTCTGTATCTAGGTGTCGGATGTGGAAGTCCAGGGTGTCCAGGTATTCCGCTTCGTAGTTTTCTGTATCTAGGTGTCGGATGTGGAAGTTCAGGGTGTCCAGGTATTCCGCTCCGTAGTTTCCTGTGCCCAGGTGTCGGATGTGGAAGTTCAGGGTGTCCAGGTATTCCGCTTCGTAGTTTTCTGTATCTAGGTGTCGGATGTGGAAGTCCAGGGTGTCCAGGTATTCCGCTTCGTAGTTCTCTGTATATAGGTGTCGGATGTGGATGTCCAGGGTGTCCAGGTATTCCGCTCCGTAGTTTACTGTGTCCAGGTATTGGATGTGGAAGTCCAGGGTATCCAGTTATTCCGCTACGTAGTTTTCTGTATCTTGGTGTCGGATGTAGAAGTTCAGGGTGTCCAGGTATTCCGCTCCATAGTTTGTTGTATATAGGTACTGGATGTGGAAGTCCAGGGTGTCCAGGTATTCCGCTTCGTAGTTTTCTGTATCTAGGTGTCGGATGTGGAAGTCCAGGGTGTCCAGGTATTCCGCTTCGTAGTTTTCTGTATCTAGGTGTCGGATGTGGAAGTCCAGGGTGTCCAGGCATTCCGCTCCGTAGTTTCCTGTGCCCAGGTGTCGGATGTGGAAGTCCAGGGTGTCCAGGTATTCCGCTTCGTAGTTTTCTGTATCTAGGTGTCGGATGTGGAAGTCCAGGGTGTCCAGGTATTTCGCTTCGTAGTTTTCTGTATCTAGGTGTCGGATGTGGAAGTCCAGGGTGTCCAGGTATTCCGCTTCGTAGTTTTCTGTATCTAGGTGTCGGATGTGGAAGTTCAGGGTGTCCAGGTATTCCGCTTCATAGTTTTCTGTATCTAGGTGTCGGATGTGGAAGTCCAGGGTGTCCAGGCATTCCGCTCCGTAGTTTCCTGTGCCCAGGTGTCGGATGTGGAAGTTCAGGGTGTCCAGGTATTCCGCTTCGTAGTTTTCTGTATCTAGGTGTCGGATGTGGAATTCCAGGGTGTCCAGGTATTCCGCTTCGTAGTTTTCTGTATCTAGGTGTCGGATGTGGAAGTCCAGGGTGTCCAGGTATTCCGCTTCGTAGCTTTCTGTATCTAGGTGTCGGATGTGGAAGTCCAGGGTGTCCAGGCATTCCGCTCCGTAGTTTCCTGTGCCCAGGTGTCGGATGTGGAAGTCCAGGTTGTCCAGGTATTCCGCTTCGTCGTTCTCTGTATATAGGTGTCGGATGTGGATGTCCAGGGTGTCTAGGTATTCCGCTCCGTAGTTTACTGTGTCCAGGTATTGGATGTGGAAGTCCAGGGTATCCAGGTATTCCGCTACGTAGTTTTCTGTATCTTGGTGTCGGATGTAGAAGTTCAGGGTGTCCAGGTATTCCGCTCCATAGTTTGTTGTATATAGGTACTGGATGTGGAAGTCCAGGGTGTCCAGGTATTCCGCTTCGTAGTTTTCTGTATCTAGGTGTCGGATGTGGAAGTCCAGGGTGTCCAGGTATTCCGCTTCGTAGTTTTCTGTATCTAGGTGTCGGATGTGGAAGTCCAGGGTGTCCAGGCATTCCGCTCCGTAGTTTCCTGTGCCCAGGTGTCGGATGTGGAAGTTCAGGGTGTCCAGGTATTCCGCTTCGTAGTTTTCTGTATCTAGGTGTCGGATGTGGAAGTCCAGGGTGTCCAGGTATTCCGCTTCGTAGTTTCCTGTGCCCAGGTGTCGGATGTGGAAGTTCAGGGTGTCCAGGTATTCCGCTTCGTAGTTCTCTGTATATAGGTACTGGATGTGGAAGTCCAGGGTGTCCAGGTATTCCGCTTCGTAGTTTTCTGTATCTAGGTGTCGGATGTGGAAGTCCAGGGTGTCCAGGTATTCCGCTTCGTAGTTTTCTGTATCTAGGTGTCGGATGTGGAAGTCCAGGGTGTCCAGGCATTCCGCTCCGTAGTTTCCTGTGCCCAGGTGTCGGATGTGGAAGTCCAGGGTGTCCAGTTATTCCGCTTCGTAGTTTTCTGTATCTAGGTGTCGGATGTGGAAGTCCAGGGTGTCCAGGTATTTCGCTTCGTAGTTTTCTGTATCTAGGTGTCGGATGTGGAAGTCCAGGGTGTCCAGGTATTCCGCTTCGTAGTTTTCTGTATCTAGGTGTCGGATGTGGAAGTTCAGGGTGTCCAGGTATTCCGCTTCGTAGTTTTCTGTATCTAGGTGTCGGATGTGGAAGTCCAGGGTGTCCAGGCATTCCGCTCCGTAGTTTCCTGTGCCCAGGTGTCGGATGTGGAAGTTCAGGGTGTCCAGGTATTCCGCTTCGTAGTTTTCTGTATCTAGGTGTCGGATGTGGAATTCCAGGGTGTCCAGGTATTCCGCTTCGTAGTTTTCTGTATCTAGGTGTCGGATGTGGAAGTCCAGGGTGTCCAGGTATTCCGCTTCGTAGCTTTCTGTATCTAGGTGTCGGATGTGGAAGTCCAGGGTGTCCAGGCATTCCGCTCCGTAGTTTTCTGTGCCCAGGTGTCGGATGTGGAAGTCCAGGTTGTCCAGGTATTCCGCTTCGTCGTTCTCTGTATATAGGTGTCGGATGTGGATGTCCAGGGTGTCTAGGTATTCCGCTCCGTAGTTTACTGTGTCCAGGTATTGGATGTGGAAGTCCAGGGTATCCAGGTATTCCGCTACGTAGTTTTCTGTATCTTGGTGTCGGATGTAGAAGTTCAGGGTGTCCAGGTATTCCGCTCCATAGTTTGTTGTATATAGGTACTGGATGTGGAAGTCCAGGGTGTCCAGGTATTCCGCTTCGTAGTTTTCTGTATCTAGGTGTCGGATGTGGAAGTCCAGGGTGTCCAGGTATTCCGCATCGTAGTTTTCTGTATCTAGGTGTCGGATGTGGAAGTCCAGGGTGTCCAGGCATTCCGCTCCGTAGTTTCCTGTGCCCAGGTGTCGGATGTGGAAGTTCAGGGTGTCCAGGTATTCCGCTTCGTAGTTTTCTGTATCTAGGTGTCGGATGTGGAAGTCCAGGGTGTCCAGGTATTCCGCTTCGTAGTTTCCTGTGCCCAGGTGTCGGATGTGGAAGTTCAGGGTGTCCAGGTATTCCGCTTCGTAGTTTTCTGTATCTAGGTGTCGGATGTGGAAGTCCAGGGTGTCCAGGCATTCCGCTCCGTAGTTTCCTGTGCCCAGGTGTCGGATGTGGAAGTCCAGGGTGTCCAGTTATTCCGCTTCGTCGTTCTCTGTATATAGGTGTCGGATGTGGATGTCCAGGGTGTCTAGGTATTCCGCTCCGTAGTTTACTGTGTCCAGGTATTGGATGTGGAAGTCCAGGGTATCCAGGTATTCCGCTACGTAGTTTTCTGTATCTTGGTGTCGGATGTAGAAGTTCAGGGTGTCCAGGTATTCCGCTCCATAGTTTGTTGTATATAGGTACTGGATGTGGAAGTCCAGGGTGTCCAGGTATTCCGCTTCGTAGTTTTCTGTATCTAGGTGTCGGATGTGGAAGTCCAGGGTGTCCAGGTATTCCGCTTCGTAGTTTTCTGTATCTAGGTGTCGGATGTGGAAGTCCAGGGCGTCCAGGCATTCCGCTCCGTAGTTTCCTGTGCCCAGGTGTCGGATGTGGAAGTTCAGGGTGTCCAGGTATTCCGCTTCGTAGTTTTCTGTATCTAGGTGTCGGATGTGGAAGTCCAGGGTGTCCAGGTATTCCGCTTCGTAGTTTCCTGTGCCCAGGTGTCGGATGTGGAAGTTCAGGGTGTCCAGGTATTCCGCTTCGTAGTTTTCTGTATCTAGGTGTCGGATGTGGAAGTCCAGGGTGTCCAGGCATTCCGCTCCGTAGTTTCCTGTGCCCAGGTGTCGGATGTGGAAGTCCAGGGTGTCCAGTTATTCCGCTTCGTAGTTTTCTGTATCTAGGTGTCGGATGTGGAAGTCCAGGGTGTCCAGGTATTTCGCTTCGTAGTTTTCTGTATCTAGGTGTCGGATGTGGAAGTCCAGGGTGTCCAGGTATTCCGCTTCGTAGTTTTCTGTATCTAGGTGTCGGATGTGGAAGTTCAGGGTGTCCAGGTATTCCGCTTCGTAGTTTTCTGTATCTAGGTGTCGGATGTGGAAGTCCAGGGTGTCCAGGCATTCCGCTCCGTAGTTTCCTGTGCCCAGGTGTCGGATGTGGAAGTTCAGGTTGTCCAGGTATTCCGTTTCGTAGTTTTCTGTATCTAGGTGTCGGATGTGGAAGTCCAGGGTGTCCAGGTATTCCGCTTCGTAGTTTTCTGTATCTAGGTGTCGGATGTGGAAGTTCAGGGTGTCCAGGTATTCCGCTCCGTAGTTTCCTGTGCCCAGGTGTCGGATGTGGAAGTTCAGGGTGTCCAGGTATTCCGCTTCGTAGTTTTCTGTATCTAGGTGTCGGATGTGGAAGTCCAGGGTGTCCAGGTATTCCGCTTCGTAGTTCTCTGTATATAGGTGTCGGATGTGGATGTCCAGGGTGTCCAGGTATTCCGCTCCGTAGTTTACTGTGTCCAGGTATTG
This sequence comes from Cephus spinipes, assembly GCA_963971525.1. NCBI lineage: Eukaryota > Metazoa > Arthropoda > Insecta > Hymenoptera > Cephidae > Cephus > Cephus spinipes. Next base: position 22,870,829 of record OZ020573.1, read on the forward strand.
GATGTGGAAGTCCAGGGTATCCAGTTATTCCGCTACGTAGTTTTCTGTATCTTGGTGTCGGATGTAGAAGTTCAGGGTGTCCAGGTATTCCGCTCCATAGTTTGTTGTATATAGGTACTGGATGTGGAAGTTCAGGGTGTCCAGGTATTCCGCTTCGTAGTTTTCTGTATCTAGGTGTCGGATGTGGAAGTCCAGGGTGTCCAGGTATTCCGCTTCGTAGTTTTCTGTATCTAGGTGTCGGATGTGGAAGTTCAGGGTGTCCAGGTATTCCGCTTCGTAGTTTTCTGTATCTAGGTGTCGGATGTGGAAGTCCAGGGTGTCCAGGTATTCCGCTTCGTAGTTTTCTGTATCTAGGTGTCGGATGTGGAAGTCCAGGGTGTCCAGGCATTCCGCTCCGTAGTTTCCTGTGCCCAGGTGTCGGATGTGGAAGTTCAGGGTGTCCAGGTATTCCGCTACGTAGTTTGTTGTGTCTAGGTACTGGATGTGGAAGTCCAGGGTGTCCAGGTATTCCGCTTCGTAGTTTTCTGTATCTAGGTGTCGGATGTGGAAGTCCTGGGTGTCCAGGTATTCCGCTTCGTAGTTTTCTGTATCTAGGTGTCGGATGTGGAAGTCCAGGGTGGCCAGGTATTCCGCTTCGTAGTTTTCTGTATCTAGGTGTCGGATGTGGAAGTCCAGGGTGTCCAGGCATTCCGCTCCGTAGTTTCCTGTGCCCAGGTGTCGGATGTGGAAGTTCAGGGTGTCCAGGTATTCCGCTTCGTAGTTTTCTGTATCTAGGTGTCGGATGTGGAAGTCCAGGTTGTCCAGGTATTCCGCTTCGTAGTTTCCTGTGCCCAGGTGTCGGATGTGGAAGTTCAGGGTGTCCAGGTATTCCGCTTCGTTGTTCTCAGTATATAGGTGTCGGATGTGGAAGTCCAGGGTGTCCAGGTATTCCGCTCCGTAGTTTCCTGTGTCCAGGTATTGGATGTGGAAGTCCAGGGTATCCAGGTATTCAGCTACGTAGTTTGTTGTATCTAGGTACTGGATGTGGAAGTCCAGGGTTTCCAGGTATTCCGCTTCGTAGTTTTCTGTATCTAGGTGTCGGATGTGGAAGTCCAGGGTGGCCAGGTATTCCGCTTCGTAGTTTTCTGTATCTAGGTGTCGGATGTGGAAGTTCAGGGTGTCCAGGTATTCCGCTTCGTAGTTTTCTGTATCTAGGTGTCGGATGTGGAAGTCCAGGGTGTCCAGGTATTCCGCTTCGTAGTTTTCTGTATCTAGGTGTCGGATGTGGAAGTCCTGGGTGTCCAGGTATTCCGCTTCGTAGTTTTCTGTATCTAGGTGTCGGATGTGGAAGTCCAGGGTGGCCAGGTATTCCGCTTCGTAGTTTTCTGTATCTAGGTGTCGGATGTGGAAGTCCAGGGTGTCCAGGCATTCCGCTCCGTAGTTTCCTGTGCCCAGGTGTCGGATGTGGAAGTTCAGGGTGTCCAGGTATTCCGCTTCGTAGTTTTCTGTATCTAGGTGTCGGATGTGGAAGTCCAGGGTGTCCAGGTATTCCGCTTCGTCGTTCTCTGTATATAGGTGTCGGATGTGGATGTCCAGGGTGTCTAGGTATTCCGCTCCGTAGTTTACTGTGTCCAGGTATTGGATGTGGAAGTCCAGGGTATCCAGGTATTCCGCTACGTAGTTTTCTGTATCTTGGTGTCGGATGTAGAAGTTCAGGGTGTCCAGGTATTCCGCTCCATAGTTTGTTGTATATAGGTACTGGATGTGGAAGTCCAGGGTGTCCAGGTATTCCGCTTCGTAGTTTTCTGTATCTAGGTGTCGGATGTGGAAGTCCAGGGTGTCCAGGTATTCCGCTTCGTAGTTTTCTGTATCTAGGTGTCGGATGTGGAAGTCCAGGGTGTCCAGGCATTCCGCTCCGTAGTTTCCTGTGCCCAGGTGTCGGATGTGGAAGTTCAGGGTGTCCAGGTATTCCGCTTCGTAGTTTTCTGTATCTAGGTGTCGGATGTGGAAGTCCAGGGTGTCCAGGTATTCCGCTTCGTAGTTTCCTGTGCCCAGGTGTCGGATGTGGAAGTTCAGGGTGTCCAGGTATTCCGCTTCGTAGTTCTCTGTATATAGGTGTCGGATGTGGAAGTCCAGGGTGTCCAGGTATTCCGCTCCGTAGTTTCCTGTGTCCAGGTATTGGATGTGGAAGTCCAGGGTATCCAGGTATTCAGCTACGTAGTTTGTTGTATCTAGGTACTGGATGTGGAAGTCCAGGGTGTCCAGGTATTCCGCTTCGTAGTTTTCTGTATCTAGGTGTCGGATGTGGAAGTCCAGGGTGTCCAGGTATTCAGCTACGTAGTTTGTTGTATCTAGGTACTGGATGTGGAAGTCCAGGGTGTCCAGGTATTCCGCTTCGTAGTTTTCTGTTTCTAGGTGTCGGATGTGGAAGTCCAGGGTGTCCAGGTATTCCGCTTCGTAGTTTTCTGTATCTAGGTGTCGGATGTGGAAGTCCAGGGTGTCCAGGCATTCCGCTCCGTAGTTTCCTGTGCCCAGGTGTCGGATGTGGAAGTTCAGGGTGTCCAGGTATTCCGCTCCGTAGTTTCCTGTGTCCAGGTATTGGATGTGGAAGTCCAGGGTATCCAGGTATTCAGCTACGTAGTTTGTTGTATCTAGGTACTGGATGTGGAAGTCCAGGGTGTCCAGGTATTCCGCTTCGTAGTTTTTGTATCTAGGTGTCGGATGTGGAAGTCCAGGGTGTCCAGATATTCCGCTTCGTAGTTTTCTGTATCTAGGTGTCGGATGTGGAAGTCCAGGGTGTCCAGGCATTCCGCTCCGTAGTTTCCTGTGCCCAGGTGTCGGATGTGGAAGTTCAGGTTGTCCAGGTATTCCGCTTCGTAGTTTTCTGTATCTAGGTGTCGGATGTGGAAGTCCAGGGTGTCCAGGTATTCCGCTTCGTAGTTTTCTGTATCTAGGTGTCGGATGTGGAAGTTCAGGGTGTCCAGGTATTCCGCTTCGTAGTTTTCTGTATCTAGGTGTCGGATGTGGAAGTCCAGGGTGTCCAGGTATTCCGCTTCGTAGTTTTCTGTATCTAGGTGTCGGATGTGGAAGTCCAGGGTGTCCAGACATTCCGCTCCGTAGTTTCCTGTGCCCAGGTGTCGGATGTGGAAGTTCAGGGTGTCCAGGTATTCCGCTTCGTAGTTTTCTGTATCTAGGTGTCGGATGTGGAAGTCCAGGGTGTCCAGGTATTCCGCTTCGTCGTTCTCTGTATATAGGTGTCGGATGTGGATGTCCAGGGTGTCTAGGTATTCCGCTCCGTAGTTTACTGTGTCCAGGTATTGGATGTGGAAGTCCAGGGTATCCAGGTATTCCGCTACGTAGTTTTCTGTATCTTGGTGTCGGATGTAGAAGTTCAGGGTGTCCAGGGATTCCGCTCCATAGTTTGTTGTATATAGGTACTGGATGTGGAAGTCCAGGGTGTCCAGGTATTCCGCTTCGTAGTTTTCTGTATCTAGGTGTCGGATGTGGAAGTCCAGGGTGTCCAGGTATTCCGCTTCGTAGTTTTCTGTATCTAGGTGTCGGATGTGGAAGTCCAGGGTGTCCAGGCATTCCGCTCCGTAGTTTCCTGTGCCCAGGTGTCGGATGTGGAAGTTCAGGGTGTCCAGGTATTCCGCTTCGTAGTTTTCTGTATCTAGGTGTCGGATGTGGAAGTCCAGGGTGTCCAGGTATTCCGCTTCGTAGTTTCCTGTGCCCAGGTGTCGGATGTGGAATTTCAGGGTGTCCAGGTATTCCGCTTCGTAGTTCTCTGTATATAGGTGTCGGATGTGGAAGTCCAGGGTGTCCAGGTATTCCGCTCCGTAGTTTCCTGTGTCCAGGTATTGGATGTGGAAGTCCAGGGTATCCAGGTATTCAGAAACGTAGTTTGTTGTATCTAGGTACTGGATGTGGAAGTCCAGGGTGTCCAGGTATTCCGCTTCGTAGTTTTCTGTATCTAGGTGTCGGATGTGGAAGTCCAGGGTGTCCAGATATTCCGCTTCGTAGTTTTCTGTATCTAGGTGTCGGATGTGGAAGTCCAGGGTGTCCAGGTATTCCGCTTCGTAGTTTTCTGTATCTAGGTGTCGGATGTGGAAGTCCAGGGTGTCCAGGCATTCCGTTCCGTAGTTTCCTGTGCCCAGGTGTCGGATGTGGAATTTCAGGGTGTCCAGGTATTCCGCTTCGTAGTTCTCTGTATATAGGTGTCGGATGTGGAAGTCCAGGGTGTCCAGGTATTCCGCTCCGTAGTTTCCTGTGTCCAGGTATTGGATGTGGAAGTCCAGGGTATCCAGGTATTCCGCTACGTAGTTTGTTGTGTCTAGGTACTGGATGTGGAAGTCCAGGGTGTCCAGGTATTCCGCTTCGTAGTTTTCTGTATCTAAGTGTCGGATGTGGAAGTCCAGGGTGTCCAGGTATTCCGCTTCGTAGTTTTCTGTATCTAGGTGTCGGATGTGGAAGTCCAGGGTGTCCAGGCATTCCGCTCCGTAGTTTCCTGTGCCCAGGTGTCGGATGTGGAAGTTCAGGGTGTCCAGGTATTCCGCTTCGTAGTTTTCTGTATCTAGGTGTCGGATGTGGAAGTCCAGGGTGTCCAGGCATTCCGCTCCGTAGTTTCCTGTGCCCAGGTGTCGGATGTGGAAGTTCAGGGTGTCCAGGTATTCCGCTTCGTAGTTTTCTGTATCTAGGTGTCGGATGTGGAAGTCCAGGGTGTCCAGGTATTCCGCTTCGTAGTTTCCTGTGCCCAGGTGTCGGATGTGGAAGTTCAGGGTGTCCAGGTATTCCGCTTCGTAGTTCTCTGTATATAGGTGTCGGATGTGGAAGTCCAGGGTGTCCAGGTATTCCGCTCCGTAGTTTCCTGTGTCCAGGTATTGGATGTGGAAGTCCAGGGTATCCAGGTATTCAGAAACGTAGTTTGTTGTATCTAGGTACTGGATGTGGAAGTCCAGGGTGTCCAGGTATTCCGCTTCGTAGTTTTCTGTATCTAGGTGTCGGATGTGGAAGTCCAGGGTGTCCAGATATTCCGCTTCGTAGTTTTCTGTATCTAGGTGTCGGATGTGGAAGTCCAGGGTGTCCAGGTATTCCGCTTCGTAGTTTTCTGTATCTAGGTGTCGGATGTGGAAGTCCAGGGTGTCCAGGCATTCCGTTCCGTAGTTTCCTGTGCCCAGGTGTCGGATGTGGAATTTCAGGGTGTCCAGGTATTCCGCTTCGTAGTTCTCTGTATATAGGTGTCGGATGTGGAAGTCCAGGGTGTCCAGGTATTCCGCTCCGTAGTTTCCTGTGTCCAGGTATTGGATGTGGAAGTCCAGGGTATCCAGGTATTCCGCTACGTAGTTTGTTGTGTCTAGGTACTGGATGTGGAAGTCCAGGGTGTCCAGGTATTCCGCTTCGTAGTTTTCTGTATCTAAGTGTCGGATGTGGAAGTCCAGGGTGTCCAGGTATTCCGCTTCGTAGTTTTCTGTATCTAGGTGTCGGATGTGGAAGTCCAGGGTGTCCAGGCATTCCGCTCCGTAGTTTCCTGTGCCCAGGTGTCGGATGTGGAAGTTCAGGGTGTCCAGGTATTCCGCTTCGTAGTTTTCTGTATCTAGGTGTCGGATGTGGAAGTCCAGGGTGTCCAGGCATTCCGTTCCGTAGTTTCCTGTGCCCAGGTGTCGGATGTGGAAGTTCAGGGTGTCCAGGTATTCCGCTTCGTAGTTTTCTGTATCTAGGTGTCGGATGTGGAAGTCCAGGGTGTCCAGGTATTCCGCTCCGTAGTTTCCTGTGTCCAGGTATTGGATGTGGAAGTCCAGGGTATGCAGGTATTCCGCTACGTAGTTTGTTGTGTCTAGGTACTGGATGTGGAAGTACAGGGTGTCCAGGTTTTCCGCTTCGTAGTTTTCTGTATCTAGGTGTCGGATGTGGAAGTCCAGGGTGTCCAGGCATTCCGTTCCGTAGTTTCCTGTGCCCAGGTGTCGGATGTGGAAGTTCAGGGTGTCCAGGTATTCCGCTTCGTAGTTTTCTGTATCTAGGTGTCGGATGTGGAAGTCCAGGGTGTCCAGGTATTCCGCTCCGTAGTTTCCTGTGTCCAGGTATTGGATGTGGAAGTCCAGGGTATGCAGGTATTCCGCTACGTAGTTTGTTGTGTCTAGGTACTGGATGTGGAAGTACAGGGTGTCCAGGTTTTCCGCTTCGTAGTTTTCTGTATCTAGGTGTCGGATGTGGAAGTCCAGGTTGTCCAGGTATTCCGCTTCGTAGTTTTCTGTATCTAGGTGTCGGATGTGGAAGTCCAGGGTGTCCAGGCATTCCGTTCCGTAGTTTCCTGTGCCCAGGTGTCGGATGTGGAAGTTCAGGGTGTCCAGGTATTCCGCTTCGTAGTTTTCTGTATCTAGGTGTCGGATGTGGAAGTCCAGGGTGTCCAGGTATTCCGCTCCGTAGTTTCCTGTGTCCAGGTATTGGATGTGGAAGTCCAGGGTGTCCAGGCATTCCGCTCCGTAGTTTCCTGTGCCCAGGTGTCGGATGTGGAAGTTCAGGTTGTCCAGGTATTCCGCTTCGTAGTTTTCTGTATCTAGGTGTCGGATGTGGAAGTCCAGGGTGTCCAGGTATTCCGCTTCGTAGTTTTCTGTATCTAGGTGTCGGATGTGGAAGTCCAGGGTGTCCAGGCATTCCGCTCCGTAGTTTCCTGTGCCCAGGTGTCGGATGTGGAAGTTCAGGTTGTCCAGGTATTCCGCTTCGTAGTTTTCTGTATCTAGGTGTCGGATGTGGAAGTCCAGGGTGTCCAGGTATTCCGCTTCGTAGTTTTCTGTATCTAGGTGTCGGATGTGGAAGTTCAGGGTGTCCAGGTATTCCGCTCCGTAGTTTCCTGTGCCCAGGTGTCGGATGTGGAAGTTCAGGGTGTCCAGGTATTCCGCTTCGTAGTTTTCTGTATCTAGGTGTCGGATGTGGAAGTCCAGGGTGTCCAGGCATTCCGTTTCGTAGTTTCCTGTGCCCAGGTGTCGGATGTGGAAGTTCAGGGTGTCCAGGTATTCCGCTTCGTAGTTTTCTGTATCTAGGTGTCGGATGTGGAAGTCCAGGGTGTCCAGGTATTCCGCTCCGTAGTTTCCTGTGTCCAGGTATTGGATGTGGAAGTCCAGGGTATGCAGGTATTCCGCTACGTAGTTTGTTGTGTCTAGGTACTGGATGTGGAAGTACAGGGTGTCCAGGTTTTCCGCTTCGTAGTTTTCTGTATCTAGGTGTCGGATGTGGAAGTCCAGGTTGTCCAGGTATTCCGCTTCGTAGTTTTCTGTATCTAGGTGTCGGATGTGGAAGTCCAGGGTGTCCAGGCATTCCGTTCCGTAGTTTCCTGTGCCCAGGTGTCGGATGTGGAAGTTCAGGGTGTCCAGGTATTCCGCTTCGTAGTTTTCTGTATCTAGGTGTCGGATGTGGAAGTCCAGGGTGTCCAGGTATTCCGCTCCGTAGTTTCCTGTGTCCAGGTATTGGATGTGGAAGTCCAGGGTGTCCAGGCATTCCGCTCCGTAGTTTCCTGTGCCCAGGTGTCGGATGTGGAAGTTCAGGTTGTCCAGGTATTCCGCTTCGTAGTTTTCTGTATCTAGGTGCCGGATGTGGAAGTCCAGGGTGTCCAGGTATTCCGCTTCGTAGTTTTCTCTATCTAGGTGTCGGATGTGGAAGTTCAGGGTGTCCAGGTATTCCGCTTCGTAGTTTTCTGTATCTAGGTGTCGGATGTGGAAGTCCAGGGTGTCCAGGTATTCCGCTTCGTAGTTTTCTGTATCTAGGTGTCGGATGTGGAAGTCCAGGGTGTCCAGGCATTCCGCTCCGTAGTTTCCTGTGCCCAGGTGTCGGATGTGGAAGTTCAGGTTGTCCAGGTATTCCGCTTCGTAGTTTTCTGTATCTAGGTGTCGGATGTGGAAGTCCAGGGTGTCCAGGTATTCCGCTTCGTAGTTTTCTGTATCTAGGTGTCGGATGTGGAAGTTCAGGGTGTCCAGGTATTCCGCTCCGTAGTTTCCTGTGCCCAGGTGTCGGATGTGGAAGTTCAGGGTGTCCAGGTATTCCGCTTCGTAGTTTTCTGTATCTAGGTGTCGGATGTGGAAGTCCAGGGTGTCCAGGTATTCCGCTTCGTAGTTCTCTGTATATAGGTGTCGGATGTGGATGTCCAGGGTGTCCAGGTATTCCGCTCCGTAGTTTACTGTGTCCAGGTATTGGATGTGGAAGTCCAGGGTATCCAGTTATTCCGCTACGTAGTTTTCTGTATCTTGGTGTCGGATGTAGAAGTTCAGGGTGTCCAGGTATTCCGCTCCATAGTTTGTTGTATATAGGTACTGGATGTGGAAGTCCAGGGTGTCCAGGTATTCCGCTTCGTAGTTTTCTGTATCTAGGTGTCGGATGTGGAAGTCCAGGGTGTCCAGGTATTCCGCTTCGTAGTTTTCTGTATCCAGGTGTCGGATGTGGAAGTCCAGGGTGTCCAGGCATTCCGCTCCGTAGTTTCCTGTGCCCAGGTGTCGGATGTGGAAGTCCAGGGTGTCCAGGTATTCCGCTTCGTAGTTTTCTGTATCTAGGTGTCGGATGTGGAAGTCCAGGGTGTCCAGGTATTTCGCTTCGTAGTTTTCTGTATCTAGGTGTCGGATGTGGAAGTCCAGGGTGTCCAGGTATTCCGCTTCGTAGTTTTCTGTATCTAGGTGTCGGATGTGGAAGTTCAGGGTGTCCAGGTATTCCGCTTCATAGTTTTCTGTATCTAGGTGTCGGATGTGGAAGTCCAGGGTGTCCAGGCATTCCGCTCCGTAGTTTCCTGTGCCCAGGTGTCGGATGTGGAAGTTCAGGGTGTCCAGGTATTCCGCTTCGTAGTTTTCTGTATCTAGGTGTCGGATGTGGAATTCCAGGGTGTCCAGGTATTCCGCTTCGTAGTTTTCTGTATCTAGGTGTCGGATGTGGAAGTCCAGGGTGTCCAGGTATTCCGCTTCGTAGCTTTCTGTATCTAGGTGTCGGATGTGGAAGTCCAGGGTGTCCAGGCATTCCGCTCCGTAGTTTCCTGTGCCCAGGTGTCGGATGTGGAAGTCCAGGTTGTCCAGGTATTCCGCTTCGTCGTTCTCTGTATATAGGTGTCGGATGTGGATGTCCAGGGTGTCTAGGTATTCCGCTCCGTAGTTTACTGTGTCCAGGTATTGGATGTGGAAGTCCAGGGTATCCAGGTATTCCGCTACGTAGTTTTCTGTATCTTGGTGTCGGATGTAGAAGTTCAGGGTGTCCAGGTATTCCGCTCCATAGTTTGTTGTATATAGGTACTGGATGTGGAAGTCCAGGGTGTCCAGGTATTCCGCTTCGTAGTTTTCTGTATCTAGGTGTCGGATGTGGAAGTCCAGGGTGTCCAGGTATTCCGCTTCGTAGTTTTCTGTATCTAGGTGTCGGATGTGGAAGTCCAGGGTGTCCAGGTATTTCGCTTCGTAGTTTTCTGTATCTAGGTGTCGGATGTGGAAGTCCAGGGTGTCCAGGTATTCCGCTTCGTAGTTTTCTGTATCTAGGTGTCGGATGTGGAAGTTCAGGGTGTCCAGGTATTCCGCTTCATAGTTTTCTGTATCTAGGTGTCGGATGTGGAAGTCCAGGGTGTCCAGGCATTCCGCTCCGTAGTTTCCTGTGCCCAGGTGTCGGATGTGGAAGTTCAGGGTGTCCAGGTATTCCGCTTCGTAGTTTTCTGTATCTAGGTGTCGGATGTGGAATTCCAGGGTGTCCAGGTATTCCGCTTCGTAGTTTTCTGTATCTAGGTGTCGGATGTGGAAGTCCAGGGTGTCCAGGTATTCCGCTTCGTAGCTTTCTGTATCTAGGTGTCGGATGTGGAAGTCCAGGGTGTCCAGGCATTCCGCTCCGTAGTTTCCTGTGCCCAGGTGTCGGATGTGGAAGTCCAGGTTGTCCAGGTATTCCGCTTCGTAGTTTTCTGTATCTAGGTGTCGGATGTGGAAGTCCAGGGTGTCCAGGCATTCCGCTCCGTAGTTTCCTGTGCCCAGGTGTCGGATGTGGAAGTTCAGGGTGTCCAGGTATTCCGCTTCGTAGTTTTCTGTATCTAGGTGTCGGATGTGGAAGTCCAGGGTGTCCAGGTATTCCGCTTCGTAGTTTCCTGTGCCCAGGTGTCGGATGTGGAAGTTCAGGGTGTCCAGGTATTCCGCTTCGTAGTTCTCTGTATATAGGTACTGGATGTGGAAGTCCAGGGTGTCCAGGTATTCCGCTTCGTAGTTTTCTGTATCTAGGTGTCGGATGTGGAAGTCCAGGGTGTCCAGGTATTCCGCTTCGTAGTTTTCTGTATCTAGGTGTCGGATGTGGAAGTCCAGGGTGTCCAGGCATTCCGCTCCGTAGTTTCCTGTGCCCAGGTGTCGGATGTGGAAGTCCAGGGTGTCCAGTTATTCCGCTTCGTAGTTTTCTGTATCTAGGTGTCGGATGTGGAAGTCCAGGGTGTCCAGGTATTTCGCTTCGTAGTTTTCTGTATCTAGGTGTCGGATGTGGAAGTCCAGGGTGTCCAGGTATTCCGCTTCGTAGTTTTCTGTATCTAGGTGTCGGATGTGGAAGTTCAGGGTGTCCAGGTATTCCGCTTCGTAGTTTTCTGTATCTAGGTGTCGGATGTGGAAGTCCAGGGTGTCCAGGCATTCCGCTCCGTAGTTTCCTGTGCCCAGGTGTCGGATGTGGAAGTTCAGGGTGTCCAGGTATTCCGCTTCGTAGTTTTCTGTATCTAGGTGTCGGATGTGGAATTCCAGGGTGTCCAGGTATTCCGCTTCGTAGTTTTCTGTATCTAGGTGTCGGATGTGGAAGTCCAGGGTGTCCAGGTATTCCGCTTCGTAGCTTTCTGTATCTAGGTGTCGGATGTGGAAGTCCAGGGTGTCCAGGCATTCCGCTCCGTAGTTTTCTGTGCCCAGGTGTCGGATGTGGAAGTCCAGGTTGTCCAGGTATTCCGCTTCGTCGTTCTCTGTATATAGGTGTCGGATGTGGATGTCCAGGGTGTCTAGGTATTCCGCTCCGTAGTTTACTGTGTCCAGGTATTGGATGTGGAAGTCCAGGGTATCCAGGTATTCCGCTACGTAGTTTTCTGTATCTTGGTGTCGGATGTAGAAGTTCAGGGTGTCCAGGTATTCCGCTCCATAGTTTGTTGTATATAGGTACTGGATGTGGAAGTCCAGGGTGTCCAGGTATTCCGCTTCGTAGTTTTCTGTATCTAGGTGTCGGATGTGGAAGTCCAGGGTGTCCAGGTATTCCGCTTCGTAGTTTTCTGTATCTAGGTGTCGGATGTGGAAGTCCAGGGTTTCCAGGCATTCCGCTCCGTAGTTTCCTGTGCCCAGGTGTCGGATGTGGAAGTTCAGGGTGTCCAGGTATTCCGCTTCGTAGTTTTCTGTATCTAGGTGTCGGATGTGGAAGTCCAGGGTGTCCAGGTATTCCGCTTCGTAGTTTCCTGTGCCCAGGTGTCGGATGTGGAAGTTCAGGGTGTCCAGGTATTCCGCTTCGTAGTTTTCTGTATCTAGGTGTCGGATGTGGAAGTCCAGGGTGTCCAGGCATTCCGCTCCGTAGTTTCCTGTGCCCAGGTGTCGGATGTGGAAGTCCAGGGTGTCCAGTTATTCCGCTTCGTAGTTTTCTGTATCTAGGTGTCGGATGTGGAAGTCCAGGGTGTCCAGGTATTTCGCTTCGTAGTTTTCTGTATCTAGGTGTCGGATGTGGAAGTCCAGGGTGTCCAGGTATTCCGCTTCGTAGATTTCTGTATCTAGGTGTCGGATGTGGAAGTTCAGGGTGTCCAGGTATTCCGCTTCGTAGTTTTCTGTATCTAGGTGTCGGATGTGGAATTCCAGGGTGTCCAGGTATTCCGCTTCGTAGTTTTCTGTATCTAGGTGTCGGATGTGGAAGTCCAGGGTGTCCAGGTATTCCGCTTCGTAGCTTTCTGTATCTAGGTGTCGGATGTGGAAGTCCAGGGTGTCCAGGCATTCCGCTCCGTAGTTTCCTGTGCCCAGGTGTCGGATGTGGAAGTCCAGGTTGTCCAGGTATTCCGCTTCGTCGTTCTCTGTATATAGGTGTCGGATGTGGATGTCCAGGGTGTCTAGGTATTCCGCTCCGTAGTTTACTGTGTCCAGGTATTGGATGTGGAAGTCCAGGGTATCCAGGTATTCCGCTACGTAGTTTTCTGTATCTTGGTGTCGGATGTAGAAGTTCAGGGTGTCCAGGTATTCCGCTCCATAGTTTGTTGTATATAGGTACTGGATGTGGAAGTCCAGGGTGTCCAGGTATTCCGCTTCGTAGTTTTCTGTATCTAGGTGTCGGATGTGGAAGTCCAGGGTGTCCAGGTATTCCGCTTCGTAGTTTTCTGTATCTAGGTGTCGGATGTGGAAGTCCAGGGTGTCCAGGCATTCCGCTCCGTAGTTTCCTGTGCCCAGGTGTCGGATGTGGAAGTTCAGGGTGTCCAGGTATTCCGCTTCGTAGTTTTCTGTATCTAGGTGTCGGATGTGGAAGTCCAGGGTGTCCAGGTATTCCGCTTCGTAGTTTCCTGTGCCCAGGTGTCGGATGTGGAAGTTCAGGGTGTCCAGGTATTCCGCTTCGTAGTTCTCTGTATATAGGTACTGGATGTGGAAGTCCAGGGTGTCCAGGTATTCCGCTTCGTAGTTTTCTGTATCTAGGTGTCGGATGTGGAAGTCCAGGGTGTCCAGGTATTCCGCTTCGTAGTTTTCTGTATCTAGGTGTCGGATGTGGAAGTCCAGGGTGTCCAGGCATTCCGCTCCGTAGTTTCCTGTGCCCAGGTGTCGGATGTGGAAGTCCAGGGTGTCCAGTTATTCCGCTTCGTAGTTTTCTGTATCTAGGTGTCGGATGTGGAAGTCCAGGGTGTCCAGGTATTTCGCTTCCTAGTTTTCTGTATCTAGGTGTCGGATGTGGAAGTCCAAGGTGTCCAGGTATTCCGCTTCGTAGTTTTCTGTATCTAGGTGTCGGATGTGGAAGTTCAGGGTGTCCAGGTATTCCGCTTCGTAGTTTTCTGTATCTAGGTGTCGGATGTGGAAGTCCAGGGTGTCCAGGCATTCCGCTCCGTAGTTTCCTGTGCCCAGGTGTCGGATGTGGAAGTTCAGGGTGTCCAGGTATTCCGCTTCGTAGTTTTCTGTATCTAGGTGTCGGATGTGGAATTCCAGGGTGTCCAGGTATTCCGCTTCGTAGTTTTCTGTATCTAGGTGTCGGATGTGGAAGTCCAGGGTGTCCAGGTATTCCGCTTCGTCGTTCTCTGTATATAGGTGTCGGATGTGGATGTCCAGGGTGTCTAGGTATTCCGCTCCGTAGTTTACTGTGTCCAGGTATTGGATGTGGAAGTCCAGGGTATCCAGGTATTCCGCTACGTAGTTTTCTGTATCTTGGTGTCGGATGTAGAAGTTCAGGGTGTCCAGGTATTCCGCTCCATAGTTTGTTGTATATAGGTACTGGATGTGGAAGTCCAGGGTGTCCAGGTATTCCGCTTCGTAGTTTTCTGTATCTAGGTGTCGGATGTGGAAGTCCAGGGTGTCCAGGTATTCCGCTTCGTAGTTTTCTGTATCTAGGTGTCGGATGTGGAAGTCCAGGGTGTCCAGGCATTCCGCTCCGTAGTTTCCTGTGCCCAGGTGTCGGATGTGGAAGTTCAGGGTGTCCAGGTATTCCGCTTCGTAGTTTTCTGTATCTAGGTGTCGGATGTGGAAGTCCAGGGTGTCCAGGTATTCCGCTTCGTAGTTTCCTGTGCCCAGGTGTCGGATGTGGAAGTTCAGGGTGTCCAGGTATTCCGCTTCGTTGTTTTCTGTATCTAGGTGTCGGATGTGGAAGTCCAGGGTGTCCAGGCATTCCGCTCCGTAGTTTCCTGTGCCCAGGTGTCGGATGTGGAAGTCCAGGGTGTCCAGTTATTCCGCTTCGTAGTTTTCTGTATCTAGGTGTCGGATGTGGAAGTCCAGGGTGTCCAGGTATTTCGCTTCGTAGTTTTCTGTATCTAGGTGTCGGATGTGGAAGTCCAGGGTGTCCAGGTATTCCGCTTCGTAGTTTTCTGTATCTAGGTGTCGGATGTGGAAGTTCAGGGTGTCCAGGTATTCCGCTTCGTAGTTTTCTGTATCTAGGTGTCGGATGTGGAAGTCCAGGGTGTCCAGGCATTCCGCTCCGTAGTTTCCTGTGCCCAGGTGTCGGATGTGGAAGTTCAGGTTGTCCAGGTATTCCGCTTCGTAGTTTTCTGTATCTAGGTGTCGGATGTGGAAGTCCAGGGTGTCCAGGTATTCCGCTTCGTAGTTTTCTGTATCTAGGTGTCGGATGTGGAAGTTCAGGGTGTCCAGGTATTCCGCTCCGTAGTTTCCTGTGCCCAGGTGTCGGATGTGGAAGTTCAGGGTGTCCAGGTATTCCGCTTCGTAGTTTTCTGTATCTAGGTGTCGGATGTGGAAGTCCAGGGTGTCCAGGTATTCCGCTTCGTAGCTTTCTGTATCTAGGTGTCGGATGTGGAAGTCCAGGGTGTCCAGGCATTCCGCTCCGTAGTTTTCTGTGCCCAGGTGTCGGATGTGGAAGTCCAGGTTGTCCAGGTATTCCGCTTCGTCGTTCTCTGTATATAGGTGTCGGATGTGGATGTCCAGGGTGTCTAGGTATTCCGCTCCGTAGTTTACTGTGTCCAGGTATTGGATGTGGAAGTCCAGGGTATCCAGGTATTCCGCTACGTAGTTTTCTGTATCTTGGTGTCGGATGTAGAAGTTCAGGGTGTCCAGGTATTCCGCTCCATAGTTTGTTGTATATAGGTACTGGATGTGGAAGTCCAGGGTGTCCAGGTATTCCGCTTCGTAGTTTTCTGTATCTAGGTGTCGGATGTGGAAGTCCAGGGTGTCCAGGTATTCCGCTTCGTAGTTTTCTGTATCTAGGTGTCGGATGTGGAAGTCCAGGGTGTCCAGGCATTCCGCTCCGTAGTTTCCTGTGCCCAGGTGTCGGATGTGGAAGTTCAGGGTGTCCAGGTATTCCGCTTCGTAGTTTTCTGTATCTAGGTGTCGGATGTGGAAGTCCAGGGTGTCCAGGTATTCCGCTTCGTAGTTTCCTGTGCCCAGGTGTCGGATGTGGAAGTTCAGGGTGTCCAGGTATTCCGCTTCGTAGTTTTCTGTATCTAAGTGTCGGATGTGGAAGTCCAGGGTGTCCAGGCATTCCGCTCCGTAGTTTCCTGTGCCCAGGTGTCGGATGTGGAAGTCCAGGGTGTCCAGTTATTCCGCTTCGTAGTTTTCTGTATCTAGGTGTCGGATGTGGAAGTCCAGGGTGTCCAGGTATTTCGCTTCGTAGTTTTCTGTATCTAGGTGTCGGATGTGGAAGTCCAGGGTGTCCAGGTATTCCGCTTCGTAGTTTTCTGTATCTAGGTGTCGGATGTGGAAGTTCAGGGTGTCCAGGTATTCCGCTCCGTAGTTTCCTGTGCCCAGGTGTCGGATGTGGAAGTTCAGGGTGTCCAGGTATTCCGCTTCGTAGTTTTCTGTATCTAGGTGTCGGATGTGGAAGTCCAGGGTGTCCAGGTATTCCGCTTCGTAGCTTTCTGTATCTAGGTGTCGGATGTGGAAGTCCAGGGTGTCCAGGCATTCCGCTCCGTAGTTTTCTGTGCCCAGGTGTCGGATGTGGAAGTCCAGGTTGTCCAGGTATTCCGCTTCGTCGTTCTCTGTATATAGGTGTCGGATGTGGATGTCCAGGGTGTCTAGGTATTCCGCTCCGTAGTTTACTGTGTCCAGGTATTGGATGTGGAAGTCCAGGGTATCCAGGTATTCCGCTACGTAGTTTTCTGTATCTTGGTGTCGGATGTAGAAGTTCAGGGTGTCCAGGTATTCCGCTCCATAGTTTGTTGTATATAGGTACTGGATGTGGAAGTCCAGGGTGTCCAGGTATTCCGCTTCGTAGTTTTCTGTATCTAGGTGTCGGATGTGGAAGTCCAGGGTGTCCAGGTATTCCGCTTCGTAGTTTTCTGTATCTAGGTGTCGGATGTGGAAGTCCAGGGTGTCCAGGCATTCCGCTCCGTAGTTTCCTGTGCCCAGGTGTCGGATGTGGAAGTTCAGGGTGTCCAGGTATTCCGCTTCGTAGTTTTCTGTATCTAGGTGTCGGATGTGGAAGTCCAGGGTGTCCAGGTATTCCGCTTCGTAGTTTCCTGTGCCCAGGTGTCGGATGTGGAAGTTCAGGGTGTCCAGGTATTCCGCTTCGTAGTTTTCTGTATCTAAGTGTCGGATGTGGAAGTCCAGGGTGTCCAGGCATTCCGCTCCGTAGTTTCCTGTGCCCAGGTGTCGGATGTGGAAGTCCAGGGTGTCCAGTTATTCCGCTTCGTAGTTTTCTGTATCTAGGTGTCGGATGTGGAAGTCCAGGGTGTCCAGGTATTTCGCTTCGTAGTTTTCTGTATCTAGGTGTCGGATGTGGAAGTCCAGGGTGTCCAGGTATTCCGCTTCGTAGTTTTCTGTATCTAGGTGTCGGATGTGGAAGTTCAGGGTGTCCAGGTATTCCGCTTCGTAGTTTTCTGTATCTAGGTGTCGGATGTGGAAGTCCAGGGTGTCCAGGCATTCCGCTCCGTAGTTTCCTGTGCCCAGGTGTCGGATGTGGAAGTTCAGGTTGTCCAGGTATTCCGCTTCGTAGTTTTCTGTATCTAGGTGTCGGATGTGGAAGTCCAGGGTGTCCAGGTATTCCGCTTCGTAGTTTTCTGTATCTAGGTGTCGGATGTGGAAGTTCAGGGTGTCCAGGTATTCCGCTCCGTAGTTTCCTGTGCCCAGGTGTCGGATGTGGAAGTTCAGGGTGTCCAGGTATTCCGCTTCGTAGTTTTCTGTATCTAGGTGTCGGATGTGGAAGTCCAGGGTGTCCAGGTATTCCGCTTCGTAGTTTCCTGTGCCCAGGTGTCGGATGTGGAAGTTCAGGGTGTCCAGGTATTCCGCTTCGTAGTTCTCTGTATATAGGTGTCGGATGTGGAAGTCCAGGGTGTCCAGGTATTCCGCTCCGTAGTTTCCTGTGTCCAGGTATTGGATGTGGAAGTCCAGGGTATCCAGGTATTCAGCTACGTAGTTTGTTGTATCTAGGTACTGGATGTGGAAGTCCAGGGTGTCCAGGTATTCCGCTTCGTAGTTTTCTGTATCTAGGTGTCGGATGTGGAAGTCCAGGGTGTCCAGGTATTCCGCTTCGTAGTTTTCTGTATCTAGGTGTCGGATGTGGAAGTCCAGGGTGTCCAGGCATTCCGCTCCGTAGTTTCCTGTGCTCAGGTGTCGGATGTGGAAGTTCTGGTTGTCCAAGTATTCCGCTTCGTAGTTTTCTGTATCTAGGTGTCGGATGTGAAAGTCCAGGGTGTCCAGGTATTCCGCTTCGTAGTTTTCTGTATCTAGGTGTCGGATGTGGAAGTTCAGGGTGTCCAGGTATTCCGCTCCGTAGTTTCCTGTGCCCAGGTGTCGGATGTGGAAGTTCAGGGTGTCCAGGTATTCCGCTTCGTAGTTTTCTGTATCTAGGTGTCGGATGTGGAAGTCCAGGGTGTCCAGGTATTCCGCTTCGTAGCTTTCTGTATCTAGGTGTCGGATGTGGAAGTCCAGGGTGTCCAGGCATTCCGCTCCGTAGTTTTCTGTGCCCAGGTGTCGGATGTGGAAGTCCAGGTTGTCCAGGTATTCCGCTTCGTCGTTCTCTGTATATAGGTGTCGGATGTGGATGTCCAGGGTGTCTAGGTATTCCGCTCCGTAGTTTACTGTGTCCAGGTATTGGATGTGGAAGTCCAGGGTATCCAGGTATTCCGCTACGTAGTTTTCTGTATCTTGGTGTCGGATGTAGAAGTTCAGGGTGTCCAGGTATTCCGCTCCATAGTTTGTTGTATATAGGTACTGGATGTGGAAGTCCAGGGTGTCCAGGTATTCCGCTTCGTAGTTTTCTGTATCTAGGTGTCGGATGTGGAAGTCCAGGGTGTCCAGGTATTCCGCTTCGTAGTTTTCTGTATCTAGGTGTCGGATGTGGAAGTCCAGGGTGTCCAGGCATTCCGCTCCGTAGTTTCCTGTGCCCAGGTGTCGGATGTGGAAGTTCAGGGTGTCCAGGTATTCCGCTTCGTAGTTTTCTGTATCTAGGTGTCGGATGTGGAAGTCCAGGGTGTCCAGGTATTCCGCTTCGTAGTTTCCTGTGCCCAGGTGTCGGATGTGGAAGTTCAGGGTGTCCAGGTATTCCGCTTCGTAGTTTTCTGTATCTAAGTGTCGGATGTGGAAGTCCAGGGTGTCCAGGCATTCCGCTCCGTAGTTTCCTGTGCCCAGGTGTCGGATGTGGAAGTCCAGGGTGTCCAGTTATTCCGCTTCGTAGTTTTCTGTATCTAGGTGTCGGATGTGGAAGTCCAGGGTGTCCAGGTATTTCGCTTCGTAGTTTTCTGTATCTAGGTGTCGGATGTGGAAGTCCAGGGTGTCCAGGTATTCCGCTTCGTAGTTTTCTGTATCTAGGTGTCGGATGTGGAAGTTCAGGGTGTCCAGGTATTCCGCTTCGTAGTTTTCTGTATCTAGGTGTCGGATGTGGAAGTCCAGGGTGTCCAGGCATTCCGCTCCGTAGTTTCCTGTGCCCAGGTGTCGGATGTGGAAGTTCAGGTTGTCCAGGTATTCCGCTTCGTAGTTTTCTGTATCTAGGTGTCGGATGTGGAAGTCCAGGGTGTCCAGGTATTCCGCTTCGTAGTTTTCTGTATCTAGGTGTCGGATGTGGAAGTTCAGGGTGTCCAGGTATTCCGCTCCGTAGTTTCCTGTGCCCAGGTGTCGGATGTGGAAGTTCAGGGTGTCCAGGTATTCCGCTTCGTAGTTTTCTGTATCTAGGTGTCGGATGTGGAAGTCCAGGGTGTCCAGGTATTCCGCTTCGTAGTTTCCTGTGCCCAGGTGTCGGATGTGGAAGTTCAGGGTGTCCAGGTATTCCGCTTCGTAGTTCTCTGTATATAGGTGTCGGATGTGGAAGTCCAGGGTGTCCAGGTATTCCGCTCCGTAGTTTCCTGTGTCCAGGTATTGGATGTGGAAGTCCAGGGTATCCAGGTATTCAGCTACGTAGTTTGTTGTATCTAGGTACTGGATGTGGAAGTCCAGGGTGTCCAGGTATTCCGCTTCGTAGTTTTCTGTATCTAGGTGTCGGATGTGGAAGTCCAGGGTGTCCAGGTATTCCGCTTCGTAGTTTTCTGTATCTAGGTGTCGGATGTGGAAGTCCAGGGTGTCCAGGCATTCCGCTCCGTAGTTTCCTGTGCTCAGGTGTCGGATGTGGAAGTTCTGGTTGTCCAAGTATTCCGCTTCGTAGTTTTCTGTATCTAGGTGTCGGATGTGAAAGTCCAGGGTGTCCAGGTATTCCGCTTCGTAGTTTTCTGTATCTAGGTGTCGGATGTGGAAGTTCAGGGTGTCCAGGTATTCCGCTTCGTAGTTTTCTGTATCTAGGTATCGGATGTGGAAGTCCAGGGTGTCCAGGTATTCCGCTTCGTAGTTTTCTGTATCTAGGTGTCGGATGTGGAAGTCCAGGGTGTCCAGGCATTCCGCTCCGTAGTTTCCTGTGCCCAGGTGTCGGATGTGGAAGTTCAGGGTGTCCAGGTATTCCGCTTCGTAGTTTTCTGTATCTAGGTGTCGGATGTGGAAGTCCAGGGTGTCCAGGTATTCCGCTTCGTAGTTTTCTGTATCTAGGTGTCGGATGTGGAAGTCCAGGGTGTCCAGGCATTCCGTTCCGTAGTTTCCTGTGCCCAGGTGTCGGATGTGGAATTTCAGGGTGTCCAGGTATTCCGCTTCGTAGTTCTCTGTATATAGGTGTCGGATGTGGAAGTCCAGGGTATCCAGGTATTCCGCTACGTAGTTTGTTGTGTCTAGGTACTGGATGTGGAAGTCCAGGGTGTCCAGGTATTCCGCTTCGTAGTTTTCTGTATCTAAGTGTCGGATGTGGAAGTCCAGGGTGTCCAGGTATTCCGCTTCGTAGTTTTCTGTATCTAGGTGTCGGATGTGGAAGTCCAGGGTGTCCAGGCATTCCGCTCCGTAGTTTCCTGTGCCCAGGTGTCGGATGTGGAAGTTCAGGGTGTCCAGGTATTCCGCTTCGTAGTTTTCTGTATCTAGGTGTCGGATGTGGAAGTCCAGGGTGTCCAGGCATTCCGTTCCGTAGTTTCCTGTGCCCAGGTGTCGGATGTGGAAGTTCAGGGTGTCCAGGTATTCCGCTTCGTAGTTTTCTGTACCTAGGTGTCGGATGTGGAAGTCCAGGGTGTCCAGGTATTCCGCTCCGTAGTTTCCTGTGTCCAGGTATTGGATGTGGAAGTCCAGGGTATGCAGGTATTCCGCTACGTAGTTTGTTGTGTCTAGGTACTGGATGTGGAAGTCCAGGGTGTCCAGGTTTTCCGCTTCGTAGTTTTCTGTATCTAGGTGTCGGATGTGGAAGTCCAGGGTGTCCAGGTATTCCGCTTCGTAGTTTTCTGTATCTAGGTGTCGGATGTGGAAGTCCAGGGTGTCCAGGCATTCCGTTCCGTAGTTTCCTGTGCCCAGGTGTCGGATGTGGAAGTTCAGGGTGTCCAGGTATTCCGCTTCGTAGTTTCCTGTGCCCAGGTGTCGGATGTGGAAGTTCAGGGTGTCCAGGTATTCCGCTTCGTAGTTTTCTGTATCTAGGTGTCGGATGTGGAAGTCCAGGGTGTCCAGGCATTCCGTTCCGTAGTTTCCTGTGCCCAGGTGTCGGATGTGGAAGTTCAGGGTGTCCAGGTATTCCGCTTCGTAGTTTTCTGTATCTAGGTGTCGGATGTGGAAGTCCAGGGTGTCCAGGTATTCCGCTCCGTAGTTTCCTGTGTCCAGGTATTGGATGTGGAAGTCCAGGGTATGCAGGTATTCCGCTACGTAGTTTGTTGTGTCTAGGTACTGGATGTGGAAGTCCAGGGTGTCCAGGTTTTCCGCTTCGTAGTTTTCTGTATCTAGGTGTCGGATGTGGAAGTCCAGGGTGTCCAGGTATTCCGCTTCGTAGTTTTCTGTATCTAGGTGTCGGATGTGGAAGTCCAGGGTGTCCAGGCATTCCGTTCCGTAGTTTCCTGTGCCCAGGTGTCGGATGTGGAAGTTCAGGGTGTCCAGGTATTCCGCTTCGTAGTTTTCTGTATCTAGGTGTCGGATGTGGAAGTCCAGGGTGTCCAGGTATTCCGCTCCGTAGTTTCCTGTGTCCAGGTATTGGATGTGGAAGTCCAGGGTGTCCAGGCATTCCGCTCCGTAGTTTCCTGTGCCCAGGTGTCGGATGTGGAAGTTCAGGTTGTCCAGGTATTCCGCTTCGTAGTTTTCTGTATCTAGGTGTCGGATGTGGAAGTCCAGAGTGTCCAGGTATTCCGCTTCGTAGTTTTCTGTATCTAGGTGTCGGATGTGGATGTCCAGGGTGTCCAGGTATTCCGCTCCGTAGTTTACTGTGTCCAGGTATTGGATGTGGAAGTCCAGGGTATCCAGGTATTCCGCTACGTAGTTTTCTGTATCTTGGTGTCGGATGTAGAAGTTCAGGGTGTCCAGGTATTCCGCTCCATAGTTTGTTGTATATAGGTACTGGATGTGGAAGTCCAGGGTGTCCAGGTATTCCGCTTCGTAGTTTTCTGTATCTAGGTGTCGGATGTGGAAGTCCAGGGTGTCCAGGTATTCCGCTTCGTAGTTTTCTGTATCTAGGTGTCGGATGTGGAAGTCCAGGGTGTCCAGGCATTCCGCTCCGTAGTTTCCTGTGCCCAGGTGTCGGATGTGGAAGTCCAGGGTGTCCAGGTATTCCGCTTCGTAGTTTTCTGTATCTAGGTGTCGGATGTGGAAGTCCAGGGTGTCCAGGTATTTCGCTTCGTAGTTTTCTGTATCTAGGTGTCGGATGTGGAAGTCCAGGGTGTCCAGGTATTCCGCTTCGTAGTTTTCTGTATCTAGGTGTCGGATGTGGAAGTTCAGGGTGTCCAGGTATTCCGCTTCGTAGTTTTCTGTATCTAGGTGTCGGATGTGGAAGTCCAGGGTGTCCAGGCATTCCGCTCCGTAGTTTCCTGTGCCCAGGTGTCGGATGTGGAAGTTCAGGGTGTCCAGGTATTCCGCTTCGTAGTTTTCTGTATCTAGGTGTCGGATGTGGAAGTCCAGGGTGTCCAGGTATTCCGCTTCGTAGTTTTCTGTATCTAGGTGTCGGATGTGGAAGTCCAGGGTGTCCAGGTATTCCGCTTCGTAGCTTTCTGTATCTAGGTGTCGGATGTGGAAGTCCAGGGTGTCCAGGCATTCCGCTCCGTAGTTTCCTGTGCCCAGGTGTCGGATGTGGAAGTTCAGGGTGTCCAGGCATTCCGCTCCGTAGTTTCCTGTGCCCTGGTGTCGGATGTGGAAGTTCAGGGTGTCCAGGTATTCCGCTTCGTAGTTTCCTGTGTCCAGGTATTGGATGTGGAAGTCCAGGGTGTCCAGGCATTCCGCTCCGTAGTTTCCTGTGCCCAGGTGTCGGATGTGGAAGTTCAGGTTGTCCAGGTATTCCGCTTCGTAGTTTTCTGTATCTAGGTGTCGGATGTGGAAGTCCAGGGTGTCCAGGTATTCCGCTTCGTAGTTTTCTGTATCTAGGTGTCGGATGTGGAAGTTCAGGGTGTCCAGGTATTCCGCTCCGTAGTTTCCTGTGCCCAGGTGTCGGATGTGGAAGTTCAGGGTGTCCAGGTATTCCGCTTCGTAGTTTTCTGTATCTAGGTGTCGGATGTGGAAGTCCAGGGTGTCCAGGTATTCCGCTTCGTAGTTCTCTGTATATAGGTGTCGGATGTGGATGTCCAGGGTGTCCAGGTATTCCGCTCCGTAGTTTACTGTGTCCAGGTATTGGATGTGGAAGTCCAGGGTATCCAGGTATTCCGCTACGTAGTTTTCTGTATCTTGGTGTCGGATGCAGAAGTTCAGGGTGTCCAGGTATTCCGCTCCATAGTTTGTTGTATATAGGTACTGGATGTGGAAGTCCAGGGTGTCCAGGTATTCCGCTTCGTAGTTTTCTGTATCTAGGTGTCGGATGTGGAAGTCCAGGGTGTCCAGGTATTCCGCTTCGTAGTTTTCTGTATCTAGGTGTCGGATGTGGAAGTCCAGGGTGTCCAGGCATTCCGCTCCGTAGTTTCCTGTGCCCAGGTGTCGGATATGGAAGTCCAGGGTGTCCAGGTATTCCGCTTCGTAGTTTTCCGTATCTAGGTGTCGGATGTGGAAGTCCAGGGTGTCCAGGTATTTCGCTTCGTAGTTTTCTGTATCTAGGTGTCGGATGTGGAAGTCCAGGGTGTCCAGGTATTCCGCTTCGTAGTTTTCTGTATCTAGGTGTCGGATGTGGAAGTTCAGGGTGTCCAGGTATTCCGCTTCGTAGTTTTCTGTATCTAGGTGTCGGATGTGGAAGTCCAGGGTGTCCAGGCATTCCGCTCCGTAGTTTCCTGTGCCCAGGTGTCGGATGTGGAAGTTCAGGGTGTCCAGGTATTCCGCTTCGTAGTTTTCTGTATCTAGGTGTCGGATGTGGAAGTCCAGGGTGTCCAGGTATTCCGCTTCGTAGTTTTCTGTATCTTGGTGTCGGATGTAGAAGTTCAGGGTGTCCAGGTATTCCGCTCCATAGTTTGTTGTATATAGGTACTGGATGTGGAAGTCCAGGGTGTCCAGGTATTCCGCTTCGTAGTTTTCTGTATCTAGGTGTCGGATGTGGAAGTCCAGGGTGTCCAGGCATTCCGCTCCGTAGTTTCCTGTGCCCAGGTGTCGGATGTGGAAGTCCAGGGTGTCCAGGTATTCCGCTTCGTAGTTTTCTGTATCTAGGTGTCGGATGTGGAAGTCCAGGGTGTCCAGGTATTTCGCTTCGTAGTTTTCTGTATCTAGGTGTCGGATGTGGAAGTCCAGGGTGTCCAGGTATTCCGCTTCGTAGTTTTCTGTATCTAGGTGTCGGATGTGGAAGTTCAGGGTGTCCAGGTATTCCGCTTCGTAGTTTTCTGTATCTAGGTGTCGGATGTGGAAGTCCAGGGTGTCCAGGCATTCCGCTCCGTAGTTTCCTGTGCCCAGGTGTCGGATGTGGAAGTTCAGGGTGTCCAGGTATTCCGCTTCGTAGTTTTCTGTATCTAGGTGTCGGATGTGGAAGTCCAGGGTGTCCAGGTATTCCGCTTCGTAGTTTTCTGTATCTAGGTGTCGGATGTGGAAGTCCAGGGTGTCCAGGTATTCCGCTTCGTAGCTTTCTGTATCTAGGTGTCGGATGTGGAAGTCCAGGGTGTCCAGGCATTCCGCTCCGTAGTTTCCTGTGCCCAGGTGTCGGATGTGGAAGTTCAGGGTGTCCAGGCATTCCGCTCCGTAGTTTCCTGTGCCCTGGTGTCGGATGTGGAAGTTCAGGGTGTCCAGGTATTCCGCTTCGTAGTTTCCTGTGTCCAGGTATTGGATGTGGAAGTCCAGGGTGTCCAGGCATTCCGCTCCGTAGTTTCCTGTGCCCAGGTGTCGGATGTGGAAGTTCAGGTTGTCCAGGTATTCCGCTTCGTAGTTTTCTGTATCTAGGTGTCGGATGTGGAAGTCCAGGGTGTCCAGGTATTCCGCTTCGTAGTTTTCTGTATCTAGGTGTCGGATGTGGAAGTTCAGGGTGTCCAGGTATTCCGCTCCGTAGTTTCCTGTGCCCAGGTGTCGGATGTGGAAGTTCAGGGTGTCCAGGTATTCCGCTTCGTAGTTTTCTGTATCTAGGTGTCGGATGTGGAAGTCCAGGGTGTCCAGGTATTCCGCTTCGTAGTTCTCTGTATATAGGTGTCGGATGTGGATGTCCAGGGTGTCCAGGTATTCCGCTCCGTAGTTTACTGTGTCCAGGTATTGGATGTGGAAGTCCAGGGTATCCAGGTATTCCGCTACGTAGTTTTCTGTATCTTGGTGTCGGATGTAGAAGTTCAGGGTGTCCAGGTATTCCGCTCCATAGTTTGTTGTATATAGGTACTGGATGTGGAAGTCCAGGGTGTCCAGGTATTCCGCTTCGTAGTTTTCTGTATCTAGGTGTCGGATGTGGAAGTCCAGGGTGTCCAGGTATTCCGCTTCGTAGTTTTCTGTATCTAGGTGTCGGATGTGGAAGTCCAGGGTGTCCAGGCATTCCGCTCCGTAGTTTCCTGTGCCCAGGTGTCGGATGTGGAAGTCCAGGGTGTCCAGGTATTCCGCTTCGTAGTTTTCCGTATCTAGGTGTCGGATGTGGAAGTCCAGGGTGTCCAGGTATTTCGCTTCGTAGTTTTCTGTATCTAGGTGTCGGATGTGGAAGTCCAGGGTGTCCAGGTATTCCGCTTCGTAGTTTTCTGTATCTAGGTGTCGGATGTGGAAGTTCAGGGTGTCCAGGTATTCCGCTTCGTAGTTTTCTGTATCTAGGTGTCGGATGTGGAAGTCCAGGGTGTCCAGGCATTCCGCTCCGTAGTTTCCTGTGCCCAGGTGTCGGATGTGGAAGTTCAGGGTGTCCAGGTATTCCGCTTCGTAGTTTTCTGTATCTAGGTGTCGGATGTGGAAGTCCAGGGTGTCCAGGTATTCCGCTTCGTAGTTTTCTGTATCTAGGTGTCGGATGTGGAAGTCCAGGGTGTCCAGGTATTCCGCTTCGTAGCTTTCTGTATCTAGGTGTCGGATGTGGAAGTCCAGGGTGTCCAGGCATTCCGCTCCGTAGTTTCCTGTGCCCAGGTGTCGGATGTGGCAGTTCAGGGTGTCCAGGTATTCCGCTTCGTAGTTTTCTGTGTCTAGGTGTCGGATGTGGAAGTCCAGGGTGTCCAGGTATTCCGCTTCGTAGTTTTCTGTATCTAGGTGTCGGATGTGGAAGTCCAGGGTGTCCAGGTATTCCGCTTCGTAGTTTCCTGTGCCCAGGTGTCGGATGTGGAAGTCCAGGGTGTCCAGGTATTCCGCTTCGTAGTTTTCTGTATCTAGGTGTCAGATGTGGAAGTCCAGGGTGTCCAGGTATTCCGCTTCGTAGTTTTCTGTATCTAGGTGTCGGATGTGGAAGTCCAGGGTGTCCAGGTATTCCGCTTCGTAGTTTTCTGTATCTAGGTGTCGGATGTGGAAGTTCAGGGTGTCCAGGTATTCCGCTTCGTAGTTCTCTGTATATAGGTGTCGGATGTGGATGTCCAGGGTGTCCAGGTATTCCGCTCCGTAGTTTACTGTGTCCAGGTATTGGATGTGGAAGTCCAGGGTGTCCAGGTATTCCGCTTCGTAGTTTTCTGTATCTAGGTGTCGGATGTGGAAGTTCAGGGTGTCCAGGTATTCCGCTCCGTAGTTTCCTGTGCCCAGGTGTCGGATGTGGAAGTTCAGGGTGTCCAGGTATTCCGCTTCGTAGTTTTCTGTATCTAGGTGTCGGATGTGGAAGTCCAGGGTGTCCAGGTATTCCGCTTCGTAGTTCTCTGTATATAGGTGTCGGATGTGGATGTCCAGGGTGTCCAGGTATTCCGCTCCGTAGTTTACTGTGTCCAGGTATTGGATGTGGAAGTCCAGGGTGTCCAGGTATTCCGCTTCGTAGTTTTCTGTATCTAGGTGTCGGATGTGGAAGTTCAGGGTGTCCAGGTATTCCGCTCCGTAGTTTCCTGTGCCCAGGTGTCGGATGTGGAAGTTCAGGGTGTCCAGGTATTCCGCTTCGTAGTTTTCTGTATCTAGGTGTCGGATGTGGAAGTTCAGGGTGTCCAGGTATTCCGCTCCGTAGTTTCCTGTGCCCAGGTGTCGGATGTGGAAGTTCAGGTTGTCCAGGTATTCCGCTTCGTAGTTTTCTGTATCTAGGTGTCGGATGTGGAAGTTCAGGGTGTCCAGGTATTCCGCTCCGTAGTTTCCTGTGCCCAGGTGTCGGATGTGGAAGTTCAGGGTGTCCAGGTATTCCGCTTCGTAGTTTTCTGTATCTAGGTGTCGGATGTGGAAGTCCAGGGTGTCCAGGTATTCCGCTTCGTAGTTCTCTGTATATAGGTGTCGGATGTGGATGTCCAGGGTGTCCAGGTATTCCGCTCCGTAGTTTACTGTGTCCAGGTATTGGATGTGGAAGTCCAGGGTATCCAGGTATTCCGCTACGTAGTTTTCTGTATCTTGGTGTCGGATGTAGAAGTTCAGGGTGTCCAGGTATTCCGCTCCATAGTTTGTTGTATATAGGTACTGGATGTGGAAGTCCAGGGTGTCCAGGTATTCCGCTTCGTAGTTTTCTGTATCTAGGTGTCGGATGTGGAAGTCCAGGGTGTCCAGGTATTCCGCTTCGTAGTTTTCTGTATCTAGGTGTCGGATGTGGAAGTCCAGGGTGTCCAGGCATTCCGCTCCGTAGTTTCCTGTGCCCAGGTGTCGGATGTGGAAGTCCAGGGTGTCCAGGTATTCCGCTTCGTAGTTTTCCGTATCTAGGTGTCGGATGTGGAAGTCCAGGGTGTCCAGGTATTTCGCTTCGTAGTTTTCTGTATCTAGGTGTCGGATGTGGAAGTCCAGGGTGTCCAGGTATTCCGCTTCGTAGTTTTCTGTATCTAGGTGTCGGATGTGGAAGTTCAGGGTGTCCAGGTATTCCGCTTCGTAGTTTTCTGTATCTAGGTGTCGGATGTGGAAGTCCAGGGTGTCCAGGCATTCCGCTCCGTAGTTTCCTGTGCCCAGGTGTCGGATGTGGAAGTTCAGGGTGTCCAGGTATTCCGCTTCGTAGTTTTCTGTATCTAGGTGTCGGATGTGGAAGTCCAGGGTGTCCAGGTATTCCGCTTCGTAGTTTTCTGTATCTAGGTGTCGGATGTGGAAGTCCAGGGTGTCCAGGTATTCCGCTTCGTAGCTTTCTGTATCTAGGTGTCGGATGTGGAAGTCCAGGGTGTCCAGGCATTCCGCTCCGTAGTTTCCTGTGCCCAGGTGTCGGATGTGGCAGTTCAGGGTGTCCAGGTATTCCGCTTCGTAGTTTTCTGTGTCTAGGTGTCGGATGTGGAAGTCCAGGGTGTCCAGGTATTCCGCTTCGTAGTTTTCTGTATCTAGGTGTCGGATGTGGAAGTCCAGGGTGTCCAGGTATTCCGCTTCGTAGTTTCCTGTGCCCAGGTGTCGGATGTGGAAGTCCAGGGTGTCCAGGTATTCCGCTTCGTAGTTTTCTGTATCTAGGTGTCAGATGTGGAAGTCCAGGGTGTCCAGGTATTCCGCTTCGTAGTTTTCTGTATCTAGGTGTCGGATGTGGAAGTCCAGGGTGTCCAGGTATTCCGCTTCGTAGTTTTCTGTATCTAGGTGTCGGATGTGGAAGTTCAGGGTGTCCAGGTATTCCGCTTCGTAGTTCTCTGTATATAGGTGTCGGATGTGGATGTCCAGGGTGTCCAGGTATTCCGCTCCGTAGTTTACTGTGTCCAGGTATTGGATGTGGAAGTCCAGGGTGTCCAGGTATTCCGCTTCGTAGTTTTCTGTATCTAGGTGTCGGATGTGGAAGTTCAGGGTGTCCAGGTATTCCGCTCCGTAGTTTCCTGTGCCCAGGTGTCGGATGTGGAAGTTCAGGGTGTCCAGGTATTCCGCTTCGTAGTTTTCTGTATCTAGGTGTCGGATGTGGAAGTCCAGGGTGTCCAGGTATTCCGCTTCGTAGTTCTCTGTATATAGGTGTCGGATGTGGATGTCCAGGGTGTCCAGGTATTCCGCTCCGTAGTTTACTGTGTCCAGGTATTGGATGTGGAAGTCCAGGGTATCCAGGTATTCCGCTACGTAGTTTTCTGTATCTTGGTGTCGGATGTAGAAGTTCAGGGTGTCCAGGTATTCCGCTCCATAGTTTGTTGTATATAGGTACTGGATGTGGAAGTCCAGGGTGTCCAGGTATTCCGCTTCGTAGTTTTCTGTATCTAGGTGTCGGATGTGGAAGTCCAGGGTGTCCAGGTATTCCGCTTCGTAGTTTTCTGTATCTAGGTGTCGGATGTGGAAGTCCAGGGTGTCCAGGCATTCCGCTCCGTAGTTTCCTGTGCCCAGGTGTCGGATGTGGAAGTCCAGGGTGTCCAGGTATTCCGCTTCGTAGTTTTCCGTATCTAGGTGTCGGATGTGGAAGTCCAGGGTGTCCAGGTATTTCGCTTCGTAGTTTTCTGTATCTAGGTGTCGGATGTGGAAGTCCAGGGTGTCCAGGTATTCCGCTTCGTAGTTTTCTGTATCTAGGTGTCGGATGTGGAAGTTCAGGGTGTCCAGGTATTCCGCTTCGTAGTTTTCTGTATCTAGGTGTCGGATGTGGAAGTCCAGGGTGTCCAGGCATTCCGCTCCGTAGTTTCCTGTGCCCAGGTGTCGGATGTGGAAGTTCAGGGTGTCCAGGTATTCCGCTTCGTAGTTTTCTGTATCTAGGTGTCGGATGTGGAAGTCCAGGGTGTCCAGGTATTCCGCTTCGTAGTTTTCTGTATCTAGGTGTCGGATGTGGAAGTCCAGGGTGTCCAGGTATTCCGCTTCGTAGCTTTCTGTATCTAGGTGTCGGATGTGGAAGTCCAGGGTGTCCAGGCATTCCGCTCCGTAGTTTCCTGTGCCCAGGTGTCGGATGTGGCAGTTCAGGGTGTCCAGGTATTCCGCTTCGTAGTTTTCTGTGTCTAGGTGTCGGATGTGGAAGTCCAGGGTGTCCAGGTATTCCGCTTCGTAGTTTTCTGTATCTAGGTGTCGGATGTGGAAGTCCAGGGTGTCCAGGTATTCCGCTTCGTAGTTTCCTGTGCCCAGGTGTCGGATGTGGAAGTCCAGGGTGTCCAGGTATTCCGCTTCGTAGTTTTCTGTATCTAGGTGTCAGATGTGGAAGTCCAGGGTGTCCAGGTATTCCGCTTCGTAGTTTTCTGTATCTAGGTGTCGGATGTGGAAGTCCAGGGTGTCCAGGTATTCCGCTTCGTAGTTTTCTGTATCTAGGTGTCGGATGTGGAAGTTCAGGGTGTCCAGGTATTCCGCTTCGTAGTTCTCTGTATATAGGTGTCGGATGTGGATGTCCAGGGTGTCCAGGTATTCCGCTCCGTAGTTTACTGTGTCCAGGTATTGGATGTGGAAGTCCAGGGTATCCAGGTATTCCGCTTCGTAGTTTTCTGTATCTAGGTGTCGGATGTGGAAGTCCAGGGTGTCCAGGTATTTCGCTTCGTAGTTTTCTGTATCTAGGTGTCGGATGTGGAAGTCCAGGGTGTCCAGGTATTCCGCTTCGTAGTTTTCTGTATCTAGGTGTCGGATGTGGAAGTTCAGGGTGTCCAGGTATTCCGCTTCGTAGTTTTCTGTATCTAGGTGTCGGATGTGGAAGTCCAGGGTGTCCAGGCATTCCGCTCCGTAGTTTCCTGTGCCCAGGTGTCGGATGTGGAAGTTCAGGGTGTCCAGGTATTCCGCTTCGTAGTTTTCTGTATCTAGGTGTCGGATGTGGAAGTCCAGGGTGTCCAGGTATTCCGCTTCGTAGTTTTCTGTATCTAGGTGTCGGATGTGGAAGTCCAGGGTGTCCAGGTATTCCGCTTCGTAGCTTTCTGTATCTAGGTGTCGGATGTGGAAGTCCAGGGTGTCCAGGCATTCCGCTCCGTAGTTTCCTGTGCCCAGGTGTCGGATGTGGAAGTTCAGGGTGTCCAGGCATTCCGCTCCGTAGTTTCCTGTGCCCTGGTGTCGGATGTGGAAGTTCAGGGTGTCCAGGTATTCCGCTTCGTAGTTTCCTGTGTCCAGGTATTGGATGTGGAAGTCCAGGGTGTCCAGGCATTCCGCTCCGTAGTTTCCTGTGCCCAGGTGTCGGATGTGGAAGTTCAGGTTGTCCAGGTATTCCGCTTCGTAGTTTTCTGTATCTAGGTGTCGGATGTGGAAGTCCAGGGTGTCCAGGTATTCCGCTTCGTAGTTTTCTGTATCTAGGTGTCGGATGTGGAAGTTCAGGGTGTCCAGGTATTCCGCTCCGTAGTTTCCTGTGCCCAGGTGTCGGATGTGGAAGTTCAGGGTGTCCAGGTATTCCGCTTCGTAGTTTTCTGTATCTAGGTGTCGGATGTGGAAGTCCAGGGTGTCCAGGTATTCCGCTTCGTAGTTCTCTGTATATAGGTGTCGGATGTGGATGTCCAGGGTGTCCAGGTATTCCGCTCCGTAGTTTACTGTGTCCAGGTATTGGATGTGGAAGTCCAGGGTATCCAGGTATTCCGCTACGTAGTTTTCTGTATCTTGGTGTCGGATGTAGAAGTTCAGGGTGTCCAGGTATTCCGCTCCATAGTTTGTTGTATATAGGTACTGGATGTGGAAGTCCAGGGTGTCCAGGTATTCCGCTTCGTAGTTTTCTGTATCTAGGTGTCGGATGTGGAAGTCCAGTGTGTCCAGGTATTCCGCTTCGTAGTTTTCTGTATCTAGGTGTCGGATGTGGAAGTCCAGGGTGTCCAGGCATTCCGCTCCGTAGTTTCCTGTGCCCAGGTGTCGGATGTGGAAGTCCAGGGTGTCCAGGTATTCCGCTTCGTAGTTTTCCGTATCTAGGTGTCGGATGTGGAAGTCCAGGGTGTCCAGGTATTTCGCTTCGTAGTTTTCTGTATCTAGGTGTCGGATGTGGAAGTCCAGGGTGTCCAGGTATTCCGCTTCGTAGTTTTCTGTATCTAGGTGTCGGATGTGGAAGTTCAGGGTGTCCAGGTATTCCGCTTCGTAGTTTTCTGTATCTAGGTGTCGGATGTGGAAGTCCAGGGTGTCCAGGCATTCCGCTCCGTAGTTTCCTGTGCCCAGGTGTCGGATGTGGAAGTTCAGGGTGTCCAGGTATTCCGCTTCGTAGTTTTCTGTATCTAGGTGTCGGATGTGGAAGTCCAGGGTGTCCAGGTATTCCGCTTCGTAGTTTTCTGTATCTAGGTGTCGGATGTGGAAGTCCAGGGTGTCCAGGTATTCCGCTTCGTAGTTTTCTGTATCTAGGTGTCGGATGTGGAAGTCCAGGGTGTCCAGGTATTCCGCTTCGTAGCTTTCTGTATCTAGGTGTCGGATGTGGAAGTCCAGGGTGTCCAGGTATTCCGCTTCGTAGTTTTCTGTATCTAGGTGTCGGATGTGGAAGTCCAGGGTGTCCAGGTATTCCGCTTCGTAGTTTTCTGTATCTAGGTGTCGGATGTGGAAGTCCAGGGTGTCCAGGTATTCCGCTTCGTAGTTTTCTGTGTCCAGGTATTGGATGTGGAAGTCCAGGGTATCCAGGTATTCCGCTACGTAGTTTTCTGTATCTTGGTGTCGGATGTAGAAGTTCAGGGTGTCCAGGTATTCCGCTCCATAGTTTGTTGTATATAGGTACTGGATGTGGAAGTCCAGGGTGTCCAGGTATTCCGCTTCGTAGTTTTCTGTATCTAGGTGTCGGATGTGGAAGTCCAGGGTGTCCAGGTATTCCGCTTCGTAGTTTTCTGTATCTAGGTGTCGGATGTGGAAGTCCAGGGTGTCCAGGCATTCCGCTTCGTAGTTTTCTGTATCTAGGTGTCGGATGTGGAAGTCCAGGGTGTCCAGGTATTTCGCTTCGTAGTTTTCTGTATCTAGGTGTCGGATGTGGAAGTCCAGGGTGTCCAGGTATTCCGCTTCGTAGTTTTCTGTATCTAGGTGTCGGATGTGGAAGTTCAGGGAGTCCAGGTATTCCGCTTCGTAGTTTTCTGTATCTAGGTGTCGGATGTGGAAGTCCAGGGTGTCCAGGCATTCCGCTCCGTAGTTTCCTGTGCCCAGGTGTCGGATGTGGAAGTTCAGGGTGTCCAGGTATTCCGCTTCGTAGTTTTCTGTATCTAGGTGTCGGATGTGGAAGTCCAGGGTGTCCAGGTATTCCGCTTCGTAGTTTTCTGTATCTAGGTGTCGGATGTGGAAGTCCAGGGTGTCCAGGTATTCCGCTTCGTAGCTTTCTGTATCTAGGTGTCGGATGTGGAAGTCCAGGGTGTCTAGGCATTCCGCTCCGTAGTTTCCTGTGCCCAGGTGTCGGATGTGGAAGTTCAGGGTGTCCAGGCATTCCGCTCCGTAGTTTCCTGTGCCCAGGTGTCGGATGTGGAAGTTCAGGGTGTCCAGGCATTCCGCTCCGTAGTTTCCTGTGCCCTGGTGTCGGATGTGGAAGTTCAGGGTGTCCAGGTATTCCGCTTCGTAGTTTCCTGTGTCCAGGTATTGGATGTGGAAGTCCAGGGTGTCCAGGTATTCCGCTTCGTAGTTTTCTGTATCTAGGTGTCGGATGTGGAAGTCCAGGGTGTCCAGGTATTCCGCTTCGTAGTTTTCTGTATCTAGGTGTCGGATGTGGAAGTTCAGGGTGTCCAGGTATTCCGCTCCGTAGTTTCCTGTGCCCAGGTGTCGGATGTGGAAGTTCAGGGTGTCCAGGTATTCCGCTTCGTAGTTTTCTGTATCTAGGTGTCGGATGTGGAAGTCCAGGGTGTCCAGGTATTCCGCTTCGTAGTTCTCTGTATATAGGTGTCGGATGTGGATGTCCAGGGTGTCCAGGTATTCCGCTCCGTAGTTTACTGTGTCCAGGTATTGGATGTGGAAGTCCAGGGTATCCAGGTATTCCGCTACGTAGTTTTCTGTATCTTGGTGTCGGATGTAGAAGTTCAGGGTGTCCAGGTATTCCGCTCCATAGTTTGTTGTATATAGGTACTGGATGTGGAAGTCCAGGGTGTCCAGGTATTCCGCTTCGTAGTTTTCTGTATCTAGGTGTCGGATGTGGAAGTCCAGGGTGTCCAGGTATTCCGCTTCGTAGTTTTCTGTATCTAGGTGTCGGATGTGGAAGTCCAGGGTGTCCAGGCATTCCGCTCCGTAGTTTCCTGTGCCCAGGTGTCGGATGTGGAAGTCCAGGGTGTCCAGGTATTCCGCTTCGTAGTTTTCCGTATCTAGGTGTCGGATGTGGAAGTCCAGGGTGTCCAGGTATTTCGCTTCGTAGTTTTCTGTATCTAGGTGTCGGATGTGGAAGTCCAGGGTGTCCAGGTATTCCGCTTCGTAGTTTTCTGTATCTAGGTGTCGGATGTGGAAGTTCAGGGTGTCCAGGTATTCCGCTTCGTAGTTTTCTGTATCTAGGTGTCGGATGTGGAAGTCCAGGGTGTCCAGGCATTCCGCTCCGTAGTTTCCTGTGCCCAGGTGTCGGATGTGGAAGTTCAGGGTGTCCAGGTATTCCGCTTCGTAGTTTTCTGTATCTAGGTGTCGGATGTGGAAGTCCAGGGTGTCCAGGTATTCCGCTTCGTAGTTTTCTGTATCTAGGTGTCGGATGTGGAAGTCCAGGGTGTCCAGGTATTCCGCTTCGTAGCTTTCTGTATCTAGGTGTCGGATGTGGAAGTCCAGGGTGTCCAGGCATTCCGCTCCGTAGTTTCCTGTGCCCAGGTGTCGGATGTGGCAGTTCAGGGTGTCCAGGTATTCCGCTTCGTAGTTTTCTGTGTCTAGGTGTCGGATGTGGAAGTCCAGGGTGTCCAGGTATTCCGCTTCGTAGTTTTCTGTATCTAGGTGTCGGATGTGGAAGTCCAGGGTGTCCAGGTATTCCGCTTCGTAGCTTTCTGTATCTAGGTGTCGGATGTGGAAGTCCAGGGTGTCCAGGCATTCCGCTCCGTAGTTTCCTGTGCCCAGGTGTCGGATGTGGAAGTTCAGGGTGTCCAGGTATTCCGCTTCGTAGTTTTCTGTATCTAGGTGTCGGATGTGGAAGTCCAGGGTGTCCAGGTATTCCGCTTCGTAGTTTTCTGTATCTAGGTGTCGGATGTGGAAGTCCAGGGTGTCCAGGTATTCCGCTTCGTAGCTTTCTGTATCTAGGTGTCGGATGTGGAAGTCCAGGGTGTCTAGGCATTCCGCTCCGTAGTTTCCTGTGCCCAGGTGTCGGATGTGGAAGTTCAGGGTGTCCAGGCATTCCGCTCCGTAGTTTCCTGTGCCCAGGTGTCGGATGTGGAAGTTCAGGGTGTCCAGGCATTCCGCTCCGTAGTTTCCTGTGCCCTGGTGTCGGATGTGGAAGTTCAGGGTGTCCAGGTATTCCGCTTCGTAGTTTCCTGTGTCCAGGTATTGGATGTGGAAGTCCAGGGTGTCCAGGTATTCCGCTTCGTAGTTTTCTGTATCTAGGTGTCGGATGTGGAAGTCCAGGGTGTCCAGGTATTCCGCTTCGTAGTTTTCTGTATCTAGGTGTCGGATGTGGAAGTTCAGGGTGTCCAGGTATTCCGCTCCGTAGTTTCCTGTGCCCAGGTGTCGGATGTGGAAGTTCAGGGTGTCCAGGTATTCCGCTTCGTAGTTTTCTGTATCTAGGTGTCGGATGTGGAAGTCCAGGGTGTCCAGGTATTCCGCTTCGTAGTTCTCTGTATATAGGTGTCGGATGTGGATGTCCAGGGTGTCCAGGTATTCCGCTCCGTAGTTTACTGTGTCCAGGTATTGGATGTGGAAGTCCAGGGTATCCAGGTATTCCGCTACGTAGTTTTCTGTATCTTGGTGTCGGATGTAGAAGTTCAGGGTGTCCAGGTATTCCGCTCCATAGTTTGTTGTATATAGGTACTGGATGTGGAAGTCCAGGGTGTCCAGGTATTCCGCTTCGTAGTTTTCTGTATCTAGGTGTCGGATGTGGAAGTCCAGGGTGTCCAGGTATTCCGCTTCGTAGTTTTCTGTATCTAGGTGTCGGATGTGGAAGTCCAGGGTGTCCAGGCATTCCGCTCCGTAGTTTCCTGTGCCCAGGTGTCGGATGTGGAAGTCCAGGGTGTCCAGGTATTCCGCTTCGTAGTTTTCCGTATCTAGGTGTCGGATGTGGAAGTCCAGGGTGTCCAGGTATTTCGCTTCGTAGTTTTCTGTATCTAGGTGTCGGATGTGGAAGTCCAGGGTGTCCAGGTATTCCGCTTCGTAGTTTTCTGTATCTAGGTGTCGGATGTGGAAGTTCAGGGTGTCCAGGTATTCCGCTTCGTAGTTTTCTGTATCTAGGTGTCGGATGTGGAAGTCCAGGGTGTCCAGGCATTCCGCTCCGTAGTTTCCTGTGCCCAGGTGTCGGATGTGGAAGTTCAGGGTGTCCAGGTATTCCGCTTCGTAGTTTTCTGTATCTAGGTGTCGGATGTGGAAGTCCAGGGTGTCCAGGTATTCCGCTTCGTAGTTTTCTGTATCTAGGTGTCGGATGTGGAAGTCCAGGGTGTCCAGGTATTCCGCTTCGTAGCTTTCTGTATCTAGGTGTCGGATGTGGAAGTCCAGGGTGTCCAGGCATTCCGCTCCGTAGTTTCCTGTGCCCAGGTGTCGGATGTGGCAGTTCAGGGTGTCCAGGTATTCCGCTTCGTAGTTTTCTGTGTCTAGGTGTCGGATGTGGAAGTCCAGGGTGTCCAGGTATTCCGCTTCGTAGTTTTCTGTATCTAGGTGTCGGATGTGGAAGTCCAGGGTGTCCAGGTATTCCGCTTCGTAGCTTTCTGTATCTAGGTGTCGGATGTGGAAGTCCAGGGTGTCCAGGCATTCCGCTCCGTAGTTTCCTGTGCCCAGGTGTCGGATGTGGAAGTTCAGGGTGTCCAGGTATTCCGCTTCGTAGTTTCCTGTGTCCAGGTATTGGATGTGGAAGTCCAGGGTGTCCAGGCATTCCGCTCCGTAGTTTCCTGTGCCCAGGTGTCGGATGTGGAAGTTCAGGGTGTCCAGGTATTCCGCTTCGTAGTTTTCTGTATCTAGGTGTCGGATGTGGAAGTCCAGGGTGTCCAGGTATTTCGCTTCGTAGTTTTCTGTATCTAGGTGTCGGATGTGGAAGTCCAGGGTGTCCAGGTATTCCGCTTCGTAGTTTTCTGTATCTAGGTGTCGGATGTGGAAGTTCAGGGTGTCCAGGTATTCCGCTTCGTAGTTTTCTGTATCTAGGTGTCGGATGTGGAAGTCCAGGGTGTCCAGGCATTCCGCTCCGTAGTTTCCTGTGCCCAGGTGTCGGATGTGGAAGTTCAGGGTGTCCAGGTATTCCGCTTCGTAGTTTTCTGTATCTAGGTGTCGGATGTGGAAGTCCAGGGTGTCCAGGTATTCCGCTTCGTAGTTTTCTGTATGTAGGTGTCGGATGTGGAAGTCCAGGGTGTCCAGGCATTCCGCTTCGTAGTTTTCTGTATCTAGGTGTCGGATGTGGAAGTCCAGGGTGTCCAGGTATTCCGCTTCGTAGTTTTCTGTATCTAGGTGTCGGATGTGGAAGTCCAGGGTGTCCAGGTATTCCGCTTCGTAGTTTTCTGTATCTAGGTGTCGGATGTGGAAGTCCAGGGTGTCCAGGTATTCCGCTGCGTAGTTTTCTGTATCTAGGTGTCGGATGTGGAAGTCCAGGGTGTCCAGGTATTCCGCTTCGTAGTTTTCTGTATCTAGGTGTCGGATGTGGAAGTCCAGGGTGTCCAGGTATTCCGCTTCGTAGCTTTCTGTATCTAGGTGTCGGATGTGGAAGTCCAGTGTGTCCAGGTATTCCGCTTCGTAGTTTTCTGTATCTAGGTGTCGGATGTGGAAGTCCAGGGTGTCCAGGTATTCCGCTTCGTAGCTTTCTGTATCTAGGTGTCGGATGTGGAAGTCCAGGGTGTCCAGGCATTCCGCTCCGTAGTTTCCTGTGCCCAGGTGTCGGATGTGGAAGTTCAGGGTGTCCAGGTATTCCGCTTCGTAGTTTGTTGTGTCTAGGTACTGGATGTGGAAGTCCAGGGTATCCAGGTATTCCGCTACGTAGTTTGTTGTGTCTAGGTACTGGATGTGGAAGTCCAGGGTCTCCAGGTATTCCGCTTCGTAGTTTTCTGTATCTAGGTGTCGGATGTGGAAGTCCAGGGTGTCCAGGTATTCCGCTTCGTAGTTTTCTGTATCTAGGTGTCGGATGTGGAAGTCCAGGGTGGCCAGGTATTCCGCTTCGTAGTGTTCTGTATCTAGGTGTCGGATGTGGAAGTCCAGGGTGTCCAGGCATTCCGCTCCGTAGTTTCCTGTGCCCAGGTGTCGGATGTGGAAGTTCAGGTTGTCCAGGTATTCCGCTTCGTAGTTTTCTGTATCTAGGTGTCGGATGTGAAAGTCCAGGGTGTCCAGGTATTCCGCTTCGTAGTTTTCTGTATCTAGGTGTCGGATGTGGAAGTTCAGGGTGTCCAGGTATTCCGCTTCGTAGTTTTCTGTATCTAGGTGTCGGATGTGGAAGTCCAGGGTGTCCAGGCATTCCGTTCCGTAGTTTCCTGTGCCCAGGTGTCGGATGTGGAAGTTCAGGGTGTCCAGGTATTCCGCTTCGTAGTTTTCTGTATCTAGGTGTCGGATGTGGAAGACCAGGGTGTCCAGGTATTCCGCTTCGTAGTTTTCTGTATCTAGGTGTCGGATGTGGAAGTCCAGGGTGTCCAGGCATTCCGCTCCGTAGTTTCCTGTGCCCAGGTGTCGGATGTGGAAGTTCAGGGTGTCCAGGTATTCCGCTTCGTAGTTCTCTGTATATAGGTGTCGGATGTGGAAGTCCAGGGTGTCCAGGTATTCCGCTCCGTAGTTTCCTGTGTCCAGGTATTGGATGTGGAAGTCCAGGGTATCCAGGTATTCCGCTACGTAGTTTGTTGTGTCTAGGTACTGGATGTGGAAGTCCAGGGTGTCCAGGTATTCCGCTTCGTAGTTTTCTGTATCTAGGTGTCGGATGTGGAAGTTCAGGGTGTCCAGGTATTCCGCTTCGTAGTTTTCTGTATCTAGGTGTCGGATGTGGAAGTCCAGGGTGTCCAGGTATTCCGCTTCGTAGTTTTCTGTATCTAGGTGTCGGATGTGGAAGTCCAGGGTGTCCAGGTATTCCGCTTCGTAGCTTTCTGTATCTAGGTGTCGGATGTGGAAGTCCAGGGTGTCCAGGCATTCCGCTCCGTAGTTTCCTGTGCCCAGGTGTCGGATGTGGAAGTTCAGGGTGTCCAGGCATTCCGCTCCGTAGTTTCCTGTGCCCTGGTGTCGGATGTGGAAGTTCAGGGTGTCCAGGTATTCCGCTTCGTAGTTTCCTGTGTCCAGGTATTGGATGTGGAAGTCCAGGGTGTCCAGGCATTCCGCTCCGTAGTTTCCTGTGCCCAGGTGTCGGATGTGGAAGTTCAGGTTGTCCAGGTATTCCGCTTCGTAGTTTTCTGTATCTAGGTGTCGGATGTGGAAGTCCAGGGTGTCCAGGTATTCCGCTTCGTAGTTTTCTGTATCTAGGTGTCGGATGTGGAAGTTCAGGGTGTCCAGGTATTCCGCTCCGTAGTTTCCTGTGCCCAGG
This sequence comes from Cephus spinipes, assembly GCA_963971525.1. Lineage (NCBI taxonomy): Eukaryota > Metazoa > Arthropoda > Insecta > Hymenoptera > Cephidae > Cephus > Cephus spinipes. The sequence goes on from OZ020573.1 coordinate 22,909,643, forward strand.
TGTCGGATGTGGAAGTTCAGGGTGTCCAGGTATTCCGCTTCGTAGTTTTCTGTATCTAGGTGTCGGATGTGGAAGTCCAGGGTGTGCAGGTATTCCGCTTCGTAGTTCTCTGTATATAGGTGTCGGATGTGGATGTCCAGGGTGTCCAGGTATTCCGCTCCGTAGTTTACTGTGTCCAGGTATTGGATGTGGAAGTCCAGGGTATCCAGGTATTCCGCTACGTAGTTTTCTGTATCTTGGTGTCGGATGTAGAAGTTCAGGGTGTCCAGGTATTCCGCTCCATAGTTTGTTGTATATAGGTACTGGATGTGGAAGTCCAGGGTGTCCAGGTATTCCGCTTCGTAGTTTTCTGTATCTAGGTGTCGGATGTGGAAGTCCAGGGTGTCCAGGTATTCCGCTTCGTAGTTTTCTGTATCTAGGTGTCGGATGTGGAAGTCCAGGGTGTCCAGGCATTCCGCTCCGTAGTTTCCTGTGCCCAGGTGTCGGATGTGGAAGTCCAGGGTGTCCAGGTATTCCGCTTCGTAGTTTTCCGTATCTAGGTGTCGGATGTGGAAGTCCAGGGTGTCCAGGTATTTCGCTTCGTAGTTTTCTGTATCTAGGTGTCGGATGTGGAAGTCCAGGGTGTCCAGGTATTCCGCTTCGTAGTTTTCTGTATCTAGGTGTCGGATGTGGAAGTTCAGGGTGTCCAGGTATTCCGCTTCGTAGTTTTCTGTATCTAGGTGTCGGATGTGGAAGTCCAGGGTGTCCAGGCATTCCGCTCCGTAGTTTCCTGTGCCCAGGTGTCGGATGTGGAAGTTCAGGGTGTCCAGGTATTCCGCTTCGTAGTTTTCTGTATCTAGGTGTCGGATGTGGAAGTCCAGGGTGTCCAGGTATTCCGCTTCGTAGTTTTCTGTATCTAGGTGTCGGATGTGGAAGTCCAGGGTGTCCAGGTATTCCGCTTCGTAGCTTTCTGTATCTAGGTGTCGGATGTGGAAGTCCAGGGTGTCCAGGCATTCCGCTCCGTAGTTTCCTGTGCCCAGGTGTCGGATGTGGCAGTTCAGGGTGTCCAGGTATTCCGCTTCGTAGTTTTCTGTGTCTAGGTGTCGGATGTGGAAGTCCAGGGTGTCCAGGTATTCCGCTTCGTAGTTTTCTGTATCTAGGTGTCGGATGTGGAAGTCCAGGGTGTCCAGGTATTCCGCTTCGTAGCTTTCTGTATCTAGGTGTCGGATGTGGAAGTCCAGGGTGTCCAGGCATTCCGCTCCGTAGTTTCCTGTGCCCAGGTGTCGGATGTGGAAGTTCAGGGTGTCCAGGTATTCCGCTTCGTAGTTTCCTGTGTCCAGGTATTGGATGTGGAAGTCCAGGGTGTCCAGGCATTCCGCTCCGTAGTTTCCTGTGCCCAGGTGTCGGATGTGGAAGTTCAGGGTGTCCAGGTATTCCGCTTCGTAGTTTTCTGTATCTAGGTGTCGGATGTGGAAGTCCAGGGTGTCCAGGTATTTCGCTTCGTAGTTTTCTGTATCTAGGTGTCGGATGTGGAAGTCCAGGGTGTCCAGGTATTCCGCTTCGTAGTTTTCTGTATCTAGGTGTCGGATGTGGAAGTTCAGGGTGTCCAGGTATTCCGCTTCGTAGTTTTCTGTATCTAGGTGTCGGATGTGGAAGTCCAGGGTGTCCAGGTATTCCGCTTCGTAGTTTTCTGTATCTAGGTGTCGGATGTGGAAGTCCAGGGTGTCCAGGTATTCCGCTTCGTAGCTTTCTGTATCTAGGTGTCGGATGTGGAAGTCCAGGGTGTCCAGGCATTCCGCTCCGTAGTTTCCTGTGCCCAGGTGTCGGATGTGGAAGTTCAGGGTGTCCAGGCATTCCGCTCCGTAGTTTCCTGTGCCCTGGTGTCGGATGTGGAAGTTCAGGGTGTCCAGGTATTCCGCTTCGTAGTTTCCTGTGTCCAGGTATTGGATGTGGAAGTCCAGGGTGTCCAGGCATTCCGCTCCGTAGTTTCCTGTGCCCAGGTGTCGGATGTGGAAGTTCAGGTTGTCCAGGTATTCCGCTTCGTAGTTTTCTGTATCTAGGTGTCGGATGTGGAAGTCCAGGGTGTCCAGGTATTCCGCTTCGTAGTTTTCTGTATCTAGGTGTCGGATGTGGAAGTTCAGGGTGTCCAGGTATTCCGCTCCGTAGTTTCCTGTGCCCAGGTGTCGGATGTGGAAGTTCAGGGTGTCCAGGTATTCCGCTTCGTAGTTTTCTGTATCTAGGTGTCGGATGTGGAAGTCCAGGGTGTGCAGGTATTCCGCTTCGTAGTTCTCTGTATATAGGTGTCGGATGTGGATGTCCAGGGTGTCCAGGTATTCCGCTCCGTAGTTTACTGTGTCCAGGTATTGGATGTGGAAGTCCAGGGTATCCAGGTATTCCGCTACGTAGTTTTCTGTATCTTGGTGTCGGATGTAGAAGTTCAGGGTGTCCAGGTATTCCGCTCCATAGTTTGTTGTATATAGGTACTGGATGTGGAAGTCCAGGGTGTCCAGGTATTCCGCTTCGTAGTTTTCTGTATCTAGGTGTCGGATGTGGAAGTCCAGGGTGTCCAGGTATTCCGCTTCGTAGTTTTCTGTATCTAGGTGTCGGATGTGGAAGTCCAGGGTGTCCAGGCATTCCGCTCCGTAGTTTCCTGTGCCCAGGTGTCGGATGTGGAAGTCCAGGGTGTCCAGGTATTCCGCTTCGTAGTTTTCCGTATCTAGGTGTCGGATGTGGAAGTCCAGGGTGTCCAGGTATTTCGCTTCGTAGTTTTCTGTATCTAGGTGTCGGATGTGGAAGTCCAGGGTGTCCAGGTATTCCGCTTCGTAGTTTTCTGTATCTAGGTGTCGGATGTGGAAGTTCAGGGTGTCCAGGTATTCCGCTTCGTAGTTTTCTGTATCTAGGTGTCGGATGTGGAAGTCCAGGGTGTCCAGGTATTCCGCTTCGTAGTTTTCTGTATCTAGGTGTCGGATGTGGAAGTCCAGGGTGTCCAGGTATTCCGCTTCGTAGTTTTCTGTATCTAGGTGTCGGATGTGGAAGTTCAGGGTGTCCAGGTATTCCGCTTCGTAGTTTTCTGTATCTAGGTGTCGGATGTGGAAGTCCAGGGTGTCCAGGTATTCCGCTTCGTAGCTTTCTGTATCTAGGTGTCGGATGTGGAAGTCCAGGGTGTCCAGGCATTCCGCTCCGTAGTTTCCTGTGCCCAGGTGTCGGATGTGGCAGTTCAGGGTGTCCAGGTATTCCGCTTCGTAGTTTTCTGTGTCTAGGTGTCGGATGTGGAAGTCCAGGGTGTCCAGGTATTCCGCTTCGTAGTTTTCTGTATCTAGGTGTCGGATGTGGAAGTCCAGGGTGTCCAGGTATTCCGCTTCGTAGCTTTCTGTATCTAGGTGTCGGATGTGGAAGTCCAGGGTGTCCAGGCATTCCGCTCCGTAGTTTCCTGTGCCCAGGTGTCGGATGTGGAAGTTCAGGGTGTCCAGGTATTCCGCTTCGTAGTTTCCTGTGTCCAGGTATTGGATGTGGAAGTCCAGGGTGTCCAGGCATTCCGCTCCGTAGTTTCCTGTGCCCAGGTGTCGGATGTGGAAGTTCAGGGTGTCCAGGTATTCCGCTTCGTAGTTTTCTGTATCTAGGTGTCGGATGTGGAAGTCCAGGGTGTCCAGGTATTTCGCTTCGTAGTTTTCTGTATCTAGGTGTCGGATGTGGAAGTCCAGGGTGTCCAGGTATTCCGCTTCGTAGTTTTCTGTATCTAGGTGTCGGATGTGGAAGTTCAGGGTGTCCAGGTATTCCGCTTCGTAGTTTTCTGTATCTAGGTGTCGGATGTGGAAGTCCAGGGTGTCCAGGTATTCCGCTTCGTAGTTTTCTGTATCTAGGTGTCGGATGTGGAAGTCCAGGGTGTCCAGGTATTCCGCTTCGTAGCTTTCTGTATCTAGGTGTCGGATGTGGAAGTCCAGGGTGTCCAGGCATTCCGCTCCGTAGTTTCCTGTGCCCAGGTGTCGGATGTGGAAGTTCAGGGTGTCCAGGCATTCCGCTCCGTAGTTTCCTGTGCCCTGGTGTCGGATGTGGAAGTTCAGGGTGTCCAGGTATTCCGCTTCGTAGTTTCCTGTGTCCAGGTATTGGATGTGGAAGTCCAGGGTGTCCAGGCATTCCGCTCCGTAGTTTCCTGTGCCCAGGTGTCGGATGTGGAAGTTCAGGTTGTCCAGGTATTCCGCTTCGTAGTTTTCTGTATCTAGGTGTCGGATGTGGAAGTCCAGGGTGTCCAGGTATTCCGCTTCGTAGTTTTCTGTATCTAGGTGTCGGATGTGGAAGTTCAGGGTGTCCAGGTATTCCGCTCCGTAGTTTCCTGTGCCCAGGTGTCGGATGTGGAAGTTCAGGGTGTCCAGGTATTCCGCTTCGTAGTTTTCTGTATCTAGGTGTCGGATGTGGAAGTCCAGGGTGTGCAGGTATTCCGCTTCGTAGTTCTCTGTATATAGGTGTCGGATGTGGATGTCCAGGGTGTCCAGGTATTCCGCTCCGTAGTTTACTGTGTCCAGGTATTGGATGTGGAAGTCCAGGGTATCCAGGTATTCCGCTACGTAGTTTTCTGTATCTTGGTGTCGGATGTAGAAGTTCAGGGTGTCCAGGTATTCCGCTCCATAGTTTGTTGTATATAGGTACTGGATGTGGAAGTCCAGGGTGTCCAGGTATTCCGCTTCGTAGTTTTCTGTATCTAGGTGTCGGATGTGGAAGTCCAGGGTGTCCAGGTATTCCGCTTCGTAGTTTTCTGTATCTAGGTGTCGGATGTGGAAGTCCAGGGTGTCCAGGCATTCCGCTCCGTAGTTTCCTGTGCCCAGGTGTCGGATGTGGAAGTCCAGGGTGTCCAGGTATTCCGCTTCGTAGTTTTCCGTATCTAGGTGTCGGATGTGGAAGTCCAGGGTGTCCAGGTATTTCGCTTCGTAGTTTTCTGTATCTAGGTGTCGGATGTGGAAGTCCAGGGTGTCCAGGTATTCCGCTTCGTAGTTTTCTGTATCTAGGTGTCGGATGTGGAAGTTCAGGGTGTCCAGGTATTCCGCTTCGTAGTTTTCTGTATCTAGGTGTCGGATGTGGAAGTCCAGGGTGTCCAGGCATTCCGCTCCGTAGTTTCCTGTGCCCAGGTGTCGGATGTGGAAGTTCAGGGTGTCCAGGTATTCCGCTTCGTAGTTTTCTGTATCTAGGTGTCGGATGTGGAAGTCCAGGGTGTCCAGGTATTCCGCTTCGTAGTTTTCTGTATCTAGGTGTCGGATGTGGAAGTCCAGGGTGTCCAGGTATTCCGCTTCGTAGCTTTCTGTATCTAGGTGTCGGATGTGGAAGTCCAGGGTGTCCAGGCATTCCGCTCCGTAGTTTCCTGTGCCCAGGTGTCGGATGTGGCAGTTCAGGGTGTCCAGGTATTCCGCTTCGTAGTTTTCTGTGTCTAGGTGTCGGATGTGGAAGTCCAGGGTGTCCAGGTATTCCGCTTCGTAGTTTTCTGTATCTAGGTGTCGGATGTGGAAGTCCAGGGTGTCCAGGTATTCCGCTTCGTAGCTTTCTGTATCTAGGTGTCGGATGTGGAAGTCCAGGGTGTCCAGGCATTCCGCTCCGTAGTTTCCTGTGCCCAGGTGTCGGATGTGGAAGTTCAGGGTGTCCAGGTATTCCGCTTCGTAGTTTCCTGTGTCCAGGTATTGGATGTGGAAGTCCAGGGTGTCCAGGCATTCCGCTCCGTAGTTTCCTGTGCCCAGGTGTCGGATGTGGAAGTTCAGGGTGTCCAGGTATTCCGCTTCGTAGTTTTCTGTATCTAGGTGTCGGATGTGGAAGTCCAGGGTGTCCAGGTATTTCGCTTCGTAGTTTTCTGTATCTAGGTGTCGGATGTGGAAGTCCAGGGTGTCCAGGTATTCCGCTTCGTAGTTTTCTGTATCTAGGTGTCGGATGTGGAAGTTCAGGGTGTCCAGGTATTCCGCTTCGTAGTTTTCTGTATCTAGGTGTCGGATGTGGAAGTCCAGGGTGTCCAGGCATTCCGCTCCGTAGTTTCCTGTGCCCAGGTGTCGGATGTGGAAGTTCAGGGTGTCCAGGTATTCCGCTTCGTAGTTTTCTGTATCTAGGTGTCGGATGTGGAAGTCCAGGGTGTCCAGGTATTCCGCTTCGTAGTTTTCTGTATCTAGGTGTCGGATGTGGAAGTCCAGGGTGTCCAGGCATTCCGCTTCGTAGTTTTCTGTATCTAGGTGTCGGATGTGGAAGTCCAGGGTGTCCAGGTATTCCGCTTCGTAGTTTTCTGTATCTAGGTGTCGGATGTGGAAGTCCAGGGTGTCCAGGTATTCCGCTTCGTAGTTTTCTGTATCTAGGTGTCGGATGTGGAAGTCCAGGGTGTCCAGGTATTCCGCTGCGTAGTTTTCTGTATCTAGGTGTCGGATGTGGAAGTCCAGGGTGTCCAGGTATTCCGCTTCGTAGTTTTCTGTATCTAGGTGTCGGATGTGGAAGTCCAGGGTGTCCAGGTATTCCGCTTCGTAGCTTTCTGTATCTAGGTGTCGGATGTGGAAGTCCAGTGTGTCCAGGTATTCCGCTTCGTAGTTTTCTGTATCTAGGTGTCGGATGTGGAAGTCCAGGGTGTCCAGGTACTCCGCTTCGTAGCTTTCTGTATCTAGGTGTCGGATGTGGAAGTCCAGGGTGTCCAGGCATTCCGCTCCGTAGTTTCCTGTGCCCAGGTGTCGGATGTGGAAGTTCAGGGTGTCCAGGTATTCCGCTTCGTAGTTTGTTGTGTCTAGGTACTGGATGTGGAAGTCCAGGGTATCCAGGTATTCCGCTACGTAGTTTGTTGTGTCTAGGTACTGGATGTGGAAGTCCAGGGTGTCCAGGTATTCCGCTTCGTAGTTTTCTGTATCTAGGTGTCGGATGTGGAAGTCCAGGGTGTCCAGGTATTCCGCTTCGTAGTTTTCTGTATCTAGGTGTCGGATGTGGAAGTCCAGGGTGTCCAGGTATTCCGCTTCGTAGCTTTCTGTATCTAGGTGTCGGATGTGGAAGTCCAGGGTGTCCAGGCATTCCGCTCCGTAGTTTCCTGTGCCCAGGTGTCGGATGTGGCAGTTCAGGGTGTCCAGGTATTCCGCTTCGTAGTTTTCTGTGTCTAGGTGTCGGATGTGGAAGTCCAGGGTGTCCAGGTATTCCGCTTCGTAGTTTTCTGTATCTAGGTGTCGGATGTGGAAGTCCAGGGTGTCCAGGTATTCCGCTTCGTAGCTTTCTGTATCTAGGTGTCGGATGTGGAAGTCCAGGGTGTCCAGGCATTCCGCTCCGTAGTTTCCTGTGCCCAGGTGTCGGATGTGGAAGTTCAGGGTGTCCAGGTATTCCGCTTCGTAGTTTCCTGTGTCCAGGTATTGGATGTGGAAGTCCAGGGTGTCCAGGCATTCCGCTCCGTAGTTTCCTGTGCCCAGGTGTCGGATGTGGAAGTTCAGGGTGTCCAGGTATTCCGCTTCGTAGTTTTCTGTATCTAGGTGTCGGATGTGGAAGTCCAGGGTGTCCAGGTATTTCGCTTCGTAGTTTTCTGTATCTAGGTGTCGGATGTGGAAGTCCAGGGTGTCCAGGTATTCCGCTTCGTAGTTTTCTGTATCTAGGTGTCGGATGTGGAAGTTCAGGGTGTCCAGGTATTCCGCTTCGTAGTTTTCTGTATCTAGGTGTCGGATGTGGAAGTCCAGGGTGTCCAGGCATTCCGCTCCGTAGTTTCCTGTGCCCAGGTGTCGGATGTGGAAGTTCAGGGTGTCCAGGTATTCCGCTTCGTAGTTTTCTGTATCTAGGTGTCGGATGTGGAAGTCCAGGGTGTCCAGGTATTCCGCTTCGTAGTTTTCTGTATCTAGGTGTCGGATGTGGAAGTCCAGGGTGTCCAGGCATTCCGCTTCGTAGTTTTCTGTATCTAGGTGTCGGATGTGGAAGTCCAGGGTGTCCAGGTATTCCGCTTCGTAGTTTTCTGTATCTAGGTGTCGGATGTGGAAGTCCAGGGTGTCCAGGTATTCCGCTTCGTAGTTTTCTGTATCTAGGTGTCGGATGTGGAAGTCCAGGGTGTCCAGGTATTCCGCTGCGTAGTTTTCTGTATCTAGGTGTCGGATGTGGAAGTCCAGGGTGTCCAGGTATTCCGCTTCGTAGTTTTCTGTATCTAGGTGTCGGATGTGGAAGTCCAGGGTGTCCAGGTATTCCGCTTCGTAGCTTTCTGTATCTAGGTGTCGGATGTGGAAGTCCAGTGTGTCCAGGTATTCCGCTTCGTAGTTTTCTGTATCTAGGTGTCGGATGTGGAAGTCCAGGGTGTCCAGGTATTCCGCTTCGTAGCTTTCTGTATCTAGGTGTCGGATGTGGAAGTCCAGGGTGTCCAGGCATTCCGCTCCGTAGTTTCCTGTGCCCAGGTGTCGGATGTGGAAGTTCAGGGTGTCCAGGTATTCCGCTTCGTAGTTTGTTGTGTCTAGGTACTGGATGTGGAAGTCCAGGGTATCCAGGTATTCCGCTACGTAGTTTGTTGTGTCTAGGTACTGGATGTGGAAGTCCAGGGTGTCCAGGTATTCCGCTTCGTAGTTTTCTGTATCTAGGTGTCGGATGTGGAAGTCCAGGGTGTCCAGGTATTCCGCTTCGTAGTTTTCTGTATCTAGGTGTCGGATGTGGAAGTCCAGGGTGGCCAGGTATTCCGCTTCGTAGTGTTCTGTATCTAGGTGTCGGATGTGGAAGTCCAGGGTGTCCAGGCATTCCGCTCCGTAGTTTCCTGTGCCCAGGTGTCGGATGTGGAAGTTCAGGTTGTCCAGGTATTCCGCTTCGTAGTTTTCTGTATCTAGGTGTCGGATGTGAAAGTCCAGGGTGTCCAGGTATTCCGCTTCGTAGTTTTCTGTATCTAGGTGTCGGATGTGGAAGTTCAGGGTGTCCAGGTATTCCGCTTCGTAGTTTTCTGTATCTAGGTGTCGGATGTGGAAGTCCAGGGTGTCCAGGCATTCCGTTCCGTAGTTTCCTGTGCCCAGGTGTCGGATGTGGAAGTTCAGGGTGTCCAGGTATTCCGCTTCGTAGTTTTCTGTATCTAGGTGTCGGATGTGGAAGACCAGGGTGTCCAGGTATTCCGCTTCGTAGTTTTCTGTATCTAGGTGTCGGATGTGGAAGTCCAGGGTGTCCAGGCATTCCGCTCCGTAGTTTCCTGTGCCCAGGTGTCGGATGTGGAAGTTCAGGGTGTCCAGGTATTCCGCTTCGTAGTTCTCTGTATATAGGTGTCGGATGTGGAAGTCCAGGGTGTCCAGGTATTCCGCTCCGTAGTTTCCTGTGTCCAGGTATTGGATGTGGAAGTCCAGGGTATCCAGGTATTCCGCTACGCAGTTTGTTGTGTCTAGGTACTGGATGTGGAAGTCCAGGGTGTCCAGGTATTCCGCTTCGTAGTTTTCTGTATCTAGGTGTCGGATGTGGAAGTCCAGGGTGTCCAGGCATTCCGCTTCGTAGTTTTCTGTATCTAGGTGTCGGATGTGGAAGTCCAGGGTGTCCAGGTATTCCGCTTCGTAGTTCTCTGTATATAGGTGTCGGATGTGGATGTCCAGGGTGTCCAGGTATTCCGCTCCGTAGTTTACTGTGTCCAGGTATTGGATGTGGAAGTCCAGGGTATCCAGGTATTCCGCTACGTAGTTTTCTGTATCTTGGTGTCGGATGTAGAAGTTCAGGGTGTCCAGGTATTCCGCTCCATAGTTTGTTGTATATAGGTACTGGATGTGGAAGTCCAGGGTGTCCAGGTATTCCGCTTCGTAGTTTTCTGTATCTAGGTGTCGGATGTGGAAGTCCAGGGTGTCCAGGTATTCCGCTTCGTAGTTTTCTGTATCTAGGTGTCGGATGTGGAAGTCCAGGGTGTCCAGGCATTCCGCTCCGTAGTTTCCTGTGCCCAGGTGTCGGATGTGGAAGTCCAGGGTGTCCAGGTATTCCGCTTCGTAGTTTTCTGTATCTAGGTGTCGGATGTGGAAGTCCAGGGTGTCCAGGTATTTCGCTTCGTAGTTTTCTGTATCTAGGTGTCGGATGTGGAAGTCCAGGGTGTCCAGGTATTCCGCTTCGTAGTTTTCTGTATCTAGGTGTCGGATGTGGAAGTCCAGGGTGTCCAGGCATTCCGCTCCGTAGTTTCCTGTGCCCAGGTGTCGGATGTGGAAGTTCAGGGTGTCCAGGTATTCCGCTTCGTAGTTTTCTGTATCTAGGTGTCGGATGTGGAAGTCCAGGGTGTCCAGGTATTCCGCTTCGTAGTTTTCTGTATCTAGGTGTCGGATGTGGAAGTCCAGGGTGTCCAGGTATTCCGCTTCGTAGCTTTCTGTATCTAGGTGTCGGATGTGGAAGTCCAGGGTGTCCAGGCATTCCGCTCCGTAGTTTCCTGTGCCCAGGTGTCGGATGTGGAAGTTCAGGGTGTCCAGGTATTCCGCTTCGTAGTTTTCTGTGTCTAGGTGTCGGATGTGGAAGTCCAGGGTGTCCAGGTATTCCGCTTCGTAGTTTTCTGTATCTAGGTGTCGGATGTGGAAGTCCAGGGTGTCCAGGTATTCCGCTTCGTAGCTTTCTGTATCTAGGTGTCGGATGTGGAAGTCCAGGGTGTCCAGGCATTCCGCTCCGTAGTTTCCTGTGCCCAGGTGTCGGATGTGGAAGTTCAGGGTGTCCAGGTATTCCGCTTCGTAGTTTCCTGTGTCCAGGTATTGGATGTGGAAGTCCAGGGTGTCCAGGCATTCCGCTCCGTAGTTTCCTGTGCCCAGGTGTCGGATGTGGAAGTTCAGGGTGTCCAGGTATTCCGCTTCGTAGTTTTCTGTATCTAGGTGTCGGATGTGGAAGTCCAGGGTGTCCAGGTATTCCGCTTCGTAGTTCTCTGTATATAGGTGTCGGATGTGGATGTCCAGGGTGTCCAGGTATTCCGCTCCGTAGTTTACTGTGTCCAGGTATTGGATGTGGAAGTCCAGGGTATCCAGGTATTCCGCTACGTAGTTTTCTGTATCTTGGTGTCGGATGTAGAAGTTCAGGGTGTCCAGGTATTCCGCTCCATAGTTTGTTGTATATAGGTACTGGATGTGGAAGTCCAGGGTGTCCAGGTATTCCGCTTCGTAGTTTTCTGTATCTAGGTGTCGGATGTGGAAGTCCAGGGTGTCCAGGTATTCCGCTTCGTAGTTTTCTGTATCTAGGTGTCGGATGTGGAAGTCCAGGGTGTCCAGGCATTCCGCTTCGTAGTTTTCTGTATCTAGGTGTCGGATGTGGATGTCCAGGGTGTCCAGGTATTCCGCTCCGTAGTTTACTGTGTCCAGGTATTGGATGTGGAAGTCCAGGGTATCCAGGTATTCCGCTACGTAGTTTTCTGTATCTTGGTGTCGGATGTAGAAGTTCAGGGTGTCCAGGTATTCCGCTCCATAGTTTGTTGTATATAGGTACTGGATGTGGAAGTCCAGGGTGTCCAGGTATTCCGCTTCGTAGTTTTCTGTATCTAGGTGTCGGATGTGGAAGTCCAGGGTGTCCAGGTATTCCGCTTCGTAGTTTTCTGTATCTAGGTGTCGGATGTGGAAGTCCAGGGTGTCCAGGCATTCCGCTTCGTAGTTTTCTGTATCTAGGTGTCGGATGTGGAAGTCCAGGGTGTCCAGGTATTCCGCTTCGTAGTTTTCTGTATCTAGGTGTCGGATGTGGAAGTCCAGGGTGTCCAGGTATTCCGCTTCGTAGTTTTCTGTATCTAGGTGTCGGATGTGGAAGTCCAGGGTGTCCAGGTATTCCGCTGCGTAGTTTTCTGTATCTAGGTGTCGGATGTGGAAGTCCAGGGTGTCCAGGAATTCCGCTTCGTAGTTTTCTGTATCTAGGTGTCGGATGTGGAAGTCCAGGGTGTCCAGGTATTCCGCTTCGTAGCTTTCTGTATCTAGGTGTCGGATGTGGAAGTCCAGGGTGTCCAGGTATTCCGCTTCGTAGTTTTCTGTATCTAGGTGTCGGATGTGGAAGTCCAGGGTGTCCAGGTATTCCGCTTCGTAGCTTTCTGTATCTAGGTGTCGGATGTGGAAGTCCAGGGTGTCCAGGCATTCCGCTCCGTAGTTTCCTGTGCTCAGGTGTCGGATGTGGAAGTTCAGGGTGTCCAGGTATTCCGCTTCGTAGTTTGTTGTGTCTAGGTACTGGATGTGGAAGTCCAGGGTATCCAGGTATTCCGCTACGTAGTTTGTTGTGTCTAGGTACTGGATGTGGAAGTCCAGGGTGTACAGGTATTCCGCTTCGTAGTTTTCTGTATCTAGGTGTCGGATGTGGAAGTCCAGGGTGTCCAGGTATTCCGCTTCGTAGTTTTCTGTATCTAGGTGTCGGATGTGGAAGTCCAGGGTGGCCAGGTATTCCGCTTCGTAGTGTTCTGTATCTAGGTGTCGGATGTGGAAGTCCAGGGTGTCCAGGCATTCCGCTCCGTAGTTTCCTGTGCCCAGGTGTCGGATGTGGAAGTTCAGGTTGTCCAGGTATTCCGCTTCGTAGTTTTCTGTATCTAGGTGTCGGATGTGAAAGTCCAGGGTGTCCAGGTATTCCGCTTCGTAGTTTTCTGTATCTAGGTGTCGGATGTGGAAGTTCAGGGTGTCCAGGTATTCCGCTTCGTAGTTTTCTGTATCTAGGTGTCGGATGTGGAAGTCCAGGGTGTCCAGGCATTCCGTTCCGTAGTTTCCTGTGCCCAGGTGTCGGATGTGGAAGTTCAGGGTGTCCAGGTATTCCGCTTCGTAGCTTTCTGTATCTAGGTGTCGGATGTGGAAGTCCAGGGTGTCCAGGCATTCCGCTCCGTAGTTTCCTGTGCTCAGGTGTCGGATGTGGAAGTTCAGGGTGTCCAGGTATTCCGCTTCGTAGTTTGTTGTGTCTAGGTACTGGATGTGGAAGTCCAGGGTATCCAGGTATTCCGCTACGTAGTTTGTTGTGTCTAGGTACTGGATGTGGAAGTCCAGGGTGTCCAGGTATTCCGCTTCGTAGTTTTCTGTATCTAGGTGTCGGATGTGGAAGTCCAGGGTGTCCAGGTATTCCGCTTCGTAGTTTTCTGTATCTAGGTGTCGGATGTGGAAGTCCAGGGTGGCCAGGTATTCCGCTTCGTAGTGTTCTGTATCTAGGTGTCGGATGTGGAAGTCCAGGGTGTCCAGGCATTCCGCTCCGTAGTTTCCTGTGCCCAGGTGTCGGATGTGGAAGTTCAGGTTGTCCAGGTATTCCGCTTCGTAGTTTTCTGTATCTAGGTGTCGGATGTGAAAGTCCAGGGTGTCCAGGTATTCCGCTTCGTAGTTTTCTGTATCTAGGTGTCGGATGTGGAAGTTCAGGGTGTCCAGGTATTCCGCTTCGTAGTTTTCTGTATCTAGGTGTCGGATGTGGAAGTCCAGGGTGTCCAGGCATTCCGTTCCGTAGTTTCCTGTGCCCAGGTGTCGGATGTGGAAGTTCAGGGTGTCCAGGTATTCCGCTTCGTAGTTTTCTGTATCTAGGTGTCGGATGTGGAAGTCCAGGGTGTCCAGGTATTCCGCTTCGTAGTTTTCTGTATCTAGGTGTCGGATGTGGAAGTCCAGGGTGTCCAGGCATTCCGCTCCGTAGTTTCCTGTGCCCAGGTGTCGGATGTGGAAGTTCAGGGTGTCCAGGTATTCCGCTTCGTAGTTCTCTGTATATAGGTGTCGGATGTGGAAGTCCAGGGTGTCCAGGTATTCCGCTCCGTAGTTTCCTGTGTCCAGGTATTGGATGTGGAAGTCCAGGGTATCCAGGTATTCCGCTACGTAGTTTGTTGTGTCTAGGTACTGGATGTGGAAGTCCAGGGTGTCCAGGTATTCCGCTTCGTAGTTTTCTGTATCTAGGTGTCGGATGTGGAAGTCCAGGGTGTCCAGGTATTCCGCTTCGTAGTTTTCTGTATCTAGGTGTCGGATGTGGAAGTCCAGGGTGTCCAGGCATTCCGCTCCGTAGTTTCCTGTGCCCAGGTGTCGGATGTGGAAGTTCTGGTTGTCCAGGTATTCCGCTTCGTAGTTTTCTGTATCTAGGTGTCGGATGTGAAAGTCCAGGGTGTCCAGGTATTCCGCTTCGTAGTTTTCTGTATCTAGGTGTCGGATGTGGAAGTTCAGGGTGTCCAGGTATTCCGCTTCGTAGTTTTCTGTATCTAGGTATCGGATGTGGAAGTCCAGGGTGTCCAGGTATTCCGCTTCGTAGTTTTCTGTATCTAGGTGTCGGATGTGGAAGTCCAGGGTGGCCAGGTATTCCGCTTCGTAGTGTTCTGTATCTAGGTGTCGGATGTGGAAGTCCAGGGTGTCCAGGCATTCCGCTCCGTAGTTTCCTGTGCCCAGGTGTCGGATGTGGAAGTTCAGGTTGTCCAGGTATTCCGCTTCGTAGTTTTCTGTATCTAGGTGTCGGATGTGAAAGTCCAGGGTGTCCAGGTATTCCGCTTCGTAGTTTTCTGTATCTAGGTGTCGGATGTGGAAGTTCAGGGTGTCCAGGTATTCCGCTTCGTAGTTTTCTGTATCTAGGTGTCGGATGTGGAAGTCCAGGGTGTCCAGGCATTCCGTTCCGTAGTTTCCTGTGCCCAGGTGTCGGATGTGGAAGTTCAGGGTGTCCAGGTATTCCGCTTCGTAGTTTTCTGTATCTAGGTGTCGGATGTGGAAGTCCAGGGTGTCCAGGTATTCCGCTTCGTAGTTTTCTGTATCTAGGTGTCGGATGTGGAAGTCCAGGGTGTCCAGGCATTCCGCTCCGTAGTTTCCTGTGCCCAGGTGTCGGATGTGGAAGTTCAGGGTGTCCAGGTATTCCGCTTCGTAGTTCTCTGTATATAGGTGTCGGATGTGGAAGTCCAGGGTGTCCAGGTATTCCGCTCCGTAGTTTCCTGTGTCCAGGTATTGGATGTGGAAGTCCAGGGTATCCAGGTATTCCGCTACGTAGTTTGTTGTGTCTAGGTACTGGATGTGGAAGTCCAGGGTGTCCAGGTATTCCGCTTCGTAGTTTTCTGTATCTAGGTGTCGGATGTGGAAGTCCAGGGTGTCCAGGTATTCCGCTTCGTAGTTTTCTGTATCTAGGTGTCGGATGTGGAAGTCCAGGGTGTCCAGGCATTCCGCTCCGTAGTTTCCTGTGCCCAGGTGTCGGATGTGGAAGTTCTGGTTGTCCAGGTATTCCGCTTCGTAGTTTTCTGTATCTAGGTGTCGGATGTGAAAGTCCAGGGTGTCCAGGTATTCCGCTTCGTAGTTTTCTGTATCTAGGTGTCGGATGTGGAAGTTCAGGGTGTCCAGGTATTCCGCTTCGTAGTTTTCTGTATCTAGGTATCGGATGTGGAAGTCCAGGGTGTCCAGGTATTCCGCTTCGTAGTTTTCTGTATCTAGGTGTCGGATGTGGAAGTCCAGGGTGTCCAGGTATTCCGCTTCGTAGTTTTCTGTATCTAGGTGTCGGATGTGGAAGTCCAGGGTGTCCAGGTATTCCGCTTCGTAGCTTTCTGTATCTAGGTGTCGGATGTGGAAGTCCAGGGTGTCCAGGCATTCCGCTCCGTAGTTTCCTGTGCCCAGGTGTCGGATGTGGAAGTTCAGGGTGTCCAGGCATTCCGCTCCGTAGTTTCCTGTGCCCTGGTGTCGGATGTGGAAGTTCAGGGTGTCCAGGTATTCCGCTTCGTAGTTTCCTGTGTCCAGGTATTGGATGTGGAAGTCCAGGGTGTCCAGGCATTCCGCTCCGTAGTTTCCTGTGCCCAGGTGTCGGATGTGGAAGTTCAGGTTGTCCAGGTATTCCGCTTCGTAGTTTTCTGTATCTAGGTGTCGGATGTGGAAGTCCAGGGTGTCCAGGTATTCCGCTTCGTAGTTTTCTGTATCTAGGTGTCGGATGTGGAAGTTCAGGGTGTCCAGGTATTCCGCTCCGTAGTTTCCTGTGCCCAGGTGTCGGATGTGGAAGTTCAGGGTGTCCAGGTATTCCGCTTCGTAGTTTTCTGTATCTAGGTGTCGGATGTGGAAGTCCAGGGTGTCCAGGTATTCCGCTTCGTAGTTCTCTGTATATAGGTGTCGGATGTGGATGTCCAGGGTGTCCAGGTATTCCGCTCCGTAGTTTACTGTGTCCAGGTATTGGATGTGGAAGTCCAGGGTATCCAGGTATTCCGCTACGTAGTTTTCTGTATCTTGGTGTCGGATGTAGAAGTTCAGGGTGTCCAGGTATTCCGCTCCATAGTTTGTTGTATATAGGTACTGGATGTGGAAGTCCAGGGTGTCCAGGTATTCCGCTTCGTAGTTTTCTGTATCTAGGTGTCGGATGTGGAATTCCAGGGTGTCCAGGTATTCCGCTTCGTAGTTTTCTGTATCTAGGTGTCGGATGTGGAAGTCCAGGGTGTCCAGGCATTCCGCTCCGTAGTTTCCTGTGCCCAGGTGTCGGATGTGGAAGTCCAGGGTGTCCAGGTATTCCGCTTCGTAGTTTTCTGTATCTAGGTGTCGGATGTGGAAGTCCAGGGTGTCCAGGTATTTCGCTTCGTAGTTTTCTGTATCTAGGTGTCGGATGGGGAAGTCCAGGGTGTCCAGGTATTCCGCTTCGTAGTTTTCTGTATCTAGGTGTCGGATGTGGAAGTTCAGGGTGTCCAGGTATTCCGCTTCGTAGTTTTCTGTATCTAGGTGTCGGATGTGGAAGTCCAGGGTGTCCAGGCATTCCGCTCCGTAGTTTCCTGTGCCCAGGTGTCGGATGTGGAAGTTCAGGGTGTCCAGGTATTCCGCTTCGTAGTTTTCTGTATCTAGGTGTCGGATGTGGAAGTCCAGGGTGTCCAGGTATTCCGCTTCGTAGTTTTCTGTATCTAGGTGTCGGATGTGGAAGTCCAGGGTGTCCAGGTATTCCGCTTCGTAGCTTTCTGTATCTAGGTGTCGGATGTGGAAGTCCAGGGTGTCCAGGCATTCCGCTCCGTAGTTTCCTGTGCCCAGGTGTCGGATGTGGAAGTTCAGGGTGTCCAGGCATTCCGCTCCGTAGTTTCCTGTGCCCTGGTGTCGGATGTGGAAGTTCAGGGTGTCCAGGTATTCCGCTTCGTAGTTTCCTGTGTCCAGGTATTGGATGTGGAAGTCCAGGGTGTCCAGGCATTCCGCTCCGTAGTTTCCTGTGCCCAGGTGTCGGATGTGGAAGTTCAGGTTGTCCAGGTATTCCGCTTCGTAGTTTTCTGTATCTAGGTGTCGGATGTGGAAGTCCAGGGTGTCCAGGTATTCCGCTTCGTAGTTTTCTGTATCTAGGTGTCGGATGTGGAAGTTCAGGGTGTCCAGGTATTCCGCTCCGTAGTTTCCTGTGCCCAGGTGTCGGATGTGGAAGTTCAGGGTGTCCAGGTATTCCGCTTCGTAGTTTTCTGTATCTAGGTGTCGGATGTGGAAGTCCAGGGTGTCCAGGTATTCCGCTTCGTAGTTCTCTGTATATAGGTGTCGGATGTGGATGTCCAGGGTGTCCAGGTATTCCGCTCCGTAGTTTACTGTGTCCAGGTATTGGATGTGGAAGTCCAGGGTATCCAGGTATTCCGCTACGTAGTTTTCTGTATCTTGGTGTCGGATGTAGAAGTTCAGGGTGTCCAGGTATTCCGCTCCATAGTTTGTTGTATATAGGTACTGGATGTGGAAGTCCAGGGTGTCCAGGTATTCCGCTTCGTAGTTTTCTGTATCTAGGTGTCGGATGTGGAAGTCCAGGGTGTCCAGGTATTCCGCTTCGTAGTTTTCTGTATCTAGGTGTCGGATGTTGAAGTCCAGGGTGTCCAGGCATTCCGCTCCGTAGTTTCCTGTGCCCAGGTGTCGGATGTGGAAGTCCAGGGTGTCCAGGTATTCCGCTTCGTAGTTTTCTGTATCTAGGTGTCGGATGTGGAAGTCCAGGGTGTCCAGGTATTTCGCTTCGTAGTTTTCTGTATCTAGGTGTCGGATGGGGAAGTCCAGGGTGTCCAGGTATTCCGCTTCGTAGTTTTCTGTATCTAGGTGTCGGATGTGGAAGTTCAGGGTGTCCAGGTATTCCGCTTCGTAGTTTTCTGTATCTAGGTGTCGGATGTGGAAGTCCAGGGTGTCCAGGCATTCCGCTCCGTAGTTTCCTGTGCCAGGTGTCGGATGTGGAAGTTCAGGGTGTCCAGGTATTCCGCTTCGTAGTTTTCTGTATCTAGGTGTCGGATGTGGAAGTCCAGGGTGTCCAGGTATTCCGCTTCGTAGTTTTCTGTATCTAGGTGTCGGATGTGGAAGTCCAGGGTGTCCAGGTATTCCGCTTCGTAGCTTTCTGTATCTAGGTGTCGGATGTGGAAGTCCAGGGTGTCCAGGCATTCCGCTCCGTAGTTTCCTGTGCCCAGGTGTCGGATGTGGAAGTTCAGGGTGTCCAGGTATTCCGCTTCGTAGTTTTCTGTGTCTAGGTGTCGGATGTGGAAGTCCAGGGTGTCCAGGTATTCCGCTTCGTTGTTTTCTGTATCTAGGTGTCGGATGTGGAAGTCCAGGGTGTCCAGGTATTCCGCTTCGTAGCTTTCTGTATCTAGGTGTCGGATGTGGAAGTCCAGGGTGTCCAGGCATTCCGCTCCGTAGTTTCCTGTGCCCAGGTGTCGGATGTGGAAGTTCAGGGTGTCCAGGTATTCCGCTTCGTAGTTTCCTGTGTCCAGGTATTGGATGTGGAAGTCCAGGGTGTCCAGGCATTCCGCTCCGTAGTTTCCTGTGCCCAGGTGTCGGATGTGGAAGTTCAGGGTGTCCAGGTATTCCGCTTCGTAGTTTTCTGTATCTAGGTGTCGGATGTGGAAGTCCAGGGTGTCCAGGTATTCCGCTTCGTAGTTCTCTGTATATAGGTGTCGGATGTGGATGTCCAGGGTGTCCAGGTATTCCGCTCCGTAGTTTACTGTGTCCAGGTATTGGATGTGGAAGTCCAGGGTATCCAGGTATTCCGCTACGTAGTTTTCTGTATCTTGGTGTCGGATGTAGAAGTTCAGGGTGTCCAGGTATTCCGCTCCATAGTTTGTTGTATATAGGTACTGGATGTGGAAGTCCAGGGTGTCCAGGTATTCCGCTTCGTAGTTTTCTGTATCTAGGTGTCGGATGTGGAAGTCCAGGGTGTCCAGGTATTCCGCTTCGTAGTTTTCTGTATCTAGGTGTCGGATGTGGAAGTCCAGGGTGTCCAGGCATTCCGCTTCGTAGTTTTCTGTATCTAGGTGTCGGATGTGGAAGTCCAGGGTGTCCAGGTATTCCGCTTCGTAGTTTTCTGTATCTAGGTGTCGGATGTGGAAGTCCAGGGTGTCCAGGTATTCCGCTTCGTAGTTTTCTGTATCTAGGTGTCGGATGTGGAAGTCCAGGGTGTCCAGGTATTCCGCTTCGTAGTTTTCTGTATCTAGGTGTCGGATGTGGAAGTCCAGGGTGTCCAGGTATTCCGCTTCGTAGTTTTCTGTATCTAGGTGTCGGATGTGGAAGTCCAGGGTGTCCAGGTATTCCGCTTCGTAGCTTTCTGTATCTAGGTGTCGGATGTGGAAGTCCAGGGTGTCCAGGTATTCCGCTTCGTAGTTTTCTGTATCTAGGTGTCGGATGTGGAAGTCCAGGGTGTCCAGGTATTCCGCTTCGTAGCTTTCTGTATCTAGGTGTCGGATGTGGAAGTCCAGGGTGTTCAGGCATTCCGCTCCGTAGTTTCCTGTGCCCAGGTGTCGAATGTGGAAGTTCAGGGTGTCCAGGTATTCCGCTTCGTAGTTTGTTGTGTCTAGGTACTGGATGTGGAAGTCCAGGGTGTCCAGGTATTCCGCTTCGTAGTTTTCTGTATCTAGGTGTCGGATGTGGAAGTCCAGGGTGTCCAGGTATTCCGCTTCGTAGTTTTCTGTATCTAGGTGTCGGATGTGGAAGTCCAGGGTGGCCAGGTATTCCGCTTCGTAGTGTTCTGTATCTAGGTGTCGGATGTGGAAGTCCAGGGTGTCCAGGCATTCCGCTCCGTAGTTTCCTGTGCCCAGGTGTCGGATGTGGAAGTCCAGGGTGTCCAGGCATTCCGTTCCGTAGTTTCCTGTGCCCAGGTGTCGGATGTGGAAGTTCAGGGTGTCCAGGTATTCCGCTTCGTAGTTTTCTGTATCTAGGTGTCGGATGTGGAAGTCCAGGGTGTCCAGGTATTCCGCTTCGTAGTTTTCTGTATCTAGGTGTCGGATGTGGAAGTCCAGGGTGTCCAGGCATTCCGCTCCGTAGTTTCCTGTGCCCAGGTGTCGGATGTGGAAGTTCAGGGTGTCCAGGTATTCCGCTTCGTAGTTCTCTGTATATAGGTGTCGGATGTGGAAGTCCAGGGTGTCCAGGTATTCCGCTCCGTAGTTTCCTGTGTCCAGGTATTGGATGTGGAAGTCCAGGGTATCCAGGTATTCCGCTTCGTAGTTTTCTGTATCTAGGTGTCGGATGTGGAAGTCCAGGGTGTCCAGGTATTCCGCTTCGTAGTTTTCTGTATCTAGGTGTCGGATGTGGAAGTTCAGGGTGTCCAGGTATTCCGCTCCGTAGTTTCCTGTGCCCAGGTGTCGGATGTGGAAGTTCAGGGTGTCCAGGTATTCCGCTTCGTAGTTTTCTGTATCTAGGTGTCGGATGTGGAAGTCCAGGGTGTCCAGGTATTCCGCTTCGTAGTTCTCTGTATATAGGTGTCGGATGTGGATGTCCAGGGTGTCCAGGTATTCCGCTCCGTAGTTTACTGTGTCCAGGTATTGGATGTGGAAGTCCAGGGTATCCAGGTATTCCGCTACGTAGTTTTCTGTATCTTGGTGTCGGATGTAGAAGTTCAGGGTGTCCAGGTATTCCGCTCCATAGTTTGTTGTATATAGGTACTGGATGTGGAAGTCCAGGGTGTCCAGGTATTCCGCTTCGTAGTTTTCTGTATCTAGGTGTCGGATGTGGAAGTCCAGGGTGTCCAGGTATTCCGCTTCGTAGTTTTCTGTATCTAGGTGTCGGATGTGGAAGTCCAGGGTGTCCAGGCATTCCGCTCCGTAGTTTCCTGTGCCCAGGTGTCGGATGTGGAAGTCCAGGGTGTCCAGGTATTCCGCTTCGTAGTTTTCTGTATCTAGGTGTCGGATGTGGAAGTCCAGGGTGTCCAGGTATTTCGCTTCGTAGTTTTCTGTATCTAGGTGTCGGATGGGGAAGTCCAGGGTGTCCAGGTATTCCGCTTCGTAGTTTTCTGTATCTAGGTGTCGGATGTGGAAGTTCAGGGTGTCCAGGTATTCCGCTTCGTAGTTTTCTGTATCTAGGTGTCGGATGTGGAAGTCCAGGGTGTCCAGGCATTCCGCTCCGTAGTTTCCTGTGCCCAGGTGTCGGATGTGGAAGTTCAGGGTGTCCAGGTATTCCGCTTCGTAGTTTTCTGTATCTAGGTGTCGGATGTGGAAGTCCAGGGTGTCCAGGTATTCCGCTTCGTAGTTTTCTGTATCTAGGTGTCGGATGTGGAAGTCCAGGGTGTCCAGGTATTCCGCTTCGTAGCTTTCTGTATCTAGGTGTCGGATGTGGAAGTCCAGGGTGTCCAGGCATTCCGCTCCGTAGTTTCCTGTGCCCAGGTGTCGGATGTGGAAGTTCAGGGTGTCCAGGTATTCCGCTTCGTAGTTTTCTGTGTCTAGGTGTCGGATGTGGAAGTCCAGGGTGTCCAGGTATTCCGCTTCGTTGTTTTCTGTATCTAGGTGTCGGATGTGGAAGTCCAGGGTGTCCAGGTATTCCGCTTCGTAGCTTTCTGTATCTAGGTGTCGGATGTGGAAGTCCAGGGTGTCCAGGCATTCCGCTCCGTAGTTTCCTGTGCCCAGGTGTCGGATGTGGAAGTTCAGGGTGTCCAGGTATTCCGCTTCGTAGTTTCCTGTGTCCAGGTATTGGATGTGGAAGTCCAGGGTGTCCAGGCATTCCGCTCCGTAGTTTCCTGTGCCCAGGTGTCGGATGTGGAAGTTCAGGGTGTCCAGGTATTCCGCTTCGTAGTTTTCTGTATCTAGGTGTCGGATGTGGAAGTCCAGGGTGTCCAGGTATTCCGCTTCGTAGTTCTCTGTATATAGGTGTCGGATGTGGATGTCCAGGGTGTCCAGGTATTCCGCTCCGTAGTTTACTGTGTCCAGGTATTGGATGTGGAAGTCCAGGGTATCCAGGTATTCCGCTACGTAGTTTTCTGTATCTTGGTGTCGGATGTAGAAGTTCAGGGTGTCCAGGTATTCCGCTCCATAGTTTGTTGTATATAGGTACTGGATGTGGAAGTCCAGGGTGTCCAGGTATTCCGCTTCGTAGTTTTCTGTATCTAGGTGTCGGATGTGGAAGTCCAGGGTGTCCAGGTATTCCGCTTCGTAGTTTTCTGTATCTAGGTGTCGGATGTGGAAGTCCAGGGTGTCCAGGCATTCCGCTTCGTAGTTTTCTGTATCTAGGTGTCGGATGTGGAAGTCCAGGGTGTCCAGGTATTCCGCTTCGTAGTTTTCTGTATCTAGGTGTCGGATGTGGAAGTCCAGGGTGTCCAGGTATTCCGCTTCGTAGTTTTCTGTATCTAGGTGTCGGATGTGGAAGTCCAGGGTGTCCAGGTATTCCGCTTCGTAGTTTTCTGTATCTAGGTGTCGGATGTGGAAGTCCAGGGTGTCCAGGTATTCCGCTTCGTAGTTTTCTGTATCTAGGTGTCGGATGTGGAAGTCCAGGGTGTCCAGGTATTCCGCTTCGTAGCTTTCTGTATCTAGGTGTCGGATGTGGAAGTCCAGGGTGTCCAGGTATTCCGCTTCGTAGTTTTCTGTATCTAGGTGTCGGATGTGGAAGTCCAGGGTGTCCAGGTATTCCGCTTCGTAGCTTTCTGTATCCAGGTGTCGGATGTGGAAGTCCAGGGTGTTCAGGCATTCCGCTCCGTAGTTTCCTGTGCCCAGGTGTCGGATGTGGAAGTTCAGGGTGTCCAGGTATTCCGCTTCGTAGTTTGTTGTGTCTAGGTACTGGATGTGGAAGTCCAGGGTATCCAGGTATTCCGCTACGTAGTTTGTTGTGTCTAGGTACTGGATGTGGAAGTCCAGGGTGTCCAGGTATTCCGCTTCGTAGTTTTCTGTATCTAGGTGTCGGATGTGGAAGTCCAGGGTGTCCAGGTATTCCGCTTCGTAGTTTTCTGTATCTAGGTGTCGGATGTGGAAGTCCAGGGTGGCCAGGTATTCCGCTTCGTAGTGTTCTGTATCTAGGTGTCGGATGTGGAAGTCCAGGGTGTCCAGGCATTCCGCTCCGTAGTTTCCTGTGCCCAGGTGTCGGATGTGGAAGTTCAGGTTGTCCAGGTATTCCGCTTCGTAGTTTTCTGTATCTAGGTGTCGGATGTGAAAGTCCAGGGTGTCCAGGTATTCCGCTTCGTAGTTTTCTGTATCTAGGTGTCGGATGTGGAAGTTCAGGGTGTCCAGGTATTCCACTTCGTAGTTTTCTGTATCTAGGTGTCGGATGTGGAAGTCCAGGGTGTCCAGGCATTCCGTTCCGTAGTTTCCTGTGCCCAGGTGTCGGATGTGGAAGTTCAGGGTGTCCAGGTATTCCGCTTCGTAGTTTTCTGTATCTAGGTGTCGGATGTGGAAGTCCAGGGTGTCCAGGTATTCCGCTTCGTAGTTTTCTGTATCTAGGTGTCGGATGTGGAAGTCCAGGGTGTCCAGGCATTCCGCTCCGTAGTTTCCTGTGCCCAGGTGTCGGATGTGGAAGTTCAGGGTGTCCAGGTATTCCGCTTCGTAGTTCTCTGTATATAGGTGTCGGATGTGGAAGTCCAGGGTGTCCAGGCATTCCGCTCCGTAGTTTCCTGTGCCCAGGTGTCGGATGTGGAAGTTCAGGGTGTCCAGGTATTCCGCTTCGTAGTTTTCTGTGTCTAGGTGTCGGATGTGGAAGTCCAGGGTGTCCAGGTATTCCGCTTCGTAGTTTTCTGTATCTAGGTGTCGGATGTGGAAGTCCAGGGTGTCCAGGTATTCCGCTTCGTAGCTTTCTGTATCTAGGTGTCGGATGTGGAAGTCCAGGGTGTCCAGGCATTCCGCTCCGTAGTTTCCTGTGCCCAGGTGTCGGATGTGGAAGTTCAGGGTGTCCAGGTATTGGATGTGGAAGTCCAGGGTGTCCAGGCATTCCGCTCCGTAGTTTCCTGTGCCCAGGTGTCGGATGTGGAAGTTCAGGGTGTCCAGGTATTCCGCTTCGTAGTTTTCTGTATCTAGGTGTCGGATGTGGAAGTCCAGGGTGTCCAGGTATTCCGCTTCGTAGTTCTCTGTATATAGGTGTCGGATGTGGATGTCCAGGGTGTCCAGGTATTCCGCTCCGTAGTTTACTGTGTCCAGGTATTGGATGTGGAAGTCCAGGGTATCCAGGTATTCCGCTACGTAGTTTTCTGTATCTTGGTGTCGGATGTAGAAGTTCAGGGTGTCCAGGTATTCCGCTCCATAGTTTGTTGTATATAGGTACTGGATGTGGAAGTCCAGGGTGTCCAGGTATTCCGCTTCGTAGTTTTCTGTATCTAGGTGTCGGATGTGGAAGTCCAGGGTGTCCAGGTATTCCGCTCCGTAGTTTCCTGTGCCCAGGTGTCGGATGTGGAAGTCCAGGGTGTCCAGGTATTCCGCTTCGTAGTTTTCTGTATCTAGGTGTCGAATGTGGAAGTCCAGGGTGTCCAGGTATTCCGCCTCGTCGTTTTCTGTATCTAGGTGTCGGATGTGGAAGTCCAGGGTGTCCAGGTATTCCGCTTCGTAGTTTTCTGTATCTAGGTGTCGGATGTGGAAGTTCAGGGTGTCCAGGTATTCCGCTTCGTAGTTTTCTGTATCTAGGTGTCGGATGTGGAAGTCCAGGGTGTCCAGGCATTCCGCTCCGTAGTTTCCTGTGCCCAGGTGTCGGATGTGGAAGTTCAGGGTGTCCAGGTATTCCGCTTCGTAGTTTTCTGTATCTAGGTGTCGGATGTGGAAGTCCAGGGTGTCCAGGTATTCTGCTTCGTAGTTTTCTGTATCTAGGTGTCGGATGTGGAAGTCCAGGGTGTCCAGATATTCCGCTTCGTAGCTTTCTGTATCTAGGTGTCGGATGTGGAAGTCCAGGGTGTCCAGGCATTCCGCTCCGTAGTTTCCTGTGCCCAGGTGTCGGATGTGGAAGTTCAGGGTGTCCAGGTATTCCGCTTCGTAGTTTTCTGTGTCTAGGTGTCGGATGTGGAATTCCAGGGTGTCCAGGTATTCCGCTTCGTAGTTTTCTGTATCTAGGTGTCGGATGTGGAAGTCCAGGGTGTCCAGGTATTCCGCTTCGTAGCTTTCTGTATCTAGGTGTCGGATGTGGAAGTCCAGGGTGTCCAGGCATTCCGCTCCGTAGTTTCCTGTGCCCAGGTGTCGGATGTGGAAGTTCAGGGTGTCCAGGTATTCCGCTTTGTAGTTTCCTGTGTCCAGGTATTGGATGTGGAAGTCCAGGGTATCCAGGTATTCCGCTACGTAGTTTGTTGTGTCTAGGTACTGGATGTGGAAGTCCAGGGTGTCCAGGTATTCCGCTTCGTAGTTTTCTGTATCTAGGTGTCGGATGTGGAAGTCCAGGGTGTCCAGGTATTCCGCTTCGTAGTTTTCTGTATCTAGGTGTCGGATGTGGAAGTCCAGGGTGGCCAGGTATTCCGCTTCGTAGTGTTCTGTATCTAGGTGTCGGATGTGGAAGTCCAGGGTGTCCAGGCATTCCGCTCCGTAGTTTCCTGTGCCCAGGTGTCGGATGTGGAAGTTCAGGTTGTCCAGGTATTCCGCTTCGTAGTTTTCTGTATCTAGGTGTCGGATGTGAAAGTCCAGGGTGTCCAGGTATTCCGCTTCGTAGTTTTCTGTATCTAGGTTTCGGATGTGGAAGTTCAGGGTGTCCAGGTATTCCGCTTCGTAGTTTTCTGTATCTAGGTGTCGGATGTGGAAGTCCAGGGTGTCCAGGCATTCCGTTCCGTAGTTTCCTGTGCCCAGGTGTCGGATGTGGAAGTTCAGGGTGTCCAGGTATTCCGCTCCATAGTTTGTTGTATATAGGTACTGGATGTGGAAGTCCAGGGTGTCCAGGTATTCCGCTTCGTAGTTTTCTGTATCTAGGTGTCGGATGTGGAAGTCCAGGGTGTCCAGGTATTCCGCTTCGTAGTTTTCTGTATCTAGGTGTCGGATGTGGAAGTCCAGGGTGTCCAGGCATTCCGCTCCGTAGTTTCCTGTGCCCAGGTGTCGGATGTGGAAGTCCAGGGTGTCCAGGTATTCCGCTTCGTAGTTTTCTGTATCTAGGTGTCGGATGTGGAAGTCCAGGGTGTCCAGGTATTCCGCTTCGTTGTTTTCTGTATCTAGGTGTCGGATGTGGAAGTCCAGGGTGTCCAGGCATTCCGCTCCGTAGTTTCCTGTGCCCAGGTGTCGGATGTGGAAGTCCAGGGTGTCCAGGTATTCCGCTTCGTAGTTTTCTGTATCTAGGTGTCGGATGTGGAAGTCCAGGGTGTCCAGGTATTCCGCTTCGTAGTTTTCTGTATCTAGGTGTCGGATGTGGAAGTCCAGGGTGTCCAGGTATTCCGCTTCGTAGTTTTCTGTATCTAGGTGTCGGATGTGGAAGTTCAGGGTGTCCAGGTATTCCGCTTCGTAGTTTTCTGTATCTAGGTGTCGGATGTGGAAGTCCAGGGTGTCCAGGCATTCCGCTCCGTAGTTTCCTGTGCCCAGGTGTCGGATGTGGAAGTTCAGGGTGTCCAGGTATTCCGCTTCGTAGTTTTCTGTATCTAGGTGTCGGATGTGGAAGTCCAGGGTGTCCAGGTATTCCGCTTCGTAGTTTTCTGTATCTAGGTGTCGGATGTGGAAGTCCAGGGTGTCCAGGTATTCCGCTTCGTAGCTTTCTGTATCTAGGTGTCGGATGTGGAAGTCCAGGGTGTCCAGGCATTCCGCTCCGTAGTTTCCTGTGCCCAGGTGTCGGATGTGGAAGTTCAGGGTGTCCAGGTATTCCGCTTCGTAGTTTTCTGTGTCTAGGTGTCGGATGTGGAATTCCAGGGTGTCCAGGTATTCCGCTTCGTAGTTTTCTGTATCTAGGTGTCGGATGTGGAAGTCCAGGGTGTCCAGGTATTCCGCTTCGTAGCTTTCTGTATCTAGGTGTCGGATGTGGAAGTCCAGGTTGTCCAGGTATTCCGCTTCGTAGTTTTCTGTATCTAGGTGTCGGATGTGGAAGTCCAGGGTGTCCAGGTATTCCGCTTCGTAGTTTTCTGTATCTAGGTGTCGGATGTGGAAGTTCAGGGTGTCCAGGTATTCCGCTTCGTAGTTTTCTGTATCTAGGTGTCGGATGTGGAAGTCCAGGGTGTCCAGGTATTCCGCTTCGTAGTTTTCTGTATCTAGGTGTCGGATGTGGAAGTCCAGGGTGTCCAGGCATTCCGCTCCGTAGTTTCCTGTGCCCAGGTGTCGGATGTGGAAGTTCAGGTTGTCCAGGTATTCCGCTTCGTAGTTTTCTGTATCTAGGTGTCGGATGTGGAAGTCCAGGGTGTCCAGGTATTCCGCTTCGTAGTTTTCTGTATCTAGGTGTCGGATGTGGAAGTTCAGGGTGTCCAGGTATTCCGCTCCGTAGTTTCCTGTGCCCAGGTGTCGGATGTGGAAGTTCAGGGTGTCCAGGTATTCCGCTTCGTAGTTTTCTGTATCTAGGTGTCGGATGTGGAAGTCCAGGGTGTCCAGGTATTCCGCTTCGTAGTTCTCTGTATATAGGTGTCGGATGTGGATGTCCAGGGTGTCCAGGTATTCCGCTCCGTAGTTTACTGTGTCCAGGTATTGGATGTGGAAGTCCAGGGTATCCAGGTATTCCGCTACGTAGTTTTCTGTATCTTGGTGTCGGATGTAGAAGTTCAGGGTGTCCAGGTATTCCGCTCCATAGTTTGTTGTATATAGGTACTGGATGTGGAAGTCCAGGGTGTCCAGGTATTCCGCTTCGTAGTTTTCTGTATCTAGGTGTCGGATGTGGAAGTCCAGGGTGTCCAGGTATTCCGCTTCGTAGTTTTCTGTATCTAGGTGTCGGATGTGGAAGTCCAGGGTGTCCAGGCATTCCGCTCCGTAGTTTCCTGTGCCCAGGTGTCGGATGTGGAAGTCCAGGGTGTCCAGGTATTTCGCTTCGTAGTTTTCTGTATCTAGGTGTCGGATGTGGAAGTCCAGGTTGTCCAGGTATTCCGCTTCGTAGTTTTCTGTATCTAGGTGTCGGATGTGGAAGTTCAGGGTGTCCAGGTATTCCGCTTCGTAGTTTTCTGTATCTAGGTGTCGGATGTGGAAGTCCAGGGTGTCCAGGCATTCCGCTCCGTAGTTTCCTGTGCCCAGGTGTCGGATGTGGAAGTTCAGGGTGTCCAGGTATTCCGCTTCGTAGTTTTCTGTATCTAGGTGTCGGATGTGGAAGTCCAGGGTGTCCAGGTATTCCGCTTCGTAGTTTTCTGTATCTAGGTGTCGGATGTGAAAGTCCAGGGTGTCCAGGTATTCCGCTTCGTAGTTTTCTGTATCTAGGTGTCGGATGTGGAAGTTCAGGGTGTCCAGGTATTCCGCTTCGTAGTTTTCTGTATCTAGGTGTCGGATGTGGAAGTCCAGGGTGTCCAGGCATTCCGTTCCGTAGTTTCCTGTGCCCAGGTGTCGGATGTGGAAGTTCAGGGTGTCCAGGTATTCCGCTCCATAGTTTGTTGTATATAGGTACTGAATGTGGAAGTCCAGGGTGTCCAGGTATTCCGCTTCGTAGTTTTCTGTATCTAGGTGTCGGATGTGGAAGTCCAGGGTGTCCAGGTATTCCGCTTCGTAGTTTTCTGTATCTAGGTGTCGGATGTGGAAGTCCAGGGTGTCCAGGCATTCCGCTCCGTAGTTTCCTGTGCCCAGGTGTCGGATGTGGAAGTCCAGGGTGTCCAGGTATTCCGCTTCGTAGTTTTCTGTATCTAGGTGTCGGATGTGGAAGTCCAGGGTGTCCAGGTATTCCGCTTCGTAGTTCTCTGTATATAGGTGTCGGATGTGGATGTCCAGGGTGTCCAGGTATTCCGCTTCGTAGTTTTCTGTATCTAGGTGTCGGATGTGGAAGTCCAGGGTGTCCAGGTATTCCGCTTCGTAGTTTTCTGTATCTAGGTGTCGGATGTGGAAGTCCAGGGTGTCCAGGCATTCCGCTCCGTAGTTTCCTGTGCCCAGGTGTCGGATGTGGAAGTCCAGGGTGTCCAGGTATTTCGCTTCGTAGTTTTCTGTATCTAGGTGTCGGATGTGGAAGTCCAGGTTGTCCAGGTATTCCGCTTCGTAGTTTTCTGTATCTAGGTGTCGGATGTGAAAGTTCAGGGTGTCCAGGTATTCCGCTTCGTAGTTTTCTGTATCTAGGTGTCGGATGTGGAAGTCCAGGGTGTCCAGGCATTCCGCTCCGTAGTTTCCTGTGCCCAGGTGTCGGATGTGGAAGTTCAGGGTGTCCAGGTATTCCGCTTCGTAGTTTTCTGTATCTAGGTGTCGGATGTGGAAGTCCAGGGTGTCCAGGTATTCCGCTTCGTAGTTTTCTGTATCTAGGTGTCGGATGTGAAAGTCCAGGGTGTCCAGGTATTCCGCTTCGTAGTTTTCTGTATCTAGGTGTCGGATGTGGAAGTTCAGGGTGTCCAGGTATTCCGCTTCGTAGTTTTCTGTATCTAGGTGTCGGATGTGGAAGTCCAGGGTGTCCAGGCATTCCGTTCCGTAGTTTCCTGTGCCCAGGTGTCGGATGTGGAAGTTCAGGGTGTCCAGGTATTCCGCTCCATAGTTTGTTGTATATAGGTACTGGATGTGGAAGTCCTGGGTGTCCAGGTATTCCGCTTCGTAGTTTTCTGTATCTAGGTGTCGGATGTGGAAGTCCAGGGTGTCCAGGTATTCCGCTTCGTAGTTTTCTGTATCTAGGTGTCGGATGTGGAAGTCCAGGGTGTCCAGGCATTCCGCTCCGTAGTTTCCTGTGCCCAGGTGTCGGATGTGGAATTCCAGGGTGTCCAGGTATTCCGCTTCGTAGTTTTCTGTATCTAGGTGTCGGATGTGGAAGTCCAGGGTGTCCAGGTATTTCGCTTCGTAGTTTTCTGTATCTAGGTGTCGGATGTGGAAGTCCAGGGTGTCCAGGTATTCCGCTTCGTAGTTTTCTGTATCTAGGTGTCGGATGTGGAAGTTCAGGGTGTCCAGGTATTCCGCTTCGTAGTTTTCTGTATCTAGGTGTCGGATGTGGAAGTCCAGGGTGTCCAGGCATTCCGCTCCGTAGTTTCCTGTGCCCAGGTGTCGGATGTGGAAGTTCAGGGTGTCCAGGTATTCCGCTTCGTAGTTTTCTGTATCTAGGTGTCGGATGTGGAAGTCCAGGGTGTCCAGGTATTCCGCTTCGTAGTTTTCTGTATCTAGGTGTCGGATGTGAAAGTCCAGGGTGTCCAGGTATTCCGCTTCGTAGTTTTCTGTATCTAGGTGTCGGATGTGGAAGTTCAGGGTGTCCAGGTATTCCGCTTCGTAGTTTTCTGTATCTAGGTGTCGGATGTGGAAGTCCAGGGTGTCCAGGCATTCCGTTCCGTAGTTTCCTGTGCCCAGGTGTCGGATGTGGAAGTTCAGGGTGTCCAGGTATTCCGCTCCATAGTTTGTTGTATATAGGTACTGGATGTGGAAGTCCAGGGTGTCCAGGTATTCCGCTTCGTAGTTTTCTGTATCTAGGTGTCGGATGTGGAAGTCCAGGGTGTCCAGGTATTCCGCTTCGTAGTTTTCTGTATCTAGGTGTCGGATGTGGAAGTCCAGGGTGTCCAGGCATTCCGCTCCGTAGTTTCCTGTGCCCAGGTGTCGGATGTGGAAGTCCAGGGTGTCCAGGTATTCCGCTTCGTAGATTTCTGTATCTAGGTGTCGGATGTGGAAGTCCAGGGTGTCCAGGTATTCCGCTTCGTAGTTCTCTGTATATAGGTGTCGGATGTGGATGTCCAGGGTGTCCAGGTATTCCGCTCCGTAGTTTACTGTGTCCAGGTATTGGATGTGGAAGTCCAGGGTATCCAGGTATTCCGCTACGTAGTTTTCTGTATCTTGGTGTCGGATGTAGAAGTTCAGGGTGTCCAGGTATTCCGCTCCATAGTTTGTTGTATATAGGTACTGGATGTGGAAGTCCAGGGTGTCCAGGTATTCCGCTTCGTAGTTTTCTGTATCTAGGTGTCGGATGTGGAAGTCCAGGGTGTCCAGGTATTCCGCTTCGTAGTTTTCTGTATCTAGGTGTCGGATGTGGAAGTCCAGGGTGTCCAGGCATTCCGCTCCGTAGTTTCCTGTGCCCAGGTGTCGGATGTGGAAGTCCAGGGTGTCCAGGTATTCCGCTTCGTAGTTTTCTGTATCTAGGTGTCGGATGTGGAAGTCCAGGGTGTCCAGGTATTTCGCTTCGTAGTTTTCTGTATCTAGGTGTCGGATGTGGAAGTCCAGGGTGTCCAGGTATTCCGCTTCGTAGTTTTCTGTATCTAGGTGTCGGATGTGGAAGTTCAGGGTGTCCAGGTATTCCGCTTCGTAGTTTTCTGTATCTAGGTGTCGGATGTGGAAGTCCAGGGTGTCCAGGCATTCCGCTCCGTAGTTTCCTGTGCCCAGGTGTCGGATGTGGAAGTTCAGGGTGTCCAGGTATTCCGCTTCGTAGTTTTCTGTATCTAGGTGTCGGATGTGGAAGTCCAGGGTGTCCAGGTATTCCGCTTCGTAGTTTTCTGTATCTAGGTGTCGGATGTGAAAGTCCAGGGTGTCCAGGTATTCCGCTTCGTAGTTTTCTGTATCTAGGTGTCGGATGTGGAAGTTCAGGGTGTCCAGGTATTCCGCTTCGTAGTTTTCTGTATCTAGGTGTCGGATGTGGAAGTCCAGGGTGTCCAGGCATTCCGTTCCGTAGTTTCCTGTGCCCAGGTGTCGGATGTGGAAGTTCAGGGTGTCCAGGTATTCCGCTCCATAGTTTGTTGTATATAGGTACTGGATGTGGAAGTCCAGGGTGTCCAGGTATTCCGCTTCGTAGTTTTCTGTATCTAGGTGTCGGATGTGGAAGTCCAGGGTGTCCAGGTATTCCGCTTCGTAGTTTTCTGTATCTAGGTGTCGGATGTGGAAGTCCAGGGTGTCCAGGCATTCCGCTCCGTAGTTTCCTGTGCCCAGGTGTCGGATGTGGAAGTCCAGGGTGTCCAGGTATTCCGCTTCGTAGTTTTCTGTATCTAGGTGTCGGATGTGGAAGTCCAGGGTGTCCAGGTATTCCGCTTCGTAGTTTTCTGTATCTAGGTGTCGGATGTGGAAGTCCAGGGTGTCCAGGCATTCCGCTCCGTAGTTTCCTGTGCCCAGGTGTCGGATGTGGAAGTCCAGGGTGTCCAGGTATTCCGCTTCGTAGTTTTCTGTATCTAGGTGTCGGATGTGGAAGTCCAGGGTGTCCAGGTATTCCGCTTCGTAGTTTTCTGTATCTAGGTGTCGGATGTGGAAGTCCAGGGTGTCCAGGTATTCCGCTTCGTAGTTTTCTGTATCTAGGTGTCGGATGTGGAAGTTCAGGGTGTCCAGGTATTCCGCTTCGTAGTTTTCTGTATCTAGGTGTCGGATGTGGAAGTCCAGGGTGTCCAGGCATTCCGCTCGGTAGTTTCCTGTGCCCAGGTGTCGGATGTGGAAGTTCAGGGTGTCCAGGTATTCCGCTTCGTAGTTTTCTGGATCTAGGTGTCGGATGTGGAAGTCCAGGGTGTCCAGGTATTCCGCTTCGTAGCTTTCTGTATCTAGGTGTCGGATGTGGAAGTCCAGGGTGTCCAGGTATTCCGCTTCGTAGCTTTCTGTATCTAGGTGTCGGATGTGGAAGTCCAGGGTGTCCAGGCATTCCGCTCCGTAGTTTCCTGTGCCCAGGTGTCGGATGTGGAAGTTCAGGGTGTCCAGGTATTCCGCTTCGTAGTTTTCTGTGTCTAGGTGTCGGATGTGGAATTTCAGGGTGTCCAGGTATTCCGCTTCGTAGTTTTCTGTATCTAGGTGTCTGATGTGGAAGTCCAGGGTGTCCAGGTATTCCGCTTCGTAGCTTTCTGTATCTAGGTGTCGGATGTGGAAGTCCAGGTTGTCCAGGTATTCCGCTTCGTAGTTTTCTGTATCTAGGTGTCGGATGTGGAAGTCCAGGGTGTCCAGGTATTCCGCTTCGTAGTTTTCTGTATCTAGGTGTCGGATGTGGAAGTTCAGGGTGTCCTGGTATTCCGCTTCGTAGTTTTCTGTATCTAGGTGTCGGATGTGGAAGTCCAGGGTGTCCAGGTATTCCGCTTCGTAGTTTTCTGTATCTAGGTGTCGGATGTGGAAGTCCAGGGAGTCCAGGCATTCCGCTCCGTAGTTTCCTGTGCCCAGGTGTCGGATGTGGAAGTTCAGGTTGTCCAGGTATTCCGCTTCGTAGTTTTCTGTATCTAGGTGTCGGATGTGGAAGTCCAGGGTGTCCAGGTATTCCGCTTCGTAGTTTCCTGTGCCCAGGTGTCGGATGTGGAAGTTCAGGGTGTCCAGGTATTCCGCTTCGTAGTTTTCTGTATCTAGGTGTCGGATGTGGAAGTCCAGGGTGTCCAGGCATTCCGCTCCGTAGTTTCCTGTGCCCAGGTTTTGGATGTGGAAGTTCAGGGTGTCCAGGTATTCCGCTTCGTAGTTTTCTGTATCTAGGTGTCGGATGTGGAAGTCCAGGATGTCCAGGTATCCCGCTTCGTACTTTTCTGTATCTAGGTGTCGGATGTGGAAGTTCAGTGTGTCCAGGTATTCCGCTTCGTAGTTTTCTGTATCTAGGTGTCGGATGTGGAAGTCCAGGGTGTCCAGGTATTCCGCTTCGTAGC
Source organism: Cephus spinipes (assembly GCA_963971525.1). NCBI lineage: Eukaryota > Metazoa > Arthropoda > Insecta > Hymenoptera > Cephidae > Cephus > Cephus spinipes. The sequence goes on from OZ020573.1 coordinate 22,943,138, forward strand.
TTTCTGTATCTAGGTGTCGGATGTGGAAGTCCAGGGTGTCCAGGCATTCCGCTCCGTAGTTTCCTGTGCCCAGGTGTCGGATGTGGAAGTTCAGGGTGTCCAGGTATTCCGCTTCGTAGTTTTCTGTGTCTAGGTGTCGGATGTGGAAGTCCAGGGTGTCCAGGTATTCCGCTTCGTAGTTTTCTGTATCTAGGTGTCGGATGTGGAAGTCCAGGGTGTCCAGGTATTCCGCTTCGTAGTTCTCTGTATATAGGTGTCGGATGTGGATGTCCAGGGTGTCCAGGTATTCCGCTCCGTAGTTTACTGTGTCCAGGTATTGGATGTGGAAGTCCAGGGTATCCAGGTATTCCGCTACGTAGTTTTCTGTATCTTGGTGTCGGATGTAGAAGTTCAGGGTGTCCAGGTATTCCGCTTCGTAGTTTTCTGTATCTAGGTGTCGGATGTGGAAGTCCAGGGTGTCCAGGTATTCCGCTTCGTAGTTTTCTGTATCTAGGTGTCGGATGTGGAAGTCCAGGGTGTCCAGGCATTCCGCTCCGTAGTTTCCTGTGCCCAGGTGTCGGATGTGGAAGTCCAGGGTGTCCAGGTATTCCGCTTCGTAGTTTTCTGTATCTAGGTGTCGGATGTGGAAGTCCAGGGTGTCCAGGTATTCCGCTTCGTAGTTTTCTGTATCTAGGTGTCGGATGTGGAAGTCCAGGGTGTCCAGGTATTCCGCTTCGTAGTTTTCTGTATCTAGGTGTCGGATGTGGAAGTTCAGGGTGTCCAGGTATTCCGCTTCGTAGTTTTCTGTATCTAGGTGTCGGATGTGGAAGTCCAGGGTGTCCAGGTATTCCGCTTCGTAGTTTTCTGTATCTAGGTGTCGGATGTGGAAGTCCAGGGTGTCCAGGTATTCCGCTTCGTAGCTTTCTGTATCTAGGTGTCGGATGTGGAAGTCCAGGGTGTCCAGGCATTCCGCTCCGTAGTTTCCTGTGCCCAGGTGTCGGATGTGGAAGTTCAGGGTGTCCAGGTATTCCGCTTCGTAGTTTTCTGTGTCTAGGTGTCGGATGTGGAATTCCAGGGTGTCCAGGTATTCCGCTTCGTAGTTTTCTGTATCTAGGTGTCGGATGTGGAAGTCCAGGGTGTCCAGGTATTCCGCTTCGTAGTTTTCTGTATCTAGGTGTCGGATGTGGAAGTCCAGGGTGTCCAGGTATTTCGCTTCGTAGTTTTCTGTATCTAGGTGTCGGATGTGGAAGTCCAGGGTGTCCAGGTATTCCGCTTCGTAGTTTTCTGTATCTAGGTGTCGGATGTGGAAGTTCAGGGTGTCCAGGTATTCCGCTTCGTAGTTTTCTGTATCTAGGTGTCGGATGTGGAAGTCCAGGGTGTCCAGGCATTCCGCTCCGTAGTTTCCTGTGCCCAGGTGTCGGATGTGGATGTTCAGGGTGTCCAGGTATTCCGCTTCGTAGTTCTCTGTATCTAGGTGTCGGATGTGGAAGTCCAGGGTGTCCAGGTATTCCGCTTCGTAGTTTTCTGTATCTAGGTGTCGGATGTGAAAGTCCAGGGTGTCCAGGTATTCCGCTTCGTAGTTTTCTGTATCTAGGTGTCGGATGTGAAAGTTCAGGGTGTCCAGGTATTCCGCTTCGTAGTTTTCTGTATCTAGGTGTCGGATGTGGAAGTCCAGGTTGTCCAGGCATTCCGTTCCGTAGTTTCCTGTGCCCAGGTGTCGGATGTGGAAGTTCAGGGTGTCCAGGTATTCCGCTCCATAGTTTGTTGTATATAGGTACTGGATGTGGAAGTCCAGGGTGTCCAGGTATTCCGCTTCGTAGTTTTCTGTATCTAGGTGTCGGATGTGGAAGTCCAGGGTGTCCAGGTATTCCGCTTCGTAGTTTTCTGTATCTAGGTGTCGGATGTGGAAGTCCAGGGTGTCCAGGCATTCCGCTCCGTAGTTTCCTGTGCCCAGGTGTCGGATGTGGAAGTCCAGGGTGTCCAGGTATTCCGCTTCGTAGTTTTCTGTATCTAGGTGTCGGATGTGGAAGTCCAGGGTGTCCAGGTATTCCGCTTCGTAGTTTTCTGTATCTAGGTGTCGGATGTGGAAGTCCAGGGTGTCCAGGCATTCCGCTCCGTAGTTTCCTGTGCCCAGGTGTCGGATGTGGAAGTCCAGGGTGTCCAGGTATTCCGCTTCGTAGTTTTCTGTATCTAGGTGTCGGATGTGGAAGTCCAGGGTGTCCAGGTATTCCGCTTCGTAGTTTTCTGTATCTAGGTGTCGGATGTGGAAGTCCAGGGTGTCCAGGTATTCCGCTTCGTAGTTTTCTGTATCTAGGTGTCGGATGTGGAAGTTCAGGGTGTCCAGGTATTCCGCTTCGTAGTTTTCTGTATCTAGGTGTCGGATGTGGAAGTCCAGGGTGTCCAGGCATTCCGCTCGGTAGTTTCCTGTGCCCAAGTGTCGGATGTGGAAGTTCAGGGTGTCCAGGTATTCCGCTTCGTAGTTTTCTGTATCTAGGTGTCGGATGTGGAAGTCCAGGGTGTCCAGGTATTCCGCTTCGTAGTTTTCTGTATCTAGGTGTCGGATGTGGAAGTCCAGGGTGTCCAGGCATTCCGCTCCGTAGTTTCCTGTATCTAGGTGTCGGATGTGGAAGTCCAGGGTGTCCAGGTATTCCGCTTCGTAGCTTTCTGTATCTAGGTGTCGGATGTGGAAGTCCAGGGTGTCCAGGCATTCCGCTCCGTAGTTTCCTGTGCCCAGGTGTCGGATGTGGAAGTTCAGGGTGTCCAGGTATTCCGCTTCGTAGTTTTCTGTGTCTAGGTGTCGGATGTTGAATTTCAGGGTGTCCAGGTATTCCGCTTCGTAGTTTTCTGTATCTAGGTGTCGGATGTGGAAGTCCAGGGTGTCCAGGTATTCCGCTTCGTAGCTTTCTGTATCTAGGTGTCGGATGTGGAAGTCCAGGTTGTCCAGGTATTCCGCTTCGTAGTTTTCTGTATCTAGGTGTCGGATGTGGAAGTCCAGGGTGTCCAGGTATTCCGCTTCGTAGTTTTCTGTATCTAGGTGTCGGATGTGGAAGTTCAGGGTGTCCAGGTATTCCGCTTCGTAGTTTTCTGTATCTAGGTGTCGGATGTGGAAGTCCAGGGTGTCCAGGTATTCCGCTTCGTAGTTTTCTGTATCTAGGTGTCGGATATGGAAGTCCAGGGTGTCCAGGCATTCCGCTCCGTAGTTTCCTGTGCCCAGGTGTCGGATGTGGAAGTTCAGGTTGTCCAGGTATTCCGCTTCGTAGTTTTCTGTATCTAGGTGTCGGATGTGGAAGTCCAGGGTGTCCAGGTATTCCGCTTCGTAGTTTTCTGTATCTAGGTGTCGGATGTGGAAGTTCAGGGTGTCCAGGTATTCCGCTCCGTAGTTTCCTGTGCCCAGGTGTCGGATGTGGAAGTTCAGGGTGTCCAGGTATTCCGCTTCGTAGTTTTCTGTATCTAGGTGTCGGATGTGGAAGTCCAGGGTGTCCAGGTATTCCGCTTCGTAGTTCTCTGTATATAGGTGTCGGATGTGGATGTCCAGGGTGTCCAGGTATTCCGCTCCGTAGTTTACTGTGTCCAGGTATTGGATGTGGAAGTCCAGGGTATCCAGGTATTCCGCTACGTAGTTTTCTGTATCTTGGTGTCGGATGTAGAAGTTCAGGGTGTCCAGGTATTCCGCTCCATAGTTTGTTGTATATAGGTACTGGATGTGGAAGTCCAGGGTGTCCAGGTATTCCGCTTCGTAGTTTTCTGTATCTAGGTGTCGGATGTGGAAGTCCAGGGTGTCCAGGTATTCCGCTTCGTAGTTTTCTGTATCTAGGTGTCGGATGTGGAAGTCCAGGGTGTCCAGGCATTCCGCTCCGTAGTTTCCTGTGCCCAGGTGTCGGATGTGGAAGTCCAGGGTGTCCAGGTATTCCGCTTCGTAGTTTTCTGTATCTAGGTGTCGGATGTGGAAGTCCAGGGTGTCCAGGTATTCCGCTTCGTAGTTTTCTGTATCTAGGTGTCGGATGTGGAAGTCCAGGGTGTCCAGGTATTCCGCTTCGTAGTTTTCTGTATCTAGGTGTCGGATGTGGAAGTTCATGGTGTCCAGGTACTCCGCTTCGTAGTTTTCTGTATCTAGGTGTCGCATGTGGAAGTCCAGGGTGTCCAGGCATTCCGCTCCGTAGTTTCCTGTGCCCAGGTGTCGGATGTGGAAGTTCAGGGTGTCCAGGTATTCCGCTTCGTAGTTTTCTGTATCTAGGTGTCGGATGTGGAAGTCCAGGGTGTCCAGGTATTCCGCTTCGTAGTTTTCTGTATCTAGGTGTCGGATGTGGAAGTCCAGGGTGTCCAGGTATTCCGCTTCGTAGCTTTCTGTATCTAGGTGTCGGATGTGGAAGTCCAGGGTGTCCAGGCATTCCGCTCCTTAGTTTCCTGTGCCCAGGTGTCGGATGTGGAAGTTCAGGGTGTCCAGGTATTCCGCTTCGTAGTTTTCTGTGTCTAGGTGTCGGATGTGGAATTTCAGGGTGTCCAGGTATTCCGCTTCGTAGTTTTCTGTATCTAGGTGTCGGATGTGGAAGTCCAGGGTGTCCAGGTATTCCGCTTCGTAGCTTTCTGTATCTAGGTGTCGGATGTGGAAGTCCAGGGTGTCCAGGTATTCCGCTTCGTAGTTTTCTGTATCTAGGTGTCGGATGTGGAAGTTCAGGGTGTCCAGGTATTCCGCTTCGTAGTTTTCTGTATCTAGGTGTCGGATGTGGAAGTCCAGGGTGTCCAGGTATTCCGCTTCGTAGTTTTCTGTATCTAGGTGTCGGATGTGGAAGTCCAGGGTGTCCAGGCATTCCGCTCCGTAGTTTCCTGTGCCCAGGTGTCGGATGTGGAAGTTCAGGTTGTCCAGGTATTCCGCTTCGTAGTTTTCTGTATCTAGGTGTCGGATGTGGAAGTCCAGGGTGTCCAGGTATTCCGCTTCGTAGCTTTCTGTATCTAGGTGTCGGATGTGGAAGTCCAGGTGGTCCAGGTATTCCGCTTCGTAGTTTTCTGTATCTAGGTGTCGGATGTGGAAGTCCAGGGTGTCCAGGTATTCCGCTTCGTAGTTTTCTGTATCTAGGTGTCGGATGTGGAAGTTCAGGGTGTCCAGGTATTCCGTTTCGTAGTTTTCTGTATCTAGGTGTCGGATGTGGAAGTCCAGGGTGTCCAGGTATTCCGCTTCGTAGTTTTCTGTATCTAGGTGTCGGATGTGGAAGTCCAGGGTGTCCAGGCATTCCGCTCCGTAGTTTCCTGTGCCCAGGTGTCGGATGTGGAAGTTCAGGTTGTCCAGGTATTCCGCTTCGTAGTTTTCTGTATCTAGGTGTCGGATGTGGAAGTCCAGGGTGTCCAGGTATTCCGCTTCGTAGTTTTCTGTATCTAGGTGTCGGATGTGGAAGTTCAGGGTGTCCAGGTATTCCGCTCCGTAGTTTCCTGTGCCCAGGTGTCGGATGTGGAAGTTCAGGGTGTCCAGGTATTCCGCTTCGTAGTTTTCTGTATCTAGGTGTCGGATGTGGAAGTCCAGGGTGTCCAGGTATTCCGCTTCGTAGTTCTCTGTATATAGGTGTCGGATGTGGATGTCCAGGGTGTCCAGGTATTCCGCTCCGTAGTTTACTGTGTCCAGGTATTGGATGCGGAAGTCCAGGGTATCCAGGTATTCCGCTACGTAGTTTTCTGTATCTTGGTGTCGGATGTAGAAGTTCAGGGTGTCCAGGTATTCCGCTCCATAGTTTGTTGTATATAGGTACTGGATGTGGAAGTCCAGGGTGTCCAGGTATTCCGCTTCGTAGTTTTCTGTATCTAGGTGTCGGATGTGGAAGTCCAGGGTGTCCAGGCATTCCGCTCCGTAGTTTCCTGTGCCCAGGTGTCGGATGTGGAAGTCCAGGGTGTCCAGGTATTCCGCTTCGTAGTTTTCTGTATCTAGGTGTCGGATGTGGAAGTCCAGGGTGTCCAGGTATTCCGCTTCGTAGTTTTCTGTATCTAGGTGTCGGATGTGGAAGTTCAGGGTGTCCAGGTATTCCGCTTCGTAGTTTTCTGTATCTAGGTGTCGGATGTGGAAGTCCAGGGTGTCCAGGCATTCCGCTCCGTAGTTTCCTGTGCCCAGGTGTCGGATGTGGAAGTTCAGAGTGTCCAGGTATTCCGCTTCGTAGTTTTCTGTATCTAGGTGTCGGATGTGGAAGTCCAGGGTGTCCAGGTATTCCGCTTCGTAGTTTTCTGTATCTAGGTGTCGGATGTGGAAGTCCAGGGTGTCCAGGCATTCCGCTCCGTAGTTTCCTGTGCCCAGGTGTCGGATGTGGAAGTTCAGGTTGTCCAGGTATTCCGCTTCGTAGTTTTCTGTATCTAGGTGTCGGATGTGGAAGTCCAGGGTGTCCAGGTATTCCGCTTCGTAGCTTTCTGTATCTAGGTGTCGGATGTGGAAGTCCAGGTGGTCCAGGTATTCCGCTTCGTAGTTTTCTGTATCTAGGTGTCGGATGTGGAAGTCCAGGGTGTCCAGGTATTCCGCTTCGTAGTTTTCTGTATCTAGGTGTCGGATGTGGAAGTTCAGGGTGTCCAGGTATTCCGTTTCGTAGTTTTCTGTATCTAGGTGTCGGATGTGGAAGTCCAGGGTGTCCAGGTATTCCGCTTCGTAGTTTTCTGTATCTAGGTGTCGGATGTGGAAGTCCAGGGTGTCCAGGCATTCCGCTCCGTAGTTTCCTGTGCCCAGGTGTCGGATGTGGAAGTTCAGGTTGTCCAGGTATTCCGCTTCGTAGTTTTCTGTATCTAGGTGTCGGATGTGGAAGTCCAGGGTGTCCAGGTATTCCGCTTCGTAGTTTTCTGTATCTAGGTGTCGGATGTGGAAGTTCAGGGTGTCCAGGTATTCCGCTCCGTAGTTTCCTGTGCCCAGGTGTCGGATGTGGAAGTTCAGGGTGTCCAGGTATTCCGCTTCGTAGTTTTCTGTATCTAGGTGTCGGATGTGGAAGTCCAGGGTGTCCAGGTATTCCGCTTCGTAGTTCTCTGTATATAGGTGTCGGATGTGGATGTCCAGGGTGTCCAGGTATTCCGCTCCGTAGTTTACTCTGTCCAGGTATTGGATGCGGAAGTCCAGGGTATCCAGGTATTCCGCTACGTAGTTTTCTGTATCTTGGTGTCGGATGTAGAAGTTCAGGGTGTCCAGGTATTCCGCTCCATAGTTTGTTGTATATAGGTACTGGATGTGGAAGTCCAGGGTGTCCAGGTATTCCGCTTCGTAGTTTTCTGTATCTAGGTGTCGGATGTGGAAGTCCAGGGTGTCCAGGCATTCCGCTCCGTAGTTTCCTGTGCCCAGGTGTCGGATGTGGAAGTCCAGGGTGTCCAGGTATTCCGCTTCGTAGTTTTCTGTATCTAGGTGTCGGATGTGGAAGTCCAGGGTGTCCAGGTATTCCGCTTCGTAGTTTTCTGTATCTAGGTGTCGGATGTGGAAGTCCAGGGTGTCCAGGTATTCCGCTTCGTAGTTTTCTGTATCTAGGTGTCGGATGTGGAAGTTCAGGGTGTCCAGGTATTCCGCTTCGTAGTTTTCTGTATCTAGGTGTCGGATGTGGAAGTCCAGGGTGTCCAGGCATTCCGCTCCGTAGTTTCCTGTGCCCAGGTGTCGGATGTGGAAGTTCAGAGTGTCCAGGTATTCCGCTTCGTAGTTTTCTGTATCTAGGTGTCGGATGTGGAAGTCCAGGGTGTCCAGGTATTCCGCTTCGTAGTTTTCTGTATCTAGGTGTCGGATGTGGAAGTCCAGGGTGTCCAGGTATTCCGCTTCGTAGCTTTCTGTATCTAGGTGTCGGATGTGGAAGTCCAGGGTGTCCAGGCATTCCGTTCCGTAGTTTCCTGTGCCCAGGTGTCGGATGTGGAAGTTCAGGGTGTCCAGGTATTCCGCTCCATAGTTTGTTGTATATAGGTACTGGATGTGGAAGTCCAGGGTGTCCAGGTATTCCGCTTCGTAGTTTTCTGTATCTAGGTGTCGGATGTGGAAGTCCAGGGTGTCCAGGTATTCCGCTTCGTAGTTTTCTGTATCTAGGTGTCGGATGTGGAAGTCCAGGGTGTCCAGGCATTCCGCTCCGTAGTTTCCTGTGCCCAGGTGTCGGATGTGGAAGTCCAGGGTGTCCAGGTATTCCGCTTCGTAGTTTTCTGTATCTAGGTGTCGGATGTGGAAGTCCAGGGTGTCCAGGTATTCCGCTTCGTAGTTTTCTGTATCTAGGTGTCGGATGTGGAAGTCCAGGGTGTCCAGGCATTCCGCTCCGTAGTTTCCTGTGCCCAGGTGTCGGATGTGGAAGTCCAGGGTGTCCAGGTATTCCGCTTCGTAGTTTTCTGTATCTAGGTATCGGATGTGGAAGTCCAGGGTGTCCAGGTATTCCGCTTCGTAGTTTTCTGTATCTAGGTGTCGGATGTGGAAGTCCAGGGTGTCCAGGTATTCCGCTTCGTAGTTTTCTGTATCTAGGTGTCGGATGTGGAAGTCCAGGGTGTCCAGGTATTCCGCTTCGTAGTTTTCTGTATCTAGGTGTCGGATGTGGAAGTCCAGGGTGTCCAGGTATTCCGCTTCGTAGTTTTCTGTATCTAGGTGTCGGATGTGGAAGTTCAGGGTGTCCAGGTATTCCGCTTCGTAGTTTTCTGTATCTAGGTGTCGCATGTGGAAGTCCAGGGTGTCCAGGCATTCCGCTCCGTAGTTTCCTGTGCCCAGGTGTCGGATGTGGAAGTTCAGGGTGTCCAGGTATTCCGCTTCGTAGTTTTCTGTATCTAGGTGTCGGATGTGGAAGTCCAGGGTGTCCAGGTATTCCGCTTCGTAGTTTTCTGTATCTAGGTGTCGGATGTGGAAGTCCAGGGTGTCCAGGTATTCCGCTTCGTAGCTTTCTGTATCTAGGTGTCGGATGTGGAAGTCCAGGTTGTCCAGGTATTCCGCTTCGTAGTTTTCTGTATCTAGGTGTCGGATGTGGAAGTCCAGGGTGTCCAGGCATTCCGCTCCTTAGTTTCCTGTGCCCAGGTGTCGGATGTGGAAGTTCAGGGTGTCCAGGTATTCCGCTTCGTAGTTTTCTGTGTCTAGGTGTCGGATGTGGAATTTCAGGGTGTCCAGGTATTCCGCTTCGTAGTTTTCTGTATCTAGGTGTCGGATGTGGAAGTCCAGGGTGTCCAGGTATTCCGCTTCGTAGCTTTCTGTATCTAGGTGTCGGATGTGGAAGTCCAGGATGTCCAGGTATTCCGCTTCGTAGTTTTCTGTATCTAGGTGTCGGATGTGGAAGTCCAGGGTGTCCAGGTATTCCGCTTCGTAGTTTTCTGTATCTAGGTGTCGGATGTGGAAGTTCAGGGTGTCCAGGTATTCCGCTTCGTAGTTTTCTGTATCTAGGTGTCGGATGTGGAAGTCCAGGGTGTCCAGGTATTCCGCTTCGTAGTTTTCTGTATCTAGGTGTCGGATGTGGAAGTCCAGGGTGTCCAGGCATTCCGCTCCGTAGTTTCCTGTGCCCAGGTGTCGGATGTGGAAGTTCAGGGTGTCCAGGTATTCCGCTTCGTAGTTTTCTGTATCTAGGTGTCGGATGTGGAAGTCCAGGGTGTCCAGGTATTCCGCTTCGTAGTTTTCTGTATCTAGGTGTCGGATGTGGAAGTCCAGGGTGTCCAGGTATTCCGCTTCGTAGCTTTCTGTATCTAGGTGTCGGATGTGGAAGTCCAGGGTGTCCAGGCATTCCGTTCCGTAGTTTCCTGTGCCCAGGTGTCGGATGTGGAAGTTCAGGGTGTCCAGGTATTCCGCTCCATAGTTTGTTGTATATAGGTACTGGATGTGGAAGTCCAGGGTGTCCAGGTATTCCGCTTCGTAGTTTTCTGTATCTAGGTGTCGGATGTGGAAGTCCAGGGTGTCCAGGTATTCCGCTTCGTAGTTTTCTGTATCTAGGTGTCGGATGTGGAAGTCCAGGGTGTCCAGGCATTCCGCTCCGTAGTTTCCTGTGCCCAGGTGTCGGATGTGGAAGTCCAGGGTGTCCAGGTATTCCGCTTCGTAGTTTTCTGTATCTAGGTGTCGGATGTGGAAGTCCAGGGTGTCCAGGTATTCCGCTTCGTAGTTTTCTGTATCTAGGTGTCGGATGTGGAAGTCCAGGGTGTCCAGGTATTCCGCTTCGTAGTTTTCTGTATCTAGGTGTCGGATGTGGAAGTTCAGGGTGTCCAGGTATTCCGCTTCGTAGTTTTCTGTATCTAGGTGTCGGATGTGGAAGTCCAGGGTGTCCAGGCATTCCGCTCGGTAGTTTCCTGTGCCCAGGTGTCGGATGTGGAAGTTCAGGGTGTCCAGGTATTCCGCTTCGTAGTTTTCTGTATCTAGGTGTCGGATGTGGAAGTCCAGGGTGTCCAGGTATTCCGCTTCGTAGCTTTCTGTATCTAGGTGTCGGATGTGGAAGTCCAGGGTGTCCAGGTATTCCGCTTCGTAGCTTTCTGTATCTAGGTGTCGGATGTGGAAGTCCAGGGTGTCCAGGCATTCCGCTCCGTAGTTTCCTGTGCCCAGGTGTCGGATGTGGAAGTTCAGGGTGTCCAGGTATTCCGCTTCGTAGTTTTCTGTGTCTAGGTGTCGGATGTGGAATTTCAGGGTGTCCAGGTATTCCGCTTCGTAGTTTTCTGTATCTAGGTGTCTGATGTGGAAGTCCAGGGTGTCCAGGTATTCCGCTTCGTAGTTTTCTGTATCTAGGTGTCGGATGTGGAAGTCCAGGGTGTCCAGGTATTCCGCTTCGTAGTTTTCTGTATCTAGGTGTCGGATGTGGAAGTTCAGGGTGTCCAGGTATTCCGCTTCGTAGTTTTCTGTATCTAGGTGTCGGATGTGGAAGTCCAGGGTGTCCAGGTATTCCGCTTCGTAGTTTTCTGTATCTAGGTGTCGGATGTGGAAGTCCAGGGTGTCCAGGCATTCCGCTCCGTAGTTTCCTGTGCCCAGGTGTCGGATGTGGAAGTTCAGGTTGTCCAGGTATTCCGCTTCGTAGTTTTCTGTATCTAGGTGTCGGATGTGGAAGTCCAGGGTGTCCAGGTATTCCGCTTCGTAGTTTTCTGTATCTAGGTGTCGGATGTGGAAGTTCAGGGTGTCCAGGTATTCCGCTCCGTAGTTTCCTGTGCCCAGGTGTCGGATGTGGAAGTTCAAGGTGTCCAGGTATTCCGCTTCGTAGTTTTCTGTATCTAGGTGTCGGATGTGGAAGTCCAGGGTGTCCAGGTATTCCGCTTCGTAGTTCTCTGTATATAGGTGTCGGATGTGGATGTCCAGAGTGTCCAGGTATTCCGCTCCGTAGTTTACTGTGTCCAGGTATTGGATGTGGAAGTCCAGGGTATCCAGGTATTCCGCTACGTAGTTTTCTGTATCTTGGTGTCGGATGTAGAAGTTCAGGGTGTCCAGGTATTCCGCTCCATAGTTTGTTGTATATAGGTACTGGATGTGGAAGTCCAGGGTGTCCAGGTATTCCGCTTCGTAGTTTTCTGTATCTAGGTGTCGGATGTGGAAGTCCAGGGTGTCCAGGTATTCCGCTTCGTAGTTTTCTGTATCTAGGTGTCGGATGTGGAAGTCCAGGGTGTCCAGGCATTCCGCTCCGTAGTTTCCTGTGCCCAGGTGTCGGATGTGGAAGTCCAGGGTGTCCAGGTATTCCGCTTCGTAGTTTTCTGTATCTAGGTGTCGGATGTGGAAGTCCAGGGTGTCCAGGTATTCCGCTTCGTAGTTTTCTGTATCTAGGTGTCGGATGTGGAAGTCCAGGGTGTCCAGGTATTCCGCTTCGTAGTTTTCTGTATCTAGGTGTCGGATGTGGAAGTTCAGGGTGTCCAGGTATTCCGCTTCGTAGTTTTCTGTATCTAGGTGTCGGATGTGGAAGTCCAGGGTGTCCAGGCATTCCGCTCCGTAGTTTCCTGTGCCCAGGTGTCGGATGTGGAAGTTCAGGGTGTCCAGGTATTCCGCTTCGTAGTTTTCTGTATCTAGGTGTCGGATGTGGAAGTCCAGGGTGTCCAGGTATTCCGCTTCGTAGTTTTCTGTATCTAGGTGTCGGATGTGGAAGTCCAGGGTGTCCAGGTATTCCGCTTCGTAGCTTTCTGTATCTAGGTGTCGGATGTGGAAGTCCAGGGTGTCCAGGCATTCCGCTCCGTAGTTTCCTGTGCCCAGGTGTCGGATGTGGAAGTTCAGGGTGTCCAGGTATTCCGCTTCGTAGTTTTCTGTGTCTAGGTGTCGGATGTGGAATTCCAGGGTGTCCAGGTATTCCGCTTCGTAGTTTTCTGTATCTAGGTGTCGGATGTGGAAGTCCAGGGTGTCCAGGTATTCCGCTTCGTAGTTTTCTGTATCTAGGTGTCGGATGTGGAAGTCCAGGGTGTCCAGGTATTCCGCTTCGTAGTTTTCTGTATCTAGGTGTCGGATGTGGAAGTTCAGGGTGTCCAGGTATTCCGCTTCGTAGTTTTCTGTATCTAGGTGTCGGATGTGGAAGTCCAGGGTGTCCAGGTATTCCGCTTCGTAGTTTTCTGTATCTAGGTGTCGGATGTGGAAGTCCAGGGTGTCCAGGCATTCCGCTCCGTAGTTTCCTGTGCCCAGGTGTCGGATGTGGAAGTTCAGGTTGTCCAGGTATTCCGCTTCGTAGTTTTCTGTATCTAGGTGTCGGATGTGGAAGTCCAGGGTGTCCAGGTATTCCGCTTCGTAGTTTTCTGTATCTAGGTGTCGGATGTGGAAGTTCAGGGTGTCCAGGTATTCCGCTCCGTAGTTTCCTGTGCCCAGGTGTCGGATGTGGAAGTTCAGGGTGTCCAGGTATTCCGCTTCGTAGTTTTCTGTATCTAGGTGTCGGATGTGGAAGTCCAGGGTGTCCAGGTATTCCGCTTCGTAGTTCTCTGTATATAGGTGTCGGATGTGGATGTCCAGGGTGTCCAGGTATTCCGCTCCGTAGTTTACTGTGTCCAGGTATTGGATGTGGAAGTCCAGGGTATCCAGGTATTCCGCTACGTAGTTTTCTGTATCTTGGTGTCGGATGTAGAAGTTCAGGGTGTCCAGGTATTCCGCTCCATAGTTTGTTGTATATAGGTACTGGATGTGGAAGTCCAGGGTGTCCAGGTATTCCGCTTCGTAGTTTTCTGTATCTAGGTGTCGGATGTGGAAGTCCAGGGTGTCCAGGTATTCCGCTTCGTAGTTTTCTGTATCTAGGTGTCGGATGTGGAAGTCCAGGGTGTCCAGGCATTCCGCTCCGTAGTTTCCTGTGCCCAGGTGTCGGATGTGGAAGTCCAGGGTGTCCAGGTATTCCGCTTCGTAGTTTTCTGTATCTAGGTGTCGGATGTGGAAGTCCAGGGTGTCCAGGTATTCCGCTTCGTAGTTTTCTGTATCTAGGTGTCGGATGTGGAAGTCCAGGGTGTCCAGGTATTCCGCTTCGTAGTTTTCTGTATCTAGGTGTCGGATGTGGAAGTTCAGGGTGTCCAGGTATTCCGCTTCGTAGTTTTCTGTATCTAGGTGTCGGATGTGGAAGTCCAGGGTGTCCAGGCATTCCGCTCCGTAGTTTCCTGTGCCCAGGTGTCGGATGTGGAAGTTCAGGGTGTCCAGGTATTCCGCTTCGTAGTTTTCTGTATCTAGGTGTCGGATGTGGAAGTCCAGGGTGTCCAGGTATTCCGCTTCGTAGTTTTCTGTATCTAGGTGTCGGATGTGGAAGTCCAGGGTGTCCAGGTATTCCGCTTCGTAGCTTTCTGTATCTAGGTGTCGGATGTGGAAGTCCAGGGTGTCCAGGCATTCCGCTCCGTAGTTTCCTGTGCCCAGGTGTCGGATGTGGAAGTTCAGGGTGTCCAGGTATTCCGCTTCGTAGTTTTCTGTGTCTAGGTGTCGGATGTGGAATTCCAGGGTGTCCAGGTATTCCGCTTCGTAGTTTTCTGTATCTAGGTGTCGGATGTGGAAGTCCAGGGTGTCCAGGTATTCCGCTTCGTAGTTTTCTGTATCTAGGTGTCGGATGTGGAAGTCCAGGGTGTCCAGGTATTTCGCTTCGTAGTTTTCTGTATCTAGGTGTCGGATGTGGAAGTCCAGGGTGTCCAGGTAATCCGCTTCGTAGTTTTCTGTATCTAGGTGTCGGATGTGGAAGTCCAGGGTGTCCAGGTATTCCGCTTCGTAGTTTTCTGTATCTAGGTGTCGGATGTGGAAGTCCAGGGTGTCCAGGTATTCCGCTTCGTAGTTTTCTGTATCTAGGTGTCGGATGTGGAAGTTCAGGGTGTCCAGGTATTCCGCTTCGTAGTTTTCTGTATCTAGGTGTCGGATGTGGAAGTCCAGGGTGTCCAGGCATTCCGCTCCGTAGTTTCCTGTGCCCAGGTGTCGGATGTGGAAGTTCAGGGTGTCCAGGTATTCCGCTTCGTAGTTTTCTGTATCTAGGTGTCGGATGTGGAAGTCCAGGGTGTCCAGGTATTCCGCTTCGTAGTTTTCTGTATCTAGGTGTCGGATGTGGAAGTCCAGGGTGTCCAGGTATTCCGCTTCGTAGCTTTCTGTATCTAGGTGTCGGATGTGGAAGTCCAGGGTGTCCAGGCATTCCGCTCCGTAGTTTCCTGTGCCCAGGTGTCGGATGTGGAAGTTCAGGGTGTCCAGGTATTCCGCTTCGTAGTTTTCTGTGTCTAGGTGTCGGATGTGGAATTCCAGGGTGTCCAGGTATTCCGCTTCGTAGTTTTCTGTATCTAGGTGTCGGATGTGGAAGTCCAGGGTGTCCAGGTATTCCGCTTCGTAGTTTTCTGTATCTAGGTGTCGGATGTGGAAGTCCAGGGTGTCCAGGTATTTCGCTTCGTAGTTTTCTGTATCTAGGTGTCGGATGTGGAAGTCCAGGGTGTCCAGGTAATCCGCTTCGTAGTTTTCTGTATCTAGGTGTCGGATGTGGAAGTTCAGGGTGTCCAGGTATTCCGCTTCGTAGTTTTCTGTATCTAGGTGTCGGATGTGGAAGTCCAGGGTGTCCAGGCATTCCGCTCCGTAGTTTCCTGTGCCCAGGTGTCGGATGTGGAAGTTCAGGGTGTCCAGGTATTCCGCTTCGTAGTTTTCTGTATCTAGGTGTCGGATGTGGAAGTCCAGGGTGTCCAGGTATTCCGCTTCGTAGTTTTCTGTATCTAGGTGTCGGATGTGAAAGTCCAGGGTGTCCAGGTATTCCGCTTCGTAGTTTTCTGTATCTAGGTGTCGGATGTGGAAGTTCAGGGTGTCCAGGTATTCCGCTTCGTAGTTTTCTGTATCTAGGTGTCGGATGTGGAAGTCCAGGGTGTCCAGGCATTCCGTTCCGTAGTTTCCTGTGCCCAGGTGTCGGATGTGGAAGTTCAGGGTGTCCAGGTATTCCGCTCCATAGTTTGTTGTATATAGGTACTGGATGTGGAAGTCCAGGGTGTCCAGGTATTCCGCTTCGTAGTTTTCTGTATCTAGGTGTCGGATGTGGAAGTCCAGGGTGTCCAGGTATTCCGCTTCGTAGTTTTCTGTATCTAGGTGTCGGATGTGGAAGTCCAGGGTGTCCAGGTATTCCGCTTCGTAGTTTTCTGTATCT
The DNA here is from genome assembly GCA_963971525.1 of Cephus spinipes. Classification (NCBI taxonomy): domain Eukaryota; kingdom Metazoa; phylum Arthropoda; class Insecta; order Hymenoptera; family Cephidae; genus Cephus; species Cephus spinipes. The sequence goes on from OZ020573.1 coordinate 22,958,569, forward strand.
AGGTGTCGGATGTGGAAGTCCAGGGTGTCCAGGCATTCCGCTCCGTAGTTTCCTGTGCCCAGGTGTCGGATGTGGAAGTCCAGGGTGTCCAGGTATTCCGCTTCGTAGTTTTCTGTATCTAGGTGTCGGATGTGGAAGTCCAGGGTGTCCAGGTATTCCGCTTCGTAGTTTTCTGTATCTAGGTGTCGGATGTGGAAGTCCAGGGTGTCCAGGCATTCCGCTCCGTAGTTTCCTGTGCCCAGGTGTCGGATGTGGAAGTCCAGGGTGTCCAGGTATTCCGCTTCGTAGTTTTCTGTATCTAGGTGTCGGATGTGGAAGTCCAGGGTGTCCAGGTATTCCGCTTCGTAGTTTTCTGTATCTAGGTGTCGGATGTGGAAGTCCAGGGTGTCCAGGTATTCCGCTTCGTAGTTTTCTGTATCTAGGTGTCGGATGTGGAAGTTCAGGGTGTCCAGGTATTCCGCTTCGTAGTTTTCTGTATCTAGGTGTCGGATGTGGAAGTCCAGGGTGTCCAGGCATTCCGCTCGGTAGTTTCCTGTGCCCAAGTGTCGGATGTGGAAGTTCAGGGTGTCCAGGTATTCCGCTTCGTAGTTTTCTGTATCTAGGTGTCGGATGTGGAAGTCCAGGGTGTCCAGGTATTCCGCTTCGTAGTTTTCTGTATCTAGGTGTCGGATGTGGAAGTCCAGGGTGTCCAGGTATTCCGCTTCGTAGCTTTCTGTATCTAGGTGTCGGATGTGGAAGTCCAGGGTGTCCAGGCATTCCGCTCCGTAGTTTCCTGTGCCCAGGTGTCGGATGTGGAAGTTCAGGGTGTCCAGGTATTCCGCTTCGTAGTTTTCTGTGTCTAGGTGTCGGATGTTGAATTTCAGGGTGTCCAGGTATTCCGCTTCGTAGTTTTCTGTATCTAGGTGTCGGATGTGGAAGTCCAGGGTGTCCAGGTATTCCGCTTCGTAGCTTTCTGTATCTAGGTGTCGGATGTGGAAGTCCAGGTTGTCCAGGTATTCGGCTTCGTAGTTTTCTGTATCTAGGTGTCGGATGTGGAAGTCCAGGGTGTCCAGGTATTCCGCTTCGTAGTTTTCTGTATCTAGGTGTCGGATGTGGAAGTTCAGGGTGTCCAGGTATTCCGCTTCGTAGTTTTCTGTATCTAGGTGTCGGATGTGGAAGTCCAGGGTGTCCAGGTATTCCGCTTCGTAGTTTTCTGTATCTAGGTGTCGGATGTGGAAGTCCAGGGTGTCCAGGCATTCCGCTCCGTAGTTTCCTGTGCCCAGGTGTCGGATGTGGAAGTTCAGGTTGTCCAGGTATTCCGCTTCGTAGTTTTCTGTATCTAGGTGTCGGATGTGGAAGTCCAGGGTGTCCAGGTATTCCGCTTCGTAGTTTTCTGTATCTAGGTATCGGATGTGGAAGTTCAGGGTGTCCAGGTATTCCGCTCCGTAGTTTCCTGTGCCCAGGTGTCGGATGTGGAAGTTCAGGGTGTCCAGGTATTCCGCTTCGTAGTTTTCTGTGTCTAGGTGTCGGATGTGGAATTCCAGGGTGTCCAGGTATTCCGCTTCGTAGTTTTCTGTATCTAGGTGTCGGATGTGGAAGTCCAGGGTGTCCAGGTATTCCGCTTCGTAGTTTTCTGTATCTAGGTGTCGGATGTGGAAGTCCAGGGTGTCCAGGTATTTCGCTTCGTAGTTTTCTGTATCTAGGTGTCGGATGTGGAAGTCCAGGGTGTCCAGGTATTCCGCTTCGTAGTTTTCTGTATCTAGGTGTCGGATGTGAAAGTTCAGGGTGTCCAGGTATTCCGCTTCGTAGTTTTCTGTATCTAGGTGTCGGATGTGGAAGTCCAGGGTGTCCAGGCATTCCGCTCGGTAGTTTCCTGTGCCCAAGTGTCGGATGTGGAAGTTCAGGGTGTCCAGGTATTCCGCATCGTAGTTTTCTGTATCTAGGTGTCGGATGTGGAAGTCCAGGGTGTCCAGGTATTCCGCTTCGTAGTTTTCTGTATCTAGGTGTCGGATGTGGAAGTCCAGGGTGTCCAGGCATTCCGCTCCGTAGTTTCCTGTGCCCAGGTGTCGGATGTGGAAGTTCAGGTTGTCCAGGTATTCCGCTTCGTAGTTTTCTGTATCTAGGTGTCGGATGTGGAAGTCCAGGGTGTCCAGGTATTCCGCTTCGTAGTTTTCTGTATCTAGGTGTCGGATGTGGAAGTTCAGGGTGTCCAGGTATTCCGCTCCGTAGTTTCCTGTGCCCAGGTGTCGGATGTGGAAGTTCAGGGTGTCCAGGTATTCCGCTTCGTAGTTTTCTGTGTCTAGGTGTCGGATGTGGAATTCCAGGGTGTCCAGGTATTCCGCTTCGTAGTTTTCTGTATCTAGGTGTCGGATGTGGAAGTCCAGGGTGTCCAGGTATTCCGCTTCGTAGTTTTCTGTATCTAGGTGTCGGATGTGGAAGTCCAGGGTGTCCAGGTATTTCGCTTCGTAGTTTTCTGTATCTAGGTGTCGGATGTGGAAGTCCAGGGTGTCCAGGTATTCCGCTTCGTAGTTTTCTGTATCTAGGTGTCGGATGTGGAAGTTCAGGGTGTCCAGGTATTCCGCTTCGTAGTTTTCTGTATCTAGGTGTCGGATGTGGAAGTCCAGGGTGTCCAGGCATTCCGCTCGGTAGTTTCCTGTGCCCAAGTGTCGGATGTGGAAGTTCAGGGTGTCCAGGTATTCCGCATCGTAGTTTTCTGTATCTAGGTGTCGGATGTGGAAGTCCAGGGTGTCCAGGTATTCCGCTTCGTAGTTTTCTGTATCTAGGTGTCGGATGTGGAAGTCCAGGGTGTCCAGGTATTCCGCTTCGTAGCTTTCTGTATCTAGGTGTCGGATGTGGAAGTCCAGGGTGTCCAGGCATTCCGCTCCGTAGTTTCCTGTGCCCAGGTGTCGGATGTGGAAGTCCAGGGTGTCCAGGTATTCCGCTTCGTAGTTTTCTGTATCTAGGTGTCGGATGTGGAAGTTCAGGGTGTCCAGGTATTCCGCTCCGTAGTTTCCTGTGCCCAGGTGTCGGATGTGGAAGTTCAGGGTGTCCAGGTATTCCGCTTCGTAGTTTTCTGTGTCTAGGTGTCGGATGTGGAATTCCAGGGTGTCCAGGTATTCCGCTTCGTAGTTTTCTGTATCTAGGTGTCGGATGTGGAAGTCCAGGGTGTCCAGGTATTCCGCTTCGTAGTTTTCTGTATCTAGGTGTCGGATGTGGAAGTCCAGGGTGTCCAGGTATTTCGCTTCGTAGTTTTCTGTATCTAGGTGTCGGATGTGGAAGTCCAGGGTGTCCAGGTATTCCGCTTCGTAGTTTTCTGTATCTAGGTGTCGGATGTGGAAGTTCAGGGTGTCCAGGTATTCCGCTTCGTAGTTTTCTGTATCTAGGTGTCGGATGTGGAAGTCCAGGGTGTCCAGGCATTCCGCTCGGTAGTTTCCTGTGCCCAAGTGTCGGATGTGGAAGTTCAGGGTGTCCAGGTATTCCGCATCGTAGTTTTCTGTATCTAGGTGTCGGATGTGGAAGTCCAGGGTGTCCAGGTATTCCGCTTCGTAGTTTTCTGTATCTAGGTGTCGGATGTGGAAGTCCAGGGTGTCCAGGTATTCCGCTTCGTAGCTTTCTGTATCTAGGTGTCGGATGTGGAAGTCCAGGGTGTCCAGGCATTCCGCTCCGTAGTTTCCTGTGCCCAGGTGTCGGATGTGGAAGTTCAGGGTGTCCAGGTATTCCGCTTCGTAGTTTTCTGTGTCTAGGTGTCGGATGTTGAATTTCAGGTTGTCCAGGTATTCCGCTTCGTAGTTTTCTGTATCTAGGTGTCGGATGTGGAAGTCCAGGGTGTCCAGGTATTCCGCTTCGTAGCTTTCTGTATCTAGGTGTCGGATGTGGAAGTCCAGGTTGTCCAGGTATTCCGCTTCGTAGTTTTCTGTATCTAGGTGTCGGATGTGGAAGTCCAGGGTGTCCAGGTATTCCGCTTCGTAGTTTTCTGTATCTAGGTGTCGGATGTGGAAGTCCAGGGTGTCCAGGTATTCCGCTTCGTAGTTTTCTGTATCTAGGTGTCGGATGTGGAAGTTCAGGGTGTCCAGGTATTCCGCTCCGTAGTTTCCTGTGCCCAGGTGTCGGATGTGGAAGTTCAGGGTGTCCAGGTATTCCGCTTCGTAGTTTTCTGTATCTAGGTGTCGGATGTGGAAGTCCAGGGTGTCCAGGTATTCCGCTTCGTAGTTCTCTGTATATAGGTGTCGGATGTGGATGTCCAGGGTGTCCAGGTATTCCGCTCCGTAGTTTACTGTGTCCAGGTATTGGATGTGGAAGTCCAGGGTATCCAGGTATTCCGCTACGTAGTTTTCTGTATCTTGGTGTCGGATGTAGAAGTTCAGGGTGTCCAGGTATTCCGCTCCATAGTTTGTTGTATATAGGTACTGGATGTGGAAGTCCAGGGTGTCCAGGTATTCCGCTTCGTAGTTTTCTGTATCTAGGTGTCGGATGTGGAAGTCCAGGGTGTCCAGGCATTCCGCTCCGTAGTTTCCTGTGCCCAGGTGTCGGATGTGGAAGTCCAGGGTGTCCAGGTATTCCGCTTCGTAGTTTTCTGTATCTAGGTGTCGGATGTGGAAGTCCAGGGTGTCCAGGTATTCCGCTTCGTAGTTTTCTGTATCTAGGTGTCGGATGTGGAAGTCCAGGGTGTCCAGGTATTCCGCTTCGTAGTTTTCTGTATCTAGGTGTCGTATGTGGAAGTTCAGGGTGTCCAGGTATTCCGCTTCGTAGTTTTCTGTATCTAGGTGTCGGATGTGGAAGTCCAGGGTGTCCAGGCATTCCGCTCGGTAGTTTCCTGTGCCCAAGTGTCGGATGTGGAAGTTCAGGGTGTCCAGGTATTCCGCTTCGTAGTTTTCTGTATCTAGGTGTCGGATGTGGAAGTCCAGGGTGTCCAGGTATTCCGCTTCGTAGTTTTCTGTATCTAGGTGTCGGATGTGGAAGTCCAGGGTGTCCAGGTATTCCGCTTCGTAGCTTTCTGTATCTAGGTGTCGGATGTGGAAGTCCAGGGTGTCCAGGCATTCCGCTCCGTAGTTTCCTGTGCCCAGGTGTCGGATGTGGAAGTTCAGGGTGTCCAGGTATTCCGCTTCGTAGTTTTCTGTGTCTAGGTGTCGGATGTTGAATTTCAGGGTGTCCAGGTATTCCGCTTCGTAGTTTTCTGTATCTAGGTGTCGGATGTGGAAGTCCAGGGTGTCCAGGTATTCCGCTTCGTAGCTTTCTGTATCTAGGTGTCGGATGTGGAAGTCCAGGTTGTCCAGGTATTCCGCTTCGTAGTTTTCTGTATCTAGGTGTCGGATGCGGAAGTCCAGGGTGTCCAGGTATTCCGCTTCGTAGTTTTCTGTATCTAGGTGTCGGATGTGGAAGTTCAGGGTGTCCAGGTATTCCGCTTCGTAGTTTTCTGTATCTAGGTGTCGGATGTGGAAGTCCAGGGTGTCCAGGTATTCCGCTTCGTAGTTTTCTGTATCTAGGTGTCGGATGTGGAAGTCCAGGGTGTCCAGGCATTCCGCTCCGTAGTTTCCTGTGCCCAGGTGTCGGATGTGGAAGTTCAGGTTGTCCAGGTATTCCGCTTCGTAGTTTTCTGTATCTAGGTGTCGGATGTGGAAGTCCAGGGTGTCCAGGTATTCCGCTTCGTAGTTTTCTGTATCTAGGTGTCGGATGTGGAAGTTCAGGGTGTCCAGGTATTCCGCTCCGTAGTTTCCTGTGCCCAGGTGTCGGATGTGGAAGTTCAGGGTGTCCAGGTATTCCGCTTCGTAGTCTTCTGTGTCTAGGTGTCGGATGTGGAATTCCAGGGTGTCCAGGTATTCCGCTTCGTAGTTTTCTGTATCTAGGTGTCGGATGTGGAAGTCCAGGGTGTCCAGGTATTCCGCTTCGTAGTTTTCTGTATCTAGGTGTCGGATGTGGAAGTCCAGGGTGTCCAGGTATTTCGCTTCGTAGTTTTCTGTATCTAGGTGTCGGATGTGGAAGTCCAGGGTGTCCAGGTATTCCGCTTCGTAGTTTTCTGTATCTAGGTGTCGGATGTGGAAGTTCAGGGTGTCCAGGTATTCCGCTTCGTAGTTTTCTGTATCTAGGTGTCGGATGTGGAAGTCCAGGGTGTCCAGGCATTCCGCTCGGTAGTTTCCTGTGCCCAAGTGTCGGATGTGGAAGTTCAGGGTGTCCAGGTATTCCGCATCGTAGTTTTCTGTATCTAGGTGTCGGATGTGGAAGTCCAGGGTGTCCAGGTATTCCGCTTCGTAGTTTTCTGTATCTAGGTGTCGGATGTGGAAGTCCAGGGTGTCCAGGTATTCCGCTTCGTAGCTTTCTGTATCTAGGTGTCGGATGTGGAAGTCCAGGGTGTCCAGGCATTCCGCTCCGTAGTTTCCTGTGCCCAGGTGTCGGATGTGGAAGTTCAGGGTGTCCAGGTATTCCGCTTCGTAGTTTTCTGTGTCTAGGTGTCGGATGTTGAATTTCAGGGTGTCCAGGTATTCCGCTTCGTAGTTTTCTGTATCTAGGTGTCGGATGTGGAAGTCCAGGGTGTCCAGGTATTCCGCTTCGTAGCTTTCTGTATCTAGGTGTCGGATGTGGAAGTCCAGGTTGTCCAGGTATTCCGCTTCGTAGTTTTCTGTATCTAGGTGTCGGATGTGGAAGTCCAGGGTGTCCAGGTATTCCGCTTCGTAGTTTTCTGTATCTAGGTGTCGGATGTGGAAGTCCAGGGTGTCCAGGTATTCCGCTTCGTAGTTTTCTGTATCTAGGTGTCGGATGTGGAAGTTCAGGGTGTCCAGGTATTCCGCTCCGTAGTTTCCTGTGCCCAGGTGTCGGATGTGGAAGTTCAGGGTGTCCAGGTATTCCGCTTCGTAGTTTTCTGTATCTAGGTGTCGGATGTGGAAGTCCAGGGTGTCCAGGTATTCCGCTTCGTAGTTCTCTGTATATAGGTGTCGGATGTGGATGTCCAGGGTGTCCAGGTATTCCGCTCCGTAGTTTACTGTGTCCAGGTATTGGATGTGGAAGTCCAGGGTATCCAGGTATTCCGCTACGTAGTTTTCTGTATCTTGGTGTCGGATGTAGAAGTTCAGGGTGTCCAGGTATTCCGCTCCATAGTTTGTTGTATATAGGTACTGGATGTGGAAGTCCAGGGTGTCCAGGTATTCCGCTTCGTAGTTTTCTGTATCTAGGTGTCGGATGTGGAAGTCCAGGGTGTCCAGGTATTCCGCTTCGTAGTTTTCTGTATCTAGGTGTCGGATGTGGAAGTCCAGGGTGTCCAGGCATTCCGCTCCGTAGTTTCCTGTGCCCAGGTGTCGGATGTGGAAGTCCAGGGTGTCCAGGTATTCCGCTTCGTAGTTTTCTGTATCTAGGTGTCGGATGTGGAAGTCCAGGGTGTCCAGGTATTCCGCTTCGTAGTTTTCTGTATCTAGGTGTCGGATGTGGAAGTCCAGGGTGTCCAGGTATTCCGCTTCGTAGTTTTCTGTATCTAGGTGTCGGATGTGGAAGTTCAGGGTGTCCAGGTATTCCGCTTCGTAGTTTTCTGTATCTAGGTGTCGGATGTGGAAGTCCAGGGTGTCCAGGCATTCCGCTCCGTAGTTTCCTGTGCCCAGGTGTCGGATGTGGAAGTTCAGGGTGTCCAGGTATTCCGCTTCGTAGTTTTCTGTATCTAGGTGTCGGATGTGGAAGTCCAGGGTGTCCAGGTATTCCGCTTCGTAGTTTTCTGTATCTAGGTGTCGGATGTGGAAGTCCAGGGTGTCCAGGTATTCCGCTTCGTAGCTTTCTGTATCTAGGTGTCGGATGTGGAAGTCCAGGGTGTCCAGGCATTCCGTTCCGTAGTTTCCTGTGCCCAGGTGTCGGATGTGGAAGTTCAGGGTGTCCAGGTATTCCGCTCCATAGTTTGTTGTATATAGGTACTGGATGTGGAAGTCCAGGGTGTCCAGGTATTCCGCTTCGTAGTTTTCTGTATCTAGGTGTCGGATGTGGAAGTCCAGGGTGTCCAGGTATTCCGCTTCGTAGTTTTCTGTATCTAGGTGTCGGATGTGGAAGTCCAGGGTGTCCAGGCATTCCGCTCCGTAGTTTCCTGTGCCCAGGTGTCGGATGTGGAAGTCCAGGGTGTCCAGGTATTCCGCTTCGTAGTTTTCTGTATCTAGGTGTCGGATGTGGAAGTCCAGGGTGTCCAGGTATTCCGCTTCGTAGTTTTCTGTATCTAGGTGTCGGATGTGGAAGTCCAGGGTGTCCAGGCATTCCGCTCCGTAGTTTCCTGTGCCCAGGTGTCGGATGTGGAAGTCCAGGGTGTCCAGGTATTCCGCTTCGTAGTTTTCTGTATCTAGGTGTCGGATGTGGAAGTCCAGGGTGTCCAGGTATTCCGCTTCGTAGTTTTCTGTATCTAGGTGTCGGATGTGGAAGTCCAGGGTGTCCAGGTATTCCGCTTCGTAGTTTTCTGTATCTAGGTGTCGGATGTGGAAGTTCAGGGTGTCCAGGTATTCCGCTTCGTAGTTTTCTGTATCTAGGTGTCGGATGTGGAAGTCCAGGGTGTCCAGGCATTCCGCTCGGTAGTTTCCTGTGCCCAGGTGTCGGATGTGGAAGTTCAGGGTGTCCAGGTATTCCGCTTCGTAGTTTTCTGTATCTAGGTGTCGGATGTGGAAGTCCAGGGTGTCCAGGTATTCCGCTTCGTAGTTTTCTGTATCTAGGTGTCGGATGTGGAAGTCCAGGGTGTCCAGGCATTCCGCTCCGTAGTTTCCTGTGCCCAGGTGTCGGATGTGGAAGTTCAGGGTGTCCAGGTATTCCGCTTCGTAGTTTTCTGTGTCTAGGTGTCGGATGTGGAATTTCAGGGTGTCCAGGTATTCCGCTTCGTAGTTTTCTGTATCTAGGTGTCGGATGTGGAAGTCCATGGTGTCCAGGTATTCCGCTTCGTAGCTTTCTGTATCTAGGTGTCGGATGTGGAAGTCCAGGTTGTCCAGGTATTCCGCTTCGTTGTTTTCTGTATCTAGGTGTCGGATGTGGAAGTCCAGGGTGTCCAGGTATTCCGCTTCGTAGTTTTCTGTATCTAGGTGTCGGATGTGGAAGTTCAGGGTGTCCAGGTATTCCGCTTCGTAGTTTTCTGTATCTAGGTGTCGGATGTGGAAGTCCAGGGTGTCCAGGTATTCCGCTTCGTAGTTTTCTGTATCTAGGTGTCGGATGTGGAAGTCCAGGGTGTCCAGGCATTCCGCTCCGTAGTTTCCTGTGCCCAGGTGTCGGATGTGGAAGTTCAGGTTGTCCAGGTATTCCGCTTCGTAGTTTTCTGTATCTAGGTGTCGGATGTGGAAGTCCAGGGTGTCCAGGTATTCCGCTTCGTAGCTTTCTGTATCTAGGTGTCGGATGTGGAAGTCCAGGTTGTCCAGGTATTCCGTTTCGTAGTTTTCTGTATCTAGGTGTCGGATGTGGAAGTCCAGGGTGTCCAGGTATTCCGCTTCGTAGTTTTCTGTATCTAGGTGTCGGATGTGGAAGTTCAGGGTGTCCAGGTATTCCGCTTCGTAGTTTTCTGTATCTAGGTGTCGGATGTGGAAGTCCAGGGTGTCCAGGTATTCCGCTTCGTAGTTTTCTGTATCTAGGTGTCGGATGTGGAAGTCCAGGGTGTCCAGGCATTCCGCTCCGTAGTTTCCTGTGCCCAGGTGACGGATGTGGAAGTTCAGGTTGTCCAGGTATTCCGCTTCGTAGTTTTCTGTATCTAGGTGTCGGATGTGGAAGTCCAGGGTGTCCAGGTATTCCGCTTCGTAGTTTTCTGTATCTAGGTGTCGGATGTGGAAGTTCAGGGTGTCCAGGTATTCCGCTCCGTAGTTTCCTGTGCCCAGGTGTCGGATGTGGAAGTTCAGGGTGTCCAGGTATTCCGCTTCGTAGTTTTCTGTATCTAGGTGTCGGATGTGGAAGTCCAGGGTGTCCAGGTATTCCGCTTCGTAGTTCTCTGTATATAGGTGTCGGATGTGGATGTCCAGGGTGTCCAGGTATTCCGCTCCGTAGTTTCCTGTGCCCAGGTGTCGGATGTGGAAGTCCAGGGTGTCCAGGTATTCCGCTTCGTAGTTTTCTGTATCTAGGTGTCGGATGTGGAAGTCCAGGGTGTCCAGGTATTCCGCTTCGTAGTTTTCTGTATCTAGGTGTCGGATGTGGAAGTCCAGGGTGTCCAGGCATTCCGCTCCGTAGTTTCCTGTGCCCAGGTGTCGGATGTGGAAGTCCAGGGTGTCCAGGTATTCCGCTTCGTAGTTTTCTGTATCTAGGTGTCGGATGTGGAAGTCCAGGGTGTCCAGGTATTCCGCTTCGTAGTTTTCTGTATCTAGGTGTCGGATGTGGAAGTCCAGGGTGTCCAGGTATTCCGCTTCGTAGTTTTCTGTATCTAGGTGTCGGATGTGGAAGTTCAGGGTGTCCAGGTATTCCGCTTCGTAGTTTTCTGTATCTAGGTGTCGGATGTGGAAGTCCAGGGTGTCCAGGCATTCCGCTCGGTAGTTTCCTGTGCCCAGGTGTCGGATGTGGAAGTTCAGGGTGTCCAGGTATTCCGCTTCGTAGTTTTCTGTATCTAGGTGTCGGATGTGGAAGTCCAGGGTGTCCAGGTATTCCGCTTCGTAGTTTTCTGTATCTAGGTGTCGGATGTGGAAGTCCAGGGTGTCCAGGCATTCCGCTCCGTAGTTTCCTGTGCCCAGGTGTCGGATGTGGAAGTTCAGGGTGTCCAGGTATTCCGCTTCGTAGTTTTCTGTGTCTAGGTGTCGGATGTGGAATTTCAGGGTGTCCAGGTATTCCGCTTCGTAGTTTTCTGTATCTAGGTGTCGGATGTGGAAGTCCAGGGTGTCCAGGTATTCCGCTTCGTAGCTTTCTGTATCTAGGTGTCGGATGTGGAAGTCCAGGTTGTCCAGGTATTCCGCTTCGTAGTTTTCTGTATCTAGGTGTCGGATGTGGAAGTCCAGGGTGTCCAGGTATTCCGCTTCGTAGTTTTCTGTATCTAGGTGTCGGATGTGGAAGTTCAGGGTGTCCAGGTATTCCGCTTCGTAGTTTTCTGTATCTAGGTGTCGGATGTGGAAGTCCAGGGTGTCCAGGTATTCCGCTTCGTAGTTTTCTGTATCTAGGTGTCGGATGTGGAAGTCCAGGGTGTCCAGGCATTCCGCTCCGTAGTTTCCTGTGCCCAGGTGTCGGATGTGGAAGTTCAGGTTGTCCAGGTATTCCGCTTCGTAGTTTTCTGTATCTAGGTGTCGGATGTGGAAGTCCAGGGTGTCCAGGTATTCCGCTTCGTAGCTTTCTGTATCTAGGTGTCGGATGTGGAAGTCCAGGTTGTCCAGGTATTCCGCTTCGTAGTTTTCTGTATCTAGGTGTCGGATGTGGAAGTCCAGGGTGTCCAGGTATTCCGCTTCGTAGTTTTCTGTATCTAGGTGTCGGATGTGGAAGTTCAGGGTGTCCAGGTATTCCGCTTCGTAGTTTTCTGTATCTAGGTGTCGGATGTGGAAGTCCAGGGTGTCCAGGTATTCCGCTTCGTAGTTTTCTGTATCTAGGTGTCGGATGTGGAAGTCCAGGGTGTCCAGGCATTCCGCTCCGTAGTTTCCTGTGCCCAGGTGACGGATGTGGAAGTTCAGGTTGTCCAGGTATTCCGCTTCGTAGTTTTCTGTATCTAGGTGTCGGATGTGGAAGTCCAGGGTGTCCAGGTATTCCGCTTCGTAGTTTTCTGTATCTAGGTGTCGGATGTGGAAGTTCAGGGTGTCCAGGTATTCCGCTCCGTAGTTTCCTGTGCCCAGGTGTCGGATGTGGAAGTTCAGGGTGTCCAGGTATTCCGCTTCGTAGTTTTCTGTATCTAGGTGTCGGATGTGGAAGTCCAGGGTGTCCAGGTATTCCGCTTCGTAGTTCTCTGTATATAGGTGTCGGATGTGGATGTCCAGGGTGTCCAGGTATTCCGCTCCGTAGTTTACTGTGTCCAGGTATTGGATGTGGAAGTCCAGGGTATCCAGGTATTCCGCTACGTAGTTTTCTGTATCTAGGTGTCGGATGTGGAAGTCCAGGGTGTCCAGGCATTCCGCTCCGTAGTTTCCTGTGCCCAGGTGTCGGATGTGGAAGTTCAGGTTGTCCAGGTATTCCGCTTCGTAGTTTTCTGTATCTAGGTGTCGGATGTGGAAGTCCAGGGTGTCCAGGTATTCCGCTTCGTAGCTTTCTGTATCTAGGTGTCGGATGTGGAAGTCCAGGTTGTCCAGGTATTCCGCTTCGTAGTTTTCTGTATCTAGGTGTCGGATGTGGAAGTCCAGGGTGTCCAGGTATTCCGCTTCGTAGTTTTCTGTATCTAGGTGTCGGATGTGGAAGTTCAGGGTGTCCAGGTATTCCGCTTCGTAGTTTTCTGTATCTACGTGTCGGATGTGGAAGTCCAGGGTGTCCAGGTATTCCGCTTCGTAGTTTTCTGTATCTAGGTGTCGGATGTGGAAGTCCAGGGTGTCCAGGCATTCCGCTCCGTAGTTTCCTGTGCCCAGGTGACGGATGTGGAAGTTCAGGTTGTCCAGGTATTCCGCTTCGTAGTTTTCTGTATCTAGGTGTCGGATGTGGAAGTCCAGGGTGTCCAGGTATTCCGCTTCGTAGTTTTCTGTATCTAGGTGTCGGATGTGGAAGTTCAGGGTGTCCAGGTATTCCGCTCCGTAGTTTCCTGTGCCCAGGTGTCGGATGTGGAAGTTCAGGGTGTCCAGGTATTCCGCTTCGTAGTTTTCTGTATCTAGGTGTCGGATGTGGAAGTCCAGGGTGTCCAGGTATTCCGCTTCGTAGTTTTCTGTATCTTGGTGTCGGATGTAGAAGTTCAGGGTGTCCAGGTATTCCGCTCCATAGTTTGTTGTATATAGGTACTGGATGTGGAAGTCCAGGGTGTCCAGGTATTCCGCTTCGAATTTTTCTGTATCTAGGTGTCGGATGTGGAAGTCCAGGGTGTCCAGGTATTCCGCTTCGTAGTTTTCTGTATCTAGGTGTCGGATGTGGAAGTCCAGGGTGTCCAGGCATTCCGCTCCGTAGTTTCCTGTGCCCAGGTGTCGGATGTGGAAGTCCAGGGTGTCCAGGTATTCCGCTTCGTAGTTTTCTGTATCTAGGTGTCGGATGTGGAAGTCCAGGGTGTCCAGGTATTCCGCTTCGTAGTTTTCTGTATCTAGGTGTCGGATGTGGAAGTCCAGGGTGTCCAGGTATTCCGCTTCGTAGTTTTCTCTATCTAGGTGTCGGATGTGGAAGTTCAGGGTGTCCAGGTATTCCGCTTCGTAGTTTTCTGTATCTAGGTGTCGGATGTGGAAGTCCAGGGTGTCCAGGCATTCCGCTCCGTAGTTTCCTGTGCCCAGGTGTCGGATGTGGAAGTTCAGGGTGTCCAGGTATTCCGCTTCGTAGTTTTCTGTATCTAGGTGTCGGATGTGGAAGTCCAGGGTGTCCAGGTATTCCGCTTCGTAGTTTTCTGTATCTAGGTGTCGGATGTGGAAGTCCAGGGTGTCCAGGTATTCCGCTTCGTAGCTTTCTTTATCTAGGTGTCGGATGTGGAAGTCCAGGGTGTCCAGGCATTCCGTTCCGTAGTTTCCTGTGCCCAGGTGTCGGATGTGGAAGTTCAGGGTGTCCAGGTATTCCGCTCCATAGTTTGTTGTATATAGGTACTGGATGTGGAAGTCCAGGGTGTCCAGGTATTCCGCTTCGTAGTTTTCTGTATCTAGGTGTCGGATGTGGAAGTCCAGGGTGTCCAGGTATTCCGCTTCGTAGTTTTCTGTATCTAGGTGTCGGATGTGGAAGTCCAGGGTGTCCAGGCATTCCGCTCCGTAGTTTCCTGTGCCCAGGTGTCGGATGTGGAAGTCCAGGGTGTCCAGGTATTCCGCTTCGTAGTTTTCTGTATCTAGGTGTCGGATGTGGAAGTCCAGGGTGTCCAGGTATTCCGCTTCGTAGTTTTCTGTATCTAGGTGTCGGATGTGGAAGTCCAGGGTGTCCAGGCATTCCGCTCCGTAGTTTCCTGTGCCCAGGTGTCGGATGTGGAAGTCCAGGGTGTCCAGGTATTCCGCTTCGTAGTTTTCTGTATCTAGGTGTCGGATGTGGAAGTCCAGGGTGTCCAGGTATTCCGCTTCGTAGTTTTCTGTATCTAGGTGTCGGATGTGGAAGTCCAGGGTGTCCAGGCATTCCGCTCCGTAGTTTCCTGTGCCCAGGTGTCGGATGTGGAAGTCCAGGGTGTCCAGGTATTCCGCTTCGTAGTTTTCTGTATCTAGGTGTCGGATGTGGAAGTCCAGGGTGTCCAGGTATTCCGCTTCGTAGTTTTCTGTATCTAGGTGTCGGATGTGGAAGTCCAGGGTGTCCAGGTATTCCGCTTCGTAGTTTTCTGTATCTAGGTGTCGGATGTGGAAGTTCAGGGTGTCCAGGTATTCCGCTTCGTAGTTTTCTGTATCTAGGTGTCGGATGTGGAAGTCCAGGGTGTCCAGGCATTCCGCTCCGTAGTTTCCTGTGCCAGGTGTCGGATGTGGAAGTTCAGGGTGTCCAGGTATTCCGCTTCGTAGTTTTCTGTATCTAGGTGTCGGATGTGGAAGTCCAGGGTGTCCAGGTATTCCGCTTCGTAGCTTTCTGTATCTAGGTGTCGGATGTGGAAGTCCAGGGTGTCCAGGCATTCCGTTCCGTAGTTTCCTGTGCCCAGGTGTCGGATGTGGAAGTTCAGGGTGTCCAGGTATTCCGCTCCATAGTTTGTTGTATATAGGTACTGGATGTGGAAGTCCAGGGTGTCCAGGTATTCCGCTTCGTAGTTTTCTGTATCTAGGTGTCGGATGTGGAAGTCCAGGGTGTCCAGGTATTCCGCTTCGTAGTTTTCTGTATCTAGGTGTCGGATGTGGAAGTCCAGGGTGTCCAGGCATTCCGCTCCGTAGTTTCCTGTGCCCAGGTGTCGGATGTGGCAGTCCAGGGTGTCCAGGTATTCCGCTTCGTAGTTTTCTGTATCTAGGTGTCGGATGTGGAAGTCCAGGGTGTCCAGGTATTCCGCTTCGTAGTTTTCTGTATCTAGGTGTCGGATGTGGAAGTCCAGGGTGTCCAGGCATTCCGCTCCGTAGTTTCCTGTGCCCAGGTGTCGGATGTGGAAGTCCAGGGTGTCCAGGTATTCCGCTTCGTAGTTTTCTGTATCTAGGTGTCGGATGTGGAAGTCCAGGGTGTCCAGGTATTCCGCTTCGTAGTTTTCTGTATCTAGGTGTCGGATGTGGAAGTCCAGGGTGTCCAGGTATTCCGCTTCGTAGTTTTCTGTATCTAGGTGTCGGATGTGGAAGTCCAGGGTGTCCAGCCATTCCGCTCCGTAGTTTCCTGTGCCCAGGTGTCGGATGTGGAAGTTCAGGGTGTCCAGGTATTCCGCTTCGTAGTTTTCTGTATCTAGGTGTCGGATGTGGAAGTCCAGGGTGTCCAGGTATTCCGCTTCGTAGTTTTCTGTATCTAGGTGTCGGATGTGGAAGTCCAGGGTGTCCAGGTATTCCGCTTCGTAGCTTTCTTTATCTAGGTGTCGGATGTGGAAGTCCAGGGTGTCCAGGCATTCCGTTCCGTAGTTTCCTGTGCCCAGGTGTCGGATGTGGAAGTTCAGGGTGTCCAGGTATTCCGCTCCATAGTTTGTTGTATATAGGTACTGGATGTGGAAGTCCAGGGTTTCCAGGTATTCCGCTTCGTAGTTTTCTGTATCTAGGTGTCGGATGTGGAAGTCCAGGGTGTCCAGGTATTCCGCTTCGTAGTTTTCTGTATCTAGGTGTCGGATGTGGAAGTCCAGGGTGTCCAGGCATTCCGCTCCGTAGTTTCCTGTGCCCAGGTGTCGGATGTGGAAGTCCAGGGTGTCCAGGTATTCCGCTTCGTAGTTTTCTGTATCTAGGTGTCGGATGTGGAAGTCCAGGGTGTCCAGGTATTCCGCTTCGTAGTTTTCTGTATCTAGGTGTCGGATGTGGAAGTCCAGGGTGTCCAGGCATTCCGCTCCGTAGTTTCCTGTGCCCAGGTGTCGGATGTGGAAGTCCAGGGTGTCCAGGTATTCCGCTTCGTAGTTTTCTGTATCTAGGTGTCGGATGTGGAAGTCCAGGGTGTCCAGGTATTCCGCTTCGTAGTTTTCTGTATCTAGGTGTCGGATGTGGAAGTCCAGGGTGTCCAGGCATTCCGCTCCGTAGTTTCCTGTGCCCAGGTGTCGGATGTGGAAGTCCAGGGTGTCCAGGTATTCCGCTTCGTAGTTTTCTGTATCTAGGTGTCGGATGTGGAAGTCCAGGGTGTCCAGGTATTCCGCTTCGTAGTTTTCTGTATCTAGGTGTCGGATGTGGAAGTCCAGGGTGTCCAGGTATTCCGCTTCGTAGTTTTCTGTATCTAGGTGTCGGATGTGGAAGTTCAGGGTGTCCAGGTATTCCGCTTCGTAGTTTTCTGTATCTAGGTGTCGGATGTGGAAGTCCAGGGTGTCCAGGCATTCCGCTCCGTAGTTTCCTGTGCCAGGTGTCGGATGTGGAAGTTCAGGGTGTCCAGGTATTCCGCTTCGTAGTTTTCTGTATCTAGGTGTCGGATGTGGAAGTCCAGGGTGTCCAGGTATTCCGCTTCGTAGCTTTCTGTATCTAGGTGTCGGATGTGGAAGTCCAGGGTGTCCAGGCATTCCGTTCCGTAGTTTCCTGTGCCCAGGTGTCGGATGTGGAAGTTCAGGGTGTCCAGGTATTCCGCTCCATAGTTTGTTGTATATAGGTACTGGATGTGGAAGTCCAGGGTGTCCAGGTATTCCGCTTCGTAGTTTTCTGTATCTAGGTGTCGGATGTGGAAGTCCAGGGTGTCCAGGTATTCCGCTTCGTAGTTTTCTGTATCTAGGTGTCGGATGTGGAAGTCCAGGGTGTCCAGGCATTCCGCTCCGTAGTTTCCTGTGCCCAGGTGTCGGATGTGGAAGTCCAGGGTGTCCAGGTATTCCGCTTCGTAGTTTTCTGTATCTAGGTGTCGGATGTGGAAGTCCAGGGTGTCCAGGTATTCCGCTTCGTAGTTTTCTGTATCTAGGTGTCGGATGTGGAAGTCCAGGGTGTCCAGGCATTCCGCTCCGTAGTTTCCTGTGCCCAGGTGTCGGATGTGGAAGTCCAGGGTGTCCAGGTATTCCGCTTCGTAGTTTTCTGTATCTAGGTGTCGGATGTGGAAGTCCAGGGTGTCCAGGTATTCCGCTTCGTAGTTTTCTGTATCTAGGTGTCGGATGTGGAAGTCCAGGGTGTCCAGGTATTCCGCTTCGTAGTTTTCTGTATCTAGGTGTCGGATGTGGAAGTCCAGGGTGTCCAGCCATTCCGCTCCGTAGTTTCCTGTGCCCAGGTGTCGGATGTGGAAGTTCAGGGTGTCCAGGTATTCCGCTTCGTAGTTTTCTGTATCTAGGTGTCGGATGTGGAAGTCCAGGGTGTCCAGGTATTCCGCTTCGTAGTTTTCTGTATCTAGGTGTCGGATGTGGAAGTCCAGGGTGTCCAGGTATTCCGCTTCGTAGCTTTCTGTATCTAGGTGTCGGATGTGGAAGTCCAGGGTGTCCAGGCATTCCGCTCCGTAGTTTCCTGTGCCCAGGTGTCGGATGTGGAAGTTCAGGGTGTCCAGGTATTCCGCTTCGTAGTTTTCTGTGTCTAGGTGTCGGATGTGGAATTCCAGGGTGTCCAGGTATTCCGCTTCGTAGTTTTCTGTATCTAGGTGTCGGATGTGGAAGTCCAGGGTGTCCAGGTATTGAGCTTCGTAGCTTTTTGTATCTAGGTGTCGGATGTGGAAGTCCCGGTTGTCCAGGTATTCCGCTTCGTAGTTTTCTGTATCTAGGTGTCGGATGTGGAAGTCCAGGGTGTCCAGGTATTCCGCTTCGTAGTTTCCTGTGCCCAGGTGTCGGATGTGGAAGTTCAGGTTGTCCAGGTATTCCGCTTCGTAGTTTTCTGTATCTAGGTGTCGGATGTGGAAGTCCAGGGTGTCCAGGTATTCCGCTTCGTAGTTTTCTGTATCTAGGTGTCGGATGTGGAAGTTCAGGGTGTCCAGGTATTCCGCTCCGTAGTTTCCTGTGCCCAGGTGTCGGATGTGGAAGTTCAGGGTGTCCAGGTATTCCGCTTCGTAGTTTTCTGTATCTAGGTGTCGGATGTGGAAGTCCAGGGTGTCCAGGTATTCCGCTTCGTAGTTCTCTGTATATAGGTGTCGGATGTGGATGTCCAGGGTGTCCAGGTATTCCGCTCCGTAGTTTACTGTGTCCAGGTATTGGATGTGGAAGTCCAGGGTATCCAGGTATTCCGCTACGTAGTTTTCTGTATCTTGGTGTCGGATGTAGAAGTTCAGGGTGTCCAGGTATTCCGCTCCATAGTTTGTTGTATATAGGTACTGGATGTGGAAGTCCAGGGTGTCCAGGAATTCCGCTTCGTAGTTTTCTGTATCTAGGTGTCGGATGTGGAAGTCCAGGGTGTCCAGGTATTCCGCTTCGTAGTTTTCTGTATCTAGGTGTCGGATGTGGAAGTCCAGGGTGTCCAGGCATTCCGCTCCGTAGTTTCCTGTGCCCAGGTGTCGGATGTGGAAGTCCAGGGTGTCCAGGTATTCCGCTTCGTAGTTTTCTGTATCTAGGTGTCGGATGTGGAAGTCCAGGGTGTCCAGGTTTTTCGCTTCGTAGTTTTCTGTATCTAGGTGTCGGATGTGGAAGTCCAGGGTGTCCAGGAATTCCGCTTCGTAGTTTTCTGTATCTAGGTGTCGGATGTGGAAGTCCAGGGTGTCCAGGTATTCCGCTTCGTAGTTTTCTGTATCTAGGTGTCGGATGTGGAAGTCCAGGGTGTCCAGGCATTCCGCTCCGTAGTTTCCTGTGCCCAGGTGTCGGATGTGGAAGTCCAGGGTGTCCAGGTATTCCGCTTCGTAGTTTTCTGTATCTAGGTGTCGGATGTGGAAGTCCAGGGTGTCCAGGTTTTTCGCTTCGTAGTTTTCTGTATCTAGGTGTCGGATGTGGAAGTCCAGGGTGTCCAGGTATTCCGCTTCGTAGTTTTCTGTATCTAGGTGTCGGATGTGGAAGTTCAGGGTGTCCAGGTATTCCGCTTCGTAGTTTTCTGTATCTAGGTGTCGGATGTGGAAGTCCAGGGTGTCCAGGCATTCCGCTCCGTAGTTTCCTGTGCCCAGGTGTCGGATGTGGAAGTTCAGGGTGTCCAGGTATTCCGCTTCGTAGTTTTCTGTATCTAGGTGTCGGATGTGGAAGTCCAGGGTGTCCAGGTATTCCTTTTCGTAGTTTTCTGTATCTAGGTGTCGGATGTGAAAGTCCAGGGTGTCCAGGTATTCCGCTTCGTAGTTTTCTGTATCTAGGTGTCGGATGTGGAAGTTCAGGGTGTCCAGGTATTCCGCTTCGTAGTTTTCTGTATCTAGGTGTCGGATGTGGAAGTCCAGGGTGTCCAGGCATTCCGTTCCGTAGTTTCCTGTGCCCAGGTGTCGGATGTGGAAGTTCAGGGTGTCCAGGTATTCCGCTCCATAGTTTGTTGTATATAGGTACTGGATGTGGAAGTCCAGGGTGTCCAGGTATTCCGCTTCGTAGTTTTCTGTATCTAGGTGTCGGATGTGGAAGTCCAGGGTGTCCAGGTATTCCGCTTCGTAGTTTTCTGTATCTAGGTGTCGGATGTGGAAGTCCAGGGTGTCCAGGCATTCCGCTCCGTAGTTTCCTGTGCCCAGGTGTCGGATGTGGAAGTCCAGGGTGTCCAGGTATTCCGCTTCGTAGTTTTCTGTATCTAGGTGTCGGATGTGGAAGTCCAGGGTGTCCAGGTATTCCGCTTCGTAGTTTTCTGTATCTAGGTGTCGGATGTGGAAGTCCAGGGTGTCCAGGTATTCCGCTTCGTAGTTTTCTGTATCTAGGTGTCGGATGTGGAAGTTCAGGGTGTCCAGGTATTCCGCTTCGTAGTTTTCTGTATCTAGGTGTCGGATGTAGAAGTCCAGGGTGTCCAGGTATTCCGCTTCGTAGTTTTCTGTATCTAGGTGTCGGATGTGGAAGTCCAGGGTGTCCAGGCATTCCGTTCCGTAGTTTCCTGTGCCCAGGTGTCGGATGTGGAAGTTCAGGGTGTCCAGGTATTCCGCTCCATAGTTTGTTGTATATAGGTACTGGATGTGGAAGTCCAGGGTGTCCAGGTATTCCGCTTCGTAGTTTTCTGTATCTAGGTGTCGGATGTGGAAGTCCAGGGTGTCCAGGTATTCCGCTTCGTAGTTTTCTGTATCTAGGTGTCGGATGTGGAAGTCCAGGGTGTCCAGGCATTCCGCTCCGTAGTTTCCTGTGCCCAGGTGTCGGATGTGGAAGTCCAGGGTGTCCAGGTATTCCGCTTCGTAGTTTTCTGTATCTAGGTGTCGGATGTGGAAGTCCAGGGTGTCCAGGTATTCCGCTTCGTAGTTTTCTGTATCTAGGTGTCGGATGTGGAAGTCCAGGGTGTCCAGGTATTCCGCTTCGTAGTTTTCTGTATCTAGGTGTCGGATGTGGAAGTTCAGGGTGTCCAGGTATTCCGCTTCGTAGTTTTCTGTATCTAGGTGTCGGATGTAGAAGTCCAGGGTGTCCAGGTATTCCGCTTCGTAGTTTTCTGTATCTAGGTGTCGGATGTGGAAGTCCAGGGTGTCCAGGCATTCCGCTCCGTAGTTTCCTGTGCCCAGGTGTCGGATGTGGAAGTTCAGGTTGTCCAGGTATTCCGCTTCGTAGTTTTCTGTATCTAGGTGTCGGATGTGGAAGTCCAGGGTGTCCAGGTATTCCGCTTCGTAGTTTTCTGTATCTAGGTGTCGGATGTGGAAGTTCAGGGTGTCCAGGTATTCCGCTCCGTAGTTTCCTGTGCCCAGGTGTCGGATGTGGAAGTTCAGGGTGTCCAGGTATTCCGCTTCGTAGTTTTCTGTGTCTAGATGTCGGATGTGGAATTTCAGGGTGTCCAGGTATTCCGCTTCGTAGTTTTCTGTATCTAGGTGTCGGATGTGGAAGTTCAGGTTGTCCAGGTATTCCGCTTCGTAGTTTTCTGCATCTAGGTTTCGGATGTGGAAGTCCAGGGTGTCCAGGTATTCCGCTTCGTAGTTTTCTGTATCTAGGTGTCGGATGTGGAAGTTCAGGGTGTCCAGGTATTCCGCTCCGTAGTTTCCTGTGCCCAGGTGTCGGATGTGGAAGTTCAGGGTGTCCAGGTATTCCGCTTCGTAGTTTTCTGTATCTAGGTGTCGGATGTGGAAGTCCAGGGTGTCCAGGTATTCCGCTTCGTAGTTCTCTGTATATAGGTGTCGGATGTGGATGTCCAGGGTGTCCAGGTATTCCGCTCCGTAGTTTACTGTGTCCAGGTATTGGATGTGGAAGTCCAGGGTATCCAGGTATTCCGCTACGTAGTTTTCTGTATCTTGGTGTCGGATGTAGAAGTTCAGGGTGTCCAGGTATTCCGCTCCATAGTTTGTTGTATATAGGTACTGGATGTGGAAGTCCAGGGTGTCCAGGTATTCCGCTTCGTAGTTTTCTGTATCTAGGTGTCGGATGTGGAAGTCCAGGGTGTCCAGGTATTCCGCTTCGTAGTTTTCTGTATCTAGGTGTCGGATGTGGAAGTCCAGGGTGTCCAGGCATTCCGCTCCGTAGTTTCCTGTGCCCAGGTGTCGGATGTGGAAGTCCAGGGTGTCCAGGTATTCCGCTTCGTAGTTTTCTGTATCTAGGTGTCGGATCTGGAAGTCCAGGGTGTCCAGGTATTCCGCTTCGTAGTTCTCTGTATATAGGTGTCGGATGTGGATGTCCAGGGTGTCCAGGTATTCCGCTCCGTAGTTTACTGTATCCAGGTATTGGATGTGGAAGTCCAGGGTATCCAGGTATTCCGCTACGTAGTTTTCTGTATCTTGGTGTCGGATGTAGAAGTTCAGGGTGTCCAGGTATTCCGCTCCATAGTTTGTTGTATATAGGTACTGGATGTGGAAGTCCAGGGTGTCCAGGTATTCCGCTTCGTAGTTTTCTGTATCTAGGTGTCGGATGTGGAAGTTCAGGGTGTCCAGGTATTCCGCTTCGTAGTTTTCTGTATCTAGGTGTCGGATGTGGAAGTCCAGGGTGTCCAGGCATTCCGTTCCGTAGTTTCCTGTGCCCAGGTGTCGGATGTGGAAGTTCAGGGTGTCCAGGTATTCCGATCCATAGTTTGTTGTATATAGGTACTGGATGTGGAAGTCCAGGGTGTCCAGGTATTCCGCTTCGTAGTTTTCTGTATCTAGGTGTCGGATGTGGAAGTCCAGGGTGTCCAGGTATTCCGCTTCGTAGTTTTCTGTATCTAGGTGTCGGATGTGGAAGTCCAGGGTGTCCAGGCATTCCGCTCCGTAGTTTCCTGTGCCCAGGTGTCGGATGTGGAAGTCCAGGGTGTCCAGGTATTCCGCTTCGTAGTTTTCTGTATCTAGGTGTCGGATCTGGAAGTCTAGGGTGTCCAGGTATTTCGCTTCGTAGTTTTCTGTATCTAGGTGTCGGATGTGGAAGTCCAGGGTGTCCAGGTATTCCGCTTCGTAGTTTTCTGTATCTAGGTGTTGGATGTGGAAGTTCAGGGTGTCCAGGTATTCCGCTTCGTAGTTTTCTGTATCTAGGTGTCGGATGTGGAAGTCCAGGGTGTCCAGGCATTCCGCTCCGTAGTTTCCTGTGCCCAGGTGTCGGATGTGGAAGTTCAGGGTGTCCAGGTATTCCGCTTCGTAGTTTTCTGTATCTAGGTGTCGGATGTGGAAGTCCAGGGTGTCCAGGTATTCCGCTTCGTAGTTTTCTGTATCTAGGTGTCGGATGTGGAAGTCCAGGGTGTCCAGGTATTCCGCTTCGTAGCTTTCTGTATCTAGGTGTCGGATGTGGAAGTCCAGGGTGTCCAGGTATTCCGCTTCGTAGTTTTCTGTATCTAGGTGTCGGATGTGGAAGTTCAGGGTGTCCAGGTATTCCGCTCCGTAGTTTCCTGTGCCCAGGTGTCGGATGTGGAAGTTCAGGGTGTCCAGGTATTCCGCTTCGTAGTTTTCTGTATCTAGGTGTCGGATGTGGAAGTCCAGGGTGTCCAGGTATTCCGCTTCGTAGTTCTCTGTATATAGGTGTCGGATGTGGATGTCCAGGGTGTCCAGGTATTCCGCTCCGTAGTTTACTGTATCCAGGTATTGGATGTGGAAGTCCAGGGTATCCAGGTATTCCGCTACGTAGTTTTCTGTATCTTGGTGTCGGATGTAGAAGTTCAGGGTGTCCAGGTATTCCGCTCCATAGTTTGTTGTATATAGGTACTGGATGTGGAAGTCCAGGGTGTCCAGGTATTCCGCTTCGTAGTTTTCTGTATCTAGGTGTCGGATGTGGAAGTCCAGGGTGTCCAGGTATTCCGCTTCGTAGTTTTCTGTATCTAGGTGTCGGATGTGAAAGTCCAGGGTGTCCAGGTATTCCGCTTCGTAGTTTTCTGTATCTAGGTGTCGGATGTGGAAGTTCAGGGTGTCCAGGTATTCCGCTTCGTAGTTTTCTGTATCTAGGTGTCGGATGTGGAAGTCCAGGGTGTCCAGGTATTCCGCTTCGTAGCTTTCTGTATCTAGGTGTCGGATGTGGAAGTCCAGGGTGTCCAGGTATTCCGCTTCGTAGTTTTCTGTATCTAGGTGTCGGATGTGGAAGTTCAGGGTGTCCAGGTATTCCGCTCCGTAGTTTCCTGTGCCCAGGTGTCGGATGTGGAAGTTCAGGGTGTCCAGGTATTCCGCTTCGTAGTTTTCTGTATCTAGGTGTCGGATGTGGAAGTCCAGGGTGTCCAGGTATTCCGCTTCGTAGTTCTCTGTATATAGGTGTCGGATGTGGATGTCCAGGGTGTCCAGGTATTCCGCTCCGTAGTTTACTGTATCCAGGTATTGGATGTGGAAGTCCAGGGTATCCAGGTATTCCGCTACGTAGTTTTCTGTATCTTGGTGTCGGATGTAGAAGTTCAGGGTGTCCAGGTATTCCGCTCCATAGTTTGTTGTATATAGGTACTGGATGTGGAAGTCCAGGGTGTCCAGGTATTCCGCTTCGTAGTTTTCTGTATCTAGGTGTCGGATGTGGAAGTCCAGGGTGTCCAGGTATTCCGCTTCGTAGTTTTCTGTATCTAGGTGTCGGATGTGAAAGTCCAGGGTGTCCAGGTATTCCGCTTCGTAGTTTTCTGTATCTAGGTGTCGGATGTGGAAGTTCAGGGTGTCCAGGTATTCCGCTTCGTAGTTTTCTGTATCTAGGTGTCGGATGTGGAAGTCCAGGGTGTCCAGGCATTCCGTTCCGTAGTTTCCTGTGCCCAGGTGTCGGATGTGGAAGTTCAGGGTGTCCAGGTATTCCGATCCATAGTTTGTTGTATATAGGTACTGGATGTGGAAGTTCAGGGTGTCCAGGTATTCCGCTTCGTAGTTTTCTGTATCTAGGTGTCGGATGTGGAAGTCCAGGGTGTCCAGGCATTCCGCTCCGTAGTTTCCTGTGCCCAGGTGTCGGATGTGGAAGTCCAGGGTGTCCAGGTATTCCGCTTCGTAGTTTTCTGTATCTAGGTGTCGGATGTGGAAGTTCAGGGTGTCCAGGTATTCCGCTTCGTAGTTTTCTGTATCTAGGTGTCGGATGTGGAAGTCCAGGGTGTCCAGGTATTCCGCTTCGTAGTTTTCTGTATCTAGGTGTCGGATGTGGAAGTTCAGGGTGTCCAGGTATTCCGCTTCGTAGTTTTCTGTATCTAGGTGTCGGATGTGGAAGTCCAGGGTGTCCAGGCATTCCGCTCGGTAGTTTCCTGTGCCCAGGTGTCGGATGTGGAAGTTCAGGGTGTCCAGGTATTCCGCTTCGTAGTTTTCTGTATCTAGGTGTCGGATGTGGAAGTCCAGGGTGTCCAGGTATTCCGCTTCGTAGTTTTCTGTATCTAGGTGTCGGATGTGGAAGTCCAGGGTGTCCAGGTATTCCGCTTCGTAGCTTTCTGTATCTAGGTGTCGGATGTGGAAGTCCAGGGTGTCCAGGCATTCCGCTCCGTAGTTTCCTGTGCCCAGGTGTCGGATGTGGAAGTCCAGGGTGTCCAGGTATTCCGCTTCGTAGTTTTCTGTATCTAGGTGTCGGATGTGGAAGTCCAGGGTGTCCAGGTATTCCGCTTCGTAGTTTTCTGTATCTAGGTGTCGGATGTGGAAGTCCAGGGTGTCCAGGCATTCCGCTCCGTAGTTTCCTGTGCCCAGGTGTCGGATGTGGAAGTCCAGGGTGTCCAGGTATTCCGCTTCGTAGTTTTCTGTATCTAGGTGTCGGATCTGGAAGTCCAGGGTGTCCAGGTATTTCGCTTCGTAGTTTTCTGTATCTAGGTGTCGGATGTGGAAGTCCAGGGTGTCCAGGTATTCCGCTTCGTAGTTTTCTGTATCTAGGTGTCGGATGTGGAAGTTCAGGGTGTCCAGGTATTCCGCTTCGTAGTTTTCTGTATCTAGGTGTCGGATGTGGAAGTCCAGGGTGTCCAGGCATTCCGCTCCGTAGTTTCCTGTGCCCAGGTGTCGGATGTGGAAGTTCAGGGTGTCCAGGTATTCCGCTTCGTAGTTTTCTGTATCTAGGTGTCGGATGTGGAAGTCCAGGGTGTCCAGGTATTCCGCTTCGTAGTTTTCTGTATCTAGGTGTCGGATGTGGAAGTCCAGGGTGTCCAGGTATTCCGCTTCGTAGCTTTCTGTATCTAGGTGTCGGATGTGGAAGTCCAGGGTGTCCAGGTATTCCGCTTCGTAGTTTTCTGTATCTAGGTGTCGGATGTGGAAGTTCAGGGTGTCCAGGTATTCCGCTCCGTAGTTTCCTGTGCCCAGGTGTCGGATGTGGAAGTTCAGGGTGTCCAGGTATTCCGCTTCGTAGTTTTCTGTATCTAGGTGTCGGATGTGGAAGTCCAGGGTGTCCAGGTATTCCGCTTCGTAGTTCTCTGTATATAGGTGTCGGATGTGGATGTCCAGGGTGTCCAGGTATTCCGCTCCGTAGTTTACTGTATCCAGGTATTGGATGTGGAAGTCCAGGGTATCCAGGTATTCCGCTACGTAGTTTTCTGTATCTTGGTGTCGGATGTAGAAGTTCAGGGTGTCCAGGTATTCCGCTCCATAGTTTGTTGTATATAGGTACTGGATGTGGAAGTCCAGGGTGTCCAGGTATTCCGCTTCGTAGTTTTCTGTATCTAGGTGTCGGATGTGGAAGTTCAGGGTGTCCAGGTATTCCGCTTCGTAGTTTTCTGTATCTAGGTGTCGGATGTGGAAGTCCAGGGTGTCCAGGCATTCCGGTCCGTAGTTTCCTGTGCCCAGGTGTCGGATGTGGAAGTTCAGGGTGTCCAGGTATTCCGATCCATAGTTTGTTGTATATAGGTACTGGATGTGGAAGTCCAGGGTGTCCAGGTATTCCGCTTCGTAGTTTTCTGTATCTAGGTGTCGGATGTGGAAGTCCAGGGTGTCCAGGTATTCCGCTTCGTAGTTTTCTGTATCTAGGTGTCGGATGTGGAAGTCCAGGGTGTCCAGGCATTCCGCTCCGTAGTTTCCTGTGCCCAGGTGTCGGATGTGGAAGTCCAGGGTGTCCAGGTATTCCGCTTCGTAGTTTTCTGTATCTAGGTGTCGGATCTGGAAGTCTAGGGTGTCCAGGTATTTCGCTTCGTAGTTTTCTGTATCTAGGTGTCGGATGTGGAAGTCCAGGGTGTCCAGGTATTCCGCTTCGTAGTTTTCTGTATCTAGGTGTCGGATGTGGAAGTTCAGGGTGTCCAGGTATTCCGCTTCGTAGTTTTCTGTATCTAGGTGTCGGATGTGGAAGTCCAGGGTGTCCAGGCATTCCGCTCCGTAGTTTCCTGTGCCCAGGTGTCGGATGTGGAAGTTCAGGGTGTCCAGGTATTCCGCTTCGTAGTTTTCTGTATCTAGGTGTCGGATGTGGAAGTCCAGGGTGTCCAGGTATTCCGCTTCGTAGTTTTCTGTATCTAGGTGTCGGATGTGGAAGTCCAGGGTGTCCAGGTATTCCGCTTCGTAGCTTTCTGTATCTAGGTGTCGGATGTGGAAGTCCAGGGTGTCCAGGTATTCCGCTTCGTAGTTTTCTGTATCTAGGTGTCGGATGTGGAAGTTCAGGGTGTCCAGGTATTCCGCTCCGTAGTTTCCTGTGCCCAGGTGTCGGATGTGGAAGTTCAGGGTGTCCAGGTATTCCGCTTCGTAGTTTTCTGTATCTAGGTGTCGGATGTGGAAGTCCAGGGTGTCCAGGTATTCCGCTTCGTAGTTCTCTGTATATAGGTGTCGGATGTGGATGTCCAGGGTGTCCAGGTATTCCGCTCCGTAGTTTACTGTATCCAGGTATTGGATGTGGAAGTCCAGGGTATCCAGGTATTCCGCTACATAGTTTTCTGTATCTTGGTGTCGGATGTAGAAGTTCAGGGTGTCCAGGTATTCCGCTCCATAGTTTGTTGTATATAGGTACTGGATGTGGAAGTCCAGGGTGTCCAGGTATTCCGCTTCGTAGTTTTCTGTATCTAGGTGTCGGATGTGGAAGTCCAGGGTGTCCAGGTATTCCGCTTCGTAGTTTTCTGTATCTAGGTGTCGGATGTGAAAGTCCAGGGTGTCCAGGTATTCCGCTTCGTAGTTTTCTGTATCTAGGTGTCGGATGTGGAAGTTCAGGGTGTCCAGGTATTCCGCTTCGTAGTTTTCTGTATCTAGGTGTCGGATGTGGAAGTCCAGGGTGTCCAGGCATTCCGTTCCGTAGTTTCCTGTGCCCAGGTGTCGGATGTGGAAGTTCAGGGTGTCCAGGTATTCCGATCCATAGTTTGTTGTATATAGGTACTGGATGTGGAAGTTCAGGGTGTCCAGGTATTCCGCTTCGTAGTTTTCTGTATCTAGGTGTCGGATGTGGAAGTCCAGGGTGTCCAGGCATTCCGCTCCGTAGTTTCCTGTGCCCAGGTGTCGGATGTGGAAGTCCAGGGTGTCCAGGTATTCCGCTTCGTAGTTTTCTGTATCTAGGTGTCGGATGTGGAAGTTCAGGGTGTCCAGGTATTCCGCTTCGTAGTTTTCTGTATCTAGGTGTCGGATGTGGAAGTCCAGGGTGTCCAGGTATTCCGCTTCGTAGTTTTCTGTATCTAGGTGTCGGATGTGGAAGTCCAGGGTGTCCAGGTATTCCGCTTCGTAGCTTTCTGTATCTAGGTGTCGGATGTGGAAGTCCAGGGTGTCCAGGCATTCCGCTCCGTAGTTTCCTGTGCCCAGGTGTCGGATGTGGAAGTTCAGGGTGTCCAGGTATTCCGCTTCGTAGTTTTCTGTGTCTAGGTGTCGGATGTGGAATTTCAGGGTGTCCAGGTATTCCGCTTCGTAGTTTTCTGTATCTAGGTGTCGGATGTGGAAGTCCAGGGTGTCCAGGTATTCCGCTTCGTAGTTTTCTGTATCTAGGTGTCGGATGTGGAAGTTCAGGGTGTCCAGGTATTCCGCTTCGTAGTTTTCTGTATCTAGGTGTCGGATGTGGAAGTCCAGGGTGTCCAGGTATTCCGCTTCGTAGTTTTCTGTATCTAGGTGTCGGATGTGGAAGTCCAGGGTGTCCAGGCATTCCGCTCCGTAGTTTCCTGTGCCCAGGTGTCGGATGTGGAAGTTCAGGTTGTCCAGGTATTCCGCTTCGTAGTTTTCTGTATCTAGGTGTCGGATGTGGAAGTCCAGGGTGTCCAGGTATTCCGCTTCGTAGTTTTCTGTATCTAGGTGTCGGATGTGGAAGTTCAGGGTGTCCAGGTATTCCGCTCCGTAGTTTCCTGTGCCCAGGTGTCGGATGTGGAAGTTCAGGGTGTCCAGGTATTCCGCTTCGTAGTTTTCTGTATCTAGGTGTCGGATGTGGAAGTCCAGGGTGTCCAGGTATTCCGCTTCGTAGTTCTCTGTATATAGGTGTCGGATGTGGATGTCCAGGGTGTCCAGGTATTCCGCTCCGTAGTTTACTGTGTCCAGGTATTGGATGTGGAAGTCCAGGGTATCCAGGTATTCCGCTACGTAGTTTTCTGTATCTTGGTGTCGGATGTAGAAGTTCAGGGTGTCCAGGTATTCCGCTCCATAGTTTGTTGTATATAGGTACTGGATGTGGAAGTCCAGGGTGTCCAGGAATTCCGCTTCGTAGTTTTCTGTATCTAGGTGTCGGATGTGGAAGTCCAGGGTGTCCAGGTATTCCGCTTCGTAGTTTTCTGTATCTAGGTGTCGGATGTGGAAGTCCAGGGTGTCCAGGCATTCCGCTCCGTAGTTTCCTGTGCCCAGGTGTCGGATGTGGAAGTCCAGGGTGTCCAGGTATTCCGCTTCGTAGTTTTCTGTATCTAGGTGTCGGATGTGGAAGTCCAGGGTGTCCAGGTTTTTCGCTTCGTAGTTTTCTGTATCTAGGTGTCGGATGTGGAAGTCCAGGGTGTCCAGGTATTCCGCTTCGTAGTTTTCTGTATCTAGGTGTCGGATGTGGAAGTTCAGGGTGTCCAGGTATTCCGCTTCGTAGTTTTCTGTATCTAGGTGTCGGATGTGGAAGTCCAGGGTGTCCAGGCATTCCGCTCCGTAGTTTCCTGTGCCCAGGTGTCGGATGTGGAAGTTCAGGGTGTCCAGGTATTCCGCTTCGTAGTTTTCTGTATCTAGGTGTCGGATGTGGAAGTCCAGGGTGTCCAGGTATTCCGTTTCGTATTTTTCTGTATCTAGGTGTCGGATGTGAAAGTCCAGGGTGTCCAGGTATTCCGCTTCGTAGTTTTCTGTATCTAGGTGTCGGATGTGGAAGTTCAGGGTGTCCAGGTATTCCGCTTCGTAGTTTTCTGTATCTAGGTGTCGGATGTGGAAGTCCAGGGTGTCCAGGCATTCCGTTCCGTAGTTTCCTGTGCCCAGGTGTCGGATGTGGAAGTTCAGGGTGTCCAGGTATTCCGCTCCATAGTTTGTTGTATATAGGTACTGGATGTGGAAGTCCAGGGTGTCCAGGTATTCCGCTTCGTAGTTTTCTGTATCTAGGTGTCGGATGTGGAAGTCCAGGGTGTCCAGGTATTCCGCTTCGTAGTTTTCTGTATCTAGGTGTCGGATGTGGAAGTCCAGGGTGTCCAGGCATTCCGCTCCGTAGTTTCCTGTGCCCAGGTGTCGGATGTGGAAGTCCAGGGTGTCCAGGTATTCCGCTTCGTAGTTTTCTGTATCTAGGTGTCGGATGTGGAAGTCCAGGGTGTCCAGGTATTCCGCTTCGTAGTTTTCTGTATCTAGGTGTCGAATGTGGAAGTCCAGGGTGTCCAGGCATTCCGCTCCGTAGTTTCCTGTGCCCAGGTGTCGGATGTGGAAGTCCAGGGTGTCCAGGTATTCCGCTTCGTAGTTTTCTGTATCTAGGTGTCGGATGTGGAAGTCCAGGGTGTCCAGGTATTCCGCTTCGTAGTTTTCTGTATCTAGGTGTCGGATGTGGAAGTCCAGGGTGTCCAGGTATTCCGCTTCGTAGTTTTCTGTATCTAGGTGTCGGATGTGGAAGTTCAGGGTGTCCAGGTATTCCGCTTCGTAGTTTTCTGTATCTAGGTGTCGGATGTGGAAGTCCAGGGTGTCCAGGCATTCCGCTCGGTAGTTTCCTGTGCCCAGGTGTCGGATGTGGAAGTTCAGGGTGTCCAGGTATTCCGCTTCGTAGTTTTCTGTATCTAGGTGTCGGATGTGGAAGTCCAGGGTGTCCAGGTATTCCGCTTCGTAGTTTTCTGTATCTAGGTGTCGGATGTGGAAGTCCAGGGTGTCCAGGTATTCCGCTTCGTAGCTTTCTGTATCTAGGTGTCGGATGTGGAAGTCCAGGGTGTCCAGGCATTCCGCTCCGTAGTTTCCTGTGCCCAGGTGTCGGATGTGGAAGTTCAGGGTGTCCAGGTATTCCGCTTCGTAGTTTTCTGTGTCTAGGTGTCGGATGTGGAATTTCAGGGTGTCCAGGTATTCCGCTTCGTAGTTTTCTGTATCTAGGTGTCGGATGTGGAAGTCCAGGGTGTCCAGGTATTCCGCTTCGTAGTTTTCTGTATCTAGGTGTCGGATGTGGAAGTTCAGGGTGTCCAGGTATTCCGCTTCGTAGTTTTCTGTATCTAGGTGTCGGATGTAGAAGTCCAGGGTGTCCAGGTATTCCGCTTCGTAGTTTTCTGTATCTAGGTGTCGGATGTGGAAGTCCAGGGTGTCCAGGCATTCCGCTCCGTAGTTTCCTGTGCCCAGGTGTCGGATGTGGAAGTTCAGGTTGTCCAGGTATTCCGCTTCGTAGTTTTCTGTATCTAGGTGTCGGATGTGGAAGTCCAGGGTGTCCAGGTATTCCGCTTCGTAGTTTTCTGTATCTAGGTGTCGGATGTGGAAGTTCAGGGTGTCCAGGTATTCCGCTCCGTAGTTTCCTGTGCCCAGGTGTCGGATGTGGAAGTTCAGGGTGTCCAGGTATTCCGCTTCGTAGTTTTCTGTATCTAGGTGTCGGATGTGGAAGTCCAGGGTGTCCAGGTATTCCGCTTCGTAGTTCTCTGTATATAGGTGTCGGATGTGGATGTCCAGGGTGTCCAGGTATTCCGCTCCGTAGTTTACTGTGTCCAGGTATTGGATGTGGAAGTCCAGGGTATCCAGGTATTCCGCTACGTAGTTTTCTGTATCTTGGTGTCGGATGTAGAAGTTCAGGGTGTCCAGGTATTCCGCTCCATAGTTTGTTGTATATAGGTACTGGATGTGGAAGTCCAGGGTGTCCAGGTATTCCGCTTCGTAGTTTTCTGTATCTAGGTGTCGGATGTGGAAGTCCAGGGTGTCCAGGTATTCCGCTTCGTAGTTTTCTGTATCTAGGTGTCGGATGTGGAAGTCCAGGGTGTCCAGGCATTCCGCTCCGTAGTTTCCTGTGCCCAGGTGTCGGATGTGGAAGTCCAGGGTGTCCAGGTATTCCGCTTCGTAGTTTTCTGTATCTAGGTGTCGGATCTGGAAGTCCAGGGTGTCCAGGTATTTCGCTTCGTAGTT
This sequence comes from Cephus spinipes, assembly GCA_963971525.1. Lineage (NCBI taxonomy): Eukaryota > Metazoa > Arthropoda > Insecta > Hymenoptera > Cephidae > Cephus > Cephus spinipes. Next base: position 22,990,297 of record OZ020573.1, read on the forward strand.
TTCTGTATCTAGGTGTCGGATGTGGAAGTCCAGGGTGTCCAGGTATTCCGCTTCGTAGTTTTCTGTATCTAGGTGTCGGATGTGGAAGTTCAGGGTGTCCAGGTATTCCGCTTCGTAGTTTTCTGTATCTAGGTGTCGGATGTGGAAGTCCAGGGTGTCCAGGCATTCCGCTCCGTAGTTTCCTGTGCCCAGGTGTCGGATGTGGAAGTTCAGGGTGTCCAGGTATTCCGCTTCGTAGTTTTCTGTATCTAGGTGTCGGATGTGGAAGTCCAGGGTGTCCAGGTATTCCGCTTCGTAGTTTTCTGTATCTAGGTGTCGGATGTGGAAGTCCAGGGTGTCCAGGTATTCCGCTTCGTAGCTTTCTGTATCTAGGTGTCGGATGTGGAAGTCCAGGGTGTCCAGGTATTCCGCTTCGTAGTTTTCTGTATCTAGGTGTCGGATGTGGAAGTTCAGGGTGTCCAGGTATTCCGCTCCGTAGTTTCCTGTGCCCAGGTGTCGGATGTGGAAGTTCAGGGTGTCCAGGTATTCCGCTTCGTAGTTTTCTGTATCTAGGTGTCGGATGTGGAAGTCCAGGGTGTCCAGGTATTCCGCTTCGTAGTTCTCTGTATATAGGTGTCGGATGTGGATGTCCAGGGTGTCCAGGTATTCCGCTCCGTAGTTTACTGTATCCAGGTATTGGATGTGGAAGTCCAGGGTATCCAGGTATTCCGCTACGTAGTTTTCTGTATCTTGGTGTCGGATGTAGAAGTTCAGGGTGTCCAGGTATTCCGCTCCATAGTTTGTTGTATATAGGTACTGGATGTGGAAGTCCAGGGTGTCCAGGTATTCCGCTTCGTAGTTTTCTGTATCTAGGTGTCGGATGTGGAAGTTCAGGGTGTCCAGGTATTCCGCTTCGTAGTTTTCTGTATCTAGGTGTCGGATGTGGAAGTCCAGGGTGTCCAGGCATTCCGTTCCGTAGTTTCCTGTGCCCAGGTGTCGGATGTGGAAGTTCAGGGTGTCCAGGTATTCCGATCCATAGTTTGTTGTATATAGGTACTGGATGTGGAAGTCCAGGGTGTCCAGGTATTCCGCTTCGTAGTTTTCTGTATCTAGGTGTCGGATGTGGAAGTCCAGGGTGTCCAGGTATTCCGCTTCGTAGTTTTCTGTATCTAGGTGTCGGATGTGGAAGTCCAGGGTGTCCAGGTATTCCGCTTCGTAGTTCTCTGTATATAGGTGTCGGATGTGGATGTCCAGGGTGTCCAGGTATTCCGCTCCGTAGTTTACTGTATCCAGGTATTGGATGTGGAAGTCCAGGGTATCCAGGTATTCCGCTACGTAGTTTTCTGTATCTTGGTGTCGGATGTAGAAGTTCAGGGTGTCCAGGTATTCCGCTCCATAGTTTGTTGTATATAGGTACTGGATGTGGAAGTCCAGGGTGTCCAGGTATTCCGCTTCGTAGTTTTCTGTATCTAGGTGTCGGATGTGGAAGTCCAGGGTGTCCAGGTATTCCGCTTCGTAGTTTTCTGTATCTAGGTGTCGGATGTGAAAGTCCAGGGTGTCCAGGTATTCCGCTTCGTAGTTTTCTGTATCTAGGTGTCGGATGTGGAAGTTCAGGGTGTCCAGGTATTCCGCTTCGTAGTTTTCTGTATCTAGGTGTCGGATGTGGAAGTCCAGGGTGTCCAGGCATTCCGTTCCGTAGTTTCCTGTGCCCAGGTGTCGGATGTGGAAGTTCAGGGTGTCCAGGTATTCCGATCCATAGTTTGTTGTATATAGGTACTGGATGTGGAAGTCCAGGGTGTCCAGGTATTCCGCTTCGTAGTTTTCTGTATCTAGGTGTCGGATGTGGAAGTCCAGGGTGTCCAGGTATTCCGCTTCGTAGTTTTCTGTATCTAGGTGTCGGATGTGGAAGTCCAGGGTGTCCAGGCATTCCGCTCCGTAGTTTCCTGTGCTCAGGTGTCGGATGTGGAAGTCCAGGGTGTCCAGGTATTCCGCTTCGTAGTTTTCTGTATCTAGGTGTCGGATGTGGAAGTCCAGGGTGTCCAGGTATTCCGCTTCGTAGTTTTCTGTATCTAGGTGTCGGATGTGGAAGTCCAGGGTGTCCAGGCATTCCGCTCCGTAGTTTCCTGTGCCCAGGTGTCGGATGTGGAAGTCCAGGGTGTCCAGGTATTCCGCTTCGTAGTTTTCTGTATCTAGGTGTCGGATGTGGAAGTCCAGGGTGTCCAGGTATTCCGCTTCGTAGTTTTCTGTATCTAGGTGTCGGATGTGGAAGTCCAGGGTGTCCAGGTATTCCGCTTCGTAGTTTTCTGTATCTAGGTGTCGGATGTGGAAGTTCAGGGTGTCCAGGTATTCCGCTTCGTAGTTTTCTGTATCTAGGTGTCGGATGTGGAAGTCCAGGGTGTCCAGGCATTCCGCTCGGTAGTTTCCTGTGCCCAGGTGTCGGATGTGGAAGTTCAGGGTGTCCAGGTATTCCGCTTCGTAGTTTTCTGTATCTAGGTGTCGGATGTGGAAGTCCAGGGTGTCCAGGTATTCCGCTTCGTAGTTTTCTGTATCTAGGTGTCGGATGTGGAAGTCCAGGGTGTCCAGGTATTCCGCTTCGTAGCTTTCTGTATCTAGGTGTCGGATGTGGAAGTCCAGGGTGTCCAGGCATTCCGCTCCGTAGTTTCCTGTGCCCAGGTGTCGGATGTGGAAGTTCAGGGTGTCCAGGTATTCCGCTTCGTAGTTTTCTGTGTCTAGGTGTCGGATGTGGAATTTCAGGGTGTCCAGGTATTCCGCTTCGTAGTTTTCTGTATCTAGGTGTCGGACGTGGAAGTCCAGGGTGTCCAGGTATTCCGCTTCGTAGTTTTCTGTATCTAGGTGTCGGATGTGGAAGTTCAGGGTGTCCAGGTATTCCGCTTCGTAGTTTTCTGTATCTAGGTGTCGGATGTGGAAGTACAGGGTGTCCAGGTATTCCGCTTCGTAGTTTTCTGTATCTAGGTGTCGGATGTGGAAGTTCAGGGTGTCCAGGTATTCCGCTTCGTAGTTTTCTGTATCTAGGTGTCGGATGTGGAAGTCCAGGGTGTCCAGGTATTCCGCTTCGTAGTTTTCTGTATCTAGGTGTCGGATGTAGAAGTTCAGGGTGTCCAGGTATTCCGCTCCATAGTTTGTTGTATATAGGTACTGGATGTGGAAGTCCAGGGTGTCCAGGTATTCCGCTTCGTAGTTTTCTGTATCTAGGTGTCGGATGTGGAAGTTCAGGGTGTCCAGGTATTCCGCTTCGTAGTTTTCTGTATCTAGGTGTCGGATGTGGAAGTCCAGGGTGTCCAGGCATTCCGTTCCGTAGTTTCCTGTGCCCAGGTGTCGGATGTGGAAGTTCAGGGTGTCCAGGTATTCCGATCCATAGTTTGTTGTATATAGGTACTGGATGTGGAAGTCCAGGGTGTCCAGGTATTCCGCTTCGTAGTTTTCTGTATCTAGGTGTCGGATGTGGAAGTCCAGGGTGTCCAGGTATTCCGCTTCGTAGTTTTCTGTATCTAGGTGTCGGATGTGGAAGTCCAGGGTGTCCAGGTATTCCGCTTCGTAGTTCTCTGTATATAGGTGTCGGATGTGGATGTCCAGGGTGTCCAGGTATTCCGCTCCGTAGTTTACTGTATCCAGGTATTGGATGTGGAAGTCCAGGGTATCCAGGTATTCCGCTACGTAGTTTTCTGTATCTTGGTGTCGGATGTAGAAGTTCAGGGTGTCCAGGTATTCCGCTCCATAGTTTGTTGTATATAGGTACTGGATGTGGAAGTCCAGGGTGTCCAGGTATTCCGCTTCGTAGTTTTCTGTATCTAGGTGTCGGATGTGGAAGTCCAGGGTGTCCAGGTATTCCGCTTCGTAGTTTTCTGTATCTAGGTGTCGGATGTGAAAGTCCAGGGTGTCCAGGTATTCCGCTTCGTAGTTTTCTGTATCTAGGTGTCGGATGTGGAAGTTCAGGGTGTCCAGGTATTCCGCTTCGTAGTTTTCTGTATCTAGGTGTCGGATGTGGAAGTCCAGGGTGTCCAGGCATTCCGTTCCATAGTTTCCTGTGCCCAGGTGTCGGATGTGGAAGTTCAGGGTGTCCAGGTATTCCGATCCATAGTTTGTTGTATATAGGTACTGGATGTGGAAGTCCAGGGTGTCCAGGTATTCCGCTTCGTAGTTTTCTGTATCTAGGTGTCGGATGTGGAAGTTCAGGGTGTCCAGGTATTCCGCTTCGTAGTTTTCTGTATCTAGGTGTCGGATGTGGAAGTCCAGGGTGTCCAGGCATTCCGTTCCGTAGTTTCCTGTGCCCAGGTGTCGGATGTGGAAGTTCAGGGTGTCCAGGTATTCCGATCCATAGTTTGTTGTATATAGGTACTGGATGTGGAAGTCCAGGGTGTCCAGGTATTCCGCTTCGTAGTTTTCTGTATCTAGGTGTCGGATGTGGAAGTCCAGGGTGTCCAGGTATTCCGCTTCGTAGTTTTCTGTATCTAGGTGTCGGATGTGGAAGTCCAGGGTGTCCAGGCATTCCGCTTCGTAGTTTTCTGTATCTAGGTGTCGGATGTGGAAGTTCAGGGTGTCCAGGTATTCCGATCCATAGTTTGTTGTATATAGGTACTGGATGTGGAAGTCCAGGGTGTCCAGGTATTCCGCTTCGTAGTTTTCTGTATCTAGGTGTCGGATGTGGAAGTCCAGGGTGTCCAGGTATTCCGCTTCGTAGTTTTCTGTATCTAGGTGTCGGATGTGGAAGTCCAGGGTGTCCAGGCATTCCGCTCCGTAGTTTCCTGTGCCCAGGTGTCGGATGTGGAAGTCCAGGGTGTCCAGGTATTCCGCTTCGTAGTTTTCTGTATCTAGGTGTCGGATGTGGAAGTTCAGGGTGTCCAGGTATTCCGCTTCGTAGTTTTCTGTATCTAGGTGTCGGATGTGGAAGTCCAGGGTGTCCAGGCATTCCGCTCGGTAGTTTCCTGTGCCCAGGTGTCGGATGTGGAAGTTCAGGGTGTCCAGGTATTCCGCTTCGTAGTTTTCTGTATCTAGGTGTCGGATGTGGAAGTCCAGGGTGTCCAGGTATTCCGCTTCGTAGTTTTCTGTATCTAGGTGTCGGATGTGGAAGTCCAGGGTGTCCAGGTATTCCGCTTCGTAGCTTTCTGTATCTAGGTGTCGGATGTGGAAGTCCAGGGTGTCCAGGCATTCCGCTCCGTAGTTTCCTGTGCCCAGGTGTCGGATGTGGAAGTTCAGGGTGTCCAGGTATTCCGCTTCGTAGTTTTCTGTGTCTAGGTGTCGGATGTGGAATTTCAGGGTGTCCAGGTATTCCGCTTCGTAGTTTTCTGTATCTAGGTGTCGGATGTGGAAGTCCAGGGTGTCCAGGTATTCCGCTTCGTAGTTTTCTGTATCTAGGTGTCGGATGTGGAAGTTCAGGGTGTCCAGGTATTCCGCTTCGTAGTTTTCTGTATCTAGGTGTCGGATATGGAAGTCCAGGGTGTCCAGGTATTCCGCTTCGTAGTTTTCTGTATCTAGGTGTCGGATGTGGAAGTCCAGGGTGTCCAGGCATTCCGCTCCGTAGTTTCCTGTGCCCAGGTGTCGGATGTGGAAGTTCAGGTTGTCCAGGTATTCCGCTTCGTAGTTTTCTGTATCTAGGTGTCGGATGTGGAAGTCCAGGGTGTCCAGGTATTCCGCTTCGTAGTTTTCTGTATCTAGGTGTCGGATGTGGAAGTTCAGGGTGTCCAGGTATTCCGCTCCGTAGTTTCCTGTGCCCAGGTGTCGGATGTGGAAGTTCAGGGTGTCCAGGTATTCCGCTTCGTAGTTTTCTGTATCTAGGTGTCGGATGTGGAAGTCCAGGGTGTCCAGGTATTCCGCTTCGTAGTTCTCTGTATATAGGTGTCGGATGTGGATGTCCAGGGTGTCCAGGTATTCCGCTCCGTAGTTTACTGTGTCCAGGTATTGGATGTGGAAGTCCAGGGTATCCAGGTATTCCGCTACGTAGTTTTCTGTATCTTGGTGTCGGATGTAGAAGTTCAGGGTGTCCAGGTATTCCGCTCCATAGTTTGTTGTATATAGGTACTGGATGTGGAAGTCCAGGGTGTCCAGGTATTCCGCTTCGTAGTTTTCTGTATCTAGGTGTCGGATGTGGAAGTTCAGGGTGTCCAGGTATTCCGCTTCGTAGTTTTCTGTATCTAGGTGTCGGATGTGGAAGTCCAGGGTGTCCAGGCATTCCGTTCCGTAGTTTCCTGTGCCCAGGTGTCGGATGTGGAAGTTCAGGGTGTCCAGGTATTCCGATCCATAGTTTGTTGTATATAGGTACTGGATGTGGAAGTCCAGGGTGTCCAGGTATTCCGCTTCGTAGTTTTCTGTATCTAGGTGTCGGATGTGGAAGTCCAGGGTGTCCAGGTATTCCGCTTCGTAGTTTTCTGTATCTAGGTGTCGGATGTGGAAGTCCAGGGTGTCCAGGTATTCCGCTTCGTAGTTTTCTGTATCTAGGTGTCGGATGTGGAAGTCCAGGGTGTCCAGGTATTCCGCTTCGTAGCTTTCTGTATCTAGGTGTCGGATGTGGAAGTCCAGGGTGTCCAGGCATTCCGCTCCGTAGTTTCCTGTGCCCAGGTGTCGGATGTGGAAGTTCAGGGTGTCCAGGTATTCCGCTTCGTAGTTTTCTGTGTCTAGGTGTCGGATGTGGAATTTCAGGGTGTCCAGGTATTCCGCTTCGTAGTTTTCTGTATCTAGGTGTCGGATGTGGAAGTCCAGGGTGTCCAGGTATTCCGCTTCGTAGTTTTCTGTATCTAGGTGTCGGATGTGGAAGTTCAGGGTGTCCAGGTATTCCGCTTCGTAGTTTTCTGTATCTAGGTGTCGGATGTGGAAGTCCAGGGTGTCCAGGTATTCCGCTTCGTAGTTTTCTGTATCTAGGTGTCGGATGTGGAAGTCCAGGGTGTCCAGGCATTCCGCTCCGTAGTTTCCTGTGCCCAGGTGTCGGATGTGGAAGTTCAGGTTGTCCAGGTATTCCGCTTCGTAGTTTTCTGTATCTAGGTGTCGGATGTGGAAGTCCAGGGTGTCCAGGTATTCCGCTTCGTAGTTTTCTGTATCTAGGTGTCGGATGTGGAAGTTCAGGGTGTCCAGGTATTCCGCTTCGTAGTTTTCTGTATCTAGGTGTCGGATGTGGAAGTCCAGGGTGTCCAGGCATTCCGTTCCGTAGTTTCCTGTGCCCAGGTGTCGGATGTGGAAGTTCAGGGTGTCCAGGTATTCCGATCCATAGTTTGTTGTATATAGGTACTGGATGTGGAAGTCCAGGGTGTCCAGGTATTCCGCTTCGTAGTTTTCTGTATCTAGGTGTCGGATGTGGAAGTCCAGGGTGTCCAGGTATTCCGCTTCGTAGTTTTCTGTATCTAGGTGTCGGATGTGGAAGTCCAGGGTGTCCAGGCATTCCGCTCCGTAGTTTCCTGTGCCCGGGTGTCGGATGTGGAAGTCCAGGGTGTCCAGGTATTCCGCTTCGTAGTTTTCTGTATCTAGGTGTCGGATCTGGAAGTCCAGGGTGTCCAGGTATTTCGCTTCGTAGTTTTCTGTATCTAGGTGTCGGATGTGGAAGTCCAGGGTGTCCAGGTATTCCGCTTCGTAGTTTTCTGTATCTAGGTGTCGGATGTGGAAGTTCAGGGTGTCCAGGTATTCCGCTTCGTAGTTTTCTGTATCTAGGTGTCGGATGTGGAAGTCCAGGGTGTCCAGGCATTCCGCTCCGTAGTTTCCTGTGCCCAGGTGTCGGATGTGGAAGTTCAGGGTGTCCAGGTATTCCGCTTCGTAGTTTTCTGTATCTAGGTGTCGGATGTGGAAGTCCAGGGTGTCCAGGTATTCCGCTTCGTAGTTTTCTGTATCTAGGTGTCGGATGTGGAAGTCCAGGGTGTCCAGGTATTCCGCTTCGTAGCTTTCTGTATCTAGGTGTCGGATGTGGAAGTCCAGGGTGTCCAGGTATTCCGCTTCGTAGTTTTCTGTATCTAGGTGTCGGATGTGGAAGTTCAGGGTGTCCAGGTATTCCGCTCCGTAGTTTCCTGTGCCCAGGTGTCGGATGTGGAAGTTCAGGGTGTCCAGGTATTCCGCTTCGTAGTTTTCTGTATCTAGGTGTCGGATGTGGAAGTCCAGGGTGTCCAGGTATTCCGCTTCGTAGTTCTCTGTATATAGGTGTCGGATGTGGATGTCCAGGGTGTCCAGGTATTCCGCTCCGTAGTTTACTGTATCCAGGTATTGGATGTGGAAGTCCAGGGTGTCCAGGTATTCCGCTTCGTAGTTTTCTGTATCTAGGTGTCGGATGTGGAAGTCCAGGGTGTCCAGGTATTCCGCTTCGTAGTTTTCTGTATCTAGGTGTCGGATGTGGAAGTTCAGGGTGTCCAGGTATTCCGCTTCGTAGTTTTCTGTATCTAGGTGTCGGATGTGGAAGTCCAGGGTGTCCAGGCATTCCGCTCGGTAGTTTCCTGTGCCCAGGTGTCGGATGTGGAAGTTCAGGGTGTCCAGGTATTCCGCTTCGTAGTTTTCTGTATCTAGGTGTCGGATGTGGAAGTCCAGGGTGTCCAGGTATTCCGCTTCGTAGTTTTCTGTATCTAGGTGTCGGATGTGGAAGTCCAGGGTGTCCAGGCATTCCGCTCCGTAGTTTCCTGTGCCCAGGTGTCGGATGTGGAAGTTCAGGGTGTCCAGGTATTCCGCTTCGTAGTTTTCTGTATCTAGGTGTCGGATGTGGAAGTCCAGGGTGTCCAGGTATTCCGCTTCGTAGTTTTCTGTATCTAGGTGTCGGATGTGGAAGTCCAGGGTGTCCAGGCATTCCGCTCCGTAGTTTCCTGTGCCCAGGTGTCGGATGTGGAAGTTCAGGTTGTCCAGGTATTCCGCTTCGTAGTTTTCTGTATCTAGGTGTCGGATGTGGAAGTCCAGGGTGTCCAGGTATTCCGCTTCGTAGTTTTCTGTATCTAGGTGTCGGATGTGGAAGTTCAGGGTGTCCAGGTATTCCGCTCCGTAGTTTCCTGTGCCCAGGTGTCGGATGTGGAAGTTCAGGGTGTCCAGGTATTCCGCTTCGTAGTTTTCTGTATCTAGGTGTCGGATGTGGAAGTCCAGGGTGTCCAGGTATTCCGCTTCGTAGTTCTCTGTATATAGGTGTCGGATGTGGATGTCCAGGGTGTCCAGGTATTCCGCTCCGTAGTTTACTGTGTCCAGGTATTGGATGTGGAAGTCCAGGGTATCCAGGTATTCCGCTACGTAGTTTTCTGTATCTTGGTGTCGGATGTAGAAGTTCAGGGTGTCCAGGTATTCCGCTCCATAGTTTGTTGCATATAGGTACTGGATGTGGAAGTCCAGGGTGTCCAGGTATTCCGCTTCGTAGTTTTCTGTATCTAGGTGTCGGATGTGGAAGTTCAGGGTGTCCAGGTATTCCGCTTCGTAGTTTTCTGTATCTAGGTGTCGGATGTGGAAGTCCAGGGTGTCCAGGCATTCCGTTCCGTAGTTTCCTGTGCCCAGGTGTCGGATGTGGAAGTTCAGGGTGTCCAGGTATTCCGATCCATAGTTTGTTGTATATAGGTACTGGATGTGGAAGTCCAGGGTGTCCAGGTATTCCGCTTCGTAGTTTTCTGTATCTAGGTGTCGGATGTGGAAGTCCAGGGTGTCCAGGTATTCCGCTTCGTAGTTTTCTGTATCTAGGTGTCGGATGTGGAAGTCCAGGGTGTCCAGGCATTCCGCTCCGTAGTTTCCTGTGCCCGGGTGTCGGATGTGGAAGTCCAGGGTGTCCAGGTATTCCGCTTCGTAGTTTTCTGTATCTAGGTGTCGGATCTGGAAGTCCAGGGTGTCCAGGTATTTCGCTTCGTAGTTTTCTGTATCTAGGTGTCGGATGTGGAAGTCCAGGGTGTCCAGGTATTCCGCTTCGTAGTTTTCTGTATCTAGGTGTCGGATGTGGAAGTTCAGGGTGTCCAGGTATTCCGCTTCGTAGTTTTCTGTATCTAGGTGTCGGATGTGGAAGTCCAGGGTGTCCAGGCATTCCGCTCCGTAGTTTCCTGTGCCCAGGTGTCGGATGTGGAAGTTCAGGGTGTCCAGGTATTCCGCTTCGTAGTTTTCTGTATCTAGGTGTCGGATGTGGAAGTCCAGGGTGTCCAGGTATTCCGCTTCGTAGTTTTCTGTATCTAGGTGTCGGATGTGGAAGTCCAGGGTGTCCAGGTATTCCGCTTCGTAGCTTTCTGTATCTAGGTGTCGGATGTGGAAGTCCAGGGTGTCCAGGTATTCCGCTTCGTAGTTTTCTGTATCTAGGTGTCGGATGTGGAAGTTCAGGGTGTCCAGGTATTCCGCTCCGTAGTTTCCTGTGCCCAGGTGTCGGATGTGGAAGTTCAGGGTGTCCAGGTATTCCGCTTCGTAGTTTTCTGTATCTAGGTGTCGGATGTGGAAGTCCAGGGTGTCCAGGTATTCCGCTTCGTAGTTCTCTGTATATAGGTGTCGGATGTGGATGTCCAGGGTGTCCAGGTATTCCGCTCCGTAGTTTACTGTATCCAGGTATTGGATGTGGAAGTCCAGGGTGTCCAGGTATTCCGCTTCGTAGTTTTCTGTATCTAGGTGTCGGATGTGGAAGTCCAGGGTGTCCAGGCATTCCGCTCCGTAGTTTCCTGTGCCCAGGTGTCGGATGTGGAAGTTCAGGGTGTCCAGGTATTCCGCTTCGTAGTTTTCTGTATCTAGGTGTCGGATGTGGAAGTCCAGGGTGTCCAGGTATTCCGCTTCGTAGTTTTCTGTATCTAGGTGTCGGATGTGGAAGTCCAGGGTGTCCAGGCATTCCGCTCCGTAGTTTCCTGTGCCCAGGTGTCGGATGTGGAAGTTCAGGTTGTCCAGGTATTCCGCTTCGTAGTTTTCTGTATCTAGGTGTCGGATGTGGAAGTCCAGGGTGTCCAGGTATTCCGCTTCGTAGTTTTCTGTATCTAGGTGTCGGATGTGGAAGTTCAGGGTGTCCAGGTATTCCGCTCCGTAGTTTCCTGTGCCCAGGTGTCGGATGTGGAAGTTCAGGGTGTCCAGGTATTCCGCTTCGTAGTTTTCTGTATCTAGGTGTCGGATGTGGAAGTCCAGGGTGTCCAGGTATTCCGCTTCGTAGTTCTCTGTATATAGGTGTCGGATGTGGATGTCCAGGGTGTCCAGGTATTCCGCTCCGTAGTTTACTGTGTCCAGGTATTGGATGTGGAAGTCCAGGGTATCCAGGTATTCCGCTACGTAGTTTTCTGTATCTTGGTGTCGGATGTAGAAGTTCAGGGTGTCCAGGTATTCCGCTCCATAGTTTGTTGCATATAGGTACTGGATGTGGAAGTCCAGGGTGTCCAGGTATTCCGCTTCGTAGTTTTCTGTATCTAGGTGTCGGATGTGGAAGTTCAGGGTGTCCAGGTATTCCGCTTCGTAGTTTTCTGTATCTAGGTGTCGGATGTGGAAGTCCAGGGTGTCCAGGCATTCCGTTCCGTAGTTTCCTGTGCCCAGGTGTCGGATGTGGAAGTTCAGGGTGTCCAGGTATTCCGATCCATAGTTTGTTGTATATAGGTACTGGATGTGGAAGTCCAGGGTGTCCAGGTATTCCGCTTCGTAGTTTTCTGTATCTAGGTGTCGGATGTGGAAGTCCAGGGTGTCCAGGTATTCCGCTTCGTAGTTTTCTGTATCTAGGTGTCGGATGTGGAAGTCCAGGGTGTCCAGGCATTCCGCTCCGTAGTTTCCTGTGCCCGGGTGTCGGATGTGGAAGTCCAGGGTGTCCAGGTATTCCGCTTCGTAGTTTTCTGTATCTAGGTGTCGGATCTGGAAGTCCAGGGTGTCCAGGTATTTCGCTTCGTAGTTTTCTGTATCTAGGTGTCGGATGTGGAAGTCCAGGGTGTCCAGGTATTCCGCTTCGTAGTTTTCTGTATCTAGGTGTCGGATGTGGAAGTTCAGGGTGTCCAGGTATTCCGCTTCGTAGTTTTCTGTATCTAGGTGTCGGATGTGGAAGTCCAGGGTGTCCAGGCATTCCGCTCCGTAGTTTCCTGTGCCCAGGTGTCGGATGTGGAAGTTCAGGGTGTCCAGGTATTCCGCTTCGTAGTTTTCTGTATCTAGGTGTCGGATGTGGAAGTCCAGGGTGTCCAGGTATTCCGCTTCGTAGTTTTCTGTATCTAGGTGTCGGATGTGGAAGTCCAGGGTGTCCAGGTATTCCGCTTCGTAGCTTTCTGTATCTAGGTGTCGGATGTGGAAGTCCAGGGTGTCCAGGTATTCCGCTTCGTAGTTTTCTGTATCTAGGTGTCGGATGTGGAAGTTCAGGGTGTCCAGGTATTCCGCTCCGTAGTTTCCTGTGCCCAGGTGTCGGATGTGGAAGTTCAGGGTGTCCAGGTATTCCGCTTCGTAGTTTTCTGTATCTAGGTGTCGGATGTGGAAGTCCAGGGTGTCCAGGTATTCCGCTTCGTAGTTCTCTGTATATAGGTGTCGGATGTGGATGTCCAGGGTGTCCAGGTATTCCGCTCCGTAGTTTACTGTATCCAGGTATTGGATGTGGAAGTCCAGGGTGTCCAGGTATTCCGCTTCGTAGTTTTCTGTATCTAGGTGTCGGATGTGGAAGTCCAGGGTGTCCAGGTATTCCGCTTCGTAGTTTTCTGTATCTAGGTGTCGGATGTGGAAGTTCAGGGTGTCCAGGTATTCCGCTTCGTAGTTTTCTGTATCTAGGTGTCGGATGTGGAAGTCCAGGGTGTCCAGGCATTCCGCTCGGTAGTTTCCTGTGCCCAGGTGTCGGATGTGGAAGTTCAGGGTGTCCAGGTATTCCGCTTCGTAGTTTTCTGTATCTAGGTGTCGGATGTGGAAGTCCAGGGTGTCCAGGTATTCCGCTTCGTAGTTTTCTGTATCTAGGTGTCGGATGTGGAAGTCCAGGGTGTCCAGGTATTCCGCTTCGTAGCTTTCTGTATCTAGGTGTCGGATGTGGAAGTCCAGGGTGTCCAGGCATTCCGCTCCGTAGTTTCCTGTGCCCAGGTGTCGGATGTGGAAGTTCAGGGTGTCCAGGTATTCCGCTTCGTAGTTTTCTGTGTCTAGGTGTCGGATGTGGAATTTCAGGGTGTCCAGGTATTCCGCTTCGTAGTTTTCTGTATCTAGGTGTCGGATGTGGAAGTCCAGGGTGTCCAGGTATTCCGCTTCGTAGTTTTCTGTATCTAGGTGTCGGATGTGGAAGTTCAGGGTGTCCAGGTATTCCGCTTCGTAGTTTTCTGTATCTAGGTGTCGGATGTAGAAGTCCAGGGTGTCCAGGTATTCCGCTTCGTAGTTTTCTGTATCTAGGTGTCGGATGTGGAAGTCCAGGGTGTCCAGGCATTCCGCTCCGTAGTTTCCTGTGCCCAGGTGTCGGATGTGGAAGTTCAGGTTGTCCAGGTATTCCGCTTCGTAGTTTTCTGTATCTAGGTGTCGGATGTGGAAGTCCAGGGTGTCCAGGTATTCCGCTTCGTAGTTTTCTGTATCTAGGTGTCGGATGTGGAAGTTCAGGGTGTCCAGGTATTCCGCTCCGTAGTTTCCTGTGCCCAGGTGTCGGATGTGGAAGTTCAGGGTGTCCAGGTATTCCGCTTCGTAGTTTTCTGTATCTAGGTGTCGGATGTGGAAGTCCAGGGTGTCCAGGTATTCCGCTTCGTAGTTCTCTGTATATAGGTGTCGGATGTGGATGTCCAGGGTGTCCAGGTATTCCGCTCCGTAGTTTACTGTGTCCAGGTATTGGATGTGGAAGTCCAGGGTATCCAGGTATTCCGCTACGTAGTTTTCTGTATCTTGGTGTCGGATGTAGAAGTTCAGGGTGTCCAGGTATTCCGCTCCATAGTTTGTTGTATATAGGTACTGGATGTGGAAGTCCAGGGTGTCCAGGTATTCCGCTTCGTAGTTTTCTGTATCTAGGTGTCGGATGTGGAAGTCCAGGGTGTCCAGGTATTCCGCTTCGTAGTTTTCTGTATCTAGGTGTCGGATGTGGAAGTCCAGGGTGTCCAGGCATTCCGCTCCGTAGTTTCCTGTGCCCAGGTGTCGGATGTGGAAGTCCAGGGTGTCCAGGTATTCCGCTTCGTAGTTTTCTGTATCTAGGTGTCGGATCTGGAAGTCCAGGGTGTCCAGGTATTTCGCTTCGTAGTTTTCTGTATCTAGGTGTCGGATGTGGAAGTCCAGGGTGTCCAGGTATTCCGCTTCGTAGTTTTCTGTATCTAGGTGTCGGATGTGGAAGTTCAGGGTGTCCAGGTATTCCGCTTCGTAGTTTTCTGTATCTAGGTGTCGGATGTGGAAGTCCAGGGTGTCCAGGCATTCCGCTCCGTAGTTTCCTGTGCCCAGGTGTCGGATGTGGAAGTTCAGGGTGTCCAGGTATTCCGCTTCGTAGTTTTCTGTATCTAGGTGTCGGATGTGGAAGTCCAGGGTGTCCAGGTATTCCGCTTCGTAGTTTTCTGTATCTAGGTGTCGGATGTGGAAGTCCAGGGTGTCCAGGTATTCCGCTTCGTAGCTTTCTGTATCTAGGTGTCGGATGTGGAAGTCCAGGGTGTCCAGGTATTCCGCTTCGTAGTTTTCTGTATCTAGGTGTCGGATGTGGAAGTTCAGGGTGTCCAGGTATTCCGCTCCGTAGTTTCCTGTGCCCAGGTGTCGGATGTGGAAGTTCAGGGTGTCCAGGTATTCCGCTTCGTAGTTTTCTGTATCTAGGTGTCGGATGTGGAAGTCCAGGGTGTCCAGGTATTCCGCTTCGTAGTTCTCTGTATATAGGTGTCGGATGTGGATGTCCAGGGTGTCCAGGTATTCCGCTCCGTAGTTTACTGTATCCAGGTATTGGATGTGGAAGTCCAGGGTGTCCAGGTATTCCGCTTCGTAGTTTTCTGTATCTAGGTGTCGGATGTGGAAGTCCAGGGTGTCCAGGCATTCCGCTCCGTAGTTTCCTGTGCCCAGGTGTCGGATGTGGAAGTTCAGGGTGTCCAGGTATTCCGCTTCGTAGTTTTCTGTATCTAGGTGTCGGATGTGGAAGTCCAGGGTGTCCAGGTATTCCGCTTCGTAGTTTTCTGTATCTAGGTGTCGGATGTGGAAGTCCAGGGTGTCCAGGCATTCCGCTCCGTAGTTTCCTGTGCCCAGGTGTCGGATGTGGAAGTTCAGGTTGTCCAGGTATTCCGCTTCGTAGTTTTCTGTATCTAGGTGTCGGATGTGGAAGTCCAGGGTGTCCAGGTATTCCGCTTCGTAGTTTTCTGTATCTAGGTGTCGGATGTGGAAGTTCAGGGTGTCCAGGTATTCCGCTCCGTAGTTTCCTGTGCCCAGGTGTCGGATGTGGAAGTTCAGGGTGTCCAGGTATTCCGCTTCGTAGTTTTCTGTATCTAGGTGTCGGATGTGGAAGTCCAGGGTGTCCAGGTATTCCGCTTCGTAGTTCTCTGTATATAGGTGTCGGATGTGGATGTCCAGGGTGTCCAGGTATTCCGCTCCGTAGTTTACTGTGTCCAGGTATTGGATGTGGAAGTCCAGGGTATCCAGGTATTCCGCTACGTAGTTTTCTGTATCTTGGTGTCGGATGTAGAAGTTCAGGGTGTCCAGGTATTCCGCTCCATAGTTTGTTGCATATAGGTACTGGATGTGGAAGTCCAGGGTGTCCAGGTATTCCGCTTCGTAGTTTTCTGTATCTAGGTGTCGGATGTGGAAGTTCAGGGTGTCCAGGTATTCCGCTTCGTAGTTTTCTGTATCTAGGTGTCGGATGTGGAAGTCCAGGGTGTCCAGGCATTCCGTTCCGTAGTTTCCTGTGCCCAGGTGTCGGATGTGGAAGTTCAGGGTGTCCAGGTATTCCGATCCATAGTTTGTTGTATATAGGTACTGGATGTGGAAGTCCAGGGTGTCCAGGTATTCCGCTTCGTAGTTTTCTGTATCTAGGTGTCGGATGTGGAAGTCCAGGGTGTCCAGGTATTCCGCTTCGTAGTTTTCTGTATCTAGGTGTCGGATGTGGAAGTCCAGGGTGTCCAGGCATTCCGCTCCGTAGTTTCCTGTGCCCGGGTGTCGGATGTGGAAGTCCAGGGTGTCCAGGTATTCCGCTTCGTAGTTTTCTGTATCTAGGTGTCGGATCTGGAAGTCCAGGGTGTCCAGGTATTTCGCTTCGTAGTTTTCTGTATCTAGGTGTCGGATGTGGAAGTCCAGGGTGTCCAGGTATTCCGCTTCGTAGTTTTCTGTATCTAGGTGTCGGATGTGGAAGTTCAGGGTGTCCAGGTATTCCGCTTCGTAGTTTTCTGTATCTAGGTGTCGGATGTGGAAGTCCAGGGTGTCCAGGCATTCCGCTCCGTAGTTTCCTGTGCCCAGGTGTCGGATGTGGAAGTTCAGGGTGTCCAGGTATTCCGCTTCGTAGTTTTCTGTATCTAGGTGTCGGATGTGGAAGTCCAGGGTGTCCAGGTATTCCGCTTCGTAGTTTTCTGTATCTAGGTGTCGGATGTGGAAGTCCAGGGTGTCCAGGTATTCCGCTTCGTAGCTTTCTGTATCTAGGTGTCGGATGTGGAAGTCCAGGGTGTCCAGGTATTCCGCTTCGTAGTTTTCTGTATCTAGGTGTCGGATGTGGAAGTTCAGGGTGTCCAGGTATTCCGCTCCGTAGTTTCCTGTGCCCAGGTGTCGGATGTGGAAGTTCAGGGTGTCCAGGTATTCCGCTTCGTAGTTTTCTGTATCTAGGTGTCGGATGTGGAAGTCCAGGGTGTCCAGGTATTCCGCTTCGTAGTTCTCTGTATATAGGTGTCGGATGTGGATGTCCAGGGTGTCCAGGTATTCCGCTCCGTAGTTTACTGTATCCAGGTATTGGATGTGGAAGTCCAGGGTGTCCAGGTATTCCGCTTCGTAGTTTTCTGTATCTAGGTGTCGGATGTGGAAGTCCAGGGTGTCCAGGTATTCCGCTTCGTAGTTTTCTGTATCTAGGTGTCGGATGTGGAAGTTCAGGGTGTCCAGGTATTCCGCTTCGTAGTTTTCTGTATCTAGGTGTCGGATGTGGAAGTCCAGGGTGTCCAGGCATTCCGCTCGGTAGTTTCCTGTGCCCAGGTGTCGGATGTGGAAGTTCAGGGTGTCCAGGTATTCCGCTTCGTAGTTTTCTGTATCTAGGTGTCGGATGTGGAAGTCCAGGGTGTCCAGGTATTCCGCTTCGTAGTTTTCTGTATCTAGGTGTCGGATGTGGAAGTCCAGGGTGTCCAGGTATTCCGCTTCGTAGCTTTCTGTATCTAGGTGTCGGATGTGGAAGTCCAGGGTGTCCAGGCATTCCGCTCCGTAGTTTCCTGTGCCCAGGTGTCGGATGTGGAAGTTCAGGGTGTCCAGGTATTCCGCTTCGTAGTTTTCTGTGTCTAGGTGTCGGATGTGGAATTTCAGGGTGTCCAGGTATTCCGCTTCGTAGTTTTCTGTATCTAGGTGTCGGATGTGGAAGTCCAGGGTGTCCAGGTATTCCGCTTCGTAGTTTTCTGTATCTAGGTGTCGGATGTGGAAGTTCAGGGTGTCCAGGTATTCCGCTTCGTAGTTTTCTGTATCTAGGTGTCGGATGTAGAAGTCCAGGGTGTCCAGGTATTCCGCTTCGTAGTTTTCTGTATCTAGGTGTCGGATGTGGAAGTCCAGGGTGTCCAGGCATTCCGCTCCGTAGTTTCCTGTGCCCAGGTGTCGGATGTGGAAGTTCAGGTTGTCCAGGTATTCCGCTTCGTAGTTTTCTGTATCTAGGTGTCGGATGTGGAAGTCCAGGGTGTCCAGGTATTCCGCTTCGTAGTTTTCTGTATCTAGGTGTCGGATGTGGAAGTTCAGGGTGTCCAGGTATTCCGCTCCGTAGTTTCCTGTGCCCAGGTGTCGGATGTGGAAGTTCAGGGTGTCCAGGTATTCCGCTTCGTAGTTTTCTGTATCTAGGTGTCGGATGTGGAAGTCCAGGGTGTCCAGGTATTCCGCTTCGTAGTTCTCTGTATATAGGTGTCGGATGTGGATGTCCAGGGTGTCCAGGTATTCCGCTCCGTAGTTTACTGTGTCCAGGTATTGGATGTGGAAGTCCAGGGTATCCAGGTATTCCGCTACGTAGTTTTCTGTATCTTGGTGTCGGATGTAGAAGTTCAGGGTGTCCAGGTATTCCGCTCCATAGTTTGTTGTATATAGGTACTGGATGTGGAAGTCCAGGGTGTCCAGGTATTCCGCTTCGTAGTTTTCTGTATCTAGGTGTCGGATGTGGAAGTCCAGGGTGTCCAGGTATTCCGCTTCGTAGTTTTCTGTATCTAGGTGTCGGATGTGGAAGTCCAGGGTGTCCAGGCATTCCGCTCCGTAGTTTCCTGTGCCCAGGTGTCGGATGTGGAAGTCCAGGGTGTCCAGGTATTCCGCTTCGTAGTTTTCTGTATCTAGGTGTCGGATCTGGAAGTCCAGGGTGTCCAGGTATTTCGCTTCGTAGTTTTCTGTATCTAGGTGTCGGATGTGGAAGTCCAGGGTGTCCAGGTATTCCGCTTCGTAGTTTTCTGTATCTAGGTGTCGGATGTGGAAGTTCAGGGTGTCCAGGTATTCCGCTTCGTAGTTTTCTGTATCTAGGTGTCGGATGTGGAAGTCCAGGGTGTCCAGGCATTCCGCTCCGTAGTTTCCTGTGCCCAGGTGTCGGATGTGGAAGTTCAGGGTGTCCAGGTATTCCGCTTCGTAGTTTTCTGTATCTAGGTGTCGGATGTGGAAGTCCAGGGTGTCCAGGTATTCCGCTTCGTAGTTTTCTGTATCTAGGTGTCGGATGTGGAAGTCCAGGGTGTCCAGGTATTCCGCTTCGTAGCTTTCTGTATCTAGGTGTCGGATGTGGAAGTCCAGGGTGTCCAGGTATTCCGCTTCGTAGTTTTCTGTATCTAGGTGTCGGATGTGGAAGTTCAGGGTGTCCAGGTATTCCGCTCCGTAGTTTCCTGTGCCCAGGTGTCGGATGTGGAAGTTCAGGGTGTCCAGGTATTCCGCTTCGTAGTTTTCTGTATCTAGGTGTCGGATGTGGAAGTCCAGGGTGTCCAGGTATTCCGCTTCGTAGTTCTCTGTATATAGGTGTCGGATGTGGATGTCCAGGGTGTCCAGGTATTCCGCTCCGTAGTTTACTGTATCCAGGTATTGGATGTGGAAGTCCAGGGTATCCAGGTATTCCGCTACGTAGTTTTCTGTATCTTGGTGTCGGATGTAGAAGTTCAGGGTGTCCAGGTATTCCGCTCCATAGTTTGTTGTATATAGGTACTGGATGTGGAAGTCCAGGGTGTCCAGGTATTCCGCTTCGTAGTTTTCTGTATCTAGGTGTCGGATGTGGAAGTTCAGGGTGTCCAGGTATTCCGCTTCGTAGTTTTCTGTATCTAGGTGTCGGATGTGGAAGTCCAGGGTGTCCAGGCATTCCGTTCCGTAGTTTCCTGTGCCCAGGTGTCGGATGTGGAAGTTCAGGGTGTCCAGGTATTCCGATCCATAGTTTGTTGTATATAGGTACTGGATGTGGAAGTCCAGGGTGTCCAGGTATTCCGCTTCGTAGTTTTCTGTATCTAGGTGTCGGATGTGGAAGTCCAGGGTGTCCAGGTATTCCGCTTCGTAGTTTTCTGTATCTAGGTGTCGGATGTGGAAGTCCAGGGTGTCCAGGTATTCCGCTTCGTAGTTCTCTGTATATAGGTGTCGGATGTGGATGTCCAGGGTGTCCAGGTATTCCGCTCCGTAGTTTACTGTATCCAGGTATTGGATGTGGAAGTCCAGGGTATCCAGGTATTCCGCTACGTAGTTTTCTGTATCTTGGTGTCGGATGTAGAAGTTCAGGGTGTCCAGGTATTCCGCTCCATAGTTTGTTGTATATAGGTACTGGATGTGGAAGTCCAGGGTGTCCAGGTATTCCGCTTCGTAGTTTTCTGTATCTAGGTGTCGGATGTGTAAGTCCAGGGTGTCCAGGTATTCCGCTTCGTAGTTTTCTGTATCTAGGTGTCGGATGTGAAAGTCCAGGGTGTCCAGGTATTCCGCTTCGTAGTTTTCTGTATCTAGGTGTCGGATGTGGAAGTTCAGGGTGTCCAGGTATTCCGCTTCGTAGTTTTCTGTATCTAGGTGTCGGATGTGGAAGTCCAGGGTGTCCAGGCATTCCGTTCCGTAGTTTCCTGTGCCCAGGTGTCGGATGTGGAAGTTCAGGGTGTCCAGGTATTCCGATCCATAGTTTGTTGTATATAGGTACTGGATGTGGAAGTCCAGGGTGTCCAGGTATTCCGCTTCGTAGTTTTCTGTATCTAGGTGTCGGATGTGGAAGTCCAGGGTGTCCAGGTATTCCGCTTCGTAGTTTTCTGTATCTAGGTGTCGGATGTGGAAGTCCAGGGTGTCCAGGCATTCCGCTCCGTAGTTTCCTGTGCCCAGGTGTCGGATGTGGAAGTCCAGGGTGTCCAGGTATTCCGCTTCGTAGTTTTCTGTATCTAGGTGTCGGATGTGGAAGTCCAGGGTGTCCAGGTATTCCGCTTCGTAGTTTTCTGTATCTAGGTGTCGGATGTGGAAGTCCAGGGTGTCCAGGCATTCCGCTCCGTAGTTTCCTGTGCCCAGGTGTCGGATGTGGAAGTCCAGGGTGTCCAGGTATTCCGCTTCGTAGTTTTCTGTATCTAGGTGTCGGATGTGGAAGTCCAGGGTGTCCAGGTATTCCGCTTCGTAGTTTTCTGTATCTAGGTGTCGGATGTGGAAGTCCAGGGTGTCCAGGTATTCCGCTTCGTAGTTTTCTGTATCTAGGTGTCGGATGTGGAAGTTCAGGGTGTCCAGGTATTCCGCTTCGTAGTTTTCTGTATCTAGGTGTCGGATGTGGAAGTCCAGGGTGTCCAGGCATTCCGCTCGGTAGTTTCCTGTGCCCAGGTGTCGGATGTGGAAGTTCAGGGTGTCCAGGTATTCCGCTTCGTAGTTTTCTGTATCTAGGTGTCGGATGTGGAAGTCCAGCGTGTCCAGGTATTCCGCTTCGTAGTTTTCTGTATCTAGGTGTCGGATGTGGAAGTCCAGGGTGTCCAGGTATTCCGCTTCGTAGCTTTCTGTATCTAGGTGTCGGATGTGGAAGTCCAGGGTGTCCAGGCATTCCGCTCCGTAGTTTCCTGTGCCCAGGTGTCGGATGTGGAAGTTCAGGGTGTCCAGGTATTCCGCTTCGTAGTTTTCTGTGTCTAGGTGTCGGATGTGGAATTTCAGGGTGTCCAGGTATTCCGCTTCGTAGTTTTCTGTATCTAGGTGTCGGATGTGGAAGTCCAGGGTGTCCAGGTATTCCGCTTCGTAGTTTTCTGTATCTAGGTGTCGGATGTGGAAGTTCAGGGTGTCCAGGTATTCCGCTTCGTAGTTTTCTGTATCTAGGTGTCGGATGTGGAAGTCCAGGGTGTCCAGGCATTCCGCTCCGTAGTTTCCTGTGCCCAGGTGTCGGATGTGGAAGTTCAGGGTGTCCAGGTAATCCGCTTCGTAGTTTTCTGTATCTAGGTGTCGGATGTGGAAGTCCAGGGTGTCCAGGTATTCCGCTTCGTAGTTTTCTGTATCTAGGTGTCGGATGTGGAAGTCCAGGGTGTCCAGGTATTCCGCTTCGTAGCTTTCTGTATCTAGGTGTCGGATGTGGAAGTCCAGGGTGTCCAGGTATTCCGCTTCGTAGTTTTCTGTATCTAGGTATCGGATGTGGAAGTTCAGGGTGTCCAGGTATTCCGCTCCGTAGTTTCCTGTGCCCAGGTGTCGGATGTGGAAGTTCAGGGTGTCCAGGTATTCCGCTTCGTAGTTTTCTGTATCTAGGTGTCGGATGTGGAAGTCCAGGGTGTCCAGGTATTCCGCTTCGTAGTTCTCTGTATATAGGTGTCGGATGTGGATGTCCAGGGTGTCCAGGTATTCCGCTCCGTAGTTTACTGTATCCAGGTATTGGATGTGGAAGTCCAGGGTATCCAGGTATTCCGCTACGTAGTTTTCTGTATCTTGGTGTCGGATGTAGAAGTTCAGGGTGTCCAGGTATTCCGCTCCATAGTTTGTTGTATATAGGTACTGGATGTGGAAGTCCAGGGTGTCCAGGTATTCGGCTTCGTAGTTTTCTGTATCTAGGTGTCGGATGTGGAAGTCCAGGGTGTCCAGGTATTCCGCTTCGTAGTTTTCTGTATCTAGGTGTCGGATGTGAAAGTCCAGGGTGTCCAGGTATTCCGCTTCGTAGTTTTCTGTATCTAGGTGTCGGATGTAGAAGTCCAGGGTGTCCAGGTATTCCGCTTCGTAGTTTTCTGTATCTAGGTGTCGGATGTGGAAGTCCAGGGTGTCCAGGCATTCCGCTCCGTAGTTTCCTGTGCCCAGGTGTCGGATGTGGAAGTTCAGGTTGTCCAGGTATTCCGCTTCGTAGTTTTCTGTATCTAGGTGTCGGATGTGGAAGTCCAGGGTGTCCAGGTATTCCGCTTCGTAGTTTTCTGTATCTAGGTGTCGGATGTGGAAGTCCAGGGTGTCCAGGTATTCCGCTTCGTAGTTCTCTGTATATAGGTGTCGGATGTGGATGTCCAGGGTGTCCAGGTATTCCGCTCCGTAGTTTACTGTGTCCAGGTATTGGATGTGGAAGTCCAGGGTATCCAGGTATTCCGCTACGTAGTTTTCTGTATCTTGGTGTCGGATGTAGAAGTTCAGGGTGTCCAGGTATTCCGCTCCATAGTTTGTTGTATATAGGTACTGGATGTGGAAGTCCAGGGTGTCCAGGTATTCCGCTTCGTAGTTTTCTGTATCTAGGTGTCGGATGTGGAAGTCCAGGGTGTCCAGGTATTCCGCTTCGTAGTTTTCTGTATCTAGGTGTCGGATGTGGAAGTCCAGGGTGTCCAGGCATTCCGCTCCGTAGTTTCCTGTGCCCAGGTGTCGGATGTGGAAGTCCAGGGTGTCCAGGTATTCCGCTTCGTAGTTTTCTGTATCTAGGTGTCGGATCTGGAAGTCCAGGGTGTCCAGGTATTTCGCTTCGTAGTTTTCTGTATCTAGGTGTCGGATGTGGAAGTCCAGGGTGTCCAGGTATTCCGCTTCGTAGTTTTCTGTATCTAGGTGTCGGATGTGGAAGTTCAGGGTGTCCAGGTATTCCGCTTCGTAGTTTTCTGTATCTAGGTGTCGGATGTGGAAGTCCAGGGTGTCCAGGCATTCCGCTCCGTAGTTTCCTGTGCCCAGGTGTCGGATGTGGAAGTTCAGGGTGTCCAGGTATTCCGCTTCGTAGTTTTCTGTATCTAGGTGTCGGATGTGGAAGTCCAGGGTGTCCAGGTATTCCGCTTCGTAGTTTTCTGTATCTAGGTGTCGGATGTGGAAGTCCAGGGTGTCCAGGCATTCCGCTCCGTAGTTTCCTGTGCCCAGGTGTCGGATGTGGAAGTTCAGGTTGTCCAGGTATTCCGCTTCGTAGTTTTCTGTATCTAGGTGTCGGATGTGGAAGTCCAGGGTGTCCAGGTATTCCGCTTCGTAGTTTTCTGTATCTAGGTGTCGGATGTGGAAGTTCAGGGTGTCCAGGTATTCCGCTCCGTAGTTTCCTGTGCCCAGGTGTCGGATGTGGAAGTTCAGGGTGTCCAGGTATTCCGCTTCGTAGTTTTCTGTATCTAGGTGTCGGATGTGGAAGTCCAGGGTGTCCAGGTATTCCGCTTCGTAGTTCTCTGTATATAGGTGTCGGATGTGGATGTCCAGGGTGTCCAGGTATTCCGCTCCGTAGTTTACTGTGTCCAGGTATTGGATGTGGAAGTCCAGGGTATCCAGGTATTCCGCTACGTAGTTTTCTGTATCTTGGTGTCGGATGTAGAAGTTCAGGGTGTCCAGGTATTCCGCTCCATAGTTTGTTGTATATAGGTACTGGATGTGGAAGTCCAGGGTGTCCAGGTATTCCGCTTCGTAGTTTTCTGTATCTAGGTGTCGGATGTGGAAGTCCAGGGTGTCCAGGTATTCCGCTTCGTAGTTTTCTGTATCTAGGTGTCGGATGTGGAAGTCCAGGGTGTCCAGGCATTCCGCTCCGTAGTTTCCTGTGCCCAGGTGTCGGATGTGGAAGTCCAGGGTGTCCAGGTATTCCGCTTCGTAGTTTTCTGTATCTAGGTGTCGGATCTGGAAGTCCAGGGTGTCCAGGTATTTCGCTTCGTAGTTTTCTGTATCTAGGTGTCGCATGTGGAAGTCCAGGGTGTCCAGGCATTCCGCTCCGTAGTTTCCTGTGCCCAGGTGTCGGATGTGGAAGTTCAGGGTGTCCAGGTATTCCGCTTCGTAGTTTTCTGTATCTAGGTGTCGGATGTGGAAGTCCAGGGTGTCCAGGTATTCCGCTTCGTAGTTTTCTGTATCTAGGTGTCGGATGTGGAAGTCCAGGGTGTCCAGGTATTCCGCTTCGTAGCTTTCTGTATCTAGGTGTCGGATGTGGAAGTCCAGGGTGTCCAGGTATTCCGCTTCGTAGTTTTCTGTATCTAGGTGTCGGATGTGGAAGTTCAGGGTGTCCAGGTATTCCGCTCCGTAGTTTCCTGTGCCCAGGTGTCGGATGTGGAAGTTCAGGGTGTCCAGGTATTCCGCTTCGTAGTTTTCTGTATCTAGGTGTCGGATGTGGAAGTCCAGGGTGTCCAGGTATTCCGCTTCGTAGTTCTCTGTATATAGGTGTCGGATGTGGATGTCCAGGGTGTCCAGGTATTCCGCTCCGTAGTTTACTGTATCCAGGTATTGGATGTGGAAGTCCAGGGTATCCAGGTATTCCGCTACGTAGTTTTCTGTATCTTGGTGTCGGATGTAGAAGTTCAGGGTGTCCAGGTATTCCGCTCCATAGTTTGTTGTATATAGGTACTGGATGTGGAAGTCCAGGGTGTCCAGGTATTCCGCTTCGTAGTTTTCTGTATCTAGGTGTCGGATGTGGAAGTTCAGGGTGTCCAGGTATTCCGCTTCGTAGTTTTCTGTATCTAGGTGTCGGATGTGGAAGTCCAGGGTGTCCAGGCATTCCGTTCCGTAGTTTCCTGTGCCCAGGTGTCGGATGTGGAAGTTCAGGGTGTCCAGGTATTCCGATCCATAGTTTGTTGTATATAGGTACTGGATGTGGAAGTCCAGGGTGTCCAGGTATTCCGCTTCGTAGTTTTCTGTATCTAGGTGTCGGATGTGGAAGTCCAGGGTGTCCAGGTATTCCGCTTCGTAGTTTTCTGTATCTAGGTGTCGGATGTGGAAGTCCAGGGTGTCCAGGTATTCCGCTTCGTAGTTCTCTGTATATAGGTGTCGGATGTGGATGTCCAGGGTGTCCAGGTATTCCGCTCCGTAGTTTACTGTATCCAGGTATTGGATGTGGAAGTCCAGGGTATCCAGGTATTCCGCTACGTAGTTTTCTGTATCTTGGTGTCGGATGTAGAAGTTCAGGGTGTCCAGGTATTCCGCTCCATAGTTTGTTGTATATAGGTACTGGATGTGGAAGTCCAGGGTGTCCAGGTATTCCGCTTCGTAGTTTTCTGTATCTAGGTGTCGGATGTGGAAGTCCAGGGTGTCCAGGTATTCCGCTTCGTAGTTATCTGTATCTAGGTGTCGGATGTGAAAGTCCAGGGTGTCCAGGTATTCCGCTTCGTAGTTTTCTGTATCTAGGTGTCGGATGTGGAAGTTCAGGGTGTCCAGGTATTCCGCTTCGTAGTTTTCTGTATCTAGGTGTCGGATGTGGAAGTCCAGGGTGTCCAGGTATTCCGCTTCGTAGTTTTCTGTATCTAGGTGTCGGATGTGGAAGTCCAGGGTGTCCAGGCATTCCGCTCCGTAGTTTCCTGTGCCCAGGTGTCGGATGTGGAAGTTCAGGTTGTCCAGGTATTCCGCTTCGTAGTTTTCTGTATCTAGGTGTCGGATGTGGAAGTCCAGGGTGTCCAGGTATTCCGCTTCGTAGTTTTCTGTATCTAGGTGTCGGATGTGGAAGTTCAGGGTGTCCAGGTATTCCGCTCCGTAGTTTCCTGTGCCCAGGTGTCGGATGTGGAAGTTCAGGGTGTCCAGGTATTCCGCTTCGTAGTTTTCTGTATCTAGGTGTCGGATGTGGAAGTCCAGGGTGTCCAGGTATTCCGCTTCGTAGTTCTCTGTATATAGGTGTCGGATGTGGATGTCCAGGGTGTCCAGGTATTCCGCTCCGTAGTTTACTGTGTCCAGGTATTGGATGTGGAAGTCCAGGGTATCCAGGTATTCCGCTACGTAGTTTTCTGTATCTTGGTGTCGGATGTAGAAGTTCAGGGTGTCCAGGTATTCCGCTCCATAGTTTGTTGTATATAGGTACTGGATGTGGAAGTCCAGGGTGTCCAGGTATTCCGCTTCGTAGTTTTCTGTATCTAGGTGTCGGATGTGGAAGTCCAGGGTGTCCAGGTATTCCGCTTCGTAGTTTTCTGTATCTAGGTGTCGGATGTGGAAGTCCAGGGTGTCCAGGCATTCCGCTCCGTAGTTTCCTGTGCCCAGGTGTCGGATGTGGAAGTCCAGGGTGTCCAGGTATTCCGCTTCGTAGTTTTCTGTATCTAGGTGTCGGATCTGGAAGTCCAGGGTGTCCAGGTATTTCGCTTCGTAGTTTTCTGTATCTAGGTGTCGCATGTGGAAGTCCAGGGTGTCCAGGCATTCCGCTCCGTAGTTTCCTGTGCCCAGGTGTCGGATGTGGAAGTTCAGGGTGTCCAGGTATTCCGCTTCGTAGTTTTCTGTATCTAGGTGTCGGATGTGGAAGTCCAGGGTGTCCAGGTATTCCGCTTCGTAGTTTTCTGTATCTAGGTGTCGGATGTGGAAGTCCAGGGTGTCCAGGTATTCCGCTTCGTAGCTTTCTGTATCTAGGTGTCGGATGTGGAAGTCCAGGGTGTCCAGGTATTCCGCTTCGTAGTTTTCTGTATCTAGGTGTCGGATGTGGAAGTTCAGGGTGTCCAGGTATTCCGCTCCGTAGTTTCCTGTGCCCAGGTGTCGGATGTGGAAGTTCAGGGTGTCCAGGTATTCCGCTTCGTAGTTTTCTGTATCTAGGTGTCGGATGTGGAAGTCCAGGGTGTCCAGGTATTCCGCTTCGTAGTTCTCTGTATATAGGTGTCGGATGTGGATGTCCAGGGTGTCCAGGTATTCCGCTCCGTAGTTTACTGTATCCAGGTATTGGATGTGGAAGTCCAGGGTATCCAGGTATTCCGCTACGTAGTTTTCTGTATCTTGGTGTCGGATGTAGAAGTTCAGGGTGTCCAGGTATTCCGCTCCATAGTTTGTTGTATATAGGTACTGGATGTGGAAGTCCAGGGTGTCCAGGTATTCCGCTTCGTAGTTTTCTGTATCTAGGTGTCGGATGTGGAAGTTCAGGGTGTCCAGGTATTCCGCTTCGTAGTTTTCTGTATCTAGGTGTCGGATGTGGAAGTCCAGGGTGTCCAGGCATTCCGTTCCGTAGTTTCCTGTGCCCAGGTGTCGGATGTGGAAGTTCAGGGTGTCCAGGTATTCCGATCCATAGTTTGTTGTATATAGGTACTGGATGTGGAAGTCCAGGGTGTCCAGGTATTCCGCTTCGTAGTTTTCTGTATCTAGGTGTCGGATGTGGAAGTCCAGGGTGTCCAGGTATTCCGCTTCGTAGTTTTCTGTATCTAGGTGTCGGATGTGGAAGTCCAGGGTGTCCAGGTATTCCGCTTCGTAGTTCTCTGTATATAGGTGTCGGATGTGGATGTCCAGGGTGTCCAGGTATTCCGCTCCGTAGTTTACTGTATCCAGGTATTGGATGTGGAAGTCCAGGGTATCCAGGTATTCCGCTACGTAGTTTTCTGTATCTTGGTGTCGGATGTAGAAGTTCAGGGTGTCCAGGTATTCCGCTCCATAGTTTGTTGTATATAGGTACTGGATGTGGAAGTCCAGGGTGTCCAGGTATTCCGCTTCGTAGTTTTCTGTATCTAGGTGTCGGATGTGGAAGTCCAGGGTGTCCAGGTATTCCGCTTCGTAGTTATCTGTATCTAGGTGTCGGATGTGAAAGTCCAGGGTGTCCAGGTATTCCGCTTCGTAGTTTTCTGTATCTAGGTGTCGGATGTGGAAGTTCAGGGTGTCCAGGTATTCCGCTTCGTAGTTTTCTGTATCTAGGTGTCGGATGTGGAAGTCCAGGGTGTCCAGGCATTCCGTTCCGTAGTTTCCTGTGCCCAGGTGTCGGATGTGGAAGTTCAGGGTGTCCAGGTATTCCGATCCATAGTTTGTTGTATATAGGTACTGGATGTGGAAGTCCAGGGTGTCCAGGTATTCCGCTTCGTAGTTTTCTGTATCTAGGTGTCGGATGTGGAAGTCCAGGGTGTCCAGGTATTCCGCTTCGTAGTTTTCTGTATCTAGGTGTCGGATGTGGAAGTCCAGGGTGTCCAGGCATTCCGCTCCGTAGTTTCCTGTGCCCAGGTGTCGGATGTGGAAGTCCAGGGTGTCCAGGTATTCCGCTTCGTAGTTTTCTGTATCTAGGTGTCGGATGTGGAAGTCCAGGGTGTCCAGGTATTCCGCTTCGTAGTTTTCTGTATCTAGGTGTCGGATGTGGAAGTCCAGGGTGTCCAGGCATTCCGCTCCGTAGTTTCCTGTGCCCAGGTGTCGGATGTGGAAGTCCAGGGTGTCCAGGTATTCCGCTTCGTAGTTTTCTGTATCTAGGTGTCGGATGTGGAAGTCCAGGGTGTCCAGGTATTCCGCTTCGTAGTTTTCTGTATCTAGGTGTCGGATGTGGAAGTCCAGGGTGTCCAGGTATTCCGCTTCGTAGTTTTCTGTATCTAGGTGTCGGATGTGGAAGTTCAGGGTGTCCAGGTATTCCGCTTCGTAGTTTTCTGTATCTAGGTGTCGGATGTGGAAGTCCAGGGTGTCCAGGCATTCCGCTCGGTAGTTTCCTGTGCCCAGGTGTCGGATGTGGAAGTTCAGGGTGTCCAGGTATTCCGCTTCGTAGTTTTCTGTATCTAGGTGTCGGATGTGGAAGTCCAGGGTGTCCAGGTATTCCGCTTCGTAGTTTTCTGTATCTAGGTGTCGGATGTGGAAGTCGAGGGTGTCCAGGTATTCCGCTTCGTAGCTTTCTGTATCTAGGTGTCGGATGTGGAAGTCCAGGGTGTCCAGGCATTCCGCTCCGTAGTTTCCTGTGCCCAGGTGTCGGATGTGGAAGTTCAGGGTGTCCAGGTATTCCGCTTCGTAGTTTTCTGTGTCTAGGTGTCGGATGTGGAATTTCAGGGTGTCCAGGTATTCCGCTTCGTAGTTTTCTGTATCTAGGTGTCGGATGTGGAAGTCCAGGGTGTCCAGGTATTCCGCTTCGTAGTTTTCTGTATCTAGGTGTCGGATGTGGAAGTTCAGGGTGTCCAGGTATTCCGCTTCGTAGTTTTCTGTATCTAGGTGTCGGATGTGGAAGTCCAGGGTGTCCAGGCATTCCGCTCCGTAGTTTCCTGTGGCCAGGTGTCGGATGTGGAAGTTCAGGGTGTCCAGGTATTCCGCTTCGTAGTTTTCTGTATCTAGGTGTCGGATGTGGAAGTCCAGGGTGTCCAGGTATTCCGCTTCGTAGTTTTCTGTATCTAGGTGTCGGATGTGGAAGTCCAGGGTGTCCAGGTATTCCGCTTCGTAGCTTTCTGTATCTAGGTGTCGGATGTGGAAGTCCAGGGTGTCCAGGTATTCCGCTTCGTAGTTTTCTGTATCTAGGTGTCGGATGTGGAAGTTCAGGGTGTCCAGGTATTCCGCTCCGTAGTTTCCTGTGCCCAGGTGTCGGATGTGGAAGTTCAGGGTGTCCAGGTATTCCGCTTCGTAGTTTTCTGTATCTAGGTGTCGGATGTGGAAGTCCAGGGTGTCCAGGTATTCCGCTTCGTAGTTCTCTGTATATAGGTGTCGGATGTGGATGTCCAGGGTGTCCAGGTATTCCGCTCCGTAGTTTACTGTATCCAGGTATTGGATGTGGAAGTCCAGGGTATCCAGGTATTCCGCTACGTAGTTTTCTGTATCTTGGTGTCGGATGTAGAAGTTCAGGGTGTCCAGGTATTCCGCTCCATAGTTTGTTGTATATAGGTACTGGATGTGGAAGTCCAGGGTGTCCAGGTATTCGGCTTCGTAGTTTTCTGTATCTAGGTGTCGGATGTGGAAGTCCAGGGTGTCCAGGTATTCCGCTTCGTAGTTTTCTGTATCTAGGTGTCGGATGTGAAAGTCCAGGGTGTCCAGGTATTCCGCTTCGTAGTTTTCTGTATCTAGGTGTCGGATGTGGAAGTTCAGGGTGTCCAGGTATTCCGCTTCGTTGTTTTCTGTATCTAGGTGTCGGATGTGGAAGTCCAGGGTGTCCAGGCATTCCGTTCCGTAGTTTCCTGTGCCCAGGTGTCGGATGTGGAAGTTCAGGGTGTCCAGGTATTCCGATCCATAGTTTGTTGTATATAGGTACTGGATGTGGAAGTCCAGGGTGTCCAGGTATTCCGCTTCGTAGTTTTCTGTATCTAGGTGTCGGATGTGGAAGTCCAGGGTGTCCAGGTATTCCGCTTCGTAGTTTTCTGTATCTAGGTGTCGGATGTGGAAGTCCAGGGTGTCCAGGCATTCCGCTCCGTAGTTTCCTGTGCCCAGGTGTCGGATGTGGAAGTCCAGGGTGTCCAGGTATTCCGCTTCGTAGTTTTCTGTATCTAGGTGTCGGATGTGGAAGTCCAGGGTGTCCAGGTATTCCGCTTCGTAGTTTTCTGTATCTAGGTGTCGGATGTGGAAGTCCAGGGTGTCCAGGCATTCCGCTCCGTAGTTTCCTGTGCCCAGGTGTCGGATGTGGAAGTCCAGGGTGTCCAGGTATTCCGCTTCGTAGTTTTCTGTATCTAGGTGTCGGATGTGGAAGTCCAGGGTGTCCAGGTATTCCGCTTCGTAGTTTTCTGTATCTAGGTGTCGGATGTGGAAGTCCAGGGTGTCCAGGTATTCCGCTTCGTAGTTTTCTGTATCTAGGTGTCGGATGTGGAAGTTCAGGGTGTCCAGGTATTCCGCTTCGTAGTTTTCTGTATCTAGGTGTCGGATGTGGAAGTCCAGGGTGTCCAGGCATTCCGCTCGGTAGTTTCCTGTGCCCAGGTGTCGGATGTGGAAGTTCAGGGTGTCCAGGTATTCCGCTTCGTAGTTTTCTGTATCTAGGTGTCGGATGTGGAAGTCCAGGGTGTCCAGGTATTCCGCTTCGTAGTTTTCTGTATCTAGGTGTCGGATGTGGAAGTCCAGGGTGTCCAGGTATTCCGCTCCGTAGTTTCCTGTGCCCAGGTGTCGGATGTGGAAGTTCAGGGTGTCCAGGTATTCCGCTTCGTAGTTTTCTGTATCTAGGTGTCGGATGTGGAAGTTCAGGGTGTCCAGGTATTCCGCTTCGTAGTTTTCTGTATCTAGGTGTCGGATGTGGAAGTCCAGGGTGTCCAGGCATTCCGCTCGGTAGTTTCCTGTGCCCAGGTGTCGGATGTGGAAGTTCAGGGTGTCCAGGTATTCCGCTTCGTAGTTTTCTGTATCTAGGTGTCGGATGTGGAAGTCCAGGGTGTCCAGGTATTCCGCTTCGTAGTTTTCTGTATCTAGGTGTCGGATGTGGAAGTCCAGGGTGTCCAGGCATTCCGCTCCGTAGTTTCCTGTGCCCAGGTGTCGGATGTGGAAGTTGAGGGTGTCCAGGTATTCCGCTTCGTAGTTTTCTGTGTCTAGGTGTCGGATGTGGAATTTCAGGGTGTCCAGGTATTCCGCTTCGTAGTTTTCTGTATCTAGGTGTCGGATGTGGAAGTCCAGGGTGTCCAGGTATTCCGCTTCGTAGTTTTCTGTATCTAGGTGTCGGATGTGGAAGTTCAGGGTGTCCAGGTATTCCGCTTCGTAGCTTTCTGTATCTAGGTGTCGGATGTGGAAGTCCAGGGTGTCCAGGTATTCCGCTTCGTAGTTTTCTGTATCTAGGTGTCGGATGTGGAAGTTCAGGGTGTCCAGGTATTCCGCTCCGTAGTTTCCTGTGCCCAGGTGTCGGATGTGGAAGTTCAGGGTGTCCAGGTATTCCGCTTCGTAGTTTTCTGTATCTAGGTGTCGGATGTGGAAGTCCAGGGTGTCCAGGTATTCCGCTTCGTAGTTCTCTGTATATAGGTGTCGGATGTGGATGTCCAGGGTGTCCAGGTATTCCGCTCCGTAGTTTACTGTATCCAGGTATTGGATGTGGAAGTCCAGGGTATCCAGGTATTCCGCTACGTAGTTTTCTGTATCTTGGTGTCGGATGTAGAAGTTCAGGGTGTCCAGGTATTCCGCTCCATAGTTTGTTGTATATAGGTACTGGATGTGGAAGTCCAGGGTGTCCAGGTATTCGGCTTCGTAGTTTTCTGTATCTAGGTGTCGGATGTGGAAGTCCAGGGTGTCCAGGTATTCCGCTTCGTAGTTTTCTGTATCTAGGTGTCGGATGTGAAAGTCCAGGGTGTCCAGGTATTCCGCTTCGTAGTTTTCTGTATCTAGGTGTCGGATGTGGAAGTTCAGGGTTTCCAGGTATTCCGCTTCGTAGTTTTCTGTATCTAGGTGTCGGATGTGGAAGTCCAGGGTGTCCAGGCATTCCGTTCCGTAGTTTCCTGTGCCCAGGTGTCGGATGTGGAAGTTCAGGGTGTCCAGGTATTCCGATCCATAGTTTGTTGTATATAGGTACTGGATGTGGAAGTCCAGGGTGTCCAGGTATTCCGCTTCGTAGTTTTCTGTATCTAGGTGTCGGATGTGGAAGTCCAGGGTGTCCAGGTATTCCGCTTCGTAGTTTTCTGTATCTAGGTGTCGGATGTGGAAGTCCAGGGTGTCCAGGCATTCCGCTCCGTAGTTTCCTGTGCCCAGGTGTCGGATGTGGAAGTCCAGGGTGTCCAGGTATTCCGCTTCGTAGTTTTCTGTATCTAGGTGTCGGATGTGGAAGTCCAGGGTGTCCAGGTATTCCGCTTCGTAGTTTTCTGTATCTAGGTGTCGGATGTGGAAGTCCAGGGTGTCCAGGCATTCCGCTCCGTAGTTTCCTGTGCCCAGGTGTCGGATGTGGAAGTCCAGGGTGTCCAGGTATTCCGCTTCGTAGTTTTCTGTATCTAGGTGTCGGATGTGGAAGTCCAGGGTGTCCAGGTATTCCGCTTCGTAGTTTTCTGTATCTAGGTGTCGGATGTGGAAGTCCAGGGTGTCCAGGTATTCCGCTTCGTAGTTTTCTGTATCTAGGTGTCGGATGTGGAAGTTCAGGGTGTGCAGGTATTCCGCTTCGTAGTTTTCTGTATCTAGGTGTCGGATGTGGAAGTCCAGGGTGTCCAGGCATTCCGCTCGGTAGTTTCCTGTGCCCAGGTGTCGGATGTGGAAGTTCAGGGTGTCCAGGTATTCCGCTTCGTAGTTTTCTGTATCTAGGTGTCGGATGTGGAAGTCCAGGGTGTCCAGGTATTCCGCTTCGTAGTTTTCTGTATCTAGGTGTCGGATGTGGAAGTCCAGGGTGTCCAGGTATTCCGCTTCGTAGCTTTCTGTATCTAGGTGTCGGATGTGGAAGTCCAGGGTGTCCAGGCATTCCGCTCCGTAGTTTCCTGTGCCCAGGTGTCGGATGTGGAAGTTCAGGGTGTCCAGGTATTCCGCTTCGTAGTTTTCTGTGTCTAGGTGTCGGATGTGGAATTTCAGGGTGTCCAGGTATTCCGCTTCGTAGTTTTCTGTATCTAGGTGTCGGATGTGGAAGTCCAGGGTGTCCAGGTATTCCGCTTCGTAGTTTTCTGTATCTAGGTGTCGGATGTGGAAGTTCAGGGTGTCCAGGTATTCCGCTTCGTAGTTTTCTGTATCTAGGTGTCGGATGTGGAAGTCCAGGGTGTCCAGGTATTCCGCTTCGTAGTTTTCTGTATCTAGGTGTCGGATGTGGAAGTCCAGGGTGTCCAGGCATTCCGCTCCGTAGTTTCCTGTGCCCAGGTGTCGGATGTGGAAGTTCAGGTTGTCCAGGTATTCCGCTTCGTAGTTTTCTGTATCTAGGTGTCGGATGTGGAAGTCCAGGGTGTCCAGGTATTCCGCTTCGTAGTTTTCTGTATCTAGGTGTCGGATGTGGAAGTTCAGGGTGTCCAGGTATTCCGCTCCGTAGTTTCCTGTGCCCAGGTGTCGGATGTGGAAGTTCAGGGTGTCCAGGTATTCCGCATCGTAGTTTTCTGTATCTAGGTGTCGGATGTGGAAGTCCAGGGTGTCCAGGTATTCCGCTTCGTAGTTCTCTGTATCTAGGTGTCGGATGTGGAAGTCCAGGGTGTCCAGGTATTCCGCTTCGTAGCTTTCTGTATCTAGGTGTCGGATGTGGAAGTCCAGGGTGTCCAGGCATTCCGCTCCGTAGTTTCCTGTGCCCAGGTGTCGGATGTGGAAGTTCAGGGTGTCCAGGTATTCCGCTTCGTAGTTTTCTGTGTCTAGGTGTCGGATGTGGAATTTCAGGGTGTCCAGGTATTCCGCTTCGTAGTTTTCTGTATCTAGGTGTCGGATGTGGAAGTCCAGGGTGTCCAGGTATTCCGCTTCGTAGTTTTCTGTATCTAGGTGTCGGATGTGGAAGTTCAGGGTGTCCAGGTATTCCGCTTCGTAGTTTTCTGTATCTAGGTGTCGGATGTGGAAGTCCAGGGTGTCCAGGTATTCCGCTTCGTAGTTTTCTGTATCTAGGTGTCGGATGTGGAAGTCCAGGGTGTCCAGGCATTCCGCTCCGTAGTTTCCTGTGCCCAGGTGTCGGATGTGGAAGTTCAGGTTGTCCAGGTATTCCGCTTCGTAGTTTTCTGTATCTAGGTGTCGGATGTGGAAGTCCAGGGTGTCCAGGTATTCCGCTTCGTAGTTTTCTGTATCTAGGTGTCGGATATGGAAGTTCAGGGTGTCCAGGTATTCCGCTCCGTAGTTTCCTGTGCCCAGGTGTCGGATGTGGAAGTTCAGGGTGTCCAGGTATTCCGCTTCGTAGTTTTCTGTATCTAGGTGTCGGATGTGGAAGTCCAGGGTGTCCAGGTATTCCGCTTCGTAGTTCTCTGTATATAGGTGTCGGATGTGGATGTCCAGGGTGTCCAGGTATTCCGCTCCGTAGTTTACTGTGTCCAGGTATTGGATGTGGAAGTCCAGGGTATCCAGGTATTCCGCTACGTAGTTTTCTGTATCTTGGTGTCGGATGTAGAAGTTCAGGGTGTCCAGGTATTCCGCTCCATAGTTTGTTGTATATAGGTACTGGATGTGGAAGTCCAGGGTGTCCAGGTATTCCGCTTCGTAGTTTTCTGTATCTAGGTGTCGGATGTGGAAGTCCAGGGTGTCCAGGTATTCCGCTTCGTAGTTTTCTGTATCTAGGTGTCGGATGTGGAAGTCCAGGGTGTCCAGGCATTCCGCTCCGTAGTTTCCTGTGCCCAGGTGTCGGATGTGGAAGTCGAGGGTGTCCAGGTATTCCGCTTCGTAGTTTTCTGTATCTAGGTGTCGGATCTGGAAGTCCAGGGTGTCCAGGTATTTCGTTTCGTAGTTTTCTGTATCTAGGTGTCGGATGTGGAAGTCCAGGGTGTCCAGGTATTCCGCTTCGTAGTTTTCTGTATCTAGGTGTCGGATGTGGAAGTTCAGGGTGTCCAGGTATTCCGCTTTCGTAGTTTTCTGTATCTAGGTGTCGGATGTGGAAGTCCAGGGTGTCCAGGCATTCCGCTCCGTAGTTTCCTGTGCCCAGGTGTCGGATGTGGAAGTTCAGGGTGTCCAGGTATTCCGCTTCGTAGTTTTCTGTATCTAGGTGTCGGATGTGGAAGTCCAGGGTGTCCAGGTATTCCGCTTCGTAGTTTTCTGTATCTAGGTGTCGGATGTGGAAGTCCAGGGTGTCCAGGTATTCCGCTTCGTAGCTTTCTGTATCTAGGTGTCGGATGTGGAAGTCCAGGGTGTCCAGGTATTCCGCTTCGTAGTTTTCTGTATCTAGGTGTCGGATGTGGAAGTTCAGGGTGTCCAGGTATTCCGCTCCGTAGTTTCCTGTGCCCAGGTGTCGGATGTGGAAGTTCAGGGTGTCCAGGTATTCCGCTTCGTAGTTTTCTGTATCTAGGTGTCGGATGTGGAAGTCCAGGGTGTCCAGGTATTCCGCTTCGTAGTTCTCTGTATATAGGTGTCGGATGTGGATGTCCAGGGTGTCCAGGTATTCCGATCCGTAGTTTACTGTGTCCAGGTATTGGATGTGGAAGTCCAGGGTATCCAGGTATTCCGCTACGTAGTTTTCTGTATCTTGGTGTCGGATGTAGAAGTTCAGGGTGTCCAGGTATTCCGCTCCATAGTTTGTTGTATATAGGTACTGGATGTGGAAGTCCAGGGTGTCCAGGTATTCCGCTTCGTAGTTTTCTGTATCTAGGTGTCGGATGTGGAAGTCCAGGGTGTCCAGGTATTCCGCTTCGTAGCTTTCTGTATCTAGGTGTCGGATGTGGAAGTCCAGGGTGTCCAGGCATTCCGCTCCGTAGTTTCCTGTGCCCAGGTGTCGGATGTGGAAGTTCAGGGTGTCCAGGTATTCCGCTTCGTAGTTTTCTGTGTCTAGGTGTCGGATGTGGAATTTCAGGGTGTCCAGGTATTCCGCTTCGTAGTTTTCTGTATCTAGGTGTCGGATGTGGAAGTCCAGGGTGTCCAGGTATTCCGCTTCGTAGTTTTCTGTATCTAGGTGTCGGATGTGGAAGGTCAGGGTGTCCAGGTATTCCGCTTCGTAGTTTTCTGTATCTAGGTGTCGGATGTGGAAGTCCAGGGTGTCCAGGTATTCCGCTTCGTAGTTTTCTGTATCTAGGTGTCGGATGTGGAAGTCCAGGGTGTCCAGGCATTCCGCTCCGTAGTTTCCTGTGCCCAGGTGTCGGATGTGGAAGTTCAGGTTGTCCAGGTATTCCGCTTCGTAGTTTTCTGTATCTAGGTGTCGGATGTGGAAGTCCAGGGTGTCCAGGTATTCCGCTTCGTAGTTTTCTGTATCTAGGTGTCGGATGTGGAAGTTCAGGGTGTCCAGGTATTCCGCTCCGTAGTTTCCTGTGCCCAGGTGTCGGATGTGGAAGTTCAGGGTGTCCAGGTATTCCGCTTCGTAGTTTTCTGTATCTAGGTGTCGGATGTGGAAGTCCAGGGTGTCCAGGTATTCCGCTTCGTAGTTCTCTGTATATAGGTGTCGGATGTGGATGTCCAGGGTGTCCAGGTATTCCGCTCCGTAGTTTACTGTGTCCAGGTATTGGATGTGGAAGTCCAGGGTATCCAGGTATTCCGCTACGTAGTTTTCTGTATCTTGGTGTCGGATGTAGAAGTTCAGGGTGTCCAGGTATTCCGCTCCATAGTTTGTTGTATATAGGTACTGGATGTGGAAGTCCAGGGTGTCCAGGTATTCCGCTTCGTAGTTTTCTGTATCTAGGTGTCGGATGTGGAAGTCCAGGGTGTCCAGGTATTCCGCTTCGTAGCTTTCTGTATCTAGGTGTCGGATGTGGAAGTCCAGGGTGTCCAGGCATTCCGCTCCGTAGTTTCCTGTGCCCAGGTGTCGGATGTGGAAGTTCAGGGTGTCCAGGTATTCCGCTTCGTAGTTTTCTGTGTCTAGGTGTCGGATGTGGAATTTCAGTGTGTCCAGGTATTCCGCTTCGTAGTTTTCTGTATCTAGGTGTCGGATGTGGAAGTCCAGGGTGTCCAGGTATTCCGCTTCGTAGTTTTCTGTATCTAGGTGTCGGATGTGGAAGTTCAGGGTGTCCAGGTATTCCGCTTCGTAGTTTTCTGTATCTAGGTGTCGGATGTGGAAGTCCAGGGTGTCCAGGTATTCCGCTTCGTAGTTTTCTGTATCTAGGTGTCGGATGTGGAAGTCCAGGGTGTCCAGGCATTCCGCTCCGTAGTTTCCTGTGCCCAGGTGTCGGATGTGGAAGTTCAGGTTGTCCAGGTATTCCGCTTCGTAGTTTTCTGTATCTAGGTGTCGGATGTGGAAGTCCAGGGTGTCCAGGTATTCCGCTTCGTAGTTTTCTGTATCTAGGTGTCGGATGTGGAAGTTCAGGGTGTCCAGGTATTCCGCTCCGTAGTTTCCTGTGCCCAGGTGTCGGATGTGGAAGTTCAGGGTGTCCAGGTATTCCGCTTCGTAGTTTTCTGTATCTAGGTGTCGGATGTGGAAGTCCAGGGTGTCCAGGAATTCCGCTTCGTAGTTCTCTGTATATAGGTGTCGGATGTGGATGTCCAGGGTGTCCAGGTATTCCGCTCCGTAGTTTACTGTGTCCAGGTATTGGATGTGGAAGTCCAGGGTATCCAGGTATTCCGCTTCGTAGTTTTCTGTGTCTAGGTGTCGGATGTGGAATTTCAGGGTGTCCAGGTATTCCGCTTCGTAGTTTTCTGTATCTAGGTGTCGGATGTGGAAGTCCAGGGTGTCCAGGTATTCCGCTTCGTAGTTTTCTGTATCTAGGTGTCGGATGTGGAAGTTCAGGGTGTCCAGGTATTCCGCTTCGTAGTTTTCTGTATCTAGGTGTCGGATGTGGAAGTCCAGGGTGTCCAGGTATTCCGCTTCGTAGTTTTCTGTATCTAGGTGTCGGATGTGGAAGTCCAGGGTGTCCAGGCATTCCGCTCCGTAGTTTCCTGTGCCCAGGTGTCGGATGTGGAAGTTCAGGTTGTCCAGGTATTCCGCTTCGTAGTTTTCTGTATCTAGGTGTCGGATGTGGAAGTCCAGGGTGTCCAGGTATTCCGCTTCGTAGTTTTCTGTATCTAGGTGTCGGATGTGGAAGTTCAGGGTGTCCAGGTATTCCGCTCCGTAGTTTCCTGTGCCCAGGTGTCGGATGTGGAAGTTCAGGGTGTCCAGGTATTCCGCTTCGTAGTTTTCTGTATCTAGGTGTCGGATGTGGAAGTCCAGGGTGTCCAGGTATTCCGCTTCGTAGTTCTCTGTATATAGGTGTCGGATGTGGATGTCCAGGGTGTCCAGGTATTCCGCTCCGTAGTTTACTGTGTCCAGGTATTGGATGTGGAAGTCCAGGGTATCCAGGTATTCCGCTACGTAGTTTTCTGTATCTTGGTGTCGGATGTAGAAGTTCAGGGTGTCCAGGTATTCCGCTCCATAGTTTGTTGTATATAGGTACTGGATGTGGAAGTCCAGGGTGTCCAGGTATTCCGCTTCGTAGTTTTCTGTATCTAGGTGTCGGATGTGGAAGTCCAGGGTGTCCAGGTATTCCGCTTCGTAGCTTTCTGTATCTAGGTGTCGGATGTGGAAGTCCAGGGTGTCCAGGCATTCCGCTCCGTAGTTTCCTGTGCCCAGGTGTCGGATGTGGAAGTTCAGGGTGTCCAGGTATTCCGCTTCGTAGTTTTCTGTGTCTAGGTGTCGGATGTGGAATTTCAGGGTGTCCAGGTATTCCGCTTCGTAGTTTTCTGTATCTAGGTGTCGGATGTGGAAGTCCAGGGTGTCCAGGTATTCCGCTTCGTAGTTTTCTGTATCTAGGTGTCGGATGTGGAAGTTCAGGGTGTCCAGGTATTCCGCTTCGTAGTTTTCTGTATCTAGGTGTCGGATGTGGAAGTCCAGGGTGTCCAGGAATTCCGCTTCGTAGTTTTCTGTATCTAGGTGTCGGATGTGGAAGTCCAGGGTGTCCAGGTATTCCGCTTCGTAGTTTTCTGTATCTAGGTGTCGGATGTGGAAGTTCAGGGTGTTCAGGTATTCCGCTCCGTAGTTTCCTGTGCCCAGGTGTCGGATGTGGAAGTTCAGGGTGTCCAGGTATTCCGCTTCGTAGTTTTCTGTATCTAGGTGTCGGATGTGGAAGTCCAGGGTGTCCAGGAATTCCGCTTCGTAGTTCTCTGTATATAGGTGTCGGATGTGGATGTCCAGGGTGTCCAGGTATTCCGCTCCGTAGTTTACTGTGTCCAGGTATTGGATGTGGAAGTCCAGGGTGTCCAGGTATTCCGCTTCGTAGTTTTCTGTATCTAGGTGTCGGATGTGGAAGTCCAGGGTGTCCAGGAATTCCGCTTCGTAGTTCTCTGTATATAGGTGTCGGATGTGGATGTCCAGGGTGTCCAGGTATTCCGCTCCGTAGTTTACTGTGTCCAGGTATTGGATGTGGAAGTCCAGGGTATCCAGGTATTCCGCTACGTAGTTTTCTGTATCTTGGTGTCGGATGTAGAAGTTCAGGGTGTCCAGGTATTCCGCTCCATAGTTTGTTGTATATAGGTACTGGATGTGGAAGTCCAGGGTGTCCAGGTATTCCGCTTCGTAGTTTTCTGTATCTAGGTGTCGGATGTGGAAGTCCAGGGTGTCCAGGTATTCCGCTTCGTAGTTTTCTGTATCTAGGTGTCGGATGTGGAAGTCCAGGGTGTCCAGGCATTCCGCTCCGTAGTTTCCTGTGCCCAGGTGTCGGATGTGGAAGTCCAGGGTGTCCAGGTATTCCGCTTCGTAGTTTTCTGTATCTAGGTGTCGGATCTGGAAGTCCAGGGTGTCCAGGTATTTCGCTTCGTAGTTTTCTGTATCTAGGTGTCGGATGTGGAAGTCCAGGGTGTCCAGGTATTCCGCTTCGTAGTTTTCTGTATCTAGGTGTCGGATGTGGAAGTTCAGGGTGTCCAGGTATTCCGCTACGTAGTTTTCTGTATCTTGGTGTCGGATGTAGAAGTTCAGGGTGTCCAGGTATTCCGCTTCGTAGTTTTCTGTATCTAGGTGTCGGATGTGGAAGTCCAGGGTGTCCAGGTATTCCGCTTCGTAGTTTTCTGTATCTAGGTGTCGGATGTGGAAGTTCAGGGTGTCCAGGTATTCCGCTCCGTAGTTTCCTGTGCCCAGGTGTCGGATGTGGAAGTTCAGGGTGTCCAGGTATTCCGCTTCGTAGTTTTCTGTATCTAGGTGTCGGATGTGGAAGTCCAGGGTGTCCAGGAATTCCGCTTCGTAGTTCTCTGTATATAGGTGTCGGATGTGGATGTCCAGGGTGTCCAGGTATTCCGCTCCGTAGTTTACTGTGTCCAGGTATTGGATGTGGAAGTCCAGGGTATCCAGGTATTCCGCTACGTAGTTTTCTGTATCTTGGTGTCGGATGTAGAAGTTCAGGGTGTCCAGGTATTCCGCTTCGTAGTTTTCTGTATCTAGGTGTCGGATGTGGAAGTCCAGGGTGTCCAGGTATTCCGCTTCGTAGTTTTCTGTATCTAGGTGTCGGATGTGGAAGTTCAGGGTGTCCAGGTATTCCGCTCCGTAGTTTCCTGTGCCCAGGTGTCGGATGTGGAAGTTCAGGGTGTCCAGGTATTCCGCTTCGTAGTTTTCTGTATCTAGGTGTCGGATGTGGAAGTCCAGGGTGTCCAGGAATTCCGCTTCGTAGTTCTCTGTATATAGGTGTCGGATGTGGATGTCCAGGGTGTCCAGGTATTCCGCTCCGTAGTTTACTGTGTCCAGGTATTGGATGTGGAAGTCCAGGGTATCCAGGTATTCCGCTACGTAGTTTTCTGTATCTTGGTGTCGGATGTAGAAGTTCAGGGTGTCCAGGTATTCCGCTCCATAGTTTGTTGTATATAGGTACTGGATGTGGAAGTCCAGGGTGTCCAGGTATTCCGCTTCGTAGTTTTCTGTATCTAGGTGTCGGATGTGGAAGTCCAGGGTGTCCAGGTATTCCGCTTCGTAGTTTTCTGTATCTAGGTGTCGGATGTGGAAGTCCAGGGTGTCCAGGCATTCCGCTCCGTAGTTTCCTGTGCCCAGGTGTCGGATGTGGAAGTCCAGGGTGTCCAGGTATTCCGCTTCGTAGTTTTCTGTATCTAGGTGTCGGATCTGGAAGTCCAGGGTGTCCAGGTATTTCGCTTCGTAGTTTTCTGTATCTAGGTGTCGGATGTGGAAGTCCAGGGTGTCCAGGTATTCCGCTTCGTAGTTTTCTGTATCTAGGTGTCGGATCTGGAAGTCCAGGGTGTCCAGGTATTTCGCTTCGTAGTTTTCTGTATCTAGGTGTCGGATGTGGAAGTCCAGGGTGTCCAGGTATTCCGCTTCGTAGTTTTCTGTATCTAGGTGTCGGATGTGGAAGTTCAGGGTGTCCAGGTATTCCGCTTCGTAGTTTTCTGTATCTAGGTGTCGGATGTGGAAGTCCAGGGTGTCCAGGCATTCCGCTCCGTAGTTTCCTGTGCCCAGGTGTCGGATGTGGAAGTTCAGGGTGTCCAGGTATTCCGCTTCGTAGTTTTCTGTATCTAGGTGTCGGATGTGGAAGTCCAGGGTGTCCAGGTATTCCGCTTCGTAGCTTTCTGTATCTAGGTGTCGGATGTGGAAGTCCAGGGTGTCCAGGTATTCCGCTTCGTAGTTTTCTGTATCTAGGTGTCGGATGTGGAATTTCAGGGTGTCCAGGTATTCCGCTCCGTAGTTTCCTGTGCCCAGGTGTCGGATGTGGAAGTCCAGGGTGTCCAGGTATTCCGCTTCGTAGTTCTCTGTATATAGGTGTCGGATGTGGATGTCCAGGGTGTCCAGGTATTCCGCTCCGTAGTTTACTGTGTCCAGGTATTGGATGTGGAAGTCCAGGGTATCCAGGTATTCCGCTACGTAGTTTTCTGTATCTTGGTGTCGGATGTAGAAGTTCAGGGTGTCCAGGTATTCCGCTCCATAGTTTGTTGTATATAGGTACTGGATGTGGAAGTCCAGGGTGTCCAGGTATTCCGCTTCGTAGTTTTCTGTATCTAGGTGTCGGATGTGGAAGTCCAGGGTGTCCAGGTATTCCGCTTCGTAGTTTTCTGTATCTAGGTGTCGGATGTGGAAGTCGAGGGTGTCCAGGCATTCCGCTCCGT
The DNA here is from genome assembly GCA_963971525.1 of Cephus spinipes. Classification (NCBI taxonomy): domain Eukaryota; kingdom Metazoa; phylum Arthropoda; class Insecta; order Hymenoptera; family Cephidae; genus Cephus; species Cephus spinipes. Next base: position 23,032,654 of record OZ020573.1, read on the forward strand.
AGTTTCCTGTGCCCAGGTGTCGGATGTGGAAGTCCAGGGTGTCCAGGTATTCCGCTTCGTAGTTTTCTGTATCTAGGTGTCGGATCTGCAAGTCCAGGGTGTCCAGGTATTTCGCTTCGTAGTTTTCTGTTTCTAGGTGTCGGATGTGGAAGTTCAGGGTGTCCAGGTATTCCGCTTCGTAGTTTTCTGTATCTAGGTGTCGGATGTGGAAGTCCAGGGTGTCCAGGCATTCCGCTCCGTAGTTTCCTGTGCCCAGGTGTCGGATGTGGAAGTTCAGGGTGTCCAGGTATTCCGCTTCGTAGTTTTCTGTATCTAGGTGTCGGATGTGGAAGTCCAGGGTGTCCAGGTATTCCGCTTCGTAGTTTTCTGTATCTAGGTGTCGGATGTGGAAGTCCAGGGTGTCCAGGAATTCCGCTTCGTAGTTCTCTGTATATAGGTGTCGGATGTGGATGTCCAGGGTGTCCAGGTATTCCGCTCCGTAGTTTACTGTGTCCAGGTATTGGATGTGGAAGTCCAGGGTATCCAGGTATTCCGCTACGTAGTTTTCTGTATCTTGGTGTCGGATGTAGAAGTTCAGGGTGTCCAGGTATTCCGCTTCGTAGTTTTCTGTATCTAGGTGTCGGATGTGGAAGTCCAGGGTGTCCAGGTATTCCGCTTCGTAGTTTTCTGTATCTAGGTGTCGGATGTGGAAGTCCAGGGTGTCCAGGCATTCCGCTCCGTAGTTTCCTGTGCCCAGGTGTCGGATGTGGAAGTCCAGGGTGTCCAGGTATTCCGCTTCGTAGTTTTCTGTATCTAGGTGTCGGATCTGGAAGTCCAGGGTGTCCAGGTATTTCGCTTCGTAGTTTTCTGTATCTAGGTGTCGGATGTGGAAGTCCAGGGTGTCCAGGTATTCCGCTTCGTAGTTTTCTGTATCTAGGTGTCGGATGTGGAAGTTCAGGGTGTCCAGGTATTCCGCTACGTAGTTTTCTGTATCTTGGTGTCGGATGTAGAAGTTCAGGGTGTCCAGGTATTCCGCTTCGTAGTTTTCTGTATCTAGGTGTCGGATGTGGAAGTCCAGGGTGTCCAGGTATTCCGCTTCGTAGTTTTCTGTATCTAGGTGTCGGATGTGGAAGTTCAGGGTGTCCAGGTATTCCGCTCCGTAGTTTCCTGTGCCCAGGTGTCGGATGTGGAAGTTCAGGGTGTCCAGGTATTCCGCTTCGTAGTTTTCTGTATCTAGGTGTCGGATGTGGAAGTCCAGGGTGTCCAGGAATTCCGCTTCGTAGTTCTCTGTATATAGGTGTCGGATGTGGATGTCCAGGGTGTCCAGGTATTCCGCTCCGTAGTTTACTGTGTCCAGGTATTGGATGTGGAAGTCCAGGGTATCCAGGTATTCCGCTACGTAGTTTTCTGTATCTTGGTGTCGGATGTAGAAGTTCAGGGTGTCCAGGTATTCCGCTCCATAGTTTGTTGTATATAGGTACTGGATGTGGAAGTCCAGGGTGTCCAGGTATTCCGCTTCGTAGTTTTCTGTATCTAGGTGTCGGATGTGGAAGTCCAGGGTGTCCAGGTATTCCGCTTCGTAGTTTTCTGTATCTAGGTGTCGGATGTGGAAGTTCAGGGTGTCCAGGTATTCCGCTCCGTAGTTTCCTGTGCCCAGGTGTCGGATGTGGAAGTTCAGGGTGTCCAGGTATTCCGCTTCGTAGTTTTCTGTATCTAGGTGTCGGATGTGGAAGTCCAGGGTGTCCAGGAATTCCGCTTCGTAGTTCTCTGTATATAGGTGTCGGATGTGGATGTCCAGGGTGTCCAGGTATTCCGCTCCGTAGTTTACTGTGTCCAGGTATTGGATGTGGAAGTCCAGGGTATCCAGGTATTCCGCTACGTAGTTTTCTGTATCTTGGTGTCGGATGTAGAAGTTCAGGGTGTCCAGGTATTCCGCTCCATAGTTTGTTGTATATAGGTACTGGATGTGGAAGTCCAGGGTGTCCAGGTATTCCGCTTCGTAGTTTTCTGTATCTAGGTGTCGGATGTGGAAGTCCAGGGTGTCCAGGTATTCCGCTTCGTAGTTTTCTGTATCTAGGTGTCGGATGTGGAAGTCCAGGGTGTCCAGGCATTCCGCTCCGTAGTTTCCTGTGCCCAGGTGTCGGATGTGGAAGTCCAGGGTGTCCAGGTATTCCGCTTCGTAGTTTTCTGTATCTAGGTGTCGGATCTGGAAGTCCAGGGTGTCCAGGTATTTCGCTTCGTAGTTTTCTGTATCTAGGTGTCGGATGTGGAAGTCCAGGGTGTCCAGGTATTCCGCTTCGTAGTTTTCTGTATCTAGGTGTCGGATGTGGAAGTTCAGGGTGTCCAGGTATTCCGCTTCGTAGTTTTCTGTATCTAGGTGTCGGATGTGGAAGTCCAGGGTGTCCAGGCATTCCGCTCCGTAGTTTCCTGTGCCCAGGTGTCGGATGTGGAAGTTCAGGGTGTCCAGGTATTCCGCTTCGTAGTTTTCTGTATCTAGGTGTCGGATGTGGAAGTCCAGGGTGTCCAGGTATTCCGCTTCGTAGCTTTCTGTATCTAGGTGTCGGATGTGGAAGTCCAGGGTGTCCAGGTATTCCGCTTCGTAGTTTTCTGTATCTAGGTGTCGGATGTGGAATTTCAGGGTGTCCAGGTATTCCGCTCCGTAGTTTCCTGTGCCCAGGTGTCGGATGTGGAAGTCCAGGGTGTCCAGGTATTCCGCTTCGTAGTTCTCTGTATATAGGTGTCGGATGTGGATGTCCAGGGTGTCCAGGTATTCCGCTCCGTAGTTTACTGTGTCCAGGTATTGGATGTGGAAGTCCAGGGTATCCAGGTATTCCGCTACGTAGTTTTCTGTATCTTGGTGTCGGATGTAGAAGTTCAGGGTGTCCAGGTATTCCGCTCCATAGTTTGTTGTATATAGGTACTGGATGTGGAAGTCCAGGGTGTCCAGGTATTCCGCTTCGTAGTTTTCTGTATCTAGGTGTCGGATGTGGAAGTCCAGGGTGTCCAGGTATTCCGCTTCGTAGTTTTCTGTATCTAGGTGTCGGATGTGGAAGTCCAGGGTGTCCAGGCATTCCGCTCCGTAGTTTCCTGTGCCCAGGTGTCGGATGTGGAAGTCCAGGGTGTCCAGGTATTCCGCTTCGTAGTTTTCTGTATCTAGGTGTCGGATCTGCAAGTCCAGGGTGTCCAGGTATTTCGCTTCGTAGTTTTCTGTATCTAGGTGTCGGATGTGGAAGTCCAGGGTGTCCAGGTATTCCGCTTCGTAGTTTTCTGTTTCTAGGTGTCGGATGTGGAAGTTCAGGGTGTCCAGGTATTCCGCTTCGTAGTTTTCTGTATCTAGGTGTCGGATGTGGAAGTCCAGGGTGTCCAGGCATTCCGCTCCGTAGTTTCCTGTGCCCAGGTGTCGGATGTGGAAGTTCAGGGTGTCCAGGTATTCCGCTTCGTAGTTTTCTGTATCTAGGTGTCGGATGTGGAAGTCCAGGGTGTCCAGGTATTCCGCTTCGTAGTTTTCTGTATCTAGGTGTCGGATGTGGAAGTCCAGGGTGTCCAGGTATTCCGCTTCGTAGCTTTCTGTATCTAGGTGTCGGATGTGGAAGTCCAGGGTGTCCAGGCATTCCGCTCCGTAGTTTCCTGTGCCCAGGTGTCGGATGTGGAAGTTCAGGGTGTCCAGGTATTCCGCTTCGTAGTTTTCTGTGTCTAGGTGTCGGATGTGGAAGTCCAGGGTGTCCAGGTATTCCGCTTCGTAGTTTTCTGTATCTAGGTGTCGGATGTGGAAGTCCAGGGTGTCCAGGTATTCCGCTTCGTAGCTTTCTGTATCTAGGTGTCGGATGTGGAAGTCCAGGGTGTCCAGGCATTCCGCTCCGTAGTTTCCTGTGCCCAGGTGTCGGATGTGGAAGTTCAGGGTGTCCAGGTATTCCGCTTCGTAGTTTCCTGTGTCCAGGTATCGGATGTGGAAGTCCAGGGTGTCCAGGCATTCCGCTTCGTAGTTTTCTGTATCTAGGTGTCGGATGTGGAAGTCCAGGGTGTCCAGGTATTCCGCTTCGTAGTTTTCTGTATCTAGGTGTCGGATGTGGAAGTCCAGGGTGTCCAGGTATTCCGCTTCGTAGTTTTCTGTATCTAGGTGTCGGATGTGGAAGTCCAGGGTGTCCAGGTATTCCGCTTCGTAGTTTTCTGTATCTAGGTGTCGGATGTGGAAGTCCAGGGTGTCCAGGTATTCCGCTTCGTAGCTTTCTGTATCTAGGTGTCGGATGTGGAAGTCCAGGGTGTCCAGGCATTCCGCTCCGTAGTTTCCTGTGCCCAGGTGTCGGATGTGGAAGTTCAGGGTGTCCAGGTATTCCCCTTCGTAGTTTGTTGTGTCTAGGTACTGGATGTGGAAGTCCAGGGTATCCAGGTATTCCGCTACGTAGTTTGTTGTGTCTAGGTACTGGATGTGGAAGTCCAGGGTGTCCAGGTATTCCGCTTCGTAGTTTTCTGTATCTAGGTGTCGGATGTGGAAGTCCAGGGTGTCCAGGTATTCCGCTTCGTAGTTTTCTGTATCTAGGTGTCGGATGTGGAAGTCCAGGGTGGCCAGGTATTCCGCTTCGTAGTGTTCTGTATCTAGGTGTCGGATGTGGAAGTCCAGGGTGTCCAGGCATTCCGTTCCGTAGTTTCCTGTGCCCAGGTGTCGGATGTGGAAGTTCAGGTTGTCCAGGTATTCCGCTTCGTAGTTTTCTGTATCTAGGTGTCGGATGTGAAAGTCCAGGGTGTCCAGGTATTCCGCTTCGTAGTTTTCTGTATCTAGGTGTCGGATGTGGAAGTTCAGGGTGTCCAGGTATTCCGCTTCGTAGTTTTCTGTATCTAGGTGTCGGATGTGGAAGTCCAGGGTGTCCAGGCATTCCGTTCCGTAGTTTCCTGTGCCCAGGTGTCGGATGTGGAAGTTCAGGGTGTCCAGGCATTCCGCTCCGTAGTTTCCTGTGCCCAGGTGTCGGATGTGGAAGTTCAGGGTGTCCAGGTATTCCGCTTCGTAGTTTTCTGTGTCTAGGTGTCGGATGTGGAAGTCCAGGGTGTCCAGGTATTCCGCTTCGTAGTTTTCTGTATCTAGGTGTCGGATGTGGAAGTCCAGGGTGTCCAGGTATTCCGCTTCGTAGCTTTCTGTATCTAGGTGTCGGATGTGGAAGTCCAGGGTGTCCAGGCATTCCGCTCCGTAGTTTCCTGTGCCCAGGTGTCGGATGTGGAAGTTCAGGGTGTCCAGGTATTGGATGTGGAAGTCCAGGGTGTCCAGGCATTCCGCTCCGTAGTTTCCTGTGCCCAGGTGTCGGATGTGGAAGTTCAGGGTGTCCAGGTATTCCGCTTCGTAGTTTTCTGTATCTAGGTGTCGGATGTGGAAGTCCAGCGTGTCCAGGTATTCCGCTTCGTAGTTCTCTGTATATAGGTGTCGGATGTGGATGTCCAGGGTGTCCAGGTATTCCGCTCCGTAGTTTACTGTGTCCAGGTATTGGATGTGGAAGTCCAGGGTATCCAGGTATTCCGCTACGTAGTTTTCTGTATCTTGGTGTCGGATGTAGAAGTTCAGGGTGTCCAGGTATTCCGCTCCATAGTTTGTTGTATATAGGTACTGGATGTGGAAGTCCAGGGTGTCCAGGTATTCCGCTTCGTAGTTTTCTGTATCTAGGTGTCGGATGTGGAAGTCCAGGGTGTCCAGGTATTCCGCTTCGTAGTTTTCTGTATCTAGGTGTCGGATGTGGAAGTCCAGGGTGTCCAGTCATTCCACTCCGTAGTTTCCTGTGCCCAGGTGTCGGATGTGGAAGTCCAGGGTGTCCAGGTATTCCGCTTCGTAGTTTTCTGTATCTAGGTGTCGGATGTGGAAGTCCAGGGTGTCCAGGTATTCCGCTTCGTAGTTTTCTGTATCTAGGTGTCGGATGTGGAAGTCCAGGGTGTCCAGGTATTCCGCTTCGTAGCTTTCTGTATCTAGGTGTCGGATGTGGAAGTCCAGGGTGTCCAGGCATTCCGCTCCGTAGTTTCCTGTGCCCAGGTGTCGGATGTGGAAGTTCAGGGTGTCCAGGTATTCCGCTTCGTAGTTTTCTGTGTCTAGGTGTCGGATGTGGAATTCCAGGGTGTCCAGGTATTCCGCTTCGTAGTTTTCTGTATCTAGGTGTCGGATGTGGAAGTCCAGGGTGTCCAGGTATTCCGCTTCGTAGCTTTCTGTATCTAGGTGTCGGATGTGGAAGTCCAGCGTGTCCAGGCATTCCGCTCCGTAGTTTCCTGTGCCCAGGTGTCGGATGTGGAAGTTCAGGGTGTCCAGGTATTCCGCTTTGTAGTTTCCTGTGTCCAGGTATTGGATGTGGAAGTCCAGGGTATCCAGGTATTCCGCTACGTAGTTTGTTGTGTCTAGGTACTGGATGTGGAAGTCCAGGGTGTCCAGGTATTCCGCTTCGTAGTTTTCTGTATCTAGGTGTCGGATGTGGAAGTCCAGGGTGTCCAGGTATTCCGCTTCGTAGTTTTCTGTATCTAGGTGTCGGATGTGGAAGTCCAGGGTGGCCAGGTATTCCGCTTCGTAGTGTTCTGTATCTAGGTGTCGGATGTGGAAGTCCAGGGTGTCCAGGCATTCCGCTCCGTAGTTTCCTGTGCCCAGGTGTCGGATGTGGAAGTTCAGGTTGTCCAGGTATTCCGCTTCGTAGTTTTCTGTATCTAGGTGTCGGATGTGAAAGTCCAGGGTGTCCAGGTATTCCGCTTCGTAGTTTTCTGTATCTAGGTGTCGGATGTGGAAGTTCAGGGTGTCCAGGTATTCCGCTTCGTAGTTTTCTGTATCTAGGTGTCGGATGTGGAAGTCCAGGGTGTCCAGGCATTCCGTTCCGTAGTTTCCTGTGCCCAGGTGTCGGATGTGGAAGTTCAGGGTGTCCAGGTATTCCGCTCCATAGTTTGTTGTATATAGGTACTGGATGTGGAAGTCCAGGGTGTCCAGGTATTCCGCTTCGTAGTTTTCTGTATCTAGGTGTCGGATGTGGAAGTCCAGGGTGTCCAGGTATTCCGCTTCGTAGTTTTCTGTATCTAGGTGTCGGATGTGGAAGTCCAGGGTGTCCAGGCATTCCGCTCCGTAGTTTCCTGTGCCCAGGTGTCGGATGTGGAAGTCCAGGGTGTCCAGGTATTCCGCTTCGTAGTTTTCTGTATCTAGGTGTCGGATGTGGAAGTCCAGGGTGTCCAGGTATTCCGCTTCGTAGTTTTCTGTATCTAGGTGTCGGATGTGGAAGTCCAGGGTGTCCAGGCATTCCGCTCCGTAGTTTCCTGTGCCCAGGTGTCGGATGTGGAAGTCCAGGGTGTCCAGGTATTCCGCTTCGTAGTTTTCTGTATCTAGGTGTCGGATGTGGAAGTCCAGGGTGTCCAGGTATTCCGCTTCGTAGTTTTCTGTATCTAGGTGTCGGATGTGGAAGTCCAGGGTGTCCAGGTATTCCGCTTCGTAGTTTTCTGTATCTAGGTGTCGGATGTGGAAGTTCAGGGTGTCCAGGTATTCCGCTTCGTAGTTTTCTGTATCTAGGTGTCGGATGTGGAAGTCCAGGGTGTCCAGGTATTCCGCTTCGTAGCTTTCTGTATCTAGGTGTCGGATGTGGAAGTCCAGGGTGTCCAGGCATTCCGCTCCGTAGTTTCCTGTGCCCAGGTGTCGGATGTGGAAGTTCAGGGTGTCCAGGTATTCCGCTTTGTAGTGTCCTGTGTCCAGGTATTGGATGTGGAAGTCCAGGGTATCCAGGTATTCCGCTACGTAGTTTGTTGTGTCTAGGTACTGGATGTGGAAGTCCAGGGTGTCCAGGTATTCCGCTTCGTAGTTTTCTGTATCTAGGTGTCGGATGTGGAAGTCCAGGGTGTCCAGGTATTCCGCTTCGTAGTTTTCTGTATCTAGGTGTCGGATGTGGAAGTCCAGGGTGGCCAGGTATTCCGCTTCGTAGTGTTCTGTATCTAGGTGTCGGATGTGGAAGTCCAGGGTGTCCAGGCATTCCGCTCCGTAGTTTCCTGTGCCCAGGTGTCGGATGTGGAAGTTCAGGTTGTCCAGGTATTCCGCTTCGTAGTTTTCTGTATCTAGGTGTCGGATGTGGAAGTCCAGGGTGTCCAGGCATTCCGTTCCGTAGTTTCCTGTGCCCAGGTGTCGGATGTGGAAGTTCAGGGTGTCCAGGTATTCCGCTCCATAGTTTGTTGTATATAGGTACTGGATGTGGAAGTCCAGGGTGTCCAGGTATTCCGCTTCGTAGTTTTCTGTATCTAGGTGTCGGATGTGGAAGTCCAGGGTGTCCAGGTATTCCGCTTCGTAATTTTCTGTATCTAGGTGTCGGATGTGGAAGTCCAGGGTGTCCAGGCATTCCGCTCCGTAGTTTCCTGTGCCCAGGTGTCGGATGTGGAAGTCCAGGGTGTCCAGGTATTCCGCTTCGTAGTTTTCTGTATCTAGGTGTCGGTTGTGGAAGTCCAGGGTGTCCAGGTATTCCGCTTCGTAGTTTTCTGTATCTAGGTGTCGGATGTGGAAGTCCAGGGTGTCCAGGCATTCCGCTCCGTAGTTTCCTGTGCCCAGGTGTCGGATGTGGAAGTCCAGGGTGTCCAGGTATTCCGCTTCGTAGTTTTCTGTATCTAGGTGTCGGATGTGGAAGTCCAGGGTGTCCAGGTATTCCGCTTCGTAGTTTTCTGTATCTAGGTGTCGGATGTGGAAGTCCAGGGTGTCCAGGTATTCCGCTTCGTAGTTTTCTGTATCTAGGTGTCGGATGTGGAAGTTCAGGGTGTCCAGGTATTCCGCTTCGTAGTTTTCTGTATCTAGGTGTCGGATGTGGAAGTCCAGGGTGTCCAGGCATTCCGCTCAGTAGTTTCCTGTGTCCAGGTATTGGATGTGGAAGTCCAGGGTATCCAGGTATTCCGCTACGTAGTTTGTTGTGTCTAGGTACTGGATGTGGAAGTCCAGGGTGTCCAGGCATTCCGCTCCGTAGTTTCCTGTGCCCAGGTGTCGGATGTGGAAGTTCAGGGTGTCCAGGTATTCCGCTCTGTAGTTTCCTGTGTCCAGGTATTGGATGTGGAAGTCCAGGGTATCCAGGTATTCCGCTACGTAGTTTGTTGTGTCTAGGTACTGGATGTGGAAGTCCAGGGTGTCCAGGTATTCCGCTTCGTAGTTTTCTGTATCTAGGTGTCGGATGTGGAAGTCCAGGGTGTCTAGGTATTCCGCTTCGTAGTTTTCTGTAACTAGGTGTCGGATGTGGAAGTCCAGGGTGGCCAGGTATTCCGCTTCGTAGTGTTCTGTATCTAGGTGTCGGATGTGGAAGTCCAGGGTGTCCAGGCATTCCGCTCCGTAGTTTCCTGTGCCCAGGTGTCGGATGTGGAAGTTCAGGTTTTCCAGGTATTCCGCTTCGTAGTTTTCTGTATCTAGGTGTCGGATGTGGAAGTTCAGGGTGTCCAGGTATTCCGCTTCGTAGTTTTCTGTATCTAGGTGTCGGATGTGGAAGTCCAGGGTGTCCAGGCATTCCGTTCCGTAGTTTCCTGTATCTAGGTGTCGGATGTGGAAGTTCAGGGTGTCCAGGTATTCCGCTTCGTAGTTTTCTGTATCTAGGTGTCGGATGTGGAAGTCCAGGGTGTCCAGGTATTCCGCTTCGTAGTTTTCTGTATCTAAGTGTCGGATGTGGAAGTCCAGGGTGTCCAGGTATTCCGCTTCGTAGTTTTCTGTGCCCAGGTGTCGGATGTGGAAGTTCAGGTTGTCCAGGTATTCCGCTTCGTAGTTTTCTGTATCTAGGTGTCGGATGTGGAAGTTCAGGGTGTCCAGGTATTCCGCTTCGTAGTTTTCTGTATCTAGGTGTCGGATGTGGAAGTCCAGGGTGTCCAGGTATTCCGCTTCGTAGTTTCCTGTGCCCAGGTGTCGGATGTGGAAGTCCAGGGTGTCCAGGTATTCCGCTTCGTAGTTTTCTGTATCTAGGTGTCGGATGTGGAAGTCCAGGGTGTCCAGGTATTCCGCTCCGTAGTTTCCTGTGTCCAGGTATTGGATGTGGAAGTCCAGGGTATGCAGGTATTCCGCTACGTAGTTTGTTGTGTCTAGGTACTGGATGTGGAAGTCCAGGGTGTCCAGGTTTTCCGCTTCGTAGTTTTCTGTATCTAGGTGTCGGATGTGGAAGTCCAGGGTGTCCAGGTATTCCGCTTCGTAGTTTACTGTATCTAGGTGTCGGATGTGGAAGTCCAGGGTGTCCAGGCATTCCGCTCCGTTGTTTCCTGTGCCCAGGTGTCGGATGTGGAAGTTCAGGTTGTCCAGGTATTCCGCTTCGTAGTTTTCTGTATCTAGGTGTCGGATGTGGAAGTTCAGGGTGTCCAGGTATTCCGCTTCGTAGTTTTCTGTATCTAGGTGTCGGATGTGGAAGTCCAGGGTGTCCAGGTATTCCGCTTCGTAGTTTTCTGTATCTAGGTGTCGGATGTGGAAGTCCAGGGTGTCCAGGCATTCCGCTCCGTAGTTTCCTGTGCCCAGGTGTCGGATGTGGAAGTTCAGGGTGTCCAGGTATTCCGCTTCGTAGTTCTCTGTATATAGGTGTCGGATGTGGAATTCCAGGGTGTCCAGGTATTCCGCTTCGTAGTTTTCTGTATCTAGGTGTCGGATGTGGAAGTCCAGGGTGTCCAGGCATTCCGCTCCGTTGTTTCCTGTGCCCAGGTGTCGGATGTGGAAGTTCAGGTTGTCCAGGTATTCCGCTTCGTAGTTTTCTGTATCTAGGTGTCGGATGTGGAAGTTCAGGGTGTCCAGGTATTCCGCTTCGTAGTTTTCTGTATCTAGGTGTCGGATGTGGAAGTCCAGGGTGTCCAGGCATTCCGCTCCGTAGTTTCCTGTGCCCAGGTGTCGGATGTGGAAGTTCAGGGTGTCCAGGTATTCCGCTTCGTAGTTCTCTGTATATAGGTGTCGGATGTGGAAGTCCAGGGTGTCCAGGTATTCCGCTCCGTAGTTTCCTGTGTCCAGGTATTGGATGTGGAAGTCCAGGGTGTCCAGGTATTCCGCTTCGTAGTTTTCTGTATCTAAGTGTCGGATGTGGAAGTCCAGGGTGTCCAGGTATTCCGCTTCGTAGTTTTCTGTATCTAGGTGTCGGATGTGGAAGTCCAGGGTGTCCAGGTATTCCGCTCCGTAGTTTCCTGTGTCCAGGTATTGGATGTGGAAGTCCAGGGTATGCAGGTATTCCGCTACGTAGTTTGTTGTGTCTAGGTACTGGATGTGGAAGTCCAGGGTGTCCAGGTTTTCCGCTTCGTAGTTTTCTGTATCTAGGTGTCGGATGTGGAATTCCAGGGTGTCCAGGTATTCCGCTTCGTAGTTTTCTGTATCTAGGTGTCGGATGTGGAAGTCCAGGGTGTCCAGGCATTCCGCTCCGTTGTTTCCTGTGCCCAGGTGTCGGATGTGGAAGTTCAGGTTGTCCAGGTATTCCGCTTCGTAGTTTTCTGTATCTAGGTGTCGGATGTGGAAGTTCAGGGTGTCCAGGTATTCCGCTTCGTAGTTTTCTGTATCTAGGTGTCGGATGTGGAAGTTCAGGGTGTCCAGGTATTCCGCTTCGTAGTTTTCTGTATCTAGGTGTCGGATGTGGAAGTCCAGGGTGTCCAGGTATTCCGCTTCGTAGTTTTCTGTATCTAGGTGTCGGATGTGGAAGTCCAGGGTGTCCAGGTATTCCGCTCCGTAGTTTCCTGTGTCCAGGTATTGGATGTGGAAGTCCAGGGTATGCAGGTATTCCGCTACGTAGTTTGTTGTGTCTAGGTACTGGATGTGGAAGTCCAGAGTGTCCAGGTTTTCCGCTTCGTAGTTTTCTGTATCTAGGTGTCGGATGTGGAAGTCCAGGGTGTCCAGGTATTCCGCTTCGTAGTTTACTGTATCTAGGTGTCGGATGTGGAAGTCCAGGGTGTCCAGGCATTCCGCTCCGTTGTTTCCTGTGCCCAGGTGTCGGATGTGGAAGTTCAGGTTGTCCAGGTATTCCGCTTCGTAGTTTTCTGTATCTAGGTGTCGGATGTGGAAGTTCAGGGTGTCCAGGTATTCCGCTTCGTAGTTTTCTGTATCTAGGTGTCGGATGTGGAAGTCCAGGGTGTCCAGGTATTCCGCTCCGTAGTTTCCTGTGTCCAGGTATTGGATGTGGAAGTCCAGGGTATGCAGGTATTCCGCTACGTAGTTTGTTGTGTCTAGGTACTGGATGTGGAAGTCCAGGGTGTCCAGGTTTTCCGCTTCGTAGTTTTCTGTATCTAGGTGTCGGATGTGGAATTCCAGGGTGTCCAGGTATTCCGCTTCGTAGTTTTCTGTATCTAGGTGTCGGATGTAGAAGTCCAGGGTGTCCAGGCATTCCGCTCCGTTGTTTCCTGTGCCCAGGTGTCGGATGTGGAAGTTCAGGTTGTCCAGGTATTCCGCTTCGTAGTTTTCTGTATCTAGGTGTCGGATGTGGAAGTTCAGGGTGTCCAGGTATTCCGCTTCGTAGTTTTCTGTATCTAGGTGTCGGATGTGGAAGTTCAGGGTGTCCAGGTATTCCGCTTCGTAGTTTTCTGTATCTAGGTGTCGGATGTGGAAGTCCAGGGTGTCCAGGTATTCCGCTTCGTAGTTTTCTGTATCTAGGTGTCGGATGTGGAAGTCCAGGGTGTCCAGGTATTCCGCTCCGTAGTTTCCTGTGTCCAGGTATTGGATGTGGAAGTCCAGGGTATGCAGGTATTCCGCTACGTAGTTTGTTGTGTCTAGGTACTGGATGTGGAAGTCCAGGGTGTCCAGGTTTTCCGCTTCGTAGTTTTCTGTATCTAGGTGTCGGATGTGGAAGTCCAGGGTGTCCAGGTATTCCGCTTCGTAGTTTACTGTATCTAGGTGTCGGATGTGGAAGTCCAGGGTGTCCAGGCATTCCGCTCCGTTGTTTCCTGTGCCCAGGTGTCGGATGTGGAAGTTCAGGTTGTCCAGGTATTCCGCTTCGTAGTTTTCTGTATCTAGGTGTCGGATGTGGAAGTTCAGGGTGTCCAGGTATTCCGCTTCGTAGTTTTCTGTATCTAGGTGTCGGATGTGGAAGTCGAGGGTGTCCAGGTATTCCGCTTCGTAGTTTTCTGTATCTAGGTGTCGGATGTGGAAGTCCAGGGTGTCCAGGCATTCCGCTCCGTAGTTTCCTGTGCCCAGGTGTCGGATGTGGAAGTTCAGGGTGTCCAGGTATTCCGCTTCGTAGTTCTCTGTATATAGGTGTCGGATGTGGAAGTCCAGGGTGTCCAGGTATTCCGCTCCGTAGTTTCCTGTGTCCAGGTATTGGATGTGGAAGTCCAGGGTATCCAGGTATTCCGCTACGTAGTTTGTTGTGTCTAGGTACTGGATGTGGAAGTCCAGGGTGTCCAGGTATTCCGCTTCGTAGTTTTCTGTATCTAGGTGTCGGATGTGGAAGTCCAGGGTGTCCAGGTATTCCGCTTCGTAGTTTTCTGTATCTAGGTGTCGGATGTGGAAGTCCAGGGTGTCCAGGCATTCCGCTCCGTTGTTTCCTGTGCCCAGGTGTCGGATGTGGAAGTTCTGGTTGTCCAGGTATTCCGCTTCGTAGTTTTCTGTATCTAGGTGTCGGATGTGAAAGTCCAGGGTGTCCAGGTATTCCGCTTCTTAGTTTTCTGTATCTAGGTGTCGGATGTGGAAGTTCAGGGTGTCCAGGTATTCCGCTTCGTAGTTTTCTGTATCTAGGTATCGGATGTGGAAGTCCAGGGTGTCCAGGTATTCCGCTTCGTAGTTTTCTGTATCTATGTGTCGGATGTGGAAGTCCAGGGTGTCCAGGCATTCCGCTCCGTAGTTTCCTGTGCCCAGGTGTCGGATGTGGAAGTTCAGGGTGTCCAGGTATTCCGCTTCGTAGTTTTCTGTATCTAGGTGTCGGATGTGGAAGTCCAGGGTGTCCAGGTATTCCGCTTCGTAGTTTTCTGTATCTAGGTGTCGGATGTGGAAGTCCAGGGTGTCCAGGCATTCCGTTCCGTAGTTTCCTGTGCCCAGGTGTCGGATGTGGAAGTTCAGGATGTCCAGGTATTCCGCTTCGTAGTTCTCTGTATATAGGTGTCGGATGTGGAAGTCCAGGGTGTCCAGGTATTCCGCTCCGTAGTTTCCTGTGTCCAGGTATTGGATGTGGAAGTCCAGGGTGTCCAGGTATTCCGCTTCGTAGTTTTCTGTATCTAAGTGTCGGATGTGGAAGTCCAGGGTGTCCAGGTATTCCGCTTCGTAGTTTTCTGTATCTAGGTGTCGGATGTGGAAGTCCAGGGTGTCCAGGCATTCCGTTCCGTAGTTTCCTGTGCCCAGGTGTCGGATGTGGAAGTTCAGGGTGTCCAGGTATTCCGCTTCGTAGTTTTCTGTATCTAGGTGTCGGATGTGGAAGTCCAGGGTGTCCAGGTATTCCGCTCCGTAGTTTCCTGTGTCCAGGTATTGGATGTGGAAGTCCAGGGTATGCAGGTATTCCGCTACGTAGTTTGTTGTGTCTAGGTACTGGATGTGGAAGTCCAGGGTGTCCAGGTTTTCCGCTTCGTAGTTTTCTGTATCTAGGTGTCGGATGTGGAAGTCCAGGGTGTCCAGGTATTCCGCTTCGTAGTTTTCTGTATCTAGGTGTCGGATGTGGAAGTCCAGGGTGTCCAGGTATTCCGCTTCGTAGTTTTCTGTATCTAGGTGTCGGATGTGGAAGTCCAGGGTGTCCAGGTATTCCGCTCCGTAGTTTCCTGTGTCCAGGTATTGGATGTGGAAGTCCAGGGTATGCAGGTATTCCGCTACGTAGTTTGTTGTGTCTAGGTACTGGATGTGGAAGTCCAGGGTGTCCAGGTTTTCCGCTTCGTAGTTTTCTGTATCTAGGTGTCGGATGTGGAAGTCCAGGGTGTCCAGGTATTCCGCTTCGTAGTTTTCTGTATCTAGGTGTCGGATGTGGAAGTCTAGGGTGTCCAGGCATTCCGCTCCGTTGTTTCCTGTGCCCAGGTGTCGGATGTGGAAGTTCAGGTTGTCCAGGTATTCCGCTTCGTAGTTTTCTGTATCTAGGTGTCGGATGTGGAAGTCCAGGGTGTCCAGGTATTCCGCTTCGTAGTTTTCTGTATCTAGGTGTCGGATGTGGAAGTTCAGGGTGTCCAGGTATTCCGCTCCGTAGTTTCCTGTGCCCAGGTGTCGGATGTGGAAGTTCAGGGTGTCCAGGTATTCCGCTTCGTAGTTTTCTGTATCTAGGTGTCGGATGTGGAAGTCCAGGGTGTCCAGGTATTCCGCTCCGTAGTTTCCTGTGTCCAGGTATTGGATGTGGAAGTCCAGGGTATGCAGGTATTCCGCTACGTAGTTTCCTGTGCCCAGGTGTCGGATGTGGAAGTTCAGGTTGTCCAGGTATTCCGCTTCGTAGTTTTCTGTATCTAGGTGTCGGATGTGGAAGTTCAGGGTGTCCAGGTATTCCGCTTCGTAGTTTTCTGTATCTAGGTGTCGGATGTGGAAGTCCAGGGTGTCCAGGTATTCCGCTTCGTAGTTTTCTGTATCTAGGTGTCGGATGTGGAAGTCCAGGGTGTCCAGGCATTCCGCTCCGTAGTTTCCTGTGCCCAGGTGTCGGATGTGGAAGTTCAGGGTGTCCAGGTATTCCGCTTCGTAGTTCTCTGTATATAGGTGTCGGATGTGGAATTCCAGGGTGTCCAGGTATTCCGCTTCGTAGTTTTCTGTATCTAGGTGTCGGATGTGGAAGTCCAGGGTGTCCAGGCATTCCGCTCCGTTGTTTCCTGTGCCCAGGTGTCGGATGTGGAAGTTCAGGTTGTCCAGGTATTCCGCTTCGTAGTTTTCTGTATCTAGGTGTCGGATGTGGAAGTCCAGGGTGTCCAGGCATTCCGCTCCGTAGTTTCCTGTGCCCAGGTGTCGGATGTGGAAGTTCAGGGTGTCCAGGTATTCCGCTTCGTAGTTTTCTGTATCTAGGTGTCGGATGTGGAAGTCCAGGGTGTCCAGGCATTCCGCTCCGTAGTTTCCTGTGCCCAGGTGTCGGATGTGGAAGTTCAGGGTGTCCAGGTATTCCGCTTCGTAGTTTTCTGTATCTAGGTGTCGGATGTGGAAGTCCAGGGTGTCCAGGTATTCCGCTTCGTAGTTTTCTGTATCTAGGTGTCGGATGTGGAAGTCCAGGGTGTCCAGGCATTCCGTTCCGTAGTTTCCTGTGCCCAGGTGTCGGATGTGGAAGTTCAGGATGTCCAGGTATTCCGCTTCGTAGTTCTCTGTATATAGGTGTCGGATGTGGAAGTCCAGGGTGTCCAGGTATTCCGCTCCGTAGTTTCCTGTGTCCAGGTATTGGATGTGGAAGTCCAGGGTGTCCAGGTATTCCGCTTCGTAGTTTTCTGTATCTAAGTGTCGGATGTGGAAGTCCAGGGTGTCCAGGTATTCCGCTTCGTAGTTTTCTGTATCTAGGTGTCGGATGTGGAAGTCCAGGGTGTCCAGGCATTCCGTTCCGTAGTTTCCTGTGCCCAGGTGTCGGATGTGGAAGTTCAGGGTGTCCAGGTATTCCGCTTCGTAGTTTTCTGTATCTAGGTGTCGGATGTGGAAGTCCAGGGTGTCCAGGTATTCCGCTCCGTAGTTTCCTGTGTCCAGGTATTGGATGTGGAAGTCCAGGGTATGCAGGTATTCCGCTACGTAGTTTGTTGTGTCTAGGTACTGGATGTGGAAGTCCAGGGTGTCCAGGTTTTCCGCTTCGTAGTTTTCTGTATCTAGGTGTCGGATGTGGAAGTCCAGGGTGTCCAGGTATTCCGCTTCGTAGTTTTCTGTATCTAGGTGTCGGATGTGGAAGTCCAGGGTGTCCAGGTATTCCGCTTCGTAGTTTTCTGTATCTAGGTGTCGGATGTGGAAGTCCAGGGTGTCCAGGTATTCCGCTCCGTAGTTTCCTGTGTCCAGGTATTGGATGTGGAAGTCCAGGGTATGCAGGTATTCCGCTACGTAGTTTGTTGTGTCTAGGTACTGGATGTGGAAGTCCAGGGTGTCCAGGTTTTCCGCTTCGTAGTTTTCTGTATCTAGGTGTCGGATGTGGAAGTCCAGGGTGTCCAGGTATTCCGCTTCGTAGTTTTCTGTATCTAGGTGTCGGATGTGGAAGTCTAGGGTGTCCAGGCATTCCGCTCCGTTGTTTCCTGTGCCCAGGTGTCGGATGTGGAAGTTCAGGTTGTCCAGGTATTCCGCTTCGTAGTTTTCTGTATCTAGGTGTCGGATGTGGAAGTCCAGGGTGTCCAGGTATTCCGCTTCGTAGTTTTCTGTATCTAGGTGTCGGATGTGGAAGTTCAGGGTGTCCAGGTATTCCGCTCCGTAGTTTCCTGTGCCCAGGTGTCGGATGTGGAAGTTCAGGGTGTCCAGGTATTCCGCTTCGTAGTTTTCTGTATCTAGGTGTCGGATGTGGAAGTCCAGGGTGTCCAGGTATTCCGCTCCGTAGTTTCCTGTGTCCAGGTATTGGATGTGGAAGTCCAGGGTATGCAGGTATTCCGCTACGTAGTTTCCTGTGCCCAGGTGTCGGATGTGGAAGTTCAGGTTGTCCAGGTATTCCGCTTCGTAGTTTTCTGTATCTAGGTGTCGGATGTGGAAGTTCAGGGTGTCCAGGTATTCCGCTTCGTAGTTTTCTGTATCTAGGTGTCGGATGTGGAAGTCCAGGGTGTCCAGGTATTCCGCTTCGTAGTTTTCTGTATCTAGGTGTCGGATGTGGAAGTCCAGGGTGTCCAGGCATTCCGCTCCGTAGTTTCCTGTGCCCAGGTGTCGGATGTGGAAGTTCAGGGTGTCCAGGTATTCCGCTTCGTAGTTCTCTGTATATAGGTGTCGGATGTGGAATTCCAGGGTGTCCAGGTATTCCGCTTCGTAGTTTTCTGTATCTAGGTGTCGGATGTGGAAGTCCAGGGTGTCCAGGCATTCCGCTCCGTTGTTTCCTGTGCCCAGGTGTCGGATGTGGAAGTTCAGGTTGTCCAGGTATTCCGCTTCGTAGTTTTCTGTATCTAGGTGTCGGATGTGGAAGTTCAGGGTGTCCAGGTATTCCGCTTCGTAGTTTTCTGTATCTAGGTGTCGGATGTGGAAGTCCAGGGTGTCCAGGCATTCCGCTCCGTAGTTTCCTGTGCCCAGGTGTCGGATGTGGAAGTTCAGGGTGTCCAGGTATTCCGCTTCGTAGTTCTCTGTATATAGGTGTCGGATGTGGAAGTCCAGGGTGTCCAGGTATTCCGCTCCGTAGTTTCCTGTGTCCAGGTATTGGATGTGGAAGTCCAGGGTGTCCAGGTATTCCGCTTCGTAGTTTTCTGTATCTAAGTGTCGGATGTGGAAGTCCAGGGTGTCCAGGTATTCCGCTTCGTAGTTTTCTGTATCTAGGTGTCGGATGTGGAAGTCCAGGGTGTCCAGGTATTCCGCTCCGTAGTTTCCTGTGTCCAGGTATTGGATGTGGAAGTCCAGGGTATGCAGGTATTCCGCTACGTAGTTTGTTGTGTCTAGGTACTGGATGTGGAAGTCCAGGGTGTCCAGGTTTTCCGCTTCGTAGTTTTCTGTATCTAGGTGTCGGATGTGGAATTCCAGGGTGTCCAGGTATTCCGCTTCGTAGTTTTCTGTATCTAGGTGTCGGATGTGGAAGTCCAGGGTGTCCAGGCATTCCGCTCCGTTGTTTCCTGTGCCCAGGTGTCGGATGTGGAAGTTCAGGTTGTCCAGGTATTCCGCTTCGTAGTTTTCTGTATCTAGGTGTCGGATGTGGAAGTTCAGGGTGTCCAGGTATTCCGCTTCGTAGTTTTCTGTATCTAGGTGTCGGATGTGGAAGTTCAGGGTGTCCAGGTATTCCGCTTCGTAGTTTTCTGTATCTAGGTGTCGGATGTGGAAGTCCAGGGTGTCCAGGTATTCCGCTTCGTAGTTTTCTGTATCTAGGTGTCGGATGTGGAAGTCCAGGGTGTCCAGGTATTCCGCTCCGTAGTTTCCTGTGTCCAGGTATTGGATGTGGAAGTCCAGGGTATGCAGGTATTCCGCTACGTAGTTTGTTGTGTCTAGGTACTGGATGTGGAAGTCCAGAGTGTCCAGGTTTTCCGCTTCGTAGTTTTCTGTATCTAGGTGTCGGATGTGGAAGTCCAGGGTGTCCAGGTATTCCGCTTCGTAGTTTACTGTATCTAGGTGTCGGATGTGGAAGTCCAGGGTGTCCAGGCATTCCGCTCCGTTGTTTCCTGTGCCCAGGTGTCGGATGTGGAAGTTCAGGTTGTCCAGGTATTCCGCTTCGTAGTTTTCTGTATCTAGGTGTCGGATGTGGAAGTTCAGGGTGTCCAGGTATTCCGCTTCGTAGTTTTCTGTATCTAGGTGTCGGATGTGGAAGTCCAGGGTGTCCAGGTATTCCGCTCCGTAGTTTCCTGTGTCCAGGTATTGGATGTGGAAGTCCAGGGTATGCAGGTATTCCGCTACGTAGTTTGTTGTGTCTAGGTACTGGATGTGGAAGTCCAGGGTGTCCAGGTTTTCCGCTTCGTAGTTTTCTGTATCTAGGTGTCGGATGTGGAAGTCCAGGGTGTCCAGGCATTCCGCTCCGTAGTTTCCTGTGCCCAGGTGTCGGATGTGGAAGTTCAGGGTGTCCAGGTATTCCGCTTCGTAGTTCTCTGTATATAGGTGTCGGATGTGGAAGTCCAGGGTGTCCAGGTATTCCGCTCCGTAGTTTCCTGTGTCCAGGTATTGGATGTGGAAGTCCAGGGTATCCAGGTATTCCGCTACGTAGTTTGTTGTGTCTAGGTACTGGATGTGGAAGTCCAGGGTGTCCAGGTATTCCGCTTCGTAGTTTTCTGTATCTAGGTGTCGGATGTGGAAGTCCAGGGTGTCCAGGTATTCCGCTTCGTAGTTTTCTGTATCTAGGTGTCGGATGTGGAAGTCCAGGGTGTCCAGGCATTCCGCTCCGTTGTTTCCTGTGCCCAGGTGTCGGATGTGGAAGTTCTGGTTGTCCAGGTATTCCGCTTCGTAGTTTTCTGTATCTAGGTGTCGGATGTGAAAGTCCAGGGTGTCCAGGTATTCCGCTTCTTAGTTTTCTGTATCTAGGTGTCGGATGTGGAAGTTCAGGGTGTCCAGGTATTCCGCTTCGTAGTTTTCTGTATCTAGGTATCGGATGTGGAAGTCCAGGGTGTCCAGGTATTCCGCTTCGTAGTTTTCTGTATCTATGTGTCGGATGTGGAAGTCCAGGGTGTCCAGGCATTCCGCTCCGTAGTTTCCTGTGCCCAGGTGTCGGATGTGGAAGTTCAGGGTGTCCAGGTATTCCGCTTCGTAGTTTTCTGTATCTAGGTGTCGGATGTGGAAGTCCAGGGTGTCCAGGTATTCCGCTTCGTAGTTTTCTGTATCTAGGTGTCGGATGTGGAAGTCCAGGGTGTCCAGGCATTCCGTTCCGTAGTTTCCTGTGCCCAGGTGTCGGATGTGGAAGTTCAGGATGTCCAGGTATTCCGCTTCGTAGTTCTCTGTATATAGGTGTCGGATGTGGAAGTCCAGGGTGTCCAGGTATTCCGCTCCGTAGTTTCCTGTGTCCAGGTATTGGATGTGGAAGTCCAGGGTGTCCAGGTATTCCGCTTCGTAGTTTTCTGTATCTAAGTGTCGGATGTGGAAGTCCAGGGTGTCCAGGTATTCCGCTTCGTAGTTTTCTGTATCTAGGTGTCGGATGTGGAAGTCCAGGGTGTCCAGGCATTCCGTTCCGTAGTTTCCTGTGCCCAGGTGTCGGATGTGGAAGTTCAGGGTGTCCAGGTATTCCGCTTCGTAGTTTTCTGTATCTAGGTGTCGGATGTGGAAGTCCAGGGTGTCCAGGTATTCCGCTCCGTAGTTTCCTGTGTCCAGGTATTGGATGTGGAAGTCCAGGGTATGCAGGTATTCCGCTACGTAGTTTGTTGTGTCTAGGTACTGGATGTGGAAGTCCAGGGTGTCCAGGTTTTCCGCTTCGTAGTTTTCTGTATCTAGGTGTCGGATGTGGAAGTCCAGGGTGTCCAGGTATTCCGCTTCGTAGTTTTCTGTATCTAGGTGTCGGATGTGGAAGTCCAGGGTGTCCAGGTATTCCGCTTCGTAGTTTTCTGTATCTAGGTGTCGGATGTGGAAGTCCAGGGTGTCCAGGTATTCCGCTCCGTAGTTTCCTGTGTCCAGGTATTGGATGTGGAAGTCCAGGGTATGCAGGTATTCCGCTACGTAGTTTGTTGTGTCTAGGTACTGGATGTGGAAGTCCAGGGTGTCCAGGTTTTCCGCTTCGTAGTTTTCTGTATCTAGGTGTCGGATGTGGAAGTCCAGGGTGTCCAGGTATTCCGCTTCGTAGTTTTCTGTATCTAGGTGTCGGATGTGGAAGTCTAGGGTGTCCAGGCATTCCGCTCCGTTGTTTCCTGTGCCCAGGTGTCGGATGTGGAAGTTCAGGTTGTCCAGGTATTCCGCTTCGTAGTTTTCTGTATCTAGGTGTCGGATGTGGAAGTCCAGGGTGTCCAGGTATTCCGCTTCGTAGTTTTCTGTATCTAGGTGTCGGATGTGGAAGTTCAGGGTGTCCAGGTATTCCGCTCCGTAGTTTCCTGTGCCCAGGTGTCGGATGTGGAAGTTCAGGGTGTCCAGGTATTCCGCTTCGTAGTTTTCTGTATCTAGGTGTCGGATGTGGAAGTCCAGGGTGTCCAGGTATTCCGCTCCGTAGTTTCCTGTGTCCAGGTATTGGATGTGGAAGTCCAGGGTATGCAGGTATTCCGCTACGTAGTTTGTTGTGTCTAGGTACTGGATGTGGAAGTCCAGGGTGTCCAGGTTTTCCGCTTCGTAGTTTTCTGTATCTAGGTGTCGGATGTGGAAGTCCAGGGTGTCCAGGTATTCCGCTTCGTAGTTTACTGTATCTAGGTGTCGGATGTGGAAGTCCAGGGTGTCCAGGCATTCCGCTCCGTTGTTTCCTGTGCCCAGGTGTCGGATGTGGAAGTTCAGGTTGTCCAGGTATTCCGCTTCGTAGTTTTCTGTATCTAGGTGTCGGATGTGGAAGTTCAGGGTGTCCAGGTATTCCGCTTCGTAGTTTTCTGTATCTAGGTGTCGGATGTGGAAGTCCAGGGTGTCCAGGTATTCCGCTTCGTAGTTTTCTGTATCTAGGTGTCGGATGTGGAAGTCCAGGGTGTCCAGGCATTCCGCTCCGTAGTTTCCTGTGCCCAGGTGTCGGATGTGGAAGTTCAGGGTGTCCAGGTATTCCGCTTCGTAGTTCTCTGTATATAGGTGTCGGATGTGGAATTCCAGGGTGTCCAGGTATTCCGCTTCGTAGTTTTCTGTATCTAGGTGTCGGATGTGGAAGTCCAGGGTGTCCAGGCATTCCGCTCCGTTGTTTCCTGTGCCCAGGTGTCGGATGTGGAAGTTCAGGTTGTCCAGGTATTCCGCTTCGTAGTTTTCTGTATCTAGGTGTCGGATGTGGAAGTTCAGGGTGTCCAGGTATTCCGCTTCGTAGTTTTCTGTATCTAGGTGTCGGATGTGGAAGTCCAGGGTGTCCAGGCATTCCGCTCCGTAGTTTCCTGTGCCCAGGTGTCGGATGTGGAAGTTCAGGGTGTCCAGGTATTCCGCTTCGTAGTTCTCTGTATATAGGTGTCGGATGTGGAAGTCCAGGGTGTCCAGGTATTCCGCTCCGTAGTTTCCTGTGTCCAGGTATTGGATGTGGAAGTCCAGGGTGTCCAGGTATTCCGCTTCGTAGTTTTCTGTATCTAAGTGTCGGATGTGGAAGTCCAGGGTGTCCAGGTATTCCGCTTCGTAGTTTTCTGTATCTAGGTGTCGGATGTGGAAGTCCAGGGTGTCCAGGTATTCCGCTCCGTAGTTTCCTGTGTCCAGGTATTGGATGTGGAAGTCCAGGGTATGCAGGTATTCCGCTACGTAGTTTGTTGTGTCTAGGTACTGGATGTGGAAGTCCAGGGTGTCCAGGTTTTCCGCTTCGTAGTTTTCTGTATCTAGGTGTCGGATGTGGAATTCCAGGGTGTCCAGGTATTCCGCTTCGTAGTTTTCTGTATCTAGGTGTCGGATGTGGAAGTCCAGGGTGTCCAGGCATTCCGCTCCGTTGTTTCCTGTGCCCAGGTGTCGGATGTGGAAGTTCAGGTTGTCCAGGTATTCCGCTTCGTAGTTTTCTGTATCTAGGTGTCGGATGTGGAAGTTCAGGGTGTCCAGGTATTCCGCTTCGTAGTTTTCTGTATCTAGGTGTCGGATGTGGAAGTTCAGGGTGTCCAGGTATTCCGCTTCGTAGTTTTCTGTATCTAGGTGTCGGATGTGGAAGTCCAGGGTGTCCAGGTATTCCGCTTCGTAGTTTTCTGTATCTAGGTGTCGGATGTGGAAGTCCAGGGTGTCCAGGTATTCCGCTCCGTAGTTTCCTGTGTCCAGGTATTGGATGTGGAAGTCCAGGGTATGCAGGTATTCCGCTACGTAGTTTGTTGTGTCTAGGTACTGGATGTGGAAGTCCAGAGTGTCCAGGTTTTCCGCTTCGTAGTTTTCTGTATCTAGGTGTCGGATGTGGAAGTCCAGGGTGTCCAGGTATTCCGCTTCGTAGTTTACTGTATCTAGGTGTCGGATGTGGAAGTCCAGGGTGTCCAGGCATTCCGCTCCGTTGTTTCCTGTGCCCAGGTGTCGGATGTGGAAGTTCAGGTTGTCCAGGTATTCCGCTTCGTAGTTTTCTGTATCTAGGTGTCGGATGTGGAAGTTCAGGGTGTCCAGGTATTCCGCTTCGTAGTTTTCTGTATCTAGGTGTCGGATGTGGAAGTCCAGGGTGTCCAGGTATTCCGCTCCGTAGTTTCCTGTGTCCAGGTATTGGATGTGGAAGTCCAGGGTATGCAGGTATTCCGCTACGTAGTTTGTTGTGTCTAGGTACTGGATGTGGAAGTCCAGGGTGTCCAGGTTTTCCGCTTCGTAGTTTTCTGTATCTAGGTGTCGGATGTGGAATTCCAGGGTGTCCAGGTATTCCGCTTCGTAGTTTTCTGTATCTAGGTGTCGGATGTGGAAGTCCAGGGTGTCCAGGCATTCCGCTCCGTTGTTTCCTGTGCCCAGGTGTCGGATGTGGAAGTTCAGGTTGTCCAGGTATTCCGCTTCGTAGTTTTCTGTATCTAGGTGTCGGATGTGGAAGTTCAGGGTGTCCAGGTATTCCGCTTCGTAGTTTTCTGTATCTAGGTGTCGGATGTGGAAGTTCAGGGTGTCCAGGTATTCCGCTTCGTAGTTTTCTGTATCTAGGTGTCGGATGTGGAAGTCCAGGGTGTCCAGGTATTCCGCTTCGTAGTTTTCTGTATCTAGGTGTCGGATGTGGAAGTCCAGGGTGTCCAGGTATTCCGCTCCGTAGTTTCCTGTGTCCAGGTATTGGATGTGGAAGTCCAGGGTATGCAGGTATTCCGCTACGTAGTTTGTTGTGTCTAGGTACTGGATGTGGAAGTCCAGGGTGTCCAGGTTTTCCGCTTCGTAGTTTTCTGTATCTAGGTGTCGGATGTGGAAGTCCAGGGTGTCCAGGTATTCCGCTTCGTAGTTTACTGTATCTAGGTGTCGGATGTGGAAGTCCAGGGTGTCCAGGCATTCCGCTCCGTTGTTTCCTGTGCCCAGGTGTCGGATGTGGAAGTTCAGGTTGTCCAGGTATTCCGCTTCGTAGTTTTCTGTATCTAGGTGTCGGATGTGGAAGTTCAGGGTGTCCAGGTATTCCGCTTCGTAGTTTTCTGTATCTAGGTGTCGGATGTGGAAGTCGAGGGTGTCCAGGTATTCCGCTTCGTAGTTTTCTGTATCTAGGTGTCGGATGTGGAAGTCCAGGGTGTCCAGGCATTCCGCTCCGTAGTTTCCTGTGCCCAGGTGTCGGATGTGGAAGTTCAGGGTGTCCAGGTATTCCGCTTCGTAGTTCTCTGTATATAGGTGTCGGATGTGGAAGTCCAGGGTGTCCAGGTATTCCGCTCCGTAGTTTCCTGTGTCCAGGTATTGGATGTGGAAGTCCAGGGTATCCAGGTATTCCGCTACGTAGTTTGTTGTGTCTAGGTACTGGATGTGGAAGTCCAGGGTGTCCAGGTATTCCGCTTCGTAGTTTTCTGTATCTAGGTGTCGGATGTGGAAGTCCAGGGTGTCCAGGTATTCCGCTTCGTAGTTTTCTGTATCTAGGTGTCGGATGTGGAAGTCCAGGGTGTCCAGGCATTCCGCTCCGTTGTTTCCTGTGCCCAGGTGTCGGATGTGGAAGTTCTGGTTGTCCAGGTATTCCGCTTCGTAGTTTTCTGTATCTAGGTGTCGGATGTGAAAGTCCAGGGTGTCCAGGTATTCCGCTTCTTAGTTTTCTGTATCTAGGTGTCGGATGTGGAAGTTCAGGGTGTCCAGGTATTCCGCTTCGTAGTTTTCTGTATCTAGGTATCGGATGTGGAAGTCCAGGGTGTCCAGGTATTCCGCTTCGTAGTTTTCTGTATCTATGTGTCGGATGTGGAAGTCCAGGGTGTCCAGGCATTCCGCTCCGTAGTTTCCTGTGCCCAGGTGTCGGATGTGGAAGTTCAGGGTGTCCAGGTATTCCGCTTCGTAGTTTTCTGTATCTAGGTGTCGGATGTGGAAGTCCAGGGTGTCCAGGTATTCCGCTTCGTAGTTTTCTGTATCTAGGTGTCGGATGTGGAAGTCCAGGGTGTCCAGGCATTCCGTTCCGTAGTTTCCTGTGCCCAGGTGTCGGATGTGGAAGTTCAGGATGTCCAGGTATTCCGCTTCGTAGTTCTCTGTATATAGGTGTCGGATGTGGAAGTCCAGGGTGTCCAGGTATTCCGCTCCGTAGTTTCCTGTGTCCAGGTATTGGATGTGGAAGTCCAGGGTGTCCAGGTATTCCGCTTCGTAGTTTTCTGTATCTAAGTGTCGGATGTGGAAGTCCAGGGTGTCCAGGTATTCCGCTTCGTAGTTTTCTGTATCTAGGTGTCGGATGTGGAAGTCCAGGGTGTCCAGGCATTCCGTTCCGTAGTTTCCTGTGCCCAGGTGTCGGATGTGGAAGTTCAGGGTGTCCAGGTATTCCGCTTCGTAGTTTTCTGTATCTAGGTGTCGGATGTGGAAGTCCAGGGTGTCCAGGTATTCCGCTCCGTAGTTTCCTGTGTCCAGGTATTGGATGTGGAAGTCCAGGGTATGCAGGTATTCCGCTACGTAGTTTGTTGTGTCTAGGTACTGGATGTGGAAGTCCAGGGTGTCCAGGTTTTCCGCTTCGTAGTTTTCTGTATCTAGGTGTCGGATGTGGAAGTCCAGGGTGTCCAGGTATTCCGCTTCGTAGTTTTCTGTATCTAGGTGTCGGATGTGGAAGTCCAGGGTGTCCAGGTATTCCGCTTCGTAGTTTTCTGTATCTAGGTGTCGGATGTGGAAGTCCAGGGTGTCCAGGTATTCCGCTCCGTAGTTTCCTGTGTCCAGGTATTGGATGTGGAAGTCCAGGGTATGCAGGTATTCCGCTACGTAGTTTGTTGTGTCTAGGTACTGGATGTGGAAGTCCAGGGTGTCCAGGTTTTCCGCTTCGTAGTTTTCTGTATCTAGGTGTCGGATGTGGAAGTCCAGGGTGTCCAGGTATTCCGCTTCGTAGTTTTCTGTATCTAGGTGTCGGATGTGGAAGTCCAGGGTGTCCAGGCATTCCGCTCCGTTGTTTCCTGTGCCCAGGTGTCGGATGTGGAAGTTCAGGTTGTCCAGGTATTCCGCTTCGTAGTTTTCTGTATCTAGGTGTCGGATGTGGAAGTCCAGGGTGTCCAGGTATTCCGCTTCGTAGTTTTCTGTATCTAGGTGTCGGATGTGGAAGTTCAGGGTGTCCAGGTATTCCGCTCCGTAGTTTCCTGTGCCCAGGTGTCGGATGTGGAAGTTCAGGGTGTCCAGGTATTCCGCTTCGTAGTTTTCTGTATCTAGGTGTCGGATGTGGAAGTCCAGGGTGTCCAGGAATTCCGCTTCGTAGTTCTCTGTATATAGGTGTCGGATGTGGATGTCCAGGGTGTCCAGGTATTCCGCTCCGTAGTTTACTGTGTCCAGGTATTGGATGTGGAAGTCCAGGGTATCCAGGTATTCCGCTACGTAGTTTTCTGTATCTTGGTGTCGGATGTAGAAGTTCAGGGTGTCCAGGTATTCCGCTCCATAGTTTGTTGTATATAGGTACTGGATGTGGAAGTCCAGGGTGTCCAGGTATTCCGCTTCGTAGTTTTCTGTATCTAGGTGTCGGATGTGGAAGTCCAGGGTGTCCAGGTATTCCGCTTCGTAGTTTTCTGTATCTAGGTGTCGGATGTGGAAGTCCAGGGTGTCCAGGCATTCCGCTCCGTAGTTTCCTGTGCCCAGGTGTCGGATGTGGAAGTCCAGGGTGTCCAGGTATTCCGCTTCGTAGTTTTCTGTATCTAGGTGTCGGATCTGGAAGTCCAGGGTGTCCAGGTATTTCGCTTCGTAGTTTTCTGTATCTAGGTGTCGGATGTGGAAGTCCAGGGTGTCCAGGTATTCCGCTTCGTAGTTTTCTGTATCTAGGTGTCGGATGTGGAAGTTCAGGGTGTCCAGGTATTCCGCTTCGTAGTTTTCTGTATCTAGGTGTCGGATGTGGAAGTCCAGGGTGTCCAGGCATTCCGCTCCGTAGTTTCCTGTGCCCAGGTGTCGGATGTGGAAGTTCAGGGTGTCCAGGTATTCCGCTTCGTAGTTTTCTGTATCTAGGTGTCGGATGTGGAAGTCCAGGGTGTCCAGGTATTCCGCTTCGTAGCTTTCTGTATCTAGGTGTCGGATGTGGAAGTCCAGGGTGTCCAGGTATTCCGCTTCGTAGTTTTCTGTATCTAGGTGTCGGATGTGGAATTTCAGGGTGTCCAGGTATTCCGCTCCGTAGTTTCCTGTGCCCAGGTGTCGGATGTGGAAGTCCAGGGTGTCCAGGTATTCCGCTTCGTAGTTCTCTGTATATAGGTGTCGGATGTGGATGTCCAGGGTGTCCAGGTATTCCGCTCCGTAGTTTACTGTGTCCAGGTATTGGATGTGGAAGTCCAGGGTGTCCAGGTATTCCGCTTCGTAGTTTTCTGTATCTAGGTGTCGGATGTGGAAGTCCAGGGTGTCCAGGTATTCCGCTTCGTAGCTTTCTGTATCTAGGTGTCGGATGTGGAAGTCCAGGGTGTCCAGGCATTCCGCTCCGTAGTTTCCTGTGCCCAGGTGTCGGATGTGGAAGTTCAGGGCGTCCAGGTATTCCCCTTCGTAGTTTGTTGTGTCTAGGTACTGGATGTGGAAGTCCAGGGTATCCAGGTATTCCGCTACGTAGTTTGTTGTGTCTAGGTGTCGGATGTGAAAGTCCAGGGTGTCCAGGTATTCCGCTTCTTAGTTTTCTGTATCTAGGTGTCGGATGTGGAAGTTCAGGGTGTCCAGGTATTCCGCTTCGTAGTTTTCTGTATCTAGGTATCGGATGTGGAAGTCCAGGGTGTCCAGGTATTCCGCTTCGTAGTTTTCTGTATCTATGTGTCGGATGTGGAAGTCCAGGGTGTCCAGGCATTCCGCTCCGTAGTTTCCTGTGCCCAGGTGTCGGATGTGGAAGTTCAGGGTGTCCAGGTATTCCGCTTCGTAGTTTTCTGTATCTAGGTGTCGGATGTGGAAGTCCAGGGTGTCCAGGTATTCCGCTTCGTAGTTTTCTGTATCTAGGTGTCGGATGTGGAAGTCCAGGGTGTCCAGGCATTCCGTTCCGTAGTTTCCTGTGCCCAGGTGTCGGATGTGGAAGTTCAGGATGTCCAGGTATTCCGCTTCGTAGTTCTCTGTATATAGGTGTCGGATGTGGAAGTCCAGGGTGTCCAGGTATTCCGCTCCGTAGTTTCCTGTGTCCAGGTATTGGATGTGGAAGTCCAGGGTGTCCAGGTATTCCGCTTCGTAGTTTTCTGTATCTAAGTGTCGGATGTGGAAGTCCAGGGTGTCCAGGTATTCCGCTTCGTAGTTTTCTGTATCTAGGTGTCGGATGTGGAAGTCCAGGGTGTCCAGGCATTCCGTTCCGTAGTTTCCTGTGCCCAGGTGTCGGATGTGGAAGTTCAGGGTGTCCAGGTATTCCGCTTCGTAGTTTTCTGTATCTAGGTGTCGGATGTGGAAGTCCAGGGTGTCCAGGTATTCCGCTCCGTAGTTTCCTGTGTCCAGGTATTGGATGTGGAAGTCCAGGGTATGCAGGTATTCCGCTACGTAGTTTGTTGTGTCTAGGTACTGGATGTGGAAGTCCAGGGTGTCCAGGTTTTCCGCTTCGTAGTTTTCTGTATCTAGGTGTCGGATGTGGAAGTCCAGGGTGTCCAGGTATTCCGCTTCGTAGTTTTCTGTATCTAGGTGTCGGATGTGGAAGTCCAGGGTGTCCAGGTATTCCGCTTCGTAGTTTTCTGTATCTAGGTGTCGGATGTGGAAGTCCAGGGTGTCCAGGTATTCCGCTCCGTAGTTTCCTGTGTCCAGGTATTGGATGTGGAAGTCCAGGGTATGCAGGTATTCCGCTACGTAGTTTGTTGTGTCTAGGTACTGGATGTGGAAGTCCAGGGTGTCCAGGTTTTCCGCTTCGTAGTTTTCTGTATCTAGGTGTCGGATGTGGAAGTCCAGGGTGTCCAGGTATTCCGCTTCGTAGTTTTCTGTATCTAGGTGTCGGATGTGGAAGTCCAGGGTGTCCAGGCATTCCGCTCCGTTGTTTCCTGTGCCCAGGTGTCGGATGTGGAAGTTCAGGTTGTCCAGGTATTCCGCTTCGTAGTTTTCTGTATCTAGGTGTCGGATGTGGAAGTCCAGGGTGTCCAGGTATTCCGCTTCGTAGTTTTCTGTATCTAGGTGTCGGATGTGGAAGTTCAGGGTGTCCAGGTATTCCGCTCCGTAGTTTCCTGTGCCCAGGTGTCGGATGTGGAAGTTCAGGGTGTCCAGGTATTCCGCTTCGTAGTTTTCTGTATCTAGGTGTCGGATGTGGAAGTCCAGGGTGTCCAGGAATTCCGCTTCGTAGTTCTCTGTATATAGGTGTCGGATGTGGATGTCCAGGGTGTCCAGGTATTCCGCTCCGTAGTTTACTGTGTCCAGGTATTGGATGTGGAAGTCCAGGGTATCCAGGTATTCCGCTACGTAGTTTTCTGTATCTTGGTGTCGGATGTAGAAGTTCAGGGTGTCCAGGTATTCCGCTCCATAGTTTGTTGTATATAGGTACTGGATGTGGAAGTCCAGGGTGTCCAGGTATTCCGCTTCGTAGTTTTCTGTATCTAGGTGTCGGATGTGGAAGTCCAGGGTGTCCAGGTATTCCGCTTCGTAGTTTTCTGTATCTAGGTGTCGGATGTGGAAGTCCAGGGTGTCCAGGCATTCCGCTCCGTAGTTTCCTGTGCCCAGGTGTCGGATGTGGAAGTCCAGGGTGTCCAGGTATTCCGCTTCGTAGTTTTCTGTATCTAGGTGTCGGATCTGGAAGTCCAGGGTGTCCAGGTATTTCGCTTCGTAGTTTTCTGTATCTAGGTGTCGGATGTGGAAGTCCAGGGTGTCCAGGTATTCCGCTTCGTAGTTTTCTGTATCTAGGTGTCGGATGTGGAAGTTCAGGGTGTCCAGGTATTCCGCTTCGTAGTTTTCTGTATCTAGGTGTCGGATGTGGAAGTCCAGGGTGTCCAGGCATTCCGCTCCGTAGTTTCCTGTGCCCAGGTGTCGGATGTGGAAGTTCAGGGTGTCCAGGTATTCCGCTTCGTAGTTTTCTGTATCTAGGTGTCGGATGTGGAAGTCCAGGGTGTCCAGGTATTCCGCTTCGTAGCTTTCTGTATCTAGGTGTCGGATGTGGAAGTCCAGGGTGTCCAGGTATTCCGCTTCGTAGTTTTCTGTATCTAGGTGTCGGATGTGGAATTTCAGGGTGTCCAGGTATTCCGCTCCGTAGTTTCCTGTGCCCAGGTGTCGGATGTGGAAGTCCAGGGTGTCCAGGTATTCCGCTTCGTAGTTCTCTGTATATAGGTGTCGGATGTGGATGTCCAGGGTGTCCAGGTATTCCGCTCCGTAGTTTACTGTGTCCAGGTATTGGATGTGGAAGTCCAGGGTGTCCAGGTATTCCGCTTCGTAGTTTTCTGTATCTAGGTGTCGGATGTGGAAGTCCAGGGTGTCCAGGTATTCCGCTTCGTAGCTTTCTGTATCTAGGTGTCGGATGTGGAAGTCCAGGGTGTCCAGGCATTCCGCTCCGTAGTTTCCTGTGCCCAGGTGTCGGATGTGGAAGTTCAGGGCGTCCAGGTATTCCCCTTCGTAGTTTGTTGTGTCTAGGTACTGGATGTGGAAGTCCAGGGTATCCAGGTATTCCGCTACGTAGTTTGTTGTGTCTAGGTACTGGATGTGGAAGTCCAGGGTGTCCAGGTATTCCGCTTCGTAGTTTTCTGTATCTAGGTGTCGGATGTGGAAGTCCAGGGTGTCCAGGTATTCCGCTTCGTAGTTTTCTGTATCTAGGTGTCGGATGTGGAAGTCCAGGGTGGCCAGGTATTCCGCTTCGTAGTGTTCTGTATCTAGGTGTCGGATGTGGAAGTCCAGGGTGTCCAGGCATTCCGTTCCGTAGTTTCCTGTGCCCAGGTGTCGGATGTGGAAGTTCAGGTTGTCCAGGTATTCCGCTTCGTAGTTTTCTGTATCTAGGTGTCGGATGTGAAAGTCCAGGGTGTCCAGGTATTCCGCTTCGTAGTTTTCTGTATCTAGGTGTCGGATGTGGAAGTTCAGGGTGTCCAGGTATTCCGCTTCGTAGTTTTCTGTATCTAGGTGTCGGATGTGGAAGTCCAGGGTGTCCAGGCATTCCGTTCCGTAGTTTCCTGTGCCCAGGTGTCGGATGTGGAAGTTCAGGGTGTCCAGGCATTCCGCTCCGTAGTTTCCTGTGCCCAGGTGTCGGATGTGGAAGTTCAGGGTGTCCAGGTATTCCGCTTCGTAGTTTTCTGTGTCTAGGTGTCGGATGTGGAAGTCCAGGGTGTCCAGGTATTCCGCTTCGTAGTTTTCTGTATCTAGGTGTCGGATGTGGAAGTCCAGGGTGTCCAGGTATTCCGCTTCGTAGCTTTCTGTATCTAGGTGTCGGATGTGGAAGTCCAGGGTATCCAGGCATTCCGCTCCGTAGTTTCCTGTGCCCAGGTGTCGGATGTGGAAGTTCAGGGTGTCCAGGTATTGGATGTGGAAGTCCAGGGTGTCCAGGCATTCCGCTCCGTAGTTTCCTGTGCCCAGGTGTCGGATGTGGAAGTTCAGGGTGTCCAGGTATTCCGCTTCGTAGTTTTCTGTATCTAGGTGTCGGATGTGGAAGTCCAGCGTGTCCAGGTATTCCGCTTCGTAGTTCTCTGTATATAGGTGTCGGATGTGGATGTCCAGGGTGTCCAGGTATTCCGCTCCGTAGTTTACTGTGTCCAGGTATTGGATGTGGAAGTCCAGGGTATCCAGGTATTCCGATACGTAGTTTTCTGTATCTTGGTGTCGGATGTAGAAGTTCAGGGTGTCCAGGTATTCCGCTCCATAGTTTGTTGTATATAGGTACTGGATGTGGAAGTCCAGGGTGTCCAGGTATTCCGCTTCGTAGTTTTCTGTATCTAGGTGTCGGATGTGGAAGTCCAGGGTGTCCAGGTATTCCGCTTCGTAGTTTTCTGTATCTAGGTGTCGGATGTGGAAGTCCAGGGTGTCCAGTCATTCCGCTCCGTAGTTTCCTGTGCCCAGGTGTCGGATGTGGAAGTCCAGGGTGTCCAGGTATTCCGCTTCGTAGTTTTCTGTATCTAGGTGTCGGATCTGCAAGTCCAGGGTGTCCAGGTATTTCGCTTCGTAGTTTTCTGTATCTAGGTGTCGGATGTGGAAGTCCAGGGTGTCCAGGTATTTCGCTTCGTAGTTTCCTGTGCCCAGGTGTCGGATGTGGAAGTTCAGGGTGTCCAGGTATTCCGCTTCGTAGTTTTCTGTATCTAGGTGTCGGATGTGGAAGTCCAGGGTGTCCAGGTATTCAGCTTCGTAGTTTTCTGTATCTAGGTGTCGGATGTGGAAGTCCAGGGTGTCCAGGTATTCCGCTTCGTAGCTTTCTGTATCTAGGTGTCGGATGTGGAAGTCCAGGGTGTCCAGGCATTCCGCTCCGTAGTTTCCTGTGCCCAGGTGTCGGATGTGGAAGTTCAGGGTGTCCAGGTATTCCGCTTCGTAGTTTTCTGTGTCTAGGTGTCGGATGTGGAAGTCCAGGGTGTCCAGGTATTCCGCTTCGTAGTTTTCTGTATCTAGGTGTCGGATGTGGAAGTCCAGGGTGTCCAGGTATTCCGCTTCGTAGCTTTCTGTATCTAGGTGTCGGATGTGGAAGTCCAGGGTGTCCAGGCATTCCGCTCCGTAGTTTCCTGTGCCCAGGTGTCGGATGTGGAAGTTCAGGGTGTCCAGGTATTCCGCTTCGTAGTTTCCTGTGTCCAGGTATTGGATGTGGAAGTCCAGGGTGTCCAGGCATTCCGCTTCGTAGTTTTCTGTATCTAGGTGTCGGATGTGGAAGTCCAGGGTGTCCAGGTATTCCGCTTCGTAGTTTTCTGTATCTAGGTGTCGGATGTGGAAGTCCAGGGTGTCCAGGTATTCCGCTTCGTAGTTTTCTGTATCTAGGTGTCGGATGTGGAAGTCCAGGGTGTCCAGGTATTCCGCTTCGTAGTTTTCTGTATCTAGGTGTCGGATGTGGAAGTCCAGGGTGTCCAGGTATTCCGCTTCGTAGCTTTCTGTATCTAGGTGTCGGATGTGGAAGTCCAGGGTGTCCAGGCATTCCGCTCCGTAGTTTCCTGTGCCCAGGTGTCGGATGTGGAAGTTCAGGGTGTCCAGGTATTCCCCTTCGTAGTTTGTTGTGTCTAGGTACTGGATGTGGAAGTCCAGGGTATCCAGGTATTCCGCTACGTAGTTTGTTGTGTCTAGGTACTGGATGTGGAAGTCCAGGGTGTCCAGGTATTCCGCTTCGTAGTTTTCTGTATCTAGGTGTCGGATGTGGAAGTCCAGGGTGTCCAGGTATTCCGCTTCGTAGTTTTCTGTATCTAGGTGTCGGATGTGGAAGTCCAGGGTGGCCAGGTATTCCGCTTCGTAGTGTTCTGTATCTAGGTGTCGGATGTGGAAGTCCAGGGTGTCCAGGCATTCCGTTCCGTAGTTTCCTGTGCCCAGGTGTCGGATGTGGAAGTTCAGGTTGTCCAGGTATTCCGCTTCGTAGTTTTCTGTATCTAGGTGTCGGATGTGAAAGTCCAGGGTGTCCAGGTATTCCGCTTCGTAGTTTTCTGTATCTAGGTGTCGGATGTGGAAGTTCAGGGTGTCCAGGTATTCCGCTTCGTAGTTTTCTGTATCTAGGTGTCGGATGTGGAAGTCCAGGGTGTCCAGGCATTCCGTTCCGTAGTTTCCTGTGCCCAGGTGTCGGATGTGGAAGTTCAGGGTGTCCAGGCATTCCGCTCCGTAGTTTCCTGTGCCCAGGTGTCGGATGTGGAAGTTCAGGGTGTCCAGGTATTCCGCTTCGTAGTTTTCTGTGTCTAGGTGTCGGATGTGGAAGTCCAGGGTGTCCAGGTATTCCGCTTCGTAGTTTTCTGTATCTAGGTGTCGGATGTGGAAGTCCAGGGTGTCCAGGTATTCCGCTTCGTAGCTTTCTGTATCTAGGTGTCGGATGTGGAAGTCCAGGGTGTCCAGGCATTCCGCTCCGTAGTTTCCTGTGCCCAGGTGTCGGATGTGGAAGTTCAGGGTGTCCAGGTATTGGATGTGGAAGTCCAGGGTGTCCAGGCATTCCGCTCCGTAGTTTCCTGTGCCCAGGTGTCGGATGTGGAAGTTCAGGGTGTCCAGGTATTCCGCTTCGTAGTTTTCTGTATCTAGGTGTCGGATGTGGAAGTCCAGCGTGTCCAGGTATTCCGCTTCGTAGTTCTCTGTATATAGGTGTCGGATGTGGATGTCCAGGGTGTCCAGGCATTCCGTTCCGTAGTTTCCTGTGCCCAGGTGTCGGATGTGGAAGTTCAGGGTGTCCAGGCATTCCGCTCCGTAGTTTCCTGTGCCCAGGTGTCGGATGTGGAAGTTCAGGGTGTCCAGGTATTCCGCTTCGTAGTTTTCTGTGTCTAGGTGTCGGATGTGGAAGTCCAGGGTGTCCAGGTATTCCGCTTCGTAGTTTTCTGTATCTAGGTGTCGGATGTGGAAGTCCAGGGTGTCCAGGTATTCCGCTTCGTAGCTTTCTGTATCTAGGTGTCGGATGTGGAAGTCCAGGGTGTCCAGGCATTCCGCTCCGTAGTTTCCTGTGCCCAGGTGTCGGATGTGGAAGTTCAGGGTGTCCAGGTATTGGATGTGGAAGTCCAGGGTGTCCAGGCATTCCGCTCCGTAGTTTCCTGTGCCCAGGTGTCGGATGTGGAAGTTCAGGGTGTCCAGGTATTCCGCTTCGTAGTTTTCTGTATCTAGGTGTCGGATGTGGAAGTCCAGCGTGTCCAGGTATTCCGCTTCGTAGTTCTCTGTATATAGGTGTCGGATGTGGATGTCCAGGGTGTCCAGGTATTCCGCTCCGTAGTTTACTGTGTCCAGGTATTGGATGTGGAAGTCCAGGGTATCCAGGTATTCCGCTACGTAGTTTTCTGTATCTTGGTGTCGGATGTAGAAGTTCAGGGTGTCCAGGTATTCCGCTCCATAGTTTGTTGTATATAGGTACTGGATGTGGAAGTCCAGGGTGTCCAGGTATTCCGCTTCGTAGTTTTCTGTATCTAGGTGTCGGATGTGGAAGTCCAGGGTGTCCAGGTATTCCGCTTCGTAGTTTTCTGTATCTAGGTGTCGGATGTGGAAGTCCAGGGTGTCCAGTCATTCCGCTCCGTAGTTTCCTGTGCCCAGGTGTCGGATGTGGAAGTCCAGGGTGTCCAGGTATTCCGCTTCGTAGTTTTCTGTATCTAGGTGTCGGATGTGGAAGTCCAGGGTGTCCAGGTATTCCGCTTCGTAGTTTTCTGTATCTAGGTGTCGGATGTGGAAGTCCAGG
This sequence comes from Cephus spinipes, assembly GCA_963971525.1. Lineage (NCBI taxonomy): Eukaryota > Metazoa > Arthropoda > Insecta > Hymenoptera > Cephidae > Cephus > Cephus spinipes. The sequence continues at coordinate 23,068,332 of OZ020573.1, forward strand.
GTGTCCAGGTATTCCGCTTCGTAGTTTTCTGTATCTAGGTGTCGGATGTGGAAGTTCAGGGTGTCCAGGTATTCCGCTTCGTAGTTTTCTGTATCTAGGTGTCGGATGTGGAAGTCCAGGGTGTCCAGGCATTCCGCTCCGTAGTTTCCTGTGCCCAGGTGTCGGATGTGGAAGTTCAGGGTGTCCAGGTATTCCGCTTCGTAGTTTTCTGTATCTAGGTGTCGGATGTGGAAGTCCAGGGTGTCCAGGTATTCCGCTTCGTAGTTTTCTGTATCTAGGTGTCGGATGTGGAAGTCCAGGGTGTCCAGGTATTCCGCTTCGTAGCTTTCTGTATCTAGGTGTCGGATGTGGAAGTCCAGGGTGTCCAGGCATTCCGCTCCGTAGTTTCCTGTGCCCAGGTGTCGGATGTGGAAGTTCAGGGTGTCCAGGTATTCCGCTTCGTAGTTTTCTGTGTCTAGGTGTCGGATGTGGAATTCCAGGGTGTCCAGGTATTCCGCTTCGTAGTTTTCTGTATCTAGGTGTCGGATGTGGAAGTCCAGGGTGTCCAGGCATTCCGCTCCGTAGTTTCCTGTGCCCAGGTGTCGGATGTGGAAGTTCAGGGTGTCCAGGTATTCCGCTTTGTAGTTTCCTGTGTCCAGGTATTGGATGTGGAAGTCCAGGGTATCCAGGTATTCCGCTACGTAGTTTGTTGTGTCTAGGTACTGGATGTGGAAGTCCAGGGTGTCCAGGTATTCCGCTTCGTAGTTTTCTGTATCTAGGTGTCGGATGTGGAAGTCCAGGGTGTCCAGGTATTCCGCTTCGTAGTTTTCTGTATCTAGGTGTCGGATGTGGAAGTCCAGGGTGGCCAGGTATTCCGCTTCGTAGTGTTCTGTATCTAGGTGTCGGATGTGGAAGTCCAGGGTGTCCAGGCATTCCGCTCCGTAGTTTCCTGTGCCCAGGTGTCGGATGTGGAAGTTCAGGTTGTCCAGGTATTCCGCTTCGTAGTTTTCTGTATCTAGGTGTCGGATGTGAAAGTCCAGGGTGTCCAGGTATTCCGCTTCGTAGTTTTCTGTATCTAGGTGTCGGATGTGGAAGTTCAGGGTGTCCAGGTATTCCGCTTCGTAGTTTTCTGTATCTAGGTGTCGGATGTGGAAGTCCAGGGTGTCCAGGCATTCCGTTCCGTAGTTTCCTGTGCCCAGGTGTCGGATGTGGAAGTTCAGGGTGTCCAGGTATTCCGCTCCATAGTTTGTTGTATATAGGTACTGGATGTGGAAGTCCAGGGTGTCCAGGTATTCCGCTTCGTAGTTTTCTGTATCTAGGTGTCGGATGTGGAAGTCCAGGGTGTCCAGGTATTCCGCTTCGTAGTTTTCTGTATCTAGGTGTCGGATGTGGAAGTCCAGGGTGTCCAGGCATTCCGCTCCGTAGTTTCCTGTGCCCAGGTGTCGGATGTGGAAGTCCAGGGTGTCCAGGTATTCCGCTTCGTAGTTTTCTGTATCTAGGTGTCGGATGTGGAAGTCCAGGGTGTCCAGGTATTCCGCTTCGTAGTTTTCTGTATCTAGGTGTCGGATGTGGAAGTCCAGGGTGTCCAGGCATTCCGCTCCGTAGTTTCCTGTGCCCAGGTGTCGGATGTGGAAGTCCAGGGTGTCCAGGTATTCCGCTTCGTAGTTTTCTGTATCTAGGTGTCGGATGTGGAAGTCCAGGGTGTCCAGGTATTCCGCTTCGTAGTTTTCTGTATCTAGGTGTCGGATGTGGAAGTCCAGGGTGTCCAGGTATTCCGCTTCGTAGTTTTCTGTATCTAGGTGTCGGATGTGGAAGTTCAGGGTGTCCAGGTATTCCGCTTCGTAGTTTTCTGTATCTAGGTGTCGGATGTGGAAGTCCAGGGTGTCCAGGTATTCCGCTTCGTAGCTTTCTGTATCTAGGTGTCGGATGTGGAAGTCCAGGGTGTCCAGGCATTCCGCTCCGTAGTTTCCTGTGCCCAGGTGTCGGATGTGGAAGTTCAGGGTGTCCAGGTATTCCGCTTTGTAGTTTCCTGTGTCCAGGTATTGGATGTGGAAGTCCAGGGTATCCAGGTATTCCGCTACGTAGTTTGTTGTGTCTAGGTACTGGATGTGGAAGTCCAGGGTGTCCAGGTATTCCGCTTCGTAGTTTTCTGTATCTAGGTGTCGGATGTGGAAGTCCAGGGTGTCCAGGTATTCCGCTTCGTAGTTTTCTGTATCTAGGTGTCGGATGTGGAAGTCCAGGGTGGCCAGGTATTCCGCTTCGTAGTGTTCTGTATCTAGGTGTCGGATGTGGAAGTCCAGGGTGTCCAGGCATTCCGCTCCGTAGTTTCCTGTGCCCAGGTGTCGGATGTGGAAGTTCAGGTTGTCCAGGTATTCCGCTTCGTAGTTTTCTGTATCTAGGTGTCGGATGTGGAAGTCCAGGGTGTCCAGGTATTCCGCTTCGTAGCTTTCTGTATCTAGGTGTCGGATGTGGAAGTCCAGGGTGTCCAGGCATTCCGCTCCGTAGTTTCCTGTGCCCAGGTGTCGGATGTGGAAGTTCAGGGTGTCCAGGTATTGGATGTGGAAGTCCAGGGTGTCCAGGCATTCCGCTCCGTAGTTTCCTGTGCCCAGGTGTCGGATGTGGAAGTTCAGGGTGTCCAGGTATTCCGCTTCGTAGTTTTCTGTATCTAGGTGTCGGATGTGGAAGTCCAGCGTGTCCAGGTATTCCGCTTCGTAGTTCTCTGTATATAGGTGTCGGATGTGGATGTCCAGGGTGTCCAGGCATTCCGTTCCGTAGTTTCCTGTGCCCAGGTGTCGGATGTGGAAGTTCAGGGTGTCCAGGCATTCCGCTCCGTAGTTTCCTGTGCCCAGGTGTCGGATGTGGAAGTTCAGGGTGTCCAGGTATTCCGCTTCGTAGTTTTCTGTGTCTAGGTGTCGGATGTGGAAGTCCAGGGTGTCCAGGTATTCCGCTTCGTAGTTTTCTGTATCTAGGTGTCGGATGTGGAAGTCCAGGGTGTCCAGGTATTCCGCTTCGTAGCTTTCTGTATCTAGGTGTCGGATGTGGAAGTCCAGGGTGTCCAGGCATTCCGCTCCGTAGTTTCCTGTGCCCAGGTGTCGGATGTGGAAGTTCAGGGTGTCCAGGTATTGGATGTGGAAGTCCAGGGTGTCCAGGCATTCCGCTCCGTAGTTTCCTGTGCCCAGGTGTCGGATGTGGAAGTTCAGGGTGTCCAGGTATTCCGCTTCGTAGTTTTCTGTATCTAGGTGTCGGATGTGGAAGTCCAGCGTGTCCAGGTATTCCGCTTCGTAGTTCTCTGTATATAGGTGTCGGATGTGGATGTCCAGGGTGTCCAGGTATTCCGCTCCGTAGTTTACTGTGTCCAGGTATTGGATGTGGAAGTCCAGGGTATCCAGGTATTCCGCTACGTAGTTTTCTGTATCTTGGTGTCGGATGTAGAAGTTCAGGGTGTCCAGGTATTCCGCTCCATAGTTTGTTGTATATAGGTACTGGATGTGGAAGTCCAGGGTGTCCAGGTATTCCGCTTCGTAGTTTTCTGTATCTAGGTGTCGGATGTGGAAGTCCAGGGTGTCCAGGTATTCCGCTTCGTAGTTTTCTGTATCTAGGTGTCGGATGTGGAAGTCCAGGGTGTCCAGTCATTCCGCTCCGTAGTTTCCTGTGCCCAGGTGTCGGATGTGGAAGTCCAGGGTGTCCAGGTATTCCGCTTCGTAGTTTTCTGTATCTAGGTGTCGGATGTGGAAGTCCAGGGTGTCCAGGTATTCCGCTTCGTAGTTTTCTGTATCTAGGTGTCGGATGTGGAAGTCCAGGGTGTCCAGGTATTCCGCTTCGTAGTTTTCTGTATCTAGGTCTCGGATGTGGAAGTTCAGGGTGTCCAGGTATTCCGCTTCGTAGTTTTCTGTATCTAGGTGTCGGATGTGGAAGTCCAGGGTGTCCAGGCATTCCGCTCCGTAGTTTCCTGTGCCCAGGTGTCGGATGTGGAAGTTCAGGGTGTCCAGGTATTCCGCTTCGTAGTTTTCTGTATCTAGGTGTCGGATGTGGAAGTCCAGGGTGTCCAGGTATTCCGCTTCGTAGTTTTCTGTATCTAGGTGTCGGATGTGGAAGTCCAGGGTGTCCAGGTATTCCGCTTCGTAGCTTTCTGTATCTAGGTGTCGGATGTGGAAGTCCAGGGTGTCCAGGCATTCCGCTCCGTAGTTTCCTGTGCCCAGGTGTCGGATGTGGAAGTTCAGGGTGTCCAGGTATTCCGCTTCGTAGTTTTCTGTGTCTAGGTGTCGGATGTGGAATTCCAGGGTGTCCAGGTATTCCGCTTCGTAGTTTTCTGTATCTAGATGTCGGATGTGGAAGTCCAGGGTGTCCAGGCATTCCGCTCCGTAGTTTCCTGTGCCCAGGTGTCGGATGTGGAAGTTCAGGGTGTCCAGGTATTCCGCTTTGTAGTTTCCTGTGTCCAGGTATTGGATGTGGAAGTCCAGGGTATCCAGGTATTCCGCTACGTAGTTTGTTGTGTCTAGGTACTGGATGTGGAAGTCCAGGGTGTCCAGGTATTCCGCTTCGTAGTTTTCTGTATCTAGGTGTCGGATGTGGAATTCCAGGGTGTCCAGGTATTCCGCTTCGTAGTTTTCTGTATCTAGGTGTCGGATGTGGAAGTCCAGGGTGGCCAGGTATTCCGCTTCGTAGTGTTCTGTATCTAGGTGTCGGATGTGGAAGTCCAGGGTGTCCAGGCATTCCGCTCCGTAGTTTCCTGTGCCCAGGTGTCGGATGTGGAAGTTCAGGTTGTCCAGGTATTCCGCTTCGTAGTTTTCTGTATCTAGGTGTCGGATGTGAAAGTCCAGGGTGTCCAGGTATTCCGCTTCGTAGTTTTCTGTATCTAGGTGTCGGATGTGGAAGTTCAGGGTGTCCAGGTATTCCGCTTCGTAGTTTTCTGTATCTAGGTGTCGGATGTGGAAGTCCAGGGTGTCCAGGCATTCCGTTCCGTAGTTTCCTGTGCCCAGGTGTCGGATGTGGAAGTTCAGGGTGTCCAGGTATTCCGCTCCATAGTTTGTTGTATATAGGTACTGGATGTGGAAGTCCAGGGTGTCCAGGTATTCCGCTTCGTAGTTTTCTGTATCTAGGTGTCGGATGTGGAAGTCCAGGGTGTCCAGGTATTCCGCTTCGTAGTTTTCTGTATCTAGGTGTCGGATGTGGAAGTCCAGGGTGTCCAGGCATTCCGCTCCGTAGTTTCCTGTGCCCAGGTGTCGGATGTGGAAGTCCAGGGTGTCCAGGTATTCCGCTTCGTAGTTTTCTGTATCTAGGTGTCGGATGTGGAAGTCCAGGGTGTCCAGGTATTCCGCTTCGTAGTTTTCTGTATCTAGGTGTCGGATGTGGAAGTCCAGGGTGTCCAGGCATTCCGCTCCGTAGTTTCCTGTGCCCAGGTGTCGGATGTGGAAGTCCAGGGTGTCCAGGTATTCCGCTTCGTAGTTTTCTGTATCTAGGTGTCGGATGTGGAAGTCCAGGGTGTCCAGGTATTCCGCTTCGTAGTTTTCTGTATCTAGGTGTCGGATGTGGAAGTCCAGGGTGTCCAGGTATTCCGCTTCGTAGTTTTCTGTATCTAGGTGTCGGATGTGGAAGTTCAGGGTGTCCAGGTATTCCGCTTCGTAGTTTTCTGTATCTAGGTGTCGGATGTGGAAGTCCAGGGTGTCCAGGTATTCCGCTTCGTAGTTTTCTGTATCTAGGTGTCGGATGTGGAAGTCCAGGGTGGCCAGGTATTCCGCTTCGTAGTGTTCTGTATCTAGGTGTCGGATGTGGAAGTCCAGGGTGTCCAGGCATTCCGCTCCGTAGTTTCCTGTGCCCAGGTGTCGGATGTGGAAGTTCAGGTTGTCCAGGTATTCCGCTTCGTAGTTTTCTGTATCTAGGTGTCGGATGTGGAAGTCCAGGGTGTCCAGGCATTCCGTTCCGTAGTTTCCTGTGCCCAGGTGTCGGATGTGGAAGTTCAGGGTGTCCAGGTATTCCGCTCCATAGTTTGTTGTATATAGGTACTGGATGTGGAAGTCCAGGGTGTCCAGGTATTCCGCTTCGTAGTTTTCTGTATCTAGGTGTCGGATGTGGAAGTCCAGGGTGTCCAGGTATTCCGCTTCGTAATTTTCTGTATCTAGGTGTCGGATGTGGAAGTCCAGGGTGTCCAGGCATTCCGCTCCGTAGTTTCCTGTGCCCAGGTGTCGGATGTGGAAGTCCAGGGTGTCCAGGTATTCCGCTTCGTAGTTTTCTGTATCTAGGTGTCGGTTGTGGAAGTCCAGGGTGTCCAGGTATTCCGCTTCGTAGTTTTCTGTATCTAGGTGTCGGATGTGGAAGTCCAGGGTGTCCAGGCATTCCGCTCCGTAGTTTCCTGTGCCCAGGTGTCGGATGTGGAAGTCCAGGGTGTCCAGGTATTCCGCTTCGTAGTTTTCTGTATCTAGGTGTCGGATGTGGAAGTCCAGGGTGTCCAGGTATTCCGCTTCGTAGTTTTCTGTATCTAGGTGTCGGATGTGGAAGTCCAGGGTGTCCAGGTATTCCGCTTCGTAGTTTTCTGTATCTAGGTGTCGGATGTGGAAGTTCAGGGTGTCCAGGTATTCCGCTTCGTAGTTTTCTGTATCTAGGTGTCGGATGTGGAAGTCCAGGGTGTCCAGGCATTCCGCTCAGTAGTTTCCTGTGCCCAGGTGTCGGATGTGGAAGTTCAGGGTGTCCAGGTATTCCGCTTCGTAGTTTTCTGTATCTAGGTGTCGGATGTGGAAGTTCAGGGTGTCCAGGTATTCCGCTTCGTAGTTTTCTGTATCTAGGTGTCGGATGTGGAAGTCCAGGGTGTCCAGGTATTCCGCTTCGTAGCTTTCTGTATCTAGGTGTCGGATGTGGAAGTCCAGGGTGTCCAGGCATTCCGCTCCGTAGTTTCCTGTGCCCAGGTGTCGGATGTGGAAGTTCAGGGTGTCCAGGTATTCCGCTTTGTAGTTTCCTGTGTCCAGGTATTGGATGTGGAAGTCCAGGGTATCCACGTATTCCGCTACGTAGTTTGTTGTGTCTAGGTACTGGATGTGGAAGTCCAGGGTGTCCAGGTATTCCGCTTCGTAGTTTTCTGTATCTAGGTGTCGGATGTGGAAGTCCAGGGTGGCCAGGTATTCCGCTTCGTAGTGTTCTGTATCTAGGTGTCGGATGTGGAAGTCCAGGGTGTCCAGGCATTCCGCTCCGTAGTTTCCTGTGCCCAGGTGTCGGATGTGGAAGTTCAGGTTGTCCAGGTATTCCGCTTCGTAGTTTTCTGTATCTAGGTGTCGGATGTGGAAGTCCAGGGTGTCCAGGTATTCCGCTTCGTAGCTTTCTGTATCTAGGTGTCGGATGTGGAAGTCCAGGGTGTCCAGGCATTCCGCTCCGTAGTTTCCTGTGCCCAGGTGTCGGATGTGGAAGTTCAGGGTGTCCAGGTATTGGATGTGGAAGTCCAGGGTGTCCAGGCATTCCGCTCCGTAGTTTCCTGTGCCCAGGTGTCGGATGTGGAAGTTCAGAGTGTCCAGGTATTCCGCTTCGTAGTTTTCTGTATCTAGGTGTCGGATGTGGAAGTCCAGCGTGTCCAGGTATTCCGCTTCGTAGTTCTCTGTATATAGGTGTCGGATGTGGATGTCCAGGGTGTCCAGGCATTCCGTTCCGTAGTTTCCTGTGCCCAGGTGTCGGATGTGGAAGTTCAGGGTGTCCAGGCATTCCGCTCCGTAGTTTCCTGTGCCCAGGTGTCGGATGTGGAAGTTCAGGGTGTCCAGGTATTCCGCTTCGTAGTTTTCTGTGTCTAGGCGTCGGATGTGGAAGTCCAGGGTGTCCAGGTATTCCGCTTCGTAGTTTTCTGTATCTAGGTGTCGGATGTGGAAGTCCAGGGTGTCCAGGTATTCCGCTTCGTAGCTTTCTGTATCTAGGTGTCGGATGTGGAAGTCCAGGGTGTCCAGGCATTCCGCTCCGTAGTTTCCTGTGCCCAGGTGTCGGATGTGGAAGTTCAGGGTGTCCAGGTATTGGATGTGGAAGTCCAGGGTGTCCAGGCATTCCGCTCCGTAGTTTCCTGTGCCCAGGTGTCGGATGTGGAAGTTCAGGGTGTCCAGGTATTCCGCTTCGTAGTTTTCTGTATCTAGGTGTCGGATGTGGAAGTCCAGCGTGTCCAGGTATTCCGCTTCGTAGTTCTCTGTATATAGGTGTCGGATGTGGATGTCCAGGGTGTCCAGGTATTCCGCTCCGTAGTTTACTGTGTCCAGGTATTGGATGTGGAAGTCCAGGGTGTCCAGGTATTCCGCTTCGTAGTTTTCTGTATCTAGGTGTCGGATGTGGAAGTTCAGGGTGTCCAGGTATTCCGCTTCGTAGTTTTCTGTATCTAGGTGTCGGATGTGGAAGTCCAGGGTGTCCAGGTATTCCGCTTCGTAGCTTTCTGTATCTAGGTGTCGGATGTGGAAGTCCAGGGTGTCCAGGCATTCCGCTCCGTAGTTTCCTGTGCCCAGGTGTCGGATGTGGAAGTTCAGGGTGTCCAGGTATTCCGCTTTGTAGTTTCCTGTGTCCAGGTATTGGATGTGGAAGTCCAGGGTATCCACGTATTCCGCTACGTAGTTTGTTGTGTCTAGGTACTGGATGTGGAAGTCCAGGGTGTCCAGGTATTCCGCTTCGTAGTTTTCTGTATCTAGGTGTCGGATGTGGAAGTCCAGGGTGTCCAGGTATTCCGCTTCGTAGTTTTCTGTATCTAGGTGTCGGATGTGGAAGTCCAGGGTGGCCAGGTATTCCGCTTCGTAGTGTTCTGTATCTAGGTGTCGGATGTGGAAGTCCAGGGTGTCCAGGCATTCCGCTCCGTAGTTTCCTGTGCCCAGGTGTCGGATGTGGAAGTTCAGGTTGTCCAGGTATTCCGCTTCGTAGTTTTCTGTATCTAGGTGTCGGATGTGGAAGTCCAGGGTGTCCAGGTATTCCGCTTCGTAGCTTTCTGTATCTAGGTGTCGGATGTGGAAGTCCAGGGTGTCCAGGCATTCCGCTCCGTAGTTTCCTGTGCCCAGGTGTCGGATGTGGAAGTTCAGGGTGTCCAGGTATTGGATGTGGAAGTCCAGGGTGTCCAGGCATTCCGCTCCGTAGTTTCCTGTGCCCAGGTGTCGGATGTGGAAGTTCAGGGTGTCCAGGTATTCCGCTTCGTAGTTTTCTGTATCTAGGTGTCGGATGTGGAAGTCCAGCGTGTCCAGGTATTCCGCTTCGTAGTTCTCTGTATATAGGTGTCGGATGTGGATGTCCAGGGTGTCCAGGCATTCCGTTCCGTAGTTTCCTGTGCCCAGGTGTCGGATGTGGAAGTTCAGGGTGTCCAGGCATTCCGCTCCGTAGTTTCCTGTGCCCAGGTGTCGGATGTGGAAGTTCAGGGTGTCCAGGTATTCCGCTTCGTAGTTTTCTGTGTCTAGGTGTCGGATGTGGAAGTCCAGGGTGTCCAGGTATTCCGCTTCGTAGTTTTCTGTATCTAGGTGTCGGATGTGGAAGTCCAGGGTGTCCAGGTATTCCGCTTCGTAGCTTTCTGTATCTAGGTGTCGGATGTGGAAGTCCAGGGTGTCCAGGCATTCCGCTCCGTAGTTTCCTGTGCCCAGGTGTCGGATGTGGAAGTTCAGGGTGTCCAGGTATTGGATGTGGAAGTCCAGGGTGTCCAGGCATTCCGCTCCGTAGTTTCCTGTGCCCAGGTGTCGGATGTGGAAGTTCAGGGTGTCCAGGTATTCCGCTTCGTAGTTTTCTGTATCTAGGTGTCGGATGTGGAAGTCCAGCGTGTCCAGGTATTCCGCTTCGTAGTTCTCTGTATATAGGTGTCGGATGTGGATGTCCAGGGTGTCCAGGTATTCCGCTCCGTAGTTTACTGTGTCCAGGTATTGGATGTGGAAGTCCAGGGTATCCAGGTATTCCGCTACGTAGTTTTCTGTATCTTGGTGTCGGATGTAGAAGTTCAGGGTGTCCAGGTATTCCGCTCCATAGTTTGTTGTATATAGGTACTGGATGTGGAAGTCCAGGGTGTCCAGGTATTCCGCTTCGTAGTTTTCTGTATCTAGGTGTCGGATGTGGAAGTCCAGGGTGTCCAGGTATTCCGCTTCGTAGTTTTCTGTATCTAGGTGTCGGATGTGGAAGTCCAGGGTGTCCAGTCATTCCGCTCCGTAGTTTCCTGTGCCCAGGTGTCGGATGTGGAAGTCCAGGGTGTCCAGGTATTCCGCTTCGTAGTTTTCTGTATCTAGGTGTCGGATGTGGAAGTCCAGGGTGTCCAGGTATTCCGCTTCGTAGTTTTCTGTATCTAGGTGTCGGATGTGGAAGTCCAGGGTGTCCAGGTATTCCGCTTCGTAGTTTTCTGTATCTAGGTGTCGGATGTGGAAGTTCAGGGTGTCCAGGTATTCCGCTTCGTAGTTTTCTGTATCTAGGTGTCGGATGTGGAAGTCCAGGGTGTCCAGGCATTCCGCTCCGTAGTTTCCTGTGCCCAGGTGTCGGATGTGGAAGTTCAGGGTGTCCAGGTATTCCGCTTCGTAGTTTTCTGTATCTAGGTGTCGGATGTGGAAGTCCAGGGTGTCCAGGTATTCCGCTTCGTAGTTTTCTGTATCTAGGTGTCGGATGTGGAAGTCCAGGGTGTCCAGGTATTCCGCTTCGTAGCTTTCTGTATCTAGGTGTCGGATGTGGAAGTCCAGGGTGTCCAGGCATTCCGCTCCGTAGTTTCCTGTGCCCAGGTGTCGGATGTGGAAGTTCAGGGTGTCCAGGTATTCCGCTTCGTAGTTTTCTGTGTCTAGGTGTCGGATGTGGAATTCCAGGGTGTCCAGGTATTCCGCTTCGTAGTTTTCTGTATCTAGGTGTCGGATGTGGAAGTCCAGGGTGTCCAGGCATTCCGCTCCGTAGTTTCCTGTGCCCAGGTGTCGGATGTGGAAGTTCAGGGTGTCCAGGTATTCCGCTTTGTAGTTTCCTGTGTCCAGGTATTGGATGTGGAAGTCCAGGGTATCCAGGTATTCCGCTACGTAGTTTGTTGTGTCTAGGTACTGGATGTGGAAGTCCAGGGTGTCCAGGTATTCCGCTTCGTAGTTTTCTGTATCTAGGTGTCGGATGTGGAATTCCAGGGTGTCCAGGTATTCCGCTTCGTAGTTTTCTGTATCTAGGTGTCGGATGTGGAAGTCCAGGGTGGCCAGGTATTCCGCTTCGTAGTGTTCTGTATCTAGGTGTCGGATGTGGAAGTCCAGGGTGTCCAGGCATTCCGCTCCGTAGTTTCCTGTGCCCAGGTGTCGGATGTGGAAGTTCAGGTTGTCCAGGTATTCCGCTTCGTAGTTTTCTGTATCTAGGTGTCGGATGTGAAAGTCCAGGGTGTCCAGGTATTCCGCTTCGTAGTTTTCTGTATCTAGGTGTCGGATGTGGAAGTTCAGGGTGTCCAGGTATTCCGCTTCGTAGTTTTCTGTATCTAGGTGTCGGATGTGGAAGTCCAGGGTGTCCAGGCATTCCGTTCCGTAGTTTCCTGTGCCCAGGTGTCGGATGTGGAAGTTCAGGGTGTCCAGGTATTCCGCTCCATAGTTTGTTGTATATAGGTACTGGATGTGGAAGTCCAGGGTGTCCAGGTATTCCGCTTCGTAGTTTTCTGTATCTAGGTGTCGGATGTGGAAGTCCAGGGTGTCCAGGTATTCCGCTTCGTAGTTTTCTGTATCTAGGTGTCGGATGTGGAAGTCCAGGGTGTCCAGGCATTCCGCTCCGTAGTTTCCTGTGCCCAGGTGTCGGATGTGGAAGTCCAGGGTGTCCAGGTATTCCGCTTCGTAGTTTTCTGTATCTAGGTGTCGGATGTGGAAGTCCAGGGTGTCCAGGTATTCCGCTTCGTAGTTTTCTGTATCTAGGTGTCGGATGTGGAAGTCCAGGGTGTCCAGGCATTCCGCTCCGTAGTTTCCTGTGCCCAGGTGTCGGATGTGGAAGTCCAGGGTGTCCAGGTATTCCGCTTCGTAGTTTTCTGTATCTAGGTGTCGGATGTGGAAGTCCAGGGTGTCCAGGTATTCCGCTTCGTAGTTTTCTGTATCTAGGTGTCGGATGTGGAAGTCCAGGGTGTCCAGGTATTCCGCTTCGTAGTTTTCTGTATCTAGGTGTCGGATGTGGAAGTTCAGGGTGTCCAGGTATTCCGCTTCGTAGTTTTCTGTATCTAGGTGTCGGATGTGGAAGTCCAGGGTGTCCAGGTATTCCGCTTCGTAGTTTTCTGTATCTAGGTGTCGGATGTGGAAGTCCAGGGTGGCCAGGTATTCCGCTTCGTAGTGTTCTGTATCTAGGTGTCGGATGTGGAAGTCCAGGGTGTCCAGGCATTCCGCTCCGTAGTTTCCTGTGCCCAGGTGTCGGATGTGGAAGTTCAGGTTGTCCAGGTATTCCGCTTCGTAGTTTTCTGTATCTAGGTGTCGGATGTGGAAGTCCAGGGTGTCCAGGCATTCCGTTCCGTAGTTTCCTGTGCCCAGGTGTCGGATGTGGAAGTTCAGGGTGTCCAGGTATTCCGCTCCATAGTTTGTTGTATATAGGTACTGGATGTGGAAGTCCAGGGTGTCCAGGTATTCCGCTTCGTAGTTTTCTGTATCTAGGTGTCGGATGTGGAAGTCCAGGGTGTCCAGGTATTCCGCTTCGTAATTTTCTGTATCTAGGTGTCGGATGTGGAAGTCCAGGGTGTCCAGGCATTCCGCTCCGTAGTTTCCTGTGCCCAGGTGTCGGATGTGGAAGTCCAGGGTGTCCAGGTATTCCGCTTCGTAGTTTTCTGTATCTAGGTGTCGGTTGTGGAAGTCCAGGGTGTCCAGGTATTCCGCTTCGTAGTTTTCTGTATCTAGGTGTCGGATGTGGAAGTCCAGGGTGTCCAGGCATTCCGCTCCGTAGTTTCCTGTGCCCAGGTGTCGGATGTGGAAGTCCAGGGTGTCCAGGTATTCCGCTTCGTAGTTTTCTGTATCTAGGTGTCGGATGTGGAAGTCCAGGGTGTCCAGGTATTCCGCTCCGTAGTTTCCTGTGCCCAGGTGTCGGATGTGGAAGTCCAGGGTGTCCAGGTATTCCGCTTCGTAGTTTTCTGTATCTAGGTGTCGGTTGTGGAAGTCCAGGGTGTCCAGGTATTCCGCTTCGTAGTTTTCTGTATCTAGGTGTCGGATGTGGAAGTCCAGGGTGTCCAGGCATTCCGCTCCGTAGTTTCCTGTGCCCAGGTGTCGGATGTGGAAGTCCAGGGTGTCCAGGTATTCCGCTTCGTAGTTTTCTGTATCTAGGTGTCGGATGTGGAAGTCCAGGGTGTCCAGGTATTCCGCTTCGTAGTTTTCTGTATCTAGGTGTCGGATGTGGAAGTCCAGGGTGTCCAGGTATTCCGCTTCGTAGTTTTCTGTATCTAGGTGTCGGATGTGGAAGTTCAGGGTGTCCAGGTATTCCGCTTCGTAGTTTTCTGTATCTAGGTGTCGGATGTGGAAGTCCAGGGTGTCCAGGCATTCCGCTCAGTAGTTTCCTGTGCCCAGGTGTCGGATGTGGAAGTTCAGGGTGTCCAGGTATTCCGCTTCGTAGTTTTCTGTATCTAGGTGTCGGATGTGGAAGTTCAGGGTGTCCAGGTATTCCGCTTCGTAGTTTTCTGTATCTAGGTGTCGGATGTGGAAGTCCAGGGTGTCCAGGTATTCCGCTTCGTAGCTTTCTGTATCTAGGTGTCGGATGTGGAAGTCCAGGGTGTCCAGGCATTCCGCTCCGTAGTTTCCTGTGCCCAGGTGTCGGATGTGGAAGTTCAGGGTGTCCAGGTATTCCGCTTTGTAGTTTCCTGTGTCCAGGTATTGGATGTGGAAGTCCAGGGTATCCAGGTATTCCGCTACGTAGTTTGTTGTGTCTAGGTACTGGATGTGGAAGTCCAGGGTGTCCAGGTATTCCGCTTCGTAGTTTTCTGTATCTAGGTGTCGGATGTGGAAGTCCAGGGTGTCCAGGTATTCCGCTTCGTAGTTTTCTGTATCTAGGTGTCGGATGTGGAAGTCCAGGGTGGCCAGGTATTCCGCTTCGTAGTGTTCTGTATCTAGGTGTCGGATGTGGAAGTCCAGGGTGTCCAGGCATTCCGCTCCGTAGTTTCCTGTGCCCAGGTGTCGGATGTGGAAGTTCAGGTTGTCCAGGTATTCCGCTTCGTAGTTTTCTGTATCTAGGTGTCGGATGTGGAAGTCCAGGGTGTCCAGGTATTCCGCTTCGTAGCTTTCTGTATCTAGGTGTCGGATGTGGAAGTCCAGGGTGTCCAGGCATTCCGCTCCGTAGTTTCCTGTGCCCAGGTGTCGGATGTGGAAGTTCAGGGTGTCCAGGTATTGGATGTGGAAGTCCAGGGTGTCCAGGCATTCCGCTCCGTAGTTTCCTGTGCCCAGGTGTCGGATGTGGAAGTTCAGGGTGTCCAGGTATTCCGCTTCGTAGTTTTCTGTATCTAGGTGTCGGATGTGGAAGTCCAGCGTGTCCAGGTATTCCGCTTCGTAGTTCTCTGTATATAGGTGTCGGATGTGGATGTCCAGGGTGTCCAGGCATTCCGTTCCGTAGTTTCCTGTGCCCAGGTGTCGGATGTGGAAGTTCAGGGTGTCCAGGCATTCCGCTCCGTAGTTTCCTGTGCCCAGGTGTCGGATGTGGAAGTTCAGGGTGTCCAGGTATTCCGCTTCGTAGTTTTCTGTGTCTAGGTGTCGGATGTGGAAGTCCAGGGTGTCCAGGTATTCCGCTTCGTAGTTTTCTGTATCTAGGTGTCGGATGTGGAAGTCCAGGGTGTCCAGGTATTCCGCTTCGTAGCTTTCTGTATCTAGGTGTCGGATGTGGAAGTCCAGGGTGTCCAGGCATTCCGCTCCGTAGTTTCCTGTGCCCAGGTGTCGGATGTGGAAGTTCAGGGTGTCCAGGTATTGGATGTGGAAGTCCAGGGTGTCCAGGCATTCCGCTCCGTAGTTTCCTGTGCCCAGGTGTCGGATGTGGAAGTTCAGGGTGTCCAGGTATTCCGCTTCGTAGTTTTCTGTATCTAGGTGTCGGATGTGGAAGTCCAGCGTGTCCAGGTATTCCGCTTCGTAGTTCTCTGTATATAGGTGTCGGATGTGGATGTCCAGGGTGTCCAGGTATTCCGCTCCGTAGTTTACTGTGTCCAGGTATTGGATGTGGAAGTCCAGGGTATCCAGGTATTCCGCTACGTAGTTTTCTGTATCTTGGTGTCGGATGTAGAAGTTCAGGGTGTCCAGGTATTCCGCTCCATAGTTTGTTGTATATAGGTACTGGATGTGGAAGTCCAGGGTGTCCAGGTATTCCGCTTCGTAGTTTTCTGTATCTAGGTGTCGGATGTGGAAGTCCAGGGTGTCCAGGTATTCCGCTTCGTAGTTTTCTGTATCTAGGTGTCGGATGTGGAAGTCCAGGGTGTCCAGTCATTCCGCTCCGTAGTTTCCTGTGCCCAGGTGTCGGATGTGGAAGTCCAGGGTGTCCAGGTATTCCGCTTCGTAGTTTTCTGTATCTAGGTGTCGGATGTGGAAGTCCAGGGTGTCCAGGTATTCCGCTTCGTAGTTTTCTGTATCTAGGTGTCGGATGTGGAAGTCCAGGGTGTCCAGGTATTCCGCTTCGTAGTTTTCTGTATCTAGGTGTCGGATGTGGAAGTTCAGGGTGTCCAGGTATTCCGCTTCGTAGTTTTCTGTATCTAGGTGTCGGATGTGGAAGTCCAGGGTGTCCAGGCATTCCGCTCCGTAGTTTCCTGTGCCCAGGTGTCGGATGTGGAAGTTCAGGGTGTCCAGGTATTCCGCTTCGTAGTTTTCTGTATCTAGGTGTCGGATGTGGAAGTCCAGGGTGTCCAGGTATTCCGCTTCGTAGTTTTCTGTATCTAGGTGTCGGATGTGGAAGTCCAGGGTGTCCAGGTATTCCGCTTCGTAGCTTTCTGTATCTAGGTGTCGGATGTGGAAGTCCAGGGTGTCCAGGCATTCCGCTCCGTAGTTTCCTGTGCCCAGGTGTCGGATGTGGAAGTTCAGGGTGTCCAGGTATTCCGCTTCGTAGTTTTCTGTGTCTAGGTGTCGGATGTGGAATTCCAGGGTGTCCAGGTATTCCGCTTCGTAGTTTTCTGTATCTAGGTGTCGGATGTGGAAGTCCAGGGTGTCCAGGCATTCCGCTCCGTAGTTTCCTGTGCCCAGGTGTCGGATGTGGAAGTTCAGGGTGTCCAGGTATTCCGCTTTGTAGTTTCCTGTGTCCAGGTATTGGATGTGGAAGTCCAGGGTATCCAGGTATTCCGCTACGTAGTTTGTTGTGTCTAGGTACTGGATGTGGAAGTCCAGGGTGTCCAGGTATTCCGCTTCGTAGTTTTCTGTATCTAGGTGTCGGATGTGGAATTCCAGGGTGTCCAGGTATTCCGCTTCGTAGTTTTCTGTATCTAGGTGTCGGATGTGGAAGTCCAGGGTGGCCAGGTATTCCGCTTCGTAGTGTTCTGTATCTAGGTGTCGGATGTGGAAGTCCAGGGTGTCCAGGCATTCCGCTCCGTAGTTTCCTGTGCCCAGGTGTCGGATGTGGAAGTTCAGGTTGTCCAGGTATTCCGCTTCGTAGTTTTCTGTATCTAGGTGTCGGATGTGAAAGTCCAGGGTGTCCAGGTATTCCGCTTCGTAGTTTTCTGTATCTAGGTGTCGGATGTGGAAGTTCAGGGTGTCCAGGTATTCCGCTTCGTAGTTTTCTGTATCTAGGTGTCGGATGTGGAAGTCCAGGGTGTCCAGGCATTCCGTTCCGTAGTTTCCTGTGCCCAGGTGTCGGATGTGGAAGTTCAGGGTGTCCAGGTATTCCGCTCCATAGTTTGTTGTATATAGGTACTGGATGTGGAAGTCCAGGGTGTCCAGGTATTCCGCTTCGTAGTTTTCTGTATCTAGGTGTCGGATGTGGAAGTCCAGGGTGTCCAGGTATTCCGCTTCGTAGTTTTCTGTATCTAGGTGTCGGATGTGGAAGTCCAGGGTGTCCAGGCATTCCGCTCCGTAGTTTCCTGTGCCCAGGTGTCGGATGTGGAAGTCCAGGGTGTCCAGGTATTCCGCTTCGTAGTTTTCTGTATCTAGGTGTCGGATGTGGAAGTCCAGGGTGTCCAGGTATTCCGCTTCGTAGTTTTCTGTATCTAGGTGTCGGATGTGGAAGTCCAGGGTGTCCAGGCATTCCGCTCCGTAGTTTCCTGTGCCCAGGTGTCGGATGTGGAAGTCCAGGGTGTCCAGGTATTCCGCTTCGTAGTTTTCTGTATCTAGGTGTCGGATGTGGAAGTCCAGGGTGTCCAGGTATTCCGCTTCGTAGTTTTCTGTATCTAGGTGTCGGATGTGGAAGTCCAGGGTGTCCAGGTATTCCGCTTCGTAGTTTTCTGTATCTAGGTGTCGGATGTGGAAGTTCAGGGTGTCCAGGTATTCCGCTTCGTAGTTTTCTGTATCTAGGTGTCGGATGTGGAAGTCCAGGGTGTCCAGGTATTCCGCTTCGTAGTTTTCTGTATCTAGGTGTCGGATGTGGAAGTCCAGGGTGGCCAGGTATTCCGCTTCGTAGTGTTCTGTATCTAGGTGTCGGATGTGGAAGTCCAGGGTGTCCAGGCATTCCGCTCCGTAGTTTCCTGTGCCCAGGTGTCGGATGTGGAAGTTCAGGTTGTCCAGGTATTCCGCTTCGTAGTTTTCTGTATCTAGGTGTCGGATGTGGAAGTCCAGGGTGTCCAGGCATTCCGTTCCGTAGTTTCCTGTGCCCAGGTGTCGGATGTGGAAGTTCAGGGTGTCCAGGTATTCCGCTCCATAGTTTGTTGTATATAGGTACTGGATGTGGAAGTCCAGGGTGTCCAGGTATTCCGCTTCGTAGTTTTCTGTATCTAGGTGTCGGATGTGGAAGTCCAGGGTGTCCAGGTATTCCGCTTCGTAATTTTCTGTATCTAGGTGTCGGATGTGGAAGTCCAGGGTGTCCAGGCATTCCGCTCCGTAGTTTCCTGTGCCCAGGTGTCGGATGTGGAAGTCCAGGGTGTCCAGGTATTCCGCTTCGTAGTTTTCTGTATCTAGGTGTCGGTTGTGGAAGTCCAGGGTGTCCAGGTATTCCGCTTCGTAGTTTTCTGTATCTAGGTGTCGGATGTGGAAGTCCAGGGTGTCCAGGCATTCCGCTCCGTAGTTTCCTGTGCCCAGGTGTCGGATGTGGAAGTCCAGGGTGTCCAGGTATTCCGCTTCGTAGTTTTCTGTATCTAGGTGTCGGATGTGGAAGTCCAGGGTGTCCAGGTATTCCGCTTCGTAGTTTTCTGTATCTAGGTGTCGGATGTGGAAGTCCAGGGTGTCCAGGTATTCCGCTTCGTAGTTTTCTGTATCTAGGTGTCGGATGTGGAAGTTCAGGGTGTCCAGGTATTCCGCTTCGTAGTTTTCTGTATCTAGGTGTCGGATGTGGAAGTCCAGGGTGTCCAGGCATTCCGCTCAGTAGTTTCCTGTGCCCAGGTGTCGGATGTGGAAGTTCAGGGTGTCCAGGTATTCCGCTTCGTAGTTTTCTGTATCTAGGTGTCGGATGTGGAAGTCCAGGGTGTCCAGGTATTCCGCTTCGTAGTTTTCTGTATCTAGGTGTCGGATGTGGAAGTCCAGGGTGTCCAGGTATTCCGCTTCGTAGCTTTCTGTATCTAGGTGTCGGATGTGGAAGTCCAGGGTGTCCAGGCATTCCGCTCCGTAGTTTCCTGTGCCCAGGTGTCGGATGTGGAAGTTCAGGGTGTCCAGGTATTCCGCTTCGTAGTTTTCTGTGTCTAGGTGTCGGATGTGGAATTCCAGGGTGTCCAGGTATTCCGCTTCGTAGTTTTCTGTATCTAGGTGTCGGATGTGGAAGTCCAGGGTGTCCAGGTATTCCGCTTCGTAGCTTTCTGTATCTAGGTGTCGGATGTGGAAGTCCAGGGTGTCCAGGCATTCCGCTCCGTAGTTTCCTGTGCCCAGGTGTCGGATGTGGAAGTTCAGGGTGTCCAGGTATTCCGCTCTGTAGTTTCCTGTGTCCAGGTATTGGATGTGGAAGTCCAGGGTATCCAGGTATTCCGCTACGTAGTTTGTTGTGTCTAGGTACTGGATGTGGAAGTCCAGGGTGTCCAGGTATTCCGCTTCGTAGTTTTCTGTATCTAGGTGTCGGATGTGGAAGTCCAGGGTGTCCAGGTATTCCGCTTCGTAGTTTTCTGTAACTAGGTGTCGGATGTGGAAGTCCAGGGTGGCCAGGTATTCCGCTTCGTAGTGTTCTGTATCTAGGTGTCGGATGTGGAAGTCCAGGGTGTCCAGGCATTCCGCTCCGTAGTTTCCTGTGCCCAGGTGTCGGATGTGGAAGTTCAGGTTGTCCAGGTATTCCGCTTCGTAGTTTTCTGTATCTAGGTGTCGGATGTGGAAGTTCAGGGTGTCCAGGTATTCCGCTTCGTAGTTTTCTGTATCTAGGTGTCGGATGTGGAAGTCCAGGGTGTCCAGGCATTCCGTTCCGTAGTTTTCTGTATCTAGGTGTCGGATGTGGAAGTTCAGGGTGTCCAGGTATTCCGCTTCGTAGTTTTCTGTATCTAGGTGTCGGATGTGGAAGTCCAGGGTGTCCAGGCATTCCGTTCCGTAGTTTCCTGTGCCCAGGTGTCGGATGTGGAAGTCCAGGGTGTCCAGGTATTCCGCTTCGTAGTTTTCTGTATCTAGGTGTCGGATGTGGAAGTCCAGGGTGTCCAGGCATTCCGCTCCGTAGTTTCCTGTGCCCAGGTGTCGGATGTGGAAGTTCAGGGTGTCCAGGTATTCCGCTTCGTAGTTCTCTGTATATAGGAGTCGGATGTGGAAGTCCAGGGTGTCCAGGTATTCCGCTCCGTAGTTTCCTGTGTCCAGGTATTGGATGTGGAAGTCCAGGGTATCCAGGTATTCCGCTACGTAGTTTGTTGTGTCTAGGTACTGGCTGTGGAAGTCCAGGGTGTCCAGGTATTCCGCTTCGTAGTTTTCTGTATCTAGGTGTCGGATGTGGAAGTCCAGGGTGTCCAGGTATTCCGCTTCGTAGTTTTCTGTATCTAGGTGTCGGATGTGGAAGTCCAGGGTGTCCAGGCATTCCGCTCCGTAGTTTCCTGTGCCCAGGTGTCGGATGTGGAAGTTCTGGTTGTCCAGGTATTCCGCTTCGTAGTTTTCTGTATCTAGGTGTCGGATGTGAAAGTCCAGGGTGTCCAGGTATTCCGCTTCGTAGTTTTCTGTATCTAGGTGTCGGATGTGGAAGTTCAGGGTGTCCAGGTATTCCGATTCGTAGTTTTCTGTATCTAGGTATCGGATGTGGAAGTCCAGGGTGTCCAGGTATTCCGCTTCGTAGTTTTCTGTATCTAGGTGTCGGATGTGGAAGTCCAGGGTGTCCAGGCATTCCGCTCCGTAGTTTCCTGTGCCCAGGTGTCGGATGTGGAAGTTCAGGGTGTCCAGGTATTCCGCTTCGTAGTTTTCTGTATCTAGGTGTCGGATGTGGAAGTCCAGGGTGTCCAGGTATTCCGCTTCGTAGTTTTCTGTATCTAGGTGTCGGATGTGGAAGTCCAGGGCGTCCAGGCATTCCGTTCCGTAGTTTCCTGTGCCCAGGTGTCGGATGTGGAAGTTCAGGGTGTCCAGGTATTCCGCTTCGTAGTTCTCTTTTGTGACGTGGTGGATTGCACCCGTCTGGTCCTCGGCGGAAAATCACGCCGAAACGCGATACGGGCCTAAAAGGCCATTGCAAAGTCCAGGCAGGATCCACCGACCGCAAGGGCCTATTGGAAAATTCGATAGATTACTTTATTATTTTCTTTTGTTTTGCGTGTACTCTGCCGGAGTTCGACTAGGTGCTCGCTCGCCGTGCCCGTGAAGACGCGTAGGAGGAAGAGAGAGGGAGAGCCAGCTGGAGTCCCAGGAGGGAGGGAGCTGCGACACGCGAGGGTCGACACTCGCGCTATCTGCGGAGAGCAGCTCTACTGGCCCCGGAGGCGCGCGCAACGCGGGACAGCTTGACGTCACGCGGCAGCAACGCACTCTACTCAGCTGGTACTCAACCACGACTGGAAGCGGCGCCCACAGCGCCACCCGAATGAGCACCACCACCGACCCCTATGGTATAGCGCCCATCGCCAGTGCGCATAATTGTATTTCCGCGAGTTGGGAATCCAGGGACGCCTGGTGCACCCTCGCGCGAGAACGAATGTTACTCTCCGTAGGACCCGACATTGTATGAATTGTCCACGAGAGATATGGAAATTATTCATTGTCGCGATGACATGTTCGAAACTGGCGCGTGGCGAAGACGCTGGGTTGAAGGATTCGTCCGCAGGGCGAATCGCCGCCCATTAGCCTAAAGGGAGGGGGTGCTATCCTTCACGCGAAGACAAAGCGCATGCAGATCGAGAGATTCCTGCTTGGACACGCGAAGACGTTAGACGTTTTGTTTTGTTGGATTTTAAGTCGTGAGTACGCGAGTGCACAAAGTGCCATTGGGCTGTCGATTTGGTTTTTCTGGGATTACGCGACCAGGGAACAACACGGTAAGCGAGTCTAACTGACTTTTGTGAGCGACGTAACTTCGTGCGAATCTTGGCATCGGATTTTGTTTGTTTTCGTAAGTTTTGACCGCGCGTGTAACGGACACGCGGAGGGACAATCCCTCACCTCGAATTTGACCAAGGCACGAAGGTCCGTCGACCGGCAGGGTTCACTGTTAGAAATTTTGGTTTGATATTATTTTTGGATTCGAAGTTTGTCAGTTATCCGAATTGTTTTCGTGTCGTCCGCCGTCAGGCATTTATATCTTGCTGATTTTGTAACGCGAAGAACGCGTACAGGTCCTTGACGGTCGGTTATCGTATCTTTTGAGAAACGCGGCTTATCCGTGTTACGATTGTAATTTTGAATTCGTATGGTACGCGAAGTACCCGTCACTATTTTCTTGTGTACTTTTGTTTTGTCATTTCGATTTACTTTGAATTATTATTTTTTTTGTAACTCCTGAATTCGGTCTTGTACAAAATCGTCGCGCTTCGCGCCGCCGATTTTCTTTAATAAACCGAACCATTTATTTAAATCGAAGTGTCCGAATGATTTTATGTGTCGCGTGATCGTCTGACCCATCCGACCTATTGTTCCGAACCCCGACGCCTCCGCGGTACTGAGTTAGCCAACGTAGGCCCGCGAAGAAAACCGTAGGAACTAATACGTGGTTCCCGTTTTGGAACCTGGCGCCCAACAATACCGTAGGTATTTCGAGAGTAAATTTTGTTAGCCCCTGGGTTGCCTGGAACGCGTAGGAATCGCGTAAAGTTGTGCGCCGGTCGGTCTTGCATTTTCCGGTGAGGTCGATCGCGTAAAAATACGTCACAACTTTTTGGCGCCCAACGTGGGGCCCACGAAATAGGCCGGAACGGAAAAATTTAGGTCAACGATCCGCGAATCGTTCGTGTTTGTTAGAAACAATTCGGAAAGAGATATTTGAACGGTTCGAAGGAATTTGAATACCCGAAGGTTACGAATAGTCGAAAGTTTTTTTTTGTGTCCCTTTGTCTTGTGGCAAGTGGCCGCGATATCGGGTGACGAAAGTGTTTACGCGGAACGTAAACACACGCGACCGGGACGAAGAGTATCGTTGTCCATCGAAGATTTTGAAATATTGTTTGTACTACCCGTTTGAAAAATGTTTGTCCAACGAAGCCCTACTCGCGACTCACACGTAGTAACGGCGGTAACGACCGCCACGGATCCGTTAAACGGATCTCCCGGAGATATCGTTCACGGAATGAACGATTCCTGGATCGAAGGGCTGACGTATGCCCAGCTAAGGCATATGCTTGTAGGATTCAATGCGAATCCTCACGGAACGATCGCGGTTCTTCGCGATCGCTTATGTCGTGCCACTCGAAGGGCACAGTTCCCAAATACGACGTGGACAGCCGAAGATGAACCGTTAGTGAGTAAAAGTGGTGACCCGACCGCGGTACGCGCCCAGTCCTTCGCAGACTACGACCCCGCGGTCGTAGCTCAAGGACGCGTGATCAGCGCGCACTTAGCAACCACCACCACCGTAACGACTATTACGCCGTCGGTAGCGACATCGTCCGCGGTAGTTGCAATTTCGCCTTCTGGAAACGGAATGCCGGTGTGCTCACCGGTCGCAGTGACAACGCAAACGCCATTGTTTTCCTCGACACAGCTGTATCTCCCGAGTGTGCCGACGGAGACACCTCACTCGAATCGCGTGCGATTCCAGGAGGAAGAACCGGAAGATAGTCCCTCGACACGTTATCACCGCGCGCAGCAGGACGAAACCCTGCGTTATAATCCCGCTATGTATGATCGCGTAAAGAATTGGAATCTGAAATTCTCGGGAAGCGGTACCGATAACGTGGATGTATTTCTGGACAGGTTGGAGGAATGCCGACATACGTGCGGCTTAACGGAATCGGATATAGTTCGCGTGCTTCCGTTATTGATGAAGGATGTCGCGAACAATTGGTGGACGCACAAGAAAGTGCATATCCACAGCTATGCCGAATTTGGCGAAGAAATGCGCAAACGTTTCGGAGTCCCGTCAGTTCGTAGTCGATTGCTCGGAGAAATCGTCGCGAGAACGCAAGGCCGTTATGAGAATGGTCTGGATTACCTCGATTGTATCCAGAGTATGTGGCAGCGCGCGGAATCGCGAATGCCACTCGAACTACAGCTCGATTTGGCATTTAACAATTTACGACCGGAATATCATACAGAAATTCGTCGCGAACAGTTCACGAGTTTTTCCGCGTTGGAAGATGTCGTCCGTGAATACGATATGTGCCGCAGGAGGCCCGAGCATCGCGACCCTCCCGCGGCTAGTGAGAGTATCCTCCCGGAATGCGCCTATGACGAGAGGCGGTATACAAAACCGCGAACGAAACCCGCGGTTCACGAAGTGAATTCCGTTGTGCACGAATCGCAAACGACGAAGAACAGCGCCAAGACTCAGGCGCCCGGAAGCGATCGACCGAAGGAACGACCCGCCGCGAGAGATACGGGAAACAAGTCCCGATTCGGTCGGATGAATAGAAGCTCGGAACCTACGAAGGACGTATCGGCAGTTACAGATAATTCGCCGGACTCAGGTGCGAAACGCGCAACTCCGGACGGATTGCCGATTACGTGTTGGAACTGTCGCGAAAAGGGACATTACCATAGCGATTGTAAGAAAGATCGGAACGGTATATTTTGCTATTGGTGCGGACTGAGGGGGGTGACGGTCAGCGAGTGTTCGCGGTGCCAAGATCGGCTCGCGAACCGTTCGGGAAACGCGAACGGACGGCAGCAATAGACGGTCCCCGGCTGCCTCCGATACGCGAGCGGACCAGAGTGTCCGTCATTCCTAAGGAGGGCGAGCAAAACGAACAAACGCGTTCGAGCTTACCTCCATCCGAAAAGGTTACGAAAGATCGACCGAATGTATTGACGAAGGACCAAAATGAGTTGACCCGTAGTGTTTCTCCATTCGACGCCAAATTGACAATTTCGTTAGCACCCGCCAGCGTGGCGGAGACGTGTCGTAGTGGCGACCCCGAAGATTCAGATTCGCGAAGAGGCAAAAATTTCTCTGTCTTACCGTACTCCGAGATGTATTCGGAGGCGGAGGAAGCGGAGGGAGCACGCCTCTCGGGAGTGGTTTCAGAGGGGGGTAGTACCGGAAGAAAAGAAGATGACGCAATAGGCGTGATTTCGCGCGTTAAGCAGGGCCCGCCTGTCCGCGAATCAAAATTGTGTCCGATTGCCCCGCGACCTCGGGGTACGCGAATTTATTTACCGGTAAGAATAGGCGAAGATCTTGTACATGCGCTACTAGATACAGGTGCAACGGCGTCGTGTATTCGAACGATTAAGCATGAATGGATTAAGGATCTGGGAATAGCGTTGAACGAAGTCCAGGGAAAAACTGTCGCGATGGCCAATGGTGCGACAGCACGTGTAGACGGTCAAGCGAGTATTCCCATGTCAATTCTGAACGAAACGCAAGTAGTATCTTGTCAAGTCATACCGGAGTTAACGCGCGAAGTGATCTTAGGAATTGACGCGATACGAAGCTTTGGAATCGGATTAGACGGCCTCACCGAGCTATGGTGGACGGCCACGAGTAACGAAACGATCCCGTGGGAAACGCGGGATGGCCTCGCCGTTGAGGAAGTCGCCGGTCTTCGCGAGGTTACGACTGACAGACGATAGAACTGAATGAGTAAATCGAACGAGAATAAACCCGAAGATGACGATGAGTAACCCGCGCTACGTTACGCGGGATGTAGTAAAGCTAATGAGTTTAGTAATTGTTGTTATGCTGAACTTCCTTGTATGTCTGATGAAGGTCCTTGATCAAGGAAAGAAACTGACTGAATCGCCCTGATAGGGCTGAAGAGCTCGGCCGGAAGGTGGATTGACGTGCCTGGACTCGCGGTAGATTCGAGTAGTACGACAGCAACAGGACTGTCGAGAATCGCTCGCAATCGTTTACCGCGTGAGTTCCCGCCTGGGGGAGGGCTGTTGTGACGTGGTGGATTGCACCCGTCTGGTCCTCGGCGGAAAATCACGCCGAAACGCGATACGGGCCTAAAAGGCCATTGCAAAGTCCAGGCAGGATCCACCGACCGCAAGGGCCTATTGGAAAATTCGATAGATTACTTTATTATTTTCTTTTGTTTTGCGTGTACTCTGCCGGAGTTCGACTAGGTGCTCGCTCGCCGTGCCCGTGAAGACGCGTAGGAGGAAGAGAGAGGGAGAGCCAGCTGGAGTCCCAGGAGGGAGGGAGCTGCGACACGCGAGGGTCGACACTCGCGCTATCTGCGGAGAGCAGCTCTACTGGCCCCGGAGGCGCGCGCAACGCGGGACAGCTTGACGTCACGCGGCAGCAACGCACTCTACTCAGCTGGTACTCAACCACGACTGGAAGCGGCGCCCACAGCGCCACCCGAATGAGCACCACCACCGACCCCTATGGTATAGCGCCCATCGCCAGTGCGCATAATTGTATTTCCGCGAGTTGGGAATCCAGGGACGCCTGGTGCACCCTCGCGCGAGAACGAATGTTACTCTCCGTAGGACCCGACATTGTATGAATTGTCCACGAGAGATATGGAAATTATTCATTGTCGCGATGACATGTTCGAAACTGGCGCGTGGCGAAGACGCTGGGTTGAAGGATTCGTCCGCAGGGCGAATCGCCGCCCATTAGCCTAAAGGGAGGGGGTGCTATCCTTCACGCGAAGACAAAGCGCATGCAGATCGAGAGATTCCTGCTTGGACACGCGAAGACGTTAGACGTTTTGTTTTGTTGGATTTTAAGTCGTGAGTACGCGAGTGCACAAAGTGCCATTGGGCTGTCGATTTGGTTTTTCTGGGATTACGCGACCAGGGAACAACACGGTAAGCGAGTCTAACTGACTTTTGTGAGCGACGTAACTTCGTGCGAATCTTGGCATCGGATTTTGTTTGTTTTCGTAAGTTTTGACCGCGCGTGTAACGGACACGCGGAGGGACAATCCCTCACCTCGAATTTGACCAAGGCACGAAGGTCCGTCGACCGGCAGGGTTCACTGTTAGAAATTTTGGTTTGATATTATTTTTGGATTCGAAGTTTGTCAGTTATCCGAATTGTTTTCGTGTCGTCCGCCGTCAGGCATTTATATCTTGCTGATTTTGTAACGCGAAGAACGCGTACAGGTCCTTGACGGTCGGTTATCGTATCTTTTGAGAAACGCGGCTTATCCGTGTTACGATTGTAATTTTGAATTCGTATGGTACGCGAAGTACCCGTCACTATTTTCTTGTGTACTTTTGTTTTGTCATTTCGATTTACTTTGAATTATTATTTTTTTTGTAACTCCTGAATTCGGTCTTGTACAAAATCGTCGCGCTTCGCGCCGCCGATTTTCTTTAATAAACCGAACCATTTATTTAAATCGAAGTGTCCGAATGATTTTATGTGTCGCGTGATCGTCTGACCCATCCGACCTATTGTTCCGAACCCCGACGCCTCCGCGGTACTGAGTTAGCCAACGTAGGCCCGCGAAGAAAACCGTAGGAACTAATACGTGGTTCCCGTTTTGGAACCTGGCGCCCAACAATACCGTAGGTATTTCGAGAGTAAATTTTGTTAGCCCCTGGGTTGCCTGGAACGCGTAGGAATCGCGTAAAGTTGTGCGCCGGTCGGTCTTGCATTTTCCGGTGAGGTCGATCGCGTAAAAATACGTCACACTTTATATAGGTGTCGGATGTGGAAGTCCAGGGTGTCCAGGTATTCCGCTCCGTAGTTTCCTGTGTCCAGGTATTGGATGTGGAAGTCCAGGGTGTCCAGGTATTCCGCTTCGTAGTTTTCTGTATCTAAGTGTCGGATGTGGAAGTCCAGGGTGTCCAGGTATTCCGCTTCGTAGTTTTCTGTATCTAGGTGTCGGATGTGGAAGTCCAGGGTGTCCAGGCATTCCGCTCCGTAGTTTCCTGTGTCCAGGTGTCGGATGTGGAAGTTCAGGGTGTCCAGGTATTCCGCTTCGTAGTTTTCTGCATCTAGGTGTCGGATGTGGAAGTCCAGGGTGTCCAGGTATTCCGCTTCGTAGTTTTCTGTATCTAGGTGTCGGATGTGGAAGTCCAGGGTGTCCAGGCATTCCGTTCCGTAGTTTCCTGTGCCCAGGTGTCGGATGTGGAAGTTCAGGGTGTCCAGGTATTCCGCTTCGTAGTTTTCTGTATCTAGGTGTCGGATGTGGAAGTCCAGGGTGTCCAGGTATTCCGCTCCGTAGTTTCCTGTGTCCAGGTATTGGATGTGGAAGTCCAGGGTATGCAGGTATTCCGCTACGTAGTTTGTTGTGTCTAGGTACTGGATGTGGAAGTCCAGGGTGTCCAGGTTTTCCGCTTCGTAGTTTTCTGTATCTAGGTGTCGGATGTGGAAGTCCAGGGTGTCCAGGTATTCCGCTCCGTAGTTTCCTGTGTCCAGGTATTGGATGTGGAAGTCCAGGGTATCCAGGTATTCCGCTACGTAGTTTGTTGTGTCTAGGTACTGGCTGTGGAAGTCCAGGGTGTCCAGGTATTCCGCTTCGTAGTTTTCTGTATCTAGGTGTCGGATGTGGAAGTCCAGGGTGTCCAGGTATTCCGCTTCGTAGTTTTCTGTATCTAGGTGTCGGATGTGGAAGTCCAGGGTGTCCAGGCATTCCGCTCCGTAGTTTCCTGTGCCCAGGTGTCGGATGTGGAAGTTCTGGTTGTCCAGGTATTCCGCTTCGTAGTTTTCTGTATCTAGGTGTCGGATGTGAAAGTTCAGGGTGTCCAGGTATTCCGATTCGTAGTTTTCTGTATCTAGGTATCGGATGTGGAAGTCCAGGGTGTCCAGGTATTCCGCTTCGTAGTTTTCTGTATCTAGGTGTCGGATGTGGAAGTCCAGGGTGTCCAGGCATTCCGCTCCGTAGTTTCCTGTGCCCAGGTGTCGGATGTGGAAGTTCAGGGTGTCCAGGTATTCCGCTTCGTAGTTTTCTGTATCTAGGTGTCGGATGTGGAAGTCCAGGGTGTCCAGGTATTCCGCTTCGTAGTTTTCTGTATCTAGGTGTCGGATGTGGAAGTCCAGGGCGTCCAGGCATTCCGTTCCGTAGTTTCCTGTGCCCAGGTGTCGGATGTGGAAGTTCAGGGTGTCCAGGTATTCCGCTTCGTAGTTCTCTTTATATAGGTGTCGGATGTGGAAGTCCAGGGTGTCCAGGTATTCCGCTCCGTAGTTTCCTGTGTCCAGGTATTGGATGTGGAATTCCAGGGTGTCCAGGTATTCCGCTTCGTAGTTTTCTGTATCTAAGTGTCGGATGTGGAAGTCCAGGGTGTCCAGGTATTCCGCTTCGTAGTTTTCTGTATCTAGGTGTCGGATGTGGAAGTCCAGGGTGTCCAGGCATTCCGCTCCGTAGTTTCCTGTGTCCAGGTGTCGGATGTGGAAGTTCAGGGTGTCCAGGTATTCCGCTTCGTAGTTTTCTGCATCTAGGTGTCGGATGTGGAAGTCCAGGGTGTCCAGGTATTCCGCTTCGTAGTTTTCTGTATCTAGGTGTCGGATGTGGAAGTCCAGGGTGTCCAGGCATTCCGTTCCGTAGTTTCCTGTGCCCAGGTGTCGGATGTGGAAGTTCAGGGTGTCCAGGTATTCCGCTTCGTAGTTTTCTGTATCTAGGTGTCGGATGTGGAAGTCCAGGGTGTCCAGGTATTCCGCTCCGTAGTTTCCTGTGTCCAGGTATTGGATGTGGAAGTCCAGGGTATGCAGGTATTCCGCTACGTAGTTTGTTGTGTCTAGGTACTGGATGTGGAAGTCCAGGGTGTCCAGGTTTTCCGCTTCGTAGTTTTCTGTATCTAGGTGTCGGATGTGGAAGTCCAGGGTGTCCAGGTATTCCGCTTCGTAGTTTTCTGTATCTAGGTGTCGGATGTGGAAGTCCAGGGTGTCCAGGTATTCCGCTCCGTAGTTTCCTGTGTCCAGGTATTGGATGTGGAAGTCCAGGGTATGCAGGTATTCCGCTACGTAGTTTGTTGTGTCTAGGTACTGGATGTGGAAGTCCAGGGTGTCCAGGTTTTCCGCTTCGTAGTTTTCTGTATCTAGGTGTCGGATGTGGAAGTCCAGGGTGTCCAGGTATTCCGCTTCGTAGTTTTCTGTATCTAGGTGTCGGATGTGGATGTCCAGGGTGTCCAGGCATTCCGCTCCGTAGTTTCCTGTGCCCAGGTGTCGGATATGGAAGTTCAGGTTGTCCAGGTATTCCGCTTCGTAGTTTTCTGTATCTAGGTGTCGGATGTGGAAGTTCAGGGTGTCCAGGTATTCCGCTTCGTAGTTTTCTGTATCTAGGTGTCGGATGTGGAAGTCCAGGGTGTCCAGGTATTCTGCTTCGTAGTTTTCTGTATCTAGGTGTCGGATGTGGAAGTCCAGGGTGTCCAGGCATTCCGCTCCGTAGTTTCCTGTGCCCAGGTGTCGGATGTGGAAGTTCAGGTTGTCCAGGTATTCCGCTTCGTAGTTTTCTGTATCTAGGTGTCGGATGTGGAAGTCCAGGGTGTCCAGGTATTCCGCTTCGTAGTTTTCTGTATCTAGGTGTCGGATGTGGAAGTTCAGGGTGTCCAGGTATTCCGCTTCGTAGTTTTCTGTATCTAGGTGTCGGATGTGGAAGTCCAGGGTGTCCAGGTATTCTGCTTCGTAGTTTTCTGTATCT
Source organism: Cephus spinipes (assembly GCA_963971525.1). Taxonomy (NCBI): domain Eukaryota; kingdom Metazoa; phylum Arthropoda; class Insecta; order Hymenoptera; family Cephidae; genus Cephus; species Cephus spinipes. The sequence continues at coordinate 23,098,360 of OZ020573.1, forward strand.
AGGTGTCGGATGTGGAAGTCCAGGGTGTCCAGGCATTCCGCTCCGTAGTTTCCTGTGCCCAGGTGTCGGATGTGGAAGTTCAGGTTGTCCAGGTATTCCGCTTCGTAGTTTTCTGTATCTAGGTGTCGGATGTGGAAGTCCAGGGTGTCCAGGTATTCCGCTTCGTAGTTTTCTGTATCTAGGTGTCGGATGTGGAAGTTCAGGGTGTCCAGGTATTCCGCTTCGTAGTTTTCTGTATCTAGGTGTCGGATGTGGAAGTCCAGGGTGTCCAGGTATTCCGCTTCGTAGTTTTCTGTATCTAGGTGTCGGATGTGGAAGTCCAGGTTGTCCAGGCATTCCGCTCCGTAGTTTCCTGTGCCCAGGTGTCGGATGTGGAAGTTCAGGGTGTCCAGGTATTCCGCTCCATAGTTTGTTGTATATAGGTACTGGATGTGGAAGTCCAGGGTGTCCAGGTATTCCGCTTCGTAGTTTTCTGTATCTAGGTGTCGGATGTGGAAATCCAGGGTGTCCAGGTATTCCGCTTCGTAGTTTTCTGTATCTAGGTGTCGGATGTGGAAGTCCAGGTTGTCCAGGCATTCCGCTCCGTAGTTTCCTGTGCCCAGGTGTCGGATGTGGAAGTTCAGGGTGTCCAGGTATTCCGCTCCGTAGTTTACTGTGTCCAGGTATTGGATGTGGAAGTCCAGGGTATCCAGGTATTCCGCTTCGTAGTTTTCTGTATCTAGGTGTCGGATGTGGAAGTCCAGGGTGTCCAGGTATTCCGCTTCGTAGTTTTCTGTATCTAGGTGTCGGATGTGGAAGTCCAGGTTGTCCAGGCATTCCGCTCCGTAGTTTCCTGTGCCCAGGTGTCGGATGTGGAAGTTCAGGGTGTCCAGGTATTCCGCTTCGTAGTTTTCTGTATCTAGGTGTCGGATGTGGAAGTCCAGGGTGTCCAGGTATTCCGCTTCGTAGTTCTCTGTATATAGGTGTCGGATGTGGATGTCCAGGGTGTCCAGGTATTCCGCTCCGTAGTTTACTGTGTCCAGGTATTGGATGTGGAAGTCCAGGGTATCCAGGTATTCCGCTACGTAGTTTTCTGTATCTTGGTGTCGGATGTAGAAGTTCAGGGTGTCCAGGTATTCCGCTCCATAGTTTGTTGTATATAGGTACTGGATGTGGAAGTCCAGGGTGTCCAGGTATTCCGCTTCGTAGTTTTCTGTATCTAGGTGTCGGATGTGGAAATCCAGGGTGTCCAGGTATTCCGCTTCGTAGTTTTCTGTATCTAGGTGTCGGATGTGGAAGTCCAGGGTGTCCAGGCATTCCGCTCCGTAGTTTCCTGTGCCCAGGTGTCGGATGTGGAAGTCCAGGGTGTCCAGGTATTCCGCTTCGTAGCTTTCTGTATCTAGGTGTCGGATGTGGAAGTCCAGGGTGTCCAGGTAGTCCGCTTCGTAGTTTTCTGTATCTAGGTGTCGGATGTGGAAGTCCAGGGTGTCCAGGTATTCCGCTTCGTTGTTTTCTGTATCTAGGTGTCGGATGTGGAAGTTCAGGGTGTCCAGGTATTCCGCTTCGTAGTTTTCTGTATCTAGGTGTCGGATGTGGAAGTCCAGGGTGTCCAGGCATTCCGCTCCGTAGTTTCCTGTGCCCAGGTGTCGGATGTGGAAGTTCAGGGTGTCCAGGTATTCCGCTTCGTAGTTTTCTGTATCTAGGTGTCGGATGTGGAAGTCCAGGATGTCCAGGTATTCCGCTTCGTACTTTTCTGTATCTAGGTGTCGGATGTGGAAGTTCAGTGTGTCCAGGTATTCCGCTTCGTAGTTTTCTGTATCTAGGTGTCGGATGTGGAAGTCCAGGGTGTCCAGGTATTCCGCTTCGTAGCTTTCTGTATCTAGGTGTCGGATGTGGAAGTCCAGGGTGTCCAGGCATTCCGCTCCGTAGTTTCCTGTGCCCAGGTGTCGGATGTGGAAGTTCAGGGTGTCCAGGTATTCCGCTTCGTAGTTTTCTGTGTCTAGGTGTCGGATGTGGAAGTCCAGGGTGTCCAGGTATTCCGCTTCGTAGTTTTCTGTATCTAGGTGTCGGATGTGGAAGTCCAGGGTGTCCAGGTATTGCGCTTCGTAGCTTTCTGTATCTAGGTTTCGGATGTGGAAGTCCAGGGTGTCCAGGCATTCCGCTCCGTAGTTTCCTGTGCCCAGGTGTCGGATGTGGAAGTTCAGGGTGTCCAGGTATTCCGCTTCGTAGTTTCCTGTGTCCAGGTATTGGATGTGGAAGTCCAGGGTATCCAGGTATTCCGCTACGTAGTTTGTTGTGTCTAGGTACTGGATGTGGAAGTCCAGGGTGTCCAGGTATTCCGCTTCGTAGTTTTCTGTATCTAGGTGTCGGATGTGGAAGTCCTGGGTGTCCTGGTATTCCGCTTCGTAGTTTTCTGTATCTAGGTGTCGGATGTGGAAGTCCAGGGTGTCCAGGCATTCCGCTCCGTAGTTTCCTGTGCCCAGGTGTCGGATGTGGAAGTCCAGGGTGTCCAGGTATTCCGCTTCGTAGTTTTCTGTATCTAGGTGTCGGATGTGGAAGTCCAGGGTGTCCAGGTATTCCGCTTCGTAGTTTTCTGTATCTAGGTGTCGGATGTGGAAGTCCAGGGTGTCCAGGTATTCCGCTTCGTAGTTTCCTGTGCCCAGGTGTCGGATGTGGAAGTTCAGGGTGTCCAGGTATTCCGCTTCGTAGTTCTCTGTATATAGGTGTCGGATGTGGAAGTCCAGGGTGTCCAGGTATTCCGCTCCGTAGTTTCCTGTGTCCAGGTATTGGATGTGGAAGTCCAGGGTATCCAGGTATTCAGCTACGTAGTTTGTTGTATCTAGGTACTGGATGTGGAAGTCCAGGGTGTCCAGGTATTCCGCTTCGTAGTTTTCTGTATCTAGGTGTCGGATGTGGAAGTCCAGGGTGTCCAGATATTCCGCTTCGTAGTTTTCTGTATCTAGGTGTCGGATGTGGAAGTCCAGGGTGTCCAGGCATTCCGCTCCGTAGTTTCCTGTGCCCAGGTGTCGGATGTGGAAGTTCAGGTTGTCCAGGTATTCCGCTTCGTAGTTTTCTGTATCTAGGTGTCGGATGTGGAAGTCCAGGGTGTCCAGGTATTCCGCTTCGTAGTTTTCTGTATCTAGGTGTCGGATGTGGAAGTTCAGGGTGTCCAGGTATTCCGCTTCGTAGTTTTCTGTATCTAGGTGTCGGATGTGGAAGTCCAGGGTGTCCAGGTATTCTGCTTCGTAGTTTTCTGTATCTAGGTGTCGGATGTGGAAGTCCAGGGTGTCCAGGCATTCCGCTCCGTAGTTTCCTGTGCCCAGGTGTCGGATGTGGAAGTCCAGGGTGTCCAGGTATTCCGCTTCGTAGTTTTCTGTATCTAAGTGTCGGATGTGGAAGTCCAGGGTGTCCAGGCATTCCGCTCCGTAGTTTCCTGTGCCCAGGTGTCGGATGTGGAAGTCCAGGGTGTCCAGGTATTCCGCTTCGTAGTTTTCTGTATCTAGGTGTCGGATGTGGAAGTTCAGGGTGTCCAGGTATTCCGCTTCGTAGTTTTCTGTATCTAGGTGTCGGATGTGGAAGTCCAGGGTGTCCAGGCATTCCGCTCCGTAGTTTCCTGTGCCCAGGTTTTGGATGTGGAAGTTCAGGGTGTCCAGGTATTCCGCTTCGTAGTTTTCTGTATCTAGGTGTCGGATGTGGAAGTCCAGGATGTCCAGGTATCCCGCTTCGTACTTTTCTGTATCTAGGTGTCGGATGTGGAAGTTCAGTGTGTCCAGGTATTCCGCTTCGTAGTTTTCTGTATCTAGGTGTCGGATGTGGAAGTCCAGGGTGTCCAGGTATTCCGCTTCGTAGCTTTCTGTATCTAGGTGTCGGATGTGGAAGTCCAGGGTGTCCAGGCATTCCGCTCCGTAGTTTCCTGTGCCCAGGTGTCGGATGTGGAAGTTCAGGGTGTCCAGGTATTCCGCTTCGTAGTTTTCTGTGTCTAGGTGTCGGATGTGGAAGTCCAGGGTGTCCAGGTATTCCGCTTCGTAGTTTTCTGTATCTAGGTGTCGGATGTGGAAGTCCAGGGTGTCCAGGTATTGCGCTTCGTAGCTTTCTGTATCTAGGTTTCGGATGTGGAAGTCCAGGGTGTCCAGGCATTCCGCTCCGTAGTTTCCTGTGCCCAGGTGTCGGATGTGGAAGTTCAGGGTGTCCAGGTATTCCGCTTCGTAGTTTCCTGTGTCCAGGTATTGGATGTGGAAGTCCAGGGTATCCAGGTATTCCGCTACGTAGTTTGTTGTGTCTAGGTACTGGATGTGGAAGTCCAGGGTGTCCAGGTATTCCGCTTCGTAGTTTTCTGTATCTAGGTGTCGGATGTGGAAGTCCTGGGTGTCCAGGTATTCCGCTTCGTAGTTTTCTGTATCTAGGTGTCGGATGTGGAAGTCCAGGGTGGCCAGGTATTCCGCTTCGTAGTTTTCTGTATCTAGGTGTCGGATGTGGAAGTCCAGGGTGTCCAGGCATTCCGCTCCGTAGTTTCCTGTGCCCAGGTGTCGGATGTGGAAGTTCAGGGTGTCCAGGTATTCCGCTTCGTAGTTTTCTGTATCTAGGTGTCGGATGTGGAAGTCCAGGGTGTCCAGGTATTCCGCTTCGTAGTTTCCTGTGCCCAGGTGTCGGATGTGGAAGTTCAGGGTGTCCAGGTATTCCGCTTCGTAGTTCTCTGTATATAGGTGTCGGATGTGGAAGTCCAGGGTGTCCAGGTATTCCGCTCCGTAGTTTCCTGTGTCCAGGTATTGGATGTGGAAGTCCAGGGTATCCAGGTATTCAGCTACGTAGTTTGTTGTATCTAGGTACTGGATGTGGAAGTCCAGGGTGTCCAGGTATTCCGCTTCGTAGTTTTCTGTATCTAGGTGTCGGATGTGGAAGTCCAGGGTGTCCAGATATTCCGCTTCGTAGTTTTCTGTATCTAGGTGTCGGATGTGGAAGTCCAGGGTGTCCAGGCATTCCGCTCCGTAGTTTCCTGTGCCCAGGTGTCGGATGTGGAAGTTCAGGTTGTCCAGGTATTCCGCTTCGTAGTTTTCTGTATCTAGGTGTCGGATGTGGAAGTCCAGGGTGTCCAGGTATTCCGCTTCGTAGTTTTCTGTATCTAGGTGTCGGATGTGGAAGTTCAGGGTGTCCAGGTATTCCGCTTCGTAGTTTTCTGTATCTAGGTGTCGGATGTGGAAGTCCAGGGTGTCCAGGTATTCTGCTTCGTAGTTTTCTGTATCTAGGTGTCGGATGTGGAAGTCCAGGGTGTCCAGGCATTCCGCTCCGTAGTTTCCTGTGCCCAGGTGTCGGATGTGGAAGTTCAGGGTGTCCAGGTATTCCGCTTCGTAGTTTTCTGTATCTAGGTGTCGGATGTGGAAGTCCAGGGTGTCCAGGTATTCCGCTTCGTCGTTCTCTGTATATAGGTGTCGGATGTGGATGTCCAGGGTGTCTAGGTATTCTGCTTCGTAGTTTTCTGTATCTAGGTGTCGGATGTGGAAGTCCAGGGTGTCCAGGCATTCCGCTCCGTAGTTTCCTGTGCCCAGGTGTCGGATGTGGAAGTCCAGGGTGTCCAGGTATTCCGCTTCGTAGTTTTCTGTATCTAAGTGTCGGATGTGGAAGTCCAGGGTGTCCAGGCATTCCGCTCCGTAGTTTCCTGTGCCCAGGTGTCGGATGTGGAAGTCCAGGGTGTCCAGGTATTCCGCTTCGTAGTTTTCTGTATCTAGGTGTCGGATGTGGATGTTCAGGGTGTCCAGGTATTCCGCTTCGTAGTTTTCTGTATCTAGGTGTCGGATGTGGAAGTCCAGGGTGTCCAGGCATTCCGCTCCGTAGTTTCCTGTGCCCAGGTTTTGGATGTGGAAGTTCAGGGTGTCCAGGTATTCCGCTTCGTAGTTTTCTGTATCTAGGTGTCGGATGTGGAAGTCCAGGATGTCCAGGTATCCCGCTTCGTACTTTTCTGTATCTAGGTGTCGGATGTGGAAGTTCAGTGTGTCCAGGTATTCCGCTTCGTAGTTTTCTGTATCTAGGTGTCGGATGTGGAAGTCCAGGGTGTCCAGGTATTCCGCTTCGTAGCTTTCTGTATCTAGGTGTCGGATGTGGAAGTCCAGGGTGTCCAGGCATTCCGCTCCGTAGTTTCCTGTGCCCAGGTGTCGGATGTGGAAGTTCAGGGTGTCCAGGTATTCCGCTTCGTAGTTTTCTGTGTCTAGGTGTCGGATGTGGAAGTCCAGGGTGTCCAGGTATTCCGCTTCGTAGTTTTCTGTATCTAGGTGTCGGATGTGGAAGTCCAGGGTGTCCAGGTATTGCGCTTCGTAGCTTTCTGTATCTAGGTTTCGGATGTGGAAGTCCAGGGTGTCCAGGCATTCCGCTCCGTAGTTTCCTGTGCCCAGGTGTCGGATGTGGAAGTTCAGGGTGTCCAGGTATTCCGCTTCGTAGTTTCCTGTGTCCAGGTATTGGATGTGGAAGTCCAGGGTATCCAGGTATTCCGCTACGTAGTTTGTTGTGTCTAGGTACTGGATGTGGAAGTCCAGGGTGTCCAGGTATTCCGCTTCGTAGTTTTCTGTATCTAGGTGTCGGATGTGGAAGTCCTGGGTGTCCAGGTATTCCGCTTCGTAGTTTTCTGTATCTAGGTGTCGGATGTGGAAGTCCAGGGTGGCCAGGTATTCCGCTTCGTAGTTTTCTGTATCTAGGTGTCGGATGTGGAAGTCCAGGGTGTCCAGGCATTCCGCTCCGTAGTTTCCTGTGCCCAGGTGTCGGATGTGGAAGTTCAGGGTGTCCAGGTATTCCGCTTCGTAGTTTTCTGTATCTAGGTGTCGGATGTGGAAGTCCAGGGTGTCCAGGTATTCCGCTTCGTAGTTTCCTGTGCCCAGGTGTCGGATGTGGAAGTTCAGGGTGTCCAGTTATTCCGCTTCGTAGTTCTCTGTATATAGGTGTCGGATGTGGAAGTCCAGGGTGTCCAGGTATTCCGCTCCGTAGTTTCCTGTGTCCAGGTATTGGATGTGGAAGTCCAGGGTATCCAGGTATTCAGCTACGTAGTTTGTTGTATCTAGGTACTGGATGTGGAAGTCCAGGGTGTCCAGGTATTCCGCTTCGTAGTTTTCTGTATCTAGGTGTCGGATGTGGAAGTCCAGGGTGTCCAGATATTCCGCTTCGTAGTTTTCTGTATCTAGGTGTCGGATGTGGAAGTCCAGGGTGTCCAGGCATTCCGCTCCGTAGTTTCCTGTGCCCAGGTGTCGGATGTGGAAGTTCAGGTTGTCCAGGTATTCCGCTTCGTAGTTTTCTGTATCTAGGTGTCGGATGTGGAAGTCCAGGGTGTCCAGGTATTCCGCTTCGTAGTTTTCTGTATCTAGGTGTCGGATGTGGAAGTTCAGGGTGTCCAGGTATTCCGCTTCGTAGTTTTCTGTATCTAGGTGTCGGATGTGGAAGTCCAGGGTGTCCAGGTATTCCGCTTCGTCGTTCTCTGTATATAGGTGTCGGATGTGGATGTCCAGGGTGTCTAGGTATTCCGCTCCGTAGTTTACTGTGTCCAGGTATTGGATGTGGAAGTCCAGGGTATCCAGGTATTCCGCTACGTAGTTTTCTGTATCTTGGTGTCGGATGTAGAAGTTCAGGGTGTCCAGGTATTCCGCTCCATAGTTTGTTGTATATAGGTACTGGATGTGGAAGTCCAGGGTGTCCAGGTATTCCGCTTCGTAGTTTTCTGTATCTAGGTGTCGGATGTGGAAGTTCAGGGTGTCCAGGTATTCCGCTTCGTAGTTTTCTGTATCTAGGTGTCGGATGTGGAAGTCCAGGGTGTCCAGGTATTCCGCTTCGTAGTTTCCTGTGCCCAGGTGTCGGATGTGGAAGTTCAGGGTGTCCAGGTATTCCGCTTCGTAGTTCTCTGTATATAGGTGTCGGATGTGGAAGTCCAGGGTGTCCAGGTATTCCGCTCCGTAGTTTCCTGTGTCCAGGTATTGGATGTGGAAGTCCAGGGTATCCAGGTATTCAGCTACGTAGTTTGTTGTATCTAGGTACTGGATGTGGAAGTCCAGGGTGTCCAGGTATTCCGCTTCGTAGTTTTCTGTATCTAGGTGTCGGATGTGGAAGTCCAGGGTGTCCAGATATTCCGCTTCGTAGTTTTCTGTATCTAGGTGTCGGATGTGGAAGTCCAGGGTGTCCAGGCATTCCGCTCCGTAGTTTCCTGTGCTCAGGTGTCGGATGTGGAAGTCCAGGGTGTCCAGGTATTCCGCTTCGTCGTTCTCTGTATATAGGTGTCGGATGTGGATGTCCAGGGTGTCTAGGTATTCCGCTCCGTAGTTTACTGTGTCCAGGTATTGGATGTGGAAGTCCAGGGTATCCAGGTATTCCGCTACGTAGTTTTCTGTATCTAGGTGACGGATGTGGAAGTCCAGGGTGTCCAGGTATTCCGCTTCGTAGTTTTCTGTATCTAGGTGTCGGATGTGGAAGTCCAGGGTGTCCAGGTATTCCGCTTCGTAGTTTTCTGTATCTAGGTGTCGGATGTGGAAGTCCAGGGTGTCCAGGTATTCCGCTCCGTAGTTTCCTGTGTCCAGGTATTGGATGTGGAAGTCCAGGGTATGCAGGTATTCCGCTACGTAGTTTGTTGTGTCTAGGTACTGGATGTGGAAGTCCAGGGTGTCCAGGTTTTCCGCTTCGTAGTTTTCTGTATCTAGGTGTCGGATGTGGAAGTCCAGGGTTTCCAGGTATTCCGCTTCGTAGTTTTCTGTATCTAGGTGTCGGATGTGGAATCGGTCCGTCGGTCCAGGGTGTCCAGGCATTCCGCTCCGTAGTTTCCTGTGCCCAGGTGTCGGATGTGGAAGTTCAGGGTGTCCAGGTATTCCGCTTCGTAGTTTTCTGTATCTAGGTGTCGGATGTGGAAGTCCAGGGTGTCCAGGTATTCCGCTTCGTAGTTCTCTGTATATAGGTGTCGGATGTAGATGTCCAGGGTGTCCAGGTATTCCGCTCCGTAGTTTACTGTGTCCAGGTATTGGATGTGGAAGTCCAGGGTATCCAGGTATTCCGCTACGTAGTTTTCTGTATCTTGGTGTCGGATGTAGAAGTTCAGGGTGTCCAGGTATTCCGCTCCATAGTTTGTTGTATATAGGTACTGGATGTGGAAGTCCAGGGTGTTCAGGTATTCCGCTTCGTAGTTTTCTGTATCTAGGTGTCGGATGTGGAAGTCCAGGGTGTCCAGGTATTCCGCTTCGTAGTTTTCTGTATCTAGGTGTCGGATGTGGAAGTTCAGGGTGTCCAGGTATTCCGCTTCGTAGTTTTCTGTATCTAGGTGTCGGATGTGGAAGTCCAGGGTGTCCAGGTATTCCGCTTCGTAGTTTCCTGTGCCCAGGTGTCGGATGTGGAAGTTCAGGGTGTCCAGGTATTCCGCTTCGTAGTTCTCTGTATATAGGTGTCGGATGTGGAAGTCCAGGGTGTCCAGGTATTCCGCTCCGTAGTTTCCTGTGTCCAGGTATTGGATGTGGAAGTCCAGGGTATCCAGGTATTCAGCTACGTAGTTTGTTGTATCTAGGTACTGGATGTGGAAGTCCAGGGTGTCCAGGTATTCCGCTTCGTAGTTTTCTGTATCTAGGTGTCGGATGTGGAAGTCCAGGGTGTCCAGATATTCCGCTTCGTAGTTTTCTGTATCTAGGTGTCGGATGTGGAAGTCCAGGGTGTCCAGGCATTCCGCTCCGTAGTTTCCTGTGCTGAGGTGTCGGATGTGGAAGTTCTGGTTGTCCAGGTATTCCGCTTCGTAGTTTTCTGTATCTAGGTGTCGGATGTGAAAGTCCAGGGTGTCCAGGTATTCCGCTTCGTAGTTTTCTGTATCTAGGTGTCGGATGTGGAAGTTCAGGGTGTCCAGGTATTCCGCTTCGTAGTTTTCTGTATCTAGGTGTCGGATGTGGAAGTCCAGGGTGTCCAGGTATTCCGCTTCGTAGTTTTCTGTATCTAGGTGTCGGATGTGGAAGTCCAGGGTGTCCAGGCATTCCGTTCCGTAGTTTCCTGTGCCCAGGTGTCGGATGTGGAATTTCAGGGTGTCCAGGTATTCCGCTTCGTAGTTCTCTGTATATAGGTGTCGGATGTGGAAGTCCAGGGTGTCCAGGTATTCCGCTTCGTAGTTTCCTGTATCTAGGTGTAGGATGTGGAAGTTCAGGGTGTCCAGGTATTCCGCTTCGTAGTTTTCTGTATCTAGGTGTCGGATGTGGAAGTCCAGGGTGTCCAGGTATTCCGCTTCGTAGTTTTCTGTATCTAGGTGTCGGATGTGGAAGTCCAGGGTGTCCAGGCATTCCGCTCCGTAGTTTCCTGTGCCCAGGTGTCGGATGTGGAAGTTCAGGGTGTCCAGGTATTCCGCTTCGTAGTTTTCTGTATCTAGGTGTCGGATGTGGAAGTCCAGGGTGTCCAGGTATTCCGCTTCGTCGTTCTCTGTATATAGGTGTCGGAAGTGGATGTCCAGGGTGTCTAGGTATTCCGCTCCGTAGTTTACTGTGTCCAGGTATTGGATGTGGAAGTCCAGGGTATCCAGGTATTCCGCTACGTAGTTTTCTGTATCTAGGTGACGGATGTGGAAGTCCAGGGTGTCCAGGTATTCCGCTTCGTAGTTTTCTGTATCTAGGTGTCGGATGTGGAAGTCCAGGGTGTCCAGGTATTCCGCTTCGTAGTTTTCTGTATCTAGGTGTCGGATGTGGAAGTCCAGGGTGTCCAGGTATTCCGCTCCGTAGTTTCCTGTGTCCAGGTATTGGATGTGGAAGTCCAGGGTGTCCAGGTTTTCCGCTTCGTAGTTTTCTGTATCTAGGTGTCGGATGTGGAAGTCCAGGGTTTCCAGGTATTCCGCTTCGTAGTTTTCTGTATCTAGGTGTCGGATGTGGAATCGGTCCGTCGGTCCAGGGTGTCCAGGCATTCCGCTCCGTAGTTTCCTGTGCCCAGGTGTCGGATGTGGAAGTTCAGGGTGTCCAGGTATTCCGCTTCGTAGTTTTCTGTATCTAGGTGTCGGATGTGGAAGTCCAGGGTGTCCAGGTATTCCGCTTCGTAGTTCTCTGTATATAGGTGTCGGATGTAGATGTCCAGGGTGTCCAGGTATTCCGCTCCGTAGTTTACTGTGTCCAGGTATTGGATGTGGAAGTCCAGGGTATCCAGGTATTCCGCTACGTAGTTTTCTGTATCTTGGTGTCTGATGTAGAAGTTCAGGGTGTCCAGGTATTCCGCTCCATAGTTTGTTGTATATAGGTACTGGATGTGGAAGTCCAGGGTGTCCAGGTATTCCGCTTCGTAGTTTTCTGTATCTAGGTGTCGGATGTGGAAGTCCAGGGTGTCCAGGCATTCCGCTCCGTAGTTTCCTGTGCCCAGGTGTCGGATGTGGAAGTTCAGGGTGTCCAGGTATTCCGCTTCGTAGTTTTCTGTATCTAGGTGTCGGATGTGGAAGTCCAGGATGTCCAGGTATTCCGCTTCGTAGTTTTCTGTATCTAGGTGTCGGATGTGGAAGTCCAGGGTGTCCAGGCATTCCGTTCCGTAGTTTCCTGTGCCCAGGTGTCGGATGTGGAATTTCAGGGTGTCCAGGTATTCCGCTTCGTAGTTCTCTGTATATAGGTGTCGGATGTGGAAGTCCAGGGTGTCCAGGTATTCCGCTTCGTAGTTTCCTGTATCTAGGTGTAGGATGTGGAAGTTCAGGGTGTCCAGGTATTCCGCTTCGTAGTTTTCTGTATCTAGGTGTCGGATGTGGAAGTCCAGGGTGTCCAGGTATTCCGCTTCGTAGTTTTCTGTATCTAGGTGTCGGATGTGGAAGTCCAGGGTGTCCAGGCATTCCGCTCCGTAGTTTCCTGTGCCCAGGTGTCGGATGTGGAAGTTCAGGGTGTCCAGGTATTCCGCTTCGTAGTTTTCTGTATCTAGGTGTCGGATGTGGAAGTCCAGGGTGTCCAGGTATTCCGCTTCGTCGTTCTCTGTATATAGGTGTCGGATGTGGATGTCCAGGGTGTCTAGGTATTCCGCTCCGTAGTTTACTGTGTCCAGGTATTGGATGTGGAAGTCCAGGGTATCCAGGTATTCCGCTACGTAGTTTTCTGTATCTAGGTGACGGATGTGGAAGTCCAGGGTGTCCAGGTATTCCGCTTCGTAGTTTTCTGTATCTAGGTGTCGGATGTGGAAGTCCAGGGTGTCCAGGTATTCCGCTTCGTAGTTCTCTGTATATAGGTGTCGGATGTAGATGTCCAGGGTGTCCAGGTATTCCGCTCCGTAGTTTACTGTGTCCAGGTATTGGATGTGGAAGTCCAGGGTATCCAGGTATTCCGCTACGTAGTTTTCTGTATCTTGGTGTCTGATGTAGAAGTTCAGGGTGTCCAGGTATTCCGCTCCATAGTTTGTTGTATATAGGTACTGGATGTGGAAGTCCAGGGTGTCCAGGTATTCCGCTTCGTAGTTTTCTGTATCTAGGTGTCGGATGTGGAAGTCCAGGGTGTCCAGGCATTCCGCTCCGTAGTTTCCTGTGCCCAGGTGTCGGATGTGGAAGTTCAGGGTGTCCAGGTATTCCGCTTCGTAGTTTTCTGTATCTAGGTGTCGGATGTGGAAGTCCAGGATGTCCAGGTATTCCGCTTCGTAGTTTTCTGTATCTAGGTGTCGGATGTGGAAGTCCAGGGTGTCCAGGCATTCCGTTCCGTAGTTTCCTGTGCCCAGGTGTCGGATGTGGAATTTCAGGGTGTCCAGGTATTCCGCTTCGTAGTTCTCTGTATATAGGTGTCGGATGTGGAAGTCCAGGGTGTCCAGGTATTCCGCTTCGTAGTTTCCTGTATCTAGGTGTAGGATGTGGAAGTTCAGGGTGTCCAGGTATTCCGCTTCGTAGTTTTCTGTATCTAGGTGTCGGATGTGGAAGTCCAGGGTGTCCAGGTATTCCGCTTCGTAGTTTTCTGTATCTAGGTGTCGGATGTGGAAGTCCAGGGTGTCCAGGCATTCCGCTCCGTAGTTTCCTGTGCCCAGGTGTCGGATGTGGAAGTTCAGGGTGTCCAGGTATTCCGCTTCGTAGTTTTCTGTATCTAGGTGTCGGATGTGGAAGTCCAGGGTGTCCAGGTATTCCGCTTCGTCGTTCTCTGTATATAGGTGTCGGATGTGGATGTCCAGGGTGTCTAGGTATTCCGCTCCGTAGTTTACTGTGTCCAGGTATTGGATGTGGAAGTCCAGGGTATCCAGGTATTCCGCTACGTAGTTTTCTGTATCTAGGTGACGGATGTGGAAGTCCAGGGTGTCCAGGTATTCCGCTTCGTAGTTTTCTGTATCTAGGTGTCGGATGTGGAAGTCCAGGGTGTCCAGGTATTCCGCTTCGTAGTTTTCTGTATCTAGGTGTCGGATGTGGAAGTCCAGGGTGTCCAGGTATTCCGCTCCGTAGTTTCCTGTGTCCAGGTATTGGATGTGGAAGTCCAGGGTATGCAGGTATTCCGCTACGTATTTGTTGTGTCTAGGTACTGGATGTGGAAGTCCAGGGTGTCCAGGTTTTCCGCTTCGTAGTTTTCTGTATCTAGGTGTCGGATGTGGAAGTCCAGGGTGTCCAGGTATTTCGCTTCGTAGTTTTCTGTATCTAGGTGTCGGATGTGGAATCGGTCCGTCGGTCCAGGGTGTCCAGGCATTCCGCTCCGTAGTTTCCTGTGCCCAGGTGTCGGATGTGGAAGTTCAGGGTGTCCAGGTATTCCGCTTCGTAGTTTTCTGTATCTAGGTGTCGGATGTGGAAGTCCAGGGTGTCCAGGTATTCCGCTTCGTAGTTCTCTGTATATAGGTGTCGGATGTAGATGTCCAGGGTTTCCAGGTATTCCGCTCCGTAGTTTACTGTGTCCAGGTATTGGATGTGGAAGTCCAGGGTATCCAGGTATTCCGCTACGTAGTTTTCTGTATCTTGGTGTCGGATGTAGAAGTTCAGGGTGTCCAGGTATTCCGCTCCATAGTTTGTTGTATATAGGTACTGGATGTGGAAGTCCAGGGTGTTCAGGTATTCCGCTTCGTAGTTTTCTGTATCTAGGTGTCGGATGTGGAAGTCCAGGGTGTCCAGGTATTCCGCTTCGTAGTTTTCTGTATCTAGGTGTCGGATGTGGAAGTCCAGGGTGTCCAGGCATTCCGCTCCGTAGTTTCCTGTGCCCAGGTGTCGGATGTGGAAGTCCAGGGTGTCCAGGTATTCCGCTTCGTAGTTTTCTGTATCTAGGTGTCGGATGTGGAAGTCCAGGGTGTCCAGGTATTCCGCTTCGTAGTTTTCTGTATCTAGGTGTCGGATGTGGAAGTCCAGGGTGTCCAGGTATTCCGCTTCGTAGTTTTCTGTATCTAGGTGTCGGATGTGGAAGTTCAGGGTGTCCAGGTATTCCGCTTCGTAGTTTTCTGTATCTAGGTGTCGGATGTGGAAGTCCAGGGTGTCCAGGCATTCCGCTCCGTAGTTTCCTGTGCCCAGGTGTCGGATGTGGAAGTTCAGGGTGTCCAGGTATTCCGCTTCGTAGTTTTCTGTATCTAGGTGTCGGATGTGGAAGTCCAGGATGTCCAGGTATTCCGCTTCGTAGTTTTCTGTATCTAGGTGTCGGATGTGGAAGTCCAGGGTGTCCAGGTATTCCGCTTCGTAGCTTTCTGTATCTAGGTGTCGGATGTGGAAGTCCAGGGTGTCCAGGCATTCCGCTCCGTAGTTTCCTGTGCCCAGGTGTCGGATGTGGAAGTTCAGGGTGTACAGGTATTCCGCTTCGTAGTTTTCTGTATCTAGGTGTCGGATGTGGAAGTCCAGGGTGTCCAGGTATTCCGCTTCGTAGTTTTCTGTATCTAGGTGTCGGATGTGGAAGTCCAGGGTGTCCAGGTATTCCGCTTCGTAGCTTTCTGTATCTAGGTGTCGGATGTGGAAGTCCAGGGTGTCCAGGCATTCCGCTCCGTAGTTTCCTGTGCCCAGGTGTCGGATGTGGAAGTTCAGGGTGTACAGGTATTCCGCTTCGTAGTTTTCTGTGTCTAGGTGTCGGATGTGGAAGTCCAGGGTGTCCAGGTATTCCGCTTCGTAGTTTTCTGTATCTAGGTGTCGGATGTGGAAGTCCAGGGTGTCCAGGTATTCCGCTTCGTAGCTTTCTGTATCTAGGTTTCGGATGTGGAAGTCCAGGGTGTCCAGGCATTCCGCTCCGTAGTTTCCTGTGCCCAGGTGTCGGATGTGGAAGTTCAGGGTGTCCAGGTATTCCGCTTCGTAGTTTCCTGTGTCCAGGTATTGGATGTGGAAGTCCAGGGTATCCAGGTATTCCGCTACGTAGTTTTCTGTATCTTGGTGTCGGATGTAGAAGTTCAGGGTGTCCAGGTATTCCGCTCCATAGTTTGTTGTATATAGGTACTGGATGTGGAAGTCCAGGGTGTCCAGGTATTCCGCTTCGTAGTTTTCTGTATCTAGTTGTCGGATGTGGAAGTCCAGGGTGTCCAGGCATTCCGCTCCGTAGTTTCCTGTGCCCAGGTGTCGGATGTGGAAGTCCAGGGTGTCCAGGTATTCCGCTTCGTAGTTTTCTGTATCTAGGTGTCGGATGTGTAAGTCCAGGGTGTCCAGGTATTCCGCTTCGTAGTTTTCTGTATCTAGGTGTCGGATGTGGAAGTCCAGGGTGTCCAGGTATTCCGCTCCGTAGTTTACTGTGTCCAGGTATTGGATGTGGAAGTCCAGGGTATCCAGGTATTCCGCTACGTAGTTTTCTGTATCTTGGTGTCGGATGTAGAAGTTCAGGGTGTCCAGGTATTCCGCTCCATAGTTTGTTGTATATAGGTACTGGATGTGGAAGTCCAGGGTGTTCAGGTATTCCGCTTCGTAGTTTTCTGTATCTAGGTGTCGGATGTGGAAGTCCAGGGTGTCCAGGTATTCCGCTTCGTAGTTTTCTGTATCTAGGTGTCGGATGTGGAAGTCCAGGGTGTCCAGGCATTCCGCTCCGTAGTTTCCTGTGCCCAGGTGTCGGATGTGGAAGTCCAGGGTGTCCAGGTATTCCGCTTCGTAGTTTTCTGTATCTAGGTGTCGGATGTGGAAGTCCAGGGTGTCCAGGTATTCCGCTTCGTAGTTTTCTGTATCTAGGTGTCGGATGTGGAAGTCCAGGGTGTCCAGGTATTCCGCTTCGTAGTTTTCTGTATCTATGTGTCGGATGTGGAAGTTCAGGGTGTCCAGGTATTCCGCTTCGTAGTTTTCTGTATCTAGGTGTCGGATGTGGAAGTCCAGGGTGTCCAGGCATTCCGCTCCGTAGTTTCCTGTGCCCAGGTGTCGGATGTGGAAGTTCAGGGTGTCCAGGTATTCCGCTTCGTAGTTTTCTGTATCTAGGTGTCGGATGTGGAAGTCCAGGATGTCCAGGTATTCCGCTTCGTACTTTTCTGTATCTAGGTGTCGGATGTGGAAGTTCAGTGTGTCCAGGTATTCCGCTTCGTAGTTTTCTGTATCTAGGTGTCGGATGTGGAAGTCCAGGGTGTCCAGGTATTCCGCTTCGTAGCTTTCTGTATCTAGGTGTCGGATGTGGAAGTCCAGGGTGTCCAGGCATTCCGCTCCGTAGTTTCCTGTGCCCAGGTGTCGGATGTGGAAGTTCAGGGTGTACAGGTATTCCGCTTCGTAGTTTTCTGTGTCTAGGTGTCGGATGTGGAAGTCCAGGGTGTCCAGGTATTCCGCTTCGTAGTTTTCTGTATCTAGGTGTCGGATGTGGAAGTCCAGGGTGTCCAGGTATTCCGCTTCGTAGCTTTCTGTATCTAGGTTTCGGATGTGGAAGTCCAGGGTGTCCAGGCATTCCGCTCCGTAGTTTCCTGTGCCCAGGTGTCGGATGTGGAAGTTCAGGGTGTCCAGGTATTCCGCTTCGTAGTTTCCTGTGTCCAGGTATTGGATGTGGAAGTCCAGGGTATCCAGGTATTCCGCTACGTAGTTTTCTGTATCTTGGTGTCGGATGTAGAAGTTCAGGGTGTCCAGGTATTCCGCTCCATAGTTTGTTGTATATAGGTACTGGATGTGGAAGTCCAGGGTGTCCAGGTATTCCGCTTCGTAGTTTTCTGTATCTAGTTGTCGGATGTGGAAGTCCAGGGTGTCCAGGCATTCCGCTCCGTAGTTTCCTGTGCCCAGGTGTCGGATGTGGAAGTCCAGGGTGTCCAGGTATTCCGCTTCGTAGTTTTCTGTATCTAGGTGTCGGATGTGTAAGTCCAGGGTGTCCAGGTATTCCGCTTCGTAGTTTTCTGTATCTAGGTGTCGGATGTGGAAGTCCAGGGTGTCCAGGTATTCCGCTTCGTAGTTTTCTGTATCTAGGTGTCGGATGTGGAAGTTCAGGGTGTCCAGGTATTCCGCTTCGTAGTTTTCTGTATCTAGGTGTCGGATGTGGAAGTCCAGGGTGTCCAGGCATTCCGCTCCGTAGTTTCCTGTGCCCAGGTGTCGGATGTGGAAGTTCAGGGTGTCCAGGTATTCCGCTTCGTAGTTTTCTGTATCTAGGTGTCGGATGTGGAAGTCCAGGGTGTCCAGGTATTCCGCTTCGTAGTTTTCTGTATCTAGGTGTCGGATGTGGAAGTCCAGGGTGTTCAGGTATTCCGCTTCGTAGCTTTCTGTATCTAGGTTTCAGATGTGGAAGTCCAGGGTGTCCAGGCATTCCGCTCCGTAGTTTCCTGTGCCCAGGTGTCGGATGTGGAAGTTCAGGGTGTCCAGGTATTCCGCTTTGTAGTTTCCTGTGTCCAGGTATTGGATGTGGAAGTCCAGGGTATCCAGGTATTCCGCTTCGTAGTTTGTTGTGTCTAGGTACTGGATGTGGAAGTCCAGGGTGTCCAGGTATTCCGCTTCGTAGTTTTCTGTATCTAGGTGTCGGATGTGGAAGTCCAGGGTGTTCAGGTATTCCGCTTCGTAGCTTTCTGTATCTAGGTTTCGGATGTGGAAGTCCAGGGTGTCCAGGCATTCCGCTCCGTAGTTTCCTGTGCCCAGGTGTCGGATGTGGAAGTTCAGGGTGTCCAGGTATTCCGCTTTGTAGTTTCCTGTGTCCAGGTATTGGATGTGGAAGTCCAGGGTATCCAGGTATTCCGCTTCGTAGTTTGTTGTGTCTAGGTACTGGATGTGGAAGTCCAGGGTGTCCAGGTATTCCGCTTCGTAGTTTTCTGTATCTAGGTGTCGGATGTGGAAGTCCTGGGTGTCCAGGTATTCCGCTTCGTAGTTTTCTGTATCTAGGTGTCGGATGTGGAAGTCCAGGGTGGCCAGGTATTCCGCTTCGTAGTTTTCTGTATCTAGGTGTCGGATGTGGAAGTCCAGGGTGTCCAGGCATTCCGCTCCGTAGTTTCCTGTGCCCAGGTGTCGGATGTGGAAGTTCAGGGTGTCCAGGTATTCCGCTTCGTAGTTTTCTGTATCTAGGTGTCGGATGTGGAAGTCCAGGGTGTCCAGGTATTCCGCTTCGTAGTTTCCTGTGCCCAGGTGTCGGATGTGGAAGTTCAGGGTGTCCAGGTATTCCGCTTCGTAGTTCTCTGTATATAGGTGTCGGATGTGGAAGTCCAGGGTGTCCAGGTATTCCGCTCCGTAGTTTCCTGTGTCCAGGTATTGGATGTGGAAGTCCAGGGTATCCAGGTATTCAGCTACGTAGTTTGTTGTATCTAGGTACTGGATGTGGAAGTCCAGGGTGCCCAGGTATTCCGCTTCGTAGTTTTCTGTATCTAGGTGTCGGATGTGGAAGTCCAGGGTGTCCAGATATTCCGCTTCGTAGTTTTCTGTATCTAGGTGTCGGATGTGGAAGTCCAGGGTGTCCAGGCATTCCGCTCCGTAGTTTCCTGTGCCCAGGTGTCGGATGTGGAAGTTCAGGTTGTCCAGGCATTAAGCTTCGTAGTTTTCTGTATCTAGGTGTCGGATGTGGAATCGGTCCGTCGGTCCAGGGTGTCCAGGCATTCCGCTCCGTAGTTTCCTGTGCCCAGGTGTCGGATATGGAAGTTCAGGTTGTCCAGGTATTCCGCTTCGTAGTTTTCTGTATCTAGGTGTCGGATGTGGAAGTTCAGGGTGTCCAGGTATTCCGCTTCGTAGTTTTCTGTATCTAGGTGTCGGATGTGGAAGTCCAGGGTGTCCAGGTATTCCGCTTCGTAGTTTTCTGTATCTAGGTGTCGGATGTGGAAGTCCAGGGTGTCCAGGTATTCCGCTTCGTAGTTTTCTGTATCTAGGTGTCGGATGTGGAAGTCCAGGGTGTCCAGGCATTCCGCTCCGTAGTTTCCTGTGCCCAGGTGTCGGATGTGGAAGTTCAGGGTGTCCAGGTATTCCGCTTCGTAGTTTTCTGTATCTAGGTGTCGGATGTGGAAGTCCAGGGTGTCCAGGTATTCCGCTTCGTAGTTCTCTGTATATAGGTGTCGGATGTGGATGTCCAGGGTGTCCAGGTATTCCGCTCCGTAGTTTACTGTGTCCAGGTATTGGATGTGGAAGTCCAGGGTATCCAGGTATTCCGCTACGTAGTTTTCTGTATCTTGGTGTCGGATGTAGAAGTTCAGGGTGTCCAGGTATTCCGCTCCATAGTTTGTTGTATATAGGTACTGTATGTGGAAGTCCAGGGTGTCCAGGTATTCCGCTTCGTAGTTTTCTGTATCTAGGTGTCGGATGTGGAAGTCCAGGGTGTCCAGGTATTCCGCTTCGTAGTTTTCTGTATCTAGGTGTCGGATGTGGAAGTCCAGGGTGTCCAGGCATTCCGCTCCGTAGTTTCCTGTGCCCAGGTGTCGGATGTGGAAGTCCAGGGTGTCCAGGTATTCCGCTTCGTAGTTTTCTGTATCTAGGTGTCGGATGTGGAAGTCCAGGGTGTCCAGGTATTCCGCTTCGTAGTTTTCTGTATCTAGGTGTCGGATGTGGAAGTCCAGGGTGTCCAGGTATTCCGCTTCGTAGTTTTCTGTATTTAGGTGTCGGATGTGGAAGTTCAGGGTGTCCAGGTATTCCGCTTCGTAGTTTTCTGTATCTAGGTGTCGGATGTGGAAGTCCAGGGTATCCAGGTATTCCGCTTCGTAGTTTTCTGTATCTAGGTGTCGGATGTGGAAGTCCAGGGTGTCCAGGTATTCCGCTTCATAGTTTTCTGTATCTAGGTGTCGGATGTGGAAGTCCAGGGTGTCCAGGCATTCCGCTCCGTAGTTTCCTGTGCCCAGGTGTCGGATGTGGAAGTTCAGGGTGTCCAGGTATTCCGCTTCGTAGTTTTCTGTATCTAGGTGTCGGATGTGGAAGTCCAGGGTGTCCAGGTATTCCGCTTCGTAGTTCTCTGTATATAGGTGTCGGATGTGGATGTCCAGGGTGTCCAGGTATTCCGCTCCGTAGTTTACTGTGTCCAGGTATTGGATGTGGAAGTCCAGGGTATCCAGGTATTCCGCTACGTAGTTTTCTGTATCTTGGTGTCGGATGTAGAAGTTCAGGGTGTCCAGGTATTCCGCTCCATAGTTTGTTGTATATAGGTACTGTATGTGGAAGTCCAGGGTGTCCAGGTATTCCGCTTCGTAGTTTTCTGTATCTAGGTGTCGGATGTGGAAGTCCAGGGTGTCCAGGTATTCCGCTTCGTAGTTTTCTGTATCTAGGTGTCGGATGTGGAAGTCCAGGGTGTCCAGGCATTCCGCTCCGTAGTTTCCTGTGCCCAGGTGTCGGATGTGGAAGTCCAGGGTGTCCAGGTATTCCGCTTCGTAGTTTTCTGTATCTAGGTGTCGGATGTGGAAGTCCAGGGTGTCCAGGTATTCCGCTTCGTAGTTTTCTGTATCTAGGTGTCGGATGTGGAAGTCCAGGGTGTCCAGGTATTCCGCTTCGTAGTTTTCTGTATTTAGGTGTCGGATGTGGAAGTTCAGGGTGTCCAGGTATTCCGCTTCGTAGTTTTCTGTATCTAGGTGTCGGATGTGGAAGTCCAGGGTGTCCAGGCATTCCGCTCCGTAGTTTCCTGTGCCCAGGTGTCGGATGTGGAAGTTCAGGGTGTCCAGGTATTCCGCTTCGTAGTTTTCTGTATCTAGGTGTCGGATGTGGAAGTCCAGGATGTCCAGCTATTCCGCTTCGTACTTTTCTGTATCTAGGTGTCGGATGTGGAAGTTCAGTGTGTCCAGGTATTCCGCTTCGTAGTTTTCTGTATCTAGGTGTCGGATGTGGAAGTCCAGGGTGTCCAGGTATTCCGCTTCGTAGCTTTCTGTATCTAGGTGTCGGATGTGGAAGTCCAGGGTGTCCAGGCATTCCGCTCCGTAGTTTCCTGTGCCCAGGTGTCGGATGTGGAAGTTCAGGGTGTCCAGGTATTCCGCTTCGTAGTTTTCTGTGTCTAGGTGTCGGATGTGGAAGTCCAGGGTGTCCAGGTATTCCGCTTCGTAGTTTTCTGTATCTAGGTGTCGGATGTGGAAGTCCAGGGTGTCCAGGTATTCCGCTTCGTAGTTTTCTGTATCTAGGTGTCGGATGTGGAAGTTCAGGGTGTCCAGGTATTCCGCTTCGTAGTTTCCTGTGTCCAGGTATTGGATGTGGAAGTCCAGGGTATCCAGGTATTCCGCTACGTAGTTTTCTGTATCTTGGTGTCGGATGTAGAAGTTCAGGGTGTCCAGGTATTACCCGCTCCATAGTTTGTTGTATATAGGTACTGGATGTGGAAGTCCAGGGTGTCCAGGTATTCCGCTTCGTAGTTTTCTGTATCTAGGTGTCGGATGTGGAAGTCCAGGGTGTCCAGGCATTCGGCTCCGTAGTTTCCTGTGCCCAGGTGTCGGATGTGGAAGTCCAGGGTGTCCAGGTATTCCGCTTCGTAGTTTTCTGTATCTAGGTGTCGGATGTGGAAGTCCAGGGTGTCCAGGTATTCCGCTTCGTAGTTTTCTGTATCTAGGTGTCGGATGTGGAAGTCCAGGGTGTCCAGGTATTCCGCTTCGTAGTTTTCTGTATCTAGGTGTCGGATGTGGAAGTTCAGGGTGTCCAGGTATTCCGCTTCGTAGTTTTCTGTATCTAGGTGTCGGATGTGGAAGTCCAGGGTGTCCAGGCATTCCGCTCCGTAGTTTCCTGTGCCCAGGTGTCGGATGTGGAAGTTCAGGGTGTCCAGGTATTCCGCTTCGTAGTTTTCTGTATCTAGGTGTCGGATGTGGAAGTCCAGGATGTCCAGGTATTCCGCTTCGTACTTTTCTGTATCTAGGTGTCGGATGTGGAAGTTCAGTGTGTCCAGGTATTCCGCTTCGTAGTTTTCTGTATCTAGGTGTCGGATGTGGAAGTCCAGGGTGTCCAGGTATTCCGCTTCGTAGCTTTCTGTATCTAGGTGTCGGATGTGGAAGTCCAGGGTGTCCAGGCATTCCGCTCCGTAGTTTCCTGTGCCCAGGTGTCGGATGTGGAAGTTCAGAGTGTCCAGGTATTCCGCTTCGTAGTTTTCTGTGTCTAGGTGTCGGATGTGGAAGTCCAGGGTGTCCAGGTATTCCGCTTCGTAGTTTTCTGTATCTAGGTGTCGGATGTGGAAGTCCAGTGTGTCCAGGTATTCCGCTTCGTAGCTTTCTGTATCTAGGTTTCGGATGTGGAAGTCCAGGGTGTCCAGGCATTCCGCTCCGTAGTTTCCTGTGCCCAGGTGTCGGATGTGGAAGTTCAGGGTGTCCAGGTATTCCGCTTCGTAGTTTCCTGTGTCCAGGTATTGGATGTGGAAGTCCAGGGTATCCAGGTATTCCGCTACGTAGTTTGTTGTGTCTAGGTACTGGATGTGGAAGTCCAGGGTGTCCAGGTATTCCGCTTCGTAGCTTTCTGTATCTAGGTGTCGGATGTGGAAGTCCTGGGTGTCCAGGTATTCCGCTTCGTAGTTTTCTGTATCTAGGTGTCGGATGTGGAAGTCCAGGGTGGCCAGGTATTCCGCTTCGTAGTTTTCTGTATCTAGGTGTCGGATGTGGAAGTCCAGGGTGTCCAGGCATTCCGCTCCGTAGTTTCCTGTGCCCAGGTGTCGGATGTGGAAGTTCAGGGTGTCCAGGTATTCCGCTTCGTAGTTTTCTGTATCTAGGTGTCGGATGTGGAAGTCCAGGGTGTCCAGGTATTCCGCTTCGTAGTTTCCTGTGCCCAGGTGTCGGATGTGGAAGTCCAGGGTATCCAGGTATTCCGCTACGTAGTTTTCTGTATCTTGGTGTCGGATGTAGAAGTTCAGGGTGTCCAGGTATTCCGCTCCATAGTTTGTTGTATATAGGTACTGTATGTGGAAGTCCAGGGTGTCCAGGTATTCCGCTTCGTAGTTTTCTGTATCTAGGTGTCGGATGTGGAAGTCCAGGGTGTCCAGGTATTCCGCTTCGTAGTTTTCTGTATCTAGGTGTCGGATGTGGAAGTCCAGGGTGTCCAGGCATTCCGCTCCGTAGTTTCCTGTGCCCAGGTGTCGGATGTGGAAGTCCAGGGTGTCCAGGTATTCCGCTTCGTAGTTTTCTGTATCTAGGTGTCGGATGTGGAAGTCCAGGGTGTCCAGGTATTCCGCTTCGTAGTTTTCTGTATCTAGGTGTCGGATGTGGAAGTCCAGGGTGTCCAGGTATTCCGCTTCGTAGTTTTCTGTATTTAGGTGTCGGATGTGGAAGTTCAGGGTGTCCAGGTATTCCGCTTCGTAGTTTTCTGTATCTAGGTGTCGGATGTGGAAGTCCAGGGTGTCCAGGCATTCCGCTCCGTAGTTTCCTGTGCCCAGGTGTCGGATGTGGAAGTTCAGGGTGTCCAGGTATTCCGCTTCGTAGTTTTCTGTATCTAGGTGTCGGATGTGGAAGTCCAGGATGTCCAGCTATTCCGCTTCGTACTTTTCTGTATCTAGGTGTCGGATGTGGAAGTTCAGTGTGTCCAGGTATTCCGCTTCGTAGTTTTCTGTATCTAGGTGTCGGATGTGGAAGTCCAGGGTGTCCAGGTATTCCGCTTCGTAGCTTTCTGTATCTAGGTGTCGGATGTGGAAGTCCAGGGTGTCCAGGCATTCCGCTCCGTAGTTTCCTGTGCCCAGGTGTCGGATGTGGAAGTTCAGGGTGTCCAGGTATTCCGCTTCGTAGTTTTCTGTGTCTAGGTGTCGGATGTGGAAGTCCAGGGTGTCCAGGTATTCCGCTTCGTAGTTTTCTGTATCTAGGTGTCGGATGTGGAAGTCCAGGGTGTCCAGGTATTCCGCTTCGTAGCTTTCTGTATCTAGGTTTCGGATGTGGAAGTCCAGGGTGTCCAGGCATTCCGCTCCGTAGTTTCCTGTGCCCAGGTGTCGGATGTGGAAGTTCAGGGTGTCCAGGTATTCCGCTTCGTAGTTTCCTGTGTCCAGGTATTGGATGTGGAAGTCCAGGGTATCCAGGTATTCCGCTACGTAGTTTTCTGTATCTTGGTGTCGGATGTAGAAGTTCAGGGTGTCCAGGTATTCCGCTCCATAGTTTGTTGTATATAGGTACTGGATGTGGAAGTCCAGGGTGTCCAGGTATTCCGCTTCGTAGTTTTCTGTATCTAGGTGTCGGATGTGGAAGTCCAGGGTGTCCAGGCATTCGGCTCCGTAGTTTCCTGTGCCCAGGTGTCGGATGTGGAAGTCCAGGGTGTCCAGGTATTCCGCTTCGTAGTTTTCTGTATCTAGGTGTCGGATGTGGAAGTCCAGGGTGTCCAGGTATTCCGCTTCGTAGTTTTCTGTATCTAGGTGTCGGATGTGGAAGTCCAGGGTGTCCAGGTATTCCGCTTCGTAGTTTTCTGTATCTAGGTGTCGGATGTGGAAGTTCAGGGTGTCCAGGTATTCCGCTTCGTAGTTTTCTGTATCTAGGTGTCGGATGTGGAAGTCCAGGGTGTCCAGGCATTCCGCTCCGTAGTTTCCTGTGCCCAGGTGTCGGATGTGGAAGTTCAGGGTGTCCAGGTATTCCGCTTCGTAGTTTTCTGTATCTAGGTGTCGGATGTGGAAGTCCAGGATGTCCAGGTATTCCGCTTCGTACTTTTCTGTATCTAGGTGTCGGATGTGGAAGTTCAGTGTGTCCAGGTATTCCGCTTCGTAGTTTTCTGTATCTAGGTGTCGGATGTGGAAGTCCAGGGTGTCCAGGTATTCCGCTTCGTAGCTTTCTGTATCTAGGTGTCGGATGTGGAAGTCCAGGGTGTCCAGGCATTCCGCTCCGTAGTTTCCTGTGCCCAGGTGTCGGATGTGGAAGTTCAGAGTGTCCAGGTATTCCGCTTCGTAGTTTTCTGTGTCTAGGTGTCGGATGTGGAAGTCCAGGGTGTCCAGGTATTCCGCTTCGTAGTTTTCTGTATCTAGGTGTCGGATGTGGAAGTCCAGTGTGTCCAGGTATTCCGCTTCGTAGCTTTCTGTATCTAGGTTTCGGATGTGGAAGTCCAGGGTGTCCAGGCATTCCGCTCCGTAGTTTCCTGTGCCCAGGTGTCGGATGTGGAAGTTCAGGGTGTCCAGGTATTCCGCTTCGTAGTTTCCTGTGTCCAGGTATTGGATGTGGAAGTCCAGGTTATCCAGGTATTCCGCTACGTAGTTTGTTGTATCTAGGTACTGGATGTGGAAGTCCAGGGTGTCCAGGTATTCCGCTTCGTAGTTTTCTGTATCTAGGTGTCGGATGTGGAAGTCCTGGGTGTCCAGGTATTCCGCTTCGTAGTTTTCTGTATCTAGGTGTCGGATGTGGAAGTCCAGGGTGGCCAGGTATTCCGCTTCGTAGTTTTCTGTATCTAGGTGTCGGATGTGGAAGTCCAGGGTGTCCAGGCATTCCGCTCCGTAGTTTCCTGTGCCCAGGTGTCGGATGTGGAAGTTCAGGGTGTCCAGGTATTCCGCTTCGTAGTTTTCTGTATCTAGGTGTCGGATGTGGAAGTCCAGGGTGTCCAGGTATTCCGCTTCGTAGTTTCCTGTGCCCAGGTGTCGGATGTGGAAGTTCAGGGTGTCCAGGTATTCCGCTTCGTAGTTCTCTGTATATAGGTGTCGGATGTGGAAGTCCAGGGTGTCCAGGTATTCCGCTCCGTAGTTTCCTGTGTCCAGGTATTGGATGTGGAAGTCCAGGGTATCCAGGTATTCAGCTACGTAGTTTGTTGTATCTAGGTACTGGATGTGGAAGTCCAGGGTGTCCAGGTATTCCGCTTCGTAGTTTTCTGTATCTAGGTGTCGGATGTGGAAGTCCAGGGTGTCCAGATATTCCGCTTCGTAGTTTTCTGTATCTAGGTGTCGGATGTGGAAGTCCAGGGTGTCCAGGCATTCCGCTCCGTAGTTTCCTGTGCCCAGGTGTCGGATGTGGAAGTTCAGGTTGTCCAGGTATTCCGCTTCGTAGTTTTCTGTATCTAGGTGTCGGATGTGGAATTCCAGGGTGTCCAGGTATTCCGCTTCGTAGTTTTCTGTATCTAGGTGTCGGATGTGGAAGTCCAGGGTATCCAGGTATTCAGCTACGTAGTTTGTTGTATCTAGGTACTGGATGTGGAAGTCCAGGGTGTCCAGGTATTCCGCTTCGTAGTTTTCTGTATCTAGGTGTCGGATGTGGAAGTCCAGGGTGTCCAGGTATTCCGCTTCGTAGCTTTCTGTATCTAGGTGTCGGATGTGGAAGTCCAGGGTGTCCAGGCATTCCGCTCCGTAGTTTCCTGTGCCCAGGTGTCGGATGTGGAAGTTCAGAGTGTCCAGGTATTCCGCTTCGTAGTTTTCTGTGTCTAGGTGTCGGATGTGGAAGTCCAGGGTGTCCAGGTATTCCGCTTCGTAGTTTTCTGTATCTAGGTGTCGGATGTGGAAGTCCAGTGTGTCCAGGTATTCCGCTTCGTAGCTTTCTGTATCTAGGTTTCGGATGTGGAAGTCCAGGGTGTCCAGGCATTCCGCTCCGTAGTTTCCTGTGCCCAGGTGTCGGATGTGGAAGTTCAGGGTGTCCAGGTATTCCGCTTCGTAGTTTCCTGTGTCCAGGTATTGGATGTGGAAGTCCAGGTTATCCAGGTATTCCGCTACGTAGTTTGTTGTATCTAGGTACTGGATGTGGAAGTCCAGGGTGTCCAGGTATTCCGCTTCGTAGTTTTCTGTATCTAGGTGTCGGATGTGGAAGTCCTGGGTGTCCAGGTATTCCGCTTCGTAGTTTTCTGTATCTAGGTGTCGGATGTGGAAGTCCAGGGTGGCCAGGTATTCCGCTTCGTAGTTTTCTGTATCTAGGTGTCGGATGTGGAAGTCCAGGGTGTCCAGGCATTCCGCTCCGTAGTTTCCTGTGCCCAGGTGTCGGATGTGGAAGTTCAGGGTGTCCAGGTATTCCGCTTCGTAGTTTTCTGTATCTAGGTGTCGGATGTGGAAGTCCAGGGTGTCCAGGTATTCCGCTTCGTAGTTTCCTGTGCCCAGGTGTCGGATGTGGAAGTTCAGGGTGTCCAGGTATTCCGCTTCGTAGTTCTCTGTATATAGGTGTCGGATGTGGAAGTCCAGGGTGTCCAGGTATTCCGCTCCGTAGTTTCCTGTGTCCAGGTATTGGATGTGGAAGTCCAGGGTATCCAGGTATTCAGCTACGTAGTTTGTTGTATCTAGGTACTGGATGTGGAAGTCCAGGGTGTCCAGGTATTCCGCTTCGTAGTTTTCTGTATCTAGGTGTCGGATGTGGAAGTCCAGGGTGTCCAGATATTCCGCTTCGTAGTTTTCTGTATCTAGGTGTCGGATGTGGAAGTCCAGGGTGTCCAGGTATTCCGCTTCGTAGTTTTCTGTATCTAGGTGTCGGATGTGGAAGTTCAGGGTGTCCAGGTATTCCGCTTCGTAGTTTTCTGTATCTAGGTGTCGGATGTGGAAGTCCAGGGTGTCCAGGCATTCCGCTCCGTAGTTTCCTGTGCCCAGGTGTCGGATGTGGAAGTTCAGGGTGTCCAGGTATTCCGCTTCGTAGTTTTCTGTATCTAGGTGTCGGATGTGGAAGTCCAGGATGTCCAGGTATTCCGCTTCGTACTTTTCTGTATCTAGGTGTCGGATGTGGAAGTTCAGTGTGTCCAGGTATTCCGCTTCGTAGTTTTCTGTATCTAGGTGTCGGATGTGGAAGTCCAGGGTGTCCAGGTATTCCGCTTCGTAGCTTTCTGTATCTAGGTGTCGGATGTGGAAGTCCAGGGTGTCCAGGCATTCCGCTCCGTAGTTTCCTGTGCCCAGGTGTCGGATGTGGAAGTTCAGAGTGTCCAGGTATTCCGCTTCGTAGTTTTCTGTGTCTAGGTGTCGGATGTGGAAGTCCAGGGTGTCCAGGTATTCCGCTTCGTAGTTTTCTGTATCTAGGTGTCGGATGTGGAAGTCCAGTGTGTCCAGGTATTCCGCTTCGTAGCTTTCTGTATCTAGGTTTCGGATGTGGAAGTCCAGGGTGTCCAGGCATTCCGCTCCGTAGTTTCCTGTGCCCAGGTGTCGGATGTGGAAGTTCAGGGTGTCCAGGTATTCCGCTTCGTAGTTTCCTGTGTCCAGGTATTGGATGTGGAAGTCCAGGGTATCCAGGTATTCCGCTACGTAGTTTGTTGTGTCTAGGTACTGGATGTGGAAGTCCAGGGTGTCCAGGTATTCCGCTTCGTAGTTTTCTGTATCTAGGTGTCGGATGTGGAAGTCCAGGGTGTCCAGGTATTCCGCTTCGTAGTTTTCTGTATCTAGGTGTCGGATGTGGAAGTCCAGGGTGTCCAGATATTCCGCTTCGTAGTTTTCTGTATCTAGGTGTCGGATGTGGAAGTCCTGGGTGTCCAGGTATTCCGCTTCGTAGTTTTCTGTATCTAGGTGTCGGATGTGGAAGTCCAGGGTGGCCAGGTATTCCGCTTCGTAGTTTTCTGTATCTAGGTGTCGGATGTGGAAGTCCAGGGTGTCCAGGCATTCCGCTCCGTAGTTTCCTGTGCCCAGGTGTCGGATGTGGAAGTTCAGGGTGTCCAGGTATTCCGCTTCGTAGTTTTCTGTATCTAGGTGTCGGATGTGGAAGTCCAGGGTGTCCAGGTATTCCGCTCCGTAGTTTCCTGTGCCCAGGTGTCGGATGTGGAAGTTCAGAGTGTCCAGGTATTCCGCTTCGTAGTTTTCTGTGTCTAGGTGTCGGATGTGGAAGTCCAGGGTGTCCAGGTATTCCGCTTCGTAGTTTTCTGTATCTAGGTGTCGGATGTGGAAGTCCAGTGTGTCCAGGTATTCCGCTTCGTAGCTTTCTGTATCTAGGTTTCGGATGTGGAAGTCCAGGGTGTCCAGGCATTCCGCTCCGTAGTTTCCTGTGCCCAGGTGTCGGATGTGGAAGTTCAGGGTGTCCAGGTATTCCGCTTCGTAGTTTCCTGTGTCCAGGTATTGGATGTGGAAGTCCAGGGTATCCAGGTATTCCGCTACGTAGTTTGTTGTGTCTAGGTACTGGATGTGGAAGTCCAGGGTGTCCAGGTATTCCGCTTCGTAGTTTTCTGTATCTAGGTGTCGGATGTGGAAGTCCAGGGTGTCCAGGTATTCCGCTTCGTAGTTTTCTGTATCTAGGTGTCGGATGTGGAAGTCCAGGGTGTCCAGATATTCCGCTTCGTAGTTTTCTGTATCTAGGTGTCGGATGTGGAAGTCCTGGGTGTCCAGGTATTCCGCTTCGTAGTTTTCTGTATCTAGGTGTCGGATGTGGAAGTCCAGGGTGGCCAGGTATTCCGCTTCGTAGTTTTCTGTATCTAGGTGTCGGATGTGGAAGTCCAGGGTGTCCAGGCATTCCGCTCCGTAGTTTCCTGTGCCCAGGTGTCGGATGTGGAAGTTCAGGGTGTCCAGGTATTCCGCTTCGTAGTTTTCTGTATCTAGGTGTCGGATGTGGAAGTCCAGGGTGTCCAGGTATTCCGCTTCGTAGTTTCCTGTGCCCAGGTGTCGGATGTGGAAGTCCAGGGTATCCAGGTATTCCGCTACGTAGTTTTCTGTATCTTGGTGTCGGATGTAGAAGTTCAGGGTGTCCAGGTATTCCGCTCCATAGTTTGTTGTATATAGGTACTGTATGTGGAAGTCCAGGGTGTCCAGGTATTCCGCTTCGTAGTTTTCTGTATCTAGGTGTCGGATGTGGAAGTCCAGGGTGTCCAGGTATTCCGCTTCGTAGTTTTCTGTATCTAGGTGTCGGATGTGGAAGTCCAGGGTGTCCAGGCATTCCGCTCCGTAGTTTCCTGTGCCCAGGTGTCGGATGTGGAAGTCCAGGGTGTCCAGGTATTCCGCTTCGTAGTTTTCTGTATCTAGGTGTCGGATGTGGAAGTCCAGGGTGTCCAGGTATTCCGCTTCGTAGTTTTCTGTATCTAGGTGTCGGATGTGGAAGTCCAGGGTGTCCAGGTATTCCGCTTCGTAGTTTTCTGTATTTAGGTGTCGGATGTGGAAGTTCAGGGTGTCCAGGTATTCCGCTTCGTAGTTTTCTGTATCTAGGTGTCGGATGTGGAAGTCCAGGGTGTCCAGGCATTCCGCTCCGTAGTTTCCTGTGCCCAGGTGTCGGATGTGGAAGTTCAGGGTGTCCAGGTATTCCGCTTCGTAGTTTTCTGTATCTAGGTGTCGGATGTGGAAGTCCAGGATGTCCAGCTATTCCGCTTCGTACTTTTCTGTATCTAGGTGTCGGATGTGGAAGTTCAGTGTGTCCAGGTATTCCGCTTCGTAGTTTTCTGTATCTAGGTGTCGGATGTGGAAGTCCAGGTTGTCCAGGTATTCCGCTTCGTAGCTTTCTGTATCTAGGTGTCGGATGTGGAAGTCCAGGGTGTCCAGGCATTCCGCTCCGTAGTTTCCTGTGCCCAGGTGTCGGATGTGGAAGTTCAGGGTGTCCAGGTATTCCGCTTCGTAGTTTTCTGTGTCTAGGTGTCGGATGTGGAAGTCCAGGGTGTCCAGGTATTCCGCTTCGTAGTTTTCTGTATCTAGGTGTCGGATGTGGAAGTCCAGGGTGTCCAGGTATTCCGCTTCGTAGCTTTCTGTATCTAGGTTTCGGATGTGGAAGTCCAGGGTGTCCAGGCATTCCGCTCCGTAGTTTCCTGTGCCCAGGTGTCGGATGTGGAAGTTCAGGGTGTCCAGGTATTCCGCTTCGTAGTTTCCTGTGTCCAGGTATTGGATGTGGAAGTCCAGGGTATCCAGGTATTCCGCTACGTAGTTTTCTGTATCTTGGTGTCGGATGTAGAAGTTCAGGGTGTCCAGGTATTCCGCTCCATAGTTTGTTGTATATAGGTACTGGATGTGGAAGTCCAGGGTGTCCAGGTATTCCGCTTCGTAGTTTTCTGTATCTAGGTGTCGGATGTGGAAGTCCAGGGTGTCCAGGCATTCGGCTCCGTAGTTTCCTGTGCCCAGGTGTCGGATGTGGAAGTCCAGGGTGTCCAGGTATTCCGCTTCGTAGTTTTCTGTATCTAGGTGTCGGATGTGGAAGTCCAGGGTGTCCAGGTATTCCGCTTCGTAGTTTTCTGTATCTAGGTGTCGGATGTGGAAGTCCAGGGTGTCCAGGTATTCCGCTTCGTAGTTTTCTGTATCTAGGTGTCGGATGTGGAAGTTCAGGGTGTCCAGGTATTCCGCTTCGTAGTTTTCTGTATCTAGGTGTCGGATGTGGAAGTCCAGGGTGTCCAGGCATTCCGCTCCGTAGTTTCCTGTGCCCAGGTGTCGGATGTGGAAGTTCAGGGTGTCCAGGTATTCCGCTTCGTAGTTTTCTGTATCTAGGTGTCGGATGTGGAAGTCCAGGATGTCCAGGTATTCCGCTTCGTACTTTTCTGTATCTAGGTGTCGGATGTGGAAGTTCAGTGTGTCCAGGTATTCCGCTTCGTAGTTTTCTGTATCTAGGTGTCGGATGTGGAAGTCCAGGGTGTCCAGGTATTCCGCTTCGTAGCTTTCTGTATCTAGGTGTCGGATGTGGAAGTCCAGGGTGTCCAGGCATTCCGCTCCGTAGTTTCCTGTGCCCAGGTGTCGGATGTGGAAGTTCAGAGTGTCCAGGTATTCCGCTTCGTAGTTTTCTGTGTCTAGGTGTCGGATGTGGAAGTCCAGGGTGTCCAGGTATTCCGCTTCGTAGTTTTCTGTATCTAGGTGTCGGATGTGGAAGTCCAGTGTGTCCAGGTATTCCGCTTCGTAGCTTTCTGTATCTAGGTTTCGGATGTGGAAGTCCAGGGTGTCCAGGCATTCCGCTCCGTAGTTTCCTGTGCCCAGGTGTCGGATGTGGAAGTTCAGGGTGTCCAGGTATTCCGCTTCGTAGTTTCCTGTGTCCAGGTATTGGATGTGGAAGTCCAGGGTATCCAGGTATTCCGCTACGTAGTTTGTTGTGTCTAGGTACTGGATGTGGAAGTCCAGGGTGTCCAGGTATTCCGCTTCGTAGTTTTCTGTATCTAGGTGTCGGATGTGGAAGTCCTGGGTGTCTAGGTATTCCGCTTCGTAGTTTTCTGTATCTAGGTGTCGGATGTGGAAGTCCAGGGTGGCCAGGTATTCCGCTTCGTAGTTTTCTGTATCTAGGTGTCGGATGTGGAAGTCCAGGGTGTCCAGGCATTCCGCTCCGTAGTTTCCTGTGCCCAGGTGTCGGATGTGGAAGTTCAGGGTGTCCAGGTATTCCGCTTCGTAGTTTTCTGTATCTAGGTGTCGGATGTGGAAGTCCAGGGTGTCCAGGTATTCCGCTTCGTAGTTTCCTGTGCCCAGGTGTCGGATGTGGAAGTTCAGGGTGTCCAGGTATTCCGCTTCGTAGTTTTCTGTATCTAGGTGTCGGATGTGGAAGTCCAGGGTGTCCAGGTATTCCGCTTCGTAGTTTTCTGTATCTAGGTGTCGGATGTGGAAGTCCAGGGTGTCCAGATATTCCGCTTCGTAGTTTTCTGTATCTAGGTGTCGGATGTGGAAGTCCAGGGTGTCCAGGCATTCCGCTCCGTAGTTTCCTGTGCCCAGGTGTCGGATGTGGAAGTTCAGGTTGTCCAGGTATTCCGCTTCGTAGTTTTCTGTATCTAGGTGTCGGATGTGGAATTCCAGGGTGTCCAGGTATTCCGCTTCGTAGTTTTCTGTATCTAGGTGTCGGATGTGGAAGTCCAGGGTATCCAGGTATTCAGCTACGTAGTTTGTTGTATCTAGGTACTGGATGTGGAAGTCCAGGGTGTCCAGGTATTCCGCTTCGTAGTTTTCTGTATCTAGGTGTCGGATGTGGAAGTCCAGGGTGTCCAGATATTCCGCTTCGTAGTTTTCTGTATCTAGGTGTCGGATGTGGAAGTCCAGGGTGTCCAGGCATTCCGCTCCGTAGTTTCCTGTGCCCAGGTGTCGGATGTGGAAGTCCAGGGTGTCCAGGTATTCCGCTTCGTAGCTTTCTGTATCTAGGTTTCGGATGTGGAAGTCCAGGGTGTCCAGGCATTCCGCTCCGTAGTTTCCTGTGCCCAGGTGTCGGATGTGGAAGTTCAGGGTGTCCAGGTATTCCGCTTCGTAGTTTCCTGTGTCCAGGTATTGGATGTGGAAGTCCAGGGTATCCAGGTATTCCGCTACGTAGTTTTCTGTATCTTGGTGTCGGATGTAGAAGTTCAGGGTGTCCAGGTATTCCGCTCCATAGTTTGTTGTATATAGGTACTGGATGTGGAAGTCCAGGGTGTCCAGGTATTCCGCTTCGTAGTTTTCTGTATCTAGGTGTCGGATGTGGAAGTCCAGGGTGTCCAGGCATTCGGCTCCGTAGTTTCCTGTGCCCAGGTGTCGGATGTGGAAGTCCAGGGTGTCCAGGTATTCCGCTTCGTAGTTTTCTGTATCTAGGTGTCGGATGTGGAAGTCCAGGGTGTCCAGGTATTCCGCTTCGTAGTTTTCTGTATCTAGGTGTCGGATGTGGAAGTCCAGGGTGTCCAGGTATTCCGCTTCGTAGTTTTCTGTATCTAGGTGTCGGATGTGGAAGTTCAGGGTGTCCAGGTATTCCGCTTCGTAGTTTTCTGTATCTAGGTGTCGGATGTGGAAGTCCAGGGTGTCCAGGCATTCCGCTCCGTAGTTTCCTGTGCCCAGGTGTCGGATGTGGAAGTTCAGGGTGTCCAGGTATTCCGCTTCGTAGTTTTCTGTATCTAGGTGTCGGATGTGGAAGTCCAGGATGTCCAGGTATTCCGCTTCGTACTTTTCTGTATCTAGGTGTCGGATGTGGAAGTTCAGTGTGTCCAGGTATTCCGCTTCGTAGTTTTCTGTATCTAGGTGTCGGATGTGGAAGTCCAGGGTGTCCAGGTATTCCGCTTCGTAGCTTTCTGTATCTAGGTGTCGGATGTGGAAGTCCAGGGTGTCCAGGCATTCCGCTCCGTAGTTTCCTGTGCCCAGGTGTCGGATGTGGAAGTTCAGAGTGTCCAGGTATTCCGCTTCGTAGTTTTCTGTGTCTAGGTGTCGGATGTGGAAGTCCAGGGTGTCCAGGTATTCCGCTTCGTAGTTTTCTGTATCTAGGTGTCGGATGTGGAAGTCCAGTGTGTCCAGGTATTCCGCTTCGTAGCTTTCTGTATCTAGGTTTCGGATGTGGAAGTCCAGGGTGTCCAGGCATTCCGCTCCGTAGTTTCCTGTGCCCAGGTGTCGGATGTGGAAGTTCAGGGTGTCCAGGTATTCCGCTTCGTAGTTTCCTGTGTCCAGGTATTGGATGTGGAAGTCCAGGGTATCCAGGTATTCCGCTACGTAGTTTGTTGTGTCTAGGTACTGGATGTGGAAGTCCAGGGTGTCCAGGTATTCCGCTTCGTAGTTTTCTGTATCTAGGTGTCGGATGTGGAAGTCCTGGGTGTCTAGGTATTCCGCTTCGTAGTTTTCTGTATCTAGGTGTCGGATGTGGAAGTCCAGGGTGGCCAGGTATTCCGCTTCGTAGTTTTCTGTATCTAGGTGTCGGATGTGGAAGTCCAGGGTGTCCAGGCATTCCGCTCCGTAGTTTCCTGTGCCCAGGTGTCGGATGTGGAAGTTCAGGGTGTCCAGGTATTCCGCTTCGTAGTTTTCTGTATCTAGGTGTCGGATGTGGAAGTCCAGGGTGTCCAGGTATTCCGCTTCGTAGTTTCCTGTGCCCAGGTGTCGGATGTGGAAGTTCAGGGTGTCCAGGTATTCCGCTTCGTAGTTTTCTGTATCTAGGTGTCGGATGTGGAAGTCCAGGGTGTCCAGGTATTCCGCTTCGTAGTTTTCTGTATCTAGGTGTCGGATGTGGAAGTCCAGGGTGTCCAGATATTCCGCTTCGTAGTTTTCTGTATCTAGGTGTCGGATGTGGAAGTCCAGGGTGTCCAGGCATTCCGCTCCGTAGTTTCCTGTGCCCAGGTGTCGGATGTGGAAGTTCAGGTTGTCCAGGTATTCCGCTTCGTAGTTTTCTGTATCTAGGTGTCGGATGTGGAATTCCAGGGTGTCCAGGTATTCCGCTTCGTAGTTTTCTGTATCTAGGTGTCGGATGTGGAAGTCCAGGGTATCCAGGTATTCAGCTACGTAGTTTGTTGTATCTAGGTACTGGATGTGGAAGTCCAGGGTGTCCAGGTATTCCGCTTCGTAGTTTTCTGTATCTAGGTGTCGGATGTGGAAGTCCAGGGTGTCCAGATATTCCGCTTCGTAGTTTTCTGTATCTAGGTGTCGGATGTGGAAGTCCAGGGTGTCCAGGCATTCCGCTCCGTAGTTTCCTGTGCCCAGGTGTCGGATGTGGAAGTTCAGGTTGTCCAGGTATTCCGCTTCGTAGTTTTCTGTATCTAGGTGTCGGATGTGGAAGTCCAGGGTGTCCAGGTATTCCGCTTCGTAGTTCTCTGTATATAGGTGTCGGATGTGGATGTCCAGGGTGTCCAGGTATTCCGCTCCGTAGTTTACTGTGTCCAGGTGTCGGATGTGGAAGTTCAGGGTGTCCAGGTATTCCGCTTCGTAGTTTTCTGTATCTAGGTGTCGGATGTGGAAGTCCAGGGTGTCCAGGTATTCCGCATCGTAGTTTCCTGTGCCCAGGTGTCGGATGTGGAAGTTCAGGGTGTCCAGGTATTCCGGTTCGTAGTTTTCTGTATCTAGGTGTCGGATGTGGAAGTCCAGGGTGTCCAGGTATTCCGCTTCGTAGTTTTCTGTATCTAGGTGTCGGATGTGGAAGTCCAGGGTGTCCAGGCATTCCGCTCCGTAGTTTCCTGTGCCCAGGTGTCGGATGTGGAAGTTCAGGTTGTCCAGGTATTCCGCTTCGTAGTTTTCTGTATCTAGGTGTCGGATGTGGAAGTCCAGGGTGTCCAGGTATTCCGCTTCGTAGTTTTCTGTATCTAGGTGTCGGATGTGGAAGTTCAGGGTTTCCAGGTATTCCGCTTCGTAGTTTTCTGTATCTAGGTGTCGGATGTGGAAGTCCAGGGTGTCCAGGTATTCCGCTTCGTAGTTTTCTGTATCTAGGTGTCGGATGTGGAAGTCCAGGGTGTCCAAGCATTCCGCTCCGTAGTTTCCTGTGCCCAGGTGTCGGATGTGGAAGTTCAGGGTGTCCAGGTATTCCGCTTCGTAGTTTTCTGTATCTAGGTGTCGGATGTGGAAGTCCAGGGTGTCCAGGTATTCCGCTTCGTAGTTCTCTGTATATAGGTGTCGGATGTGGATGTCCAGGGTGTCCAGGTATTCCGCTCCGTAGTTTACTGTGTCCAGGTATTGGATGTGGAAGTCCAGGGTATCCAGTTATTCCGCTACGTAGTTTTCTGTATCTTGGTGTCGGATGTAGAAGTTCAGGGTGTCCAGGTATTCCGCTCCATAGTTTGTTGTATATAGGTACTGTATGTGGAAGTCCAGGGTGTCCAGGTATTCCGCTTCGTAGTTTTCTGTATCTAGGTGTCGGATGTGGAAGTCCAGGGTGTCCAGGTATTCCGCTTCGTAGTTTTCTGTATCTAGGTGTCGGATGTGGAAGTCCAGGGTGTCCAGGCATTCCGCTACGTAGTTTCCTGTGCCCAGGTGTCGGATGTGGAAGTCCAGGGTGTCCAGGTATTCCGCTTCGTAGTTTTCTGTATCTAGGTGTCGGATGTGGAAGTCCAGGGTGTCCAGGTATTCCGCTTCGTAGTTTTCTGTATCTAGGTGTCGGATGTGGAAGTCCAGGGTGTCCAGGTATTCCGCTTCGTAGTTTTCTGTATCTAGGTGTCGGATGTGGAAGTTCAGGGTGTCCAGGTATTCCGCTTCGTAGTTTTCTGTATCTAGGTGTCGGATGTGGAAGTCCAGGGTGTCCAGGCATTCCGCTCTGTAGTTTCCTGTGCCCAGGTGTCGGATGTGGAAGTTCAGGGTGTCCAGGTATTCCGCTTCGTAGTTTTCTGTATCTAGGTGTCGGATGTGGAAGTCCAGGATGTCCAGGTATTCCGCTTCGTACTTTTCTGTATCTAGGTGTCGGATGTGGAAGTTCAGTGTGTCCAGGTATTCCGCTTCGTAGTTTTCTGTATCTAGGTGTCGGATGTGGAAGTCCAGGGTGTCCAGGTATTCCGCTTCGTAGCTTTCTGTATCTAGGTGTCGGATGTGGAAGTTCAGGGTGTCCAGGTATTCCGCTTCGTAGTTTTCTGTATCTAGGTGTCGGATGTGGAAGTCCAGGGTGTCCAGGTATTCCGCATCGTAGTTTCCTGTGCCCAGGTGTCGGATGTGGAAGTTCAGGGTGTCCAGGTATTCCGGTTCGTAGTTTTCTGTATCTAGGTGTCGGATGTGGAATTCCAGGGTGTCCAGGTATTCCGCTTCGTAGTTTTCTGTATCTAGGTGTCGGATGTGGAAGTTCAGGGTGTCCAGGTATTCCGCTTCGTAGTTTTCTGTATCTAGGTGTCGGATGTTGAAGTCCAGGGTGTCCAGGTATTCCGCTTCGTAGTTTTCTGTATCTAGGTGTCGGATGTGGAAGTCCAGGGTGTCCAGGCATTCCGCTCCGTAGTTTCCTGTGCCCAGGTGTCGGATGTGGAAGTTCAGGGTGTCCAGGTATTCCGCTTCGTAGTTTTCTGTATCTAGGTGTCGGATGTGGAAGTCCAGGGTGTCCAGGTATTCCGCTTCGTCGTTCTCTGTATATAGGTGTCGGATGTGGATGTCCAGGGTGTCTAGGTATTCCGCTCCGTAGTTTACTGTGTCCAGGTATTGGATGTGGAAGTCCAGGGTATCCAGGTATTCCGCTACGTAGTTTTCTGTATCTTGGTGTCGGATGTAGAAGTTCAGGGTGTCCAGGTATTCCGCTCCATAGTTTGTTGTATATAGATACTGGATGTGGAAGTCCAGGGTGTCCAGGTATTCCGCTTCGTAGTTTTCTGTATCTAGGTGTCGGATGTGGAAGTCCAGGGTGTCCAGGTATTCCGCTTCGTAGTTTTCTGTATCTAGGTGTCGGATGTGGAAGTCCAGGGTGTCCAGGCATTCCGCTCCGTAGTTTCCTGTGCCCAGGTGTCGGATGTGGAAGTTCAGGGTGTCCAGGTATTCCGCTTCGTAGTTTTCTGTATCTAGGTGTCGGATGTGGAAGTCCAGGGTGTCCAGGTATTCCGCTTCGTAGTTTCCTGTGCCCAGGTGTCGGATGTGGAAGTTCAGGGTGTCCAGGTATTCCGCTTCGTAGTTCTCTGTATATAGGTGTCGGATGTGGAAGTCCAGGGTGTCCAGGTATTCCGCTCCGTAGTTTCCTGTGTCCAGGTATTGGATGTGGAAGTCCAGGGTATCCAGGTATTCAGCTACGTAGTTTGTTGTATCTAGGTACTGGATGTGGAAGTCCAGGGTGTCCAGGTATTCCGCTTCGTAGTTTTCTGTATCTAGGTGTCGGATGTGGAAGTCCAGGGTGTCCAGATATTCCGCTTCGTAGTTTTCTGTATCTAGGTGTCGGATGTGGAAGTCCAGGGTGTCCAGGTATTCCGCTTCGTAGTTTTCTGTATCTAGGTGTCGGATGTGGAAGTCCAGGGTGTCCAGGCATTCCGCTCCGTAGTTTCCTGTGCTCAGGTGTCGGATGTGGAAGTTCTGGTTGTCCAGGTATTCCGCTTCGTAGTTTTCTGTATCTAGGTGTCGGATGTGAAAGTCCAGGGTGTCCAGGTATTCCGCTTCGTAGTTTTCTGTATCTAGGTGTCGGATGTGGAAGTTCAGGGTGTCCAGGTATTCCGCTTCGTAGTTTTCTGTATCTAGGTGTCGGATGTGGAAGTCCAGGGTGTCCAGGTATTCCGCTTCGTAGTTTTCTGTATCTAGGTGTCGGATGTGGAAGTCCAGGGTGTCCAGGCATTCCGCTCCGTAGTTTCCTGTGCCCAGGTGTCGGATGTGGAAGTTCAGGGTGTCCAGGTATTCCGCTTCGTAGTTTTCTGTATCTAGGTGTCGGATGTGGAAGTCCAGGGTGTCCAGGTATTCCGCTTCGTAGTTTTCTGTATCTAGGTGTCGGATGTGGAATTCCAGGGTGTCCAGGCATTCCGTTCCGTAGTTTCCTGTGCCCAGGTGTCGGATGTGGAATTTCAGGGTGTCCAGGTATTCCGCTTCGTAGTTCTCTGTATATAGGTGTCGGATGTGGAAGTCCAGGGTGTCCAGGTATTCCGCTTCGTAGTTTCCTGTATCTAGGTGTCGGATGTGGAAGTTCAGGGTGTCCAGGTATTCTGCTTCGTAGTTTTCTGTATCTAGGTGTCGGATGTGGAAGTCCAGGGTGTCCAGGTATTCCGCTTCGTAGTTTTCTGTATCTAGGTGTCGGATGTGGAAGTCCAGGGTGTCCAGGCATTCCGCTCCGTAGTTTCCTGTGCCCAGGTGTCGGATGTGGAAGTTCAGGGTGTCCAGGTATTCCGCTTCGTAGTTC
This sequence comes from Cephus spinipes, assembly GCA_963971525.1. Lineage (NCBI taxonomy): Eukaryota > Metazoa > Arthropoda > Insecta > Hymenoptera > Cephidae > Cephus > Cephus spinipes. The sequence continues at coordinate 23,137,696 of OZ020573.1, forward strand.
TCTGTATATAGGTGTCGGATGTGGAAGTCCAGGGTGTCCAGGTATTCCGCTTCGTAGTTTCCTGTATCTAGGTGTCGGATGTGGAAGTTCAGGGTGTCCAGGTATTCCGCTTCGTAGTTTTCTGTATCTAGGTGTCGGATGTGGAAGTCCAGGGTGTCCAGGTATTCCGCTTCGTAGTTTTCTGTATCTAGGTGTCGGATGTGGAAGTCCAGGGTGTCCAGGCATTCCGCTCCGTAGTTTCCTGTGCCCAGGTGTCGGATGTGGAAGTTCAGGGTGTCCAGGTATTCCGCTTCGTAGTTTTCTGTATCTAGGTGTCGGATGTGGAAGTCCAGGGTGTCCAGGTATTCCGCTTCGTCGTTCTCTGTATATAGGTGTCGGATGTGGATGTCCAGGGTGTCTAGGTATTCCGCTCCGTAGTTTACTGTGTCCAGGTATTGGATGTGGAAGTCCAGGGTATCCAGGTATTCCGCTACGTAGTTTTCTGTATCTTGGTGTCGGATGTAGAAGTTCAGGGTGTCCAGTGTTGTGCCGTAACGTCTCGATAACGAAGGTGTTCGATAAGAGAGGTTAGGGCTAGGATATTTTTGGGATCGTTGCCGGTTAAGGAGTTAGAACTCGCGTGAATATAACAAAACAGAATAGGTTTATTGAAATGATTAAGTGAGTGTACAGTATGTCGACGTACGTCGACTTGGAAAATATAGTCACCGTTCGGTCTTCCTATTTCCTGTACCGAGTCTACTCCACGAGACCACCTTATCCGTTCGGATTCTAACTGTAGACTGCCGATTTTCGGATGTGCAGCCATAAGCTGGACTTCCGAAAAGTGATTATTGTGCGATTTTAATATTTCTTCATTTCGGTTGCCAGGCCGCCTTTAGTTCTGACTTAGCACATTGCTGCACGCGCGGACTTCCGGCCTGGCATATTGCTAGGGAAACAGGAGACTCCCAGCGCAACATCCCTCCCCCCTTAAAGAAATCGCACAATTTTTACACGGCGTTCGCCTCGGGTGGTTACTACCTTAGTGGAGCGCAGCTTCCATGACTATTTTGGGTACAATCGGATACAATTCCCTTAAGATTATCGGGGGCGTCCGCTCGTAGCATTGGTTCTGTCTTGCACGTCCTGGTCGGCCCAGCGAAGACGCCTGTCGCGTGCTCTATTTAATGCCGCTATGAGGTCATCTGGCCTTGATTCCAGCGGTTCCAGCTGGATGTTCACCGCGGGCGAGACAGAGTTCGGCGTGAGAGCCGGTGCCGTTGGCGTCGAGTTACGCTTACGCGTGTAACACATATACACGGCAAGACAAACCAATGCTATGGGCGCTATCGTACTTAATGAGTAAAGCCCTAGATTATGATAATGTTGCTCCAGGTGTTGGTCATCATAGTCTAGGCTTTCCTTAATTTTAGACACTTGCGTCCCGAGGCGCGCTAACTCCTCGGGGTCCCGTAACACTTTAACTAGTTCCACTTTTCCGGTATCACTGGTCACTCGCGGGGGAATAACTTGGTCCATCCCAGATAGTGTGAGATTGAAGGGGGGCAAGTAATCCTCGTTGGCGACCTGGGTGATGCGTCGGATGGTTTGCAAGCTGAAACTACGGGCGGTTACCGTACATACGCCTACCAAAGCCAATATACCTATGTTCTTTAATACTTCGTGAGACGCGGGGTTTCCGTCGCAGGTAATACTGACTGGTAAGTCGGTGGGCGCTACAAATAACCATTTACCCGGCTGATGCATCGTGATCATCAGTACATGGTCGAACTTGGTGACCCGCTTCGGGCAGTGAAGTCCGTTGTCCGTGTCTAATTTCGCAAACGTCAGCACTTCGCACGGCGCTGAGCTCGTCAGGGGAATAGACGGATGCAGAGGGATACAAATGTACCTATTAGAGAATTGTTTACAATTCCTCAACTCCAGGCTGGTCATTTGCAGGAAGTTTCGATTTTCCTGGTCCACGATCACGAGGTCTTCGGAGGTGTCTAAGTAGTAATACGTTCCGTTCTCCGACCTCACTGGTATCGGGTGTACCTTGCTTACGCTGTACCTCTTCGGGCTTATCAACGGAAAATCGAGTACGACGACGATGGCATTCCCTTGACTGAAGGCCTTCGTATCGGCCAGTTTCATTAGGGTGGCCGCTTGGTTTCGTTCGATTGGCACAGGGAACCCAGTTCCCGCTGGTAAGTGTGGCAGTGCATCCGTGAGGTATCCTATCAGTTTTCTCGGTGGTAGCACCGCTGCACTCACTTTGCCGCTCGAAATCTCGACTATTAGTCCAACTAAGTCTTTTACGTCGTTTCGTAGTGCCTCGACTTTCACGCTTAGGGCGGTGAGGCCCTCATCCAGCCTTTGTTCCTTCATTATTATGCTCATGTCTGCCGTCAGTGTAACGTTGACACGGGCGATGAGTTCTTGCAGAGCCAGTTCGTTGCTCTGCACGTTAGCGAAGGAGGCGTTGAAGAGGTGCAATGTGGACTCGACCACCTGTAATTGGCCTTTCATACTCTCCTTCAGCGTCCGCTGGTGGGAGCGTATGGCGGCAATTTCCTGGTTGATCCTTTCCGCGTCCGCGGCGTCCATGTTTCCTGTGATGGACTTTATGATCGAACCGAGCCCGTCGATCAATCCCCTGCGTTTGAGCGCAGAGTCCGGTTTCACGAGGTCGTGAACCGTTCCCATTAGTTCCTCTATTTTCCGCACCATCCTGGTCACGGAATCTGCGATGGCCGGACAGAGGGGGTCATCTCTTCCTTGTTTTTCGCAGATGTCTAATAGCAGTTGCAGGTTAGCGCTGACGTCCGCCTCTCTTTTCATGACGGCCGCGAGATCCATGGTAACGGCCAGTCGCCATGTGGCCTTGGTCTCCGAGAGGGTTCCGATTTCCTCGTAGTATATGCCCGGGTTGCTGGCGAATGTGGTCACCGTAAACCCCTTATCCGTTTCTCCGGCGATTGCACGGCTCGCCGTCAGCAGGACAGTTCTGCAAGGGGAATACCGCGTTACTTGAGGTTGGCTAACCCGTGGGATTGCCTACTCGGTGCAAATTTCCTCTTTCTTTAATTCCCCTTCTTTGCCGGTTTCGGTCACGGTAGGCTCTAGGGAGCTCATTCCATTTCTGACATCAGGACGAGATGGACCTAGCTCAAGGAATTATTTACCGCGAAGGCAGGGACATGGAACCCGAGATCCTGCGAGAGTTGGTTAGTATTAGTGACTTTCCCTTTTCCTTTCGTGAGCAGGGCGATTCGCTGTGTCCTCTTTTGACGTATAGCGTTTTTCTCTTTTTTTTTTTTTTTAGAACCAACTAGTGATCCCCGGGAGGCGAGATCGGCGTTCGTCGCTTGAGAGGTTCGCGGTGCGGACGCTCAGGGAGGTCCGTCGGCGACGATTCCTGTGCCGGCGGACCGTCGAGGCTCTATGGAGCCTTGGTGACTTTGCCGGGGACGAGGACCCCTCGGACTTCCTGGGACTCCAGCGACTATTCCGGGAAGCGTGCCCGACTTGTGGACGGGGTGTAATCCCACTTCAATAAATAGTGTGTTTACCGTCGCTTGCCGTGTTCTTCCATTATTCCCGTTCGTCCTCCGGTTGTGGCCATCCCGCTCCCTTTTTAGTGTTCGGTGAAGTTTTTTAGGCGGTTTGCGTGAACTAACATGGTCTTCCGACCCATCTTTATAGTGTAGTTAACCGCTGAATTTCTCGCGATTACTTCGTACGGGCCTATCCACTTCGGGGTCAATTTAGCTGAACGCCCGCGCCGTACGGCTTCGTTGTGGAGTAGGACCCTATCTCCAATGCGGTATTCTTCGATTTTCGCTTTAGCATCGTAGGTCAGTTTCGACCTTTCTTTGGCGTCACGTACGTTAGCCCCGGCTACCGTCCATGCGGCGCGTAGCCTTTCCCTTAGTTCCTGCGCGTAGTCATCTAGGGAGTAGGAGTTTCGCGGCTCCTGTTTCACCGCTGTCGGGAGCTCGGCTTCCCGACCGAACACTAGCGTATACGGCGACAACCCGGTCGCCGTATGAGGCGTCGTATTATACGTAAACATCGCGTATCGTAGCCATTCGTCCCAGTTTCCTTGATCCTCGTCTATATAGTTCTTAAGGTATTCTGCGAGCGTGCGATGCGATCGCTCCAATGCGCCGTTGCTTTCCGGATGGTATGCAGTAGTCTGGATCTTCTTAATTCTCAGCAACTTGCATACTTCCTTGAAGGTCGAACTCAGGAAATTCGTTCCTTTGTCAGAGAGTATCGACTCCGGCGTTCCGTATCTACAGATGATCTCTTCAACGAGGGCTTTCGCCACGGTTCTGGCTTCTTGGTTGGGAATGGCTACCGCCTCACTGTATTTAGTGAGGGCATCCTGGAAGGTAAGTATGTACTTGTTTCCGGATGCTGTCTCTGGCAACGGTCCTACTATGTCGACCGCTGCCTTTTCGAAGGCCCGTGCGGGTGTGTCCGTTATTATCATTGGGACCCTTCCTTTCTTACGCAGTTTGTTCACCTGGCACTTGCGGCACGTGGAGATGTAATCTTCCAATTCCTTTCGGATTCCTGGCCAGTCGTACTTCATTCGAATACGCTGTAGCGTCCTCTTGACGCCCTGGTGCCCTCCTAAAGGGGCATCGTGATATTCTTTGATGATTTGCGCACGGTCTTCTACCGTGGGGCAGGTTACGCCGCTGCCATAGTCGAGTTCATCGTTCGAACTGTTGTCCTCTTCTTGACAGGACGATGAGCATTCGCTCTGTTCTTCCGAACTTCTTTCCTTACGGATTTCTGCGCTATCTCTGCCCCAACCGCACAGCTTTGTGCTGGGACGTTCAGAGTCCTTCGCGCTTTCTTCTGGCCCTAGGCTGCCGTTCGGCTCGGAGGTTTCCCTCGCCTTCTTCTGGGCCCTGGTCGTAGCGTAAATACGACTTAACGCGTCCGCGTTAGTGTTTCGTTTCCCGGCCTTGTACTCCACGTCAAACTCATGTTCCGATAGTTTAATTCTCCATCGCATGAGTCGGGAGCCCGGGTCCTTGACTCCAAACAGCCAAGTCAGCGGCTGGTGGTCCGTCACGACTTTGAACCGGGTGCCGTAGATATACGGTCGGAACTGTGCTATCGCCCATACGATGGCGAGTAGCTCCTTTTCAGTCGTGGTGTAGTTGAGCTCCGCTTTAGATAACGTTCGGCTTGCGTAGCAAATTGGCAGGTCTGCCCCGACCTTGCCCTGAGACAAGATTGCGCCGATTGCCCTGTCGGACGCATCTGTTGTCACGATAAAAGGCTTCTCAAAATCCGGATATTGTAGTATCGGTGCGGAAGTCAGTGCCCGTTTCAATTCTTCAAACGCGGCATCTCGAATCGCAGTCCATTCGAACTTTGTGTCCTTTCGGATAAGTTCGGTTAGAGGCTTGGCGATTTTCGAGAAGTCCTTAATGAACTTCCGGTAGTATCCGGCCAAGCCCAAGAAGGACTGAACTCCCTTGACATCCTTTGGTACGGGGAATTCCTTTACTGCAGCGAGTTTCTCTGGATCCGCTCGCACACCTTGTTCCGAGATAATGTGGCCTAGGTAGTGCGTTTCCCTTCGTAGGAACTGGCACTTACCTGGTTGTATGGCCAGTTTGGCTTCCTTTAGGCGTTGGAACACCTCTCTCAGGCGAGCGTTGTGCTCGTCTAGATTCTTTCCGTACACCACTATGTCGTCTAGGTAGACGTAGCATTTTATCCCTTGGAGACCTGCTAGTACGGAGTTCATTAATCTCTGGAAGGTTGGGGGAGCATTTTTCAACCCGAAAGGCATTCGGTTGTACTCGAAGTGCCCTTGCGGTGTAGAGAACGCCGTTTTCTCCTTGTCTTCGTTTGCCATCGGGATCTGATGGAATCCCGAGGCGAGATCCAAGGTTGAGAAATATCGTGCCTTTCCCAACTGGTCCAATATCTCGTTGATGTTGGGCAGTGGGTATGAGTCTCCTATGGTGGCTTCATTTAGCTTTCGAAAATCCACCACCACTCGCATGCGTCGCTCGCCCGTGGCATCAGGCTTCTTTGCTACTACTAGCAAAGGGGCATTCCACTGGCTCCTACTGGGCTGTATTATGCCGTCAGCCAGCATTTCCGCCGTTTGTTTTTCTACTTCTTTCTTGTGGACTTCGGGCAGGCGGTATGGGGGTACCTTAGTAGGTCTTACCCCTTCCTTTAGTGGAATCCGGTGTTCCACCATGTGTGTGCACGGGAGTTTGTCTCCTTGCAGGTGGAATATCTCCTCGTATTCGCTGATCAGTCCTGCAAGAGCTCTTTTCTCCTCGCGGTTGAGGTGTGCCAGATCGAGTTCACCCTGTAATCGCTCTATGCGTCTGGCACCTCTTTCCGTGCTTATAGCGCCTACGCGCAACGTCTCGGCCTTATAGCCTCCGTCTTCAGTGGGGGCATCCATCGGCTCGAGTTTCACGGTCGGGCGTTGCACCTCTGCTTCTAACTCGGTCATGTTGACCAAGCTCACTGCACAGCTGTTGCCCTTCGGCTGCGTCAGGCACGAGCCCATGATAACGCCTGTGCTGACTTCGAACTTTGCAAGTAGTCCGACGCTCCGGCTCGTAGTGGCTATGTAAGCGATTGTCTCGCTTCTAGGAGGAAGTTTCATGGTTGACTTCCCATCCATCAGAGGCATGCTATGGCCGTAGAGTTTAAAGGTTTCTCCGCTGATTATGTCCGCCTTGTGTCCTCTAATAAATTCCATTCCCAACAGGCCGTTTACAGTCAGTGGTACATCATCTGGTACCACGTAAAACCAATGTTTCACATCTACTGCCGGGGTTTCAAGGACGACTTCTGCCTTGCACAAGGGCATGAATTTCTCGCCTCCCACACCCTGCAGTTCTACCTCGCTGTCTTCGATGACCGTATTCGGCTTCAGGCAGCTCCTTTTGATGATGCTGCACTGCGCTCCGGTGTCGGCCTTCAGCGTCAACACTCCTCCGACTGCGTGTGGAGACACGATGTCGAAATCGCTTGCGGATGCGGAATTTGCAGGCAATGTTACCTGTAGTAGCTGCATCGTCCTTTTCTGCGGTCGCTGTGTACCGAGGGTGTTGAGCCTCAAGGTACCTAAGGTTCGCTTGCCGGTATTGTCGTGGCTAGAGGAGGTTTGGTCGGAACTGGGCGCATTCCGCCTTCCAGCAACGTCTTGCCTGGGCGGATCTTGCTTTGTTCCTGATTCGTTCTCCTGTTTCTTTCTTAGCCTTTTCCGACACTCCTTCCACGTGTGACCTTTGAACTTGCAGTAAGTACAGACGACATCGACCTGGTTAATGGCCTTATTTTGTTGTGGCGCCGGTAGGCTGACGCGACCCGACTTACGCCTGCAATCTCGTGCCATGTGCCCGGCGTTACCGCAGTTGTAACAGGTTTTTCCCCCTGCCGCTTGGCCCTGTATGGATCTTCTAGCGTTTTGGGGCTGTCCCGTTGTAGACCCTTTCGGTTGCACCATTCTGCTAATTTCGATGGCTCCAGCAACCGATTCGTGAAGGGTTTCGTAATTTCTTGATCGGACCAGAACTTGGACTTGCCCGTGCAATCCATTTTCGAAATTAGCCTGCGCACACTTGCGTGTGACGGCTTCTACCGATTGCGCGTGACTCTGGTCGGGTACCATATCACATAGCTTCTCTACTATATCTACGGTGATTCTTTCGGCTCTGGTCGCATACGCCGTGACATCTTCTCCGGGATTTTGCTTTAGGCTATTGAACTCCATTTGTAGGGCAGACAGTGATTTACGCTGCCCGTACAAGGCCTCTAGTTCGTATTTTAAATCGTCTAGGGTCTCGATCGTTTTGTTCTTTAGCTCCCTTGATGCCGTTCCGTTTAGTTTGCCGCAGAGCACCAGTTCTAGTAAAAGTTCCTGGTCTGCTTCGGCAACCCTTCTAAATACGGTTTCGCATGACCTTATGAATCCGTCTAGCTCATTCGCGTCGCTTCCGTCGAATGTCTTTATGTTTTTTAACGCTAGCCCTATGTCTAGTCGTGGTGATCCGAGGGTGGCGGGGACGCTTCTTCTTTCTCTTACTGGTTCCGGCCGCCACCTCAAACTTGGCCTATTTCTTCGGTCCCGTGCGGGCTGTAATCGTTCTAATTGTCTTGTGAGGGCACTAATCTGATCTTGGAGGGCTGTAATCAGTTCATACTCGTCCGCTCCTACCTCGTTGAGGGTTTCTGCCAGATCTCTTCTAGCGTTTGGAGTATGCTCCGACCGGCGTTCCCGCGGCTCAAAGACCTCGTCTTCTCGTCCTTCCCCATCGAGGTACGTTCCCAGGTCAGCTGGGTCGTGGTTGGACGTCCTTAAGGGTCGTCTTTCGTGCCTCATTTGGGCTGCGTGAGGTGAAAGGCCTCGAGCCATAGTTACCGCATTTACGGGGTCTGATACGGCAGTCAGCCCGCGTAGACGCGCGATTTCCTCATTCACCATAGAGTCTGATATTCCCGCGGGAGGAGCCTGTCCTCTGTTAGCCATGTCACCTATTTGGTCTAAAAGAGTATCGTCGTAATCGTCAAAGGCAGATCCTCTTCGCGATAGTACTCCGAATTGAGCGTTTAAGCTACTCGTGATAGCCGCCTGTCGACCCTCAGGTAAACGTCCTGACGGGGAGAGAGTCCGTAGCGCTCTCCTAGCTCTAAAAGTTATATCTCCGACCGCGGCTTCTAGTCCGGCTAGGACGTTGACGTTTTCCCTATCCAAAGGTGATTCAAACGAGCCTCCCCTACGTAAGGGTCGCGGCTCAGTATCGCGAGGCATGGACCGATTCGCGTAGGGGTGTCAGGAGTATACCGTGACTAACAATTAGAGACTAATCCTACCTACTGGCTTTGGAAATTGTATAGGCTTTATAGATTGGTAACCGCCACTTACAGGATGAAGCTCCACTCCATGGCGTTGATCCTCCGGGATGACGTTGGTAGTCGTTGGGTGACTCGTACTCGTCCGGATCCCGGTAGCGGCGATGTCTGGATCCCGCTGTCAGTCGTAGACGTCCTTCCAGGCGTCGTTGACCCTTGGTGGGGTCTCGTGTGTCGGCCACGTTTGCTCGACTCTTCTTTGCAATAACGCCTACTGCGTAGCGTTTTGCAGTACGTTCCTCGACGTCTCTTGTCGAGTCCGATTTTATTCCTGATTCAACTACTGCGCGTTGAACCCTACCAGGCTATTTGTCCCAACGAATGTATGTCGGGTTCAGCTCTGGGTTTCGTTTACCGTTTCCGGTTGTTTCCCGTTCGGGCTGCTTGATCACTTCAGACACTTCCGTTTCGCTAATTCACTTTGGCAATATCCCACCGCTGCCACCAAATTTGTTATGCCGTAACGTCTCGATAACGAAGGTGTTCGATAAGAGAGGTTAGGGCTAGGATATTTTTGGGATCGTTGCCGGTTAAGGAGTTAGAACTCGCGTGAATATAACAAAACAGAATAGGTTTATTGAAATGATTAAGTGAGTGTACAGTATGTCGACGTACGTCGACTTGGAAAATATAGTCACCGTTCGGTCTTCCTATTTCCTGTACCGAGTCTACTCCACGAGACCACCTTATCCGTTCGGATTCTAACTGTAGACTGCCGATTTTCGGATGTGCAGCCATAAGCTGGACTTCCGAAAAGTGATTATTGTGCGATTTTATTATTTCTTCATTTCGGTTGCCAGGCCGCCTTTAGTTCTGACTTAGCACATTGCTGCACGCGCGGACTTCCGGCCTGGCATATTGCTAGGGAAACAGGAGACTCCCAGCGCAACACCAGGTATTCCGCTCCATAGTTTGTTGTATATAGGTACTGGATGTGGAACTCCAGGGTGTCCAGGTATTCCGCCTCGTAGTTTTCTGTATCTAGGTGTCGGATGTGGAAGTCCAGGGTGTCCAGGTATTCCGCTTCGTAGTTTTCTGTATCTAGGTGTCGGATGTGGAAGTCCAGGGTGTCCAGGCATTCCGCTCCGTAGTTTCCTGTGCCCAGGTGTCGGATGTGGAAGTTCAGGGTGTCCAGGTATTCCGCTTCGTAGTTTTCTGTATCTAGGTGTCGGATGTGGAAGTCCAGGGTGTCCAGGTATTCCGCTTCGTAGTTTCCTGTGCCCAGGTGTCGGATGTGGAAGTTCAGGGTGTCCAGGTATTCCGCTTCGTAGTTTTCTGTATCTAGGTGTCGGATGTGAAAGTCCAGGGTGTCCAGGTATTCCGCTCCGTAGTTTTCTGTATCTAGGTGTCGGATGTGGAAGTTCAGGGTGTCCAGGTATTCCGCTTCGTAGTTTTCTGTATCTAGGTGTCGGATGTGGAAGTCCAGGGTGTCCAGGTATTCCGCTTCGTAGTTTTCTGTATCTAGGTGTCGGATGTGGAAGTCCAGGGTGTCCAGGCATTCCGCTCCGTAGTTTCCTGTGCCCAGGTGTCGGATGTGGAAGTTCAGGGTGTCTAGGTATTCCGCTTCGTAGTTTTCTGTATCTAGGTGTCGGATGTGGAAGTCCAGGGTGTCCAGGTATTCCGCTTCGTAGTTTTCTGTATCTAGGTGTCGGATGTGGAAGTCCAGGGTGTCCAGGCATTCCGTTCCGTAGTTTCCTGTGCCCAGGTGTCGGATGTGGAATTTCAGGGTGTCCAGGTATTCCGCTTCGTAGTTCTCTGTATATAGGTGTCGGATGTGGAAGTCCAGGGTGTCCAGGTATTCCGCTCCGTAGTTTCCTGTGTCCAGGTATTGGATGTGGAAGTCCAGGGTATCCAGGTATTCCGCTCCGTAGTTTCCTGTGCCCAGGTGTCGGATGTGGAAGTTCAGGGTGTCCAGGTATTCCGCTTCGTAGTTTTCTGTATCTAGGTGTCGGATGTGGAAGTCCAGGGTGTCCAGGCATTCCGTTCCGTAGTTTCCTGTGCCCAGGTGTCGGATGTGGAAGTTCAGGGTGTCCAGGTATTCCGCTTCGTAGTTTTCTGTATCTAGGTGTCGGATGTGGAAGTCCAGGGTGTCCAGGTATTCCGCTCCGTAGTTTCCTGTGTCCAGGTATTGGATGTGGAAGTCCAGGGTATGCAGGTATTCCGCTACGTAGTTTGTTGTGTCTAGGTACTGGATGTGGAAGTCCAGGGTGTCCAGGTTTTCCGCTTCGTAGTTTTCTGTATCTAGGTGTCGGATGTGGAAGTCCAGGGTGTCCAGGTATTCCGCTTCGTAGTTTTCTGTATCTAGGTGTCGGATGTGGAAGTCCAGGGTGTCCAGGTATTCCGCTTCGTAGTTTTCTGTATCTAGGTGTCGGATGTGGAAGTCCAGGGTGTCCAGGCATTCCGCTCCGTAGTTTCCTGTGCCCAGGTGTCGGATGTGGAAGTTCAGGGTGTCCAGGTATTCCGCTTCGTAGTTTTCTGTATCTAGGTGTCGGATGTGGAAGTCCAGGGTGTCCAGGTATTCCGCTTCGTAGTTTTCTGTATCTAGGTGTCGGATGTGGAATTCCAGGGTGTCCAGGCATTCCGTTCCGTAGTTTCGTGTGCCCAGGTGTCGGATGTGGAATTTCAGGGTGTCCAGGTATTCCGCTTCGTAGTTTTCTGTATCTAGGTGTCGGATGTGGAAGTCCAGGGTGTCCAGGCATTCCGCTCCGTAGTTTCCTGTGCCCAGGTGTCGGATGTGGAAGTCCAGGGTGTCCAGGTATTCCGCTTCGTAGTTTTCTGTATCTAGGTGTCGGATGTGGAAGTCCAGGGTGTCCAGGCATTCCGTTCCGTAGTTTCCTGTGCCCAGGTGTCGGATGTGGAATTTCAGGGTGTCCAGGTATTCCGCTTCGTAGTTCTCTGTATATAGGTGTCGGATGTGGAAGTCCAGGGTGTCCAGGTATTCCGCTCCGTAGTTTCCTGTGTCCAGGTATTGGATGTGGAAGTCCAGGGTATCCAGGTATTCCGCTACGTAGTTTGTTGTGTCTAGGTACTGGATGTGGAAGTCCAGGGTGTCCAGGTATTCCGCTTCGTAGTTTTCTGTATCTAAGTGTCGGATGTGGAAGTCCAGGGTGTCCAGGTATTCCGCTTCGTAGTTTTCTGTATCTAGGTGTCGGATGTGGAAGTCCAGGGTGTCCAGGCATTCCGCTCCGTAGTTTCCTGTGCCCAGGTGTCGGATGTGGAAGTTCAGGGTGTCCAGGTATTCCGCTTCGTAGTTTTCTGTATCTAGGTGTCGGATGTGGAAGTCCAGGGTGTCCAGGCATTCCGTTCCGTAGTTTTCTGTGCCCAGGTGTCGGATGTGGAAGTTCAGGGTGTCCAGGTATTCCGCTTCGTAGTTTTCTGTATCTAGGTGTCGGATGTGGAAGTCCAGGGTGTCCAGGTATTCCGCTCCGTAGTTTCCTGTGTCCAGGTATTGGATGTGGAAGTCCAGGGTATGCAGGTATTCCGCTACGTAGTTTGTTGTGTCTAGGTACTGGATGTGGAAGTCCAGGGTGTCCAGGTTTTCCGCTTCGTAGTTTTCTGTATCTAGGTGTCGGATGTGGAAGTCCAGGGTGTCCAGGTATTCCGCTTCGTAGTTTTCTGTATCTAGGTGTCGGATGTGGAAGTCCAGGGTGTCCAGGCATTCCGCTCCGTAGTTTCCTGTGCCCAGGTGTCGGATGTGGAAGTTCAGGTTGTCCAGGTATTCCGCTTCGTAGTTTTCTGTATCTAGGTGTCGGATGTGGAAGTCCAGGGTGTCCAGGTATTCCGCTTCGTAGTTTTCTGTATCTAGGTGTCGGATGTGGAAGTCCAGGGTGTCCAGGTATTCCGCTTCGTAGTTTTCTGTATCTAGGTGTCGGATGTGGAAGTCCAGGGTGTCCAGGCATTCCGCTCCGTAGTTTCCTGTGCCCTGGTGTCGGATGTGGAAGTTCAGGGTGTCCAGGTATTCCGCTTCGTAGTTTTCTGTATCTAGGTGTCGGATGTGGAAGTCCAGGGTGTCCAGGTATTCCGCTTCGTAGTTTTCTGTATCTAGGTGTCGGATGTGGAATTCCAGGGTGTCCAGGCATTCCGTTCCGTAGTTTCGTGTGCCCAGGTGTCGGATGTGGAATTTCAGGGTGTCCAGGTATTCCGCTTCGTAGTTTTCTGTATCTAGGTGTCGGATGTGGAAGTCCAGGGTGTCCAGGCATTCCGCTCCGTAGTTTCCTGTGCCCAGGTGTCGGATGTGGAAGTCCAGGGTGTCCAGGTATTCCGCTTCGTAGTTTTCTGTATCTAGGTGTCGGATGTGGAAGTCCAGGGTGTCCAGGCATTCCGTTCCGTAGTTTCCTGTGCCCAGGTGTCGGATGTGGAATTTCAGGGTGTCCAGGTATTCCGCTTCGTAGTTCTCTGTATATAGGTGTCGGATGTGGAAGTCCAGGGTGTCCAGGTATTCCGCTTCGTAGTTTTCTGTATCTAGGTGTCGGATGTGGAAGTCCAGGGTGTCCAGGTATTCCGCTTCGTAGTTTTCTGTATCTAGGTGTCGGATGTGGAAGTCCAGGGTGTCCAGGTATTCCGCTCCGTAGTTTCCTGTGTCCAGGTATTGGATGTGGAAGTCCAGGGTATCCAGGTATTCCGCTACGTAGTTTGTTGTGTCTAGGTACTGGATGTGGAAGTCCAGGGTGTCCAGGTATTCCGCTTCGTAGTTTTCTGTATCTAAGTGTCGGATGTGGAAGTCCAGGGTGTCCAGGTATTCCGCTTCGTAGTTTTCTGTATCTAGGTGTCGGATGTGGAAGTCCAGGGTGTCCAGGCATTCCGCTCCGTAGTTTCCTGTGCCCAGGTGTCGGATGTGGAAGTTCAGGGTGTCCAGGTATTCCGCTTCGTAGTTTTCTGTATCTAGGTGTCGGATGTGGAAGTCCAGGGTGTCCAGGCATTCCGTTCCGTAGTTTTCTGTGCCCAGGTGTCGGATGTGGAAGTTCAGGGTGTCCAGGTATTCCGCTTCGTAGTTTTCTGTATCTAGGTGTCGGATGTGGAAGTCCAGGGTGTCCAGGTATTCCGCTCCGTAGTTTCCTGTGTCCAGGTATTGGATGTGGAAGTCCAGGGTATGCAGGTATTCCGCTACGTAGTTTGTTGTGTCTAGGTACTGGATGTGGAAGTCCAGGGTGTCCAGGTTTTCCGCTTCGTAGTTTTCTGTATCTAGGTGTCGGATGTGGAAGTCCAGGGTGTCCAGGTATTCCGCTTCGTAGTTTTCTGTATCTAGGTGTCGGATGTGGAAGTCCAGGGTGTCCAGGCATTCCGCTCCGTAGTTTCCTGTGCCCAGGTGTCGGATGTGGAAGTTCAGGTTGTCCAGGTATTCCGCTTCGTAGTTTTCTGTATCTAGGTGTCGGATGTGGAAGTCCAGGGTGTCCAGGTATTCCGCTTCGTAGTTTTCTGTATCTAGGTGTCGGATGTGGAAGTCCAGGGTGTCCAGGTATTCCGCTTCGTAGTTTTCTGTATCTAGGTGTCGGATGTGGAAGTCCAGGGTGTCCAGGCATTCCGCTCCGTAGTTTCCTGTGCCCTGGTGTCGGATGTGGAAGTTCAGGGTGTCCAGGTATTCCGCTTCGTAGTTTTCTGTATCTAGGTGTCGGATGTGGAAGTCCAGGGTGTCCAGGTATTCCGCTTCGTAGTTTTCTGTATCTAGGTGTCGGATGTGGAATTCCAGGGTGTCCAGGCATTCCGTTCCGTAGTTTCGTGTGCCCAGGTGTCGGATGTGGAATTTCAGGGTGTCCAGGTATTCCGCTTCGTAGTTTTCTGTATCTAGGTGTCGGATGTGGAAGTCCAGGGTGTCCAGGCATTCCGCTCCGTAGTTTCCTGTGCCCAGGTGTCGGATGTGGAAGTCCAGGGTGTCCAGGTATTCCGCTTCGTAGTTTTCTGTATCTAGGTGTCGGATGTGGAAGTCCAGGGTGTCCAGGCATTCCGTTCCGTAGTTTCCTGTGCCCAGGTGTCGGATGTGGAATTTCAGGGTGTCCAGGTATTCCGCTTCGTAGTTCTCTGTATATAGGTGTCGGATGTGGAAGTCCAGGGTGTCCAGGTATTCCGCTCCGTAGTTTCCTGTGTCCAGGTATTGGATGTGGAAGTCCAGGGTATCCAGGTATTCCGCTACGTAGTTTGTTGTGTCTAGGTACTGGATGTGGAAGTCCAGGGTGTCCAGGTATTCCGCTTCGTAGTTTTCTGTATCTAAGTGTCGGATGTGGAAGTCCAGGGTGTCCAGTTATTCCGCTTCGTAGTTTTCTGTATCTAGGTGTCGGATGTGGAAGTCCAGGGTGTCCAGGCATTCCGCTCCGTAGTTTCCTGTGCCCAGGTGTCGGATGTGGAAGTTCAGGGTGTCCAGGTATTCCGCTTCGTAGTTTTCTGTATCTAGTTGTCGGATGTGGAAGTCCAGGGTGTCCAGGCATTCCGTTCCGTAGTTTCCTGTGCCCAGGTGTCGGATGTGGAAGTTCAGGGTGTCCAGGTATTCCGCTTCGTAGTTTTCTGTATCTAGGTGTCGGATGTGGAAGTCCAGGGTGTCCAGGTATTCCGCTCCGTAGTTTCCTGTGTCCAGGTATTGGATGTGGAAGTCCAGGGTATGCAGGTATTCCGCTACGTAGTTTGTTGTGTCTAGGTACTGGATGTGGAAGTCCAGGGTGTCCAGGTTTTCCGCTTCGTAGTTTTCTGTATCTAGGTGTCGGATGTGGAAGTCCAGGGTGTCCAGGTATTCCGCTTCGTAGTTTTCTGTATCTAGGTGTCGGATGTGGAAGTCCAGGGTGTCCAGGCATTCCGCTCCGTAGTTTCCTGTGCCCAGGTGTCGGATGTGGAAGTTCAGGTTGTCCAGGTATTCCGCTTCGTAGTTTTCTGTATCTAGGTGTCGGATGTGGAAGTCCAGGGTGTCCAGGTATTCCGCTTCGTAGTTTTCTGTATCTAGGTGTCGGATGTGGAAGTCCAGGGTGTCCAGGTATTCCGCTTCGTAGTTTTCTGTATCTAGGTGTCGGATGTGGAAGTCCAGGGTGTCCAGGCATTCCGCTCCGTAGTTTCCTGTGCCCAGGTGTCGGATGTGGAAGTTCAGGGTGTCCAGGTATTCCGCTTCGTAGTTTTCTGTATCTAGGTGTCGGATGTGGAAGTCCAGGGTGTCCAGGTATTCCGCTTCGTAGTTTTCTGTATCTAGGTGTCGGATGTGGAATTCCAGGGTGTCCAGGCATTCCGTTCCGTAGTTTCCTGTGCCCAGGTGTCGGATGTGGAATTTCAGGGTGTCCAGGTATTCCGCTTCGTAGTTCTCTGTATATAGGTGTCGGATGTGGAAGTCCAGGGTGTCCAGGTATTCCGCTTCGTAGTTTCCTGTATCTAGGTGTCGGATGTGGAAGTTCAGGGTGTCCAGGTATTCCGCTTCGTAGTTTTCTGTATCTAGGTGTCGGATGTGGAAGTCCAGGGTGTCCAGGTATTCCGCTTCGTAGTTTTCTGTATCTAGGTGTCGGATGTGGAAGTCCAGGGTGTCCAGGCATTCCGCTCCGTAGTTTCCTGTGCCCAGGTGTCGGATGTGGAAGTTCAGGGTGTCCAGGTATTCCGCTTCGTAGTTTTCTGTATCTAGGTGTCGGATGTGGAAGTCCAGGGTGTCCAGGTATTCTGCTTCGTCGTTCTCTGTATATAGGTGTCGGATGTGGATGTCCAGGGTGTCTAGGTATTCCGCTCCGTAGTTTACTGTGTCCAGGTATTGGATGTGGAAGTCCAGGGTATCCAGGTATTCCGCTACGTAGTTTTCTGTATCTTGGTGTCGGATGTAGAAGTTCAGGGTGTCCAGGTATTCCGCTCCATAGTTTGTTGTATATAGGTACTGGATGTGGAAGTCCAGGGTGTCCAGGTATTCCGCTTCGTAGTTTTCTGTATCTAGGTGTCGGATGTGGAAGTCCAGGGTGTCCAGGTATTCCGCTTCGTAGTTTTCTGTATCTAGGTGTCGGATGTGGAAGTCCAGGGTGTCCAGGCATTCCGCTCCGTAGTTTCCTGTGCCCAGGTGTCGGATGTGGAAGTTCAGGGTGTCCAGGTATTCCGCTTCGTAGTTTTCTGTATCTAGGTGTCGGATGTGGAAGTCCAGGGTGTCCAGGTATTCCGCTTCGTAGTTTCCTGTGCCCAGGTGTCGGATGTGGAAGTTCAGGGTGTCCAGGTATTCCGCTTCGTAGTTCTCTGTATATAGGTGTCGGATGTGGAAGTCCAGGGTGTCCAGGTATTCCGATCCGTAGTTTCCTGTGTCCAGGTATTGGATGTGGAAGTCCAGGGTATCCAGGTATTCAGCTACGTAGTTTGTTGTATCTAGGTACTGGATGTGGAAGTCCAGGGTGTCCAGGTATTCCGCTTCGTAGTTTTCTGTATCTAGGTGTCGGATGTGGAAGTCCAGGGTGTCCAGATATTCCGCTTCGTAGTTTTCTGTATCTAGGTGTCGGATGTGGAAGTCCAGGGTGTCCAGGTATTCCGCTTCGTAGTTTTCTGTATCTAGGTGTCGGATGTGGAAGTCCAGGGTGTCCAGGCATTCCGCTCCGTAGTTTCCTGTGCTCAGGTGTCGGATGTGGAAGTTCTGGTTGTCCAGGTATTCCGCTTCGTAGTTTTCTGTATCTAGGTGTCGGATGTGAAAGTCCAGGGTGTCCAGGTATTCCGCTTCGTAGTTTTCTGTATCTAGGTGTCGGATGTGGAAGTTCAGGGTGTCCAGGTATTCCGCTTCGTAGTTTTCTGTATCTAGGTGTCGGATGTGGAAGTCCAGGGTGTCCAGGCATTCCGCTCCGTAGTTTCCTGTGCCCAGGTGTCGGATGTGGAAGTTCAGGGTGTCCAGGTATTCCGCTTCGTAGTTTTCTGTATCTAGGTGTCGGATGTGGAAGTCCAGGGTGTCCAGGTATTCCGCTTCGTAGTTTTCTGTATCTAGGTGTCGGATGTGGAAGTCCAGGGTGTCCAGGCATTCCGTTCCGTAGTTTCCTGTGCCCAGGTGTCGGATGTGGAATTTCAGGGTGTCCAGGTATTCCGCTTCGTAGTTCTCTGTATATAGGTGTCGGATGTGGAAGTCCAGGGTGTCCAGGTATTCCGCTCCGTAGTTTCCTGTGTCCAGGTATTGGATGTGGAAGTCCAGGGTATCCAGGTATTCCGCTACGTAGTTTGTTGTGTCTAGGTACTGGATGTGGAAGTCCAGGGTGTCCAGGTATTCCGCTTCGTAGTTTTCTGTATCTAAGTGTCGGATGTGGAAGTCCAGGGTGTCCAGGCATTCCGCTCCGTAGTTTCCTGTGCCCAGGTGTCGGATGTGGAAGTTCAGGGTGTCCAGGTATTCCGCTTCGTAGTTTTCTGTATCTAGGTGTCGGATGTGGAAGTCCAGGGTGTCCAGGCATTCCGTTCCGTAGTTTCCTGTGCCCAGGTGTCGGATGTGGAAGTTCAGGGTGTCCAGGTATTCCACTTCGTAGTTTTCTGTATCTAGGTGTCGGATGTGGAAGTCCAGGGTGTCCAGGTATTCCGCTCCGTAGTTTCCTGTGTCCAGGTATTGGATGTGGAAGTCCAGGGTATGCAGGTATTCCGCTACGTAGTTTGTTGTGTCTAGGTACTGGATGTGGAAGTCCAGGGTGTCCAGGTTTTCCGCTTCGTAGTTTTCTGTATCTAGGTGTCGGATGTGGAAGTCCAGGGTGTCCAGGTATTCCGCTCCGTAGTTTCCTGTGCCCAGGTGTCGGATGTGGAAGTTCAGGTTGTCCAGGTATTCCGCTTCGTAGTTTTCTGTATCTAGGTGTCGGATGTGGAAGTCCAGGGTGTCCAGGTATTCCGCTTCGTAGTTTTCTGTATCTAGGTGTCGGATGTGGAAGTTCAGGGTGTCCAGGTATTCCGCTTCGTAGTTTTCTGTATCTAGGTGTCGGATGTGGAAGTCCAGGGTGTCCAGGTATTCCGCTTCGTAGTTTTCTGTATCTAGGTGTCGGATGTGGAAGTCCAGGGTGTCCAGGCATTCCGCTCCGTAATTTCCTGTGCCCAGGTGTCGGATGTGGAAGTTCAGGTTGTCCAGGTATTCCGCTTCGTAGTTTTCTGTATCTAGGTGTCGGGTGTGGAAGTCCAGGGTATCCAGGTATTCCGCTTCGTAGTTTTCTGTATCTAGGTGTCGGATGTGGAAGTTCAGGGTGTCCAGGTATTCCGCTTCGTAGTTTTCTGTATCTAGGTGTCGGATGTGGAAGTCCAGGGTGTCCAGATATTCCGCTTCGTAGTTTTCTGTATCTAGGTGTCGGATGTGGAAGTCCAGGGTGTTCAGGCATTCCGCTCCGTAGTTTCCTGTGCCCAGGTGTCGGATGTGGAAGTTCAGGGTGTCCAGGTATTCCGCTTCGTAGTTTTCTGTATCTAGGTGTCGGATGTGGAAGTCCAGGGTGTCCAGGTATTCCGCTTCGTAGTTCTCTGTATATAGGTGTCGGATGTGGATGTCCAGGGTGTCCAGGTATTCCGCTCCGTAGTTTACTGTGTCCAGGTATTGGATGTGGAAGTCCAGGGTATCCAGGTATTCCGCTACGTAGTTTTCTGTATCTTGGTGTCGGATGTAGAAGTTCAGGGTGTCCAGGTATTCCGCTCCATAGTTTGTTGTATATAGGTACTGGATGTGGAAGTCCAGGGTGTCCAGGTATTCCGCTTCGTAGTTTTCTGTATCTAGGTGTAGGATGTGGAAGTCCAGGGTGTCCAGGCATTCAGCTACGTAGTTTGTTGTATCTAGGTACTGGATGTGGAAGTCCAGGGTGTCCAGGTATTCCGCTTCGTAGTTTTCTGTATCTAAGTGTCGGATGTGGAAGTCCAGGGTGTCCAGGTATTCCGCTTCGTAGTTTTCTGTGCCCAGGTGTCGGATGTGGAAGTCCAGGGTGTCCAGGCATTCCGCTCCGTAGTTTCCTGTGCCCAGGTGTCGGATGTGGAAGTTCAGGGTGTCCAGGTATTCCGCTTCGTAGTTTTCTGTATCTAGGTGTCGGATGTGGAAGTCCAGGGTGTCCAGGTATTCCGCTTCGTCGTTCTCTGTATATAGGTGTCGGATGTGGATGTCCAGGGTGTCTAGGTATTCCGCTCCGTAGTATACTGTGTCCAGGTATTGGATGTGGAAGTCCAGGGTATCCAGGTATTCCGCTACGTAGTTTTCTGTATCTTGGTGTCGGATGTAGAAGTTCAGGGTGTCCAGGTATTCCGCTCCATAGTTTGTTGTATATAGGTACTGGATGTGGAAGTCCAGGGTGTCCAGGTATTCCGCTTCGTAGTTTTCTGTATCTAGGTGTCGGATGTGGAAGTCCAGGGTGTCCAGGTATTCCGCTTCGTAGTTTTCTGTATCTAGGTGTCGGATGTGGAAGTCCAGGGTGTCCAGGCATTCCGCTCCGTAGTTTCCTGTGCCCAGGTGTCGGATGTGGAAGTTCAGGGTGTCCAGGTATTCCGCTTCGTAGTTTTCTGTATCTAGGTGTCGGATGTGGAAGGCCAGGGTGTCCAGGTATTCCGCTTCGTAGTTTCCTGTGCCCAGGTGTCGGATGTGGAAGTTCAGGGTGTCCAGGTATTCCGCTCCGTAGTTTCCTGTGTCCAGGTATTGGATGTGGAAGTCCAGGGTATCCAGGTATTCAGCTACGTAGTTTGTTGTATCTAGGTACTGGATGTGGAAGTCCAGGGTGTCCAGGTATTCCGCTTCGTAGTTTTCTGTATCTAGGTGTCGGATGTGGAAGTCCAGGGTGTCCAGGTATTCCGCTTCGTAGTTCTCTGTATATAGGTGTCGGATGTGGATGTCCAGGGTGTCCAGGTATTCCGCTCCGTAGTTTACTGTGTCCAGGTATTGGATGTGGAAGTCCAGGGTATCCAGGTATTCCGCTACGTAGTTTTCTGTATCTTGGTGTCGGATGTAGAAGTTCAGGGTGTCCAGGTATTCCGCTCCATAGTTTGTTGTATATAGGTACTGGATGTGGAAGTCCAGGGTGTCCAGGTATTCCGCTTCGTAGTTTTCTGTATCTAGGTGTCGGATGTGGAAGTCCAGGGTGTCCAGGCATTCCGCTCCGTAGTTTCCTGTGCCCAGGTGTCGGATGTGGAAGTTCAGGGTGTCCAGGTATTCCGCTTCGTAGTTTTCTGTATCTAGGTGTCGGATGTGGAAGTCCAGGGTGTCCAGGTATTCCGCTTCGTAGTTTTCTGTATCTAGGTGTCGGATGTGGAATTCCAGGGTGTCCAGGCATTCCGTTCCGTAGTTTCGTGTGCCCAGGTGTCGGATGTGGAATTTCAGGGTGTCCAGGTATTCCGCTTCGTAGTTTTCTGTATCTAGGTGTCGGATGTGGAAGTCCAGGGTGTCCAGGCATTCCGCTCCGTAGTTTCCTGTGCCCAGGTGTCGGATGTGGAAGTCCAGGGTGTCCAGGTATTCCGCTTCGTAGTTTTCTGTATCTAGGTGTCGGATGTGGAAGTCCAGGGTGTCCAGGCATTCCGTTCCGTAGTTTCCTGTGCCCAGGTGTCGGATGTGGAATTTCAGGGTGTCCAGGTATTCCGCTTCGTAGTTCTCTGTATATAGGTGTCGGATGTGGAAGTCCAGGGTGTCCAGGTATTCCGCTCCGTAGTTTCCTGTGTCCAGGTATTGGATGTGGAAGTCCAGGGTATCCAGGTATTCCGCTACGTATTTTGTTGTGTCTAGGTACTGGATGTGGAAGTCCAGGGTGTCCAGGTATTCCGCTTCGTAGTTTTCTGTATCTAAGTGTCGGATGTGGAAGTCCAGGGTGTCCAGGTATTCCGCTTCGTAGTTTTCTGTATCTAGGTGTCGGATGTGGAAGTCCAGGGTGTCCAGGCATTCCGCTCCGTAGTTTCCTGTGCCCAGGTGTCGGATGTGGAAGTTCAGGGTGTCCAGGTATTCCGCTTCGTAGTTTTCTGTATCTAGGTGTCGGATGTGGAAGTCCAGGGTGTCCAGGCATTCCGTTCCGTAGTTTTCTGTGCCCAGGTGTCGGATGTGGAAGTTCAGGGTGTCCAGGTATTCCGCTTCGTAGTTTTCTGTATCTAGGTGTCGGATGTGGAAGTCCAGGGTGTCCAGGTATTCCGCTCCGTAGTTTCCTGTGTCCAGGTATTGGATGTGGAAGTCCAGGGTATGCAGGTATTCCGCTACGTAGTTTGTTGTGTCTAGGTACTGGATGTGGAAGTCCAGGGTGTCCAGGTTTTCCGCTTCGTAGTTTTCTGTATCTAGGTGTCGGATGTGGAAGTCCAGGGTGTCCAGGTATTCCGCTTCGTAGTTTTCTGTATCTAGGTGTCGGATGTGGAAGTCCAGGGTGTCCAGGCATTCCGCTCCGTAGTTTCCTGTGCCCAGGTGTCGGATGTGGAAGTTCAGGTTGTCCAGGTATTCCGCTTCGTAGTTTTCTGTATCTAGGTGTCGGATGTGGAAGTCCAGGGTGTCCAGGTATTCCGCTTCGTAGTTTTCTGTATCTAGGTGTCGGATGTGGAAGTCCAGGGTGTCCAGGTATTCCGCTTCGTAGTTTTCTGTATCTAGGTGTCGGATGTGGAAGTCCAGGGTGTCCAGGCATTCCGCTCCGTAGTTTCCTGTGCCCTGGTGTCGGTTGTGGAAGTTCAGGGTGTCCAGGTATTCCGCTTCGTAGTTTTCTGTATCTAGGTGTCGGATGTGGAAGTCCAGGGTGTCCAGGTATTCCGCTTCGTAGTTTTCTGTATCTAGGTGTCGGATGTGGAATTCCAGGGTGTCCAGGCATTCCGTTCCGTAGTTTCGTGTGCCCAGGTGTCGGATGTGGAATTTCAGGGTGTCCAGGTATTCCGCTTCGTAGTTTTCTGTATCTAGGTGTCGGATGTGGAAGTCCAGGGTGTCCAGGCATTCCGCTCCGTAGTTTCCTGTGCCCAGGTGTCGGATGTGGAAGTCCAGGGTGTCCAGGTATTCCGCTTCGTAGTTTTCTGTATCTAGGTGTCGGATGTGGAAGTCCAGGGTGTCCAGGCATTCCGTTCCGTAGTTTCCTGTGCCCAGGTGTCGGATGTGGAATTTCAGGGTGTCCAGGTATTCCGCTTCGTAGTTCTCTGTATATAGGTGTCGGATGTGGAAGTCCAGGGTGTCCAGGTATTCCGCTCCGTAGTTTCCTGTGTCCAGGTATTGGATGTGGAAGTCCAGGGTATCCAGGTATTCCGCTACGTAGTTTGTTGTGTCTAGGTACTGGATGTGGAAGTCCAGGGTGTCCAGGTATTCCGCTTCGTAGTTTTCTGTATCTAAGTGTCGGATGTGGAAGTCCAGGGTGTCCAGGTATTCCGCTTCGTAGTTTTCTGTATCTAGGTGTCGGATGTGGAAGTCCAGGGTGTCCAGGCATTCCGCTCCGTAGTTTCCTGTGCCCAGGTGTCGGATGTGGAAGTTCAGGGTGTCCAGGTATTCCGCTTCGTAGTTTTCTGTATCTAGTTGTCGGATGTGGAAGTCCAGGGTGTCCAGGCATTCCGTTCCGTAGTTTCCTGTGCCCAGGTGTCGGATGTGGAAGTTCAGGGTGTCCAGGTATTCCGCTTCGTAGTTTTCTGTATCTAGGTGTCGGATGTGGAAGTCCAGGGTGTCCAGGTATTCCGCTTCGTAGTTTTCTGTATCTAGGTGTCGGATGTGGAAGTCCAGGGTGTCCAGGCATTCCGCTCCGTAGTTTCCTGTGCCCAGGTGTCGGATGTGGAAGTTCAGGGTGTCCAGGTATTCCGCTTCGTAGTTTTCTGTATCTAGGTGTCGGATGTGGAAGGCCAGGGTGTCCAGGTATTCCGCTTCGTAGTTTCCTGTGCCCAGGTGTCGGATGTGGAAGTTCAGGGTGTCCAGGTATTCCGCTCCGTAGTTTCCTGTGTCCAGGTATTGGATGTGGAAGTCCAGGGTATCCAGGTATTCAGCTACGTAGTTTGTTGTATCTAGGTACTGGATGTGGAAGTCCAGGGTGTCCAGGTATTCCGCTTCGTAGTTTTCTGTATCTAGGTGTCGGATGTGGAAGTCCAGGGTGTCCAGGTATTCCGCTTCGTAGTTCTCTGTATATAGGTGTCGGATGTGGATGTCCAGGGTGTCCAGGTATTCCGCTCCGTAGTTTACTGTGTCCAGGTATTGGATGTGGAAGTCCAGGGTATCCAGGTATTCCGCTACGTAGTTTTCTGTATCTTGGTGTCGGATGTAGAAGTTCAGGGTGTCCAGGTATTCCGCTCCATAGTTTGTTGTATATAGGTACTGGATGTGGAAGTCCAGGGTGTCCAGGTATTCCGCTTCGTAGTTTTCTGTATCTAGGTGTCGGATGTGGAAGTCCAGGGTGTCCAGGCATTCCGCTCCGTAGTTTCCTGTGCCCAGGTGTCGGATGTGGAAGTTCAGGGTGTCCAGGTATTCCGCTTCGTAGTTTTCTGTATCTAGGTGTCGGATGTGGAAGTCCAGGGTGTCCAGGTATTCCGCTTCGTAGTTTTCTGTATCTAGGTGTCGGATGTGGAATTCCAGGGTGTCCAGGGATTCCGTTCCGTAGTTTCGTGTGCCCAGGTGTCGGATGTGGAATTTCAGGGTGTCCAGGTATTCCGCTTCGTAGTTTTCTGTATCTAGGTGTCGGATGTGGAAGTCCAGGGTGTCCAGGCATTCCGCTCCGTAGTTTCCTGTGCCCAGGTGTCGGATGTGGAAGTCCAGGGTGTCCAGGTATTCCGCTTCGTAGTTTTCTGTATCTAGGTGTCGGATGTGGAAGTCCAGGGTGTCCAGGCATTCCGTTCCGTAGTTTCCTGTGCCCAGGTGTCGGATGTGGAATTTCAGGGTGTCCAGGTATTCCGCTTCGTAGTTCTCTGTATATAGGTGTCGGATGTGGAAGTCCAGGGTGTCCAGGTATTCCGCTCCGTAGTTTCCTGTGTCCAGGTATTGGATGTGGAAGTCCAGGGTATCCAGGTATTCCGCTACGTAGTTTGTTGTGTCTAGGTACTGGATGTGGAAGTCCAGGGTGTCCAGGTATTCCGCTTCGTAGTTTTCTGTATCTAAGTGTCGGATGTGGAAGTCCAGGGTGTCCAGGTATTCCGCTTCGTAGTTTTCTGTATCTAGGTGTCGGATGTGGAAGTCCAGGGTGTCCAGGCATTCCGCTCCGTAGTTTCCTGTGCCCAGGTGTCGGATGTGGAAGTTCAGGGTGTCCAGGTATTCCGCTTCGTAGTTTTCTGTATCTAGGTGTCGGATGTGGAAGTCCAGGGTGTCCAGGCATTCCGTTCCGTAGTTTTCTGTGCCCAGGTGTCGGATGTGGAAGTTCAGGGTGTCCAGGTATTCCGCTTCGTAGTTTTCTGTATCTAGGTGTCGGATGTGGAAGTCCAGGGTGTCCAGGTATTCCGCTCCGTAGTTTCCTGTGTCCAGGTATTGGATGTGGAAGTCCAGGGTATGCAGGTATTCCGCTACGTAGTTTGTTGTGTCTAGGTACTGGATGTGGAAGTCCAGGGTGTCCAGGTTTTCCGCTTCGTAGTTTTCTGTATCTAGGTGTCGGATGTGGAAGTCCAGGGTGTCCAGGTATTCCGCTTCGTAGTTTTCTGTATCTAGGTGTCGGATGTGGAAGTCCAGGGTGTCCAGGCATTCCGCTCCGTAGTTTCCTGTGCCCAGGTGTCGGATGTGGAAGTTCAGGTTGTCCAGGTATTCCGCTTCGTAGTTTTCTGTATCTAGGTGTCGGATGTGGAAGTCCAGGGTGTCCAGGTATTCCGCTTCGTAGTTTTCTGTATCTAGGTGTCGGATGTGGAAGTCCAGGGTGTCCAGGTATTCCGCTTCGTAGTTTTCTGTATCTAGGTGTCGGATGTGGAAGTCCAGGGTGTCCAGGCATTCCGCTCCGTAGTTTCCTGTGCCCTGGTGTCGGATGTGGAAGTTCAGGGTGTCCAGGTATTCCGCTTCGTAGTTTTCTGTATCTAGGTGTCGGATGTGGAAGTCCAGGGTGTCCAGGTATTCCGCTTCGTAGTTTTCTGTATCTAGGTGTCGGATGTGGAATTCCAGGGTGTCCAGGCATTCCGTTCCGTAGTTTCGTGTGCCCAGGTGTCGGATGTGGAATTTCAGGGTGTCCAGGTATTCCGCTTCGTAGTTTTCTGTATCTAGGTGTCGGATGTGGAAGTCCAGGGTGTCCAGGCATTCCGCTCCGTAGTTTCCTGTGCCCAGGTGTCGGATGTGGAAGTCCAGGGTGTCCAGGTATTCCGCTTCGTAGTTTTCTGTATCTAGGTGTCGGATGTGGAAGTCCAGGGTGTCCAGGCATTCCGTTCCGTAGTTTCCTGTGCCCAGGTGTCGGATGTGGAATTTCAGGGTGTCCAGGTATTCCGCTTCGTAGTTCTCTGTATATAGGTGTCGGATGTGGAAGTCCAGGGTGTCCAGGTATTCCGCTCCGTAGTTTCCTGTGTCCAGGTATTGGATGTGGAAGTCCAGGGTATCCAGGTATTCCGCTACGTAGTTTGTTGTGTCTAGGTACTGGATGTGGAAGTCCAGGGTGTCCAGGTATTCCGCTTCGTAGTTTTCTGTATCTAAGTGTCGGATGTGGAAGTCCAGGGTGTCCAGGTATTCCGCTTCGTAGTTTTCTGTATCTAGGTGTCGGATGTGGAAGTCCAGGGTGTCCAGGCATTCCGCTCCGTAGTTTCCTGTGCCCAGGTGTCGGATGTGGAAGTTCAGGGTGTCCAGGTATTCCGCTTCGTAGTTTTCTGTATCTAGTTGTCGGATGTGGAAGTCCAGGGTGTCCAGGCATTCCGTTCCGTAGTTTCCTGTGCCCAGGTGTCGGATGTGGAAGTTCAGGGTGTCCAGGTATTCCGCTTCGTAGTTTTCTGTATCTAGGTGTCGGATGTGGAAGTCCAGGGTGTCCAGGTATTCCGCTCCGTAGTTTCCTGTGTCCAGGTATTGGATGTGGAAGTCCAGGGTATGCAGGTATTCCGCTACGTAGTTTGTTGTGTCTAGGTACTGGATGTGGAAGTCCAGGGTGTCCAGGTTTTCCGCTTCGTAGTTTTCTGTATCTAGGTGTCGGATGTGGAAGTCCAGGGTGTCCAGGTATTCCGCTTCGTAGTTTTCTGTATCTAGGTGTCGGATGTGGAAGTCCAGGGTGTCCAGGCATTCCGCTCCGTAGTTTCCTGTGCCCAGGTGTCGGATGTGGAAGTTCAGGTTGTCCAGGTATTCCGCTTCGTAGTTTTCTGTATCTAGGTGTCGGATGTGGAAGTCCAGGGTGTCCAGGTATTCCGCTTCGTAGTTTTCTATATCTAGGTGTCGGATGTGGAAGTCCAGGGTGTCCAGGTATTCCGCTTCGTAGTTTTCTGTATCTAGGTGTCGGATGTGGAAGTCCAGGGTGTCCAGGCATTCCGCTCCGTAGTTTCCTGTGCCCAGGTGTCGGATGTGGAAGTTCAGGGTGTCCAGGTATTCCGCTTCGTAGTTTTCTGTATCTAGGTGTCGGATGTGGAAGTCCAGGGTGTCCAGGTATTCCGCTTCGTAGTTTTCTGTATCTAGGTGTCGGATGTGGAATTCCAGGGTGTCCAGGCATTCCGTTCCGTAGTTTCCTGTGCCCAGGTGTCGGATGTGGAATTTCAGGGTGTCCAGGTATTCCGCTTCGTAGTTCTCTGTATATAGGTGTCGGATGTGGAAGTCCAGGGTGTCCAGGTATTCCGCTTCGTAGTTTCCTGTATCTAGGTGTCGGATGTGGAAGTTCAGGGTGTCCAGGTATTCCGCTTCGTAGTTTTCTGTATCTAGGTGTCGGATGTGGAAGTCCAGGGTGTCCAGGTATTCCGCTTCGTAGTTTTCTGTATCTAGGTGTCGGATGTGGAAGTCCAGGGTGTCCAGGCATTCCGCTCCGTAGTTTCCTGTGCCCAGGTGTCGGATGTGGAAGTTCAGGGTGTCCAGGTATTCCGCTTCGTAGTTTTCTGTATCTAGGTGTCGGATGTGGAAGTCCAGGGTGTCCAGGTATTCTGCTTCGTCGTTCTCTGTATATAGGTGTCGGATGTGGATGTCCAGGGTGTCTAGGTATTCCGCTCCGTAGTTTACTGTGTCCAGGTATTGGATGTGGAAGTCCAGGGTATCCAGGTATTCCGCTACGTAGTTTTCTGTATCTTGGTGTCGGATGTAGAAGTTCAGGGTGTCCAGGTATTCCGCTCCATAGTTTGTTGTATATAGGTACTGGATGTGGAAGTCCAGGGTGTCCAGGTATTCCGCTTCGTAGTTTTCTGTATCTAGGTGTCGGATGTGGAAGTCCAGGGTGTCCAGGTATTCCGCTTCGTAGTTTTCTGTATCTAGGTGTCGGATGTGGAAGTCCAGGGTGTCCAGGCATTCCGCTCCGTAGTTTCCTGTGCCCAGGTGTCGGATGTGGAAGTTCAGGGTGTCCAGGTATTCCGCTTCGTAGTTTTCTGTATCTAGGTGTCGGATGTGGAAGTCCAGGGTGTCCAGGTATTCCGCTTCGTAGTTTCCTGTGCCCAGGTGTCGGATGTGGAAGTTCAGGGTGTCCAGGTATTCCGCTTCGTAGTTCTCTGTATATAGGTGTCGGATGTGGAAGTCCAGGGTGTCCAGGTATTCCGATCCGTAGTTTCCTGTGTCCAGGTATTGGATGTGGAAGTCCAGGGTATCCAGGTATTCAGCTACGTAGTTTGTTGTATCTAGGTACTGGATGTGGAAGTCCAGGGTGTCCAGGTATTCCGCTTCGTAGTTTTCTGTATCTAGGTGTCGGATGTGGAAGTCCAGGGTGTCCAGATATTCCGCTTCGTAGTTTTCTGTATCTAGGTGTCGGATGTGGAAGTCCAGGGTGTCCAGGTATTCCGCTTCGTAGTTTTCTGTATCTAGGTGTCGGATGTGGAAGTCCAGGGTGTCCAGGCATTCCGCTCCGTAGTTTCCTGTGCTCAGGTGTCGGATGTGGAAGTTCTGGTTGTCCAGGTATTCCGCTTCGTAGTTTTCTGTATCTAGGTGTCGGATGTGAAAGTCCAGGGTGTCCAGGTATTCCGCTTCGTAGTTTTCTGTATCTAGGTGTCGGATGTGGAAGTTCAGGGTGTCCAGGTATTCCGCTTCGTAGTTTTCTGTATCTAGGTGTCGGATGTGGAAGTCCAGGGTGTCCAGGTATTCCGCTTCGTAGTTTTCTGTATCTAGGTGTCGGATGTGGAAGTCCAGGGTGTCCAGGCATTCCGCTCCGTAGTTTCCTGTGCCCAGGTGTCGGATGTGGAAGTTCAGGGTGTCCAGGTATTCCGCTTCGTAGTTTTCTGTATCTAGGTGTCGGATGTGGAAGTCCAGGGTGTCCAGGTATTCCGCTTCGTAGTTTTCTGTATCTAGGTGTCGGATGTGGAAGTCCAGGGTGTCCAGGCATTCCGTTCCGTAGTTTCCTGTGCCCAGGTGTCGGATGTGGAAGTTCAGGGTGTCCAGGTATTCCGCTTCGTAGTTTTCTGTATCTAGGTGTCGGATGTGGAAGTCCAGGGTGTCCAGGTATTCCGCTCCGTAGTTTCCTGTGTCCAGGTATTGGATGTGGAAGTCCAGGGTATGCAGGTATTCCGCTACGTAGTTTGTTGTGTCTAGGTACTGGATGTGGAAGTCCAGGGTGTCCAGGTTTTCCGCTTCGTAGTTTTCTGTATCTAGGTGTCGGATGTGGAAGTCCAGGGTGTCCAGGTATTCCGCTCCGTAGTTTCCTGTGCCCAGGTGTCGGATGTGGAAGTTCAGGTTGTCCAGGTATTCCGCTTCGTAGTTTTCTGTATCTAGGTGTCGGATGTGGAAGTCCAGGGTGTCCAGGTATTCCGCTTCGTAGTTTTCTGTATCTAGGTGTCGGATGTGGAAGTTCAGGGTGTCCAGGTATTCCGCTTCGTAGTTTTCTGTATCTAGGTGTCGGATGTGGAAGTCCAGGGTGTCCAGGTATTCCGCTTCGTAGTTTTCTGTATCTAGGTGTCGGATGTGGAAGTCCAGGGTGTCCAGGCATTCCGCTCCGTAATTTCCTGTGCCCAGGTGTCGGATGTGGAAGTTCAGGTTGTCCAGGTATTCCGCTTCGTAGTTTTCTGTATCTAGGTGTCGGGTGTGGAAGTCCAGGGTATCCAGGTATTCCGCTTCGTAGTTTTCTGTATCTAGGTGTCGGATGTGGAAGTCCAGGGTGTCCAGGTATTCCGCTTCGTAGTTCTCTGTATATAGGTGTCGGATGTGGATGTCCAGGGTGTCCAGGTATTCCGCTCCGTAGTTTACTGTGTCCAGGTATTGGATGTGGAAGTCCAGGGTATCCAGGTATTCCGCTACGTAGTTTTCTGTATCTTGGTGTCGGATGTAGAAGTTCAGGGTGTCCAGGTATTCCGCTCCATAGTTTGTTGTATATAGGTACTGGATGTGGAAGTCCAGGGTGTCCAGGTATTCCGCTTCGTAGTTTTCTGTATCTAGGTGTAGGATGTGGAAGTCCAGGGTGTCCAGGCATTCAGCTACGTAGTTTGTTGTATCTAGGTACTGGATGTGGAAGTCCAGGGTGTCCAGGTATTCCGCTTCGTAGTTTTCTGTATCTAAGTGTCGGATGTGGAAGTCCAGGGTGTCCAGGTATTCCGCTTCGTAGTTTTCTGTGCCCAGGTGTCGGATGTGGAAGTCCAGGGTGTCCAGGCATTCCGCTCCGTAGTTTCCTGTGCCCAGGTGTCGGATGTGGAAGTTCAGGGTGTCCAGGTATTCCGCTTCGTAGTTTTCTGTATCTAGGTGTCGGATGTGGAAGTCCAGGGTGTCCAGGTATTCCGCTTCGTCGTTCTCTGTATATAGGTGTCGGATGTGGATGTCCAGGGTGTCTAGGTATTCCGCTCCGTAGTATACTGTGTCCAGGTATTGGATGTGGAAGTCCAGGGTATCCAGGTATTCCGCTACGTAGTTTTCTGTATCTTGGTGTCGGATGTAGAAGTTCAGGGTGTCCAGGTATTCCGCTCCATAGTTTGTTGTATATAGGTACTGGATGTGGAAGTCCAGGGTGTCCAGGTATTCCGCTTCGTAGTTTTCTGTATCTAGGTGTCGGATGTGGAAGTCCAGGGTGTCCAGGTATTCCGCTTCGTAGTTTTCTGTATCTAGGTGTCGGATGTGGAAGTCCAGGGTGTCCAGGCATTCCGCTCCGTAGTTTCCTGTGCCCAGGTGTCGGATGTGGAAGTTCAGGGTGTCCAGGTATTCCGCTTCGTAGTTTTCTGTATCTAGGTGTCGGATGTGGAAGGCCAGGGTGTCCAGGTATTCCGCTTCGTAGTTTCCTGTGCCCAGGTGTCGGATGTGGAAGTTCAGGGTGTCCAGGTATTCCGCTTCGTAGTTCTCTGTATATAGTTGTCGGATGTGGAAGTCCAGGGTGTCCAGGTATTCCGCTCCGTAGTTTCCTGTGTCCAGGTATTGAATGTGGAAGTCCAGGGTATCCAGGTATTCAGCTACGTAGTTTGTTGTATCTAGGTACTGGATGTGGAAGTCCAGGGTGTCCAGGTATTCCGCTTCGTAGTTTTCTGTATCTAGGTGTCGGATGTGGAAGTCCAGGGTGTCCAGGTATTCCGCTTCGTAGTTTTCTGTATCTAGGTGTCGGATGTGGAAGTCCAGGGTGTCCAGGTATTCCGCTCCGTAGTTTCCTGTGCCCAGGTGTCGGATGTGGAAGTTCAGGTTGTCCAGGTATTCCGCTTCGTAGTTTTCTGTATCTAGGTGTCGGATGTGGAAGTCCAGGGTGTCCAGGTATTCCGCTTCGTAGTTTTCTGTATCTAGGTGTCGGATGTGGAAGTTCAGGGTGTCCAGGTATTCCGCTTCGTAGTTTTCTGTATCTAGGTGTCGGATGTGGAAGTCCAGGGTGTCCAGGTATTCCGCTTCGTAGTTTTCTGTATCTAGGTGTCGGATGTGGAAGTCCAGGGTGTCCAGGCATTCCGCTCCGTAATTTCCTGTGCCCAGGTGTCGGATGTGGAAGTTCAGGTTGTCCAGGTATTCCGCTTCGTAGTTTTCTGTATCTAGGTGTCGGGTGTGGAAGTCCAGGGTATCCAGGTATTCCGCTTCGTAGTTTTCTGTATCTAGGTGTCGGATGTGGAAGTCCAGGGTGTCCAGGTATTCCGCTTCGTAGTTCTCTGTATATAGGTGTCGGATGTGGATGTCCAGGGTGTCCAGGTATTCCGCTCCGTAGTTTACTGTGTCCAGGTATTGGATGTGGAAGTCCAGGGTATCCAGGTATTCCGCTACGTAGTTTTCTGTATCTTGGTGTCGGATGTAGAAGTTCAGGGTGTCCAGGTATTCCGCTCCATAGTTTGTTGTATATAGGTACTGGATGTGGAAGTCCAGGGTGTCCAGGTATTCCGCTTCGTAGTTTTCTGTATCTAGGTGTAGGATGTGGAAGTCCAGGGTGTCCAGGCATTCAGCTACGTAGTTTGTTGTATCTAGGTACTGGATGTGGAAGTCCAGGGTGTCCAGGTATTCCGCTTCGTAGTTTTCTGTATCTAAGTGTCGGATGTGGAAGTCCAGGGTGTCCAGGTATTCCGCTTCGTAGTTTTCTGTGCCCAGGTGTCGGATGTGGAAGTCCAGGGTGTCCAGGCATTCCGCTCCGTAGTTTCCTGTGCCCAGGTGTCGGATGTGGAAGTTCAGGGTGTCCAGGTATTCCGCTTCGTAGTTTTCTGTATCTAGGTGTCGGATGTGGAAGTCCAGGGTGTCCAGGTATTCCGCTTCGTCGTTCTCTGTATATAGGTGTCGGATGTGGATGTCCAGGGTGTCTAGGTATTCCGCTCCGTAGTATACTGTGTCCAGGTATTGGATGTGGAAGTCCAGGGTATCCAGGTATTCCGCTACGTAGTTTTCTGTATCTTGGTGTCGGATGTAGAAGTTCAGGGTGTCCAGGTATTCCGCTCCATAGTTTGTTGTATATAGGTACTGGATGTGGAAGTCCAGGGTGTCCAGGTATTCCGCTTCGTAGTTTTCTGTATCTAGGTGTCGGATGTGGAAGTCCAGGGTGTCCAGGTATTCCGCTTCGTAGTTTTCTGTATCTAGGTGTCGGATGTGGAAGTCCAGGGTGTCCAGGCATTCCGCTCCGTAGTTTCCTGTGCCCAGGTGTCGGATGTGGAAGTTCAGGGTGTCCAGGTATTCCGCTTCGTAGTTTTCTGTATCTAGGTGTCGGATGTGGAAGGCCAGGGTGTCCAGGTATTCCGCTTCGTAGTTTCCTGTGCCCAGGTGTCGGATGTGGAAGTTCAGGGTGTCCAGGTATTCCGCTTCGTAGTTCTCTGTATATAGTTGTCGGATGTGGAAGTCCAGGGTGTCCAGGTATTCCGCTCCGTAGTTTCCTGTGTCCAGGTATTGAATGTGGAAGTCCAGGGTATCCAGGTATTCAGCTACGTAGTTTGTTGTATCTAGGTACTGGATGTGGAAGTCCAGGGTGTCCAGGTATTCCGCTTCGTAGTTTTCTGTATCTTGGTGTCGGATGTAGAAGTTCAGGGTGTCCAGGTATTCCGCTCCATAGTTTGTTGTATATAGGTACTGGATGTGGAAGTCCAGGGTGTCCAGGTATTCCGCTTCGTAGTTTTCTGTATCTAGGTGTCGGATGTGGAAGTCCAGGGTGTCCAGGTATTCCGCTTCGTAGTTTTCTGTATCTAGGTGTCGGATGTGGAAGTCCAGGGTGTCCAGGCATTCCGCTCCGTAGTTTCCTGTGCCCAGGTGTCGGATGTGGAAGTTCAGGGTGTCCAGGTATTCCGCTTCGTAGTTTTCTGTATCTAGGTGTCGGATGTGGAAGGCCAGGGTGTCCAGGTATTCCGCTTCGTAGTTTCCTGTGCCCAGGTGTCGGATGTGGAAGTTCAGGGTGTCCAGGTATTCCGCTTCGTAGTTCTCTGTATATAGTTGTCGGATGTGGAAGTCCAGGGTGTCCAGGTATTCCGCTCCGTAGTTTCCTGTGTCCAGGTATTGAATGTGGAAGTCCAGGGTATCCAGGTATTCAGCTACGTAGTTTGTTGTATCTAGGTACTGGATGTGGAAGTCCAGGGTGTCCAGGTATTCCGCTTCGTAGTTTTCTGTATCTAGGTGTCGGATGTGGAAGTCCAGGGTGTCCAGGTATTCCGCTTCGTAGTTCTCTGTATATAGGTGTCGGATGTGGATGTCCAGGGTGTCCAGGTATTCCGCTCCGTAGTTTACTGTGTCCAGGTATTGGATGTGGAAGTCCAGGGTATCCAGGTATTCCGCTACGTAGTTTTCTGTATCTTGGTGTCGGATGTAGAAGTTCAGGGTGTCCAGGTATTCCGCTCCATAGTTTGTTGTATATAGGTACTGGATGTGGAAGTCCAGGGTGTCCAGGTATTCCGCTTCGTAGTTTTCTGTATCTAGGTGTCGGATGTGGAAGTCCAGGGTGTCCAGGCATTCAGCTACGTAGTTTGTTGTATCTAGGTACTGGATGTGGAAGTCCAGGGTGTCCAGGTATTCCGCTTCGTAGTTTTCTGTATCTAAGTGTCGGATGTGGAAGTCCAGGGTGTCCAGGTATTCCGCTTCGTAGTTTTCTGTATCTAGGTGTCGGATGTGGAAGTCCAGGGTGTCCAGGTATTCCGCTTCGTAGTTTCCTGTGCCCAGGTGTCGGATGTGGAAGTGCAGGGTGTCCAGGTATTCCGCTTCGTAGTTCTCTGTATATAGGTGTCGGATGTAGAAGTTCAGGGTGTCCAGGTATTCCGCTCCATAGTTTGTTGTATATAGTGTGACGTGAATTCCGGAAATTCAGTCACAAAGTTTGCTAGGAGTAGGGAAAAGACACCATCCACCTGCAACGATCCTCCAAACGTCGGTCACCCGACATTCCAAAGACAGCTTTGCTTGTCTCGCTTACCGTTGATGCACTCTGTTTCCGTCTATCGTCCTTTCTGCTTATTTCTGTTTCGCTTTTCTGCTTTTTTTTGTTTTTATTTTTATTTTCGAGCTTTCCTATTCGCACTCGCCTACCTTCTTTACCGTCCTGGGCAAATCTACGTCTACACTACGAGCACGAAGCTGACCGCCAACGAGAGTTCCTGAGCTACCGGACGAGCGCTCGACAGAGGCTGGACCAAACTGCTGTTCGCTCCGGAGGACTTCCGTGGAGCCCGGGATACCCGGGATGGGATCCCTCTACTACTTCTGCCGGCCGCCCATACGGACCGCAAAAAGGGCCTTCGCTACTCGTGCCGCCGATAGGAGGAAAGGATGGTCCCCTATCGTGCCGCCAGTCGCCGAACGTTCCCTAGCGTTCCCGTTATCAGTGGCCCCCGGAGAAGAAACCAGGGCATACTCTCCGCCGGCTCCTGCTGCTCGCACCGAGGACTCACGATCGGCCGCACCAAGGATTCCTGCGCTCAGCTCGGCCCTCTCCGCCTATCTTCGGACTCGAGCCGCCTAATGCTTCGTCTCTAGCTACCGTCAAGCGTTAGATTACCTATTTAGTATTATTATAGTGTGTTATCGCTCTACCGTGCGAATAAGGAATTATTAATTTAGGAGGGGGGCCCCTAGGGCTCTTCCTCTAGCGACGAATTCCGGCTCGTTCACTTACGTTTGGAGCGTCTTAGCTGGTGGAATTATAAAAGGAGTAAAGTGAACCAAGACGAGCCGGATTCGACCGATTGCGATTGCCGATATATCGAACTTGTAAAATCTTACCTGGAAAGGAGGAATAGAAAATCGTGATTGAAGGAAGGAAGGAAGGAAGTCCGAGGACCGATTTCCTCGATTCTGGAATTGCTATATTTGGTGAGCTCCTTTCGTTACCGTTATTTTGGAGATTTTTGTGCATTTAACTGAAGTAATACCGTCTAGGCCTTTTGTCTCGACGGCACATTTTCTCGCTTACCGGGACTGAATGTCGTTCCAGTCCCTCTAAGTAAAAGGACGATAGTGCCGGATACCGTTATCTTATTTAGTTTTTTTTCTTTTATTATCGTAGAATATCTTTCATATCGAATCTGTTGTAATTAATTTCGTTTTCGCGTAATTCAGTGCTTTGGAATTGTCAAATATTTTATACGGTATTGATTATCGTCTCGACCACGTGGAAACTACTAGGGCCCCGGCGTCCCCGGCTTGGCCGTTTCCCGTTGAGTCTGTTTAGTTATTTTAATTAACTATCTGTGGGCTTTTCT
This sequence comes from Cephus spinipes, assembly GCA_963971525.1. Taxonomy (NCBI): domain Eukaryota; kingdom Metazoa; phylum Arthropoda; class Insecta; order Hymenoptera; family Cephidae; genus Cephus; species Cephus spinipes. The sequence goes on from OZ020573.1 coordinate 23,173,534, forward strand.
ATCTTTTCCGGCGTTATATGTCGCTTTATTATATTGCATTTTGGACGCTAAATAATTCTTTTATCTGCTGCGTATTATTTCTATATTTTTCGCTGTCGTTATAAGGAATGGCTTCCTCCTCTTGATTTAATTTATATTTCAATTTTGCAGAAACTCGTACTTAACTTCTTATTGTAATATTTTTCCGATACCGTACGCTGTGGTTCGAGCGTCGAGTCACCTTTTTTTTTGTGCGTACTCGCCTAATGCGAGACTAAAGGACGTACTGACTATCAGTGGCGTACCTACTATTAATTTATTCTTATCGCGTATAATAGCCTTGTGCTAATTTTCTGGGAGCTTGCCATTTCTTGTGACCATTGTATATTGCCTGTACTATTTATGTTAATTTATTTGCGTGCGTTTAATACCTGTGTTCCTCGCTACCATTATATCGCTTATTATCTGACTCTTTCCGATTGTCGGGAAATTTCGCGAGTGAATTTATTCTGTGTTTTCGTACCGATACGACGTTAAACCTTTGTTCTCGCGTGTATTTTGTATTCGCGGATTTATTGGAACAATTGTAGAAAACATTTTTCTCGTCGGCGTGGATTCGTCCCGCTGCCGTATCGTTTCGCCAAAGGGTCGTAGTCCCTCGTGGTTCCGCGTCTCGTATTTAAGAATTTTAGTTTATATAGAATCCCTCAAGAATCTATTGCTTTGTATTAGTCTCTTAAGGATTTTGGCTGTTTGATTTCGCTTTCGCACCGTAGTATTTCTAACTGAAAATTTACTTTTGCTTTCTGCTTGTCGCCCGCTGTAGCTTGTTGTATGGCTTGCCTGCCGCTTCCTTGCTTTGACTTAATATAGCTTCGGTGCGTTAAACTTACTTATTTTTCTCTGATATCTTTCTTTTACCTATTCCCTATTTTGCATGCCGATTCCTTCTCTAGTCTAGCCTCTTGAACGCCACGACGCTCTCCCAGGTGAGCTAGCCTCCGAACCGGGTATATTTCTGGAGTTCTCGTCGACCGCTTGATTCTCTCTCTCTCGCGTCTGTTCCTATTTTTCTTCGCGCTTCCCTCTCGTATCTTGGCGGTGTCGCCGTTTTCGTGTTTCGTTCGTTTCCCTATTTGGCGGTGTCGCCGTTTGTGAATCTGTCTCTTCACGTTATTGGCGGAGTCGCCGTTTACTTATATTTCTCTTTTCTATCTTGGCGGAGTCGCCGTTTATTGATCTTTCTCTTTTCTATCTTGGCGGAGTCGCCGTTTATCGATCTTTCTCTTTCTATTTTGGCGGTGTCGCCGTTTATCGAGCTTTCTTTCTTCTATCTTGGCGGAGTCGCCGTTTATTCGTAGTTCCCTTTCTATCTTGGCGGAGTCGCCGTTCCTATCGTTTCACTCCTCTTCCCTTGGCGGTGTCGCCTTCCCGGTTTCCTGTTCCCTTTCATTGTTCCGAGTTTTCCCGCGTCTTCCGAAGATTTCTACGATCTCGAGTGCCCTGCACTCGCGGTGTTCTCCGCGGAGATCACCTGGCGCCCAACTCTATCTAGCCTATCGCGTATCGGGTCTGTTGAATATCGGGATTCATAGAGAGAGGATCATACGGCGTTTTGTGTACGGTTCCCTATTTCCTGAATACCGGTTGTCGTCTATCGAATTTCGAATTAAAATTTTGTTTTGGGGAATAACGTCGCAATAGGTACTGGATGTGGAAGTCCAGGGTGTCCAGGTATTCCGCTTCGTAGTTTTCTGTATCTAGGTGTCGGATGTGGAAGTCCAGGGTGTCCAGGTATTCCGCTTCGTAGTTTTCTGTATCTAGGTGTCGGATGTGGAAGTCCAGGGTGTCCAGGCATTCCGCTCCGTAGTTTCCTGTGCCCAGGTGTCGGATGTGGAAGTTCAGGGTGTCCAGGTATTCCGCTTCGTAGTTTTCTGTATCTAGGTGTCGGATGTGGAAGGCCAGGGTGTCCAGGTATTCCGCTTCGTAGTTTCCTGTGCCCAGGTGTCGGATGTGGAAGTCCAGGGTGTCCAGGTATTCCGCTCCGTAGTTTCCTGTGTCCAGGTATTGGATGTGGAAGTCCAGGGTATGCAGGTATTCCGCTACGTAGTTTGTTGTGTCTAGGTACTGGATGTGGAAGTCCAGGGTGTCCAGGTTTTCCGCTTCGTAGTTTTCTGTATCTAGGTGTCGGATGTGGAAGTCCAGGGTGTCCAGGCATTCCGCTCCGTAGTTTCCTGTGCCCAGGTGTCGGATGTGGAAGTTCAGGTTGTCCAGGTATTCCGCTTCGTAGTTTTCTGTATCTAGGTGTCGGATGTGGAAGTCCAGGGTGTCCAGGTATTCCGCTTCGTAGTTTTCTGTATCTAGGTGTCGGATGTGGAAGTTCAGGGTGTCCAGGTATTCCGCTTCGTAGTTTTCTGTATCTAGGTGTCGGATGTGGAAGTCCAGGGTGTCCAGATATTCCGCTTCGTAGTTTTCTGTATCTAGGTGTCGGATGTGGAAGTCCAGGGTGTCCAGGCATTCCGCTCCGTAGTTTCCTGTGCCCAGGTGTCGGATGTGGAAGTTCAGGGTGTCCAGGTATTCCGCTTCGTATTTTTCTGTATCTAGGTGTCGGATGTGGAAGTCCAGGGTGTTCAGGTATTCCGCTTCGTAGTTCTCTGTATATAGGTGTCGGATGTGGATGTCCAGGGTGTCCAGGTATTCCGCTCCGTAGTTTACTGTGTCCAGGTATTGGATGTGGAAGTCCAGGGTATCCAGGTATTCCGCTACGTAGTTTTCTGTATCTTGGTGTCGGATGTAGAAGTTCAGGGTGTCCAGGTATTCCGCTCCATAGTTTGTTGTATATAGGTACTGGATGTGGAAGTCCAGGGTGTCCAGGTATTCCGCTTCGTAGTTTTCTGTATCTAGGTGTCGGATGTGGAAGTCCAGGGTGTCCAGATATTCCGCTTCGTAGTTTTCTGTATCTAGGAGTCGGATGTGGAAGTCCAGGGTGTCCAGGCATTCCGCTCCGTAGTTTCCTGTGCCCAGGTGTCGGATGTGGAAGTTCAGGGTGTCCAGGTATTCCGCTTCGTAGTTTTCTGTATCTAGGTGTCGGATGTGGAAGTCCAGGGTGTTCAGGTATTCCGCTTCGTAGTTCTCTGTATATAGGTGTCGGATGTGGATGTCCAGGGTGTCCAGGTATTCCGCTCCGTAGTTTACTGTGCCAAGGTATTGGATGTGGAAGTCCAGGGTATCCAGGTATTCCGCTACGTAGTTTTCTGTATCTTGGTGTCGGATGTAGAAGTTCAGGGTGTCCAGGTATTCCGCTCCATAGTTTGTTGTATATAGGTACTGGATGTGGAAGTCCAGGGTGTCCAGGTATTCCGCTTCGTAGTTTTCTGTATCTAGGTGTCGGATGTGGAAGTCCAGGGTGTCCAGGCATTCAGCTACGTAGTTTGTTGTATCTAGGTACTGGATGTGGAAGTCCAGGGTGTCCAGGTATTCCGCTTCGTAGTTTTCTGTATCTAGGTGTCGGATGTGGAAGTCCAGGGTGTCCAGGCATTCCGCTCCGTAGTTTCCTGTGCCCAGGTGTCGGATGTGGAAGTTCAGGTTGTCCAGGTATTCCGCTTCGTAGTTTTCTGTATCTAGGTGTCGGATGTGGAAGTCCAGGGTGTCCAGGTATTCCGCTTCGTAGTTTTCTGTATCTAGGTGTCGGATGTGGAAGTTCAGGGTGTCCAGGTATTCCGCTTCGTAGTTTTCTGTATCTAGGTGTCGGATGTGGAAGTCCAGGGTGTCCAGGTATTCCGCTTCGTAGTTTTCTGTATCTAGGTGTCGGATGTGGAAGTCCAGGGTGTCCAGGCATTCCGCTCCGTAATTTCCTGTGCCCAGGTGTCGGATGTGGAAGTTCAGGTTGTCCAGGTATTCCGCTTCGTAGTTTTCTGTATCTAGGTGTCGGGTGTGGAAGTCCAGGGTATCCAGGTATTCCGCTTCGTAGTTTTCTGTATCTAGGTGTCGGATGTGGAAGTTCAGGGTGTCCAGGTATTCCGCTTCGTAGTTTTCTGTATCTAGGTGTCGGATGTGGAAGTCCAGGGTGTCCAGGCATTCCGCTCCGTAGTTTCCTGTGCCCAGGTGTCGGATGTGGAAGTTCAGGTTGTCCAGGTATTCCGCTTCGTAGTTTTCTGTATCTAGGTGTCGGATGTGGAAGTCCAGGGTGTCCAGGTATTCCGCTTCGTAGTTTTCTGTATCTAGGTGTCGGATGTGGAAGTCCAGGGTGTTCAGGTATTCCGCTTCGTAGTTCTCTGTATATAGGTGTCGGATGTGGATGTCCAGGGTGTCCAGGTATTCCGCTCCGTAGTTTACTGTGCCAAGGTATTGGATGTGGAAGTCCAGGGTATCCAGGTATTCCGCTACGTAGTTTTCTGTATCTTGGTGTCGGATGTAGAAGTTCAGGGTGTCCAGGTATTCCGCTCCATAGTTTGTTGTATATAGGTACTGGATGTGGAAGTCCAGGGTGTCCAGGTATTCCGCTTCGTAGTTTTCTGTATCTAGGTGTCGGATGTGGAAGTCCAGGGTGTCCAGGCATTCAGCTACGTAGTTTGTTGTATCTAGGTACTGGATGTGGAAGTCCAGGGTGTCCAGGTATTCCGCTTCGTAGTTTTCTGTATCTAGGTGTCGGATGTGGAAGTCCAGGGTGTCCAGGCATTCCGCTCCGTAGTTTCCTGTGCCCAGGTGTCGGATGTGGAAGTTCAGGTTGTCCAGGTATTCCGCTTCGTAGTTTTCTGTATCTAGGTGTCGGATGTGGAAGTCCAGGGTGTCCAGGTATTCCGCTTCGTAGTTTTCTGTATCTAGGTGTCGGATGTGGAAGTTCAGGGTGTCCAGGTATTCCGCTTCGTAGTTTTCTGTATCTAGGTGTCGGATGTGGAAGTCCAGGGTGTCCAGGTATTCCGCTTCGTAGTTTTCTGTATCTAGGTGTCGGATGTGGAAGTCCAGGGTGTCCAGGCATTCCGCTCCGTAATTTCCTGTGCCCAGGTGTCGGATGTGGAAGTTCAGGTTGTCCAGGTATTCCGCTTCGTAGTTTTCTGTATCTAGGTGTCGGGTGTGGAAGTCCAGGGTATCCAGGTATTCCGCTTCGTAGTTTTCTGTATCTAGGTGTCGGATGTGGAAGTTCAGGGTGTCCAGGTATTCCGCTTCGTAGTTTTCTGTATCTAGGTGTCGGATGTGGAAGTCCAGGGTGTCCAGGCATTCCGCTCCGTAGTTTCCTGTGCCCAGGTGTCGGATGTGGAAGTTCAGGTTGTCCAGGTATTCCGCTTCGTAGTTTTCTGTATCTAGGTGTCGGATGTGGAAGTCCAGGGTGTCCAGGTATTCCGCTTCGTAGTTTTCTGTATCTAGGTGTCGGATGTGGAAGTTCAGGGTGTCCAGGTATTCCGCTCCGTAGTTTACTGTGCCAAGGTATTGGATGTGGAAGTCCAGGGTATCCAGGTATTCCGCTACGTAGTTTTCTGTATCTTGGTGTCGGATGTAGAAGTTCAGGGTGTCCAGGTATTCCGCTCCATAGTTTGTTGTATATAGGTACTGGATGTGGAAGTCCAGGGTGTCCAGGTATTCCGCTTCGTAGTTTTCTGTATCTAGGTGTCGGATGTGGAAGTCCAGGGTGTCCAGGCATTCAGCTACGTAGTTTGTTGTATCTAGGTACTGGATGTGGAAGTCCAGGGTGTCCAGGTATTCCGCTTCGTAGTTTTCTGTATCTAGGTGTCGGATGTGGAAGTCCAGGGTGTCCAGGCATTCCGCTCCGTAGTTTCCTGTGCCCAGGTGTCGGATGTGGAAGTTCAGGTTGTCCAGGTATTCCGCTTCGTAGTTTTCTGTATCTAGGTGTCGGATGTGGAAGTCCAGGGTGTCCAGGTATTCCGCTTCGTAGTTTTCTGTATCTAGGTGTCGGATGTGGAAGTTCAGGGTGTCCAGGTATTCCGCTTCGTAGTTTTCTGTATCTAGGTGTCGGATGTGGAAGTCCAGGGTGTCCAGGTATTCCGCTTCGTAGTTTTCTGTATCTAGGTGTCGGATGTGGAAGTCCAGGGTGTCCAGGCATTCCGCTCCGTAATTTCCTGTGCCCAGGTGTCGGATGTGGAAGTTCAGGTTGTCCAGGTATTCCGCTTCGTAGTTTTCTGTATCTAGGTGTCGGGTGTGGAAGTCCAGGGTATCCAGGTATTCCGCTTCGTAGTTTTCTGTATCTAGGTGTCGGATGTGGAAGTTCAGGGTGTCCAGGTATTCCGCTTCGTAGTTTTCTGTATCTAGGTGTCGGATGTGGAAGTCCAGGGTGTCCAGATATTCCGCTTCGTAGTTTTCTGTATCTAGGTGTCGGATGTGGAAGTCCAGGGTGTTCAGGCATTCCGCTCCGTAGTTTCCTGTGCCCAGGTGTCGGATGTGGAAGTTCAGGGTGTCCAGGTATTCCGCTTCGTAGTTTTCTATATCTAGGTGTCGGATGTGGAAGTCCAGGGTGTCCAGGTATTCCGCTTCGTAGTTCTCTGTATATAGGTGTCGGATGTGGATGTCCAGGGTGTCCAGGTATTCCGCTCCGTAGTTTACTGTGTCCAGGTATTGGATGTGGAAGTCCAGGGTATCCAGGTATTCCGCTACGTAGTTTTCTGTATCTTGGTGTCGGATGTAGAAGTTCAGGGTGTCCAGGTATTCCGCTCCATAGTTTGTTGTATATAGGTACTGGATGTGGAAGTCCAGGGTGTCCAGGTATTCCGCTTCGTAGTTTTCTGTATCTAGGTGTAGGATGTGGAAGTCCAGGGTGTCCAGGCATTCAGCTACGTAGTTTGTTGTATCTAGGTACTGGATGTGGAAGTCCAGGGTGTCCAGGTATTCCGCTTCGTAGTTTTCTGTATCTAAGTGTCGGATGTGGAAGTCCAGGGTGTCCAGGTATTCCGCTTCGTAGTTTTCTGTATCTAGGTGTCGGATGTGGAAGTCCAGGGTGTCCAGGCATTCCGCTCCGTAGTTTCCTGTGCTCAGGTGTCGGATGTGGAAGTTCAGGGTGTCCAGGTATTCCGCTTCATAGTTTTCTGTATCTAGGTGTCGGATGTGGAAGTCCAGGGTGTCCAGGTATTCCGCTTCGTAGTTTTCTGTATCTAGGTGTCGGATGTGGAAGTCCAGGGTGTCCAGGCATTCCGCTCCGTAATTTCCTGTGCCCAGGTGTCGGATGTGGAAGTTCAGGTTGTCCAGGTATTCCGCTTCGTAGTTTTCTGTATCTAGGTGTCGGGTGTGGAAGTCCAGGGTATCCAGGTATTCCGCTTCGTAGTTTTCTGTATCTAGGTGTCGGATGTGGAAGTTCAGGGTGTCCAGGTATTCCGCTTCGTAGTTTTCTGTATCTAGGTGTCGGATGTGGAAGTCCAGGGTGTCCAGATATTCCGCTTCGTAGTTTTCTGTATCTAGGTGTCGGATGTGGAAGTCCAGGGTGTTCAGGCATTCCGCTCCGTAGTTTCCTGTGCCCAGGTGTCGGATGTGGAAGTTCAGGGTGTCCAGGTATTCCGCTTCGTAGTTTTCTATATCTAGGTGTCGGATGTGGAAGTCCAGGGTGTCCAGGTATTCCGCTTCGTAGTTCTCTGTATATAGGTGTCGGATGTGGATGTCCAGGGTGTCCAGGTATTCCGCTCCGTAGTTTACTGTGTCCAGGTATTGGATGTGGAAGTCCAGGGTATCCAGGTATTCCGCTACGTAGTTTTCTGTATCTTGGTGTCGGATATAGAAGTTCAGGGTGTCCAGGTATTCCGCTCCATAGTTTGTTGTATATAGGTACTGGATGTGGAAGTCCAGGGTGTCCAGGTATTCCGCTTCGTAGTTTTCTGTATCTAGGTGTAGGATGTGGAAGTCCAGGGTGTCCAGGCATTCAGCTACGTAGTTTGTTGTATCTAGGTACTGGATGTGGAAGTCCAGGGTGTCCAGGTATTCCGCTTCGTAGTTTTCTGTATCTAAGTGTCGGATGTGGAAGTCCAGGGTGTCCAGGTATTCCGCTTCGTAGTTTTCTGTATCTAGGTGTCGGATGTGGAAGTCCAGGGTGTCCAGGCATTCCGCTCCGTAGTTTCCTGTGCTCAGGTGTCGGATGTGGAAGTTCAGGGTGTCCAGGTATTCCGCTTCGTAGTTTTCTGTATCTAGGTGTCGGATGTGGAAGTCCAGGGTGTCCAGGTATTCCGCTTCGTCGTTCTCTGTATATAGGTGTCGGATGTGGATGTCCAGGGTGTCTAGGTATTCCGCTCCGTAGTTTACTGTGTCCAGGTATTGGATGTGGAAGTCCAGGGTATCCAGGTATTCCGCTACGTAGTTTTCTGTATCTTGGTGTCGGATGTAGAAGTTCAGGGTGTCCAGGTATTCCGCTCCATAGTTTGTTGTATATAGGTACTGGATGTGGAAGTCCAGGGTGTCCAGGTATTCCGCTTCGTAGTTTTCTGTATCTAGGTGTCGGATGTGGAAGTCCAGGGTGTCCAGGTATTCCGCTTCGTAGTTTTCTGTATCTAGGTGTCGGATGTGGAAGTCCAGGGTGTCCAGGCATTCCGCTCCGTAGTTTCCTGTGCCCAGGTGTCGGATGTGGAAGTTCAGGGTGTCCAGGTATTCCGCTTCGTAGTTTTCTGTATCTAGGTGTCGGATGTGGAAGTCCAGGGTGTCCAGGTATTCCGCTTCGTAGTTTTCTGTATCTAGGTGTCGGATGTGGAAGTCCAGGGTGTCCAGGTATTCCGCTTCGTAGTTTTCTGTATCTAGGTGTCGGATGTGGAAGTCCAGGGTGTCCAGATATTCCGCTTCGTAGTTTTCTGTATCTAGGTGTCGGATGTGGAAGTCCAGGGTGTCCAGGCATTCCGCTCCGTAGTTTCCTGTGCCCAGGTGTCGGATGTGGAAGTTCAGGTTGTCCAGGTATTCCGCTTCGTAGTTTTCTGTATCTAGGTGTCGGATGTGGAAGTCCAGGGTGTCCAGGTATTCCGCTTCGTAGTTTTCTGTATCTAGGTGTCGGATGTGGAAGTTCAGGGTGTCCAGGTATTCCGCTTCGTAGTTTTCTGTATCTAGGTGTCGGATGTGGAAGTCCAGGGTGTCCAGGTATTCCGCTTCGTAGTTTTCTGTATCTAGGTGTCGGATGTGGAAGTCCAGGGTGTCCAGGCATTCCGCTCCGTAATTTCCTGTGCCCAGGTGTCGGATGTGGAAGTTCAGGTTGTCCAGGTATTCCGCTTCGTAGTTTTCTGTATCTAGGTGTCGGGTGTGGAAGTCCAGGGTATCCAGGTATTCCGCTTCGTAGTTTTCTGTATCTAGGTGTCGGATGTGGAAGTTCAGGGTGTCCAGGTATTCCGCTTCGTAGTTTTCTGTATCTAGGTGTCGGATGTGGAAGTCCAGGGTGTCCAGATATTCCGCTTCGTAGTTTTCTGTATCTAGGTGTCGGATGTGGAAGTCCAGGGTGTTCAGGCATTCCGCTCCGTAGTTTCCTGTGCCCAGGTGTCGGATGTGGAAGTTCAGGGTGTCCAGGTATTCCGCTTCGTAGTTTTCTATATCTAGGTGTCGGATGTGGAAGTCCAGGGTGTCCAGGTATTCCGCTTCGTAGTTCTCTGTATATAGGTGTCGGATGTGGATGTCCAGGGTGTCCAGGTATTCCGCTCCGTAGTTTACTGTGTCCAGGTATTGGATGTGGAAGTCCAGGGTATCCAGGTATTCCGCTACGTAGTTTTCTGTATCTTGGTGTCGGATGTAGAAGTTCAGGGTGTCCAGGTATTCCGCTCCATAGTTTGTTGTATATAGGTACTGGATGTGGAAGTCCAGGGTGTCCAGGTATTCCGCTTCGTAGTTTTCTGTATCTAGGTGTAGGATGTGGAAGTCCAGGGTGTCCAGGCATTCAGCTACGTAGTTTGTTGTATCTAGGTACTGGATGTGGAAGTCCAGGGTGTCCAGGTATTCCGCTTCGTAGTTTTCTGTATCTAAGTGTCGGATGTGGAAGTCCAGGGTGTCCAGGTATTCCGCTTCGTAGTTTTCTGTATCTAGGTGTCGGATGTGGAAGTCCAGGGTGTCCAGGCATTCCGCTCCGTAGTTTCCTGTGCCCAGGTGTCGGATGTGGAAGTTCAGGGTGTCCAGGTATTCCGCTTCGTAGTTTTCTGTATCTAGGTGTCGGATGTGGAAGTCCAGGGTGTCCAGGTATTCCGCTTCGTCGTTCTCTGTATATAGGTGTCGGATGTGGATGTCCAGGGTGTCTAGGTATTCCGCTCCGTAGTTTACTGTGTCCAGGTATTGGATGTGGAAGTCCAGGGTATCCAGGTATTCCGCTACGTAGTTTTCTGTATCTTGGTGTCGGATGTAGAAGTTCAGGGTGTCCAGGTATTCCGCTCCATAGTTTGTTGTATATAGGTACTGGATGTGGAAGTCCAGGGTGTCCAGGTATTCCGCTTCGTAGTTTTCTGTATCTAGGTGTCGGATGTGGAAGTCCAGGGTGTCCAGGTATTCCGCTTCGTAGTTTTCTGTATCTAGGTGTCGGATGTGGAAGTCCAGGGTGTCCAGGCATTCCGCTCCGTAGTTTCCTGTGCCCAGGTGTCGGATGTGGAAGTTCAGGGTGTCCAGGTATTCCGCTTCGTAGTTTTCTGTATCTAGGTGTCGGATGTGGAAGTCCAGGGTGTCCAGGTATTCCGCTCCGTAGTTTACTGTGTCCAGGTATTGGATGTGGAAGTCCAGGGTATCCAGGTATTCCGCTACGTAGTTTTCTGTATCTTGGTGTCGGATGTAGAAGTTCAGGGTGTCCAGGTATTCCGCTCCATAGTTTGTTGTATATAGGTACTGGATGTGGAAGTCCAGGGTGTCCAGGTATTCCGCTTCGTAGTTTTCTGTATCTAGGTGTCGGATGTGGAAGTCCAGGGTGTCCAGGTATTCCGCTTCGTAGTTTTCTGTATCTAGGTGTCGGATGTGGAAGTCCAGGGTGTCCAGGCATTCCGCTCCGTAGTTTCCTGTGCCCAGGTGTCGGATGTGGAAGTTCAGGGTGTCCAGGTATTCCGCTTCGTAGTTTCCTGTGCCCAGGTGTCGGATGTGGAAGTTCAGGGTGTCCAGGTATTATGCTTCGTAGTTCTCTGTATATAGGTGTCGGATGTGGAAGTCCAGGGTGTCCAGGTATTCCGCTCCGTAGTTTCCTGTGTCCAGGTATTGGATGTGGAAGTCCAGGGTATCCAGGTATTCAGCTACGTAGTTTGTTGTATCTAGGTACTGGATGTGGAAGTCCAGGGTGTCCAGGTATTCCGCTTCGTAGTTTTCTGTATCTAGGTGTCGGATGTGGAAGTCCAGGATGTCCAGGTATTCCGCTTCGTAGTTCTCTGTATATAGGTGTCGGATGTGGATGTCCAGGGTGTCCAGGTATTCCGCTCCGTAGTTTACTGTGTCCAGGTATTGGATGTGGAAGTCCAGGGTGTCCAGGTATTCCGCTTCGTAGTTTTCTGTATCTAGGTGTAGGATGTGGAAGTCCAGGGTGTCCAGGCATTCAGCTACGTAGTTTGTTGTATCTAGGTACTGGATGTGGAAGTCCAGGGTGTCCAGGTATTCCGCTTCGTAGTTTTCTGTATCTAAGTGTCGGATGTGGAAGTCCAGGGTGTCCAGGTATTCCGCTTCGTAGTTTTCTGTATCTAGGTGTCGGATGTGGAAGTCCAGGGTGTCCAGGCATTCCGCTCCGTAGTTTCCTGTGCCCAGGTGTCGGATGTGGAAGTTCAGGGTGTCCAGGTATTCCGCTTCGTAGTTTTCTGTATCTAGGTGTCGGATGTGGAAGTCCAGGGTGTCCAGGTATTCCGCTTCGTCGTTCTCTGTATATAGGTGTCGGATGTGGATGTCCAGGGTGTCTAGGTATTCCGCTCCGTAGTTTACTGTGTCCAGGTATTGGATGTGGAAGTCCAGGGTATCCAGGTATTCCGCTACGTAGTTTTCTGTATCTTGGTGTCGGATGTAGAAGTTCAGGGTGTCCAGGTATTCCGCTCCATAGTTTGTTGTATATAGGTACTGGATGTGGAAGTCCAGGGTGTCCAGGTATTCCGCTTCGTAGTTTTCTGTATCTAGGTGTCGGATGTGGAAGTCCAGGGTGTCCAGGTATTCCGCTTCGTAGTTTTCTGTATCTAGGTGTCGGATGTGGAAGTCCAGGGTGTCCAGGCATTCCGCTCCGTAGTTTCCTGTGCCCAGGTGTCGGATGTGGAAGTTCAGGGTGTCCAGGTATTCCGCTTCGTAGTTTTCTGTATCTAGGTGTCGGATGTGGAAGTCCAGGGTGTCCAGGTATTCCGCTTCGTAGTTTTCTGTATCTAGGTGTCGGATGTGGAAGTCCAGGGTGTCCAGGTATTCCGCTTCGTAGTTTTCTGTATCTAGGTGTCGGATGTGGAAGTCCAGGGTGTCCAGATATTCCGCTTCGTAGTTTTCTGTATCTAGGTGTCGGATGTGGAAGTCCAGGGTGTCCAGGCATTCCGCTCCGTAGTTTCCTGTGCCCAGGTGTCGGATGTGGAAGTTCAGGTTGTCCAGGTATTCCGCTTCGTAGTTTTCTGTATCTAGGTGTCGGATGTGGAAGTCCAGGGTGTCCAGGTATTCCGCTTCGTAGTTTTCTGTATCTAGGTGTCGGATGTGGAAGTTCAGGGTGTCCAGGTATTCCGCTTCGTAGTTTTCTGTATCTAGGTGTCGGATGTGGAAGTCCAGGGTGTCCAGGTATTCCGCTTCGTAGTTTTCTGTATCTAGGTGTCGGATGTGGAAGTCCAGGGTGTCCAGGCATTCCGCTCCGTAATTTCCTGTGCCCAGGTGTCGGATGTGGAAGTTCAGGTTGTCCAGGTATTCCGCTTCGTAGTTTTCTGTATCTAGGTGTCGGGTGTGGAAGTCCAGGGTATCCAGGTATTCCGCTTCGTAGTTTTCTGTATCTAGGTGTCGGATGTGGAAGTTCAGGGTGTCCAGGTATTCCGCTTCGTAGTTTTCTGTATCTAGGTGTCGGATGTGGAAGTCCAGGGTGTCCAGATATTCCGCTTCGTAGTTTTCTGTATCTAGGTGTCGGATGTGGAAGTCCAGGGTGTTCAGGCATTCCGCTCCGTAGTTTCCTGTGCCCAGGTGTCGGATGTGGAAGTTCAGGGTGTCCAGGTATTCCGCTTCGTAGTTTTCTATATCTAGGTGTCGGATGTGGAAGTCCAGGGTGTCCAGGTATTCCGCTTCGTGGTTCTCTGTATATAGGTGTCGGATGTGGATGTCCAGGGTGTCCAGGTATTCCGCTCCGTAGTTTACTGTGTCCAGGTATTGGATGTGGAAGTCCAGGGTATCCAGGTATTCCGCTACGTAGTTTTCTGTATCTTGGTGTCGGATGTAGAAGTTCAGGGTGTCCAGGTATTCCGCTCCATAGTTTGTTGTATATAGGTACTGGATGTGGAAGTCCAGGGTGTCCAGGTATTCCGCTTCGTAGTTTTCTGTATCTAGGTGTAGGATGTGGAAGTCCAGGGTGTCCAGGCATTCAGCTACGTAGTTTGTTGTATCTAGGTACTGGATGTGGAAGTCCAGGGTGTCCAGGTATTCCGCTTCGTAGTTTTCTGTATCTAAGTGTCGGATGTGGAAGTCCAGGGTGTCCAGGTATTCCGCTTCGTAGTTTTCTGTATCTAGGTGTCGGATGTGGAAGTCCAGGGTGTCCAGGTATTCCGCTTCGTAGTTCTCTGTATATAGGTGTCGGATGTGGATGTCCAGGGTGTCCAGGTATTCCGCTCCGTAGTTTACTGTGTCCAGGTATTGGATGTGGAAGTCCAGGGTATCCAGGTATTCCGCTACGTAGTTTTCTGTATCTTGGTGTCGGATGTAGAAGTTCAGGGTGTCCAGGTATTCCGCTCCATAGTTTGTTGTATATAGGTACTGGATGTGGAAGTCCAGGGTGTCCAGGTATTCCGCTTCGTAGTTTTCTGTATCTAGGTGTCGGATGTGGAAGTCCAGGGTGTCCAGGTATTCCGCTTCGTAGTTTTCTGTATCTAGGTGTCGGATGTGGAAGTCCAGGGTGTCCAGGCATTCCGCTCCGTAGTTTCCTGTGCCCAGGTGTCGGATGTGGAAGTTCAGGGTGTCCAGGTATTCCGCTTCGTAGTTTCCTGTGCCCAGGTGTCGGATGTGGAAGTTCAGGGTGTCCAGGTATTATGCTTCGTAGTTCTCTGTATATAGGTGTCGGATGTGGAAGTCCAGGGTGTCCAGGTATTCCGCTCCGTAGTTTCCTGTGTCCAGGTATTGGATGTGGAAGTCCAGGGTATCCAGGTATTCAGCTACGTAGTTTGTTGTATCTAGGTACTGGATGTGGAAGTCCAGGGTGTCCAGGTATTCCGCTTCGTAGTTTTCTGTATCTAGGTGTCGGATGTGGAAGTCCAGGGTGTCCAGGTATTCCGCTTCGTAGTTCTCTGTATATAGGTGTCGGATGTGGATGTCCAGGGTGTCCAGGTATTCCGCTCCGTAGTTTACTGTGTCCAGGTATTGGATGTGGAAGTCCAGGGTATCCAGGTATTCCGCTACGTAGTTTTCTGTATCTTGGTGTCGGATGTGGATGTCCAGGGTGTCCAGGTATTCCGCTCCGTAGTTTACTGTGTCCAGGTATTGGATGTGGAAGTCCAGGGTATCCAGGTATTCAGCTACGTAGTTTGTTGTATATAGGTACTGGATGTGGAAGTCCAGGGTGTCCAGGTATTCCGCTTCGTAGTTTTCTGTATCTAGGTGTCGGATGTGGAAGTCCAGGGTGTCCAGGCATTCAGCTACGTAGTTTGTTGTATCTAGGTACTGGATGTGGAAGTCCAGGGTGTCCAGGTATTCCGCTTCGTAGTTTTCTGTATCTAAGTGTCGGATGTAGAAGTCCAGGGTGTCCAGGTATTCCGCTTCGTAGTTTTCTGTATCTAGGTGTCGGATGTGGAAGTCCAGGGTGTCCAGGTATTCCGCTTCGTAGTTTCCTGTGCCCAGGTGTCGGATGTGGAAGTTCAGGGTGTCCAGGTATTCCGCTTCGTAGTTCTCTGTATATAGGTGTCGGATGTAGAAGTTCAGGGTGTCCAGGTATTCCGCTCCATAGTTTGTTGTATATAGGTACTGGATGTGGAAGTCCAGGGTGTCCAGGTATTCCGCTTCGTAGTTTTCTGTATCTAGGTGTCGGATGTGGAAGTCCAGGGTGTCCAGGTATTCCGCTTCGTAGTTTTCTGTATCTAGGTGTCGGATGTGGAAGTCCAGGGTGTCCAGGCATTCCGCTCCGTAGTTTCCTGTGCCCAGGTGTCGGATGTGGAAGTTCAGGGTGTCCAGGTATTCCGCTTCGTAGTTTTCTGTATCTAGGTGTCGGATATGGAAGGCCAGGGTGTCCAGGTATTCCGCTTCGTAGTTTCCTGTGCCCAGGTGTCGGATGTGGAAGTTCAGGGTGTCCAGGTATTCCGCTTCGTAGTTCTCTGTATATAGGTGTCGGATGTGGAAGTCCAGGGTGTCCAGGTATTCCGCTCCGTAGTTTCCTGTGTCGAGGTATTGGATGTGGAAGTCCAGGGTATCCAGGTATTCAGCTACGTAGGTTGTTGTATCTAGGTACTGGATGTGGAAGTCCAGGGTGTCCAGGTATTCCGCTTCGTAGTTTTCTGTATCTAGGTGTCGGATGTGGAAGTCCAGGGTGTCCAGGTATTCCGCTTCGTAGTTCTCTGTATATAGGTGTCGGATGTGGATGTCCAGGGTGTCCAGGTATTCCGCTCCGTAGTTTACTGTGTCCAGGTATTGGATGTGGAAGTCCAGGGTATCCAGGTATTCCGCTACGTAGTTTTCTGTATCTTGGTGTCGGATGTAGAAGTTCAGGGTGTCCAGGTATTCCGCTCCATAGTTTGTTGTATATAGGTACTGGATGTGGAAGTCCAGGGTGTCCAGGTATTCCGTTTCGTAGTTTTCTGTATCTAGGTGTCGGATGTGGAAGTTCAGGGTGTCCAGGTATTCCGCTTCGTAGTTCTCTGTATATAGGTGTCGGATGTGGAAGTCCAGGGTGTCCAGGTATTCCGCTCCGTAGTTTCCTGTGTCCAGGTATTGGATGTGGAAGTCCAGGGTATCCAGGTATTCAGCTACGTAGGTTGTTGTATCTAGGTACTGGATGTGGAAGTCCAGGGTGTCCAGGTATTCCGCTTCGTAGTTTTCTGTATCTAGGTGTCGGATGTGGAAGTCCAGGGCGTCCAGGTATTCCGCTTCGTAGTTCTCTGTATATAGGTGTCGGATGTGGATGTCCAGGGTGTCCAGGTATTCCGCTCCGTAGTTTACTGTGTCCAGGTATTGGATGTGGAAGTCCAGGGTATCCAGGTATTCCGCTACGTAGTTTTCTGTATCTTGGTGTCGGATGTAGAAGTTCAGGGTGTCCAGGTATTCCGCTCCATAGTTTGTTGTATATAGGTACTGGATGTGGAAGTCCAGGGTGTCCAGGTATTCCGTTTCGTAGTTTTCTGTATCTAGGTGTCGGATGTGGAAGTCCAGGGTGTCCAGGCATTCAGCTACGTAGTTTGTTGTATCTAGGTACTGGATGTGGAAGTCCAGGGTGTCCAGGTATTCCGCTTCGTAGTTTTCTGTATCTAAGTGTCGGATGTGGAAGTCCAGGGTGTCCAGGTATTCCGCTTCGTAGTTTTCTGTATCTAGGTGTCGGATGTGGAAGTCCAGGGTGTCCAGGTATTCCGCTTCGTAGTTTCCTGTGCCCAGGTGTCGGATGTGGAAGTCCAGGGTGTCCAGGTATTCCGCTTCGTAGTTCTCTGTATATAGGTGTCGGATGTGGAAGTCCAGGGTGTCCAGGTATTCCGCTCCGTAGTTTCCTGTGTCCAGGTATTGGATGTGGAAGTCCAGGGTATCCAGGTATTCAGCTACGTAGTTTGTTGTATCTAGGTACTGGATGTGGAAGTCCAGGGTGTCCAGGTATTCCGCTTCGTAGTTTTCTGTATCTAGGTGTCGGATGTGGAAGTCCAGGGTGTCCAGATATTTCGCTTCGTAGTTTTCTGTATCTAGGTGTCGGATGTGGAAGTCCAGGGTGTCCAGGTATTCCGCTTCGTAGTTTTCTGTATCTAGGTGTCGGATGTGGAAGTCCAGGGTGTCCAAGCATTCCGCTCCGTAGTTTCCTGTGCTCAGGTGTCGGATGTGGAAGTTCTGGTTGTCCAGGTATTCCGCTTCGTAGTTTTCTGTATCTAGGTGTCGGATGTGAAAGTCCAGGGTGTCCAGGTATTCCGCTTCGTAGTTTTCTGTATCTAGGTGTCGGATGTGGAAGTTCAGGGTGTCCAGGTATTCCGCTTCGTAGTTTTCTGTATCTAGGTGTCGGATGTGGAAGTTC
The DNA here is from genome assembly GCA_963971525.1 of Cephus spinipes. NCBI lineage: Eukaryota > Metazoa > Arthropoda > Insecta > Hymenoptera > Cephidae > Cephus > Cephus spinipes. The sequence continues at coordinate 23,190,776 of OZ020573.1, forward strand.
AGGGTGTCCAGGTATTCCGCTTCGTAGTTTTCTGTATCTAGGTGTCGGATGTGGAAGTCCAGGGTGTCCAGGCATTCCGTTCCGTAGTTTCCTGTGCCCAGGTGTCGGATGTGGAAGTTCAGGGTGTCCAGGTATTCCGCTTCGTAGTTTTCTGTATCTAGGTGTCGGATGTGGAAGTCCAGGGTGTCCAGGTATTCCGCTCCGTAGTTTCCTGTGTCCAGGTATTGTATGTGGAAGTCCAGGGTATGCAGGTATTCCGCTACGTAGTTTGTTGTGTCTAGGTACTGGATGTGGAAGTCCAGGGTGTCCAGGTATTCCGCTTCGTAGTTTTCTGTATCTAGGTGTCGGATGTGGAAGTCCAGGGTGTCCAGGTATTCCGCTTCGTAGTTTTCTGTATCTAGGTGTCGGATGTGGAAGTCCAGGGTGTCCAGGCATTCCGCTCCGTAGTTTCCTGTGCCCAGGTGTCGGATGTGGAAGTTCAGGTTGTCCAGGTATTCCGCTTCGTAGTTTTCTGTATCTAGGTGTCGGATGTGGAAGTCCAGGGTGTCCAGGTATTCCGCTTCGTAGTTTTCTGTATCTAGGTGTCGGATGTGGAAGTTCAGGGTGTCCAGGTATTCCGCTTCGTAGTTTTCTGTATCTAGGTGTCGGATGTGGAAGTCCAGGGTGTCCAGATATTCCGCTTCGTAGTTTTCTGTATCTAGGTGTCGGATGTGGAAGTCCAGGGTGTCCAGGCATTCCGCTCCGTAGTTTCCTGTGCCCAGGTGTCGGATGTGGAAGTTCAGGGTGTCCAGGTATTCCGCTTCGTAGTTTTCTGTATCTAGGTGTCGGATGTGGAAGTCCAGGGTGTTCAGGTATTCCGCTTCGTAGTTCTCTGTATATAGGTGTCGGATGTGGATGTCCAGGGTGTCCAGGTATTCCGCTCCGTAGTTTACTGTGTCCAGGTATTGGATGTGGAAGTCCAGGGTATCCAGGTATTCCGCTCCATAGTTTGTTGTATATAGGTACTGGATGTGGAAGTCCAGGGTGTCCAGGTATTCCGCTTCGTAGTTTTCTGTATCTAGGTGTCGGATGTGGAAGTCCAGGGTGTCCAGGCATTCAGCTACGTAGTTTGTTGTATCTAGGTACTGGATGTGGAAGTCCAGGGTGTCCAGGTATTCCGCTTCGTAGTTTTCTGTATCTAGGTGTCGGATGTGGAAGTCCAGGGTGTCCAGATATTCCGCTTCGTAGTTTTCTGTATCTAGGTGTCGGATGTGGAAGTCCAGGGTGTCCAGGCATTCCGCTCCGTAGTTTCCTGTGCCCAGGTGTCGGATGTGGAAGTTCAGGTTGTCCAGGTATTCCGCTTCGTAGTTTTCTGTATCTAGGTGTCGGATGTGGAAGTCCAGGGTGTCCAGGTATTCCGCTTCGTTGTTTTCTGTATCTAGGTGTCGGATGTGGAAGTTCAGGGTGTCCAGGTATTCCGCTTCGTAGTTTTCTGTATCTAGGTGTCGGATGTGGAAGTCCAGGGTGTCCAGGCATTCCGCTCCGTAGTTTCCTGTGCTCAGGTGTCGGATGTGGAAGTTCTGGTTGTCCAGGTATTCCGCTTCGTAGTTTTCTGTATCTAGGTGTCGGATGTGAAAGTCCAGGGTGTCCAGGTATTCCGCTTCGTAGTTTTCTGTATCTAGGTGTCGGATGTGGAAGTTCAGGGTGTCCAGGTATTCCGCTTCGTAGTTTTCTGTATCTAGGTGTCGGATGTGGAAGTTCAGGGTGTCCAGGTATTCCGCTTCGTAGTTTTCTGTATCTAGGTGTCGGATGTGGAAGTCCAGGGTGTCCAGGCATTCCGTTCCGTAGTTTCCTGTGCCCAGGTGTCGGATGTGGAAGTTCAGGGTGTCCAGGTATTCCGCTTCGTAGTTTTCTGTATCTAGGTGTCGGATGTGGAAGTCCAGGGTGTCCAGGTATTCCGCTCCGTAGTTTCCTGTGTCCAGGTATTGGATGTGGAAGTCCAGGGTATGCAGGTATTCCGCTACGTAGTTTGTTGTGTCTAGGTACTGGATGTGGAAGTCCAGGGTGTCCAGGTTTTCCGCTTCGTAGTTTTCTGTATCTAGGTGTCGGATGTGGAAGTCCAGGGTGTCCAGGTATTCCGCTTCGTAGTTTTCTGTATCTAGGTGTCGGATGTGGAAGTCCAGGGTGTCCAGGCATTCCGCTCCGTAGTTTCCTGTGCCCAGGTGTCGGATGTGGAAGTTCAGGTTGTCCAGGTATTCCGCTTCGTAGTTTTCTGTATCTAGGTGTCGGATGTGGAAGTCCAGGGTGTCCAGGTATTCCGCTTCGTAGTTTTCTGTATCTAGGTGTCGGATGTGGATGTTCAGGGTGTCCAGGTATTCCGCTTCGTAGTTTTCTGTATCTAGGTGTCGGATGTGGAAGTCCGGGGTGTCCAGATATTCCGCTTCGTAGTTTTCTGTATCTAGGTGTCGGATGTGGAAGTCCAGGCTGTCCAGGCATTCCGCTCCGTAGTTTCCTGTGCCCAGGTGTCGGATGTGGAAGTTCAGGGTGTCCAGGTATTCCGCTTCGTAGTTTTCTGTATCTAGGTGTCGGATGTGGAAGTCCAGGGTGTTCAGGTATTCCGCTTCGTAGTTCTCTGTATATAGGTGTCGGATGTGGATGTCCAGGGTGTCCAGGTATTCCGCTCCGTAGTTTACTGTGTCCAGGTATTGGATGTGGAAGTCCAGGGTATCCAGGTATTCCGCTACGTAGTTTTCTGTATCTTGGTGTCGGATGTAGAAGTTCAGGGTGTCCAGGTATTCCGCTCCATAGTTTGTTGTATATAGGTACTGGATGTGGAAGTCCAGGGTGTCCAGGTATTCCGCTTCGTAGTTTTCTGTATCTAGGTGTCGGATGTGGAAGTCCAGGGTGTCCAGGCATTCAGCTACGTAGTTTGTTGTATCTAGGTACTGGATGTGGAAGTCCAGGGTGTCCAGGTATTCCGCTTCGTAGTTTTCTGTATCTAGGTGTCGGATGTGGAAGTCCAGGGTGTCCAGATATTCCGCTTCGTAGTTTTCTGTATCTAGGTGTCGGATGTGGAAGTCCAGGGTGTCCAGGCATTCCGCTCCGTAGTTTCCTGTGCCCAGGTGTCGGATGTGGAAGTTCAGGTTGTCCAGGTATTCCGCTTCGTAGTTTTCTGTATCTAGGTGTCGGATGTGGAAGTCCAGGGTGTCCAGGTATTCCGCTTCGTAGTTTTCTGTATCTAGGTGTCGGATGTGGAAGTTCAGGGTGTCCAGGTATTCCGCTTCGTAGTTTTCTGTATCTAGGTGTCGGATGTGGAAGTCCAGGGTGTCCAGGTATTCCGCTTCGTAGTTTTCTGTATCTAGGTGTCGGATGTGGAAGTCCAGGGTGTCCAGGCATTCCGCTCCGTAATTTCCTGTGCCCAGGTGTCGGATGTGGAAGTTCAGGGTGTCCAGGTATTCCGCTTCGTAGTTTTCTGTATCTAGGTGTCGGATGTGGAAGTCCAGGGTGTCCAGATATTCCGCTTCGTAGTTTTCTGTATCTAGGTGTCGGATGTGGAAGTCCAGGGTGTTCAGGCATTCCGCTCCGTAGTTTCCTGTGCCCAGGTGTCGGATGTGGAAGTTCAGGGTGTCCAGGTATTCCGCTTCGTAGTTTTCTGTATCTAGGTGTCGGATGTGGAAGTCCAGGGTGTCCAGGTATTCCGCTTCGTAGTTCTCTGTATATAGGTGTCGGATGTGGATGTCCAGGGTGTCCAGGTATTCCGCTCCGTAGTTTACTGTGTCCAGGTATTGGATGTGGAAGTCCAGGGTATCCAGGTATTCCGCTACGTAGTTTTCTGTATCTTGGTGTCGGATGTAGAAGTTCAGGGTGTCCAGGTATTCCGCTCCATAGTTTGTTGTATATAGGTACTGGATGTGGAAGTCCAGGGTGTCCAGGTATTCCGCTTCGTAGTTTTCTGTATCTAGGTGTCGGATGTGGAAGTCCAGGGTGTCCAGGCATTCAGCTACGTAGTTTGTTGTATCTAGGTACTGGATGTGGAAGTCCAGGGTGTCCAGGTATTCCGCTTCGTAGTTTTCCGTATCTAAGTGTCGGATGTGGAAGTCCAGGGTGTCCAGGTATTCCGCTTCGTAGTTTTCTATATCTAGGTGTCGGATGTGGAAGTCCAGGGTGTCCAGGTATTCCGCTTCGTAGTTTCCTGTGCCCAGGTGTCGGATGTGGAAGTTCAGGGTGTCCAGGTATTCCGCTTCGTAGTTCTCTGTATATAGGTGTCGGATGTGGAAGTCCAGGGTGTCCAGGTATTCCGCTCCGTAGTTTCCTGTGTCCAGGTATTGGATGTGGAAGTCCAGGGTATCCAGGTATTCAGCTACGTAGTTTGTTGTATCTAGGTACTGGATGTGGAAGTCCAGGGTGTCCAGGTATTCCGCTTCGTAGTTCTCTGTATATAGGTGTCGGATGTGGAAGTCCAGGGTGTCCAGGTATTCCGCTACGTAGTTTGTTGTGTCTAGGTACTGGATGTGGAAGTCCAGGGTGTCCAGGTTTTCCGCTTCGTAGTTTTCTGTATCTAGGTGTCGGATGTGGAAGTCCAGGGTGTCCAGGTATTCCGCTTCGTAGTTTTCTGTATCTAGGTGTCGGATGTGGAATCGGTCCGTCGGTCCAGGGTGTCCAGGCATTCCGCTCCGTAATTTCCTGTGCCCAGGTGTCGGATGTGGAAGTTCAGGGTGTCCAGGTATTCCGCTTCGTAGTTTTCTGTATCTAGGTGTCGGATGTGGAAGTCCAGGGTGTCCAGGTATTCCGCTTCGTAGTTCTCTGTATATAGGTGTCGGATGTGGATGTCCAGGGTGTCCAGGTATTCCGCTCCGTAGTTTACTGTGTCCAGGTATTGGATGTGGAAGTCCAGGGTATCCAGGTATTCCGCTACGTAGTTTTCTGTATCTTGGTGTCGGATGTAGAAGTTCAGGGTGTCCAGGTATTCCGCTCCATAGTTTGTTGTATATAGGTACTGGATGTGGAAGTCCAGGGTGTCCAGGTATTCCGCTTCGTAGTTTTCTGTATCTAGGTGTCGGATGTGGAAGTCCAGGGTGTCCAGGCATTCCGCTCCGTAGTTTCCTGTGCCCAGGTGTCGGATGTGGAAGTCCAGGGTGTCCAGGTATTCCGCTTCGTAGTTTTCTGTATCTAGGTGTCGGATGTGGAAGTTCAGGGTGTCCAGGTATTCCGCTTCGTAGTTTTCTGTATCTAGGTGTCGGATGTGGAAGTCCAGGGTGTCCAGGCATTCCGCTCCGTAGTTTCCTGTGCCCAGGTGTCGGATGTGGAAGTTCAGGTTGTCCAGGTATTCCGCTTCGTAGTTTTCTGTATCTAGGTGTCGGATGTGGAAGTCCAGGATGTCCAGGTATTCCGCTTCGTACTTTTCTGTATCTAGGTGTCGGATGTGGAAGTTCAGTGTGTCCAGGTATTCCGCTCCGTAGTTTACTGTGTCCAGGTATTGGATGTGGAAGTCCAGGGTATCCAGGTATTCCGCTACGTAGTTTTCTGTATCTTGGTGTCGGATGTAGAAGTTCAGGGTGTCCAGGTATTCCGCTCCATAGTTTGTTGTATATAGGTACTGGATGTGGAAGTCCAGGGTGTCCAGGTATTCCGCTTCGTAGTTTTCTGTATCTAGGTGTCGGATGTGGAAGTCCAGGGTGTCCAGGCATTCCGCTCCGTAGTTTCCTGTGCCCAGGTGTCGGATGTGGAAGTCCAGGGTGTCCAGGTATTCCGCTTCGTAGTTTTCTGTATCTAGGTGTCGGATGTGGAAGTCCAGGGTGTCCAGGTATTCCGCTTCGTAGTTTTCTGTATCTAGGTGTCGGATGTGGAAGTCCAGGGTGTCCAGGTATTCCGCTTCGTAGTTTTCTGTATCTAGGTGTCGGATGTGGAAGTTCAGGGTGTCCAGGTATTCCGCTTCGTAGTTTTCTGTATCTAGGTGTCGGATGTGGAAGTCCAGGGTGTCCAGGCATTCCGCTCCGTAGTTTCCTGTGCCCAGGTGTCGGATGTGGAAGTTCAGGGTGTCCAGGTATTCCGCTTCGTAGTTTTCTGTATCTAGGTGTCGGATGTGGAAGTCCAGGATGTCCAGGTATTCCGCTTCGTACTTTTCTGTATCTAGGTGTCGGATGTGGAAGTTCAGTGTGTCCAGGTATTCCGCTTCGTAGTTTTCTGTATCTAGGTGTCGGATGTGGAAGTCCAGGGTGTCCAGGTATTCCGCTTCGTAGCTTTCTGTATCTAGGTGTCGGATGTGGAAGTCCAGGGTGTCCAGGCATTCCGCTCCGTAGTTTCCTGTGCCCAGGTGTCGGATGTGGAAGTTCAGGGTGTACAGGTATTCCGCTTCGTAGTTTTCTGTGTCTAGGTGTCGGATGTGGAAGTCCAGGGTGTCCAGGTATTCCGCTTCGTAGTTTTCTGTATCTAGGTGTCGGATGTGGAAGTCCAGGGTGTCCAGGTATTCCGCTTCGTAGCTTTCTGTATCTAGGTTTCGGATGTGGAAGTCCAGGGTGTCCAGGCATTCCGCTCCGTAGTTTCCTGTGCCCAGGTGTCGGATGTGGAAGTTCAGGGTGTCCAGGTATTCCGCTTCGTAGTTTCCTGTGTCCAGGTATTGGATGTGGAAGTCCAGGGTATCCAGGTATTCCGCTACGTAGTTTTCTGTATCTTGGTGTCGGATGTAGAAGTTCAGGGTGTCCAGGTATTCCGCTCCATAGTTTGTTGTATATAGGTACTGGATGTGGAAGTCCAGGGTGTCCAGGTATTCCGCTTCGTAGTTTTCTGTATCTAGGTGCCGGATGTGGAAGTCCAGGGTGTCCAGGCATTCCGCTCCGTAGTTTCCTGTGCCCAGGTGTCGGATGTGGAAGTCCAGGGTGTCCAGGTATTCCGCTTCGTAGTTTTCTGTATCTAGGTGTCGGATGTGGAAGTCCAGGGTGTCCAGGTATTCCGCTTCGTAGTTTTCTGTATCTAGGTGTCGGATGTGGAAGTCCAGGGTGTCCAGGTATTCCGCTTCGTAGTTGTCTGTATCTAGGTGTCGGATGTGGAAGTTCAGGGTGTCCAGGTATTCCGCTTCGTAGTTTTCTGTATCTAGGTGTCGGATGTGGAAGTCCAGGGTGTCCAGGCATTCCGCTCCGTAGTTTCCTGTGCCCAGGTGTCGGATGTGGAAGTTCAGGGTGTCCAGGTATTCCGCTTCGTAGTTTTCTGTATCTAGGTGTCGGATGTAGAAGTCCAGGGTGTCCAGGTATTCCGCTTCGTAGCTTTCTGTATCTAGGTGTCGGATGTGGAAGTCCAGGGTGTCCAGGCATTCCGCTCCGTAGTTTCCTGTGCCCAGGTGTCGGATGTGGAAGTTCAGGGTGTCCAGGTATTCCGCTTCGTAGTTTTCTGTGTCTAGGTGTCGGATGTGGAAGTCCAGGGTGTCCAGGTATTCCGCTTCGTAGTTTTCTGTATCTAGGTGTCGGATGTGAAAGTCCAGGGTGTCCAGGTATTCCGCTTCGTAGCTTTCTGTATCTAGGTTTCGGATGTGGAAGTCCAGGGTGTCCAGGCATTCCGCTCCGTAGTTTCCTGTGCCCAGGTGTCGGATGTGGAAGTTCAGGGTGTCCAGGTATTCCGCTTCGTAGTTTCCTGTGTCCAGGTATTGGATGTGGAAGTCCAGGGTATCCAGGTATTCCGCTACGTAGTTTGTTGTGTCTAGGTACTGGATGTGGAAGTCCAGGGTGTCCAGGTATTCCGCTTCGTAGTTTTCTGTATCTAGGTGTCGGATGTGGAAGTCCTGGGTGTCCAGGTATTCCGCTTCGTAGTTTTCTGTATCTAGGTGTCGGATGTGGAAGTCCAGGGTGGCCAGGTATTCCGCTTCGTAGTTTTCTGTATCTAGGTGTCTGATGTGGAAGTTCAGGGTGTCCAGGCATTCCGCTCCGTAGTTTCCTGTGCCCAGGTGTCGGATGTGGAAGTTCAGGGTGTCCAGGTATTCCGCTTCGTAGTTTTCTATATCTAGGTGTCGGATGTGGAAGTCCAGGGTGTCCAGGTATTCCGCTTCGTAGTTTCCTGTGCCCAGGTGTCGGATGTGGAAGTTCAGGGTGTCCAGGTATTCCGCTTCGTAGTTCTCTGTATATAGGTGTCGGATGTGGAAGTCCAGGGTGTCCAGGTATTCCGCTTCGTAGTTTTCTGTATCTAGGTGCCGGATGTGGAAGTCCAGGGTGTCCAGGCATTCCGCTCCGTAGTTTCCTGTGCCCAGGTGTCGGATGTGGAAGTCCAGGGTGTCCAGGTATTCCGCTTCGTAGTTTTCTGTATCTAGGTGTCGGATGTGGAAGTCCAGGGTGTCCAGGTATTCCGCTTCGTAGTTTTCTGTATCTAGGTGTCGGATGTGGAAGTCCAGGGTGTCCAGGTATTCCGCTTCGTAGTTGTCTGTATCTAGGTGTCGGATGTGGAAGTTCAGGGTGTCCAGGTATTCCGCTTCGTAGTTTTCTGTATCTAGGTGTCGGATGTGGAAGTCCAGGGTGTCCAGGCATTCCGCTCCGTAGTTTCCTGTGCCCAGGTGTCGGATGTGGAAGTTCAGGTTGTCCAGGTATTCCGCTTCGTAGTTTTCTGTATCTAGGTGTCGGATGTGGAAGTCCAGGGTGTCCAGGTATTCCGCTCCGTAGTTTCCTGTGTCCAGGTATTGGATGTGGAAGTCCAGGGTATGCAGGTATTCCGCTACGTAGTTTGTTGTGTCTAGGTACTGGATGTGGAAGTCCAGGGTGTCCAGGTTTTCCGCTTCGTAGTTTTCTGTATCTAGGTGTCGGATGTGGAAGTCCAGGGTGTCCAGGCATTCCGCTCCGTAGTTTCCTGTGCCCAGGTGTCGGATGTGGAAGTTCAGGGTGTCCAGGTATTCCGCTTCGTAGTTTTCTGTATCTAGGTGTCGGATGTGGAAGTCCAGGATGTCCAGGTATTCCGCTTCGTACTTTTCTGTATCTAGGTGTCGGATGTGGAAGTTCAGTGTGTCCAGGTATTCCGCTCCGTAGTTTACTGTGTCCAGGTATTGGATGTGGAAGTCCAGGGTATCCAGGTATTCCGCTACGTAGTTTTCTGTATCTTGGTGTCGGATGTAGAAGTTCAGGGTGTCCAGGTATTCCGCTCCATAGTTTGTTGTATATAGGTACTGGATGTGGAAGTCCAGGGTGTCCAGGTATTCCGCTTCGTAGTTTTCTGTATCTAGGTGTCGGATGTGGAAGTCCAGGGTGTCCAGGTATTCCGCTTCGTACTTTTCTGTATCTAGGTGTCGGATGTGGAAGTTCAGTGTGTCCAGGTATTCCGCTTCGTAGTTTTCTGTATCTAGGTGTCGGATGTGGAAGTCCAGGGTGTCCAGGTATTCCGCTTCGTAGCTTTCTGTATCTAGGTGTCGGATGTGGAAGTCCAGGGTGTCCAGGCATTCCGCTCCGTAGTTTCCTGTGCCCAGGTGTCGGATGTGGAAGTTCAGGGTGTACAGGTATTCCGCTTCGTAGTTTTCTGTGTCTAGGTGTCGGATGTGGAAGTCCAGGGTGTCCAGGTATTCCGCTTCGTAGTTTTCTGTATCTAGGTGTCGGATGTGGAAGTCCAGGGTGTCCAGGTATTCCGCTTCGTAGCTTTCTGTATCTAGGTTTCGGATGTGGAAGTCCAGGGTGTCCAGGCATTCCGCTCCGTAGTTTCCTGTGCCCAGGTGTCGGATGTGGAAGTTCAGGGTGTCCAGGTATTCCGCTTCGTAGTTTCCTGTGTCCAGGTATTGGATGTGGAAGTCCAGGGTATCCAGGTATTCCGCTACGTAGTTTTCTGTATCTTGGTGTCGGATGTAGAAGTTCAGGGTGTCCAGGTATTCCGCTCCATAGTTTGTTGTATATAGGTACTGGATGTGGAAGTCCAGGGTGTCCAGGTATTCCGCTTCGTAGTTTTCTGTATCTAGGTGCCGGATGTGGAAGTCCAGGGTGTCCAGGCATTCCGCTCCGTAGTTTCCTGTGCCCAGGTGTCGGATGTGGAAGTCCAGGGTGTCCAGGTATTCCGCTTCGTAGTTTTCTGTATCTAGGTGTCGGATGTGAAAGTCCAGGGTGTCCAGGTATTCCGCTTCGTAGCTTTCTGTATCTAGGTTTCGGATGTGGAAGTCCAGGGTGTCCAGGCATTCCGCTCCGTAGTTTCCTGTGCCCAGGTGTCGGATGTGGAAGTTCAGGGTGTCCAGGTATTCCGCTTCGTAGTTTCCTGTGTCCAGGTATTGGATGTGGAAGTCCAGGGTATCCAGGTATTCCGCTACGTAGTTTGTTGTGTCTAGGTACTGGATGTGGAAGTCCAGGGTGTCCAGGTATTCCGCTTCGTAGTTTTCTGTATCTAGGTGTCGGATGTGGAAGTCCTGGGTGTCCAGGTATTCCGCTTCGTAGTTTTCTGTATCTAGGTGTCGGATGTGGAAGTCCAGGGTGGCCAGGTATTCCGCTTCGTAGTTTTCTGTATCTAGGTGTCTGATGTGGAAGTTCAGGGTGTCCAGGCATTCCGCTCCGTAGTTTCCTGTGCCCAGGTGTCGGATGTGGAAGTTCAGGGTGTCCAGGTATTCCGCTTCGTAGTTTTCTATATCTAGGTGTCGGATGTGGAAGTCCAGGGTGTCCAGGTATTCCGCTTCGTAGTTTCCTGTGCCCAGGTGTCGGATGTGGAAGTTCAGGGTGTCCAGGCATTCCGCTTCGTAGTTCTCTGTATATAGGTGTCGGATGTGGAAGTCCAGGGTGTCCAGGTATTCCGCTTCGTAGTTTTCTGTATCTAGGTGTCGGATGTGGAAGTCCAGGGTGTCCAGGTATTCCGCTTCGTAGTTGTCTGTATCTAGGTGTCGGATGTGGAAGTTCAGGGTGTCCAGGTATTCCGCTTCGTAGTTTTCTGTATCTAGGTGTCGGATGTGGAAGTCCAGGGTGTCCAGGCATTCCGCTCCGTAGTTTCCTGTGCCCAGGTGTCGGATGTGGAAGTTCAGGTTGTCCAGGTATTCCGCTTCGTAGTTTTCTGTATCTAGGTGTCGGATGTGGAAGTCCAGGGTGTCCAGGTATTCCGCTCCGTAGTTTCCTGTGTCCAGGTATTGGATGTGGAAGTCCAGGGTATGCAGGTATTCCGCTACGTAGTTTGTTGTGTCTAGGTACTGGATGTGGAAGTCCAGGGTGTCCAGGTTTTCCGCTTCGTAGTTTTCTGTATCTAGGTGTCGGATGTGGAAGTCCAGGGTGTCCAGGCATTCCGCTCCGTAGTTTCCTGTGCCCAGGTGTCGGATGTGGAAGTTCAGGGTGTCCAGGTATTCCGCTTCGTAGTTTTCTGTATCTAGGTGTCGGATGTGGAAGTCCAGGATGTCCAGGTATTCCGCTTCGTACTTTTCTGTATCTAGGTGTCGGATGTGGAAGTTCAGTGTGTCCAGGTATTCCGCTCCGTAGTTTACTGTGTCCAGGTATTGGATGTGGAAGTCCAGGGTATCCAGGTATTCCGCTACGTAGTTTTCTGTATCTTGGTGTCGGATGTAGAAGTTCAGGGTGTCCAGGTATTCCGCTCCATAGTTTGTTGTATATAGGTACTGGATGTGGAAGTCCAGGGTGTCCAGGTATTCCGCTTCGTAGTTTTCTGTATCTAGGTGTCGGATGTGGAAGTCCAGGGTGTCCAGGCATTCCGCTCCGTAGTTTCCTGTGCCCAGGTGTCGGATGTGGAAGTCCAGGGTGTCCAGGTATTCCGCTTCGTAGTTTTCTGTATCTAGGTGTCGGATGTGGAAGTCCAGGGTGTCCAGGTATTCCGCTTCGTAGTTTTCTGTATCTAGGTGTCGGATGTGGAAGTCCAGGGTGTCCAGGTATTCCGCTTCGTAGCTTTCTGTATCTAGGTTTCGGATGTGGAAGTCCAGGGTGTCCAGGCATTCCGCTCCGTAGTTTCCTGTGCCCAGGTGTCGGATGTGGAAGTTCAGGGTGTCCAGGTATTCCGCTTCGTAGTTTCCTGTGTCCAGGTATTGGATGTGGAAGTCCAGGGTATCCAGGTATTCCGCTACGTAGTTTTCTGTATCTTGGTGTCAGATGTAGAAGTTCAGGGTGTCCAGGTATTCCGCTCCATAGTTTGTTGTATATAGGTACTGGATGTGGAACTCCAGGGTGTCCAGGTATTCCGCTTCGTAGTTTTCTGTATCTAGGTGCCGGATGTGGAAGTCCAGGGTGTCCAGGCATTCCGCTCCGTAGTTTCCTGTGCCCAGGTGTCGGATGTGGAAGTCCAGGGTGTCCAGGTATTCCGCTTCGTAGTTTTCTGTATCTAGGTGTCGGATGTGGAAGTCCAGGGTGTCCAGGTATTCCGCTTCGTAGTTTTCTGTATCTAGGTGTCGGATGTGGAAGTCCAGGGTGTCCAGGTATTCCGCTTCGTAGTTGTCTGTATCTAGGTGTCGGATGTGGAAGTTCAGGGTGTCCAGGTATTCCGCTTCGTAGTTTTCTGTATCTAGGTGTCGGATGTGGAAGTCCAGGGTGTCCAGGCATTCCGCTCCGTAGTTTCCTGTGCCCAGGTGTCGGATGTGGAAGTTCAGGGTGTCCAGGTATTCCGCTTCGTAGTTTTCTGTATCTAGGTGTCGGATGTGGAAGTCCAGGATGTCCAGGTATTCCGCTTCGTACTTTTCTGTATCTAGGTGTCGGATGTGGAAGTTCAGTGTGTCCAGGTATTCCGCTTCGTAGTTTTCTGTATCTAGGTGTCGGATGTGGAAGTCCAGGGTGTCCAGGTATTCCGCTTCGTAGCTTTCTGTATCTAGGTGTCGGATGTGGAAGTCCAGGGTGTCCAGGCATTCCGCTCCGTAGTTTCCTGTGCCCAGGTGTCGGATGTGGAAGTTCAGGGTGTCCAGGTATTCCGCTTCGTAGTTTTCTGTGTCTAGGTGTCGGATGTGGAAGTCCAGGGTGTCCAGGTATTCCGCTTCGTAGTTTTCTGTATCTAGGTGTCGGATGTGAAAGTCCAGGGTGTCCAGGTATTCCGCTTCGTAGCTTTCTGTATCTAGGTTTCGGATGTGGAAGTCCAGGGTGTCCAGGCATTCCGCTCCGTAGTTTCCTGTGCCCAGGTGTCGGATGTGGAAGTTCAGGGTGTCCAGGTATTCCGCTTCGTAGTTTCCTGTGTCCAGGTATTGGATGTGGAAGTCCAGGGTATCCAGGTATTCCGCTACGTAGTTTGTTGTGTCTAGGTACTGGATGTGGAAGTCCAGGGTGTCCAGGTATTCCGCTTCGTAGTTTTCTGTATCTAGGTGTCGGATGTGGAAGTCCTGGGTGTCCAGGTATTCCGCTTCGTAGTTTTCTGTATCTAGGTGTCGGATGTGGAAGTCCAGGGTGGCCAGGTATTCCGCTTCGTAGTTTTCTGTATCTAGGTGTCTGATGTGGAAGTCCAGGGTGTCCAGGCATTCCGCTCCGTAGTTTCCTGTGCCCAGGTGTCGGATGTGGAAGTTCAGGGTGTCCAGGTATTCCGCTTCGTAGTTTTCTATATCTAGGTTTCGGATGTGGAAGTCCAGGGTGTCCAGGCATTCCGCTCCGTAGTTTCCTGTGCCCAGGTGTCGGATGTGGAAGTTCAGGGTGTCCAGGTATTCCGCTTCGTAGTTTCCTGTGTCCAGGTATTGGATGTGGAAGTCCAGGGTATCCAGGTATTCCGCTACGTAGTTTTCTGTATCTTGGTGTCGGATGTAGAAGTTCAGGGTGTCCAGGTATTCCGCTCCATAGTTTGTTGTATATAGGTACTGGATGTGGAAGTCCAGGGTGTCCAGGTATTCCGCTTCGTAGTTTTCTGTATCTAGGTGCCGGATGTGGAAGTCCAGGGTGTCCAGGCATTCCGCTCCGTAGTTTCCTGTGCCCAGGTGTCGGATGTGGAAGTCCAGGGTGTCCAGGTATTCCGCTTCGTAGTTTTCTGTATCTAGGTGTCGGATGTGGAAGTCCAGGGTGTCCAGGTATTCCGCTTCGTAGTTTTCTGTATCTAGGTGTCGGATGTGGAAGTCCAGGGTGTCCAGGTATTCCGCTTCGTAGTTGTCTGTATCTAGGTGTCGGATGTGGAAGTTCAGGGTGTCCAGGTATTCCGCTTCGTAGTTTTCTGTATCTAGGTGTCGGATGTGGAAGTCCAGGGTGTCCAGGCATTCCGCTCCGTAGTTTCCTGTGCCCAGGTGTCGGATGTGGAAGTTCAGTGTGTCCAGGTATTCCGCTTCGTAGTTTTCTGTATCTAGGTGTCGGATGTGGAAGTCCAGGGTGTCCAGGTATTCCGCTTCGTAGCTTTCTGTATCTAGGTGTCGGATGTGGAAGTCCAGGGTGTCCAGGCATTCCGCTCCGTAGTTTCCTGTGCCCAGGTGTCGGATGTGGAAGTTCAGGGTGTCCAGGTATTCCGCTTCGTAGTTTTCTGTGTCTAGGTGTCGGATGTGGAAGTCCAGGGTGTCCAGGTATTCCGCTTCGTAGTTTTCTGTATCTAGGTGTCGGATGTGAAAGTCCAGGGTGTCCAGGTATTCCGCTTCGTAGCTTTCTGTATCTAGGTTTCGGATGTGGAAGTCCAGGGTGTCCAGGCATTCCGCTCCGTAGTTTCCTGTGCCCAGGTGTCGGATGTGGAAGTTCAGGGTGTCCAGGTATTCCGCTTCGTAGTTTCCTGTGTCCAGGTATTGGATGTGGAAGTCCAGGGTATCCAGGTATTCCGCTACGTAGTTTGTTGTGTCTAGGTACTGGATGTGGAAGTCCAGGGTGTCCAGGTATTCCGCTTCGTAGTTTTCTGTATCTAGGTGTCGGATGTGGAAGTCCTGGGTGTCCAGGTATTCCGCTTCGTAGTTTTCTGTATCTAGGTGTCGGATGTGGAAGTCCAGGGTGGCCAGGTATTCCGCTTCGTAGTTTTCTGTATCTAGGTGTCTGATGTGGAAGTCCAGGGTGTCCAGGCATTCCGCTCCGTAGTTTCCTGTGCCCAGGTGTCGGATGTGGAAGTTCAGGGTGTCCAGGTATTCCGCTTCGTAGTTTTCTATATCTAGGTGTCGGATGTGGAAGTCCAGGGTGTCCAGGTATTCCGCTTCGTAGTTTCCTGTGCCCAGGTGTCGGATGTGGAAGTTCAGGGTGTCCAGGTATTCCGCTTCGTAGTTCTCTGTATATAGGTGTCGGATGTGGAAGTCCAGGGTGTCCAGGTATTCCGCTCCGTAGTTTCCTGTGTCCAGGTATTGGATGTGGAAGTCCAGGGTATCCAGGTATTCAGCTACGTAGTTTGTTGTATCTAGGTACTGGATGTGGAAGTCCAGGGTGTCCAGGTATTCCGCTTCGTAGTTTTCTGTATCTAGGTGTCGGATGTGGAAGTCCAGGGTGTCCAGATATTCCGCTTCGTAGTTTTCTGTATCTAGGTGTCGGATGTGGAAGTCCAGGGTGTCCAGGCATTCCGCTCCGTAGTTTCCTGTGCCCAGGTGTCGGATGTGGAAGTTCAGGTTGTCCAGGTATTCCGCTCCGTAGTTTCCTGTGTCCAGGTATTGGATGTGGAAGTCCAGGGTATGCAGGTATTCCGCTACGTAGTTTGTTGTGTCTAGGTACTGGATGTGGAAGTCCAGGGTGTCCAGGTTTTCCGCTTCGTAGTTTTCTGTATCTAGGTGTCGGATGTGGAAGTCCAGGGTGTCCAGGTATTCCGCTTCGTAGTTTTCTGTATCTAGGTGTCGGATGTGGAATCGGTCCGTCGGTCCAGGTTGTCCAGGCATTCCGCTCCGTAGTTTCCTGTGCCCAGGTGTCGGATATGGAAGTTCAGGTTGTCCAGGTATTCCGCTTCGTAGTTTTCTGTATCTAGGTGTCGGATGTGGAAGTCCAGGGTGTCCAGGCATTCCGCTCCGTAGTTTCCTGTGCCCAGGTGTCGGATGTGGAAGTTCAGGTTGTCCAGGTATTCCGCTTCGTAGTTTTCTGTATCTAGGTGTCGGATGTGGAAGTCCAGGGTGTCCAGGTATTCCGCTTCGTAGTTTTCTGTATCTAGGTGTCGGATGTGGACGTTCAGGGTTTCCAGGTATTCCGCTTCGTAGTTTTCTGTATCTAGGTGTCGGATGTGGAAGTCCAGGGTGTCCAGGTATTCCGCTTCGTAGTTTTCTGTATCTAGGTGTCGGATGTGGAAGTCCAGGGTGTCCAGGCATTCCGCTCCGTAGTTTCCTGTGCCCAGGTGTCGGATGTGGAAGTTCAGGGTGTCCAGGTATTCCGCTTCGTAGTTTTCTGTATCTAGTTGTCGGATGTGGAAGTCCAGGGTGTCCAGGTATTCCGCTTCGTAGTTCTCTGTATATAGGTGTCGGATGTGGATGTCCAGGGTGTCCAGGTATTCCGCTCCGTAGTTTACTGTGTCCAGGTATTGGATGTGGAAGTCCAGGGTATCCAGGTATTCCGCTACGTAGTTTTCTGTATCTTGGTGTCGGATGTAGAAGTTCAGGGTGTCCAGGTATTCCGCTCCATAGTTTGTTGTATATAGGTACTGTATGTGGAAGTCCAGGGTGTCCAGGTATTCCGCTTCGTAGTTTTCTGTATCTAGGTGTCGGATGTGGAAGTCCAGGGTGTCCAGGTATTCCGCTTCGTAGTTTTCTGTATCTAGGTGTCGGATGTGGAAGTCCAGGGTGTCCAGGCATTCCGCTCCGTAGTTTCCTGTGCTCAGGTGTCGGATGTGGAAGTCCAGGGTGTCCAGGTATTCCGCTTCGTAGTTTTCTGTATCTAGGTGTCGGATGTGGAATCGGTCCGTCGGTCCAGGGTGTCCAGGCATTCCGCTCCGTAGTTTCCTGTGCCCAGGTGTCGGATATGGAAGTTCAGGTTGTCCAGGTATTCCGCTTCGTAGTTTTCTGTATCTAGGTGTCGGATGTGGAAGTTCAGGGTGTCCAGGTATTCCGCTTCGTAGTTTTCTGTATCTAGGTGTCGGATGTGGAAGTCCAGGGTGTCCAGGTATTCCGCTCCGTAGTTTCCTGTGCCCAGGTGTCGGATGTGGAGGTTCAGGTTGTCCAGGTATTCCGCTTCGTAGTTTTCTGTATCTAGGTGTCGGATGTGGAAGTCCAGGGTGTCCAGGTATTCCGCTTCGTAGTTTTCTGTATCTAGGTGTCGGATGTGGAAGTTCAGGGTTTCCAGGTATTCCGCTTCGTAGTTTTCTGTATCTAGGTGTCGGATGTGGAAGTCCAGGGTGTCCAGGTATTCCGCTTCGTAGTTTTCTGTATCTAGGTGTCGGATGTGGAATCGGTCCGTCGGTCCAGGTTGTCCAGGCATTCCGCTCCGTAGTTTCCTGTGCCCAGGTGTCGGATATGGAAGTTCAGGTTGTCCAGGTATTCCGCTTCGTAGTTTTCTGTATCTAGGTGTCGGATGTGGAAGTCCAGGGTGTCCAGGCATTCCGCTCCGTAGTTTCCTGTGCCCAGGTGTCGGATGTGGAAGTTCAGGTTGTCCAGGTATTCCGCTTCGTAGTTTTCTGTATCTAGGTGTCGGATGTGGAAGTCCAGGGTGTCCAGGTATTCCGCTTCGTAGTTTTCTGTATCTAGGTGTCGGATGTGGACGTTCAGGGTTTCCAGGTATTCCGCTTCGTAGTTTTCTGTATCTAGGTGTCGGATGTGGAAGTCCAGGGTGTCCAGGTATTCCGCTTCGTAGTTTTCTGTATCTAGGTGTCGGATGTGGAAGTCCAGGGTGTCCAGGCATTCCGCTCCGTAGTTTCCTGTGCCCAGGTGTCGGATGTGGAAGTTCAGGGTGTCCAGGTATTCCGCTTCGTAGTTTTCTGTATCTAGTTGTCGGATGTGGAAGTCCAGGGTGTCCAGGTATTCCGCTTCGTAGTTCTCTGTATATAGGTGTCGGATGTGGATGTCCAGGGTGTCCAGGTATTCCGCTCCGTAGTTTACTGTGTCCAGGTATTGGATGTGGAAGTCCAGGGTATCCAGGTATTCCGCTACGTAGTTTTCTGTATCTTGGTGTCGGATGTAGAAGTTCAGGGTGTCCAGGTATTCCGCTCCATAGTTTGTTGTATATAGGTACTGTATGTGGAAGTCCAGGGTGTCCAGGTATTCCGCTTCGTAGTTTTCTGTATCTAGGTGTCGGATGTGGAAGTCCAGGGTGTCCAGGTATTCCGCTTCGTAGTTTTCTGTATCTAGGTGTCGGATGTGGAAGTCCAGGGTGTCCAGGCATTCCGCTCCGTAGTTTCCTGTGCTCAGGTGTCGGATGTGGAAGTCCAGGGTGTCCAGGTATTCCGCTTCGTAGTTTTCTGTATCTAGGTGTCGGATGTGGAATCGGTCCGTCGGTCCAGGGTGTCCAGGCATTCCGCTCCGTAGTTTCCTGTGCCCAGGTGTCGGATATGGAAGTTCAGGTTGTCCAGGTATTCCGCTTCGTAGTTTTCTGTATCTAGGTGTCGGATGTGGAAGTTCAGGGTGTCCAGGTATTCCGCTTCGTAGTTTTCTGTATCTAGGTGTCGGATGTGGAAGTCCAGGGTGTCCAGGTATTCCGCTCCGTAGTTTCCTGTGCCCAGGTGTCGGATGTGGAGGTTCAGGTTGTCCAGGTATTCCGCTTCGTAGTTTTCTGTATCTAGGTGTCGGATGTGGAAGTCCAGGGTGTCCAGGTATTCCGCTTCGTAGTTTTCTGTATCTAGGTGTCGGATGTGGAAGTTCAGGGTTTCCAGGTATTCCGCTTCGTAGTTTTCTGTATCTAGGTGTCGGATGTGGAAGTCCAGGGTGTCCAGGTATTCCGCTTCGTAGTTTTCTGTATCTAGGTGTCGGATGTGGAAGTCCAGGGTGTCCAGGCATTCCGTTCCGTAGTTTCCTGTGCCCAGGTGTCGGCTGTGGAAGTTCAGGGTGTCCAGGTATTCCGCTTCGTAGTTTTCTGTATCTAGGTGTCGGATGTGGAAGTCCAGGGTGTCCAGGTATTCCGCTTCGTAGTTCTCTGTATATAGGTGTCGGATGTGGATGTCCAGGGTGTCCAGGTATTCCGCTCCGTAGTTTACTGTGTCCAGGTATTGGATGTGGAAGTCCAGGGTATCCAGGTATTCCGCTACGTAGTTTTCTGTATCTTGGTGTCGGATGTAGAAGTTCAGGGTGTCCAGGTATTCCGCTCCATAGTTTGTTGTATATAGGTACTGTATGTAGAAGTCCAGGGTGTCCAGGTATTCCGCTTCGTAGTTTTCTGTATCTAGGTGTCGGATGTGGAAGTCCAGGGTGTCCAGGCATTCCGCTCCGTAGTTTCCTGTGCCCAGGTGTCGGATGTGGAAGTCCAGGGTGTTCAGGTATTCCGCTTCGTAGTTTTCTGTATCTAGGTGTCGGATGTGGAAGTCCAGGGTGTCCAGGAATTCCGCTTCGTAGTTTTCTGTATCTAGGTGTCGGATGTGGAAGTCCAGGGTGTCCAGGTATTCCGCTTCGTAGTTTTCTATATCTAGGTGTCGGATGTGGAAGTTCAGGGTGTCCAGGTATTCCGCTTCGTAGTTTTCTGTATCTAGGTGTCGGATGTGGAAGTCCAGGGTGTCCAGGCATTCCGCTCCGTAGTTTCCTGTGCCCAGGTGTCGGATGTGGAAGTTCAGGGTGTCCAGGTATTCCGCTTCGTAGTTTTCTGTATCTAGGTGTCGGATGTGGACGTCCAGGATGTCCAGGTATTCCGCTTCGTACTTTTCTGTATCTAGGTGTCGGATGTGGAAGTTCAGTGTGTCCAGGTATTCCGCTTCGTAGTTTTCTGTATCTAGGTGTCGGATGTGGAAGTCCAGGGTGTCCAGGTATTCCGCTTCGTAGCTTTCTGTATCTAGGTGTCGGATGTGGAAGTCCAGGGTGTCCAGGCATTCCGCTCCGTAGTTTCCTGTGCCCAGGTGTCGGATGTGGAAGTTCAGGGTGTCCAGGTATTCCGCTTCGTAGTTTTCTGTGTCTAGGTGTCGGATGTGGAAGTCCAGGGTGTCCAGGTATTCCGCTTCGTAGTTTTCTGTATCTAGGTGTCGGATGTGGAAGTCCAGGGTGTCCAGGTATTCCGCTTCGTAGCTTTCTGTATCTAGGTTTCGGATGTGGAAGTCCAGGGTGTCCAGGCATTCCGCTACGTAGTTTCCTGTGCCCAGGTGTCGGATGTGGAAGTTCAGGGTGTCCAGGTATTCCGCTTCGTAGTTTCCTGTGTCCAGGTATTGGATGTGGAAGTCCAGGGTATCCAGGTATTCCGCTATGTAGTTTTCTGTATCTTGGTGTCGGATGTAGAAGTTCAGGGTGTCCAGGTATTCCGCTCCATAGTTTGTTGTATATAGGTACTGGATGTGGAAGTCCAGGGTGTCCAGGTATTCCGCTTCGTAGTTTTCTGTATCTAGGTGTCGGATGTGGAAGTCCAGGGTGTCCAGGCATTCCGCTCCGTAGTTTCCTGTGCCCAGGTGTCGGATGTGGAAGTCCAGGGTGTCCAGGTATTCCGCTTCGTAGTTTTCTGTATCTAGGTGTCGGATGTGGAAGTCCAGGGTGTCCAGGTATTCCGCTTCGTAGTTTTCTGTATCTAGGTGTCGGATGTGGAAGTCCAGGGTGTCCAGGTATTCCGCTTCGTAGTTTTCTGTATCTAGGTGTCGGATGTGGAAGTTCAGGGTTTCCAGGTATTCCGCTTCGTAGTTTTCTGTATCTAGGTGTCGGATGTGGAAGTCCAGGGTGTCCAGGCATTCCGCTCCGTAGTTTCCTGTGCCCAGGTGTCGGATGTGGAAGTTCAGGGTGTCCAGGTATTCCGCTTCGTAGTTTTCTGTATCTAGGTGTCGGATGTGGAAGTCCAGGATGTCCAGGTATTCCGCTTCGTACTTTTCTGTATCTAGGTGTCGGATGTGGAAGTCCAGGGTGTCCAGGTATTCCGCTTCGTAGCTTTCTGTATCTAGGTGTCGGATGTGGAAGTCCAGGGTGTCCAGGCATTCCGCTCCGTAGTTTCCTGTGCCCAGGTGTCGGATGTGGAAGTTCAGAGTGTCCAGGTATTCCGCTTCGTAGTTTTCTGTGTCTAGGTGTCGGATGTGGAAGTCCAGGGTGTCCAGGTATTCCGCTTCGTAGTTTTCTGTATCTAGGTGTCGGATGTGGAAGTCCTGGGTGTCCAGGTATTCCGCTTCGTAGTTTTCTGTATCTAGGTGTCGGATGTGGAAGTCCAGGGTGGCCAGGTATTCCGCTTCGTAGTTTTCTGTATCTAGGTGTCGGATGTGGAAGTCCAGGGTGTCCAGGCATTCCGCTCCGTAGTTTCCTGTGCCCAGGTGTCGGATGTGGAAGTTCAGGGTGTCCAGGTATTCCGCTTCGTAGTTTTCTGTATCTAGGTGTCGGATGTGGAAGTCCAGGGTGTCCAGGTATTCCGCTTCGTAGTTTCCTGTGCCCAGGTGTCGGATGTGGAAGTTCAGGGTGTCCAGGTATTCCGCTTCGTAGTTCTCTGTATATAGGTGTCGGATGTGGAAGTCCAGGGTGTCCAGGTATTCCGCTCCGTAGTTTCCTGTGTCCAGGTATTGGATGTGGAAGTCCAGGGTATCCAGGTATTCAGCTACGTAGTTTGTTGTATCTACGTACTGGATGTGGAAGTCCAGGGTGTCCAGGTATTCCGCTTCGTAGTTTTCTGTATCTAGGTGTCGGATGTGGAAGTCCAGGGTGTCCAGATATTCCGCTTCGTAGTTTTCTGTATCTAGGTGTCGGATGTGGAAGTCCAGGGTGTCCAGGCATTCCGCTCCGTAGTTTCCTGTGCCCAGGTGTCGGATGTGGAAGTTCAGGTTGTCCAGGTATTCCGCTTCGTAGTTTTCTGTATCTAGGTGTCGGATGTGGAAGTCCAGGGTGTCCAGGTATTCCGCTTCGTAGTTTTCTGTATCTAGGTGTCGGATGTGGAAGTTCAGGGTGTCCAGGTATTCCGCTTCGTAGTTTTCTGTATCTAGGTGTCGGATGTTGAAGTCCAGGGTGTCCAGGTATTCCGCTTCGTAGTTTTCTGTATCTAGGTGTCGGATGTGGAAGTCCAGGGTGTCCAGGCATTCCGCTCCGTAGTTTCCTGTGCCCAGGTGTCGGATGTGGAAGTTCAGGGTGTCCAGGTATTCCGCTTCGTAGTTTTCTGTATCTAGGTGTCGGATGTGGAAGTCCAGGGTGTCCAGGTATTCCGCTTCGTCGTTCTCTGTATATAGGTGTCAGATGTGGATGTCCAGGGTGTCTAGGTATTCCGCTCCGTAGTTTACTGTGTCCAGGTATTGGATGTGGAAGTCCAGGGTATCCAGGTATTCCGCTACGTAGTTTTCTGTATCTTGGTGTCGGATGTAGAAGTTCAGGGTGTCCAGGTATTCCGCTCCATAGTTTGTTGTATATAGGTACTGGATGTGGAAGTCCAGGGTGTCCAGGTATTCCGCTTCGTAGTTTTCTGTATCTAGGTGTCGGATGTGGAAGTCCAGGGTGTCCAGGTATTCCGCTTCGTAGTTTTCTGTATCTAGGTGTCGGATGTGGAAGTCCAGGGTGTCCAGGCATTCCGCTCCGTAGTTTCCTGTGCCCAGGTGTCGGATGTGGAAGTTCAGGGTGTCCAGGTATTCCGCTTCGTAGTTTTCTGTATCTAGGTGTCGGATGTGGAAGTCCAGGGTGTCCAGGTATTCCGCTCCGTAGTTTCCTGTGTCCAGGTATTGGATGTGGAAGTCCAGGGTATCCAGGTATTCAGCTACGTAGTTTGTTGTATCTAGGTACTGGATGTGGAAGTCCAGGGTGTCCAGGTATTCCGCTTCGTAGTTTTCTGTATCTAGGTGTCGGATGTGGAAGTCCAGGGTGTCCAGATATTCCGCTTCGTAGTTTTCTGTATCTAGGTGTCGGATGTGGAAGTCCAGGGTGTCCAGGTATTCCGCTTCGTAGTTTTCTGTATCTAGGTGTCGGATGTGGAAGTCCAGGGTGTCCAGGCATTCCGCTTCGTAGTTTTCTGTATCTAGGTGTCGGATGTGGAAGTCCAGGGTGTCCAGGTATTCCGCTTCGTAGTTTTCTGTATCTAGGTGTCGGATGTGGAAGTCCAGGGTGTCCAGGCATTCCGCTCCGTAGTTTCCTGTGCTCAGGTGTCGGATGTGGAAGTTCTGGTTGTCCAGGTATTCCGCTTCGTAGTTTTCTGTATCTAGGTGTCGGATGTGAAAGTCCATGGTGTCCAGGTATTCCGCTTCGTAGTTTTCTGTATCTAGGTGTCGGATGTGGAAGTTCAGGGTGTCCAGGTATTCCGCTTCGTAGTTTTCTGTATCTAGGTGTCGGATGTGGAAGTCCAGGGTGTCCAGGTATTCCGCTTCGTAGTTTTCTGTATCTAGGTGTCGGATGTGGAAGTCCAGGGTGTCCAGGCATTCCGCTCCGTAGTTTCCTGTGCCCAGGTGTCGGATGTGGAAGTTCAGGGTGTCCAGGTATTCCGCTTCGTAGTTTTCTGTATCTAGGTGTCGGATGTGGAAGTCCAGGGTGTCCAGGTATTCCGCTTCGTAGTTTTCTGTATCTAGGTGTCGGATGTGGAATTCCAGGGTGTCCAGGCATTCCGTTCCGTAGTTTCCTGTGCCCAGGTGTCGGATGTGGAATTTCAGGGTGTCCAGGTATTCCGCTTCGTAGTTCTCTGTATATAGGTGTCGGATGTGGAAGTCCAGGGTGTCCAGGTATTCCGCTTCGTAGTTTCCTGTATCTAGGTGTCGGATGTAGAAGTTCAGGGTGTCCAGGTATTCCGCTTCGTAGTTTTCTGTATCTAGGTGTCGGATGTGGAAGTCCAGGGTGTCCAGGTATTCCGCTTCGTAGTTTTCTGTATCTAGGTGTCGGATGTGGAAGTCCAGGGTGTCCAGGCATTCCGCTCCGTAGTTTCCTGTGCCCAGGTGTCGGATGTGGAAGTTCAGGGTGTCCAGGTATTCCGCTTCGTAGTTTTCTGTATATAGGTGTCGGATGTGGATGTCCAGGGTGTCTAGGTATTCCGCTCCGTAGTTTACTGTGTCCAGGTATTGGATGTGGAAGTCCAGGGTATCCAGGTATTCCGCTACGTAGTTTTCTGTATCTTGGTGTCGGATGTAGAAGTTCAGGGTGTCCAGGTATTCCGCTCCATAGTTTGTTGTATATAGGTACTGGATGTGGAAGTCCAGGGTGTCCAGGTATTCCGCTTCGTAGTTTTCTGTATCTAGGTGTCGGATGTGGAAGTCCAGGGTGTCCAGGTATTCGGCTTCGTAGTTTTCTGTATCTAGGTGTCGGATGTGGAAGTCCAGGGTGTCCAGGCCTTCCGCTCCGTAGTTTCCTGTGCCCAGGTGTCGGATGTGGAAGTTCAGGGTGTCCAGGTATTCCGCTTCGTAGTTTTCTGTATCTAGGTGTCGGATGTGGAAGTCCAGGGTGTCCAGGTATTCCGCTTCGTAGTTTCCTGTGCCCAGGTGTCGGATGTGGAAGTTCAGGGTGTCCAGGTATTCCGCTTCGTAGTTCTCTGTATATAGGTGTCGGATGTGGAAGTCCAGGGTGTCCAGGTATTCCGCTCCGTATTTTCCTGTGTCCAGGTATTGGATGTGGAAGTCCAGGGTATCCAGGTATTCAGCTACGTAGTTTGTTGTATCTAGGTACTGGATGTGGAAGTCCAGGGTGTCCAGGTATTCCGCTTCGTAGTTTTCTGTATCCAGGTGTCGGATGTGGAAGTCCAGGGTGTCCAGATATTCCGCTTCGTAGTTTTCTGTATCTAGGTGTCGGATGTGGAAGTCCAGGGTGTCCAGGTATTTCGCTTCGTAGTTTTCTGTATCTAGGTGTCGGATGTGGAAGTCCAGGGTGTCCAGGCATTCCGCTCCGTAGTTTCCTGTGCTCAGGTGTCGGATGTGGAAGTTCTGGTTGTCCAGGTATTCCGCTTCGTAGTTTTCTGTATCTAGGTGTCGGATGTGAAAGTCCAGGGTGTCCAGGTATTCCGCTTCGTAGTTTTCTGTATCTAGGTGTCGGATGTGGAAGTTCAGGGTGTCCAGGTATTCCGCTTCGTAGTTTTCTGTATCTAGGTGTCGGATGTGGAAGTCCAGGGTGTCCAGGTATTCCGCTTCGTAGTTTCCTGTATCTAGGTGTCGGATGTGGAAGTTCAGGGTGTCCAGGTATTCCGCTTCGTAGTTTTCTGTATCTAGGTGTCGGATGTGGAAGTCCAGGGTGTCCAGGTATTCCGCTCCGTAGTTTCCTGTGCCCAGGTGTCGGATGTGGAAGTTCAGGGTGTCCAGGTATTCCGCTTCGTAGTTTTCTGTATATAGGTGTCGGATGTGGATGTCCAGGGTGTCTAGGTATTCCGCTCCGTAGTTTACTGTGTCCAGGTATTGGATGTGGAAGTCCAGGGTATCCAGGTATTCCGCTACGTAGTTTTCTGTATCTTGGTGTCGGATGTAGAAGTTCAGGGTGTCCAGGTATTCCGCTCCATAGTTTGTTGTATATAGGTACTGGATGTGGAAGTCCAGGGTGTCCAGGTATTCCGCTTCGTAGTTTTCTGTATCTAGGTGTCGGATGTGGAAGTCCAGGGTGTCCAGGTATTCGGCTTCGTAGTTTTCTGTATCTAGGTGTCGGATGTGGAAGTCCAGGGTGTCCAGGCCTTCCGCTCCGTAGTTTCCTGTGCCCAGGTGTCGGATGTGGAAGTTCAGGGTGTCCAGGTATTCCGCTTCGTAGTTTTCTGTATCTAGGTGTCGGATGTGGAAGTCCAGGGTGTCCAGGTATTCCGCTTCGTAGTTTCCTGTGCCCAGGTGTCGGATGTGGAAGTTCAGGGTGTCCAGGTATTCCGCTTCGTAGTTCTCTGTATATAGGTGTCGGATGTGGAAGTCCAGGGTGTCCAGGTATTCCGCTTCGTAGTTTCCTGTGCCCAGGTGTCGGATGTGGAAGTTCAGGGTGTCCAGGTATTCCGCTTCGTAGTTCTCTGTATATAGGTGTCGGATGTGGAAGTCCAGGGTATCCAGGTATTCAGCTACGTAGTTTGTTGTATCTAGGTACTGGATGTGGAAGTCCAGGGTGTCCAGGTATTCCGCTTCGTAGTTTTCTGTATCCAGGTGTCGGATGTGGAAGTCCAGGGTGTCCAGATATTCCGCTTCGTAGTTTTCTGTATCTAGGTGTCGGATGTGGAAGTCCAGGGTGTCCAGGTATTTCGCTTCGTAGTTTTCTGTATCTAGGTGTCGGATGTGGAAGTCCAGGGTGTCCAGGCATTCCGCTCCGTAGTTTCCTGTGCTCAGGTGTCGGATGTGGAAGTTCTGGTTGTCCAGGTATTCCGCTTCGTAGTTTTCTGTATCTAGGTGTCGGATGTGAAAGTCCAGGGTGTCCAGGTATTCCGCTTCGTAGTTTTCTGTATCTAGGTGTCGGATGTGGAAGTTCAGGGTGTCCAGGTATTCCGCTTCGTAGTTTTCTGTATCTAGGTGTCGGATGTGGAAGTCCAGGGTGTCCAGGTATTCCGCTTCGTAGTTTCCTGTATCTAGGTGTCGGATGTGGAAGTTCAGGGTGTCCAGGTATTCCGATTCGTAGTTTTCTGTTTCTAGGTGTCGGATGTGGAAGTCCAGGGTGTCCAGGTATTCCGCTTCGTAGTTTTCTGTATCTAGGTGTCGGATGTGGAAGTCCAGGGTGTCCAGGCATTCCGCTCCGTAGTTTCCTGTGCCCAGGTGTCGGATGTGGAAGTTCAGGGTGTCCAGGTATTCCGCTTCGTAGTTTTCTGTATATAGGTGTCGGATGTGGATGTCCAGGGTGTCTAGGTATTCCGCTCCGTAGTTTACTGTGTCCAGGTATTGGATGTGGAAGTCCAGGGTATCCAGGTATTCCGCTACGTAGTTTTCTGTATCTTGGTGTCGGATGTAGAAGTTCAGGGTGTCCAGGTATTCCGCTCCATAGTTTGTTGTATATAGGTACTGGATGTGGAAGTCCAGGGTGTCCAGGTATTCCGCTTCGTAGTTTTCTGAATCTAGGTGTCGGATGTGGAAGTCCAGGGTGTCCAGGTATTCGGCTTCGTAGTTTTCTGTATCTAGGTGTCGGATGTGGAAGTCCAGGGTGTCCAGGCCTTCCGCTCCGTAGTTTCCTGTGCCCAGGTGTCGGATGTGGAAGTTCAGGGTGTCCAGGTATTCCGCTTCGTAGTTTTCTGTATCTAGGTGTCGGATGTGGAAGTCCAGTGTGTCCAGGTATTCCGCTCCGTAGTTTCCTGTGTCCAGGTATTGGATGTGGAAGTCCAGGGTATCCAGGTATTCAGCTACGTAGTTTGTTGTATCTAGGTACTGGATGTGGAAGTCCAGGGTGTCCAGGTATTCCGCTTCGTAGTTTTCTGTATCCAGGTGTCGGATGTGGAAGTCCAGGGTGTCCAGATATTCCGCTTCGTAGTTTTCTGTATCTAGGTGTCGGATGTGGAAGTCCAGGGTGTCCAGGTATTCCGCTTCGTAGTTTTCTGTATCTAGGTGTCGGATGTGGAAGTCCAGGGTGTCCAGGCATTCCGCTCCGTAGTTTCCTGTGCTCAGGTGTCGGATGTGGAAGTTCTGGTTGTCCAGGTATTCCGCTTCGTAGTTTTCTGTATCTAGGTGTCGGATGTGGAAGTTCAGGGTGTCCAGGTATTCCGCTTCGTAGTTTTCTGTATCTAGGTGTCGGATGTGGAAGTCCAGGGTGTCCAGGTATTCCGCTTCGTAGTTTTCTGTATCTAGGTGTCGGATGTGGAAGTCCAGGGTGTCCAGGCATTCCGCTCCGTAGTTTCCTGTGCCCAGGTGTCGGATGTGGAAGTTCAGGGTGTCCAGGTATTCCGCTTCGTAGTTTTCTGTATCTAGGTGTCGGATGTGGAAGTCCAGGGTGTCCAGGCATTCCGTTCCGTAGTTTCCTGTGCCCAGGTGTCGGATGTGGAAGTTCAGGGTGTCCAGGTATTCCGCTTCGTAGTTTTCTGTATCTAGGTGTCGGATGTGGAAGTCCAGGGTGTCCAGGTATTCCGCTCCGTAGTTTCCTGTGTCCAGGTATTGGATGTGGAAGTCCAGGGTATGCAGGTATTCCGCTACGTAGTTTGTTGTGTCTAGGTACTGGATGTGGAAGTCCAGGGTGTCCAGGTTTTCCGCTTCGTAGTTTTCTGTATCTAGGTGTCGGATGTGGAAGTTCAGGGTGTCCAGGTATTCCGCTTCGTAGTTTTCTGTATCTAGGTGTCGGATGTGGAAGTCCAGGGTGTCCAGGTATTCCGCTCCGTAGTTTCCTGTGTCCAGGTATTGGATGTGGAAGTCCAGGGTATCCAGGTATTCAGCTACGTAGTTTGTTGTATCTAGGTACTGGATGTGGAAGTCCAGGGTGTCCAGGTATTCCGCTTCGTAGTTTTCTGTATCTAGGTGTCGGATGTGGAAGTCCAGGGTGTCCAGATATTCCGCTTCGTAGTTTTCTGTATCTAGGTGTCGGATGTGGAAGTCCAGGGTGTCCAGGTATTCCGCTTCGTAGTTTTCTGTATCTAGGTGTCGGATGTGGAAGTCCAGGGTGTCCAGGCATTCCGCTCCGTAGTTTCCTGTGCTCAGGTGTCGGATGTGGAAGTTCTGGTTGTCCAGGTATTCCGCTTCGTAGTTTTCTGTATCTAGGTGTCGGATGTGAAAGTCCATGGTGTCCAGGTATTCCGCTTCGTAGTTTTCTGTATCTAGGTGTCGGATGTGGAAGTTCAGGGTGTCCAGGTATTCCGCTTCGTAGTTTTCTGTATCTAGGTGTCGGATGTGGAAGTCCAGGGTGTCCAGGTATTCCGCTCCGTAGTTTCCTGTGTCCAGGTATTGGATGTGGAAGTCCAGGGTATCCAGGTATTCAGCTACGTAGTTTGTTGTATCTAGGTACTGGATGTGGAAGTCCAGGGTGTCCAGGTATTCCGCTTCGTAGTTTTCTGTATCCAGGTGCCGGATGTGGAAGTCCAGGGTGTCCAGATATTCCGCTTCGTAGTTTTCTGTATCTAGGTGTCGGATGTGGAAGTCCAGGGTGTCCAGGTATTCCGCTTCGTAGTTTTCTGTATCTAGGTGTCGGATGTGGAAGTCCAGGGTGTCCAGGCATTCCGCTCCGTAGTTTCCTGTGCTCAGGTGTCGGATGTGGAAGTTCTGGTTGTCCAGGTATTCCGCTTCGTAGTTTTCTGTATCTAGGTGTCGGATGTGAAAGTCCAGGGTGTCCAGGTATTCCGCTTCGTAGTTTTCTGTATCTAGGTGTCGGATGTGGAAGTTCAGGGTGTCCAGGTATTCCGCTTCGTAGTTTTCTGTATCTAGGTGTCGGATGTGGAAATCCAGGGTGTCCAGGTATTCCGCTTCGTAGTTCTCTGTATATAGGTGTCGGATGTGGAAGTCCAGGGTGTCCAGGTATTCCGCTCCGTAGTTTCCTGTGTCCAGGTATTGGATGTGGAAGTCCAGGGTATCCAGGTATTCAGCTACGTAGTTTGTTGTATCTAGGTACTGGATGTGGAAGTCCAGGGTGTCCAGGTATTCCGCTTCGTAGTTTTCTGTATCCAGGTGTCGGATATGGAAGTCCAGGGTGTCCAGATATTCCGCTTCGTAGTTTTCTGTATCTAGGTGTCGGATGTGGAAGTCCAGGGTGTCCAGGTATTCCGCTTCGTAGTTTTCTGTATCTAGGTGTCGGATGTGGAAGTCCAGGGTGTCCAGGCATTCCGCTCCGTAGTTTCCTGTGCTCAGGTGTCGGATGTGGAAGTTCTGGTTGTCCAGGTATTCCGCTTCGTAGTTTTCTGTATCTAGGTGTCGGATGTGAAAGTCCAGGGTGTCCAGGTATTCCGCTTCGTAGTTTTCTGTATCTAGGTGTCGGATGTGGAAGTTCAGGGTGTCCCGGTATTCCGCTTCGTAGTTTTCTGTATCTAGGTGTCGGATGTGGAAGTCCAGGGTGTCCAGGCATTCCGCTCCGTAGTTTCCTGTGCCCAGGTGTCGGATGTGGAAGTTCAGGGTGTCCAGGTATTCCGCTTCGTAGTTTTCTGTATCTAGGTGTCGGATGTGGAAGTCCAGGGTGTCCAGGTATTCCGCTTCGTAGTTTTCTGTATCTAGGTGTCGGATGTGGAAGTCCAGGGTGTCCAGGCATTCCGTTCCGTAGTTTCCTGTGCCCAGGTGTCGGATGTGGAATTTCAGGGTGTCCAGGTATTCCGCTTCGTAGTTCTCTGTATATAGGTGTCGGATGTGGAAGTCCAGGGTGTCCAGGTATTCCGCTCCGTAGTTTCCTGTGTCCAGGTATTGGATGTGGAAGTCCAGGGTATCCAGGTATTCCGCTACGTAGTTTGTTGTGTCTAGGTACTGGATGTGGAAGTCCAGGGTGTCCAGGTATTCCGCTTCGTAGTTTTCTGTATCTAAGTGTCGGATGTGGAAGGCCAGGGTGTCCAGGTATTCCGCTTCGTAGTTTTCTGTATCTAGGTGTCGGATGTGGAAGTCCAGGGTGTCCAGGCATTCCGCTCCGTAGTTTCCTGTGCCCAGGTGTCGGATGTGGAAGTTCAGGGTGTCCAGGTATTCCGCTTCGTAGTTTTCTGTATCTAGGTGTCGGATGTGGAAGTCCAGGGTGTCCAGGCATTCCGTTCCGTAGTTTCCTGTGCCCAGGTGTCGGATGTGGAAGTTCAGGGTGTCCAGGTATTCCGCTTCGTAGTTTTCTGTATCTAGGTGTCGGATGTGGAAGTCCAGGGTGTCCAGGTATTCCGCTCCGTAGTTTCCTGTGTCCAGGTATTGGATGTGGAAGTCCAGGGTATGCAGGTATTCCGCTACGTAGTTTGTTGTGTCTAGGTACTGGATGTGGAAGTCCAGGGTGTCCAGGTTTTCCGCTTCGTAGTTTTCTGTATCTAGGTGTCGGATGTGGAAGTCCAGGGTGTCCAGGTATTCCGCTTCGTAGTTTTCTGTATCTAGGTGTCGGATGTGGAAGTCCAGGGTGTCCAGGTATTCCGCTCCGTAGTTTCCTGTGTCCAGGTATTGGATGTGGAAGTCCAGGGTATCCAGGTATTCAGCTACGTAGTTTGTTGTATCTAGGTACTGGATGTGGAAGTCCAGGGTGTCCAGGTATTCCGCTTCGTAGTTTTCTGTATCTAGGTGTCGGATGTGGAAGTCCAGGGTGTCCAGATATTCCGCTTCGTAGTTTTCTGTATCTAGGTGTCGGATGTGGAAGTCCAGGGTGTCCAGGTATTCCGCTTCGTAGTTTTCTGTATCTAAGTGTCGGATGTGGAAGTCCAGGGTGTCCAGGTATTCCGCTTCGTAGTTTTCTGTATCTAGGTGTCGGATGTGGAAGTCCAGGGTGTCCAGGCATTCCGCTCCGTAGTTTCCTGTGCCCAGGTGTCGGATGTGGAAGTTCAGGGTGTCCAGGTATTCCGCTTCGTAGTTTTCTGTATCTAGGTGTCGGATGTGGAAGTCCAGGGTGTCCAGGCATTCCGTTCCGTAGTTTCCTGTGCCCAGGTGTCGGATGTGGAAGTTCAGGGTGTCCAGGTATTCCGCTTCGTAGTTTTCTGTATCTAGGTGTCGGATGTGGAAGTCCAGGGTGTCCAGGTATTCCGCTCCGTAGTTTCCTGTGTCCAGGTATTGGATGTGGAAGTCCAGGGTATGCAGGTATTCCGCTACGTAGTTTGTTGTGTCTAGGTACTGGATGTGGAAGTCCAGGGTGTCCAGGTTTTCCGCTTCGTAGTTTTCTGTATCTAGGTGTCGGATGTGGAAGTCCAGGGTGTCCAGGTATTCCGCTTCGTAGTTTTCTGTATCTAGGTGTCGGATGTGGAAGTCCAGGGTGTCCAGGTATTCCGCTCCGTAGTTTCCTGTGTCCAGGTATTGGATGTGGAAGTCCAGGGTATCCAGGTATTCAGCTACGTAGTTTGTTGTATCTAGGTACTGGATGTGGAAGTCCAGGGTGTCCAGGTATTCCGCTTCGTAGTTTTCTGTATCTAGGTGTCGGATGTGGAAGTCCAGGGTGTCCAGATATTCCGCTTCGTAGTTTTCTGTATCTAGGTGTCGGATGTGGAAGTCCAGGGTGTCCAGGTATTCCGCTTCGTAGTTTTCTGTATCTAGGTGTCGGATGTGGAAGTCCAGGGTGTCCAGGCATTCCGCTCCGTAGTTTCCTGTGCTCAGGTGTCGGATGTGGAAGTTCTGGTTGTCCAGGTATTCCGCTTCGTAGTTTTCTGTATCTAGGTGTCGGATGTGGAAGTTCAGGGTGTCCAGGTATTCCGCTTCGTAGTTTTCTGTATCTAGGTGTCGGATGTGGAAGTCCAGGGTGTCCAGGTATTCCGCTCCGTAGTTTCCTGTGTCCAGGTATTGGATGTGGAAGTCCAGGGTATCCAGGTATTCAGCTACGTAGTTTGTTGTATCTAGGTACTGGATGTGGAAGTCCAGGGTGTCCAGGTATTCCGCTTCGTAGTTTTCTGTATCCAGGTGTCGGATGTGGAAGTCCAGGGTGTCCAGATATTCCGCTTCGTAGTTTTCTGTATCTAGGTGTCGGATGTGGAAGTCCAGGGTGTCCAGGTATTCCGCTTCGTAGTTTTCTGTATCTAGGTGTCGGATGTGGAAGTCCAGGGTGTCCAGGCATTCCCCTCCGTAGTTTCCTGTGCTCAGGTGTCGGATGTGGAAGTTCTGGTTGTCCAGGTATTCCGCTTCGTAGTTTTCTGTATCTAGGTGTCGGATGTGAAAGTCCAGGGTGTCCAGGTATTCCGCTTCGTAGTTTTCTGTATCTAGGTGTCGGATGTGGAAGTTCAGGGTGTCCAGGTATTCCGCTTCGTAGTTTTCTGTATCTAGGTGTCGGATGTGGAAGTCCAGGGTGTCCAGGCATTCCGCTCCGTAGTTTCCTGTGCCCAGGTGTCGGATGTGGAAGTTCAGGGTGTCCAGGTATTCCGCTTCGTAGTTTTCTGTATCTAGGTGTCGGATGTGGAAGTCCAGGGTGTCCAGGCATTCCGTTCCGTAGTTTCCTGTGCCCAGGTGTCGGATGTGGAAGTTCAGGGTGTCCAGGTATTCCGCTTCGTAGTTTTCTGTATCTAGGTGTCGGATGTGGAAGTCCAGGGTGTCCAGGTATTCCGCTCCGTAGTTTCCTGTGTCCAGGTATTGGATGTGGAAGTCCAGGGTATGCAGGTATTCCGCTACGTAGTTTGTTGTGTCTAGGTACTGGATGTGGAAGTCCAGGGTGTCCAGGTTTTCCGCTTCGTAGTTTTCTGTATCTAGGTGTCGGATGTGGAAGTCCAGGGTGTCCAGGTATTCCGCTTCGTAGTTTTCTGTATCTAGGTGTCGGATGTGGAAGTCCAGGGTGTCCAGGTATTCCGCTCCGTAGTTTCCTGTGTCCAGGTATTGGATGTGGAAGTCCAGGGTATCCAGGTATTCAGCTACGTAGTTTGTTGTATCTAGGTACTGGATGTGGAAGTCCAGGGTGTCCAGGTATTCCGCTTCGTAGTTTTCTGTATCTAGGTGTCGGATGTGGAAGTCCAGGGCGTATAGATATTCCGCTTCGTAGTTTTCTGTATCTAGGTGTCGGATGTGGAAGTCCAGGGTGTCCAGGTATTCCGCTTCGTAGTTTTCTGTATCTAGGTGTCGGATGTGAAAGTCCATGGTGTCCAGGTATTCCGCTTCGTAGTTTTCTGTATCTAGGTGTCGGATGTGGAAGTTCAGGGTGTCCAGGTATTCCGCTTCGTAGTTTTCTGTATCTAGGTGTCGGATGTGGAAGTCCAGGGTGTCCAGGTATTCCGCTCCGTAGTTTCCTGTGTCCAGGTATTGGATGTGGAAGTCCAGGGTATCCAGGTATTCAGCTACGTAGTTTGTTGTATCTAGGTACTGGATGTGGAAGTCCAGGGTGTCCAGGTATTCCGCTTCGTAGTTTTCTGTATCCAGGTGTCGGATGTGGAAGTCCAGGGTGTCCAGATATTCCGCTTCGTAGTTTTCTGTATCTAGGTGTCGGATGTGGAAGTCCAGGGTGTCCAGGTATTCCGCTTCGTAGTTTTCTGTATCTAGGTGTCGGATGTGGAAGTCCAGGGTGTCCAGGCATTCCGCTCCGTAGTTTCCTGTGCTCAGGTGTCGGATGTGGAAGTTCTGGTTGTCCAGGTATTCCGCTTCGTAGTTTTCTGTATCTAGGTGTCGGATGTGAAAGTCCAGGGTGTCCAGGTATTCCGCTTCGTAGTTTTCTGTATCTAGGTGTCGGATGTGGAAGTTCAGGGTGTCCAGGTATTCCGCTTCGTAGTTTTCTGTATCTAGGTGTCGGATGTGGAAGTCCAGGGTGTCCAGGTATTCCGCTTCGTAGTTTTCTGTATCTAGGTGTCGGATGTGGAAGTCCAGGGTGTCCAGGCATTCCGCTCCGTAGTTTCCTGTGCCCAGGTGTCGGATGTGGAAGTTCAGGGTGTCCAGGTATTCCGCTTCGTAGTTTTCTGTATCTAGGTGTCGGATGTGGAAGTCCAGGGTGTCCAGGTATTCCGCTTCGTAGTTTTCTGTATCTAGGTGTCGGATGTGGAAGTCCAGGGTGTCCAGGCATTCCGTTCCGTAGTTTCCTGTGCCCAGGTGTCGGATGTGGAATTTCAGGGTGTCCAGGTATTCCGCTTCGTAGTTCTCTGTATATAGGTGTCGGATGTGGAAGTCCAGGGTGTCCAGGTATTCCGCTCCGTAGTTTCCTGTGTCCAGGTATTGGATGTGGAAGTCCAGGGTATCCAGGTATTCCGCTTCGTAGTTTTCTGTATCTAGGTGTCGGATGTGAAAGTCCATGGTGTCCAGGTATTCCGCTTCGTAGTTTTCTGTATCTAGGTGTCGGATGTGGAAGTTCAGGGTGTCCAGGTATTCCGCTTCGTAGTTTTCTGTATCTAGGTGTCGGATGTGGAAGTCCAGGGTGTCCAGGTATTCCGCTCCGTAGTTTCCTGTGTCCAGGTATTGGATGTGGAAGTCCAGGGTATCCAGGTATTCAGCTACGTAGTTTGTTGTATCTAGGTACTGGATGTGGAAGTCCAGGGTGTCCAGGTATTCCGCTTCGTAGTTTTCTGTATCCAGGTGTCGGATGTGGAAGTCCAGGGTGTCCAGATATTCCGCTTCGTAGTTTTCTGTATCTAGGTGTCGGATGTGGAAGTCCAGGGTGTCCAGGTATTCCGCTTCGTAGTTTTCTGTATCTAGGTGTCGGATGTGGAAGTCCAGGGTGTCCAGGCATTCCGCTCCGTAGTTTCCTGTGCTCAGGTGTCGGATGTGGAAGTTCTGGTTGTCCAGGTATTCCGCTTCGTAGTTTTCTGTATCTAGGTGTCGGATGTGAAAGTCCAGGGTGTCCAGGTATTCCGCTTCGTAGTTTTCTGTATCTAGGTGTCGGATGTGGAAGTTCAGGGTGTCCAGGTATTCCGCTTCGTAGTTTTCTGTATCTAGGTGTCGGATGTGGAAGTCCAGGGTGTCCAGGTATTCCGCTTCGTAGTTTTCTGTATCTAGGTGTCGGATGTGGAAGTCCAGGGTGTCCAGGCATTCCGCTCCGTAGTTTCCTGTGCCCAGGTGTCGGATGTGGAAGTTCAGGGTGTCCAGGTATTCCGCTTCGTAGTTTTCTGTATCTAGGTGTCGGATGTGGAAGTCCAGGGTGTCCAGGTATTCCGCTTCGTAGTTTTCTGTATCTAGGTGTCGGATGTGGAAGTCCAGGGTGTCCAGGCATTCCGTTCCGTAGTTTCCTGTGCCCAGGTGTCGGATGTGGAATTTCAGGGTGTCCAGGTATTCCGCTTCGTAGTTCTCTGTATATAGGTGTCGGATGTGGAAGTCCAGGGTGTCCAGGTATTCCGCTCCGTAGTTTCCTGTGTCCAGGTATTGGATGTGGAAGTCCAGGGTATCCAGGTATTCCGCTACGTAGTTTGTTGTGTCTAGGTACTGGATGTGGAAGTCCAGGGTGTCCAGGTATTCCGCTTCGTAGTTTTCTGTATCTAAGTGTCGGATGTGGAAGTCCAGGGTGTCCAGGTATTCCGCTTCGTAGTTTTCTGTATCTAGGTGTCGGATGTGGAAGTCCAGGGTGTCCAGGCATTCCGCTCCGTAGTTTCCTGTGCCCAGGTGTCGGATGTGGAAGTTCAGGGTGTCCAGGTATTCCGCTTCGTAGTTTTCTGTATCTAGGTGTCGGATGTGGAAGTCCAGGGTGTCCAGGCATTCCGTTCCGTAGTTTCCTGTGCCCAGGTGTCGGATGTGGAAGTTCAGGGTGTCCAGGTATTCCGCTTCGTAGTTTTCTGTATCTAGGTGTCGGATGTGGAAGTCCAGGGTGTCCAGGTATTCCGCTCCGTAGTTTCCTGTGTCCAGGTATTGGATGTGGAAGTCCAGGGTATGCAGGTATTCCGCTACGTAGTTTGTTGTGTCTAGGTACTGGATGTGGAAGTCCAGGGTGTCCAGGTTTTCCGCTTCGTAGTTTTCTGTATCTAGGTGTCGGATGTCGAAGTCCAGGGTGTCCAGGTATTCCGCTTCGTAGTTTTCTGTATCTAGGTGTCGGATGTGGAAGTCCAGGGTGTCCAGGCATTCCGCTCCGTAGTTTCCTGTGCCCAGGTGTCGGATGTGGAAGTTCAGGTTGTCCAGGTATTCCGCTTCGTAGATTTCTGTATCTAGGTGTCGGATGTGGAAGTCCAGGGTGTCCAGGTATTCCGCTTCGTAGTTTTCTGTATCTAGGTGTCGGATGTGGAAGTTCAGGGTGTCCAGGTATTCCGCTTCGTAGTTTTCTGTATCTAGGAGTCGGATGTGGAAGTCCAGGGTGTCCAGATATTCCGCTTCGTAGTTTTCTGTATCTAGGTGTCGGATGTGGAAGTCCAGGGTGTCCAGGCATTCCGCACCGTAGTTTCCTGTGCCCAGGTGTCGGATGTGGAAGTTCAGGGTGTCCAGGTATTCCGCTTCGTAGTTTTCTGTATCTAGGTGTCGGATGTGGAAGTCCAGGGTGTTCAGGTATTCCGCTTCGTAGTTCTCTGTATATAGGTGTCGGATGTGGATGTCCAGGGTGTCCAGGTATTCCGCTCCGTAGTTTACTGTGTCCAGGTATTGGATGTGGAAGTCCAGGGTATCCAGGTATTCCGCTACGTAGTTTTCTGTATCTTGGTGTCGGATGTAGAAGTTCAGGGTGTCCAGGTATTCCGCTCCATAGTTTGTTGTATATAGGTACTGGATGTGGAAGTCCAGGGTGTCCAGGTATTCCGCTTCGTAGTTTCCTGTGCCCAGGTGTCGGATGTGGAAGTTCAGGTTGTCCAGGTATTCCGCTTCGTAGTTTTCTGTATCTAGGTGTCGGATGTGAAAGTCCTGGGTGTCCAGGTATTCCGCTTCGTATTTTTCTGTATCTAGGTGTCGGATGTGGAACTCCAGGGTGTCCAGGTATTCCGCTTCGTAGTTTTCTGTATCTAGGTGTCGGATGTGGAAGTCCAGGGTGTCCAGGCATTCCGCTCCGTAGTTTCCTGTGCCCAGGTGTCGGATGTGGAAGTTCAGGTTGTCCAGGTATTCCGCTTCGTAGTTTTCTGTATCTAGGTGTCGGATGTGGATGTCCAGGGTGTCCAGGTATTCCGCTCCGTAGTTTACTGTGTCCAGGTATTGGATGTGGAAGTCCAGGGTATCCAGGTATTCCGCTACGTAGTTTTCTGTATCTTGGTGTCGGATGTAGAAGTTCAGGGTGTCCAGGTATTCCGCTCCATAGTTTGTTGTATATAGGTACTGGATGTGGAAGTCCAGGGTGTCCAGGTATTCCGCTTCGTAGTTTCCTGTGCCCAGGTGTCGGATGTGGAAGTTCAGGTTGTCCAGGTATTCCGCTTCGTAGTTTTCTGTATCTAGGTGTCGGGTGTGGAAGTCCAGGGTATCCAGGTATTCCGCTTCGTAGTTTTCTGTATCTAGGTGTCGGATGTGGAAGTTCAGGGTGTCCAGGTATTCCGCTTCGTAGTTTTCTGTATCTAGGTGTCGGATGTGGAAGTCCAGGGTGTCCAGATATTCCGCTTCGTAGTTTTCTGTATCTAGGTGTCGGATGTGGAAGTCCAGGGTGTTCAGGCATTCCGCTCCGTAGTTTCCTGTGCCCAGGTGTCGGATGTGGAAGTTCAGGGTGTCCAGGTATTCCGCTTCGTAGTTTTCTGTATCTAGGTGTCGGATGTGGAAGTCCAGGGTGTCCAGGTAGTCCGCTTCGTAGTTCTCTGTATATAGGTGTCGGATGTGGATTTCCAGGGTGTCCAGGTATTCCGCTCCGTAGTTTACTGTGTCCAGGTATTGGATGTGGAAGTCCAGGGTATCCAGGTATTCCGCTACGTAGTTTTCTGTATCTTGGTGTCGGATGTAGAAGTTCAGGGTGTCCAGGTATTCCGCTCCATAGTTTGTTGTATATAGGTACTGGATGTGGAAGTCCAGGGTGTCCAGGTATTCCGCTTCGTAGTTTTCTGTATCTAGGTGTCGGATGTGGAAGTCCAGGGTGTCCAGGTATTCCGCTTCGTAGTTTTCTGTATCTAGGTGTCGGATGTGGAAGTCCAGGGTGTCCAGGTATTCCGCTTCGTAGTTTCCTGTGCCCAGGTGTCGGATGTGGAAGTTCAGGGTGTCCAGGTATTCCGCTTCGTAGTTCTCTGTATATAGGTGTCGGATGTGGAAGTCCAGGGTGTCCAGGTATTCCGCTCCGTAGTTTCCTGTGTCCAGGTATTGGATGTGGAAGTCCAGGGTATCCAGGTATTCAGCTACGTAGTTTGTTGTATCTAGGTACTGGATGTGGAAGTCCAGGGTGTCCAGGTATTCCGCTTCGTAGTTTTCTGTATCTAGGTGTCGGATGTGGAAGTCCAGGGTGTCCAGATATTCCGCTTCGTAGTTTTCTGTATCTAGGTGTCGGATGTGGAAGTCCAGGGTGTCCAGGTATTCCGCTTCGTAGTTTTCTGTATCTAGGTGTCGGATGTGGAAGTCCAGGGTGTCCAGGCATTCCGCTCCGTAGTTTCCTGTGCTCAGGTGTCGGATGTGGAAGTTCTGGTTGTCCAGGTATTCCGCTTCGTAGTTTTCTGTATCTAGGTGTCGGATGTGGAAGTCCAGGGTGTCCAGGTATTCCGCTTCGTAGTTTTCTGTATCTAGGTGTCGGATGTGGAACTCCAGGGTGTCCAGGTATTCCGCTTCGTAGTTTTCTGTATCTAGGTGTCGGATGTGGAAGTCCAGGGTGTCCAGGCATTCCGCTCCGTAGTTTCCTGTGCCCAGGTGTCGGATGTGGAAGTTCAGGTTGTCCAGGTATTCCGCTTCGTAGTTTTCTGTATCTAGGTGTCGGATGTGGAAGTCCAGGGTGTCCAGGTATTCCGCTTCGTAGTTTTCTGTATCTAGGTGTCGGATGTGGAAGTTCAGGGTGTCCAGGTATTCCGCTTCGTAGTTTTCTGTATCTAGGTGTCGGATGTGGAAGTCCAGGGAGTCCAGATATTCCGCTTCGTAGTTTTCTGTATCTAGGTGTCGGATGTGGAAGTCCAGGGTGTCCAGGCATTCCGCTCCGTAGTTTCCTGTGCCCAGGTGTCGGATGTGGAAGTTCAGGGTGTCCAGGTATTCCGCTTCGTAGTTTTCTGTATCTAGGTGTCGGATGTGGAAGTCCAGGGTGTTCAGGTATTCCGGTTCGTAGTTCTCTGTATATAGGTGTCGGATGTGGATGTCCAGGGTGTCCAGGTATTCCGCTACGTAGTTTTCTGTATCTTGGTGTCGGATGTAGAAGTTCAGGGTGTCCAGGTATTCCGCTCCATAGTTTGTTGTATATAGGTACTGGATGTGGAAGTCCAGGGTGTCCAGGTATTCCGCTTCGTAGTTTTCTGTATCTAGGTGTCGGATGTGGAAGTCCAGGGTGTCCAGGCATTCCGCTCCGTAGTTTCCTGTATCTAGGTGTCGGATGTGGAAGTCCAGGGTGTCCAGATATTCCGCTTCGTAGTTTTCTGTATCTAGGTGTCGGATGTGGAAGTCCAGGGTGTCCAGGCATTCCGCTCCGTAGTTTCCTGTGCCCAGGTGTCGGATGTGGAAGTTCAGGGTGTCCAGGTATTCCGCTTCGTAGTTTTCTGTATCTAGGTGTCGGATGTGGAAGTCCAGGGTGTTCAGGTATTCCGCTTCGTAGTTCTCTGTATATAGGTGTCGGATGTGGATGTCCAGGGTGTCCAGGTATTCCGCTCCGTAGTTTACTGTGTCCAGGTATTGGATGTGGAAGTCCAGGGTATCCCTGTATTCCGCTACGTAGTTTTCTGTATCTTGGTGTCGGATGTAGAAGTTCAGGGTGTCCAGGTATTCCGCTCCATAGTTTGTTGTATATAGGTACTGGATGTGGAAGTCCAGGGTGTCCAGGTATTCCGCTTCGTAGTTTTCTGTATCTAGGTGTCGGATGTGGAAGTCCAGGGTGTCCAGGCATTCAGCTACGTTGTTTGTTGTATCTAGGTACTGGATGTGGAAGTCCAGGGTGTCCAGGTATTCCGCTCCGTAGTTTCCTGTGCCCAGGTGTCGGATGTGGAAGTTCAGGTTGTCCAGGTATTCCGCTTCGTAGTTTTCTGTATCTAGGTGTCGGATGTGGAAGTTCAGGGTGTCCAGGTATTCCGCTTCGTAGTTTTCTGTATCTAGGTGTCGGATGTGGAAGTCCAGGGTGTCCAGGTATTCCGCTTCGTAGTTTTCTGTATCTAGGTGTCGGATGTGGAAGTCCAGGGTGTCCAGGCATTCCGCTCCGTAATTTCCTGTGCCCAGGTGTCGGATGTGGAAGTTCAGGTTGTCCAGGTATTCCGCTTCGTAGTTTTCTGTATCTAGGTGTCGGGTGTGGAAGTCCAGGGTATCCAGGTATTCCGCTTCGTAGTTTTCTGTATCTAGGTGTCGGATGTGGAAGTTCAGGGTGTCCAGGTATTCCGCTTCGTAGTTTTCTGTATCTAGGTGTCGGATGTGGAAGTCCAGGGTGTCCAGATATTCCGCTTCGTAGTTTTCTGTATCTAGGTGTCGGATGTGGAAGTCCAGGGTGTTCAGGCATTCCGCTCCGTAGTTTCCTGTGCCCAGGTGTCGGATGTGGAAGTTCAGGGTGTCCAGGTATTCCGCTTCGTAGTTTTCTGTATCTAGGTGTCGGATGTGGAAGTCCAGGGTGTCCAGGTAGTCCGTTTCGTAGTTCTCTGTATATAGGTGTCGGATGTGGATGTCCAGGGTGTCCAGGTATTCCGCTCCGTAGTTTACTGTGTCCAGGTATTGGATGTGGAAGTCCAGGGTATCCAGGTATTCCGCTACGTAGTTTTCTGTATCTTGGTGTCGGATGTAGAAGTTCAGGGTGTCCAGGTATTCCGCTCCATAGTTTGTTGTATATAGGTACTGGATGTGGAAGTCCAGGGTGTCCAGGTATTCCGCTTCGTAGTTTTCTGTATCTAGGTGTCGGATGTGGAAGTCCAGGGTGTCCAGGCATTCAGCTACGTAGTTTGTTGTATCTAGGTACTGGATGTGGAAGTCCAGGGTGTCCAGGTATTCCGCTTCGTAGTTTTCTGTATCTAAGTGTCGGATGTGGAAGTCCAGGGTGTCCAGGTATTCCGCTTCGTAGTTTTCTGTATCTTGGTGTCGGATGTAGAAGTTCAGGGTGTCCAGGTATTTCGCTCCATAGTTTGTTGTATATAGGTACTGGATGTGGAAGTCCAGGGTGTCCAGGTATTCCGCTTCGTAGTTCTCTGTATATAGGTGTCGGATGTGGAAGTCCAGGGTGTCCAGGTATTCCGCTCCGTAGTTTCCTGTGTCCAGGTATTGGATGTGGAAGTCCAGGGTGTCCAGGTATTCCGCTTCGTAGTTTTCTGTATCTAGGTGTCGGATGTGGAAGTCCAGGGTGTCCAGATATTTCGCTTCGTAGTTTTCTGTATCTAGGTGTCGGATGTGGAAGTCCAGGGTGTCCAGGTATTCCGCTTCGTAGTTTTCTGTATCTAGGTGTCGGATGTGGAAGTCCAGGGTGTCCAGGCATTCCGCTCCGTAGTTTCCTGTGCTCAGGTGTCGGATGTGGAAGTTCTGGTTGTCCAGGTATTCCGCTTCGTAGTTTTCTGTATCTAGGTGTCGGATGTGAAAGTCCAGGGTGTCCAGGTATTCCGCTCCGTAGTTTACTGTGTCCAGGTATTGGATGTGGAAGTCCAGGGTATCCAGGTATTCCGCTACGTAGTTTTCTGTATCTTGGTGTCGGATGTAGAAGTTCAGGGTGTCCAGGTATTCCGCTCCATAGTTTGTTGTATATAGGTACTGGATGTGGAAGTCCAGGGTGTCCAGGTATTCCGCTTCGTAGTTTTCTGTATCTAGGTGTCGGATGTGGAAGTCCAGGGTGTCCAGGCATTCAGCTACGTAGTTTGTTGTATCTAGGTACTGGATGTGGAAGTCCAGGGTGTCCAGGTATTCCGCTTCGTAGTTTTCTGTATCTAAGTGTCGGATGTGGAAGTCCAGGGTGTCCAGGTATTCCGCTTCGTAGTTTTCTGTATCTTGGTGTCGGATGTAGAAGTTCAGGGTGTCCAGGTATTTCGCTCCATAGTTTGTTGTATATAGGTACTGGATGTGGAAGTCCAGGGTGTCCAGGTATTCCGCTTCGTAGTTCTCTGTATATAGGTGTCGGATGTGGAAGTCCAGGGTGTCCAGGTATTCCGCTCCGTAGTTTCCTGTGTCCAGGTATTGGATGTGGAAGTCCAGGGTGTCCAGGTATTCCGCTTCGTAGTTTTCTGTATCTAGGTGTCGGATGTGGAAGTCCAGGGTGTCCAGATATTTCGCTTCGTAGTTTTCTGTATCTAGGTGTCGGATGTGGAAGTCCAGGGTGTCCAGGTATTCCGCTTCGTAGTTTTCTGTATCTAGGTGTCGGATGTGGAAGTCCAGGGTGTCCAGGCATTCCGCTCCGTAGTTTCCTGTGCTCAGGTGTCGGATGTGGAAGTTCTGGTTGTCCAGGTATTCCGCTTCGTAGTTTTCTGTATCTAGGTGTCGGATGTGAAAGTCCAGGGTGTCCAGGTATTCCGCTTCGTAGTTTTCTGTATCTAGGTGTCGGATGTGAAAGTCCAGGGTGTCCAGGAATTCCGCTTCGTAGTTTTCTGTATCTAGGTGTCGGATGTGGAAGTTCAGGGTGTCCAGGTATTCCGCTTCGTAGTTTTCTGTATCTAGGTGTCGGATGTGGAAGTTCAGGGTGTCCAGGTATTCCGCTTCGTAGTTTTCTGTATCTAGGTGTCGGATGTGGAAGTCCAGGGTGTCCAGGTATTCCGCTTCGTAGTTTTCTGTATCTAGGTGTCGGATGTGGAAGTCCAGGGTGTCCAGGCATTCCGCTCCGTAATTTCCTGTGCCCAGGTGTCGGATGTGGAAGTTCAGGTTGTCCAGGTATTCCGCTTCGTAGTTTTCTGTATCTAGGTGTCGGGTGTGGAAGTCCAGGGTATCCAGGTATTCCGCTTCGTAGTTTTCTGTATCTAGGTGTCGGATGTGGAAGTTCAGGGTGTCCAGGTATTCCGCTTCGTAGTTTTCTGTATCTAGGTGTCGGATGTGGAAGTCCAGGGTGTCCAGATATTCCGCTTCGTAGTTTTCTGTATCTAGGTGTCGGATGTGGAAGTCCAGGGTGTTCAGGCATTCCGCTCCGTAGTTTCCTGTGCCCAGGTGTCGGATGTGGAAGTTCAGGGTGTCCAGGTATTCCGCTTCGTAGTTTTCTGTATCTAGGTGTCGGATGTGGAAGTCCAGGGTGTCCAGGTAGTCCGTTTCGTAGTTCTCTGTATATAGGTGTCGGATGTGGATGTCCAGGGTGTCCAGGTATTCCGCTCCGTAGTTTACTGTGTCCAGGTATTGGATGTGGAAGTCCAGGGTATCCAGGTATTCCGCTACGTAGTTTTCTGTATCTTGGTGTCGGATGTAGAAGTTCAGGGTGTCCAGGTATTCCGCTCCATAGTTTGTTGTATATAGGTACTGGATGTGGAAGTCCAGGGTGTCCAGGTATTCCGCTTCGTAGTTTTCTGTATCTAGGTGTCGGATGTGGAAGTCCAGGGTGTCCAGGCATTCAGCTACGTAGTGTGTTGTATCTAGGTACTGGATGTGGAAGTCCAGGGTGTCCAGGTATTCCGCTTCGTAGTTTTCTGTATCTAAGTGTCGGATGTGGAAGTCCAGGGTGTCCAGGTATTCCGCTTCGTAGTTTTCTGTATCTTGGTGTCGGATGTAGAAGTTCAGGGTGTCCAGGTATTTCGCTCCATAGTTTGTTGTATATAGGT
Source organism: Cephus spinipes (assembly GCA_963971525.1). NCBI lineage: Eukaryota > Metazoa > Arthropoda > Insecta > Hymenoptera > Cephidae > Cephus > Cephus spinipes. The sequence continues at coordinate 23,234,614 of OZ020573.1, forward strand.
ACTGGATGTGGAAGTCCAGGGTGTCCAGGTATTCCGCTTCGTAGTTCTCTGTATATAGGTGTCGGATGTGGAAGTCCAGGGTGTCCAGGTATTCCGCTTCGTAGTTTTCTGTATCTAGGTGTCGGATGTGGAAGTCCAGGGTGTCCAGATATTTCGCTTCGTAGTTTTCTGTATCTAGGTGTCGGATGTGGAAGTCCAGGGTGTCCAGGTATTCCGCTTCGTAGTTTTCTGTATCTAGGTGTCGGATGTGGAAGTCCAGGGTGTCCAGGCATTCCGCTCCGTAGTTTCCTGTGCTCAGGTGTCGGATGTGGAAGTTCTGGTTGTCCAGGTATTCCGCTTCGTAGTTTTCTGTATCTAGGTGTCGGATGTGAAAGTCCAGGGTGTCCAGGTATTCCGCTCCGTAGTTTACTGTGTCCAGGTATTGGATGTGGAAGTCCAGGGTATCCAGGTATTCCGCTACGTAGTTTTCTGTATCTTGGTGTCGGATGTAGAAGTTCAGGGTGTCCAGGTATTCCGCTCCATAGTTTGTTGTATATAGGTACTGGATGTGGAAGTCCAGGGTGTCCAGGTATTCCGCTTCGTAGTTTTCTGTATCTAGGTGTCGGATGTGGAAGTCCAGGGTGTCCAGGCATTCAGCTACGTAGTTTGTTGTATCTAGGTACTGGATGTGGAAGTCCAGGGTGTCCAGGTATTCCGCTTCGTAGTTTTCTGTATCTAAGTGTCGGATGTGGAAGTCCAGGGTGTCCAGGTATTCCGCTTCGTAGTTTTCTGTATCTTGGTGTCGGATGTAGAAGTTCAGGGTGTCCAGGTATTTCGCTCCATAGTTTGTTGTATATAGGTACTGGATGTGGAAGTCCAGGGTGTCCAGGTATTCCGCTTCGTAGTTCTCTGTATATAGGTGTCGGATGTGGAAGTCCAGGGTGTCCAGGTATTCCGCTCCGTAGTTTCCTGTGTCCAGGTATTGGATGTGGAAGTCCAGGGTGTCCAGGTATTCCGCTTCGTAGTTTTCTGTATCTAGGTGTCGGATGTGGAAGTCCAGGGTGTCCAGATATTTCGCTTCGTAGTTTTCTGTATCTAGGTGTCGGATGTGGAAGTCCAGGGTGTCCAGGTATTCCGCTTCGTAGTTTTCTGTATCTAGGTGTCGGATGTGGAAGTCCAGGGTGTCCAGGCATTCCGCTCCGTAGTTTCCTGTGCTCAGGTGTCGGATGTGGAAGTTCTGGTTGTCCAGGTATTCCGCTTCGTAGTTTTCTGTATCTAGGTGTCGGATGTGAAAGTCCAGGGTGTCCAGGTATTCCGCTTCGTAGTTTTCTGTATCTAGGTGTCGGATGTGGAAGTCCAGGGTGTCCAGGTATTCCGCTTCGTAGTTTTCTGTATCTAGGTGTCGGATGTGAAAGTCCAGGGTGTCCAGGAATTCCGCTTCGTAGTTTTCTGTATCTAGGTGTCGGATGTGGAAGTTCAGGGTGTCCAGGTATTCCGCTTCGTAGTTTTCTGTATCTAGGTGTCGGATGTGGAAGTTCAGGGTGTCCAGGTATTCCGCTTCGTAGTTTTCTGTATCTAGGTGTCGGATGTGGAAGTCCAGGGTGTCCAGGTATTCCGCTTCGTAGTTTTCTGTATCTAGGTGTCGGATGTGGAAGTCCAGGGTGTCCAGGCATTCCGCTCCGTAATTTCCTGTGCCCAGGTGTCGGATGTGGAAGTTCAGGTTGTCCAGGTATTCCGCTTCGTAGTTTTCTGTATCTAGGTGTCGGGTGTGGAAGTCCAGGGTATCCAGGTATTCCGCTTCGTAGTTTTCTGTATCTAGGTGTCGGATGTGGAAGTTCAGGGTGTCCAGGTATTCCGCTTCGTAGTTTTCTGTATCTAGGTGTCGGATGTGGAAGTCCAGGGTGTCCAGATATTCCGCTTCGTAGTTTTCTGTATCTAGGTGTCGGATGTGGAAGTCCAGGGTGTTCAGGCATTCCGCTCCGTAGTTTCCTGTGCCCAGGTGTCGGATGTGGAAGTTCAGGGTGTCCAGGTATTCCGCTTCGTAGTTTTCTGTATCTAGGTGTCGGATGTGGAAGTCCAGGGTGTCCAGGTAGTCCGTTTCGTAGTTCTCTGTATATAGGTGTCGGATGTGGATGTCCAGGGTGTCCAGGTATTCCGCTCCGTAGTTTACTGTGTCCAGGTATTGGATGTGGAAGTCCAGGGTATCCAGGTATTCCGCTACGTAGTTTTCTGTATCTTGGTGTCGGATGTAGAAGTTCAGGGTGTCCAGGTATTCCGCTCCATAGTTTGTTGTATATAGGTACTGGATGTGGAAGTCCAGGGTGTCCAGGTATTCCGCTTCGTAGTTTTCTGTATCTAGGTGTCGGATGTGGAAGTCCAGGGTGTCCAGGCATTCAGCTACGTAGTGTGTTGTATCTAGGTACTGGATGTGGAAGTCCAGGGTGTCCAGGTATTCCGCTTCGTAGTTTTCTGTATCTAAGTGTCGGATGTGGAAGTCCAGGGTGTCCAGGTATTCCGCTTCGTAGTTTTCTGTATCTTGGTGTCGGATGTAGAAGTTCAGGGTGTCCAGGTATTTCGCTCCATAGTTTGTTGTATATAGGTACTGGATGTGGAAGTCCAGGGTGTCCAGGTATTCCGCTTCGTAGTTCTCTGTATATAGGTGTCGGATGTGGAAGTCCAGGGTGTCCAGGTATTCCGCTTCGTAGTTTTCTGTATCTAGGTGTCGGATGTGGAAGTCCAGGGTGTCCAGATATTTCGCTTCGTAGTTTTCTGTATCTAGGTGTCGGATGTGGAAGTCCAGGGTGTCCAGGTATTCCGCTTCGTAGTTTTCTGTATCTAGGTGTCGGATGTGGAAGTCCAGGGTGTCCAGGCATTCCGCTCCGTAGTTTCCTGTGCTCAGGTGTCGGATGTGGAAGTTCTGGTTGTCCAGGTATTCCGCTTCGTAGTTTTCTGTATCTAGGTGTCGGATGTGAAAGTCCAGGGTGTCCAGGTATTCCGCTCCGTAGTTTACTGTGTCCAGGTATTGGATGTGGAAGTCCAGGGTATCCAGGTATTCCGCTACGTAGTTTTCTGTATCTTGGTGTCGGATGTAGAAGTTCAGGGTGTCCAGGTATTCCGCTCCATAGTTTGTTGTATATAGGTACTGGATGTGGAAGTCCAGGGTGTCCAGGTATTCCGCTTCGTAGTTTTCTGTATCTAGGTGTCGGATGTGGAAGTCCAGGGTGTCCAGGCATTCAGCTACGTAGTTTGTTGTATCTAGGTACTGGATGTGGAAGTCCAGGGTGTCCAGGTATTCCGCTTCGTAGTTTTCTGTATCTAAGTGTCGGATGTGGAAGTCCAGGGTGTCCAGGTATTCCGCTTCGTAGTTTTCTGTATCTTGGTGTCGGATGTAGAAGTTCAGGGTGTCCAGGTATTTCGCTCCATAGTTTGTTGTATATAGGTACTGGATGTGGAAGTCCAGGGTGTCCAGGTATTCCGCTTCGTAGTTCTCTGTATATAGGTGTCGGATGTGGAAGTCCAGGGTGTCCAGGTATTCCGCTCCGTAGTTTCCTGTGTCCAGGTATTGGATGTGGAAGTCCAGGGTGTCCAGGTATTCCGCTTCGTAGTTTTCTGTATCTAGGTGTCGGATGTGGAAGTCCAGGGTGTCCAGATATTTCGCTTCGTAGTTTTCTGTATCTAGGTGTCGGATGTGGAAGTCCAGGGTGTCCAGGTATTCCGCTTCGTAGTTTTCTGTATCTAGGTGTCGGATGTGGAAGTCCAGGGTGTCCAGGCATTCCGCTCCGTAGTTTCCTGTGCTCAGGTGTCGGATGTGGAAGTTCTGGTTGTCCAGGTATTCCGCTTCGTAGTTTTCTGTATCTAGGTGTCGGATGTGAAAGTCCAGGGTGTCCAGGTATTCCGCTTCGTAGTTTTCTGTATCTAGGTGTCGGATGTGGAAGTCCAGGGTGTCCAGGTATTCCGCTTCGTAGTTTTCTGTATCTAGGTGTCGGATGTGGAAGTCCAGGGTGTCCAGGCATTCCGTTCCGTAGTTTCCTGTGCCCAGGTGTCGGATGTGGAATTTCAGTGTGTCCAGGTATTCCGCTTCGTAGTTCTCTGTATATAGGTGTCGGATGTGGAAGTCCAGGGTGTCCAGGTATTCCGCTTCGTAGTTTCCTGTATCTAGGTGTCGGATGTGGAAGTTCAGGGTGTCCAGGTATTCCGCTTCGTAGTTTTCTGTATCTAGGTGTCGGATGTGGAAGTCCAGGGTGTCCAGGTATTCCGCTTCTTAGTTTTCTGTATCTAGGTGTCGGATGTGGAAGTCCAGGGTGTCCAGGCATTCCGCTCCGTAGTTTCCTGTGCCCAGGTGTCGGATGTGGAAGTTCAGGGTGTCCAGGTATTCCGCTTCGTAGTTTTCTGTATCTAGGTGTCGGATGTGGAAGTCCAGGGTGTCCAGGTATTCCGCTTCGTCGTTCTCTGTATATAGGTGTCGGATGTGGATGTCCAGGGTGTCTAGGTATTCCGCTCCGTAGTTTACTGTGTCCAGGTATTGGATGTGGAAGTCCAGGGTATCCAGGTATTCCGCTACGTAGTTTTCTGTATCTTGGTGTCGGATGTAGAAGTTCAGGGTGTCCAGGTATTCCGCTCCATAGTTTGTTGTATATAGGTACTGGATGTGGAAGTCCAGGGTGTCCAGGTATTCCGCTTCGTAGTTTTCTGTATCTAGGTGTCGGATGTGGAAGTCCAGGGTGTCCAGGTATTCCGCTTCGTAGTTTTCTGTATCTAGGTGTCGGATGTGGAAGGCCAGGGTGTCCAGGTATTCCGCTTCGTAGTTTCCTGTGCCCAGGTGTCGGATGTGGAAGTTCAGGGTGTCCAGGTATTCCGCTTCGTAGTTCTCTGTATATAGGTGTCGGATGTGGAAGTCCAGGGTGTCCAGGTATTCCGCTCCGTAGTTTTCTGTATCTAGGTGTCGGATGTGAAAGTCCAGGGTGTCCAGGTATTCCGCTCCGTAGTTTACTGTGTCCAGGTATTGGATGTGGAAGTCCAGGGTATCCAGGTATTCCGCTACGTAGTTTTCTGTATCTTGGTGTCGGATGTAGAAGTTCAGGGTGTCCAGGTATTCCGCTCCATAGTTTGTTGTATATAGGTACTGGATGTGGAAGTCCAGGGTGTCCAGGTATTCCGCTTCGTAGTTTTCTGTATCTAGGTGTCGGATGTGGAAGTCCAGGGTGTCCAGGCATTCAGCTACGTAGTTTGTTGTATCTAGGTACTGGATGTGGAAGTCCAGGGTGTCCAGGTATTCCGCTTCGTAGTTCTCTGTATATAGGTGTCGGATGTGGAAGTCCAGGGTGTCCAGGTATTCCGCTTCGTAGTTTCCTGTATCTAGATGTCGGATGTGGAAGTTCAGGGTGTCCAGGTATTCCGCTTCGTAGTTTTCTGTATCTAGGTGTCGGATGTGGAAGTCCAGGGTGTCCAGGTATTCCGCTTCTTAGTTTTCTGTATCTAGGTGTCGGATGTGGAAGTCCAGGGTGTCCAGGCATTCCGCTCCGTAGTTTCCTGTGCCCAGGTGTCGGATGTGGAAGTTCAGGGTGTCCAGGTATTCCGCTTCGTAGTTTTCTGTATCTAGGTGTCGGATGTGGAAGTCCAGGGTGTCCAGGTATTCCGCTTCGTCGTTCTCTGTATATAGGTGTCGGATGTGGATGTCCAGGGTGTCTAGGTATTCCGCTCCGTAGTTTACTGTGTCCAGGTATTGGATGTGGAAGTCCAGGGTATCCAGGTATTCCGCTACGTAGTTTTCTGTATCTTGGTGTCGGATGTAGAAGTTCAGGGTGTCCAGGTATTCCGCTCCATAGTTTGTTGTATATAGGTACTGGATGTGGAAGTCCAGGGTGTCCAGGTATTCCGCTTCGTAGTTTTCTGTATCTAGGTGTCGGATGTGGAAGTCCAGGGTGTCCAGGTATTCCGCTTCGTAGTTTTCTGTATCTAGGTGTCGGATGTGGAAGGCCAGGGTGTCCAGGTATTCCGCTTCGTAGTTTCCTGTGCCCAGGTGTCGGATGTGGAAGTTCAGGGTGTCCAGGTATTCCGCTTCGTAGTTCTCTGTATATAGGTGTCGGATGTGGAAGTCCAGGGTGTCCAGGTATTCCGCTCCGTAGTTTCCTGTGTCCAGGTATTGGATGTGGAAGTCCAGGGTATCCAGGTATTCAGCTACGTAGTTTGTTGTATCTAGGTACTGGATGTGGAAGTCCAGGGTGTCCAGGTATTCCGCTTCGTAGTTTTCTGTATCTAGGTGTCGGATGTGGAAGTCCAGGGTGTCCAGGTATTCCGCTTCGTAGTTTTCTGTATCTAGGTGTCGGATGTGGAAGTCCAGGGTGTCCAGGCATTCCGCTCCGTAGTTTCCTGTGCCCAGGTGTCGGATGTGGAAGTCCAGGGTGTCCAGGTATTCCGCTTCGTAGTTTTCTGTATCTAGGTGTCGGATGTGGAAGTCCAGGGTGTCCAGGCATTCCGCTCCGTAGTTTCCTGTGCTCAGGTGTCGGATGTGGAAGTTCTGGTTGTCCAGGTATTCCGCTTCGTAGTTTTCTGTATCTAGGTGTCGGATGTGAAAGTCCAGGGTGTCCAGGTATTCCGCTCCGTAGTTTACTGTGTCCAGGTATTGGATGTGGAAGTCCAGGGTATCCAGGTATTCCGCTACGTAGTTTTCTGTATCTTGGTGTCGGATGTAGAAGTTCAGGGTGTCCAGGTATTCCGCTCCATAGTTTGTTGTATATAGGTACTGGATGTGGAAGTCCAGGGTGTCCAGGTATTCCGCTTCGTAGTTTTCTGTATCTAGGTGTCGGATGTGGAAGTCCAGGGTGTCCAGGCATTCAGCTACGTAGTTTGTTGTATCTAGGTACTGGATGTGGAAGTCCAGGGTGTCCAGGTATTCCGCTTCGTAGTTTTCTGTATCTAAGTGTCGGATGTGGAAGTCCAGGGTGTCCAGGTATTCCGCTTCGTAGTTTTCTGTATCTTGGTGTCGGATGTAGAAGTTCAGGGTGTCCAGGTATTTCGCTCCATAGTTTGTTGTATATAGGTACTGGATGTGGAAGTCCAGGGTGTCCAGGTATTCCGCTTCGTAGTTCTCTGTATATAGGTGTCGGATGTGGAAGTCCAGGGTGTCCAGGTATTCCGCTCCGTAGTTTCCTGTGTCCAGGTATTGGATGTGGAAGTCCAGGGTGTCCAGGTATTCCGCTTCGTAGTTTTCTGTATCTAGGTGTCGGATGTGGAAGTCCAGGGTGTCCAGATATTTCGCTTCGTAGTTTTCTGTATCTAGGTGTCGGATGTGGAAGTCCAGGGTGTCCAGGTATTCCGCTTCGTAGTTTTCTGTATCTAGGTGTCGGATGTGGAAGTCCAGGGTGTCCAGGCATTCCGCTCCGTAGTTTCCTGTGCTCAGGTGTCGGATGTGGAAGTTCTGGTTGTCCAGGTATTCCGCTTCGTAGTTTTCTGTATCTAGGTGTCGGATGTGAAAGTCCAGGGTGTCCAGGTATTCCGCTTCGTAGTTTTCTGTATCTAGGTGTCGGATGTGAAAGTCCAGGGTGTCCAGGTATTCCGCTTCGTAGTTTTCTGTATCTAGGTGTCGGATGTGGAAGTTCAGGGTGTCCAGGTATTCCGCTTCGTAGTTTTCTGTATCTAGGTGTCGGATGTGGAAGTCCAGGGTGTCCAGGTATTCCGCTTCGTAGTTTTCTGTATCTAGGTGTCGGATGTGGAAGTCCAGGGTGTCCAGGCATTCCGTTCCGTAGTTTCCTGTGCCCAGGTGTCGGATGTGGAATTTCAGTGTGTCCAGGTATTCCGCTTCGTAGTTCTCTGTATATAGGTGTCGGATGTGGAAGTCCAGGGTGTCCAGGTATTCCGCTTCGTAGTTTCCTGTATCTAGGTGTCGGATGTGGAAGTTCAGGGTGTCCAGGTATTCCGCTTCGTAGTTTTCTGTATCTAGGTGTCGGATGTGGAAGTCCAGGGTGTCCAGGTATTCCGCTTCTTAGTTTTCTGTATCTAGGTGTCGGATGTGGAAGTCCAGGGTGTCCAGGCATTCCGCTCCGTAGTTTCCTGTGCCCAGGTGTCGGATGTGGAAGTTCAGGGTGTCCAGGTATTCCGCTTCGTAGTTTTCTGTATCTAGGTGTCGGATGTGGAAGTCCAGGGTGTCCAGGTATTCCGCTTCGTCGTTCTCTGTATATAGGTGTCGGATGTGGATGTCCAGGGTGTCTAGGTATTCCGCTCCGTAGTTTACTGTGTCCAGGTATTGGATGTGGAAGTCCAGGGTATCCAGGTATTCCGCTACGTAGTTTTCTGTATCTTGGTGTCGGATGTAGAAGTTCAGGGTGTCCAGGTATTCCGCTCCATAGTTTGTTGTATATAGGTACTGGATGTGGAAGTCCAGGGTGTCCAGGTATTCCGCTTCGTAGTTTTCTGTATCTAGGTGTCGGATGTGGAAGTCCAGGGTGTCCAGGTATTCCGCTTCGTAGTTTTCTGTATCTAGGTGTCGGATGTGGAAGGCCAGGGTGTCCAGGTATTCCGCTTCGTAGTTTCCTGTGCCCAGGTGTCGGATGTGGAAGTTCAGGGTGTCCAGGTATTCCGCTTCGTAGTTCTCTGTATATAGGTGTCGGATGTGGAAGTCCAGGGTGTCCAGGTATTCCGCTCCGTAGTTTCCTGTGTCCAGGTATTGGATGTGGAAGTCCAGGGTATCCAGGTATTCAGCTACGTAGTTTGTTGTATCTAGGTACTGGATGTGGAAGTCCAGGGTGTCCAGGTATTCCGCTTCGTAGTTTTCTGTATCTAGGTGTCGGATGTGGAAGTCCAGGGTGTCCAGGCATTCCGCTCCGTAGTTTCCTGTGCCCAGGTGTCGGATGTGGAAGTCCAGGGTGTCCAGGCATTCCGCTCCGTAGTTTCCTGTGCCCAGGTGTCGGATGTGGAAGTTCAGGGTGTCCAGGTATTCCGCTTCGTAGTTTGTTGTATCTAGGTACTGGATGTGGAAGTCCAGGGTGTCCAGGTATTCCGCTTCGTAGTTTTCTGTATCTAGGTGTCGGATGTGGAAGTCCAGGGTGTCCAGGTATTCCGCTTCGTAGTTTTCTGTATCTAGGTGTTGGATGTGGAAGTCCAGGGTGTCCAGGCATTCCGCTCCGTAGTTTCCTGTGCCCAGGTGTCGGATGTGGAAGTCCAGGGTGTCCAGGTATTCCGCTTCGTAGTTTTCTGTATCTAGGTGTCGGATGTGGAAGTCCAGGGTGTCCAGGCATTCCGCTCCGTAGTTTCCTGTGCTCAGGTGTCGGATGTGGAAGTTCTGGTTGTCCAGGTATTCCGCTTCGTAGTTTTCTGTATCTAGGTGTCGGATGTGAAAGTCCAGGGTGTCCAGGTATTCCGCTCCGTAGTTTACTGTGTCCAGGTATTGGATGTGGAAGTCCAGGGTATCCAGGTATTCCGCTACGTAGTTTTCTGTATCTTGGTGTCGGATGTAGAAGTTCAGGGTGTCCAGGTATTCCGCTCCATAGTTTGTTGTATATAGGTACTGGATGTGGAAGTCCAGGGTGTCCAGGTATTCCGCTTCGTAGTTTTCTGTATCTAGGTGTCGGATGTGGAAGTCCAGGGTGTCCAGGCATTCAGCTACGTAGTTTGTTGTATCTAGGTACTGGATGTGGAAGTCCAGGGTGTCCAGGTATTCCGCTTCGTAGTTTTCTGTATCTAAGTGTCGGATGTGGAAGTCCAGGGTGTCCAGGTATTCCGCTTCGTAGTTTTCTGTATCTTGGTGTCGGATGTAGAAGTTCAGGGTGTCCAGGTATTTCGCTCCATAGTTTGTTGTATATAGGTACTGGATGTGGAAGTCCAGGGTGTCCAGGTATTCCGCTTCGTAGTTCTCTGTATATAGGTGTCGGATGTGGAAGTCCAGGGTGTCCAGGTATTCCGCTCCGTAGTTTCCTGTGTCCAGGTATTGGATGTGGAAGTCCAGGGTGTCCAGGTATTCCGCTTCGTAGTTTTCTGTATCTAGGTGTCGGATGTGGAAGTCCAGGGTGTCCAGATATTTCGCTTCGTAGTTTTCTGTATCTAGGTGTCGGATGTGGAAGTCCAGGGTGTCCAGGTATTCCGCTTCGTAGTTTTCTGTATCTAGGTGTCGGATGTGGAAGTCCAGGGTGTCCAGGCATTCCGCTCCGTAGTTTCCTGTGCTCAGGTGTCGGATGTGGAAGTTCTGGTTGTCCAGGTATTCCGCTTCGTAGTTTTCTGTATCTAGGTGTCGGATGTGAAAGTCCAGGGTGTCCAGGTATTCCGCTTCGTAGTTTTCTGTATCTAGGTGTCGGATGTGAAAGTCCAGGGTGTCCAGGTATTCCGCTTCGTAGTTTTCTGTATCTAGGTGTCGGATGTGGAAGTTCAGGGTGTCCAGGTATTCCGCTTCGTAGTTTTCTGTATCTAGGTGTCGGATGTGGAAGTCCAGGGTGTCCAGGTATTCCGCTTCGTAGTTTTCTGTATCTAGGTGTCGGATGTGGAAGTCCAGGGTGTCCAGGCATTCCGTTCCGTAGTTTCCTGTGCCCAGGTGTCGGATGTGGAATTTCAGTGTGTCCAGGTATTCCGCTTCGTAGTTCTCTGTATATAGGTGTCGGATGTGGAAGTCCAGGGTGTCCAGGTATTCCGCTTCGTAGTTTCCTGTATCTAGGTGTCGGATGTGGAAGTTCAGGGTGTCCAGGTATTCCGCTTCGTAGTTTTCTGTATCTAGGTGTCGGATGTGGAAGTCCAGGGTGTCCAGGTATTCCGCTTCTTAGTTTTCTGTATCTAGGTGTCGGATGTGGAAGTCCAGGGTGTCCAGGCATTCCGCTCCGTAGTTTCCTGTGCCCAGGTGTCGGATGTGGAAGTTCAGGGTGTCCAGGTATTCCGCTTCGTAGTTTTCTGTATCTAGGTGTCGGATGTGGAAGTCCAGGGTGTCCAGGTATTCCGCTTCGTCGTTCTCTGTATATAGGTGTCGGATGTGGATGTCCAGGGTGTCTAGGTATTCCGCTCCGTAGTTTACTGTGTCCAGGTATTGGATGTGGAAGTCCAGGGTATCCAGGTATTCCGCTACGTAGTTTTCTGTATCTTGGTGTCGGATGTAGAAGTTCAGGGTGTCCAGGTATTCCGCTCCATAGTTTGTTGTATATAGGTACTGGATGTGGAAGTCCAGGGTGTCCAGGTATTCCGCTTCGTAGTTTTCTGTATCTAGGTGTCGGATGTGGAAGTCCAGGGTGTCCAGGTATTCCGCTTCGTAGTTTTCTGTATCTAGGTGTCGGATGTGGAAGGCCAGGGTGTCCAGGTATTCCGCTTCGTAGTTTCCTGTGCCCAGGTGTCGGATGTGGAAGTTCAGGGTGTCCAGGTATTCCGCTTCGTAGTTCTCTGTATATAGGTGTCGGATGTGGAAGTCCAGGGTGTCCAGGTATTCCGCTCCGTAGTTTCCTGTGTCCAGGTATTGGATGTGGAAGTCCAGGGTATCCAGGTATTCAGCTACGTAGTTTGTTGTATCTAGGTACTGGATGTGGAAGTCCAGGGTGTCCAGGTATTCCGCTTCGTAGTTTTCTGTATCTAGGTGTCGGATGTGGAAGTCCAGGGTGTCCAGGTATTCCGCTTCGTAGTTTTCTGTATCTAGGTGTCGGATGTGGAAGTCCAGGGTGTCCAGGCATTCCGCTCCGTAGTTTCCTGTGCCCAGGTGTCGGATGTGGAAGTTCAGGGTGTCCAGGTATTCCGCTTCGTAGTTCTCTGTATATAGGTGTCGGATGTGGAAGTCCAGGGTGTCCAGGTATTCCGTTCCGTAGTTTCCTGTGTCCAGGTATTGGATGTGGAAGTCCAGGGTATCCAGGTATTCAGCTACGTAGTTTGTTGTATCTAGGTACTGGATGTGGAAGTCCAGGGTGTCCAGGTATTCCGCTTCGTAGTTTTCTATATCTAGGTGTCGGATGTGGAAGTCCAGGGTGTCCAGGTATTCCGCTTCGTAGTTCTCTGTATATAGGTGTCGGATGTGGATGTCCAGGGTGTCCAGGTATTCCGCTCCGTAGTTTACTGTGTCCAGGTATTGGATGTGGAAGTCCAGGGTATCCAGGTATTCCGCTACGTAGTTTTCTGTATCTTGGTGTCGGATGTAGAAGTTCAGGGTGTCCAGGTATTCCGCTCCATAGTTTGTTGTATATAGGTACTGGATGTGGAAGTCCAGGGTGTCCAGGTATTCCGCTTCGTAGTTTCCTGTGCCCAGGTGTCGGATGTGGAAGTTCAGGGTGTCCAGGTATTCCGCTTCGTAGTTCTCTGTATATAGGTGTCGGATGTGGAAGTCCAGGGTGTCCAGGTATTCCGCTCCGTAGTTTCCTGTGTCCAGGTATTGGATGTGGAAGTCCAGGGTATCCAGGTATTCAGCTACGTAGTTTGTTGTATCTAGGTACTGGATGTGGAAGTCCAGGGTGTCCAGGTATTCCGCTTCGTAGTTTTCTGTATCTAGGTGTTGGATGTGGAAGTCCAGGGTGTCCAGGCATTCAGCTACGTAGTTTGTTGTATCTAGGTACTGGATGTGGAAGTCCAGGGTGTCCAGGTATTCCGCTTCGTAGTTTTCTGTATCTAAGTGTCGGATGTGGAAGTCCAGGGTGTCCAGGTATTCCGCTTCGTAGTTTTCTGTATCTAGGTGTCGGATGTGGAAGTCCAGGGTGTCCAGGTATTCCGCTTCGTAGTTTCCTGTGCCCAGGTGTCGGATGTGGAAGTTCAGGGTGTCCAGGTATTCCGCTTCGTAGTTCTCTGTATATAGGTGTCGGATGTAGAAGTTCAGGGTGTCCAGGTATTCCGCTCCATAGTTTGTTGTATATAGGTACTGGAAGTGGAAGTCCAGGGTGTCCAGGTATTCCGCTTCGTAGTTTTCTGTATCTAGGTGTCGGATGTGGAAGTCCAGGGTGTCCAGGTATTCCGCTTCGTAGTTTTCTGTATCTAGGTGTCGGATGTGGAAGTCCAGGGTGTCCAGGCATTCCGCTCCGTAGTTTCCTGTGCCCAGGTGTCGGATGTGGAAGTTCAGGGTGTCCAGGTATTCCGCTTCGTAGTTCTCTGTATATAGGTGTCGGATGTGGAAGTCCAGGGTGTCCAGGTATTCCGTTCCGTAGTTTCCTGTGTCCAGGTATTGGATGTGGAAGTCCAGGGTATCCAGGTATTCAGCTACGTAGTTTGTTGTATCTAGGTACTGGATGTGGAAGTCCAGGGTGTCCAGGTATTCCGCTTCGTAGTTTTCTGTATCTAGGTGTCGGATGTGGAAGTCCAGGGTGTCCAGGTATTCCGCTTCGTAGTTCTCTGTATATAGGTGTCGGATGTGGATGTCCAGGGTGTCCAGGTATTCCGCTCCGTAGTTTACTGTGTCCAGGTATTGGATGTGGAAGTCCAGGGTATCCAGGTATTCCGCTACGTAGTTTTCTGTATCTTGGTGTCGGATGTAGAAGTTCAGGGTGTCCAGGTATTCCGCTCCATAGTTTGTTGTATATAGGTACTGGATGTGGAAGTCCAGGGTGTCCAGGTATTCCGCTTCGTAGTTTTCTGTATCTAGGTGTCGGATGTGGAAGTCCAGGGTGTCCAGGCATTCAGCTACGTAGTTTGTTGTATCTAGGTACTGGATGTGGAAGTCCAGGGTGTCCAGGTATTCCGCTTCGTAGTTTTCTGTATCTAAGTGTCGGATGTGGAAGTCCAGGGTGTCCAGGTATTCCGCTTCGTAGTTTTCTGTATCTAGGTGTCGGATGTGGAAGTCCAGGGTGTCCAGGTATTCCGCTTCGTAGTTTCCTGTGCCCAGGTGTCGGATGTGGAAGTTCAGGGTGTCCAGGTATTCCGCTTCGTAGTTCTCTGTATATAGGTGTCGGATGTGGAAGTCCAGGGTGTCCAGGTATTCCGCTCCGTAGTTTCCTGTGTCCAGGTATTGGATGTGGAAGTCCAGGGTATCCAGGTATTCAGCTACGTAGTTTGTTGTATCTAGGTACTGGATGTGGAAGTCCAGGGTGTCCAGGTATTCCGCTTCGTAGTTTTCTGTATCTAGGTGTCGGATGTGGAAGTCCAGGGTGTCCAGATATTTCGCTTCGTAGTTTTCTGTATCTAGGTGTCGGATGTGGAAGTCCAGGGTGTCCAGGTATTCCGCTTCGTAGTTTTCTGTATCTAGGTGTCGGATGTGGAAGTCCAGGGTGTCCAGGCATTCCGCTCCGTAGTTTCCTGAGCTCAGGTGTCGGATGTGGAAGTTCTGGTTGTCCAGGTATTCCGCTTCGTAGTTTTCTGTATCTAGGTGTCGGATGTGGAAGTCCAGGGTGTCCAGGCATTCCGCTCCGTAGTTTCCTGTGCTCAGGTGTCGGATGTGGAAGTTCTGGTTGTCCAGGTATTCCGCTTCGTAGTTTTCTGTATCTAGGTGTCGGATGTGAAAGTCCAGGGTGTCCAGGTATTCCGCTTCGTAGTTTTCTGTATCTAGGTGTCGGATGTGGAAGTTCAGGGTGTCCAGGTATTCCGCTTCGTAGTTTTCTGTATCTAGGTGTCGGATGTGGAAGTTCAGGGTGTCCAGGTATTCCGCTTCGTAGTTTTCTGTATCTAGGTGTCGGATGTGGAAGTCCAGGGTGTCCAGGCATTCCGTTTCGTAGTTTCCTGTGCCCAGGTGTCGGATGTGGAAGTTCAGGGTGTCCAGGTATTCCGCTTCGTAGTTTTCTGTATCTAGGTGTCGGATGTGGAAGTCCAGGGTGTCCAGGTATTCCGCTTCGTAGTTTTCTGTATCTAGGTGTCGGATGTGGAAGTCCAGGGTGTCCAGGCATTCCGCTCCGTAGTTTCCTGTGCCCAGGTGTCGGATGTGGAAGTTCAGGGTGTCCAGGTATTCCGCTTCGTAGTTTTCTGTATCTAGGTGTCGGATGTGGAAGTCCAGGGTGTCCAGGTATTCCGCTTCGTAGTTTTCTGTATCTAGGTGTCGGATGTGGAAGTCCAGGGTGTCCAGGCATTCCGTTCCGTAGTTTGTTGTATCTAGGTACTGGATGTGGAAGTCCAGGGTGTCCAGGTATTCCGCTTCGTAGTTTTCTGTATCTAGGTGTCGGATGTGGAAGTCCAGGGTGTCCAGGTATTCCGCTTCGTAGTTCTCTGTATATAGGTGTCGGATGTGGATGTCCAGGGTGTCCAGGTATTCCGCTCCGTAGTTTACTGTGTCCAGGTATTGGATGTGGAAGTCCAGGGTATCCAGGTATTCAGCTACGTAGTTTGTTGTATCTAGGTACTGGATGTGGAAGTCCAGGGTGTCCAGGTATTCCGCTTCGTAGTTTTCTGTATCTAGGTGTCGGATGTGGAAGTCCAGGGTGTCCAGGTATTCCGCTTCGTAGTTCTCTGTATATAGGTGTCGGATGTGGATGTCCAGGGTGTCCAGGTATTCCGCTCCGTAGTTTACTGTGTCCAGGTATTGGATGTGGAAGTCCAGGGTATCCAGGTATTCCGCTACGTAGTTTTCTGTATCTTGGTGTCGGATGTAGAAGTTCAGGGTGTCCAGGTATTCCGCTCCATAGTTTGTTGTATATAGGTACTGGATGTGGAAGTCCAGGGTGTCCAGGTATTCCGCTTCGTAGTTTTCTGTATCTAGGTGTCGGATGTGGAAGTCCAGGGTGTCCAGGCATTCAGCTACGTAGTTTGTTGTATCTAGGTACTGGATGTGGAAGTCCAGGGTGTCCAGGTATTCCGCTTCGTAGTTTTCTGTATCTAAGTGTCGGATGTGGAAGTCCAGGGTGTCCAGGTATTCCGCTTCGTAGTTTTCTGTATCTAGGTGTCGGATGTGGAAGTCCAGGGTGTCCAGGTATTCCGCTTGGTAGTTTCCTGTGCCCAGGTGTCGGATGTGGAAGTTCAGGGTGTCCAGGTATTCCGCTTCGTAGTTCTCTGTATATAGGTGTCGGATGTGGAAGTCCAGGGTGTCCAGGTATTCCGCTCCGTAGTTTCCTGTGTCCAGGTATTGGATGTGGAAGTCCAGGGTATCCAGGTATTCAGCTACGTAGTTTGTTGTATCTAGGTACTGGATGTGGAAGTCCAGGGTGTCCAGGTATTCCGCTTCGTAGTTTTCTGTATCTAGGTGTCGGATGTGGAAGTCCAGGGTGTCCAGATATTTCGCTTCGTAGTTTTCTGTATCTAGGTGTCGGATGTGGAAGTCCAGGGTGTCCAGGTATTCCGCTTCGTAGTTTTCTGTATCTAGGTGTCGGATGTGGAAGTCCAGGGTGTCCAGGCATTCCGCTCCGTAGTTTCCTGTGCTCAGGTGTCGGATGTGGAAGTTCTGGTTGTCCAGGTATTCCGCTTCGTAGTTTTCTGTATCTAGGTGTCGGATGTGAAAGTCCAGGGTGTCCAGGTATTCCGCTTCGTAGTTTTCTGTATCTAGGTGTCGGATGTGGAAGTTCAGGGTGTCCAGGTATTCCGCTTCGTAGTTTTCTGTATCTAGGTGTCGGATGTGGAAGTCCAGGGTGTCCAGGCATTCCGTTTCGTAGTTTCCTGTGCCCAGGTGTCGGATGTGGAAGTTCAGGGTGTCCAGGTATTCCGCTTCGTAGTTTTCTGTATCTAGGTGTCGGATGTGGAAGTCCAGGGTGTCCAGGTATTCCGCTTCGTAGTTTTCTGTATCTAGGTGTCGGATGTGGAAGTCCAGGGTGTCCAGGCATTCCGCTCCGTAGTTTCCTGTGCCCAGGTGTCGGATGTGGAAGTTCAGGGTATCCAGGTATTCCGCTACGTAGTTTTCTGTATCTTGGTGTCGGATGTAGAAGTTCAGGGTGTCCAGGTATTCCGCTCCATAGTTTGTTGTATATAGGTACTGGATGTGGAAGTCCAGGGTGTCCAGGTATTCCGCTTCGTAGTTTTCTGTATCTAGGTGTCGGATGTGGAAGTCCAGGGTGTCCAGGCATTCAGCTACGTAGTTTGTTGTATCTAGGTACTGGATGTGGAAGTCCAGGGTGTCCAGGTATTCCGCTTCGTAGTTTTCTGTATCTAAGTGTCGGATGTGGAAGTCCAGGGTGTCCAGGTATTCCGCTTCGTAGTTTTCTGTATCTAGGTGTCGGATGTGGAAGTCCAGGGTGTCCAGGTATTCCGCTTGGTAGTTTCCTGTGCCCAGGTGTCGGATGTGGAAGTTCAGGGTGTCCAGGTATTCCGCTTCGTAGTTCTCTGTATATAGGTGTCGGATGTGGAAGTCCAGGGTGTCCAGGTATTCCGCTCCGTAGTTTCCTGTGTCCAGGTATTGGATGTGGAAGTCCAGGGTATCCAGGTATTCAGCTACGTAGTTTGTTGTATCTAGGTACTGGATGTGGAAGTCCAGGGTGTCCAGGTATTCCGCTTCGTAGTTTTCTGTATCTAGGTGTCGGATGTGGAAGTCCAGGGTGTCCAGATATTTCGCTTCGTAGTTTTCTGTATCTAGGTGTCGGATGTGGAAGTCCAGGGTGTCCAGGTATTCCGCTTCGTAGTTTTCTGTATCTAGGTGTCGGATGTGGAAGTCCAGGGTGTCCAGGCATTCCGCTCCGTAGTTTCCTGTGCTCAGGTGTCGGATGTGGAAGTTCTGGTTGTCCAGGTATTCCGCTTCGTAGTTTTCTGTATCTAGGTGTCGGATGTGAAAGTCCAGGGTGTCCAGGTATTCCGCTTCGTAGTTTTCTGTATCTAGGTGTCGGATGTGGAAGTTCAGGGTGTCCAGGTATTCCGCTTCGTAGTTTTCTGTATCTAGGTGTCGGATGTGGAAGTCCAGGGTGTCCAGGCATTCCGTTTCGTAGTTTCCTGTGCCCAGGTGTCGGATGTGGAAGTTCAGGGTGTCCAGGTATTCCGCTTCGTAGTTTTCTGTATCTAGGTGTCGGATGTGGAAGTCCAGGGTGTCCAGGTATTCCGCTTCGTAGTTTTCTGTATCTAGGTGTCGGATGTGGAAGTCCAGGGTGTCCAGGCATTCCGCTCCGTAGTTTCCTGTGCCCAGGTGTCGGATGTGGAAGTTCAGGGTGTCCAGGTATTCCGCTTCGTAGTTTTCTGTATCTAGGTGTCGGATGTGGAAGTCCAGGGTGTCCAGGTATTCCGCTTCGTAGTTTTCTGTATCTAGGTGTCGGATGTGGAAGTCCAGGGTGTCCAGGCATTCCGTTCCGTAGTTTGTTGTATCTAGGTACTGGATGTGGAAGTCCAGGGTGTCCAGGTATTCCGCTTCGTAGTTTTCTGTATCTAGGTGTCGGATGTGGAAGTCCAGGGTGTCCAGGTATTCCGCTTCGTAGTTCTCTGTATATAGGTGTCGGATGTGGATGTCCAGGGTGTCCAGGTATTCCGCTCCGTAGTTTACTGTGTCCAGGTATTGGATGTGGAAGTCCAGGGTATCCAGGTATTCAGCTACGTAGTTTGTTGTATCTAGGTACTGGATGTGGAAGTCCAGGGTGTCCAGGTATTCCGCTTCGTAGTTTTCTGTATCTAGGTGTCGGATGTGGAAGTCCAGGGTGTCCAGGTATTCCGCTTCGTAGTTCTCTGTATATAGGTGTCGGATGTGGATGTCCAGGGTGTCCAGGTATTCCGCTCCGTAGTTTACTGTGTCCAGGTATTGGATGTGGAAGTCCAGGGTATCCAGGTATTCCGCTACGTAGTTTTCTGTATCTTGGTGTCGGATGTAGAAGTTCAGGGTGTCCAGGTATTCCGCTCCATAGTTTGTTGTATATAGGTACTGGATGTGGAAGTCCAGGGTGTCCAGGTATTCCGCTTCGTAGTTTTCTGTATCTAGGTGTCGGATGTGGAAGTCCAGGGTGTCCAGGCATTCAGCTACGTAGTTTGTTGTATCTAGGTACTGGATGTGGAAGTCCAGGGTGTCCAGGTATTCCGCTTCGTAGTTTTCTGTATCTAAGTGTCGGATGTGGAAGTCCAGGGTGTCCAGGTATTCCGCTTCGTAGTTTTCTGTATCTAGGTGTCGGATGTGGAAGTCCAGGGTGTCCAGGTATTCCGCTTGGTAGTTTCCTGTGCCCAGGTGTCGGATGTGGAAGTTCAGGGTGTCCAGGTATTCCGCTTCGTAGTTCTCTGTATATAGGTGTCGGATGTGGAAGTCCAGGGTGTCCAGGTATTCCGCTCCGTAGTTTCCTGTGTCCAGGTATTGGATGTGGAAGTCCAGGGTATCCAGGTATTCAGCTACGTAGTTTGTTGTATCTAGGTACTGGATGTGGAAGTCCAGGGTGTCCAGGTATTCCGCTTCGTAGTTTTCTGTATCTAGGTGTCGGATGTGAAAGTCCAGGGTGTCCAGGTATTCCGCTTCGTAGTTTTCTGTATCTAGGTGTCGGATGTGGAAGTTCAGGGTGTCCAGGTATTCCGCTTCGTAGTTTTCTGTATCTAGGTGTCGGATGTGAAAGTCCAGGGTGTCCAGGTATTCCGCTTCGTAGTTTTCTGTATCTAGGTGTCGGATGTGGAAGTTCAGGGTGTCCAGGTATTCCGCTTCGTAGTTTTCTGTATCTAGGTGTCGGATGTGGAAGTTCAGGGTGTCCAGGTATTCCGCTTCGTAGTTTTCTGTATCTAGGTGTCGGATGTGGAAGTCCAGGGTGTCCAGGCATTCCGTTTCGTAGTTTCCTGTGCCCAGGTGTCGGATGTGGAAGTTCAGGGTGTCCAGGTATTCCGCTTCGTAGTTTTCTGTATCTAGGTGTCGGATGTGGAAGTCCAGGGTGTCCAGGTATTCCGCTTCGTAGTTTTCTGTATCTAGGTATCGGATGTGGAAGTCCAGGGTGTCCAGGCATTCCGCTCCGTAGTTTCCTGTGCCCAGGTGTCGGATGTGGAAGTTCAGGGTGTCCAGGTATTCCGCTTCGTAGTTTTCTGTATCTAGGTGTCGGATGTGGAAGTCCAGGGTGTCCAGGCATTCCGTTCCGTAGTTTCCTGTGCCCAGGTGTCGGATGTGGAATTTCAGGGTGTCCAGGTATTCCGCTTCGTAGTTCTCTGTATATAGGTGTCGGATGTGGAAGTCCAGGGTGTCCAGGTATTCCGCTTCGTAGTTTCCTGTATCTAGGTGTCGGATGTGGAAGTTCAGTGTGTCCAGGTATTCCGCTTCGTAGTTTTCTGTATCTAGGTGTCGGATGTGGAAGTCCAGGGTGTCCAGGTATTCCGCTTCGTAGTTTTCTGTATCTAGGTGTCGGATGTGGAAGTCCAGGGTGTCCAGGCATTCCGCTCCGTAGTTTCCTGTGCCCAGGTGTCGGATGTGGAAGTTCAGGGTGTCCAGGTATTCCGCTTCGTAGTTTTCTGTATCTAGGTGTCGGATGTGGAAGTCCAGGGTGTCCAGGCATTCCGTTTCGTAGTTTCCTGTGCCCAGGTGTCGGATGTGGAAGTTCAGGGTGTCCAGGTATTCCGCTTCGTAGTTTTCTGTATCTAGGTGTCGGATGTGGAAGTCCAGGGTGTCCAGGTATTCCGCTTCGTAGTTTTCTGTATCTAGGTGTCGGATGTGGAAGTCCAGGGTGTCCAGGCATTCCGCTTCGTAGTTTTCTGTATCTAGGTGTCGGATGTGGAAGTCCAGGGTGTCCAGGTATTCCGCTTCGTAGTTTTCTGTATCTAGGTGTCGGATGTGGAAGTCCAGGGTGTCCAGGTATTCCGCTTCGTAGTTTTCTGTATCTAGGTGTCGGATGTGGAAGTCCAGGGTGTCCAGGCATTCCGTTCCGTAGTTTCCTGTGCCCAGGTGTCGGATGTGGAATTTCAGGGTGTCCAGGTATTCCGCTTCGTAGTTCTCTGTATATAGGTGTCGGATGTGGAAGTCCAGGGTGTCCAGGTATTCCGCTTCGTAGTTTCCTGTATCTAGGTGTCGGATGTGGAAGTTCAGTGTGTCCAGGTATTCCGCTTCGTAGTTTTCTGTATCTAGGTGTCGGATGTGGAAGTCCAGGGTGTCCAGGTATTCCGCTTCGTAGTTTTCTGTATCTAGGTGTCGGATGTGGAAGTCCAGGGTGTCCAGGCATTCCGCTCCGTAGTTTCCTGTGCCCAGGTGTCGGATGTGGAAGTTCAGGGTGTCCAGGTATTCCGCTTCGTAGTTTTCTGTATCTAGGTGTCGGATGTGGAAGTCCAGGGTGTCCAGGTATTCCGCTTCATCGTTCTCTGTATATAGGTGTCGGATGTGGATGTCCAGGGTGTCTAGGTATTCCGCTCCGTAGTTTACTGTGTCCAGGTATTGGATGTGGAAGTCCAGGGTATCCAGGTATTCCGCTACGTAGTTTTCTGTATCTTGGTGTCGGATGTAGAAGTTCAGGGTGTCCAGGTATTCCGCTCCATAGTTTGTTGTATATAGGTACTGGATGTGGAAGTCCAGGGTGTCCAGGTATTCCGCTTCGTAGTTTTCTGTATCTAGGTGTCGGATGTGGAAGTCCAGGGTGTCCAGGTATTCCGCTTCGTAGTTTTCTGTATCTAGGTGTCGGATGTGGAAGTCCAGGGTGTCCAGGCATTCCGCTCCGTAGTTTCCTGTGCCCAGGTGTCGGATGTGGAAGTTCAGGGTGTCCAGGTATTCCGCTTCGTAGTTTTCTGTATCTAGGTGTCGGATGTGGAAGGCCAGGGTGTCCAGGTATTCCGCTTCGTAGTTTCCTGTGCCCAGGTGTCGGATGTGGAAGTTCAGGGTGTCCAGGTATTCCGCTTCGTAGTTCTCTGTATATAGGTGTCGGATGTGGAAGTCCAGGGTGTCAAGGTATTCCGCTCCGTAGTTTCCTGTGTCCAGGTATTGGATGTGGAAGTCCAGGGTATCCAGGTATTCAGCTACGTAGTTTGTTGTATCTAGGTACTGGATGTGGAAGTCCAGGGTGTCCAGGTATTCCGCTTCGTAGTTTTCAGTATCTAGGTGTCGGATGTGGAAGTCCAGGGTGTCCAGGTATTCCGCTTCGTAGTTCTCTGTATATAGGTGTCGGATGTGGATGTCCAGGGTGTCCAGGTATTCCGCTCCGTAGTTTACTGTGTCCAGGTATTGGATGTGGAAGTCCAGGGTATCCAGGTATTCCGCTACGTAGTTTTCTGTATCTTGGTGTCGGATGTAGAAGTTCAGGGTGTCCAGGTATTCCGCTCCATAGTTTGTTGTATATAGGTACTGGATGTGGAAGTCCAGGGTGTCCAGGTATTCCGCTTCGTAGTTTTCTGTATCTAGGTGTCGGATGTGGAAGTCCAGGGTGTCCAGGCATTCAGCTACGTAGTTTGTTGTATCTAGGTACTGGATGTGGAAGTCCAGGGTGTCCAGGTATTCCGCTTCGTAGTTTTCTGTATCTAAGTGTCGGATGTGGAAGTCCAGGGTGTCCAGGTATTCCGCTTCGTAGTTTTCTGTATCTAGGTATCGGATGTGGAAGTCCAGGGTGTCCAGGTATTCCGCTTCGTAGTTTCCTGTGCCCAGGTGTCGGATGTGGAAGTTCAGGGTGTCCAGGTATTCCGCTTCGTAGTTCTCTGTATATAGGTGTCGGATGTAGAAGTTCAGGGTGTCCAGGTATTCCGCTCCATAGTTTGCTGTATATAGGTACTGGATGTGGAAGTCCAGGGTGTCCAGGCATTCCGCTCCGTAGTTTCCTGTGCCCAGGTGTCGGATGTGGAAGTTCAGGGTGTCCAGGTATTCCGCTTCGTAGTTTTCTGTATCTAGGTGTCGGATGTGGAAGGCCAGGGTGTCCAGGTATTCCGCTTCGTAGTTTCCTGTGCCCAGGTGTCGGATGTGGAAGTTCAGGGTGTCCAGGTATTCCGCTTCGTAGTTCTCTGTATATAGGTGTCGGATGTGGAAGTCCAGGGTGTCCAGGTATTCCGCTCCGTAGTTTCCTGTGTCCAGGTATTGGATGTGGAAGTCCAGGGTATCCAGGTATTCAGCTACGTAGTTTGTTGTATCTAGGTACTGGATGTGGAAGTCCAGGGTGTCCAGGTATTCCGCTTCGTAGTTTTCTGTATCTAAGTGTCGGATGTGGAAGTCCAGGGTGTCCAGGTATTCCGCTTCGTAGTTTTCTGTATCTAGGTGTCGGATGTGGAAGTCCAGGGTGTCCAGGTATTCCGCTTCGTAGTTTCCTGTGCCCAGGAGTCGGATGTGGAAGTCCAGGGTGTCCAGGTATTCCGCTTCGTAGTTTTCTGTATCTAAGTGTCGGATGTGGAAGTCCAGGGTGTCCAGGTATTCCGCTTCGTAGTTTTCTGTATCTAGGTGTCGGATGTGGAAGTCCAGGGTGTCCAGGTATTCCGCTTCGTAGTTTCCTGTGCCCAGGAGTCGGATGTAGAAGTTCAGGGTGTCCAGGTATTCCGCTCCATAGTTTGTTGTATATAGGTACTGGATGTGGAAGTCCAGGGTGTCCAGGCATTCCGCTCCGTAGTTTCCTGTGCCCAGGTGTCGGATGTGGAAGTTCAGGGTGTCCAGGTATTCCGATTCGTAGTTTTCTGTATCTAGGTGTCGGATGTGGAAGGCCAGGGTGTCCAGGTATTCCGCTTCGTAGTTTCCTGTGCCCAGGTGTCGGATGTGGAAGTTCAGGGTGTCCAGGTATTCCGCTTCGTAGTTCTCTGTATATAGGTGTCGGATGTGGAAGTCCAGGGTGTCCAGGTATTCCGCTCCGTAGTTTCCTGTGTCCAGGTATTGGATGTGGAAGTCCAGGGTATCCAGGTATTCAGCTACGTAGTTTGTTGTATCTAGGTACTGGATGTGGAAGTCCAGGGTGTCCAGGTATTCCGCTTCGTAGTTTTCTGTATCTAGGTGTCGGATGTGGAAGTCCAGGGTGTCCAGGTATTCCGCTTCGTAGTTCTCTGTATATAGGTGTCGGATGTGGATGTCCAGGGTGTCCAGGTATTCCGCTCCGTAGTTTACTGTGTCCAGGTATTGGATGTGGAAGTCCAGGGTATCCAGGTATTCCGCTACGTAGTTTTCTGTATCTTGGTGTCGGATGTAGAAGTTCAGGGTGTCCAGGTATTCCGCTCCATAGTTTGTTGTATATAGGTACTGGATGTGGAAGTCCAGGGTGTCCAGGTATTCCGCTTCGTAGTTTCCTGTATCTAGGTGTCGGATGTGGAAGTCCAGGGTGTCCAGGCATTCAGCTACGTAGTTTGTTGTATCTAGGTACTGGATGTGGAAGTCCAGGGTGTCCAGGTATTCCGCTTCGTAGTTTTCTGTATCTAAGTGTCGGATGTGGAAGTCCAGGGTGTCCAGGTATTCCGCTTCGTAGTTTTCTGTATCTAGGTGTCGGATGTGGAAGTCCAGGGTGTCCAGGTATTCCGCTTCGTAGTTTCCTGTGCCCAGGTGTCGGATGTGGAAGTTCAGGGTGTCCAGGTATTCCGCTTCGTAGTTCTCTGTATATAGGTGTCGGATGTGGAAGTCCAGGGTGTCCAGGTATTCCGCTCCGTAGTTTCCTGTGTCCAGGTATTGGATGTGGAAGTCCAGGGTATCCAGGTATTCAGCTACGTAGTTTGTTGTATCTAGGTACTGGATGTGGAAGTCCAGGGTGTCCAGGTATTCCGCTTCGTAGTTTTCTGTATCTAGGTGTCGGATGTGGAAGTCCAGGGTGTCCAGATATTTCGCTTCGTAGTTTTCTGTATCTAGGTGTCGGATGTGGAAGTCCAGGGTGTCCAGGTATTCCGCTTCGTAGTTTTCTGTATCTAGGTGTCGGATGTGGAAGTCCAGGGTGTCCAGGCATTCCGCTCCGTAGTTTCCTGTGCTCAGGTGTCGGATGTGGAAGTTCTGGTTGTCCAGGTATTCCGCTTCGTAGTTTTCTGTATCTAGGTGTCGGATGTGAAAGTCCAGGGTGTCCAGGTATTCCGCTTCGTAGTTTTCTGTATCTAGGTGTCGGATGTGGAAGTTCAGGGTGTCCAGGTATTCCGCTTCGTAGTTTTCTGTATCTAGGTGTCGGATGTGGAAGTTCAGGGTGTCCAGGTATTCCGCTTCGTAGTTTTCTGTATCTAGGTGTCGGATGTGGAAGTCCAGGGTGTCCAGGCATTCCGTTCCGTAGTTTCCTGTGCCCAGGTGTCGGATGTGGAAGTTCAGGGTGTCCAGGTATTCCGCTTCGTAGTTTTCTGTATCTAGGTGTCGGATGTGGAAGTCCAGGGTGTCCAGGTATTCCGCTCCATAGTTTCCTGTGTCCAGGTATTGGATGTGGAAGTCCAGGGTATGCAGGTATTCCGCTACGTAGTTTGTTGTGTCTAGGTACTGGATGTGGAAGTCCAGGGTGTCCAGGTTTTCCGCTTCGTAGTTTTCTGTATCTAGGTGTCGGATGTGGAAGTCCAGGGTGTCCAGGTATTCCGCTTCGTAGTTTTCTGTATCTTGGTGTCGGATGTAGAAGTTCAGGGTGTCCAGGTATTCCGCTCCATAGTTTGTTGTATATAGGTACTGGATGTGGAAGTCCAGGGTGTCCAGGTATTCCGCTTCGTAGTTTTCTGTATCTAGGTGTCGGATGTGGAAGTCCAGGGTGTCCAGGCATTCAGCTACGTAGTTTGTTGTATCTAGGTACTGGATGTGGAAGTCCAGGGTGTCCAGGTATTCCGCTTCGTAGTTTTCTGTATCTAAGTGTCGGATGTGGAAGTCCAGGGTGTCCAGGTATTCCGCTTCGTAGTTTTCTGTATCTAGGTGTCGGATGTGGAAGTCCAGGGTGTCCAGGTATTCCGCTTCGTAGTTTCCTGTGCCCAGGTGTCGGATGTGGAAGTTCAGGGTGTCCAGGTATTCCGCTTCGTAGTTCTCTGTATATAGGTGTCGGATGTAGAAGTTCAGGGTGTCCAGGTATTCCGCTCCATAGTTTGTTGTATATAGGTACTGGATGTGGAAGTCCAGGGTGTCCAGGCATTCCGCTCCGTAGTTTCCTGTGCCCAGGTGTCGGATGTGGAAGTTCAGGGTGTCCAGGTATTCCGCTTCGTAGTTTTCTGTATCTAGGTGTCGGATGTGGAAGGCCAGGGTGTCCAGGTATTCCGCTTCGTAGTTTCCTGTGCCCAGGTGTCGGATGTGGAAGTTCAGGGTGTCCAGGTATTCCGCTTCGTAGTTCTCTGTATATAGGTGTCGGATGTGGAAGTCCAGGGTGTCCAGGTATTCCGCTCCGTAGTTTCCTGTGTCCAGGTATTGGATGTGGAAGTCCAGGGTATCCAGGTATTCAGCTACGTAGTTTGTTGTATCTAGGTACTGGATGTGGAAGTCCAGGGTGTCCAGGTATTCCGCTTCGTAGTTTTCTGTATCTAAGTGTCGGATGTGGAAGTCCAGGGTGTCCAGGTATTCCGCTTCGTAGTTTTCTGTATCTAGGTGTCGGATGTGGAAGTCCAGGGTGTCCAGGTATTCCGCTTCGTAGTTTCCTGTGCCCAGGTGTCGGATGTGGAAGTTCAGGGTGTCCAGGTATTCCGCTTCGTAGTTCTCTGTATATAGGTGTCGGATGTAGAAGTTCAGGGTGTCCAGGTATTCCGCTCCATAGTTTGTTGTATATAGGTACTGGATGTGGAAGTCCAGGGTGTCCAGGCATTCCGCTCCGTAGTTTCCTGTGCCCAGGTGTCGGATGTGGAAGTTCAGGGTGTCCAGGTATTCCGATTCGTAGTTTTCTGTATCTAGGTGTCGGATGTGGAAGGCCAGGGTGTCCAGGTATTCCGCTTCGTAGTTTCCTGTGCCCAGGTGTCGGATGTGGAAGTTCAGGGTGTCCAGGTATTCCGCTTCGTAGTTCTCTGTATATAGGTGTCGGATGTGGAAGTCCAGGGTGTCCAGGTATTCCGCTCCGTAGTTTCCTGTGTCCAGGTATTGGATGTGGAAGTCCAGGGTATCCAGGTATTCAGCTACGTAGTTTGTTGTATCTAGGTACTGGATGTGGAAGTCCAGGGTGTCCAGGTATTCCGCTTCGTAGTTTTCTGTATCTAGGTGTCGGATGTGGAAGTCCAGGGTGTCCAGGTATTCCGCTTCGTAGTTCTCTGTATATAGGTGTCGGATGTGGATGTCCGGGGTGTCCAGGTATTCCGCTCCGTAGTTTACTGTGTCCAGGTATTGGATGTGGAAGTCCAGGGTATCCAGGTATTCCGCTACGTAGTTTTCTGTATCTTGGTGTCGGATGTAGAAGTTCAGGGTGTCCAGGTATTCCGCTCCATAGTTTGTTGTATATAGGTACTGGATGTGGAAGTCCAGGGTGTCCAGGTATTCCGCTTCGTAGTTTTCTGTATCTAGGTGTCGGATGTGGAAGTCCAGGGTGTCCAGGCATTCCGTTTCGTAGTTTCCTGTGCCCAGGTGTCGGATGTGGAAGTTCAGGGTGTCCAGGTATTCCGCTTCGTAGTTTTCTGTATCTAGGTGTCGGATGTGGAAGTCCAGGGTGTCCAGGTATTCCGCTTCGTAGTTTTCTGTATCTAGGTATCGGATGTGGAAGTCCAGGGTGTCCAGGCATTCCGCTCCGTAGTTTCCTGTGCCCAGGTGTCGGATGTGGAAGTTCAGGGTGTCCAGGTATTCCGCTTCGTAGTTTTCTGTATCTAGGTGTCGGATGTGGAAGTCCAGGGTGTCCAGGCATTCCGTTCCGTAGTTTCCTGTGCCCAGGTGTCGGATGTGGAATTTCAGGGTGTCCAGGTATTCCGCTTCGTAGTTCTCTGTATATAGGTGTCGGATGTGGAAGTCCAGGGTGTCCAGGTATTCCGCTTCGTAGTTTCCTGTATCTAGGTGTCGGATGTGGAAGTTCAGTGTGTCCAGGTATTCCGCTTCGTAGTTTTCTGTATCTAGGTGTCGGATGTGGAAGTCCAGGGTGTCCAGGTATTCCGCTTCGTAGTTTTCTGTATCTAGGTGTCGGATGTGGAAGTCCAGGGTGTCCAGGCATTCCGCTCCGTAGTTTCCTGTGCCCAGGTGTCGGATGTGGAAGTTCAGGGTGTCCAGGTATTCCGCTTCGTAGTTTTCTGTATCTAGGTGTCGGATGTGGAAGTCCAGGGTGTCCAGGCATTCCGTTTCGTAGTTTCCTGTGCCCAGGTGTCGGATGTGGAAGTTCAGGGTGTCCAGGTATTCCGCTTCGTAGTTTTCTGTATCTAGGTGTCGGATGTGGAAGTCCAGGGTGTCCAGGTATTCCGCTTCGTAGTTTTCTGTATCTAGGTGTCGGATGTGGAAGTCCAGGGTGTCCAGGCATTCCGCTTCGTAGTTTTCTGTATCTAGGTGTCGGATGTGGAAGTCCAGGGTGTCCAGGTATTCCGCTTCGTAGTTTTCTGTATCTAGGTGTCGGATGTGGAAGTCCAGGGTGTCCAGGTATTCCGCTTCGTAGTTTTCTGTATCTAGGTGTCGGATGTGGAAGTCCAGGGTGTCCAGGCATTCCGTTCCGTAGTTTCCTGTGCCCAGGTGTCGGATGTGGAATTTCAGGGTGTCCAGGTATTCCGCTTCGTAGTTCTCTGTATATAGGTGTCGGATGTGGAAGTCCAGGGTGTCCAGGTATTCCGCTTCGTAGTTTCCTGTATCTAGGTGTCGGATGTGGAAGTTCAGTGTGTCCAGGTATTCCGCTTCGTAGTTTTCTGTATCTAGGTGTCGGATGTGGAAGTCCAGGGTGTCCAGGTATTCCGCTTCGTAGTTTTCTGTATCTAGGTGTCGGATGTGGAAGTCCAGGGTGTCCAGGCATTCCGCTCCGTAGTTTCCTGTGCCCAGGTGTCGGATGTGGAAGTTCAGGGTGTCCAGGTATTCCGCTTCGTAGTTTTCTGTATCTAGGTGTCGGATGTGGAAGTCCAGGGTGTCCAGGTATTCCGCTTCATCGTTCTCTGTATATAGGTGTCGGATGTGGATGTCCAGGGTGTCTAGGTATTCCGCTCCGTAGTTTACTGTGTCCAGGTATTGGATGTGGAAGTCCAGGGTATCCAGGTATTCCGCTACGTAGTTTTCTGTATCTTGGTGTCGGATGTAGAAGTTCAGGGTGTCCAGGTATTCCGCTCCATAGTTTGTTGTATATAGGTACTGGATGTGGAAGTCCAGGGTGTCCAGGTATTCCGCTTCGTAGTTTTCTGTATCTAGGTGTCGGATGTGGAAGTCCAGGGTGTCCAGGTATTCCGCTTCGTAGTTTTCTGTATCTAGGTGTCGGATGTGGAAGTCCAGGGTGTCCAGGCATTCCGCTCCGTAGTTTCCTGTGCCCAGGTGTCGGATGTGGAAGTTCAGGGTGTCCAGGTATTCCGCTTCGTAGTTTTCTGTATCTAGGTGTCGGATGTGGAAGGCCAGGGTGTCCAGGTATTCCGCTTCGTAGTTTCCTGTGCCCAGGTGTCGGATGTGGAAGTTCAGGGTGTCCAGGTATTCCGCTTCGTAGTTCTCTGTATATAGGTGTCGGATGTGGAAGTCCAGGGTGTCAAGGTATTCCGCTCCGTAGTTTCCTGTGTCCAGGTATTGGATGTGGAAGTCCAGGGTATCCAGGTATTCAGCTACGTAGTTTGTTGTATCTAGGTACTGGATGTGGAAGTCCAGGGTGTCCAGGTATTCCGCTTCGTAGTTTTCAGTATCTAGGTGTCGGATGTGGAAGTCCAGGGTGTCCAGGTATTCCGCTTCGTAGTTCTCTGTATATAGGTGTCGGATGTGGATGTCCAGGGTGTCCAGGTATTCCGCTCCGTAGTTTACTGTGTCCAGGTATTGGATGTGGAAGTCCAGGGTATCCAGGTATTCCGCTACGTAGTTTTCTGTATCTTGGTGTCGGATGTAGAAGTTCAGGGTGTCCAGGTATTCCGCTCCATAGTTTGTTGTATATAGGTACTGGATGTGGAAGTCCAGGGTGTCCAGGTATTCCGCTTCGTAGTTTTCTGTATCTAGGTGTCGGATGTGGAAGTCCAGGGTGTCCAGGCATTCAGCTACGTAGTTTGTTGTATCTAGGTACTGGATGTGGAAGTCCAGGGTGTCCAGGTATTCCGCTTCGTAGTTTTCTGTATCTAAGTGTCGGATGTGGAAGTCCAGGGTGTCCAGGTATTCCGCTTCGTAGTTTTCTGTATCTAGGTATCGGATGTGGAAGTCCAGGGTGTCCAGGTATTCCGCTTCGTAGTTTCCTGTGCCCAGGTGTCGGATGTGGAAGTTCAGGGTGTCCAGGTATTCCGCTTCGTAGTTCTCTGTATATAGGTGTCGGATGTAGAAGTTCAGGGTGTCCAGGTATTCCGCTCCATAGTTTGCTGTATATAGGTACTGGATGTGGAAGTCCAGGGTGTCCAGGCATTCCGCTCCGTAGTTTCCTGTGCCCAGGTGTCGGATGTGGAAGTTCAGGGTGTCCAGGTATTCCGCTTCGTAGTTTTCTGTATCTAGGTGTCGGATGTGGAAGGCCAGGGTGTCCAGGTATTCCGCTTCGTAGTTTCCTGTGCCCAGGTGTCGGATGTGGAAGTTCAGGGTGTCCAGGTATTCCGCTTCGTAGTTCTCTGTATATAGGTGTCGGATGTGGAAGTCCAGGGTGTCCAGGTATTCCGCTCCGTAGTTTCCTGTGTCCAGGTATTGGATGTGGAAGTCCAGGGTATCCAGGTATTCAGCTACGTAGTTTGTTGTATCTAGGTACTGGATGTGGAAGTCCAGGGTGTCCAGGTATTCCGCTTCGTAGTTTTCTGTATCTAAGTGTCGGATGTGGAAGTCCAGGGTGTCCAGGTATTCCGCTTCGTAGTTTTCTGTATCTAGGTGTCGGATGTGGAAGTCCAGGGTGTCCAGGTATTCCGCTTCGTAGTTTCCTGTGCCCAGGAGTCGGATGTGGAAGTCCAGGGTGTCCAGGTATTCCGCTTCGTAGTTTTCTGTATCTAAGTGTCGGATGTGGAAGTCCAGGGTGTCCAGGTATTCCGCTTCGTAGTTTTCTGTATCTAGGTGTCGGATGTGGAAGTCCAGGGTGTCCAGGTATTCCGCTTCGTAGTTTCCTGTGCCCAGGAGTCGGATGTAGAAGTTCAGGGTGTCCAGGTATTCCGCTCCATAGTTTGTTGTATATAGGTACTGGATGTGGAAGTCCAGGGTGTCCAGGCATTCCGCTCCGTAGTTTCCTGTGCCCAGGTGTCGGATGTGGAAGTTCAGGGTGTCCAGGTATTCCGATTCGTAGTTTTCTGTATCTAGGTGTCGGATGTGGAAGGCCAGGGTGTCCAGGTATTCCGCTTCGTAGTTTCCTGTGCCCAGGTGTCGGATGTGGAAGTTCAGGGTGTCCAGGTATTCCGCTTCGTAGTTCTCTGTATATAGGTGTCGGATGTGGAAGTCCAGGGTGTCCAGGTATTCCGCTCCGTAGTTTCCTGTGTCCAGGTATTGGATGTGGAAGTCCAGGGTATCCAGGTATTCAGCTACGTAGTTTGTTGTATCTAGGTACTGGATGTGGAAGTCCAGGGTGTCCAGGTATTCCGCTTCGTAGTTTTCTGTATCTAGGTGTCGGATGTGGAAGTCCAGGGTGTCCAGGTATTCCGCTTCGTAGTTCTCTGTATATAGGTGTCGGATGTGGATGTCCAGGGTGTCCAGGTATTCCGCTCCGTAGTTTACTGTGTCCAGGTATTGGATGTGGAAGTCCAGGGTATCCAGGTATTCCGCTACGTAGTTTTCTGTATCTTGGTGTCGGATGTAGAAGTTCAGGGTGTCCAGGTATTCCGCTCCATAGTTTGTTGTATATAGGTACTGGATGTGGAAGTCCAGGGTGTCCAGGTATTCCGCTTCGTAGTTTCCTGTATCTAGGTGTCGGATGTGGAAGTCCAGGGTGTCCAGGCATTCAGCTACGTAGTTTGTTGTATCTAGGTACTGGATGTGGAAGTCCAGGGTGTCCAGGTATTCCGCTTCGTAGTTTTCTGTATCTAAGTGTCGGATGTGGAAGTCCAGGGTGTCCAGGTATTCCGCTTCGTAGTTTTCTGTATCTAGGTGTCGGATGTGGAAGTCCAGGGTGTCCAGGTATTCCGCTTCGTAGTTTCCTGTGCCCAGGTGTCGGATGTGGAAGTTCAGGGTGTCCAGGTATTCCGCTTCGTAGTTCTCTGTATATAGGTGTCGGATGTGGAAGTCCAGGGTGTCCAGGTATTCCGCTCCGTAGTTTCCTGTGTCCAGGTATTGGATGTGGAAGTCCAGGGTATCCAGGTATTCAGCTACGTAGTTTGTTGTATCTAGGTACTGGATGTGGAAGTCCAGGGTGTCCAGGTATTCCGCTTCGTAGTTTTCTGTATCTAGGTGTCGGATGTGGAAGTCCAGGGTGTCCAGATATTTCGCTTCGTAGTTTTCTGTATCTAGGTGTCGGATGTGGAAGTCCAGGGTGTCCAGGTATTCCGCTTCGTAGTTTTCTGTATCTAGGTGTCGGATGTGGAAGTCCAGGGTGTCCAGGCATTCCGCTCCGTAGTTTCCTGTGCTCAGGTGTCGGATGTGGAAGTTCTGGTTGTCCAGGTATTCCGCTTCGTAGTTTTCTGTATCTAGGTGTCGGATGTGAAAGTCCAGGGTGTCCAGGTATTCCGCTTCGTAGTTTTCTGTATCTAGGTGTCGGATGTGGAAGTTCAGGGTGTCCAGGTATTCCGCTTCGTAGTTTTCTGTATCTAGGTGTCGGATGTGGAAGTTCAGGGTGTCCAGGTATTCCGCTTCGTAGTTTTCTGTATCTAGGTGTCGGATGTGGAAGTCCAGGGTGTCCAGGCATTCCGTTCCGTAGTTTCCTGTGCCCAGGTGTCGGATGTGGAAGTTCAGGGTGTCCAGGTATTCCGCTTCGTAGTTTTCTGTATCTAGGTGTCGGATGTGGAAGTCCAGGGTGTCCAGGTATTCCGCTCCATAGTTTCCTGTGTCCAGGTATTGGATGTGGAAGTCCAGGGTATGCAGGTATTCCGCTACGTAGTTTGTTGTGTCTAGGTACTGGATGTGGAAGTCCAGGGTGTCCAGGTTTTCCGCTTCGTAGTTTTCTGTATCTAGGTGTCGGATGTGGAAGTCCAGGGTGTCCAGGTATTCCGCTTCGTAGTTTTCTGTATCTAGGTGTCGGATGTGGAAGTCCAGGGTGTCCAGGCATTCAGCTACGTAGTTTGTTGTATCTAGGTACTGGATGTGGAAGTCCAGGGTGTCCAGGTATTCCGCTTCGTAGTTTTCTGTATCTAAGTGTCGGATGTGGAAGTCCAGGGTGTCCAGGTATTCCGCTTCGTAGTTTTCTGTATCTAGGTGTCGGATGTGGAAGTCCAGGGTGTCCAGGTATTCCGCTTCGTAGTTTCCTGTGCCCAGGTGTCGGATGTGGAAGTTCAGGGTGTCCAGGTATTCCGCTTCGTAGTTCTCTGTATATAGGTGTCGGATGTAGAAGTTCAGGGTGTCCAGGTATTCCGCTCCATAGTTTGTTGTATATAGGTACTGGATGTGGAAGTCCAGGGTGTCCAGGCATTCCGCTCCGTAGTTTCCTGTGCCCAGGTGTCGGATGTGGAAGTTCAGGGTGTCCAGGTATTCCGCTTCGTAGTTTTCTGTATCTAGGTGTCGGATGTGGAAGGCCAGGGTGTCCAGGTATTCCGCTTCGTAGTTTCCTGTGCCCAGGTGTCGGATGTGGAAGTTCAGGGTGTCCAGGTATTCCGCTTCGTAGTTCTCTGTATATAGGTGTCGGATGTGGAAGTCCAGGGTGTCCAGGTATTCCGCTCCGTAGTTTCCTGTGTCCAGGTATTGGATGTGGAAGTCCAGGGTATCCAGGTATTCAGCTACGTAGTTTGTTGTATCTAGGTACTGGATGTGGAAGTCCAGGGTGTCCAGGTATTCCGCTTCGTAGTTTTCTGTATCTAAGTGTCGGATGTGGAAGTCCAGGGTGTCCAGGTATTCCGCTTCGTAGTTTTCTGTATCTAGGTGTCGGATGTGGAAGTCCAGGGTGTCCAGGTATTCCGCTTCGTAGTTTCCTGTGCCCAGGTGTCGGATGTGGAAGTTCAGGGTGTCCAGGTATTCCGCTTCGTAGTTCTCTGTATATAGGTGTCGGATGTAGAAGTTCAGGGTGTCCAGGTATTCCGCTCCATAGTTTGTTGTATATAGGTACTGGATGTGGAAGTCCAGGGTGTCCAGGCATTCCGCTCCGTAGTTTCCTGTGCCCAGGTGTCGGATGTGGAAGTTCAGGGTGTCCAGGTATTCCGCTTCGTAGTTCTCTGTATATAGGTGTCGGATGTGGAAGTCCAGGGTGTCCAGGTATTCCGCTCCGTAGTTTCCTGTGTCCAGGTATTGGATGTGGAAGTCCAGGGTATCCAGGTATTCAGCTACGTAGTTTGTTGTATCTAGGTACTGGATGTGGAAGTCCAGGGTGTCCAGGTATTCCGCTTCGTAGTTTTCTGTATCTAGGTGTCGGATGTGGAAGTCCAGGGTGTCCAGGTATTCCGCTTCGTAGTTCTCTGTATATAGGTGTCGGATGTGGATGTCCGGGGTGTCCAGGTATTCCGCTCCGTAGTTTACTGTGTCCAGGTATTGGATGTGGAAGTCCAGGGTATCCAGGTATTCCGCTACGTAGTTTTCTGTATCTTGGTGTCGGATGTAGAAGTTCAGGGTGTCCAGGTATTCCGCTCCATAGTTTGTTGTATATAGGTACTGGATGTGGAAGTCCAGGGTGTCCAGGTATTCCGCTTCGTAGTTTCCTGTATCTAGGTGTCGGATGTGGAAGTCCAGGGTGTCCAGGCATTCAGCTACGTAGTTTGTTGTATCTAGGTACTGGATGTGGAAGTCCAGGGTGTCCAGGTATTCCGCTTCGTAGTTTTCTGTATCTAAGTGTCGGATGTGGAAGTCCAGGGTGTCCAGGTATTCCGCTTCGTAGTTTTCTGTATCTAGGTGTCGGATGTGGAAGTCCAGGGTGTCCAGGTATTCCGCTTCGTAGTTTCCTGTGCCCAGGTGTCGGATGTGGAAGTTCAGGGTGTCCAGGTATTCCGCTTCGTAGTTCTCTGTATATAGGTGTCGGATGTGGAAGTCCAGGGTGTCCAGGTATTCCGCTCCGTAGTTTCCTGTGTCCAGGTATTGGATGTGGAAGTCCAGGGTATCCAGGTATTCAGCTACGTAGTTTGTTGTATCTAGGTACTGGATGTGGAAGTCCAGGGTGTCCAGGTATTCCGCTTCGTAGTTTTCTGTATCTAGGTGTCGGATGTGGAAGTCCAGGGTGTCCAGATATTTCGCTTCGTAGTTTTCTGTATCTAGGTGTCGGATGTGGAAGTCCAGGGTGTCCAGGTATTCCGCTTCGTAGTTTTCTGTATCTAGGTGTCGGATGTGGAAGTCCAGGGTGTCCAGGCATTCCGCTCCGTAGTTTCCTGTGCTCAGGTGTCGGATGTGGAAGTTCTGGTTGTCCAGGTATTCCGCTTCGTAGTTTTCTGTATCTAGGTGTCGGATGTGAAAGTCCAGGGTGTCCAGGTATTCCGCTTCGTAGTTTTCTGTATCTAGGTGTCGGATGTGGAAGTTCAGGGTGTCCAGGTATTCCGCTTCGTAGTTTTCTGTATCTAGGTGTCGGATGTGGAAGTTCAGGGTGTCCAGGTATTCCGCTTCGTAGTTTTCTGTATCTAGGTGTCGGATGTGGAAGTCCAGGGTGTCCAGGCATTCCGTTCCGTAGTTTCCTGTGCCCAGGTGTCGGATGTGGAAGTTCAGGGTGTCCAGGTATTCCGCTTCGTAGTTTTCTGTATCTAGGTGTCGGATGTGGAAGTCCAGGGTGTCCAGGTATTCCGCTTCGTAGTTCTCTGTATATAGGTGTCGGATGTGGATGTCCAGGGTGTCCAGGTATTCCGCTCCGTAGTTTACTGTGTCCAGGTATTGGATGTGGAAGTCCAGGGTATCCAGGTATTCCGCTACGTAGTTTTCTGTATCTTGGTGTCGGATGTAGAAGTTCAGGGTGTCCAGGTATTCCGCTCCATAGTTTGTTGTATATAGGTACTGGATGTGGAAGTCCAGGGTGTCCAGGTATTCCGCTTCGTAGTTTCCTGTATCTAGGTGTCGGATGTGGAAGTCCAGGGTGTCCAGGCATTCAGCTACGTAGTTTGTTGTATCTAGGTACTGGATGTGGAAGTCCAGGGTGTCCAGGTATTCCGCTTCGTAGTTTTCTGTATCTAAGTGTCGGATGTGGAAGTCCAGGGTGTCCAGGTATTCCGCTTCGTAGTTTTCTGTATCTAGGTGTCGGATGTGGAAGTCCAGGGTGTCCAGGTATTCCGCTTCGTAGTTTCCTGTGCCCAGGTGTCGGATGTGGAAGTTCAGGGTGTCCAGGTATTCCGCTTCGTAGTTCTCTGTATATAGGTGTCGGATGTGGAAGTCCAGGGTGTCCAGGTATTCCGCTCCGTAGTTTCCTGTGTCCAGGTATTGGATGTGGAAGTCCAGGGTATCCAGGTATTCAGCTACGTAGTTTGTTGTATCTAGGTACTGGATGTGGAAGTCCAGGGTGTCCAGGTATTCCGCTTCGTAGTTTTCTGTATCTAGGTGTCGGATATGGAAGTCCAGGGTGTCCAGATATTTCGCTTCGTAGTTTTCTGTATCTAGGTGTCGGATGTGGAAGTCCAGGGTGTCCAGGTATTCCGCTTCGTAGTTTTCTGTATCTAGGTGTCGGATGTGGAAGTCCAGGGTGTCCAGGCATTCCGCTCCGTAGTTTCCTGTGCTCAGGTGTCGGATGTGGAAGTTCTGGTTGTCCAGGTATTCCGCTTCGTAGTTTTCTGTATCTAGGTGTCGGATGTGGAAGTCCAGGGTGTCCAGGCATTCCGTTCCGTAGTTTCCTGTGCCCAGGTGTCGGATGTGGAAGTCCAGGGTGTCCAGGCATTCCGCTCCGTAGTTTCCTGTGCTCAGGTGTCGGATGTGGAAGTTCTGGTTGTCCAGGTATTCCGCTTCGTAGTTTTCTGTATCTAGGTGTCGGATGTGAAAGTCCAGGGTGTCCAGGTATTCCGCTTCGTAGTTTTCTGTATCTAGGTGTCGGATGTGGAAGTTCAGGGTGTCCAGGTATTCCGCTTCGTAGTTTTCTGTATCTAGGTGTCGGATGTGGAAGTTCAGGGTGTCCAGGTATTCCGCTTCGTAGTTTTCTGTATCTAGGTGTCGGATGTGGAAGTCCAGGGTGTCCAGGCATTCCGTTCCGTAGTTTCCTGTGCCCAGGTGTCGGATGTGGAAGTTCAGGGTGTCCAGGTATTCCGCTTCGTAGTTTTCTGTATCTAGGTGTCGGATGTGGAAGTCCAGGGTGTCCAGGTATTCCGCTTCGTAGTTCTCTGTATATAGGTGTCGGATGTGGATGTCCAGGGTGTCCAGGTATTCCGCTCCGTAGTTTACTGTGTCCAGGTATTGGATGTGGAAGTCCAGGGTATCCAGGTATTCCGCTACGTAGTTTTCTGTATCTTGGTGTCGGATGTAGAAGTCCAGGGTGTCCAGGCATTCAGCTACGTAGTTTGTTGTATCTAGGTACTGGATGTGGAAGTCCAGGGTGTCCAGGTATTCCGCTTCGTAGTTTTCTGTATCTAAGTGTCGGATGTGGAAGTCCAGGGTGTCCAGGTATTCCGCTTCGTAGTTTTCTGTATCTAGGTGTCGGATGTGGAAGTCCAGGGTGTCCAGGTATTCCGCTTCGTAGTTTCCTGTGCCCAGGTGTCGGATGTGGAAGTTCAGGGTGTCCAGGTATTCCGCTTCGTAGTTCTCTGTATATAGGTGTCGGATGTGGAAGTCCAGGGTGTCCAGGTATTCCGCTCCGTAGTTTCCTGTGTCCAGGTATTGGATGTGGAAGTCCAGGGTATCCAGGTATTCAGCTACGTAGTTTGTTGTATCTAGGTACTGGATGTGGAAGTCCAGGGTGTCCAGGTATTCCGCTTCGTAGTTTTCTGTATCTAGGTGTCGGATATGGAAGTCCAGGGTGTCCAGATATTTCGCTTCGTAGTTTTCTGTATCTAGGTGTCGGATGTGGAAGTCCAGGGTGTCCAGGTATTCCGCTTCGTAGTTTTCTGTATCTAGGTGTCGGATGTGGAAGTCCAGGGTGTCCAGGCATTCCGCTCCGTAGTTTCCTGTGCTCAGGTGTCGGATGTGGAAGTTCTGGTTGTCCAGGTATTCCGCTTCGTAGTTTTCTGTATCTAGGTGTCGGATGTGGAAGTCCAGGGTGTCCAGGCATTCCGTTCCGTAGTTTCCTGTGCCCAGGTGTCGGATGTGGAAGTTCAGGGTGTCCAGGTATTCCGCTTCGTAGTTTTCTGTATCTAGGTGTCGGATGTGGAAGTTCTGGTTGTCCAGGTATTCCGCTTCGTAGTTTTCTGTATCTAGGTGTCGGATGTGAAAGTCCAGGGTGTCCAGGTATTCCGCTTCGTAGTTTTCTGTATCTAGGTGTCGGATGTGGAAGTTCAGGGTGTCCAGGTATTCCGCTTCGTAGTTTTCTGTATCTAGGTGTCGGATGTGGAAGTTCAGGGTGTCCAGGTATTCCGCTTCGTAGTTTTCTGTATCTAGGTGTCGGATGTGGAAGTCCAGGGTGTCCAGGCATTCCGTTCCGTAGTTTCCTGTGCCCAGGTGTCGGATGTGGAAGTTCAGGGTGTCCAGGTATTCCGCTTCGTAGTTTTCTGTATCTAGGTGTCGGATGTGGAAGTCCAGGGTGTCCAGGTATTCCGCTTCGTAGTTCTCTGTATATAGGTGTCGGATGTGGATGTCCAGGGTGTCCAGGTATTCCGCTCCGTAGTTTACTGTGTCCAGGTATTGGATGTGGAAGTCCAGGGTATCCAGGTATTCCGCTACGTAGTTTTCTGTATCTTGGTGTCGGATGTAGAAGTTCAGGGTGTCCAGGTATTCCGCTCCATAGTTTGTTGTATATAGGTACTGGATGTGGAAGTCCAGGGTGTCCAGGTATTCCGCTTCGTAGTTTCCTGTATCTAGGTGTCGGATGTGGAAGTCCAGGGTATCCAGGTATTCAGCTACGTAGTTTGTTGTATCTAGGTACTGGATGTGGAAGTCCAGGGTGTCCAGGTATTCCGCTTCGTAGTTTTCTGTATCTAAGTGTCGGATGTGGAAGTCCAGGGTGTCCAGGTATTCCGCTTCGTAGTTTTCTGTATCTAGGTGTCGGATGTGGAAGTCCAGGGTGTCCAGGTATTCCGCTTCGTAGTTTCCTGTGCCCAGGTGTCGGATGTGGAAGTTCAGGGTGTCCAGGTATTCCGCTTCGTAGTTCTCTGTATATAGGTGTCGGATGTAGAAGTTCAGGGTGTCCAGGTATTCCGCTCCATAGTTTGTTGTATATAGGTACTGGATGTGGAAGTCCAGGGTGTCCAGGCATTCCGCTCCGTAGTTTCCTGTGCCCAGGTGTCGGATGTGGAAGTTCAGGGTGTCCAGGTATTCCGATTCGTAGTTTTCTGTATCTAGGTGTCGGATGTGGAAGGCCAGGGTGTCCAGGTATTCCGCTTCGTAGTTTCCTGTGCCCAGGTGTCGGATGTGGAAGTTCAGGGTGTCCAGGTATTCCGCTTCGTAGTTCTCTGTATATAGGTGTCGGATGTGGAAGTCCAGGGTGTCCAGGTATTCCGCTCCGTAGTTTCCTGTGTCCAGGTATTGGATGTGGAAGTCCAGGGTATCCAGGTATTCAGCTACGTAGTTTGTTGTATCTAGGTACTGGATGTGGAAGTCCAGGGTGTCCAGGTATTCCGCTTCGTAGTTTTCTGTATCTAGGTGTCGGATGTGGAAGTCCAGGGTGTCCAGGTATTCCGCTTCGTAGTTCTCTGTATATAGGTGTCGGATGTGGATGTCCAGGGTGTCCAGGTATTCCGCTCCGTAGTTTACTGTGTCCAGGTATTGGATGTGGAAGTCCAGGGTATCCAGGTATTCCGCTACGTAGTTTTCTGTATCTTGGTGTCGGATGTAGAAGTTCAGGGTGTCCAGGTATTCCGCTCCATAGTTTGTTGTATATAGGTACTGGATGTGGAAGTCCAGGGTGTCCAGGTATTCCGCTTCGTAGTTTCCTGTATCTAGGTGTCGGATGTGGAAGTCCAGGGTGTCCAGGCATTCAGCTACGTAGTTTGTTGTATCTAGGTACTGGATGTGGAAGTCCAGGGTGTCCAGGTATTCCGCTTCGTAGTTTTCTGTATCTAAGTGTCGGATGTGGAAGTCCAGGGTGTCCAGGTATTCCGCTTCGTAGTTTTCTGTATCTAGGTGTCGGATGTGGAAGTCCAGGGTGTCCAGGTATTCCGCTTCGTAGTTTCCTGTGCCCAGGTGTCGGATGTGGAAGTTCAGGGTGTCCAGGTATTCCGCTTCGTAGTTCTCTGTATATAGGTGTCGGATGTGGAAGTCCAGGGTGTCCAGGTATTCCGCTCCGTAGTTTCCTGTGTCCAGGTATTGGATGTGGAAGTCCAGGGTATCCAGGTATTCAGCTACGTAGTTTGTTGTATCTAGGTACTGGATGTGGAAGTCCAGGGTGTCCAGGTATTCCGCTTCGTAGTTTTCTGTATCTAGGTGTCGGATGTGGAAGTCCAGGGTGTCCAGATATTTCGCTTCGTAGTTTTCTGTATCTAGGTGTCGGATGTGGAAGTCCAGGGTGTCCAGGTATTCCGCTTCGTAGTTTTCTGTATCTAGGTGTCGGATGTGGAAGTCCAGGGTGTCCAGGCATTCCGCTCCGTAGTTTCCTGTGCTCAGGTGTCGGATGTGGAAGTTCTGGTTGTCCAGGTATTCCGCTTCGTAGTTTTCTGTATCTAGGTGTCGGATGTGAAAGTCCAGGGTGTCCAGGTATTCCGCTTCGTAGTTTTCTGTATCTAGGTGTCGGATGTGGAAGTTCAGGGTGTCCAGGTATTCCGCTTCGTAGTTTTCTGTATCTAGGTGTCGGATGTGGAAGTTCAGGGTGTCCAGGTATTCCGCTTCGTAGTTTTCTGTATCTAGGTGTCGGATGTGGAAGTCCAGGGTGTCCAGGCATTCCGTTCCGTAGTTTCCTGTGCCCAGGTGTCGGATGTGGAAGTTCAGGGTGTCCAGGTATTCCGCTTCGTAGTTTTCTGTATCTAGGTGTCGGATGTGGAAGTCCAGGGTGTCCAGGTATTCCGCTCCGTAGTTTCCTGTGTCCAGGTATTGGATGTGGAAGTCCAGGGTATGCAGGTATTCCGCTACGTAGTTTGTTGTGTCTAGGTACTGGATGTGGAAGTCCAGGGTGTCCAGGTTTTCCGCTTCGTAGTTTTCTGTATCTAGGTGTCGGATGTGGAAGTCCAGGGTGTCCAGGTATTCCGCTTCGTAGTTTTCTGTATCTAGGTGTCGGATGTGGAAGTCCAGGGTGTCTAGGCATTCCGCTCCGTAGTTTCCTGTGCCCAGGTGTCGGATGTGGAAGTTCAGGTTGTCCAGGTATTCCGCTTCGTAGTTTTCTGTATCTAGGTGTCGGATGTGGAAGTCCAGGGTGTCCAGGTATTCCGCTTCGTAGTTTTCTGTATCTAGGTGTCGGATGTGGAAGTTCAGGGTGTCCAGGTATTCCGCTTCGTAGTTTTCTGTATCTAGGTGTCGGATGTGGAAGTCCAGGGTGTCCAGATATTCCGCTTCGTAGTTTTCTGTATCTAGGTGTCGGATGTGGAAGTCCAGGGTGTCCAGGCATTCCGCTCCGTAGTTTCCTGTGCCCAGGTGTCGGATGTGGAAGTTCAGGGTGTCCAGGTATTCCGCTTCGTAGTTTTCTGTATCTAGGTGTCGGAT
This sequence comes from Cephus spinipes, assembly GCA_963971525.1. NCBI lineage: Eukaryota > Metazoa > Arthropoda > Insecta > Hymenoptera > Cephidae > Cephus > Cephus spinipes. The sequence continues at coordinate 23,275,901 of OZ020573.1, forward strand.
GTGGAAGTCCAGGGTGTTCAGGTATTCCGCTTCGTAGTTCTCTGTATATAGGTGTCGGATGTGGATGTCCAGGTTGTCCAGGTATTCCGCTCCGTAGTTTACTGTGTCCAGGTATTGGATGTGGAAGTCCAGGGTATCCAGGTATTCCGCTACGTAGTTTTCTGTATCTTGGTGTCGGATGTAGAAGTTCAGGGTATCCAGGTATTCCGCTCCATAGTTTGTTGTATATAGGTACTGGATGTGGAAGTCCAGGGTGTCCAGGTATTCCGCTTCGTAGTTTTCTGTATCTAGGTGTCGGATGTGGAAGTCCAGGGTGTCCAGGCATTCAGCTACGTAGTTTGTTGTATCTAGGTACTGGATGTGGAAGTCCAGGGTGTCCAGGTATTCCGCTTCGTAGTTTTCTGTATCTAGGTGTCGGATGTGGAAGTCCAGGGTGTCCAGATATTTCGCTTCGTAGTTTTCTGTATCTAGGTGTCGGATGTGGAAGTCCAGGGTGTCCAGGTATTCCGCTTCGTAGTTTTCTGTATCTAGGTGTCGGATGTGGAAGTCCAGGGTGTCCAGGCATTCCGCTCCGTAGTTTCCTGTGCTCAGGTGTCGGATGTGGAAGTTCTGGTTGTCCAGGTATTCCGCTTCGTAGTTTTCTGTATCTAGGTGTCGGATGTGAAAGTCCAGGGTGTCCAGGTATTCCGCTTCGTAGTTTTCTGTATCTAGGTGTCGGATGTGGAAGTTCAGGGTGTCCAGGTATTCCGCTTCGTAGTTTTCTGTATCTAGGTGTCGGATGTGGAAGTTCAGGGTGTCCAGGTATTCCGCTTCGTAGTTTTCTGTATCTAGGTGTCGGATGTGGAAGTCCAGGGTGTCCAGGCATTCCGTTCCGTAGTTTCCTGTGCCCAGGTGTCGGATGTGGAAGTTCAGGGTGTCCAGGTATTCCGCTTCGTAGTTTTCTGTATCTAGGTGTCGGATGTGGAAGTCCAGGGTGTCCAGGTATTCCGCTCCGTAGTTTCCTGTGTCCAGGTATTGGATGTGGAAGTCCAGGGTATGCAGGTATTCCGCTACGTAGTTTGTTGTGTCTAGGTACTGGATGTGGAAGTCCAGGGTGTCCAGGTTTTCCGCTTCGTAGTTTTCTGTATCTAGGTGTCGGATGTGGAAGTCCAGGGTGTCCAGGTATTCCGCTTCGTAGTTTTCTGTATCTAGGTGTCGGATGTGGAAGTCCAGGGTGTCTAGGCATTCCGCTCCGTAGTTTCCTGTGCCCAGGTGTCGGATGTGGAAGTTCAGGTTGTCCAGGTATTCCGCTTCGTAGTTTTCTGTATCTAGGTGTCGGATGTGGAAGTCCAGGGTGTCCAGGTATTCCGCTTCGTAGTTTTCTGTATCTAGGTGTCGGATGTGGAAGTTCAGGGTGTCCAGGTATTCCGCTTCGTAGTTTTCTGTATCTAGGTGTCGGATGTGGAAGTCCAGGGTGTCCAGATATTCCGCTTCGTAGTTTTCTGTATCTAGGTGTCGGATGTGGAAGTCCAGGGTGTCCAGGCATTCCGCTCCGTAGTTTCCTGTGCCCAGGTGTCGGATGTGGAAGTTCAGGGTGTCCAGGTATTCCGCTTCGTAGTTTTCTGTATCTAGGTGTCGGATGTGGAAGTCCAGGGTGTTCAGGTATTCCGCTTCGTAGTTCTCTGTATATAGGTGTCGGATGTGGATGTCCAGGTTGTCCAGGTATTCCGCTCCGTAGTTTACTGTGTCCAGGTATTGGATGTGGAAGTCCAGGGTATCCAGGTATTCCGCTACGTAGTTTTCTGTATCTTGGTGTCGGATGTAGAAGTTCAGGGTATCCAGGTATTCCGCTCCATAGTTTGTTGTATATAGGTACTGGATGTGGAAGTCCAGGGTGTCCAGGTATTCCGCTTCGTAGTTTTCTGTATCTAGGTGTCGGATGTGGAAGTCCAGGGTGTCCAGGCATTCAGCTACGTAGTTTGTTGTATCTAGGTACTGGATGTGGAAGTCCAGGGTGTCCAGGTATTCCGCTTCGTAGTTTTCTGTATCTAGGTGTCGGATGTGGAAGTCCAGGGTGTCCAGATATTCCGCTTCGTAGTTTTCTGTATCTAGGTGTCGGATGTGGAAGTCCAGGGTGTCCAGGCATTCCGCTCCGTAGTTTCCTGTGCCCAGGTGTCGGATGTGGAAGTTCAGGTTGTCCAGGTATTCCGCTTCGTAGTTTTCTGTATCTAGGTGTCGGATGTGGAAGTCCAGGGTGTCCAGGTATTCCGCTTCGTAGTTTTCTGTATCTGGGTGTCGGATGTGGAAGTTCAGGGTGTCCAGGTATTCCGCTTCGTAGTTTTCTGTATCTAGGTGTCGGATGTGGAAGTCCAGGGTGTCCAGGCATTCCGCTCCGTAATTTCCTGTGCCCAGGTGTCGGATGTGGAAGTTCAGGTTGTCCAGGTATTCCGCTTCGTAGTTTTCTGTATCTAGGTGTCGGGTGTGAGGGTCCAGGGTATCCAGGTATTCCGCTTCGTAGTTTTCTGTATCTAGGTGTCGGATGTGGAAGTTCAGGGTGTCCAGGTATTCCGCTTCGTAGTTTTCTGTATCTAGGTGTCGGATGTGGAAGTCCAGGGTGTCCAGATATTCCGCTTCGTAGTTTTCTGTATCTAGGTGTCGGATGTGGAAGTCCAGGGTGTTCAGGCATTCCGCTCCGTAGTTTCCTGTGCCCAGGTGTCGGATGTGGAAGTTCAGGGTGTCCAGGTATTCCGCTTCGTAGTTTTCTGTATCTAGGTGTCGGATGTGGAAGTCCAGGGTGTCCAGGTATTCCGCTTCGTAGTTCTCTGTATATAGGTGTCGGATGTGGATGTCCAGGGTGTCCAGGTATTCCGCTCCGTAGTTTACTGTGTCCAGGTATTGGATGTGGAAGTCCAGGGTATCCAGGTATTCCGCTACGTAGTTTTCTGTATCTTGGTGTCGGATGTAGAAGTTCAGGGTGTCCAGGTATTCCGCTCCATAGTTTGTTGTATATAGGTACTGGATGTGGAAGTCCAGGGTGTCCAGGTATTCCGCTTCGTAGTTTTCTGTATCTAGGTGTCGGATGTGGAAGTCCAGGGTGTCCAGGCATTCAGCTACGTAGTTTGTTGTATCTAGGTACTGGATGTGGAAGTCCAGGGTGTCCAGGTATTCCGCTTCGTAGTTTTCCGTATCTAAGTGTCGGATGTGGAAGTCCAGGGTGTCCAGGTATTCCGCTTCGTAGTTTTCTGTATCTAGGTGTCGGATGTGGAAGTCCAGGGTGTCCAGGTATTCCGCTTCGTAGTTTCCTGTGCCCAGGTGTCGGATGTGGAAGTTCAGGGTGTCCAGGTATTCCGCTTCGTAGTTCTCTGTATATAGGTGTCGGATGTGGAAGTCCAGGGTGTCCAGGTATTCCGTTCCGTAGTTTCCTGTGTCCAGGTATTGGATGTGGAAGTCCAGGGTATCCAGGTATTCAGATACGTAGTTTGTTGTATCTAGGTACTGGATGTGGAAGTCCAGGGTGTCCAGGTATTCCGCTTCGTAGTTTTCTGTATCTAGGTGTCGGATGTGGAAGTCCAGGGTGTCCAGATATTCCGCTTCGTAGTTTTCTGTATCTAGGTGTCGGATGTGGAAGTCCAGGGTGTCCAGGTATTCCGCTTCGTAGTTTTCTGTATCTAGGTGTCGGATGTGGAAGTCCAGGGTGTCCAGGCATTCCGCTCCGTAGTTTCCTGTGCTCAGGTGTCGGATGTGGAAGTTCTGGTTGTCCAGGTATTCCGCTTCGTAGTTTTCTGTATCTAGGTGTCGGATGTGAAAGTCCAGGGTGTCCAGGTATTCCGCTTCGTAGTTTTCTGTATCTAGGTGTCGGATGTGGAAGTCCAGGGTGTCCAGGTATTCCGCTTCGTAGTTTTCTGTATCTAGGTGTCGGATGTGGAAGTCCAGGGTGTCCAGGCATTCCGCTCCGTAGTTTCCTGTGCCCAGGTGTCGGATGTGGAAGTTCAGGGTGTCCAGGTATTCCGCTTCGTAGTTTTCTGTATCTAGGTGTCGGATGTGGAAGTCCAGGGTGTCCAGGTATTCCGCTTCGTAGTTTTCTGTATCTAGGTGTCGGATGTGGAAGTCCAGGGTTTCCAGGCATTCCGTTCCGTAGTTTCCTGTGCCCAGGTGTCGGATGTGGAATTTCAGGGTGTCCAGGTATTCCGCTTCGTAGTTCTCTGTATATAGGTGTCGGATGTGGAAGTCCAGGGTGTCCAGGTATTCCGCTTCGTAGTTTCCTGTATCTAGGTGTCGGATGTGGAAGTTCAGGGTGTCCAGGTATTCCGCTTCGTAGTTTTCTGTATCTAGGTGTCGGATGTGGAAGTCCAGGGTGTCCAGGTATTCCGCTTCGTAGTTTTCTGTATCTAGGTGTCGGATGTGGAAGTCCAGGGTGTCCAGGCATTCCGCTCCGTAGTTTCCTGTGCCCAGGTGTCGGATGTGGAAGTTCAGGGTGTCCAGGTATTCCGCTTCGTAGTTTTCTGTATCTAGGTGTCGGATGTGGAAGTCCAGGGTGTCCAGGTATTCCGCTTCGTCGTTCTCTGTATATAGGTGTCGGATGTGGATGTCCAGGGTGTCTAGGTATTCCGCTCCGTAGTTTACTGTGTCCAGGTATTGGATGTGGAAGTCCAGGGTATCCAGGTATTCCGCTACGTAGTTTTCTGTATCTTGGTGTCGGATGTAGAAGTTCAGGGTGTCCAGGTATTCCGCTCCATAGTTTGTTGTATATAGGTACTGGATGTGGAAGTCCAGGGTGTCCAGGCATTCCGCTCCGTAGTTTCCTGTGCCCAGGTGTCGGATGTGGAAGTTCAGGGTGTCCAGGTATTCCGCTTCGTAGATTTCTGTATCTAGGTGTCGGATGTGGAAGTCCAGGGTGTCCAGGCATTCCGTTCCGTAGTTTCCTGTGCCCAGGTGTCGGATGTGGAATTTCAGGGTGTCCAGGTATTCCGCTTCGTAGTTCTCTGTATATAGGTGTCGGATGTGGAAGTCCAGGGTGTCCAGGTATTCCGCTTCGTAGTTTCCTGTATCTAGGTGTCGGATGTGGAAGTTCAGGGTGTCCAGGTATTCCGCTTCGTAGTTTTCTGTATCTAGGTGTCGGATGTGGAAGTCCAGGGTGTCCAGGTATTCCGCTTCGTAGTTTTCTGTATCTAGGTGTCGGATGTGGAAGTCCAGGGTGTCCAGGCATTCCGCTCCGTAGTTTCCTGTGCCCAGGTGTCGGATGTGGAAGTTCAGGGTGTCCAGGTATTCCGCTTCGTAGTTTTCTGTATCTAGGTGTCGGATGTGGAAGTCCAGGGTGTCCAGGTATTCCGCTTCGTCGTTCTCTGTATATAGGTGTCGGATGTGGATGTCCAGGGTGTCTAGGTATTCCGCTCCGTAGTTTACTGTGTCCAGGTATTGGATGTGGAAGTCCAGGGTATCCAGGTATTCCGCTACGTAGTTTTCTGTATCTTGGTGTCGGATGTAGAAGTTCAGGGTGTCCAGGTATTCCGCTCCATAGTTTGTTGTATATAGGTACTGGATGTGGAAGTCCAGGGTGTCCAGGTATTCCGCTTCGTAGTTTTCTGTATCTAGGTGTCGGATGTGGAAGTCCAGGGTGTCCAGGTATTCCGCTTCGTAGTTTTCTGTATCTAGGTGTCGGATGTGGAAGTCCAGGGTGTCCAGGCATTCCGCTCCGTAGTTTCCTGTGCCCAGGTGTCGGATGTGGAAGTTCAGGGTGTCCAGGTATTCCGCTTCGTAGATTTCTGTATCTAGGTGTCGGATGTGGAAGTCCAGGGTGTCCAGGCATTCCGTTCCGTAGTTTCCTGTGCCCAGGTGTCGGATGTGGAATTTCAGGGTGTCCAGGTATTCCGCTTCGTAGTTCTCTGTATATAGGTGTCGGATGTGGAAGTCCAGGGTGTCCAGGTATTCCGCTTCGTAGTTTCCTGTATCTAGGTGTCGGATGTGGAAGTCCAGGGTGTCCAGGTATTCCGCTTCGTAGTTTTCTGTATCTAGGTGTCGGATGTGGAAGTCCAGGGTGTCCAGGCATTCCGTTCCGTAGTTTCCTGTGCCCAGGTGTCGGATGTGGAATTTCAGGGTGTCCAGGTATTCCGCTTCGTAGTTCTCTGTATATAGGTGTCGGATGTGGAAGTCCAGGGTGTCCAGGTATTCCGCTTCGTAGTTTCCTGTATCTAGGTGTCGGATGTGGAAGTTCAGGGTGTCCAGGTATTCCGCTTCGTAGTTTTCTGTATCTAGGTGTCGGATGTGGAAGTCCAGGGTGTCCAGGTATTCCGCTTCGTAGTTTTCTGTATCTAGGTGTCGGATGTGGAAGTCCAGGGTGTCCAGGCATTCCGCTCCGTAGTTTCCTGTGCCCAGGTGTCGGATGTGGAAGTTCAGGGTGTCCAGGTATTCCGCTTCGTAGTTTTCTGTATCTAGGTGTCGGATGTGGAAGTCCAGGGTGTCCAGGCATTCCGCTCCGTAGTTTCCTGTGCCCAGGTGTCGGATGTGGAAGTTCAGGGTGTCCAGGTATTCCGCTTCGTAGATTTCTGTATCTAGGTGTCGGATGTGGAAGTCCAGGGTGTCCAGGCATTCCGTTCCGTAGTTTCCTGTGCCCAGGTGTCGGATGTGGAATTTCAGGGTGTCCAGGTATTCCGCTTCGTAGTTCTCTGTATATAGGTGTCGGATGTGGAAGTCCAGGGTGTCCAGGTATTCCGCTTCGTAGTTTCCTGTATCTAGGTGTCGGATGTGGAAGTCCAGGGTGTCCAGGTATTCCGCTTCGTAGTTTTCTGTATCTAGGTGTCGGATGTGGAAGTCCAGGGTGTCCAGGCATTCCGTTCCGTAGTTTCCTGTGCCCAGGTGTCGGATGTGGAATTTCAGGGTGTCCAGGTATTCCGCTTCGTAGTTCTCTGTATATAGGTGTCGGATGTGGAAGTCCAGGGTGTCCAGGTATTCCGCTTCGTAGTTTCCTGTATCTAGGTGTCGGATGTGGAAGTTCAGGGTGTCCAGGTATTCCGCTTCGTAGTTTTCTGTATCTAGGTGTCGGATGTGGAAGTCCAGGGTGTCCAGGTATTCCGCTTCGTAGTTTTCTGTATCTAGGTGTCGGATGTGGAAGTCCAGGGTGTCCAGGCATTCCGCTCCGTAGTTTCCTGTGCCCAGGTGTCGGATGTGGAAGTTCAGGGTGTCCAGGTATTCCGCTTCGTAGTTTTCTGTATCTAGGTGTCGGATGTGGAAGTCCAGGGTGTCCAGGTATTCCGCTTCGTCGTTCTCTGTATATAGGTGTCGGATGTGGATGTCCAGGGTGTCTAGGTATTCCGCTCCGTAGTTTACTGTGTCCAGGTATTGGATGTGGAAGTCCAGGGTATCCAGGTATTCCGCTACGTAGTTTTCTGTATCTTGGTGTCGGATGTAGAAGTTCAGGGTGTCCAGGTATTCCGCTCCATAGTTTGTTGTATATAGGTACTGGATGTGGAAGTCCAGGGTGTCCAGGTATTCCGCTTCGTAGTTTTCTGTATCTAGGTGTCGGATGTGGAAGTCCAGGGTGTCCAGGTATTCCGCTTCGTAGTTTTCTGTATCTAGGTGTCGGATGTGGAAGTCCAGGGTGTCCAGGCATTCCGCTCCGTAGTTTCCTGTGCCCAGGTGTCGGATGTGGAAGTTCAGGGTGTCCAGGTATTCCGCTTCGTAGATTTCTGTATCTAGGTGTCGGATGTGGAAGTCCAGGGTGTCCAGGCATTCCGTTCCGTAGTTTCCTGTGCCCAGGTGTCGGATGTGGAATTTCAGGGTGTCCAGGTATTCCGCTTCGTAGTTCTCTGTATATAGGTGTCGGATGTGGAAGTCCAGGGTGTCCAGGTATTCCGCTTCGTAGTTTCCTGTATCTAGGTGTCGGATGTGGAAGTTCAGGGTGTCCAGGTATTCCGCTTCGTAGTTTTCTGTATCTAGGTGTCGGATGTGGAAGTCCAGGGTGTCCAGGTATTCCGCTTCGTAGTTTTCTGTATCTAGGTGTCGGATGTGGAAGTCCAGGGTGTCCAGGCATTCCGCTCCGTAGTTTCCTGTGCCCAGGTGTCGGATGTGGAAGTTCAGGGTGTCCAGGTATTCCGCTTCGTAGTTTTCTGTATCTAGGTGTCCGATGTGGAAGTCCAGGGTGTCCAGGTATTCCGCTTCGTCGTTCTCTGTATATAGGTGTCGGATGTGGAAGTCCAGGGTGTCCAGGCATTCCGCTCCGTAGTTTCCTGTGCCCAGGTGTCGGATGTGGAAGTTCAGGGTGTCCAGGTATTCCGCTTCGTAGTTTTCTGTATCTAGGTGTCGGATGTGGAAGTCCAGGGTGTCCAGGTATTCCGCTTCGTAGTTTTCTGTATCTAGGTGTCGGATGTGGAAGTCCAGGGTGTCCAGGCATTCCGTTCCGTAGTTTCCTGTGCCCAGGTGTCGGATGTGGAATTTCAGGGTGTCCAGGTATTCCGCTTCGTAGTTCTCTGTATATAGGTGTCGGATGTGGAAGTCCAGGGTGTCCAGGTTTTCCGCTTCGTAGTTTCCTGTATCTAGGTGTCGGATGTGGAAGTTCAGGGTGTCCAGGTATTCCGCTTCGTAGTTTTCTGTATCTAGGTGTCGGATGTGGAAGTCCAGGGTGTCCAGGTATTCCGCTTCGTAGTTTTCTGTATCTAGGTGTCGGATGTGGAAGTCCAGGGTGTCCAGGCATTCCGCTCCGTAGTTTCCTGTGCCCAGGTGTCGGATGTGGAAGTTCAGGGTGTCCAGGTATTCCGCTTCGTAGTTTTCTGTATCTAGGTGTCGGATGTGGAAGTCCAGGGTGTCCAGGTATTCCGCTTCGTCGTTCTCTGTATATAGGTGTCGGATGTGGATGTCCAGGGTGTCTAGGTATTCCGCTCCGTAGTTTACTGTGTCCAGGTATTGGATGTGGAAGTCCAGGGTATCCAGGTATTCCGCTACGTAGTTTTCTGTATCTTGGTGTCGGATGTAGAAGTTCAGGGTGTCCAGGTATTCCGCTCCATAGTTTGTTGTATATAGGTACTGGATGTGGAAGTCCAGGGTGTCCAGGTAATTCCGCTTCGTAGTTTTCTGTATCTAGGTGTCGGATGTGGAAGTCCAGGGTGTCCAGGTATTCCGCTTCGTAGTTTTCTGTATCTAGGTGTCGGATGTGGAAGTCCAGGGTGTCCAGGCATTCCGCTCCGTAGTTTCCTGTGCCCAGGTGTCGGATGTGGAAGTTCAGGGTGTCCAGGTATTCCGCTTCGTAGATTTCTGTATCTAGGTGTCGGATGTGGAAGTCCAGGGTGTCCAGGTATTCCGCTTCGTAGTTTTCTGTATCTAGGTGTCGGATGTGGAAGTCCAGGGTGTCCAGGCATTCCGCTCCGTAGTTTCCTGTGCCCAGGTGTCGGATGTGGAAGTTCAGGGTGTCCAGGTATTCCGCTTCGTAGTTTTCTGTATCTAGGTGTCCGATGTGGAAGTCCAGGGTGTCCAGGTATTCCGCTTCGTCGTTCTCTGTATATAGGTGTCGGATGTGGAAGTCCAGGGTGTCCAGGCATTCCGCTCCGTAGTTTCCTGTGCCCAGGTGTCGGATGTGGAAGTTCAGGGTGTCCAGGTATTCCGCTTCGTAGTTTTCTGTATCTAGGTGTCGGATGTGGAAGTCCAGGGTGTCCAGGTATTCCGCTTCGTAGTTTTCTGTATCTAGGTGTCGGATGTGGAAGTCCAGGGTGTCCAGGCATTCCGTTCCGTAGTTTCCTGTGCCCAGGTGTCGGATGTGGAATTTCAGGGTGTCCAGGTATTCCGCTTCGTAGTTCTCTGTATATAGGTGTCGGATGTGGAAGTCCAGGGTGTCCAGGTTTTCCGCTTCGTAGTTTCCTGTATCTAGGTGTCGGATGTGGAAGTTCAGGGTGTCCAGGTATTCCGCTTCGTAGTTTTCTGTATCTAGGTGTCGGATGTGGAAGTCCAGGGTGTCCAGGTATTCCGCTTCGTAGTTTTCTGTATCTAGGTGTCGGATGTGGAAGTCCAGGGTGTCCAGGCATTCCGCTCCGTAGTTTCCTGTGCCCAGGTGTCGGATGTGGAAGTTCAGGGTGTCCAGGTATTCCGCTTCGTAGTTTTCTGTATCTAGGTGTCGGATGTGGAAGTCCAGGGTGTCCAGGTATTCCGCTTCGTCGTTCTCTGTATATAGGTGTCGGATGTGGATGTCCAGGGTGTCTAGGTATTCCGCTCCGTAGTTTACTGTGTCCAGGTATTGGATGTGGAAGTCCAGGGTATCCAGGTATTCCGCTACGTAGTTTTCTGTATCTTGGTGTCGGATGTAGAAGTTCAGGGTGTCCAGGTATTCCGCTCCATAGTTTGTTGTATATAGGTACTGGATGTGGAAGTCCAGGGTGTCCAGGTATTCCGCTTCGTAGTTTTCTGTATCTAGGTGTCGGATGTGGAAGTCCAGGGTGTCCAGGTATTCCGCTTCGTAGTTTTCTGTATCTAGGTGTCGGATGTGGAAGTCCAGGGTGTCCAGGCATTCCGCTCCGTAGTTTCCTGTGCCCAGGTGTCGGATGTGGAAGTTCAGGGTGTCCAGGTATTCCGCTTCGTAGATTTCTGTATCTAGGTGTCGGATGTGGAAGTCCAGGGTGTCCAGGCATTCCGTTCCGTAGTTTCCTGTGCCCAGGTGTCGGATGTGGAATTTCAGGGTGTCCAGGTATTCCGCTTCGTAGTTCTCTGTATATAGGTGTTGGATGTGGAAGTCCAGGGTGTCCAGGTATTCCGCTTCGTAGTTTCCTGTATCTAGGTGTCGGATGTGGAAGTTCAGGGTGTCCAGGTATTCCGCTTCGTAGTTTTCTGTATCTAGGTGTCGGATGTGGAAGTCCAGGGTGTCCAGGTATTCCGCTTCGTTGTTTTCTGTATCTAGGTGTCGGATGTGGAAGTCCAGGGTGTCCAGGCATTCCGCTCCGTAGTTTCCTGTGCCCAGGTGTCGGATGTGGAAGTTCAGGGTGTCCAGGTATTCCGCTTCGTAGTTTTCTGTATCTAGGTGTCGGATGTGGAAGTCCAGGGTGTCCAGGTATTCCGCTTCGTCGTTCTCTGTATATAGGTGTCGGATGTGGATGTCCAGGGTGTCTAGGTATTCCGCTCCGTAGTTTACTGTGTCCAGGTATTGGATGTGGAAGTCCAGGGTATCCAGGTATTCCGCTACGTAGTTTTCTGTATCTTGGTGTCGGATGTAGAAGTTCAGGGTGTCCAGGTATTACGCTCCATAGTTTGTTGTATATAGGTACTGGATGTGGAAGTCCAGGGTGTCCAGGTATTCCGCTTCGTAGTTTTCTGTATCTAGGTGTCGGATGTGGAAGTCCAGGGTGTCCAGGTATTCCGCTTCGTAGTTTTCTGTATCTAGGTGTCGGATGTGGAAGTCCAGGGTGTCCAGGCATTCCGCTCCGTAGTTTCCTGTGCCCAGGTGTCGGATGTGGAAGTTCAGGGTGTCCAGGTATTCCGCTTCGTAGATTTCTGTATCTAGGTGTCGGATGTGGAAGTCCAGGGTGTCCAGGCATTCCGTTCCGTAGTTTCCTGTGCCCAGGTGTCGGATGTGGAATTTCAGGGTGTCCAGGTATTCCGCTTCGTAGTTCTCTGTATATAGGTGTCGGATGTGGAAGTCCAGGGTGTCCAGGTATTCCGCTTCGTAGTTTCCTGTATCTAGGTGTCGGATGTGGAAGTTCAGGGTGTCCAGGTATTCCGCTTCGTAGTTTTCTGTATCTAGGTGTCGGATGTGGAAGTCCAGGGTGTCCAGGTATTCCGCTTCGTAGTTTTCTGTATTTAGGTGTCGGATGTGGAAGTCCAGGGTGTCCAGGCATTCCGCTCCGTAGTTTCCTGTGCCCAGGTGTCGGATGTGGAAGTTCAGGGTGTCCAGGTATTCCGCTTCGTAGTTTTCTGTATCTAGGTGTCGGATGTGGAAGTCCAGGGTGTCCAGGTATTCCGCTTCGTCGTTCTCTGTATATAGGTGTCGGATGTGGATGTCCAGGGTGTCTAGGTATTCCGCTCCGTAGTTTACTGTGTCCAGGTATTGGATGTGGAAGTCCAGGGTATCCAGGTATTCCGCTACGTAGTTTTCTGTATCTTGGTGTCGGATGTAGAAGTTCAGGGTGTCCAGGTATTCCGCTCCATAGTTTGTTGTATATAGGTACTGGATGTGGAAGTCCAGGGTGTCCAGGTATTCCGCTTCGTAGTTTTCTGTATCTAGGTGTCCGATGTGGAAGTCCAGGGTGTCCAGGTATTCCGCTTCGTAGTTTTCTGTATCTAGGTGTCGGATGTGGAAGTCCAGGGTGTCCAGGCATTCCGCTCCGTAGTTTCCTGTGCCCAGGTGTCGGATGTGGAAGTTCAGGGTGTCCAGATATTCCGCTTCGTAGTTTTCTGTATCTAGGTGTCGGATGTGGAAGGCCAGGGTGTCCAGGTATTCCGCTTCGTAGTTTCCTGTGCCCAGGTGTCGGATGTGGAAGTTCAGGGTGTCCAGGTATTCCGCTTCGTAGTTCTCTGTATATAGGTGTCGGATGTGGAAGTCCAGGGTGTCCAGGTATTCCGCTCCGTAGTTTCCTGTGTCCAGGTATTGGATGTGGAAGTCCAGGGTATCCAGGTATTCAGCTACGTAGTTTGTTGTATCTAGGTACTGGATGTGGAAGTCCAGGGTGTCCAGGTATTCCGCTTCGTAGTTTTCTGTATCTAGGTGTCGGATGTGGAAGTCCAGGGTGTCCAGATATTCCGCTTCGTAGTTTTCTGTATCTAGGTGTCGGATGTGGAAGTCCAGGGTGTCCAGGTATTCCGCTTCGTAGTTTTCTGTATCTAGGTGTCGGATGTGGAAGTCCAGGGTGTCCAGGCATTCCGCTCCGTAGTTTCCTGTGCTAAGGTGTCGGATGTGGAAGTTCTGGTTGTCCAGGTATTCCGCTTCGTAGTTTTCTGTATCTAGGTGTCGGATGTGAAAGTCCAGGGTGTCCAGGTATTCCGCTTCGTAGTTTCCTGTATCTAGGTGTCGGATGTGGAAGTTCAGGGTGTCCAGGTTTTCCGCTTCGTAGTTTTCTGTATCTAGGTGTCGGATGTGGAAGTCCAGGGTGTCCAGGTATTCCGCTTCGTAGTTTTCTGTATCTAGGTGTCGGATGTGGAAGTCCAGGGTGTCCAGGCATTCCGCTCCGTAGTTTCCTGTGCCCAGGTGTCGGATGTGGAAGTTCAGGGTGTCCAGGTAGTCCGCTTCGTAGTTTTCTGTATCTAGGTGTCGGATGTGGAAGTCCAGGGTGTCCAGGTATTCCGCTTCGTCGTTCTCTGTATATAGGTGTCGGATGTGGATGTCCAGGGTGTCTAGGTATTCCGCTCCGTAGTTTACTGTGTCCAGGTATTGGATGTGGAAGTCCAGGGTATCCAGGTATTCCGCTACGTAGTTTTCTGTATCTTGGTGTCGGATGTCGAAGTTCAGGGTGTCCAGGTATTCCGCTCCATAGTTTGTTGTATATAGGTACTGGATGTGGAAGTCCAGGGTGTCAAGGTATTCCGCTACGTAGTTTTCTGTATCTAGGTGTCGGATGTGGAAGTCCAGGGTGTCCAGGCATTCCGCTCCGTAGTTTCCTGTGCCCAGGTGTCGGATGTGGAAGTTCAGGGTGTCCAGGTATTCCGCTTCGTAGATTTCTGTATCTAGGTGTCGGATGTGGAAGTCCAGGGTGTCCAGGCATTCCGTTCCGTAGTTTCCTGTGCCCAGGTGTCGGATGTGGAATTTCAGGGTGTCCAGGTATTCCGCTTCGTAGTTCTCTGTATATAGGTGTCGGATGTGGAAGTCCAGGGTGTCCAGGTATTCCGCTTCGTAGTTTCCTGTATCTAGGTGTCGGATGTGGAAGTTCAGGGTGTCCAGGTATTCCGCTTCGTAGTTTTCTGTATCTAGGTGTCGGATGTGGAAGTCCAGGGTGTCCAGGTATTCCGCTTCGTAGTTTTCTGTATCTAGGTGTCGGATGTGGAAGTCCAGGGTGTCCAGGCATTCCGCTCCGTAGTTTCCTGTGCCCAGGTGTCGGATGTGGAAGTTCAGGGTGTCCAGGTATTCCGCTTCGTAGTTTTCTGTATCTAGGTGTCGGATGTGGAAGTCCAGGGTGTCCAGGTATTCCGCTTCGTCGTTCTCTGTATATAGGTGTCGGATGTGGATGTCCAGGGTGTCTAGGTATTCCGCTCCGTAGTTTACTGTGTCCAGGTATTGGATGTGGAAGTCCAGGGTATCCAGGTATTCCGCTACGTAGTTTTCTGTATCTTGGTGTCGGATGTAGAAGTTCAGGGTGTCCAGGTATTCCGCTCCATAGTTTGTTGTATATAGGTACTGGATGTGGAAGTCCAGGGTGTCCAGGTATTCCGCTTCGTAGTTTTCTGTATCTAGGTGTCCGATGTGGAAGTCCAGGGTGTCCAGGTATTCCGCTTCGTAGTTTTCTGTATCTAGGTGTCGGATGTGGAAGTCCAGGGTGTCCAGGCATTCCGCTCCGTAGTTTCCTGTGCCCAGGTGTCGGATGTGGAAGTTCAGGGTGTCCAGGTATTCCGCTTCGTAGTTTTCTGTATCTAGGTGTCGGATGTGGAAGGCCAGGGTGTCCAGGTATTCCGCTTCGTAGTTTCCTGTGCCCAGGTGTCGGATGTGGAAGTTCAGGGTGTCCAGGTATTCCGCTTCGTAGTTCTCTGTATATAGGTGTCGGATGTGGAAGTCCAGGGTGTCCAGGCATTCCGCTCCGTAGTTTCCTGTGCCCAGGTGTCGGATGTGGAAGTTCAGGGTGTCCAGGTATTCCGCTTCGTAGATTTCTGTATCTAGGTGTCGGATGTGGAAGTCCAGGGTGTCCAGGCATTCCGTTCCGTAGTTTCCTGTGCCCAGGTGTCGGATGTGGAATTTCAGGGTGTCCAGGTATTCCGCTTCGTAGTTCTCTGTATATAGGTGTCGGATGTGGAAGTCCAGGGTGTCCAGGTATTCCGCTTCGTAGTTTCCTGTATCTAGGTGTCGGATGTGGAAGTTCAGGGTGTCCAGGTATTCCGCTTCGTAGTTTTCTGTATCTAGGTGTCGGATGTGGAAGTCCAGGGTGTCCAGGTATTCCGCTTCGTAGTTTTCTGTATCTAGGTGTCGGATGTGGAAGTCCAGGGTGTCCAGGCATTCCGCTCCGTAGTTTCCTGTGCCCAGGTGTCGGATGTGGAAGTTCAGGGTGTCCAGGTATTCCGCTTCGTAGTTTTCTGTATCTAGGTGTCGGATGTGGAAGTCCAGGGTGTCCAGGTATTCCGCTTCGTCGTTCTCTGTATATAGGTGTCGGATGTGGATGTCCAGGGTGTCTAGGTATTCCGCTCCGTAGTTTACTGTGTCCAGGTATTGGATGTGGAAGTCCAGGGTATCCAGGTATTCCGCTACGTAGTTTTCTGTATCTTGGTGTCGGATGTAGAAGTTCAGGGTGTCCAGGTATTCCGCTCCATAGTTTGTTGTATATAGGTACTGGATGTGGAAGTCCAGGGTGTCCAGGTATTCCGCTTCGTAGTTTTCTGTATCTAGGTGTCCGATGTGGAAGTCCAGGGTGTCCAGGTATTCCGCTTCGTAGTTTTCTGTATCTAGGTGTCGGATGTGGAAGTCCAGGGTGTCCAGGCATTCCGCTCCGTAGTTTCCTGTGCCCAGGTGTCGGATGTGGAAGTTCAGGGTGTCCAGGTATTCCGCTTCGTAGTTTTCTGTATCTAGGTGTCGGATGTGGAAGGCCAGGGTGTCCAGGTATTCCGCTTCGTAGTTTCCTGTGCCCAGGTGTCGGATGTGGAAGTTCAGGGTGTCCAGGTATTCCGCTTCGTAGTTAACTGTATATAGGTGTCGGATGTGGAAGTCCAGGGTGTCCAGGTATTCCGCTCCGTAGTTTCCTGTGTCCAGGTATTGGATGTGGAAGTCCAGGGTATCCAGGTATTCAGCTACGTAGTTTGTTGTATCTAGGTACTGGATGTGGAAGTCCAGGGTGTCCAGGTATTCCGCTTCGTAGTTTTCTGTATCTAGGTGTCGGATGTGGAAGTCCAGGGTGTCCAGATATTCCGCTTCGTAGTTTTCTGTATCTAGGTGTCGGATGTGGAAGTCCAGGGTGTCCAGGTATTCCGCTTCGTAGTTTTCTGTATCTAGGTGTCGGATGTGGAAGTCCAGGGTGTCCAGGCATTCCGCTCCGTAGTTTCCTGTGCTCAGGTGTCGGATGTGGAAGTTCTGGTTGTCCAGGTATTCCGCTTCGTAGTTTTCTGTATCTAGGTGTCGGATGTGAAAGTCCAGGGTGTCCAGGTATTCCGCTTCGTAGTTTTCTGTATCTAAGTGTCGGATGTGGAAGTCCAGGGTGTCCAGGTATTCCGCTTCGTAGTTTTCTGTATCTAGGTGTCGGATGTGGAAGTCCAGGGTGTCCAGGCATTCCGCTCCGTAGTTTCCTGTGCCCAGGTGTCGGATGTGGAAGTTCAGGGTGTCCAGGTATTCCGCTTCGTAGTTTTCTGTATCTAGGTGTCGGATGTGGAAGTCCAGGGTGTCCAGGCATTCCGTTCCGTAGTTTCCTGTGCCCAGGTGTCGGATGTGGAAGTTCAGGGTGTCCAGGTATTCCGCTTCGTAGTTTTCTGTATCTAGGTGTCGGATGTGGAAGTCCAGGGTGTCCAGGTATTCCGCTCCGTAGTTTCCTGTGTCCAGGTATTGGATGTGGAAGTCCAGGGTATGCAGGTATTCCGCTACGTAGTTTGTTGTGTCTAGGTACTGGATGTGGAAGTCCAGGGTGTCCAGGTTTTCCGCTTCGTAGTTTTCTGTATCTAGGTGTCGGATGTGGAAGTCCAAGGTGTCCAGGTATTCCGCTTCGTAGTTTTCTGTATCTAGGTGTCGGATGTGGAAGTCCAGGGTGTCCAGGTATTCCGCTTCGTAGTTTTCTGTATCTAGGTGTCGGATGTGGAAGTCCAGGGTGTCCAGGTATTCCGCTCCGTAGTTTCCTGTGTCCAGGTATTGGATGTGGAAGTCCAGGGTATGCAGGTATTCCGCTACGGAGTTTGTTGTGTCTAGGTACTGGATGTGGAAGTCCAGGGTGTCCAGGTTTTCCGCTTCGTAGTTTTCTGTATCTAGGTGTCGGATGTGGAAGTCCAGGGTGTCCAGGTATTCCGCTTCGTAGTTTTCTGTATCTAGGTGTCGGATGTGGAAGTCCAGGGTGTCCAGGCATTCCGCTCCGTAGTTTCCTGTGCCCAGGTGTCGGATGTGGAAGTTCAGGTTGTCCAGGTATTCCGCTTCGTAGTTTTCTGTATCTAGGTGTCGGATGTGGAAGTCCAGGGTGTCCAGGTATTCCGCTTCGTAGTTTTCTGTATCTAGGTGTCGGATGTGGAAGTTCAGGGTGTCCAGGTATTCCGCTTCGTAGTTTTCTGTATCTAGGTGTCGGATGTGGAAGTCCAGGGTGTCCAGATATTCCGCTTCGTAGTTTTCTGTATCTAGGTGTCGGATGTGGAAGTCCAGGGTGTCCAGGCATTCCGCTCCGTAGTTTCCTGTGCCCAGGTGTCGGATGTGGAAGTTCAGGGTGTCCAGGTATTCCGCTTCGTAGTTTTCTGTATCTAGGTGTCGGATGTGGAAGTCCAGGGTGTTCAGGTATTCCGCTTCGTAGTTCTCTGTATATAGGTGTCGGATGTGGATGTCCAGGGTGTCCAGGTATTCCGCTCCGTAGTTTACTGTGTCCAGGTATTGGATGTGGAAGTCCAGGGTATCCAGGTATTCCGCTACGTAGTTTTCTGTATCTTGGTGTCGGATGTAGAAGTTCAGGGTGTCCAGGTATTCCGCTCCATAGTTTGTTGTATATAGGTACTGGATGTGGAAGTCCAGGGTGTCCAGGTATTCCGCTTCGTAGTTTTCTGTATCTAGGTGTCGGATGTGGAAGTCCAGTGTGTCCAGGCATTCAGCTACGTAGTTTGTTGTATCTAGGTACTGGATGTGGAAGTCCAGGGTGTCCAGGTATTCCGCTTCGTAGTTTTCTGTATCTAGGTGTCGGATGTGGAAGTCCAGGGTGTCCAGATATTCCGCTTCGTAGTTATCTGTATCTAGGTGTCGGATGTGGAAGTCCAGGGTGTCCAGGCATTCCGCTCCGTAGTTTCCTGTGCCCAGGTGTCGGATGTGGAAGTTCAGGTTGTCCAGGTATTCCGCTTCGTAGTTTTCTGTATCTAGGTGTCGGATGTGGAAGTCCAGGGTGTCCAGGTATTCCGCTTCGTAGTTTTCTGTATCTAGGTGTCGGATGTGGAAGTTCAGGGTGTCCAGGTATTCCGCTTCGTAGTTTTCTGTATCTAGGTGTCGGATGTGGAAGTCCAGGGTGTCCAGGTATTCCGCTTCGTAGTTTTCTGTATCTAGGTGTCGGATGTGGAAGTCCAGGGTGTCCAGGCATTCCGCTCCGTAATTTCCTGTGCCCAGGTGTCGGATGTGGAAGTTCAGGGTGTCCAGGTATTCCGCTTCGTAGTTCTCTGTATATAGGTGTCGGATGTGGATGTCCAGGGTGTCCAGGTATTCCGCTCCGTAGTTTACTGTGTCCAGGTATTGGATGTGGAAGTCCAGGGTATCCAGATATTCCGCTACGTAGTTTTCTGTATCTTGGTGTCGGATGTAGAAGTTCAGGGTGTCCAGGTATTCCGCTCCATAGTTTGTTGTATATAGGTACTGGATGTGGAAGTCCAGGGTGTCCAGGTATTCCGCTTCGTAGTTTTCTGTATCTAGGTGTCGGATGTGGAAGTCCAGGGTGTTCAGGTATTCCGCTTCGTAGTTTTCTGTATCTAGGTGTCGGATGTGGAAGTCCAGGGTGTCCAGGCATTCAGCTACGTAGTTTGTTGTATCTAGGTACTGGATGTGGAAGTCCAGGGTGTCCAGGTATTCCGCTTCGTAGTTTTCTGTATCTAAGTGTCGGATGTGGAAGTCCAGGGTGTCCAGGCATTCCGCTCCGTAGTTTCCTGTGCCCAGGTGTCGGATGTGGAAGTTCAGGGTGTCCAGGTATTCCGCTTCGTAGTTCTCTGTATATAGGTGTCGGATGTGGATGTCCAGGGTGTCCAGGTATTTCGCTCCGTAGTTTACTGTGTCCAGGTATTGGATGTGGAAGTCCAGGGTATCCAGGTATTCCGCTACGTAGTTTTCTGTATCTTGGTGTCGGATGTAGAAGTTCAGGGTGTCCAGGTATTCCGCTCCATAGTTTGTTGTATATAGGTACTGGATGTGGAAGTCCAGGGTGTCCAGGTATTCCGCTTCGTAGTTTTCTGTATCTAGGTGTCGGATGTGGAAGTCCAGGGTGTTCAGGTATTCCGCTTCGTAGTTTTCTGTATCTAGGTGTCGGATGTGGAAGTCCAGGGTGTCCAGGCATTCAGCTACGTAGTTTGTTGTATCTAGGTACTGGATGTGGAAGTCCAGGGTGTCCAGGTATTCCGCTTCGTAGTTTTCTGTATCTAAGTGTCGGATGTGGAAGTCCAGGGTGTCCAGGTATTCCGCTTCGTAGTTTTCTGTATCTAGGTGTCGGATGTGGAAGTCCAGGGTGTCCAGGCATTCCGCTCCGTAGTTTCCTGTGCCCAGGTGTCGGATGTGGAAGTTCAGGGTGTCCAGGTATTCCGCTTCGTAGTTTTCTGTATCTAGGTGTCGGATGTGGAAGTCCAGGGTGTCCAGGCATTCCGTTCCGTAGTTTCCTGTGCCCAGGTGTCGGATGTGGAAGTTCAGGGTGTCCAGGTATTCCGCTTCGTAGTTTTCTGTATCTAGGTGTCGGATGTGGAAGTCCAGGGTGTCCAGGTATTCCGCTCCGTAGTTTCCTGTGTCCAGGTATTGGATGTGGAAGTCCAGGGTATGCAGGTATTCCGCTTCGTAGTTTTCTGTATCTAGGTGTCGGATGTGGAAGTCCAGGGTGTCCAGGTATTCCGCTTCGTAGTTTTCTGTATCTAGGTGTCGGATGTGGAAGTCCAGGGTGTCCAGGCATTCCGCTCCGTAGTTTCCTGTGCCCAGGTGTCGGATGTGGAAGTTCAGGGTGTCCAGGTATTCCGCTTCGTAGTTTTCTGTATCTAGGTGTCGGATGTGGAAGTCCAGGGTGTTCAGGTATTCCGCTTCGTAGTTCTCTGTATATAGGTGTCGGATGTGGATGTCCAGGGTGTCCAGGTATTCCGCTCCGTAGTTTACTGTGTCCAGGTATTGGATGTGGAAGTCCAGGGTATCCAGGTATTCCGCTACGTAGTTTTCTGTATCTTGGTGTCGGATGTAGAAGTTCAGGGTGTCCAGGTATTCCGCTCCATAGTTTGTTGTATATAGGTACTGGATGTGGAAGTCCAGGGTGTCCAGGTATTCCGCTTCGTAGTTTTCTGTATCTAGGTGTCGGATGTGGAAGTCCAGTGTGTCCAGGCATTCAGCTACGTAGTTTGTTGTATCTAGGTACTGGATGTGGAAGTCCAGGGTGTCCAGGTATTCCGCTTCGTAGTTTTCTGTATCTAGGTGTCGGATGTGGAAGTCCAGGGTGTCCAGATATTCCGCTTCGTAGTTATCTGTATCTAGGTGTCGGATGTGGAAGTCCAGGGTGTCCAGGCATTCCGCTCCGTAGTTTCCTGTGCCCAGGTGTCGGATGTGGAAGTTCAGGTTGTCCAGGTATTCCGCTTCGTAGTTTTCTGTATCTAGGTGTCGGATGTGGAAGTCCAGGGTGTCCAGGTATTCCGCTTCGTAGTTTTCTGTATCTAGGTGTCGGATGTGGAAGTTCAGGGTGTCCAGGTATTCCGCTTCGTAGTTTTCTGTATCTAGGTGTCGGATGTGGAAGTCCAGGGTGTCCAGGTATTCCGCTTCGTAGTTTTCTGTATGTAGGTGTCGGATGTGGAAGTCCAGGGTGTCCAGGCATTCCGCTCCGTAATTTCCTGTGCCCAGGTGTCGGATGTGGAAGTTCAGGGTGTCCAGGTATTCCGCTTCGTAGTTCTCTGTATATAGGTGTCGGATGTGGATGTCCAGGGTGTCCAGGTATTCCGCTCCGTAGTTTACTGTGTCCAGGTATTGGATGTGGAAGTCCAGGGTATCCAGATATTCCGCTACGTAGTTTTCTGTATCTTGGTGTCGGATGTAGAAGTTCAGGGTGTCCAGGTATTCCGCTCCATAGTTTGTTGTATATAGGTACTGGATGTGGAAGTCCAGGGTGTCCAGGTATTCCGCTTCGTAGTTTTCTGTATCTAGGTGTCGGATGTGGAAGTCCAGGGTGTTCAGGTATTCCGCTTCGTAGTTTTCTGTATCTAGGTGTCGGATGTGGAAGTCCAGGGTGTCCAGGCATTCAGCTACGTAGTTTGTTGTATCTAGGTACTGGATGTGGAAGTCCAGGGTGTCCAGGTATTCCGCTTCGTAGTTTTCTGTATCTAAGTGTCGGATGTGGAAGTCCAGGGTGTCCAGGTATTCCGCTTCGTAGTTTTCTGTATCTAGGTGTCGGATGTGGAAGTCCAGGGTGTCCAGGCATTCCGCTCCGTAGTTTCCTGTGCCCAGGTGTCGGATGTGGAAGTTCAGGGTGTCCAGGTATTCCGCTTCGTAGTTTTCTGTATCTAGGTGTCGGATGTGGAAGTCCAGGGTGTCCAGGCATTCCGTTCCGTAGTTTCCTGTGCCCAGGTGTCGGATGTGGAAGTTCAGGGTGTCCAGGTATTCCGCTTCGTAGTTTTCTGTATCTAGGTGTCGGATGTGGAAGTCCAGGGTGTCCAGGTATTCCGCTCCGTAGTTTCCTGTGTCCAGGTATTGGATGTGGAAGTCCAGGGTATGCAGGTATTCCGCTTCGTAGTTTTCTGTATCTAGGTGTCGGATGTGGAAGTCCAGGGTGTCCAGGTATTCCGCTTCGTAGTTTTCTGTATCTAGGTGTCGGATGTGGAAGTCCAGGGTGTCCAGGCATTCCGCTCCGTAGTTTCCTGTGCCCAGGTGTCGGATGTGGAAGTTCAGGGTGTCCAGGTATTCCGCTTCGTAGTTTTCTGTATCTAGGTGTCGGATGTGGAAGTCCAGGGTGTTCAGGTATTCCGCTTCGTAGTTCTCTGTATATAGGTGTCGGATGTGGATATCCAGGGTGTCCAGGTATTCCGCTCCGTAGTTTACTGTGTCCAGGTATTGGATGTGGAAGTCCAGGGTATCCAGGTATTCCGCTACGTAGTTTTCTGTATCTTGGTGTCGGATGTAGAAGTTCAGGGTGTCCAGGTATTCCGCTCCATAGTTTGTTGTATATAGGTACTGGATGTGGAAGTCCAGGGTGTCCAGGTATTCCGCTTCGTAGTTTTCTGTATCTAGGTGTCGGATGTGGAAGTCCAGTGTGTCCAGGCATTCAGCTACGTAGTTTGTTGTATCTAGGTACTGGATGTGGAAGTCCAGGGTGTCCAGGTATTCCGCTTCGTAGTTTTCTGTATCTAGGTGTCGGATGTGGAAGTCCAGGGTGTCCAGATATTCCGCTTCGTAGTTATCTGTATCTAGGTGTCGGATGTGGAAGTCCAGGGTGTCCAGGCATTCCGCTCCGTAGTTTCCTGTGCCCAGGTGTCGGATGTGGAAGTTCAGGTTGTCCAGGTATTCCGCTTCGTAGTTTTCTGTATCTAGGTGTCGGATGTGGAAGTCCAGGGTGTCCAGGTATTCCGCTTCGTAGTTTTCTGTATCTAGGTGTCGGATGTGGAAGTTCAGGGTGTCCAGGTATTCCGCTTCGTAGTTTTCTGTATCTAGGTGTCGGATGTGGAAGTCCAGGGTGTCCAGGTATTCCGCTTCGTAGTTTTCTGTATCTAGGTGTCGGATGTGGAAGTCCAGGGTGTCCAGGCATTCCGCTCCGTAATTTCCTGTGCCCAGGTGTCGGATGTGGAAGTTCAGGGTGTCCAGGTATTCCGCTTCGTAGTTCTCTGTATATAGGTGTCGGATGTGGATGTCCAGGGTGTCCAGGTATTCCGCTCCGTAGTTTACTGTGTCCAGGTATTGGATGTGGAAGTCCAGGGTATCCAGATATTCCGCTACGTAGTTTTCTGTATCTTGGTGTCGGATGTAGAAGTTCAGGGTGTCCAGGTATTCCGCTCCATAGTTTGTTGTATATAGGTACTGGATGTGGAAGTCCAGGGTGTCCAGGTATTCCGCTTCGTAGTTTTCTGTATCTAGGTGTCGGATGTGGAAGTCCAGGGTGTTCAGGTATTCCGCTTCGTAGTTTTCTGTATCTAGGTGTCGGATGTGGAAGTCCAGGGTGTCCAGGCATTCCGCTCCGTAGTTTCCTGTGCCCAGGTGTCGGATGTGGAAGTTCAGGGTGTCCAGGTATTCCGCTTCGTAGTTCTCTGTATATAGGTGTCGGATGTGGATGTCCAGGGTGTCCAGGTATTTCGCTCCGTAGTTTACTGTGTCTAGGTATTGGATGTGGAAGTCCAGGGTATCCAGGTATTCCGCTACGTAGTTTTCTGTATCTTGGTGTCGGATGTAGAAGTTCAGGGTGTCCAGGTATTCCGCTCCATAGTTTGTTGTATATAGGTACTGGATGTGGAAGTCCAGGGTGTCCAGGTATTCCGCTTCGTAGTTTTCTGTATCTAGGTGTCGGATGTGGAAGTCCAGGGTGTTCAGGTATTCCGCTTCGTAGTTTTCTGTATCTAGGTGTCGGATGTGGAAGTCCAGGGTGTCCAGGCATTCAGCTACGTAGTTTGTTGTATCTAGGTACTGGATGTGGAAGTCCAGGGTGTCCAGGTATTCCGCTTCGTAGTTTTCTGTATCTAAGTGTCGGATGTGGAAGTCCAGGGTGTCCAGGTATTCCGCTTCGTAGTTTTCTGTATCTAGGTGTCGGATGTGGAAGTCCAGGGTGTCCACGCATTCCGCTCCGTAGTTTCCTGTGCCCAGGTGTCGGATGTGGAAGTTCAGGGTGTCCAGGTATTCCGCTTCGTAGTTTTCTGTATCTAGGTGTCGGATGTGGAAGTCCAGGGTGTCCAGGCATTCCGTTCCGTAGTTTCCTGTGCCCAGGTGTCGGATGTGGAAGTTCAGGGTGTCCAGGTATTCCGCTCCGTAGTTTCCTGTGTCCAGGTATTGGATGTGGAAGTCCAGGGTATGCAGGTATTCCGCTTCGTAGTTTTCTGTATCTAGGTGTCGGATGTGGAAGTCCAGGGTGTTCAGGTATTCCGCTTCGTAGTTTTCTGTATTTAGGTGTCGGATGTGGAAGTCCAGGGTGTCCAGGCATTCAGCTACGTAGTTTGTTGTATCTAGGTACTGGATGTGGAAGTCCAGGGTGTCCAGGTATTCCGCTTCGTAGTTTTCTGTATCTAGGTGTCGGATGTGGAAGTCCAGGGTGTTCAGGTATTCCGCTTCGTAGTTTTCTGTATCTAGGTGTCGGATGTGGAAGTCCAGGGTGTCCAGGCATTCAGCTACGTAGTTTGTTGTATCTAGGTACTGGATGTGGAAGTCCAGGGTGTCCAGGTATTCCGCTTCGTAGTTTTCTGTATCTAAGTGTCGGATGTGGAAGTCCAGGGTGTCCAGGCATTCCGCTCCGTAGTTTCCTGTGCCCAGGTGTCGGATGTGGAAGTTCAGGGTGTCCAGGTATTCCGCTTCGTAGTTCTCTGTATATAGGTGTCGGATGTGGATGTCCAGGGTGTCCAGGTATTTCGCTCCGTAGTTTACTGTGTCTAGGTATTGGATGTGGAAGTCCAGGGTATCCAGGTATTCCGCTACGTAGTTTTCTGTATCTTGGTGTCGGATGTAGAAGTTCAGGGTGTCCAGGTATTCCGCTCCATAGTTTGTTGTATATAGGTACTGGATGTGGAAGTCCAGGGTGTCCAGGTATTCCGCTTCGTAGTTTTCTGTATCTAGGTGTCGGATGTGGAAGTCCAGGGTGTTCAGGTATTCCGCTTCGTAGTTTTCTGTATCTAGGTGTCGGATGTGGAAGTCCAGGGTGTCCAGGCATTCAGCTACGTAGTTTGTTGTATCTAGGTACTGGATGTGGAAGTCCAGGGTGTCCAGGTATTCCGCTTCGTAGTTTTCTGTATCTAAGTGTCGGATGTGGAAGTCCAGGGTGTCCAGGTATTCCGCTTCGTAGTTTTCTGTATCTAGGTGTCGGATGTGGAAGTCCAGGGTGTCCAGGCATTCCGCTCCGTAGTTTCCTGTGCCCAGGTGTCGGATGTGGAAGTTCAGGGTGTCCAGGTATTCCGCTTCGTAGTTTTCTGTATCTAGGTGTCGGATGTGGAAGTCCAGGGTGTCCAGGCATTCCGTTCCGTAGTTTCCTGTGCCCAGGTGTCGGATGTGGAAGTTCAGGGTGTCCAGGTATTCCGCTTCGTAGTTTTCTGTATCTAGGTGTCGGATGTGGAAGTCCAGGGTGTCCAGGTATTCCGCTCCGTAGTTTCCTGTGTCCAGGTATTGGATGTGGAAGTCCAGGGTATGCAGGTATTCCGCTTCGTAGTTTTCTGTATCTAGGTGTCGGATGTGGAAGTCCAGGGTGTTCAGGTATTCCGCTTCGTAGTTTTCTGTATTTAGGTGTCGGATGTGGAAGTCCAGGGTGTCCAGGCATTCAGCTACGTAGTTTGTTGTATCTAGGTACTGGATGTGGAAGTCCAGGGTGTCCAGGTATTCCGCTTCGTAGTTTTCTGTATCTAGGTGTCGGATGTGGAAGTCCAGGGTGTCCAGATATTCCGCTTCGTAGTTTTCTGTATCTAGGTGTCGGATGTGGAAGTCCAGGGTGTCCAGGCATTCCGCTCCGTAGTTTCCTGTGCCCAGGTGTCGGATGTGGAAGTTCAGGTTGTCCAGGTATTCCGCTTCGTAGTTTTCTGTATCTAGGTGTCGGATGTGGAAGTCCAGGGTGTCCAGGTATTCCGCTTCGTAGTTTTCTGTATCTAGGTGTCGGATGTGGAAGTCCAGGGTGTCCAGGTATTCCGCTCCGTAGTTTCCTGTGTCCAGGTATTGGATGTGGAAGTCCAGGGTATGCAGGTATTCCGCTACGGAGTTTGTTGTGTCTAGGTACTGGATGTGGAAGTCCAGGGTGTCCAGGTTTTCCGCTTCGTAGTTTTCTGTATCTAGGTGTCGGATGTGGAAGTCCAGGGTGTCCAGGTATTCCGCTTCGTAGTTTTCTGTATCTAGGTGTCGGATGTGGAAGTTCAGGGTGTCCAGGCATTCCGCTCCGTAGTTTCCTGTGCCCAGGTGTCGGATGTGGAAGTTCAGGTTGTCCAGGTATTCCGCTTCGTAGTTTTCTGTATCTAGGTGTCGGATGTGGAAGTCCAGGGTGTCCAGGTATTCCGCTTCGTAGTTTTCTGTATCTAGGTGTCGGATGTGGAAGTTCAGGGTGTCCAGGTATTCCGCTTCGTAGTTTTCTGTATCTAGGTGTCGGATGTGGAAGTCCAGGGTGTCCAGGTATTCCGCTTCGTAATTTTCTGTATCTAGGTGTCGGATGTGGAAGTCCAGGGTGTCCAGGCATTCCGCTCCGTAATTTCCTGTGCCCAGGTGTCGGATGTGGAAGTTCAGGTTGTCCAGGTATTCCGCTTCGTAGTTTTCTGTATCTAGGTATTGGATGTGGAAGTCCAGGGTATCCAGGTATTCCGCTACGTAGTTTTCTGTATCTTGGTGTCGGATGTAGAAGTTCAGGGTGTCCAGGTATTCCGCTTCGTAGTTTTCTGTATCTAGGTGTCGGATGTGGAAGTTCAGGGTGTCCAGGTATTCCGCTTCGTAGTTTTCTGTATCTAGGTGTCGGATGTGGAAGTCCAGGGTGTCCAGGTATTCCGCTTCGTAGTTTTCTGTATCTAGGTGTCGGATGTGGAAGTCCAGGGTGTCCAGGTATTCCGCTCCGTAGTTTCCTGTGTCCAGGTATTGGATGTGGAAGTCCAGGGTATGCAGGTATTCCGCTACGGAGTTTGTTGTGTCTAGGTACTGGATGTGGAAGTCCAGGGTGTCCAGGTTTTCCGCTTCGTAGTTTTCTGTATCTAGGTGTCGGATGTGGAAGTCCAGGGTGTCCAGGTATTCCGCTTCGTAGTTTTCTGTATCTAGGTGTCGGATGTGGAAGTCCAGGGTGTCCAGGCATTCCGCTCCGTAGTTTCCTGTGCCCAGGTGTCGGATGTGGAAGTTCACGTTGTCCAGGTATTCCGCTTCGTAGTTTTCTGTATCTAGGTGTCGGATGTGGAAGTCCAGGGTGTCCAGGTATTCCGCTTCGTAGTTTTCTGTATCTAGGTGTCGGATGTGGAAGTTCAGGGTGTCCAGGTATTCCGCTTCGTAGTTTTCTGTATCTAGGTGTCGGATGTGGAAGTCCAGGGTGTCCAGATATTCCGCTTCGTAGTTTTCTGTATCTAGGTGTCGGATGTGGAAGTCCAGGGTGTTCAGGTATTCCGCTTCGTAGTTCTCTGTATATAGGTGTCGGATGTGGATGTCCAGGGTGTCCAGGTATTCCGCTCCGTAGTTTACTGTGTCCAGGTATTGGATGTGAAAGTCCAGGGTATCCAGGTATTCCGCTACGTAGTTTTCTGTATCTTGGTGTCGGATGTAGAAGTTCAGGGTGTCCAGGTATTCCGCTCCATAGTTTGTTGTATATAGGTACTGGATGTGGAAGTCCAGGGTGTCCAGGTATTCCGCTTCGTAGTTTTCTGTATCTAGGTGTCGGATGTGGAAGTCCAGGGTGTCCAGGCATTCAGCTACGTAGTTTGTTGTATCTAGGTACTGGATGTGGAAGTCCAGGGTGTCCAGGTATTCCGCTTCGTAGTTTTCTGTATCTAGGTGTCGGATGTGGAAGTCCAGGGTGTCCAGGCATTCCGCTCCGTAGTTTCCTGTGCCCAGGTGTCGGATGTGGAAGTTCAGGTTGTCCAGGTATTCCGCTTCGTAGTTTTCTATATCTAGGTGTCGGATGTGGAAGTCCAGGGTGTCCAGGTATTCCGCTTCGTAGTTTTCTGTATCTAGGTGTCGGATGTGGAAGTTCAGGGTGTCCAGGTATTCCGCTTCGTAGTTTTCTGTATCTAGGTGTCGGATGTGGAAGTCCAGGGTGTCCAGGTATTCCGCTTCGTAGTTTTCTGTATCTAGGTGTCGGATGTGGAAGTCCAGGGTGTCCAGGCATTCCGCTCCGTAATTTCCTGTGCCCAGGTGTCGGATGTGGAAGTTCAGGTTGTCCAGGTATTCCGCTTCGTAGTTTTCTGTATCTAGGTGTCGGATGTGGAAGTCCAGGGTATCCAGGTATTCCGCTTCGTAGTTTTCTGTATCTAGGTGTCGGATGTGGAAGTTCAGGGTGTCCAGGTATTCCGCTTCGTAGTTTTCTGTATCTAGGTGTCGGATGTGGAAGTCCAGGGTGTCCAGATATTCCGCTTCGTAGTTTTCTGTATCTAGGTGTCGGATGTGGAAGTCCAGGGTGTTCAGGCATTCCGCTCCGTAGTTTCCTGTGCCCAGGTGTCGGATGTGGAAGTTCAGGGTGTCCAGGTATTCCGCTTCGTAGTTTTCTGTATCTAGGTGTCGGATGTGGAAGTCCAGGGTGTCCAGGTATTCCGCTTCGTAGTTCTCTGTATATAGGTGTCGGATGTGGATGTCCAGGGTGTCCAGGTATTCCGCTCCGTAGTTTACTGTGTCCAGGTATTGGATGTGGAAGTCCAGGGTATCCAGGTATTCCGCTACGTAGTTTTCTGTATCTTGGTGTCGGATGTAGAAGTTCAGGGTGTCCAGGTATGCCGCTCCATAGTTTGTTGTATATAGGTACTGGATATGGAAGTCCAGGGTGTCCAGGTATTCCGCTTCGTAGTTTTCTGTATCTAGGTGTCGGATGTGGAAGTCCAGGGTGTTCAGGTATTCCGCTTCGTAGTTTTCTGTATCTAGGTGTCGGATGTGGAAGTCCAGGGTATGCAGGTATTCCGCTACGTAGTTTGTTGTGTCTAGGTACTGGATGTGGAAGTCCAGGGTGTCCAGGTTTTCCGCTTCGTAGTTTTCTGTATCTAGGTGTCGGATGTGGAAGTCCAGGGTGTCCAGGTATTCCGCTTCGTAGTTTTCTGTATCTAGGTGTCGGATGTGGAAGTCCAGGGTGTCCAGGTATTCCGCTTCGTAGTTTTCTGTATCTAGGTGTCGGATGTGGAAGTCCAGGGTGTCCAGGTATTCCGCTCCGTAGTTTCCTGTGTCCAGGTATTGGATGTGGAAGTCCAGGGTATGCAGGTATTCCGCTACGTAGTTTGTTGTGTCTAGGTACTGGATGTGGAAGTCCAGGGTGTCCAGGTTTTCCGCTTCGTAGTTTTCTGTATCTAGGTGTCGGATGTGGAAGTCCAGGGTGTCCAGGTATTCCGCTTCGTAGTTTTCTGTATCTAGGTGTCGGATGTGGAAGTCCAGGGTGT
The DNA here is from genome assembly GCA_963971525.1 of Cephus spinipes. Classification (NCBI taxonomy): domain Eukaryota; kingdom Metazoa; phylum Arthropoda; class Insecta; order Hymenoptera; family Cephidae; genus Cephus; species Cephus spinipes. Next base: position 23,305,079 of record OZ020573.1, read on the forward strand.
CCAGGCATTCCGCTCCGTAGTTTCCTGTGCCCAGGTGTCGGATGTGGAAGTTCAGGTTGTCCAGGTATTCCGCTTCGTAGTTTTCTGTATCTAGGTGTCGGATGTGGAAGTCCAGGGTGTCCAGGTATTCCGCTTCGTAGTTTTCTGTATCTAGGTGTCGGATGTGGAAGTTCAGGGTGTCCAGGTATTCCGCTTCGTAGTTTTCTGTATCTAGGTGTCGGATGTGGAAGTCCAGGGTGTCCAGATATTCCGCTTCGTAGTTTTCTGTATCTAGGTGTCGGATGTGGAAGTCCAGGGTGTCCAGGCATTCCGCTCCGTAGTTTCCTGTGCCCAGGTGTCGGATGTGGAAGTTCAGGGTGTCCAGGTATTCCGCTTCGTAGTTTTCTGTATCTAGGTGTCGGATGTGGAAGTCCAGGGTGTTCAGGTATTCCGCTTCGTAGTTCTCTGTATATAGATGTCGGATGTGGATGTCCAGGGTGTCCAGGTATTCCGCTCCGTAGTTTACTGTGTCCAGGTATTGGATGTGGAAGTCCAGGGTATCCAGGTATTCCGCTACGTAGTTTTCTGTATCTTGGTGTCGGATGTAGAAGTTCAGGGTGTCCAGGTATTCCGCTCCATAGTTTGTTGTATATAGGTACTGGATGTGGAAGTCCAGGGTGTCCAGGTATTCCGCTTCGTAGTTTTCTGTATCTAGGTGTCGGATGTGGAAGTCCAGGGTGTTCAGGTATTCCGCTTCGTAGTTTTCTGTATTTAGGTGTCGGATGTGGAAGTCCAGGGTGTCCAGGCATTCAGCTACGTAGTTTGTTGTATCTAGGTACTGGATGTGGAAGTCCAGGGTGTCCAGGTATTCCGCTTCGTAGTTTTCTGTATCTAGGTGTCGGATGTGGAAGTCCAGGGTGTCCAGATATTCCGCTTCGTAGTTTTCTGTATCTAGGTGTCGGATGTGGAAGTCCAGGGTGTCCAGGCATTCCGCTCCGTAGTTTCCTGTGCCCAGGTGTCGGATGTGGAAGTTCAGGTTGTCCAGGTATTCCGCTTCGTAGTTTTCTGTATCTAGGTGTCGGATGTGGAAGTCCAGGGTGTCCAGGTATTCCGCTTCGTAGTTTTCTGTATCTAGGTGTCGGATGTGGAAGTTCAGGGTGTCCAGGTATTCCGCTTCGTAGTTTTCTGTATCTAGGTGTCGGATGTGGAAGTCCAGGGTGTCCAGGTATTCCGCTTCGTAGTTTTCTGTATCTAGGTGTCGGATGTGGAAGTCCAGGGTGTCCAGGCATTCCGCTCCGTAATTTCCTGTGCCCAGGTGTCGGATGTGGAAGTTCAGGTTGTCCAGGTATTCCGCTTCGTAGTTTTCTGTATCTAGGTGTCGGATGTGGAAGTCCAGGGTATCCAGGTATTCCGCTTCGTAGTTTTCTGTATCTAGGTGTCGGATGTGGAAGTTCAGGGTGTTCAGGTATTCCGCTTCGTAGTTCTCTGTATATAGATGTCGGATGTGGATGTCCAGGGTGTCCAGGTATTCCGCTCCGTAGTTTACTGTGTCCAGGTATTGGATGTGGAAGTCCAGGGTATCCAGGTATTCCGCTACGTAGTTTTCTGTATCTTGGTGTCGGATGTAGAAGTTCAGGGTGTCCAGGTATTCCGCTCCATAGTTTGTTGTATATAGGTACTGGATGTGGAAGTCCAGGGTGTCCAGGTATTCCGCTTCGTAGTTTTCTGTATCTAGGTGTCGGATGTGGAAGTCCAGGGTGTTCAGGTATTCCGCTTCGTAGTTTTCTGTATTTAGGTGTCGGATGTGGAAGTCCAGGGTGTCCAGGCATTCAGCTACGTAGTTTGTTGTATCTAGGTACTGGATGTGGAAGTCCAGGGTGTCCAGGTATTCCGCTTCGTAGTTTTCTGTATCTAGGTGTCGGATGTGGAAGTCCAGGGTGTCCAGATATTCCGCTTCGTAGTTTTCTGTATCTAGGTGTCGGATGTGGAAGTCCAGGGTGTCCAGGCATTCCGCTCCGTAGTTTCCTGTGCCCAGGTGTCGGATGTGGAAGTTCAGGTTGTCCAGGTATTCCGCTTCGTAGTTTTCTGTATCTAGGTGTCGGATGTGGAAGTCCAGGGTGTCCAGGTATTCCGCTTCGTAGTTTTCTGTATCTAGGTGTCGGATGTGGAAGTTCAGGGTGTCCAGGTATTCCGCTTCGTAGTTTTCTGTATCTAGGTGTCGGATGTGGAAGTCCAGGGTGTCCAGGTATTCCGCTTCGTAGTTTTCTGTATCTAGGTGTCGGATGTGGAAGTCCAGGGTGTCCAGGCATTCCGCTCCGTAATTTCCTGTGCCCAGGTGTCGGATGTGGAAGTTCAGGTTGTCCAGGTATTCCGCTTCGTAGTTTTCTGTATCTAGGTGTCGGATGTGGAAGTCCAGGGTATCCAGGTATTCCGCTTCGTAGTTTTCTGTATCTAGGTGTCGGATGTGGAAGTTCAGGGTGTCCAGGTATTCCGCTTCGTAGTTTTCTGTATCTAGGTGTCGGATGTGGAAGTCCAGGGTGTCCAGGTATTCCGCTTCGTAGTTTTCTGTATCTAGGTGTCGGATGTGGAAGTCCAGGGTGTCCAGGTATTCCGCTCCGTAGTTTCCTGTGTCCAGGTATTGGATGTGGAAGTCCAGGGTATGCAGGTATTCCGCTACGGAGTTTGTTGTGTCTAGGTACTGGATGTGGAAGTCCAGGGTGTCCAGGTTTTCCGCTTCGTAGTTTTCTGTATCTAGGTGTCGGATGTGGAAGTCCAGGGTGTCCAGGTATTCCGCTTCGTAGTTTTCTGTATCTAGGTGTCGGATGTGGAAGTCCAGGGTGTCCAGGCATTCCGCTCCGTAGTTTCCTGTGCCCAGGTGTCGGATGTGGAAGTTCAGGTTGTCCAGGTATTCCGCTTCGTAGTTTTCTGTATCTAGGTGTCGGATGTGGAAGTCCAGGGTGTCCAGGTATTCCGCTTCGTAGTTTTCTGTATCTAGGTGTCGGATGTGGAAGTTCAGGGTGTCCAGGTATTCCGCTTCGTAGGTTTCTGTATCTAGGTGTCGGATGTGGAAGTCCAGGGTGTCCAGGTATTCCGCTTCGTAGTTTTCTGTATCTAGGTGTCGGATGTGGAAGTCCAGGGTGTCCAGGCATTCCGCTCCGTAATTTCCTGTGCCCAGGTGTCGGATGTGGAAGTCCAGGGTGTCCAGATATTCCGCTTCGTAGTTTTCTGTATCTAGGTGTCGGATGTGGAAGTCCAGGGTGTCCAGGCATTCCGCTCCGTAGTTTCCTGTGCCCAGGTGTCGGATGTGGAAGTTCAGGTTGTCCAGGTATTCCGCTTCGTAGTTTTCTGTATCTAGGTGTCGGATGTGGAAGTCCAGGGTGTCCAGGTATTCCGCTTCGTAGTTTTCTGTATCTAGGTGTCGGATGTGGAAGTCCAGGGTGTCCAGGTATTCCGCTTCGTAGTTTTCTGTATCTAGGTGTCGGATGTGGAAGTCCAGGGTGTCCAGGCATTCCGCTCCGTAATTTCCTGTGCCCAGGTGTCGGATGTGGAAGTTCAGGTTGTCCAGGTATTCCGCTTCGTAGTTTTCTGTATCTAGGTGTCGGATGTGGAAGTCCAGGGTATCCAGGTATTCCGCTTCGTAGTTTTCTGTATCTAGGTGTCGGATGTGGAAGTTCAGGGTGTCCAGGTATTCCGCTTCGTAGTTTTCTGTATCTAGGTGTCGGATGTGGAAGTCCAGGGTGTCCAGGTATTCCGCTTCGTAGTTTTCTGTATCTAGGTGTCGGATGTGGAAGTCCAGGGTGTCCAGGTATTCCGCTCCGTAGTTTCCTGTGTCCAGGTATTGGATGTGGAAGTCCAGGGTATGCAGGTATTCCGCTACGGAGTTTGTTGTGTCTAGGTACTGGATGTGGAAGTCCAGGGTGTCCAGGTTTTCCGCTTCGTAGTTTTCTGTATCTAGGTGTCGGATGTGGAAGTCCAGGGTGTCCAGGTATTCCGCTTCGTAGTTTTCTGTATCTAGGTGTCGGATGTGGAAGTCCAGGGTGTCCAGGCATTCCGCTCCGTAGTTTCCTGTGCCCAGGTGTCGGATGTGGAAGTTCAGGTTGTCCAGGTATTCCGCTTCGTAGTTTTCTGTATCTAGGTGTCGGATGTGGAAGTCCAGGGTGTCCAGGTATTCCGCTTCGTAGTTTTCTGTATCTAGGTGTCGGATGTGGAAGTTCAGGGTGTCCAGGTATTCCGCTTCGTAGTTTTCTGTATCTAGGTGTCGGATGTGGAAGTCCAGGGTGTCCAGGTATTCCGCTTCGTAGTTTTCTGTATCTAGGTGTCGGATGTGGAAGTCCAGGGTGTCCAGGCATTCCGCTCCGTAATTTCCTGTGCCCAGGTGTCGGATGTGGAAGTTCAGGTTGTCCAGGTATTCCGCTTCGTAGTTTTCTGTATCTAGGTGTCGGATGTGGAAGTCCAGGGTATCCAGGTATTCCGCTTCGTAGTTTTCTGTATCTAGGTGTCGGATGTGGAAGTTCAGGGTGTCCAGGTATTCCGCTTCGTAGTTTTCTGTATCTAGGTGTCGGATGTGGAAGTCCAGGGTGTCCAGGTATTCCGCTTCGTAGTTTTCTGTATCTAGGTGTCGGATGTGGAAGTCCAGGGTGTCCAGGTATTCCGCTCCGTAGTTTCCTGTGTCCAGGTATTGGATGTGGAAGTCCAGGGTATGCAGGTATTCCGCTACGGAGTTTGTTGTGTCTAGGTACTGGATGTGGAAGTCCAGGGTGTCCAGGTTTTCCGCTTCGTAGTTTTCTGTATCTAGGTGTCGGATGTGGAAGTCCAGGGTGTCCAGGTATTCCGCTTCGTAGTTTTCTGTATCTAGGTGTCGGATGTGGAAGTCCAGGGTGTCCAGGCATTCCACTCCGTAGTTTCCTGTGCCCAGGTGTCGGATGTGGAAGTTCAGGTAGTCCAGGTATTCCGCTTCGTAGTTTTCTGTATCTAGGTGTCGGATGTGGAAGTCCAGGGTGTCCAGGTATTCCGCTTCGTAATTTTCTGTATCTAGGTGTCGGATGTGGAAGTTCAGGGTGTCCAGGTATTCCGCTTCGTAGTTTTCTGTATCTAGGTGTCGGATGTGGAAGTTCAGGGTGTCCAGATATTCCGCTTCGTAGTTTTCTGTATCTAGGTGTCGGATGTGGAAGTCCAGGGTGTTCAGGTATTCCGCTTCGTAGTTCTCTGTATATAGGTGTCGGATGTGGATGTCCAGGGTGTCCAGGTATTCCGCTCCGTAGTTTACTGTGTCCAGGTATTGGATGTGAAAGTCCAGGGTATCCAGGTATTCCGCTACGTAGTTTTCGGTATCTTGGTGTCGGATGTAGAAGTTCAGGGTGTCCAGGTATTCCGCTCCATAGTTTGTTGTATATAGGTACTGGATGTGGAAGTCCAGGGTGTCCAGGTATTCCGCTTCGTAGTTTTCTGTATCTAGGTGTCGGATGTGGAAGTCCAGGGTGTCCAGGCATTCAGCTACGTAGTTTGTTGTATCTAGGTACTGGATGTGGAAGTCCAGGGTGTCCAGGTATTCCGCTTCGTAGTTTTCTGTATCTAGGTGTCGGATGTGGAAGTCCAGGGTGTCCAGGCATTCCGCTCCGTAGTTTCCTGTGCCCAGGTGTCGGATGTGGAAGTTCAGGTTGTCCAGGTATTCCGCTTCGTAGTTTTCTGTATCTAGGTGTCGGATGTGGAAGTCCAGGGTGTCCAGGTATTCCGCTTCGTAGTTTTCTGTATCTAGGTGTCGGATGTGGAAGTTCAGGGTGTCCAGGTATTCCGCTTCGTAGTTTTCTGTATCTAGGTGTCGGATGTGGAAGTCCAGGGTGTCCAGGTATTCCGCTTCGTAGTTTTCTGTATCTAGGTGTCGGATGTGGAAGTCCAGGGTGTCCAGGCATTCCGCTCCGTAATTTCCTGTGCCCAGGTGTCGGATGTGGAAGTTCAGGTTGTCCAGGTATTCCGCTTCGTAGTTTTCTGTATCTAGGTGTCGGATGTGGAAGTCCAGGGTGTCCAGGTATTCCGCTTCGTAGTTTTCTGTATCTAGGTGTCGGATGTGGAAGTTCAGGGTGTCCAGGTATTCCGCTTCGTAGTTTTCTGTATCTAGGTGTCGGATGTGGAAGTCCAGGGTGTCCAGGTATTCCGCTTCGTAGTTTTCTGTATCTAGGTGTCGGATGTGGAAGTCCAGGGTGTCCAGGCATTCCGCTCCGTAGTTTCCTGTGCCCAGGTGTCGGATGTGGAAGTTCACGTTGTCCAGGTATTCCGCTTCGTAGTTTTCTGTATCTAGGTGTCGGATGTGGAAGTCCAGGGTGTCCAGGTATTCCGCTTCGTAGTTTTCTGTATCTAGGTGTCGGATGTGGAAGTTCAGGGTGTCCAGGTATTCCGCTTCGTAGTTTTCTGTATCTAGGTGTCGGATGTGGAAGTCCAGGGTGTCCAGATATTCCGCTTCGTAGTTTTCTGTATCTAGGTGTCGGATGTGGAAGTCCAGGGTGTTCAGGTATTCCGCTTCGTAGTTCTCTGTATATAGGTGTCGGATGTGGATGTCCAGGGTGTCCAGGTATTCCGCTCCGTAGTTTACTGTGTCCAGGTATTGGATGTGAAAGTCCAGGGTATCCAGGTATTCCGCTACGTAGTTTTCTGTATCTTGGTGTCGGATGTAGAAGTTCAGGGTGTCCAGGTATTCCGCTCCATAGTTTGTTGTATATAGGTACTGGATGTGGAAGTCCAGGGTGTCCAGGTATTCCGCTTCGTAGTTTTCTGTATCTAGGTGTCGGATGTGGAAGTCCAGGGTGTCCAGGCATTCAGCTACGTAGTTTGTTGTATCTAGGTACTGGATGTGGAAGTCCAGGGTGTCCAGGTATTCCGCTTCGTAGTTTTCTGTATCTAGGTGTCGGATGTGGAAGTCCAGGGTGTCCAGGCATTCCGCTCCGTAGTTTCCTGTGCCCAGGTGTCGGATGTGGAAGTTCAGGTTGTCCAGGTATTCCGCTTCGTAGTTTTCTATATCTAGGTGTCGGATGTGGAAGTCCAGGGTGTCCAGGTATTCCGCTTCGTAGTTTTCTGTATCTAGGTGTCGGATGTGGAAGTTCAGGGTGTCCAGGTATTCCGCTTCGTAGTTTTCTGTATCTAGGTGTCGGATGTGGAAGTCCAGGGTGTCCAGGTATTCCGCTTCGTAGTTTTCTGTATCTAGGTGTCGGATGTGGAAGTCCAGGGTGTCCAGGCATTCCGCTCCGTAATTTCCTGTGCCCAGGTGTCGGATGTGGAAGTTCAGGTTGTCCAGGTATTCCGCTTCGTAGTTTTCTGTATCTAGGTGTCGGATGTGGAAGTCCAGGGTATCCAGGTATTCCGCTTCGTAGTTTTCTGTATCTAGGTGTCGGATGTGGAAGTTCAGGGTGTCCAGGTATTCCGCTTCGTAGTTTTCTGTATCTAGGTGTCGGATGTGGAAGTCCAGGGTGTCCAGATATTCCGCTTCGTAGTTTTCTGTATCTAGGTGTCGGATGTGGAAGTCCAGGGTGTTCAGGCATTCCGCTCCGTAGTTTCCTGTGCCCAGGTGTCGGATGTGGAAGTTCAGGGTGTCCAGGTATTCCGCTTCGTAGTTTTCTGTATCTAGGTGTCGGATGTGGAAGTCCAGGGTGTCCAGGTATTCCGCTTCGTAGTTCTCTGTATATAGGTGTCGGATGTGGATGTCCAGGGTGTCCAGGTATTCCGCTCCGTAGTTTACTGTGTCCAGGTATTGGATGTGGAAGTCCAGGGTATCCAGGTATTCCGCTACGTAGTTTTCTGTATCTTGGTGTCGGATGTAGAAGTTCAGGGTGTCCAGGTATGCCGCTCCATAGTTTGTTGTATATAGGTACTGGATATGGAAGTCCAGGGTGTCCAGGTATTCCGCTTCGTAGTTTTCTGTATCTAGGTGTCGGATGTGGAAGTCCAGGGTGTTCAGGTATTCCGCTTCGTAGTTTTCTGTATCTAGGTGTCGGATGTGGAAGTCCAGGGTATGCAGGTATTCCGCTACGTAGTTTGTTGTGTCTAGGTACTGGATGTGGAAGTCCAGGGTGTCCAGGTTTTCCGCTTCGTAGTTTTCTGTATCTAGGTGTCGGATGTGGAAGTCCAGGGTGTCCAGGTATTCCGCTTCGTAGTTTTCTGTATCTAGGTGTCGGATGTGGAAGTCCAGGGTGTCCAGGTATTCCGCTTCGTAGTTTTCTGTATCTAGGTGTCGGATGTGGAAGTCCAGGGTGTCCAGGTATTCCGCTCCGTAGTTTCCTGTGTCCAGGTATTGGATGTGGAAGTCCAGGGTATGCAGGTATTCCGCTACGTAGTTTGTTGTGTCTAGGTACTGGATGTGGAAGTCCAGGGTGTCCAGGTTTTCCGCTTCGTAGTTTTCTGTATCTAGGTGTCGGATGTGGAAGTCCAGGGTGTCCAGGTATTCCGCTTCGTAGTTTTCTGTATCTAGGTGTCGGATGTGGAAGTCCAGGGTGTCCAGGTATTCCGCTCCGTAGTTTCCTGTGTCCAGGTATTGGATGTGGAAGTCCAGGGTATGCAGGTATTCCGCTACGTAGTTTGTTGTGTCTAGGTACTGGATGTGGAAGTCCAGGGTGTCCAGGTTTTCCGCTTCGTAGTTTTCTGTATCTAGGTGTCGGATGTGGAAGTCCAGGGTGTCCAGGTATTCCGCTTCGTAGTTTTCTGTATCTAGGTGTCGGATGTGGAAGTCCAGGGTGTCCAGGTATTCCGCTTCGTAGTTTTCTGTATCTAGGTGTCGGATGTGGAAGTTCAGGGTGTCCAGGTATTCCGCTTCGTAGTTTTCTGTATCTAGGTGTCGGATGTGGAAGTCCAGGGTGTCCAGGTATTCCGCTTCGTAGTTTTCTGTATCTAGGTGTCGGATGTGGAAGTCCAGGGTGTCCAGGCATTCCGCTCCGTAGTTTCCTGTGCCCAGGTGTCGGATGTGGAAGTTCAGGGTGTCCAGGTATTCCGCTTCGTAGTTTTCTGTATCTAGGTGTCGGATGTGGAAGTCCAGGGTGTTCAGGTATTCCGCTTCGTAGTTCTCTGTATATAGATGTCGGATGTGGATGTCCAGGGTGTCCAGGTATTCCGCTCCGTAGTTTACTGTGTCCAGGTATTGGATGTGGAAGTCCAGGGTATCCAGGTATTCCGCTACGTAGTTTTCTGTATCTTGGTGTCGGATGTAGAAGTTCAGGGTGTCCAGGTATTCCGCTCCATAGTTTGTTGTATATAGGTACTGGATGTGGAAGTCCAGGGTGTCCAGGTATTCCGCTTCGTAGTTTTCTGTATCTAGGTGTCGGATGTGGAAGTCCAGGGTGTTCAGGTATTCCGCTTCGTAGTTTTCTGTATTTAGGTGTCGGATGTGGAAGTCCAGGGTGTCCAGGCATTCAGCTACGTAGTTTGTTGTATCTAGGTACTGGATGTGGAAGTCCAGGGTGTCCAGGTATTCCGCTTCGTAGTTTTCTGTATCTAGGTGTCGGATGTGGAAGTCCAGGGTGTTCAGGCATTCCGCTCCGTAGTTTCCTGTGCCCAGGTGTCGGATGTGGAAGTTCAGGGTGTCCAGGTATTCCGCTTCGTAGTTTTCTGTATCTAGGTGTCGGATGTGGAAGTCCAGGGTGTCCAGGTATTCCGCTTCGTAGTTCTCTGTATATAGGTGTCGGATGTGGATGTCCAGGGTGTCCAGGTATTCCGCTCCGTAGTTTACTGTGTCCAGGTATTGGATGTGGAAGTCCAGGGTATCCAGGTATTCCGCTACGTAGTTTTCTGTATCTTGGTGTCGGATGTAGAAGTTCAGGGTGTCCAGGTATGCCGCTCCATAGTTTGTTGTATATAGGTACTGGATATGGAAGTCCAGGGTGTCCAGGTATTCCGCTTCGTAGTTTTCTGTATCTAGGTGTCGGATGTGGAAGTCCAGGGTGTTCAGGTATTCCGCTTCGTAGTTTTCTGTATCTAGGTGTCGGATGTGGAAGTCCAGGGTATGCAGGTATTCCGCTACGTAGTTTGTTGTGTCTAGGTACTGGATGTGGAAGTCCAGGGTGTCCAGGTTTTCCGCTTCGTAGTTTTCTGTATCTAGGTGTCGGATGTGGAAGTCCAGGGTGTCCAGGTATTCCGCTTCGTAGTTTTCTGTATCTAGGTGTCGGATGTGGAAGTCCAGGGTGTCCAGGTATTCCGCTTCGTAGTTTTCTGTATCTAGGTGTCGGATGTGGAAGTCCAGGGTGTCCAGGTATTCCGCTCCGTAGTTTCCTGTGTCCAGGTATTGGATGTGGAAGTCCAGGGTATGCAGGTATTCCGCTACGTAGTTTGTTGTGTCTAGGTACTGGATGTGGAAGTCCAGGGTGTCCAGGTTTTCCGCTTCGTAGTTTTCTGTATCTAGGTGTCGGATGTGGAAGTCCAGGGTGTCCAGGTATTCCGCTTCGTAGTTTTCTGTATCTAGGTGTCGGATGTGGAAGTCCAGGGTGTCCAGGTATTCCGCTTCGTAGTTTTCTGTATCTAGGTGTCGGATGTGGAAGTTCAGGGTGTCCAGGTATTCCGCTTCGTAGTTTTCTGTATCTAGGTGTCGGATGTGGAAGTCCAGGGTGTCCAGGTATTCCGCTTCGTAGTTTTCTGTATCTAGGTGTCGGATGTGGAAGTCCAGGGTGTCCAGGCATTCCGCTCCGTAGTTTCCTGTGCCCAGGTGTCGGATGTGGAAGTTCAGGGTGTCCAGGTATTCCGCTTCGTAGTTTTCTGTATCTAGGTGTCGGATGTGGAAGTCCAGGGTGTTCAGGTATTCCGCTTCGTAGTTCTCTGTATATAGATGTCGGATGTGGATGTCCAGGGTGTCCAGGTATTCCGCTCCGTAGTTTACTGTGTCCAGGTATTGGATGTGGAAGTCCAGGGTATCCAGGTATTCCGCTACGTAGTTTTCTGTATCTTGGTGTCGGATGTAGAAGTTCAGGGTGTCCAGGTATTCCGCTCCATAGTTTGTTGTATATAGGTACTGGATGTGGAAGTCCAGGGTGTCCAGGTATTCCGCTTCGTAGTTTTCTGTATCTAGGTGTCGGATGTGGAAGTCCAGGGTGTTCAGGTATTCCGCTTCGTAGTTTTCTGTATTTAGGTGTCGGATGTGGAAGTCCAGGGTGTCCAGGCATTCAGCTACGTAGTTTGTTGTATCTAGGTACTGGATGTGGAAGTCCAGGGTGTCCAGGTATTCCGCTTCGTAGTTTTCTGTATCTAGGTGTCGGATGTGGAAGTCCAGGGTGTCCAGATATTCCGCTTCGTAGTTTTCTGTATCTAGGTGTCGGATGTGGAAGTCCAGGGTGTCCAGGCATTCCGCTCCGTAGTTTCCTGTGCCCAGGTGTCGGATGTGGAAGTTCAGGTTGTCCAGGTATTCCGCTTCGTAGTTTTCTGTATCTAGGTGTCGGATGTGGAAGTCCAGGGTGTCCAGGTATTCCGCTTCGTAGTTTTCTGTATCTAGGTGTCGGATGTGGAAGTTCAGGGTGTCCAGGTATTCCGCTTCGTAGTTTTCTGTATCTAGGTGTCGGATGTGGAAGTCCAGGGTGTCCAGGTATTCCGCTTCGTAGTTTTCTGTATCTAGGTGTCGGATGTGGAAGTCCAGGGTGTCCAGGCATTCCGCTCCGTAATTTCCTGTGCCCAGGTGTCGGATGTGGAAGTTCAGGTTGTCCAGGTATTCCGCTTCGTAGTTTTCTGTATCTAGGTGTCGGATGTGGAAGTCCAGGGTATCCAGGTATTCCGCTTCGTAGTTTTCTGTATCTAGGTGTCGGATGTGGAAGTTCAGGGTGTTCAGGTATTCCGCTTCGTAGTTCTCTGTATATAGATGTCGGATGTGGATGTCCAGGGTGTCCAGGTATTCCGCTCCGTAGTTTACTGTGTCCAGGTATTGGATGTGGAAGTCCAGGGTATCCAGGTATTCCGCTACGTAGTTTTCTGTATCTTGGTGTCGGATGTAGAAGTTCAGGGTGTCCAGGTATTCCGCTCCATAGTTTGTTGTATATAGGTACTGGATGTGGAAGTCCAGGGTGTCCAGGTATTCCGCTTCGTAGTTTTCTGTATCTAGGTGTCGGATGTGGAAGTCCAGGGTGTTCAGGTATTCCGCTTCGTAGTTTTCTGTATTTAGGTGTCGGATGTGGAAGTCCAGGGTGTCCAGGCATTCAGCTACGTAGTTTGTTGTATCTAGGTACTGGATGTGGAAGTCCAGGGTGTCCAGGTATTCCGCTTCGTAGTTTTCTGTATCTAGGTGTCGGATGTGGAAGTCCAGGGTGTCCAGATATTCCGCTTCATAGTTTTCTGTATCTAGGTGTCGGATGTGGAAGTCCAGGGTGTCCAGGCATTCCGCTCCGTAGTTTCCTGTGCCCAGGTGTCGGATGTGGAAGTTCAGGTTGTCCAGGTATTCCGCTTCGTAGTTTTCTGTATCTAGGTGTCGGATGTGGAAGTCCAGGGTGTCCAGGTATTCCGCTTCGTAGTTTTCTGTATCTAGGTGTCGGATGTGGAAGTTCAGGGTGTCCAGGTATTCCGCTTCGTAGTTTTCTGTATCTAGGTGTCGGATGTGGAAGTCCAGGGTGTCCAGGTATTCCGCTTCGTAGTTTTCTGTATCTAGGTGTCGGATGTGGAAGTCCAGGGTGTCCAGGCATTCCGCTCCGTAATTTCCTGTGCCCAGGTGTCGGATGTGGAAGTTCAGGTTGTCCAGGTATTCCGCTTCGTAGTTTTCTGTATCTAGGTGTCGGATGTGGAAGTCCAGGGTATCCAGGTATTCCGCTTCGTAGTTTTCTGTATCTAGGTGTCGGATGTGGAAGTTCAGGGTGTCCAGGTATTCCGCTTCGTAGTTTTCTGTATCTAGGTGTCGGATGTGGAAGTCCAGGGTGTCCAGGTATTCCGCTTCGTAGTTTTCTGTATCTAGGTGTCGGATGTGGAAGTCCAGGGTGTCCAGGTATTCCGCTCCGTAGTTTCCTGTGTCCAGGTATTGGATGTGGAAGTCCAGGGTATGCAGGTATTCCGCTACGGAGTTTGTTGTGTCTAGGTACTGGATGTGGAAGTCCAGGGTGTCCAGGTTTTCCGCTTCGTAGTTTTCTGTATCTAGGTGTCGGATGTGGAAGTCCAGGGTGTCCAGGTATTCCGCTTCGTAGTTTTCTGTATCTAGGTGTCGGATGTGGAAGTCCAGGGTGTCCAGGCATTCCGCTCCGTAGTTTCCTGTGCCCAGGTGTCGGATGTGGAAGTTCAGGTTGTCCAGGTTTTCCGCTTCGTAGTTTTCTGTATCTAGGTGTCGGATGTGGAAGTCCAGGGTGTCCAGGTATTCCGCTTCGTAGTTTTCTGTATCTAGGTGTCGGATGTGGAAGTCCAGGGTGTCCAGGCATTCCACTCCGTAGTTTCCTGTGCCCAGGTGTCGGATGTGGAAGTTCAGGTTGTCCAGGTATTCCGCTTCGTAGTTTTCTGTATCTAGGTGTCGGATGTGGAAGTCCAGGGTGTCCAGGTATTCCGCTTCGTAATTTTCTGTATCTAGGTGTCGGATGTGGAAGTTCAGGGTGTCCAGGTATTCCGCTTCGTAGTTTTCTGTATCTAGGTGTCGGATGTGGAAGTTCAGGGTGTCCAGATATTCCGCTTCGTAGTTTTCTGTATCTAGGTGTCGGATGTGGAAGTCCAGGGTGTTCAGGTATTCCGCTTCGTAGTTCTCTGTATATAGGTGTCGGATGTGGATGTCCAGGGTGTCCAGGTATTCCGCTCCGTAGTTTACTGTGTCCAGGTATTGGATGTGAAAGTCCAGGGTATCCAGGTATTCCGCTACGTAGTTTTCGGTATCTTGGTGTCGGATGTAGAAGTTCAGGGTGTCCAGGTATTCCGCTCCATAGTTTGTTGTATATAGGTACTGGATGTGGAAGTCCAGGGTGTCCAGGTATTCCGCTTCGTAGTTTTCTGTATCTAGGTGTCGGATGTGGAAGTCCAGGGTGTCCAGGCATTCAGCTACGTAGTTTGTTGTATCTAGGTACTGGATGTGGAAGTCCAGGGTGTCCAGGTATTCCGCTTCGTAGTTTTCTGTATCTAGGTGTCGGATGTGGAAGTCCAGGGTGTCCAGGCATTCCGCTCCGTAGTTTCCTGTGCCCAGGTGTCGGATGTGGAAGTTCAGGTTGTCCAGGTATTCCGCTTCGTAGTTTTCTGTATCTAGGTGTCGGATGTGGAAGTCCAGGGTGTCCAGGTATTCCGCTTCGTAGTTTTCTGTATCTAGGTGTCGGATGTGGAAGTTCAGGGTGTCCAGGTATTCCGCTTCGTAGTTTTCTGTATCTAGGTGTCGGATGTGGAAGTCCAGGGTGTCCAGGTATTCCGCTTCGTAGTTTTCTGTATCTAGGTGTCGGATGTGGAAGTCCAGGGTGTCCAGGCATTCCGCTCCGTAATTTCCTGTGCCCAGGTGTCGGATGTGGAAGTTCAGGTTGTCCAGGTATTCCGCTTCGTAGTTTTCTGTATCTAGGTGTCGGATGTGGAAGTCCAGGGTATCCAGGTATTCCGCTTCGTAGTTTTCTGTATCTAGGTGTCGGATGTGGAAGTTCAGGGTGTCCAGGTATTCCGCTTCGTAGTTTTCTGTATCTAGGTGTCGGATGTGGAAGTCCAGGGTGTCCAGATATTCCGCTTCGTAGTTTTCTGTATCTAGGTGTCGGATGTGGAAGTCCAGGGTGTTCAGGCATTCCGCTCCGTAGTTTCCTGTGCCCAGGTGTCGGATGTGGAAGTTCAGGGTGTCCAGGTATTCCGCTTCGTAGTTTTCTGTATCTAGGTGTCGGATGTGGAAGTCCAGGGTGTCCAGGTATTCCGCTTCGTAGTTCTCTGTATATAGGTGTCGGATGTGGATGTCCAGGGTGTCCAGGTATTCCGCTCCGTAGTTTACTGTGTCCAGGTATTGGATGTGGAAGTCCAGGGTATCCAGGTATTCCGCTACGTAGTTTTCTGTATCTTGGTGTCGGATGTAGAAGTTCAGGGTGTCCAGGTATTCCGCTCCATAGTTTGTTGTATATAGGTACTGGATATGGAAGTCCAGGGTGTCCAGGTATTCCGCTTCGTAGTTTTCTGTATCTAGGTGTCGGATGTGGAAGTCCAGGGTGTTCAGGTATTCCGCTTCGTAGTTTTCTGTATCTAGGTGTCGGATGTGGAAGTCCAGGGTATGCAGGTATTCCGCTACGTAGTTTGTTGTGTCTAGGTACTGGATGTGGAAGTCCAGGGTGTCCAGGTTTTCCGCTTCGTAGTTTTCTGTATCTAGGTGTCGGATGTGGAAGTCCAGGGTGTCCAGGTATTCCGCTTCGTAGTTTTCTGTATCTAGGTGTCGGATGTGGAAGTCCAGGGTGTCCAGGTATTCCGCTTCGTAGTTTTCTGTATCTAGGTGTCGGATGTGGAAGTCCAGGGTGTCCAGGTATTCCGCTCCGTAGTTTCCTGTGTCCAGGTATTGGATGTGGAAGTCCAGGGTATGCAGGTATTCCGCTACGTAGTTTGTTGTGTCTAGGTACTGGATGTGGAAGTCCAGGGTGTCCAGGTTTTCCGCTTCGTAGTTTTCTGTATCTAGGTGTCGGATGTGGAAGTCCAGGGTGTCCAGGTATTCCGCTTCGTAGTTTTCTGTATCTAGGTGTCGGATGTGGAAGTCCAGGGTGTCCAGGCATTCCGCTCCGTAGTTTCCTGTGCCCAGGTGTCGGATGTGGAAGTTCAGGTTGTCCAGGTATTCCGCTTCGTAGTTTTCTGTATCTAGGTGTCGGATGTGGAAGTCCAGGGTGTCCAGGTATTCCGCTTCGTAGTTTTCTGTATCTAGGTGTCGGATGTGGAAGTTCAGGGTGTCCAGGTATTCCGCTTCGTAGTTTTCTGTATCTAGGTGTCGGATGTGGAAGTCCAGGGTGTCCAGATATTCCGCTTCGTAGTTTTCTGTATCTAGGTGTCGGATGTGGAAGTCCAGGGTGTCCAGGCATTCCGCTCCGTAGTTTCCTGTGCCCAGGTGTCGGATGTGGAAGTTCAGGGTGTCCAGGTATTCCGCTTCGTAGTTTTCTGTATCTAGGTGTCGGATGTGGAAGTCCAGGGTGTTCAGGTATTCCGCTTCGTAGTTCTCTGTATATAGATGTCGGATGTGGATGTCCAGGGTGTCCAGGTATTCCGCTCCGTAGTTTACTGTGTCCAGGTATTGGATGTGGAAGTCCAGGGTATCCAGGTATTCCGCTACGTAGTTTTCTGTATCTTGGTGTCGGATGTAGAAGTTCAGGGTGTCCAGGTATTCCGCTCCATAGTTTGTTGTATATAGGTACTGGATGTGGAAGTCCAGGGTGTCCAGGTATTCCGCTTCGTAGTTTTCTGTATCTAGGTGTCGGATGTGGAAGTCCAGGGTGTTCAGGTATTCCGCTTCGTAGTTTTCTGTATTTAGGTGTCGGATGTGGAAGTCCAGGGTGTCCAGGCATTCAGCTACGTAGTTTGTTGTATCTAGGTACTGGATGTGGAAGTCCAGGGTGTCCAGGTATTCCGCTTCGTAGTTTTCTGTATCTAGGTGTCGGATGTGGAAGTCCAGGGTGTCCAGATATTCCGCTTCGTAGTTTTCTGTATCTAGGTGTCGGATGTGGAAGTCCAGGGTGTCCAGGCATTCCGCTCCGTAGTTTCCTGTGCCCAGGTGTCGGATGTGGAAGTTCAGGTTGTCCAGGTATTCCGCTTCGTAGTTTTCTGTATCTAGGTGTCGGATGTGGAAGTCCAGTGTGTCCAGGTATTCCGCTTCGTAGTTTTCTGTATCTAGGTGTCGGATGTGGAAGTTCAGGTTGTCCAGGTATTCCGCTTCGTAGTTTTCTGTATCTAGGTGTCGGATGTGGAAGTCCAGTGTGTCCAGGTATTCCGCTTCGTAGTTTTCTGTATCTAGGTGTCGGATGTGGAAGTTCAGGGTGTCCAGGTATTCCGCTTCGTAGTTTTCTGTATCTAGGTGTCGGATGTGGAAGTCCAGGGTGTCCAGGTATTCCGCTTCGTAGTTTTCTGTATCTAGGTGTCGGATGTGGAAGTCCAGGGTGTCCAGGCATTCCGCTCCGTAATTTCCTGTGCCCAGGTGTCGGATGTGGAAGTTCAGGTTGTCCAGGTATTCCGCTTCGTAGTTTTCTGTATCTAGGTGTCGGATGTGGAAGTCCAGGGTATCCAGGTATTCCGCTTCGTAGTTTTCTGTATCTAGGTGTCGGATGTGGAAGTTCAGGGTGTCCAGGTATTCCGCTTCGTAGTTTTCTGTATCTAGGTGTCGGATGTGGAAGTCCAGGGTGTCCAGGTATTCCGCTTCGTAGTTTTCTGTATCTAGGTGTCGGATGTGGAAGTCCAGGGTGTCCAGGTATTCCGCTCCGTAGTTTCCTGTGTCCAGGTATTGGATGTGGAAGTCCAGGGTATGCAGGTATTCCGCTACGGAGTTTGTTGTGTCTAGGTACTGGATGTGGAAGTCCAGGGTGTCCAGGTATTCCGCTTCGTAGTTCTCTGTATATAGGTGTCGGATGTGGATGTCCAGGGTGTCCAGGTATTCCGCTCCGTAGTTTACTGTGTCCAGGTATTGGATGTGGAAGTCCAGGGTATCCAGGTATTCCGCTACGTAGTTTTCTGTATCTTGGTGTCGGATGTAGAAGTTCAGGGTGTCCAGGTATTCCGCTCCATAGTTTGTTGTATATAGGTACTGGATATGGAAGTCCAGGGTGTCCAGGTATTCCGCTTCGTAGTTTTCTGTATCTAGGTGTCGGATGTGGAAGTCCAGGGTGTTCAGGTATTCCGCTTCGTAGTTTTCTGTATCTAGGTGTCGGATGTGGAAGTCCAGGGTATGCAGGTATTCCGCTACGTAGTTTGTTGTGTCTAGGTACTGGATGTGGAAGTCCAGGGTGTCCAGGTTTTCCGCTTCGTAGTTTTCTGTATCTAGGTGTCGGATGTGGAAGTCCAGGGTGTCCAGGTATTCCGCTTCGTAGTTTTCTGTATCTAGGTGTCGGATGTGGAAGTCCAGGGTGTCCAGGTATTCCGCTTCGTAGTTTTCTGTATCTAGGTGTCGGATGTGGAAGTCCAGGGTGTCCAGGTATTCCGCTCCGTAGTTTCCTGTGTCCAGGTATTGGATGTGGAAGTCCAGGGTATGCAGGTATTCCGCTACGTAGTTTGTTGTGTCTAGGTACTGGATGTGGAAGTCCAGGGTGTCCAGGTTTTCCGCTTCGTAGTTTTCTGTATCTAGGTGTCGGATGTGGAAGTCCAGGGTGTCCAGGTATTCCGCTTCGTAGTTTTCTGTATCTAGGTGTCGGATGTGGAAGTCCAGGGTGTCCAGGCATTCCGCTCCGTAGTTTCCTGTGCCCAGGTGTCGGATGTGGAAGTTCAGGTTGTCCAGGTATTCCGCTTCGTAGTTTTCTGTATCTAGGTGTCGGATGTGGAAGTCCAGGGTGTCCAGGTATTCCGCTTCGTAGTTTTCTGTATCTAGGTGTCGGATGTGGAAGTTCAGGGTGTCCAGGTATTCCGCTTCGTAGTTTTCTGTATCTAGGTGTCGGATGTGGAAGTCCAGGGTGTCCAGATATTCCGCTTCATAGTTTTCTGTATCTAGGTGTCGGATGTGGAAGTCCAGGGTGTCCAGGCATTCCGCTCCGTAGTTTCCTGTGCCCAGGTGTCGGATGTGGAAGTTCAGGGTGTCCAGGTATTCCGCTTCGTAGTTTTCTGTATCTAGGTGTCGGATGTGGAAGTCCAGGGTGTTCAGGTATTCCGCTTCGTAGTTCTCTGTATATAGATGTCGGATGTGGATGTCCAGGGTGTCCAGGTATTCCGCTCCGTAGTTTACTGTGTCCAGGTATTGGATGTGGAAGTCCAGGGTATCCAGGTATTCCGCTACGTAGTTTTCTGTATCTTGGTGTCGGATGTAGAAGTTCAGGGTGTCCAGGTATTCCGCTCCATAGTTTGTTGTATATAGGTACTGGATGTGGAAGTCCAGGGTGTCCAGGTATTCCGCTTCGTAGTTTTCTGTATCTAGGTGTCGGATGTGGAAGTCCAGGGTGTTCAGGTATTCCGCTTCGTAGTTTTCTGTATTTAGGTGTCGGATGTGGAAGTCCAGGGTGTCCAGGCATTCAGCTACGTAGTTTGTTGTATCTAGGTACTGGATGTGGAAGTCCAGGGTGTCCAGGCATTCCGCTCCGTAGTTTCCTGTGCCCAGGTGTCGGATGTGGAAGTTCAGGTTGTCCAGGTATTCCGCTTCGTAGTTTTCTGTATCTAGGTGTCGGATGTGGAAGTCCAGGGTGTCCAGGTATTCCGCTTCGTAGTTTTCTGTATCTAGGTGTCGGATGTGGAAGTTCAGGGTGTCCAGGTATTCCGCTTCGTAGTTTTCTGTATCTAGGTGTCGGATGTGGAAGTCCAGGGTGTCCAGATATTCCGCTTCATAGTTTTCTGTATCTAGGTGTCGGATGTGGAAGTCCAGGGTGTCCAGGCATTCCGCTCCGTAGTTTCCTGTGCCCAGGTGTCGGATGTGGAAGTTCAGGGTGTCCAGGTATTCCGCTTCGTAGTTTTCTGTATCTAGGTGTCGGATGTGGAAGTCCAGGGTGTTCAGGTATTCCGCTTCGTAGTTCTCTGTATATAGATGTCGGATGTGGATGTCCAGGGTGTCCAGGTATTCCGCTCCGTAGTTTACTGTGTCCAGGTATTGGATGTGGAAGTCCAGGGTATCCAGGTATTCCGCTACGTAGTTTTCTGTATCTTGGTGTCGGATGTAGAAGTTCAGGGTGTCCAGGTATTCCGCTCCATAGTTTGTTGTATATAGGTACTGGATGTGGAAGTCCAGGGTGTCCAGGTATTCCGCTTCGTAGTTTTCTGTATCTAGGTGTCGGATGTGGAAGTCCAGGGTGTTCAGGTATTCCGCTTCGTAGTTTTCTGTATTTAGGTGTCGGATGTGGAAGTCCAGGGTGTCCAGGCATTCAGCTACGTAGTTTGTTGTATCTAGGTACTGGATGTGGAAGTCCAGGGTGTCCAGGTATTCCGCTTCGTAGTTTTCTGTATCTAGGTGTCGGATGTGGAAGTCCAGGGTGTCCAGATATTCCGCTTCGTAGTTTTCTGTATCTAGGTGTCGGATGTGGAAGTCCAGGGTGTCCAGGTATTCCGCTTCGTAGTTTTCTGTATCTAGGTGTCGGATGTGGAAGTCCAGTGTGTCCAGGTATTCCGCTTCGTAGTTTTCTGTATCTAGGTGTCGGATGTGGAAGTTCAGGGTGTCCAGGTATTCCGCTTCGTAGTTTTCTGTATCTAGGTGTCGGATGTGGAAGTCCAGGGTGTCCAGGTATTCCGCTTCGTAGTTTTCTGTATCTAGGTGTCGGATGTGGAAGTCCAGGGTGTCCAGGCATTCCGCTCCGTAATTTCCTGTGCCCAGGTGTCGGATGTGGAAGTTCAGGTTGTCCAGGTATTCCGCTTCGTAGTTTTCTGTATCTAGGTGTCGGATGTGGAAGTCCAGGGTATCCAGGTATTCCGCTTCGTAGTTTTCTGTATCTAGGTGTCGGATGTGGAAGTTCAGGGTGTCCAGGTATTCCGCTTCGTAGTTTTCTGTATCTAGGTGTCGGATGTGGAAGTCCAGGGTGTCCAGGTATTCCGCTTCGTAGTTTTCTGTATCTAGGTGTCGGATGTGGAAGTCCAGGGTGTCCAGGTATTCCGCTCCGTAGTTTCCTGTGTCCAGGTATTGGATGTGGAAGTCCAGGGTATGCAGGTATTCCGCTACGGAGTTTGTTGTGTCTAGGTACTGGATGTGGAAGTCCAGGGTGTCCAGGTTTTCCGCTTCGTAGTTTTCTGTATCTAGGTGTCGGATGTGGAAGTCCAGGGTGTCCAGGTATTCCGCTTCGTAGTTTTCTGTATCTAGGTGTCGGATGTGGAAGTCCAGGGTGTCCAGGCATTCCGCTCCGTAGTTTCCTGTGCCCAGGTGTCGGATGTGGAAGTTCAGGTTGTCCAGGTATTCCGCTTCGTAGTTTTCTGTATCTAGGTGTCGGATGTGGAAGTCCAGGGTGTCCAGGTATTCCGCTTCGTAGTTTTCTGTATCTAGGTGTCGGATGTGGAAGTTCAGGGTGTCCAGGTATTCCGCTTCGTAGTTTTCTGTATCTAGGTGTCGGATGTGGAAGTCCAGGGTGTCCAGGTATTCCGCTCCGTAGTTTCCTGTGTCCAGGTATTGTATGTGGAAGTCCAGGGTATGCAGGTATTCCGCTACGGAGTTTGTTGTGTCTAGGTACTGGATGTGGAAGTCCAGGGTGTCCAGGTTTTCCGCTTCGTAGTTTTCTGTATCTAGGTGTCGGATGTGGAAGTCCAGGGTGTCCAGGTATTCCGCTTCGTAGTTTTCTGTATCTAGGTGTCGGATGTGGAAGTTCAGGGTGTCCAGGTATTCCGCTTCGTAGTTTTCTGTATCTAGGTGTCGGATGTGGAAGTCCAGGGTGTCCAGGTATTCCGCTTCGTAGTTTTCTGTATCTAGGTGTCGGATGTGGAAGTCCAGGGTGTCCAGGTATTCCGCTCCGTAGTTTCCTGTGTCCAGGTATTGTATGTGGAAGTCCAGGGTATGCAGGTATTCCGCTACGGAGTTTGTTGTGTCTAGGTACTGGATGTGGAAGTCCAGGGTGTCCAGGTTTTCCGCTTCGTAGTTTTCTGTATCTAGGTGTCGGATGTGGAAGTCCAGGGTGTCCAGGTATTCCGCTTCGTAGTTTTCTGTATCTAGGTGTCGGATGTGGAAGTCCAGGGTGTCCAGGCATTCCGCTCCGTAGTTTCCTGTGCCCAGGTGTCGGATGTGGAAGTTCAGGTTGTCCAGGTATTCCGCTTCGTAGTTTTCTGTATCTAGGTGTCGGATGTGGAAGTCCAGGGTGTCCAGGTATTCCGCTTCGTAGTTTTCTGTATCTAGGTGTCGGATGTGGAAGTTCAGGGTGTCCAGGTATTCCGCTTCGTAGTTTTCTGTATCTAGGTGTCGGATGTGGAAGTCCAGGGTGTCCAGATATTCCGCTTCGTAGTTTTCTGTATCTAGGTGTCGGATGTGGAAGTCCAGGGTGTTCAGGTATTCCGCTTCGTAGTTCTCTGTATATAGGTGTCGGATGTGGATGTCCAGGGTGTCCAGGTATTCCGCTCCGTAGTTTACTGTGTCCAGGTATTGGATGTGGAAGTCCAGGGTATCCAGGTATTACGCTTCGTAGTTTTCTGTATCTAGGTGTCGGATGTGGAAGTCCAGGGTGTCCAGGCATTCCGCTCCGTAATTTCCTGTGCCCAGGTGTCGGATGTGGAAGTTCAGGTTGTCCAGGTATTCCGCTTCGTAGTTTTCTGTATCTAGGTGTCGGATGTGGAAGTCCAGGGTATCCAGGTATTCCGCTTCGTAGTTTTCTGTATCTAGGTGTCGGATGTGGAAGTTCAGGGTGTCCAGGTATTCCGCTTCGTAGTTTTCTGTATCTAGGTGTCGGATGTGGAAGTCCAGGGTGTCCAGGTATTCCGCTTCGTAGTTTTCTGTATCTAGGTGTCGGATGTGGAAGTCCAGGGTGTCCAGGTATTCCGCTCCGTAGTTTCCTGTGTCCAGGTATTGGATGTAGAAGTCCAGGGTATGCAGGTATTCCGCTACGGAGTTTGTTGTGTCTAGGTACTGGATGTGGAAGTCCAGGGTGTCCAGGTTTTCCGCTTCGTAGTTTTCTGTATCTAGGTGTCGGATGTGGAAGTCCAGGGTGTCCAGGTATTCCGCTTCGTAGTTTTCTGTATCTAGGTGTCGGATGTGGAAGTCCAGGGAGTCCAGGCATTCCGCTCCGTAGTTTCCTGTGCCCAGGTGTCGGATGTGGAAGTTCAGGTTGTCCAGGTATTCCGCTTCGTAGTTTTCTGTATCTAGGTGTCGGATGTGGAAGTCCAGGGTGTCCAGGTATTCCGCTTCGTAGTTTTCTGTATCTAGGTGTCGGATGTGGAAGTTCAGGGTGTCCAGGTATTCCGCTTCGTAGTTTTCTGTATCTAGGTGTCGGATGTGGAAGTCCAGGGTGTCCAGGTATTCCGCTTCGTAGTTTTCTGTATCTAGGTGTCGGATGTGGAATTCCAGGGTGTCCAGGCATTCCGCTCCGTAATTTCCTGTGCCCAGGTGTCGGATGTGGAAGTTCAGGTTGTCCAGGTATTCCGCTTCGTAGTTTTCTGTATCTAGGTGTCGGATGTGGAAGTCCAGGGTATCCAGGTATTCCGCTTCGTAGTTTTCTGTATCTAGGTGTCGGATGTGGATGTTCAGGGTGTCCAGGTATTCCGCTTCGTAGTTTTCTGTATCTAGGTGTCGGATGTGGAAGTCCAGGGTGTCCAGGTATTCCGCTTCGTAGTTTTCTGTATCTAGGTGTCGGATGTGGAAGTCCAGGGTGTCCAGGTATTCCGCTCCGTAGTTTCCTGTATCCAGGTATTGGATGTGGAAGTCCAGGGTATGCAGGTATTCCGCTACGGAGTTTGTTGTGTCTAGGTACTGGATGTGGAAGTCCAGGGTGTCCAGGTTTTCCGCTTCGTAGTTTTCTGTATCTAGGTGTCGGATGTGGAAGTCCAGGGTGTCCAGGTATTCCGCTTCGTAGTTTTCTGTATCTAGGTGTCGGATGTGGAAGTCCAGGGTGTCCAGGCATTCCGCTCCGTAGTTTCCTGTGCCCAGGTGTCGGATGTGGAAGTTCAGGTTGTCCAGGTATTCCGCTTCGTAGTTTTCTGTATCTAGGTGTCGGATGTGGAAGTCCAGGGTGTCCAGGTATTCCGCTTCGTAGTTTTCTGTATCTAGGTGTCGGATGTGGAAGTTCAGGGTGTCCAGGTATTCCGCTTCGTAGTTTTCTGTATCTAGGTGTCGGATGTGGAAGTCCAGGGTGTCCAGATATTCCGCTTCGTAGTTTTCTGTATCTAGGTGTCGGATGTGGAAGTCCAGGGTGTTCAGGTATTCCGCTTCGTAGTTCTCTGTATATAGGTGTCGGATGTGGATGTCCAGGGTGTCCAGGTATTCCGCTCCGTAGTTTACTGTGTCCAGGTATTGGATGTGGAAGTCCAGGGTATCCAGGTATTCCGCTACGTAGTTTTCTGTATCTTGGTGTCGGATGTAGAAGTTCAGGGTGTCCAGGTATTCCGCTCCATAGTTTGTTGTATATAGGTACTGGATGTGGAAGTCCAGGGTGTCCAGGTATTCCGCTTCGTAGTTTTCTGCATCTAGGTGTCGGATGTGGAAGTCCAGGGTGTCCAGGCATTCAGCTACGTAGTTTGTTGTATCTAGGTACTGGATGTGGAAGTCCAGGGTGTCCAGGTATTCCGCTTCGTAGTTTTCTGTATCTAGGAGTCGGATGTGGAAGTCCAGGGTGTCCAGATATTCCGCTTCGTAGTTTTCTGTATCTAGGTGTCGGATGTGGAAGTCCAGGGTGTCCAGGCATTCCGCTCCGTAGTTTCCTGTGCCCAGGTGTCGGATGTGGAAGTTCAGGTTGTCCAGGTATTCCGCTTCGTAGTTTTCTGTATCTAGGTGTCGGATGTGGAAGTCCAGGGTGTCCAGGTATTCCGCTTCGTAGTTTTCTGTATCTAGGTGTCGGATGTGGAAGTCCAGGGTGTCCAGGTATTCCGCTTCGTAGTTTTCTGTATCTAGGTGTCGGATGTGGAAGTCCAGGGTGTCCAGGCATTCCGCTCCGTAATTTCCTGTGCCCAGGTGTCGGATGTGGAAGTTCAGGTTGTCCAGGTATTCCGCTTCGTAGTTTTCTGTATCTAGGTGTCGGATGTGGAAGTTCAGGGTGTCCAGGTATTCCGCTTCGTAGTTTTCTGTATCTAGGTGTCGGATGTGGAAGTCCAGGGTGTCCAGATATTCCGCTTCGTAGTTCCCTGTGTCCAGGTATTGTATGTGGAAGTCCAGGGTGTTCAGGCATTCCGCTCCGTAGTTTCCTGTGCCCAGGTGTCGGATGTGGAAGTTCAGGGTGTCCAGGTATTCCGCTTCGTAGTTTCCTGTGCCCAGGTGTCGGATGTGGAAGTCCAGGGTGTCCAGGTATTCCGCTTCGTAGTTTTCTGCATCTAGGTGTCGGATGTGGAAGTCCAGGGTGTCCAGGCATTCAGCTACGTAGTTTGTTGTATCTAGGTACTGGATGTGGAAGTCCAGGGTGTCCAGGTATTCCGCTTCGTAGTTTTCTGTATCTAGGTGTCGGATGTGGAAGTCCAGGGTGTCCAGATATTCCGCTTCGTAGTTTTCTGTATCTAGGTGTCGGATGTGGAAGTCCAGGGTGTCCAGGCATTCCGCTCCGTAGTTTCCTGTGCCCAGGTGTCGGATGTGGAAGTTCAGGTTGTCCAGGTATTCCGCTTCGTAGTTTTCTGTATCTAGGTGTCGGATGTGGAAGTCCAGGGTGTCCAGGTATTCCGCTTCGTAGTTTTCTGTATCTAGGTGTCGGATGTGGAAGTTCAGGGTGTCCAGGTATTCCGCTTCGTAGTTTTCTGTATCTAGGTGTCGGATGTGGAAGTCCAGGGTGTCCAGGTATTCCGCTTCGTAGTTTTCTGTATCTAGGAGTCGGATGTGGAAGTCCAGGGTGTCCAGGCATTCCGCTCCGTAATTTCCTGTGCCCAGGTGTCGGATGTGGAAGTTCAGGTTGTCCAGGTATTCCGCTTCGTAGTTTTCTGTATCTAGGTGTCGGATGTGGAAGTCCAGGGTGTCCAGGCATTCAGCTACGTAGTTTGTTGTATCTAGGTACTGGATGTGGAAGTCCAGGGTGTCCAGGTATTCCGCTTCGTAGTTTTCTGTATCTAGGAGTCGGATGTGGAAGTCCAGGGTGTCCAGATATTCCGCTTCGTAGTTTTCTGTATCTAGGTGTCGGATGTGGAAGTCCAGGGTGTCCAGGCATTCCGCTCCGTAGTTTCCTGTGCCCAGGTGTCGGATGTGGAAGTTCAGGTTGTCCAGGTATTCCGCTTCGTAGTTTTCTGTATCTAGGTGTCGGATGTGGAAGTCCAGGGTGTCCAGGTATTCCGCTTCGTAGTTTTCTGTATCTAGGTGTCGGATGTGGAAGTCCAGGGTGTCCAGGTATTCCGCTTCGTAGTTTTCTGTATCTAGGTGTCGGATGTGGAAGTCCAGGGTGTCCAGGCATTCCGCTCCGTAATTTCCTGTGCCCAGGTGTCGGATGTGGAAGTTCAGGTTGTCCAGGTATTCCGCTTCGTAGTTTTCTGTATCTAGGTGTCGGATGTGGAAGTTCAGGGTGTCCAGGTATTCCGCTTCGTAGTTTTCTGTATCTAGGTGTCGGATGTGGAAGTCCAGGGTGTCCAGATATTCCGCTTCGTAGTTCCCTGTGTCCAGGTATTGTATGTGGAAGTCCAGGGTGTTCAGGCATTCCGCTCCGTAGTTTCCTGTGCCCAGGTGTCGGATGTGGAAGTTCAGGGTGTCCAGGTATTCCGCTTCGTAGTTTCCTGTGCCCAGGTGTCGGATGTGGAAGTCCAGGGTGTCCAGGTATTCCGCTTCGTAGTTTTCTGCATCTAGGTGTCGGATGTGGAAGTCCAGGGTGTCCAGGCATTCAGCTACGTAGTTTGTTGTATCTAGGTACTGGATGTGGAAGTCCAGGGTGTCCAGGTATTCCGCTTCGTAGTTTTCTGTATCTAGGTGTCGGATGTGGAAGTCCAGGGTGTCCAGATATTCCGCTTCGTAGTTTTCTGTATCTAGGTGTCGGATGTGGAAGTCCAGGGTGTCCAGGCATTCCGCTCCGTAGTTTCCTGTGCCCAGGTGTCGGATGTGGAAGTTCAGGTTGTCCAGGTATTCCGCTTCGTAGTTTTCTGTATCTAGGTGTCGGATGTGGAAGTCCAGGGTGTCCAGGTATTCCGCTTCGTAGTTTTCTGTATCTAGGTGTCGGATGTGGAAGTTCAGGGTGTCCAGGTATTCCGCTTCGTAGTTTTCTGTATCTAGGTGTCGGATGTGGAAGTCCAGGGTGTCCAGGTATTCCGCTTCGTAGTTTTCTGTATCTAGGAGTCGGATGTGGAAGTCCAGGGTGTCCAGGCATTCCGCTCCGTAATTTCCTGTGCCCAGGTGTCGGATGTGGAAGTTCAGGTTGTCCAGGTATTCCGCTTCGTAGTTTTCTGTATCTAGGTGTCGGATGTGGAAGTCCAGGGTATCCAGGTATTCCGCTTCGTAGTTTTCTGTATCTAGGTGTCGGATGTGGAAGTCCAGGGTGTCCAGATATTCCGCTTCGTAGTTTTCTGTATCTAGGTGTCGGATGTGGAAGTCCAGGGTGTTCAGGTATTCCGCTTCGTAGTTCTCTGTATATAGGTGTCGGATGTGGATGTCCAGGGTCTCCAGGTATTCCGCTCCGTAGTTTACTGTGTCCAGGTATTGGATGTGGAAGTCCAGGGTATCCAGGTATTCCGCTACGTAGTTTTCTGTATCTTGGTGTCGGATGTAGAAGTTCAGGGTGTCCAGGTATTCCGCTCCATAGTTTGTTGTATATAGGTACTGGATGTGGAAGTCCAGGGTGTCCAGGTATTCCGCTTCGTAGTTTTCTGCATCTAGGTGTCGGATGTGGAAGTCCAGGGTGTCCAGGCATTCAGCTACGTAGTTTGTTGTATCTAGGTACTGGATGTGGAAGTCCAGGGTGTCCAGGTATTCCGCTTCGTAGTTTTCTGTATCTAGGAGTCGGATGTGGAAGTCCAGGGTGTCCAGTTATTCCGCTTCGTAGTTTTCTGTATCTAGGTGTCGGATGTGGAAGTCCAGGGTGTCCAGGCATTCCGCTCCGTAGTTTCCTGTGCCCAGGTGTCGGATGTGGAAGTTCAGGTTGTCCAGGTATTCCGCTTCGTAGTTTTCTGTATCTAGGTGTCGGATGTGGAAGTCCAGGGTGTCCAGGTATTCCGCTTCGTAGTTTTCTGTATCTAGGTGTCGGATGTGGAAGTCCAGGGTGTCCAGGTATTCCGCTTCGTAGTTTTCTGTATCTAGGTGTCGGATGTGGAAGTCCAGGGTGTCCAGGCATTCCGCTCCGTAATTTCCTGTGCCCAGGTGTCGGATGTGGAAGTTCAGGTTGTCCAGGTATTCCGCTTCGTAGTTTTCTGTATCTAGGTGTCGGATGTGGAAGTTCAGGGTGTCCAGGTATTCCGCTTCGTAGTTTTCTGTATCTAGGTGTCGGATGTGGAAGTCCAGGGTGTCCAGATATTCCGCTTCGTAGTTCCCTGTGTCCAGGTATTGTATGTGGAAGTCCAGGGTGTTCAGGCATTCCGCTCCGTAGTTTCCTGTGCCCAGGTGTCGGATGTGGAAGTTCAGGGTGTCCAGGTATTCCGCTTCGTAGTTTCCTGTGCCCAGGTGTCGGATGTGGAAGTCCAGGGTGTCCAGGTATTCCGCTTCGTAGTTTTCTGCATCTAGGTGTCGGATGTGGAAGTCCAGGGTGTCCAGGCATTCAGCTACGTAGTTTGTTGTATCTAGGTACTGGATGTGGAAGTCCAGGGTGTCCAGGTATTCCGCTTCGTAGTTTTCTGTATCTAGGTGTCGGATGTGGAAGTCCAGGGTGTCCAGATATTCCGCTTCGTAGTTTTCTGTATCTAGGTGTCGGATGTGGAAGTCCAGGGTGTCCAGGCATTCCGCTCCGTAGTTTCCTGTGCCCAGGTGTCGGATGTGGAAGTTCAGGTTGTCCAGGTATTCCGCTTCGTAGTTTTCTGTATCTAGGTGTCGGATGTGGAAGTCCAGGGTGTCCAGGTATTCCGCTTCGTAGTTTTCTGTATCTAGGTGTCGGATGTGGAAGTTCAGGGTGTCCAGGTATTCCGCTTCGTAGTTTTCTGTATCTAGGTGTCGGATGTGGAAGTCCAGGGTGTCCAGGTATTCCGCTTCGTAGTTTTCTGTATCTAGGAGTCGGATGTGGAAGTCCAGGGTGTCCAGGCATTCCGCTCCGTAATTTCCTGTGCCCAGGTGTCGGATGTGGAAGTTCAGGTTGTCCAGGTATTCCGCTTCGTAGTTTTCTGTATCTAGGTGTCGGATGTGGAAGTCCAGGGTATCCAGGTATTCCGCTTCGTAGTTTTCTGTATCTAGGTGTCGGATGTGGAAGTTCAGGGTGTCCAGGTATTCCGCTTCGTAGTTTTCTGTATCTAGGTGTCGGATGTGGAAGTCCAGGGTGTCCAGATATTCCGCTTCGTAGTTTTCTGTATCTAGGTGTCGGATGTGGAAGTCCAGGGTGTTCAGGCATTCCGCTCCGTAGTTTCCTGTGCCCAGGTGTCGGATGTGGAAGTTCAGGGTGTCCAGGTATTCCGCTTCGTAGTTTTCTGTATCTAGGTGTCGGATGTGGAAGTCCAGGGTGTCCAGGTATTCCGCTTCGTAGTTCTCTGTATATAGGTGTCGGATGTGGATGTCCAGGGTGTCCAGGTATTCCGCTCCGTAGTTTACTGTGTCCAGGTATTGGATGTGGAAGTCCAGGGTATCCAGGTATTCCGCTACGTAGTTTTCTGTATCTTGGTGTCGGATGTAGAAGTTCAGGGTGTCCAGGTATTCCGCTCCATAGTTTGTTGTATATAGGTACTGGATATGGAAGTCCAGGGTGTCCAGGTATTCCGCTTCGTAGTTTTCTGTATCTAGGTGTCGGATGTGGAAGTCCAGGGTGTTCAGGTATTCCGCTTCGTAGTTTTCTGTATCTAGGTGTCGGATGTGGAAGTCCAGGGTATGCAGGTATTCCGCTACGTAGTTTGTTGTGTCTAGGTACTGGATGTGGAAGTCCAGGGTGTCCAGGTTTTCCGCTTCGTAGTTTTCTGTATCTAGGTGTCGGATGTGGAAGTCCAGGGTGTCCAGGTATTCCGCTTCGTAGTTTTCTGTATCTAGGTGTCGGATGTGGAAGTCCAGGGTGTCCAGGTATTCCGCTTCGTAGTTTTCTGTATCTAGGTGTCGGATGTGGAAGTCCAGGGTGTCCAGGTATTCCGCTCCGTAGTTTCCTGTGTCCAGGTATTGGATGTGGAAGTCCAGGGTATGCAGGTATTCCGCTACGTAGTTTGTTGTGTCTAGGTACTGGATGTGGAAGTCCAGGGTGTCCAGGTTTTCCGCTTCGTAGTTTTCTGTATCTAGGTGTCGGATGTGGAAGTCCAGGGTGTCCAGATATTCCGCTTCGTAGTTTTCTGTATCTAGGTGTCGGATGTGGAAGTCCAGGGTGTCCAGGCATTCCGCTTCGTAGTTTTCTGTATTTAGGTGTCGGATGTGGAAGTCCAGGGTGTCCAGGCATTCAGCTACGTAGTTTGTTGTATCTAGGTACTGGATGTGGAAGTCCAGGGTGTCCAGGTATTCCGCTTCGTAGTTTTCTGTATCTAGGTGTCGGATGTGGAAGTCCAGGGTGTCCAGATATTCCGCTTCGTAGTTTTCTGTATCTAGGTGTCGGATGTGGAAGTCCAGGGTGTCCAGGCATTCCGCTCCGTAGTTTCCTGTGCCCAGGTGTCGGATGTGGAAGTTCAGGTTGTCCAGGTATTCCGCTTCGTAGTTTTCTGTATCTAGGTGTCGGATGTGGAAGTCCAGTGTGTCCAGGTATTCCGCTTCGTAGTTTTCTGTATCTAGGTGTCGGATGTGGAAGTTCAGGGTGTCCAGGTATTCCGCTTCGTAGTTTTCTGTATCTAGGTGTCGGATGTGGAAGTCCAGGGTGTCCAGGTATTCCGCTTCGTAGTTTTCTGTATCTAGGTGTCGGATGTGGAAGTCCAGGGTGTCCAGGCATTCCGCTCCGTAATTTCCTGTGCCCAGGTGTCGGATGTGGAAGTTCAGGTTGTCCAGGTATTCCGCTTCGTAGTTTTCTGTATCTAGGTGTCGGATGTGGAAGTCCAGGGTATCCAGGTATTCCGCTTCGTAGTTTTCTGTATCTAGGTGTCGGATGTGGAAGTTCAGGGTGTCCAGGTATTCCGCTTCGTAGTTTTCTGTATCTAGGTGTCGGATGTGGAAGTCCAGGGTGTCCAGGTATTCCGCTTCGTAGTTTTCTGTATCTAGGTGTCGGATGTGGAAGTCCAGGGTGTCCAGGTATTCCGCTCCGTAGTTTCCTGTGTCCAGGTATTGTATGTGGAAGTCCAGGGTATGCAGGTATTCCGCTACGGAGTTTGTTGTGTCTAGGTACTGGATGTGGAAGTCCAGGGTGTCCAGGTTTTCCGCTTTGTAGTTTTCTGTATCTAGGTGTCGGATGTGGAAGTCCAGGGTGTCCAGGTATTCCGCTTCGTAGTTTTCTGTATCTAGGTGTCGGATGTGGAAGTCCAGGGTGTCCAGGCATTCCGCTCCGTAGTTTCCTGTGCCCAGGTGTCGGATGTGGAAGTTCAGGTTGTCCAGGTATTCCGCTTCGTAGTTTTCTGTATCTAGGTGTCGGATGTGGAAGTCCAGGGTGTCCAGGTATTCCGCTTCGTAGTTTTCGGTATCTAGGTGTCGGATGTGGAAGTTCAGGGTGTCCAGGTATTCCGCTTCGTAGTTTTCTGTATCTAGGTGTCGGATGTGGAAGTCCAGGGTGTCCAGATATTCCGCTTCGTAGTTTTCTGTATCTAGGTGTCGGATGTGGAAGTCCAGGGTGTTCAGGTATTCCGCTTCGTAGTTCTCTGTATATAGGTGTCGGATGTGGATGTCCAGGGTGTCCAGGTATTCCGCTCCGTAGTTTACTGTGTCCAGGTATTGGATGTGGAAGTCCAGGGTATCCAGGTATTCCGCTTCGTAGTTTTCTGTATCTAGGTGTCGGATGTGGAAGTCCAGGGTGTCCAGGCATTCCGCTCCGTAATTTCCTGTGCCCAGGTGTCGGATGTGGAAGTTCAGGTTGTCCAGGTATTCCGCTTCGTAGTTTTCTGTATCTAGGTGTCGGATGTGGAAGTCCAGGGTATCCAGGTATTCCGCTTCGTAGTTTTCTGTATCTAGGTGTCGGATGTGGAAGTTCAGGGTGTCCAGGTATTCCGCTTCGTAGTTTTCTGTATCTAGGTGTCGGATGTGGAAGTCCAGGGTGTCCAGGTATTCCGCTTCGTAGTTTTCTGTATCTAGGTGTCGGATGTGGAAGTCCAGGGTGTCCAGGTATTCCGCTCCGTAGTTTCCTGTGTCCAGGTATTGGATGTAGAAGTCCAGGGTATGCAGGTATTCCGCTACGGAGTTTGTTGTGTCTAGGTACTGGATGTGGAAGTCCAGGGTGTCCAGGTTTTCCGCTTCGTAGTTTTCTGTATCTAGGTGTCGGATGTGGTAGTCCAGGGTGTCCAGGTATTCCGCTTCGTAGTTTTCTGTATCTAGGTGTCGGATGTGGAAGTCCAGGGTGTCCAGGCATTCCGCTCCGTAGTTTCCTGTGCCCAGGTGTCGGATGTGGAAGTTCAGGTTGTCCAGGTATTCCGCTTCGTAGTTTTCTGTATCTAGGTGTCGGATGTGGAAGTCCAGGGTGTCCAGGTATTCCGCTTCGTAGTTTTCTGTATCTAGGTGTCGGATGTGGAAGTTCAGGGTGTCCAGGTATTCCGCTTCGTAGTTTTCTGTATCTAGGTGTCGGATGTGGAAGTCCAGGGTGTCCAGGTATTCCGCTTCGTAGTTTTCTGTATCTAGGAGTCGGATGTGGAAGTCCAGGGTGTCCAGGCATTCCGCTCCGTAATTTCCTGTGCCCAGGTGTCGGATGTGGAAGTTCAGGTTGTCCAGGTATTCCGCTTCGTAGTTTTCTGTATCTAGGTGTCGGATGTGGAAGTCCAGGGTGTCCAGGCATTCAGCTACGTAGTTTGTTGTATCTAGGTACTGGATGTGGAAGTCCAGGGTGTCCAGGTATTCCGCTTCGTAGTTTTCTGTATCTAGGAGTCGGATGTGGAAGTCCAGGGTGTCCAGATATTCCGCTTCGTAGTTTTCTGTATCTAGGTGTCGGATGTGGAAGTCCAGGGTGTCCAGGCATTCCGCTCCGTAGTTTCCTGTGCCCAGGTGTCGGATGTGGAAGTTCAGGTTGTCCAGGTATTCCGCTTCGTAGTTTTCTGTATCTAGGTGTCGGATGTGGAAGTCCAGGGTGTCCAGGTATTCCGCTTCGTAGTTTTCTGTATCTAGGTGTCGGATGTGGAAGTCCAGGGTGTCCAGGTATTCCGCTTCGTAGTTTTCTGTATCTAGGTGTCGGATGTGGAAGTCCAGGGTGTCCAGGCATTCCGCTCCGTAATTTCCTGTGCCCAGGTGTCGGATGTGGAAGTTCAGGTTGTCCAGGTATTCCGCTTCGTAGTTTTCTGTATCTAGGTGTCGGATGTGGAAGTTCAGGGTGTCCAGGTATTCCGCTTCGTAGTTTTCTGTATCTAGGTGTCGGATGTGGAAGTCCAGGGTGTCCAGATATTCCGCTTCGTAGTTCCCTGTGTCCAGGTATTGTATGTGGAAGTCCAGGGTGTTCAGGCATTCCGCTCCGTAGTTTCCTGTGCCCAGGTGTCGGATGTGGAAGTTCAGGGTGTCCAGGTATTCCGCTTCGTAGTTTCCTGTGCCCAGGTGTCGGATGTGGAAGTCCAGGGTGTCCAGGTATTCCGCTTCGTAGTTTTCTGCATCTAGGTGTCGGATGTGGAAGTCCAGGGTGTCCAGGCATTCAGCTACGTAGTTTGTTGTATCTAGGTACTGGATGTGGAAGTCCAGGGTGTCCAGGTATTCCGCTTCGTAGTTTTCTGTATCTAGGTGTCGGATGTGGAAGTCCAGGGTGTCCAGATATTCCGCTTCGTAGTTTTCTGTATCTAGGTGTCGGATGTGGAAGTCCAGGGTGTCCAGGCATTCCGCTCCGTAGTTTCCTGTGCCCAGGTGTCGGATGTGGAAGTTCAGGTTGTCCAGGTATTCCGCTTCGTAGTTTTCTGTATCTAGGTGTCGGATGTGGAAGTCCAGGGTGTCCAGGTATTCCGCTTCGTAGTTTTCTGTATCTAGGTGTCGGATGTGGAAGTTCAGGGTGTCCAGGTATTCCGCTTCGTAGTTTTCTGTATCTAGGTGTCGGATGTGGAAGTCCAGGGTGTCCAGGTATTCCGCTTCGTAGTTTTCTGTATCTAGGAGTCGGATGTGGAAGTCCAGGGTGTCCAGGCATTCCGCTCCGTAATTTCCTGTGCCCAGGTGTCGGATGTGGAAGTTCAGGTTGTCCAGGTATTCCGCTTCGTAGTTTTCTGTATCTAGGTGTCGGATGTGGAAGTCCAGGGTATCCAGGTATTCCGCTTCGTAGTTTTCTGTATCTAGGTGTCGGATGTGGAAGTCCAGGGTGTCCAGATATTCCGCTTCGTAGTTTTCTGTATCTAGGTGTCGGATGTGGAAGTCCAGGGTGTTCAGGTATTCCGCTTCGTAGTTCTCTGTATATAGGTGTCGGATGTGGATGTCCAGGGTCTCCAGGTATTCCGCTCCGTAGTTTACTGTGTCCAGGTATTGGATGTGGAAGTCCAGGGTATCCAGGTATTCCGCTACGTAGTTTTCTGTATCTTGGTGTCGGATGTAGAAGTTCAGGGTGTCCAGGTATTCCGCTCCATAGTTTGTTGTATATAGGTACTGGATGTGGAAGTCCAGGGTGTCCAGGTATTCCGCTTCGTAGTTTTCTGCATCTAGGTGTCGGATGTGGAAGTCCAGGGTGTCCAGGCATTCAGCTACGTAGTTTGTTGTATCTAGGTACTGGATGTGGAAGTCCAGGGTGTCCAGGTATTCCGCTTCGTAGTTTTCTGTATCTAGGAGTCGGATGTGGAAGTCCAGGGTGTCCAGTTATTCCGCTTCGTAGTTTTCTGTATCTAGGTGTCGGATGTGGAAGTCCAGGGTGTCCAGGCATTCCGCTCCGTAGTTTCCTGTGCCCAGGTGTCGGATGTGGAAGTTCAGGTTGTCCAGGTATTCCGCTTCGTAGTTTTCTGTATCTAGGTGTCGGATGTGGAAGTCCAGGGTGTCCAGGTATTCCGCTTCGTAGTTTTCTGTATCTAGGTGTCGGATGTGGAAGTCCAGGGTGTCCAGGTATTCCGCTTCGTAGTTTTCTGTATCTAGGTGTCGGATGTGGAAGTCCAGGGTGTCCAGGCATTCCGCTCCGTAATTTCCTGTGCCCAGGTGTCGGATGTGGAAGTTCAGGTTGTCCAGGTATTCCGCTTCGTAGTTTTCTGTATCTAGGTGTCGGATGTGGAAGTTCAGGGTGTCCAGGTATTCCGCTTCGTAGTTTTCTGTATCTAGGTGTCGGATGTGGAAGTCCAGGGTGTCCAGATATTCCGCTTCGTAGTTCCCTGTGTCCAGGTATTGTATGTGGAAGTCCAGGGTGTTCAGGCATTCCGCTCCGTAGTTTCCTGTGCCCAGGTGTCGGATGTGGAAGTTCAGGGTGTCCAGGTATTCCGCTTCGTAGTTTCCTGTGCCCAGGTGTCGGATGTGGAAGTCCAGGGTGTCCAGGTATTCCGCTTCGTAGTTTTCTGCATCTAGGTGTCGGATGTGGAAGTCCAGGGTGTCCAGGCATTCAGCTACGTAGTTTGTTGTATCTAGGTACTGGATGTGGAAGTCCAGGGTGTCCAGGTATTCCGCTTCGTAGTTTTCTGTATCTAGGTGTCGGATGTGGAAGTCCAGGGTGTCCAGATATTCCGCTTCGTAGTTTTCTGTATCTAGGTGTCGGATGTGGAAGTCCAGGGTGTCCAGGCATTCCGCTCCGTAGTTTCCTGTGCCCAGGTGTCGGATGTGGAAGTTCAGGTTGTCCAGGTATTCCGCTTCGTAGTTTTCTGTATCTAGGTGTCGGATGTGGAAGTCCAGGGTGTCCAGGTATTCCGCTTCGTAGTTTTCTGTATCTAGGTGTCGGATGTGGAAGTTCAGGGTGTCCAGGTATTCCGCTTCGTAGTTTTCTGTATCTAGGTGTCGGATGTGGAAGTCCAGGGTGTCCAGGTATTCCGCTTCGTAGTTTTCTGTATCTAGGAGTCGGATGTGGAAGTCCAGGGTGTCCAGGCATTCCGCTCCGTAATTTCCTGTGCCCAGGTGTCGGATGTGGAAGTTCAGGTTGTCCAGGTATTCCGCTTCGTAGTTTTCTGTATCTAGGTGTCGGATGTGGAAGTCCAGGGTATCCAGGTATTCCGCTTCGTAGTTTTCTGTATCTAGGTGTCGGATGTGGAAGTTCAGGGTGTCCAGGTATTCCGCTTCGTAGTTTTCTGTATCTAGGTGTCGGATGTGGAAGTCCAGGGTGTCCAGATATTCCGCTTCGTAGTTTTCTGTATCTAGGTGTCGGATGTGGAAGTCCAGGGTGTTCAGGCATTCCGCTCCGTAGTTTCCTGTGCCCAGGTGTCGGATGTGGAAGTTCAGGGTGTCCAGGTATTCCGCTTCGTAGTTTTCTGTATCTAGGTGTCGGATGTGGAAGTCCAGGGTGTCCAGGTATTCCGCTTCGTAGTTCTCTGTATATAGGTGTCGGATGTGGATGTCCAGGGTGTCCAGGTATTCCGCTCCGTAGTTTACTGTGTCCAGGTATTGGATGTGGAAGTCCAGGGTATCCAGGTATTCCGCTACGTAGTTTTCTGTATCTTGGTGTCGGATGTAGAAGTTCAGGGTGTCCAGGTATTCCGCTCCATAGTTTGTTGTATATAGGTACTGGATATGGAAGTCCAGGGTGTCCAGGTATTCCGCTTCGTAGTTTTCTGTATCTAGGTGTCGGATGTGGAAGTCCAGGGTGTTCAGGTATTCCGCTTCGTAGTTTTCTGTATCTAGGTGTCGGATGTGGAAGTCCAGGGTATGCAGGTATTCCGCTACGTAGTTTGTTGTGTCTAGGTACTGGATGTGGAAGTCCAGGGTGTCCAGGTTTTCCGCTTCGTAGTTTTCTGTATCTAGGTGTCGGATGTGGAAGTCCAGGGTGTCCAGGTATTCCGCTTCGTAGTTTTCTGTATCTAGGTGTCGGATGTGGAAGTCCAGGGTGTCCAGGTATTCCGCTTCGTAGTTTTCTGTATCTAGGTGTCGGATGTGGAAGTCCAGGGTGTCCAGGTATTCCGCTCCGTAGTTTCCTGTGTCCAGGTATTGGATGTGGAAGTCCAGGGTATGCAGGTATTCCGCTACGTAGTTTGTTGTGTCTAGGTACTGGATGTGGAAGTCCAGGGTGTCCAGGTTTTCCGCTTCGTAGTTTTCTGTATCTAGGTGTCGGATGTGGAAGTCCAGGGTGTCCAGATATTCCGCTTCGTAGTTTTCTGTATCTAGGTGTCGGATGTGGAAGTCCAGGGTGTCCAGGCATTCCGCTTCGTAGTTTTCTGTATTTAGGTGTCGGATGTGGAAGTCCAGGGTGTCCAGGCATTCAGCTACGTAGTTTGTTGTATCTAGGTACTGGATGTGGAAGTCCAGGGTGTCCAGGTATTCCGCTTCGTAGTTTTCTGTATCTAGGTGTCGGATGTGGAAGTCCAGGGTGTCCAGATATTCCGCTTCGTAGTTTTCTGTATCTAGGTGTCGGATGTGGAAGTCCAGGGTGTCCAGGCATTCCGCTCCGTAGTTTCCTGTGCCCAGGTGTCGGATGTGGAAGTTCAGGTTGTCCAGGTATTCCGCTTCGTAGTTTTCTGTATCTAGGTGTCGGATGTGGAAGTCCAGTGTGTCCAGGTATTCCGCTTCGTAGTTTTCTGTATCTAGGTGTCGGATGTGGAAGTTCAGGGTGTCCAGGTATTCCGCTTCGTAGTTTTCTGTATCTAGGTGTCGGATGTGGAAGTCCAGGGTGTCCAGGTATTCCGCTTCGTAGTTTTCTGTATCTAGGTGTCGGATGTGGAAGTCCAGGGTGTCCAGGCATTCCGCTCCGTAATTTCCTGTGCCCAGGTGTCGGATGTGGAAGTTCAGGTTGTCCAGGTATTCCGCTTCGTAGTTTTCTGTATCTAGGTGTCGGATGTGGAAGTCCAGGGTATCCAGGTATTCCGCTTCGTAGTTTTCTGTATCTAGGTGTCGGATGTGGAAGTTCAGGGTGTCCAGGTATTCCGCTTCGTAGTTTTCTGTATCTAGGTGTCGGATGTGGAAGTCCAGGGTGTCCAGGTATTCCGCTTCGTAGTTTTCTGTATCTAGGTGTCGGATGTGGAAGTCCAGGGTGTCCAGGTATTCCGCTCCGTAGTTTCCTGTGTCCAGGTATTGTATGTGGAAGTCCAGGGTATGCAGGTATTCCGCTACGGAGTTTGTTGTGTCTAGGTACTGGATGTGGAAGTCCAGGGTGTCCAGGTTTTCCGCTTTGTAGTTTTCTGTATCTAGGTGTCGGATGTGGAAGTCCAGGGTGTCCAGGTATTCCGCTTCGTAGTTTTCTGTATCTAGGTGTCGGATGTGGAAGTCCAGGGTGTCCAGGCATTCCGCTCCGTAGTTTCCTGTGCCCAGGTGTCGGATGTGGAAGTTCAGGTTGTCCAGGTATTCCGCTTCGTAGTTTTCTGTATCTAGGTGTCGGATGTGGAAGTCCAGGGTGTCCAGGTATTCCGCTTCGTAGTTTTCGGTATCTAGGTGTCGGATGTGGAAGTTCAGGGTGTCCAGGTATTCCGCTTCGTAGTTTTCTGTATCTAGGTGTCGGATGTGGAAGTCCAGGGTGTCCAGATATTCCGCTTCGTAGTTTTCTGTATCTAGGTGTCGGATGTGGAAGTCCAGGGTGTTCAGGTATTCCGCTTCGTAGTTCTCTGTATATAGGTGTCGGATGTGGATGTCCAGGGTGTCCAGGTATTCCGCTCCGTAGTTTACTGTGTCCAGGTATTGGATGTGGAAGTCCAGGGTATCCAGGTATTCCGCTTCGTAGTTTTCTGTATCTAGGTGTCGGATGTGGAAGTCCAGGGTGTCCAGGCATTCCGCTCCGTAATTTCCTGTGCCCAGGTGTCGGATGTGGAAGTTCAGGTTGTCCAGGTATTCCGCTTCGTAGTTTTCTGTATCTAGGTGTCGGATGTGGAAGTCCAGGGTATCCAGGTATTCCGCTTCGTAGTTTTCTGTATCTAGGTGTCGGATGTGGAAGTTCAGGGTGTCCAGGTATTCCGCTTCGTAGTTTTCTGTATCTAGGTGTCGGATGTGGAAGTCCAGGGTGTCCAGGTATTCCGCTTCGTAGTTTTCTGTATCTAGGTGTCGGATGTGGAAGTCCAGGGTGTCCAGGTATTCCGCTCCGTAGTTTCCTGTGTCCAGGTATTGGATGTAGAAGTCCAGGGTATGCAGGTATTCCGCTACGGAGTTTGTTGTGTCTAGGTACTGGATGTGGAAGTCCAGGGTGTCCAGGTTTTCCGCTTCGTAGTTTTCTGTATCTAGGTGTCGGATGTGGTAGTCCAGGGTGTCCAGGTATTCCGCTTCGTAGTTTTCTGTATCTAGGTGTCGGATGTGGAAGTCCAGGGTGTCCAGGCATTCCGCTCCGTAGTTTCCTGTGCCCAGGTGTCGGATGTGGAAGTTCAGGTTGTCCAGGTATTCCGCTTCGTAGTTTTCTGTATCTAGGTGTCGGATGTGGAAGTCCAGGGTGTCCAGGTATTCCGCTTCGTAGTTTTCTGTATCTAGGTGTCGGATGTGGAAGTTCAGGGTGTCCAGGTATTCCGCTTCGTAGTTTTCTGTATCTAGGTGTCGGATGTGGAAGTCCAGGGTGTCCAGGTATTCCGCTTCGTAGTTTTCTGTATCTAGGTGTCGGATGTGGAAGTTCAGGTTGTCCAGGTATTCCGCTTCGTAGTTTTCTGTATCTAGGTGTCGGATGTGGAAGTTCAGGGTGTCCAGGTATTCCGCTTCGTAGTTTTCTGTATCGAGGTGTCGGATGTGGAAGTCCAGGGTGTCCAGATATTCCGCTTCGTAGTTCCCTGTGTCCAGGTATTGTATGTGGAAGTCCAGGGTGTTCAGGCATTCCGCTCCGTAGTTTCCTGTGCCCAGGTGTCGGATGTGGAAGTTCAGGGTGTCCAGGTATTCCGCTTCGTAGTTTCCTGTGCCCAGGTGTCGGATGTGGAAGTCCAGGGTGTCCAGGTATTCCGCTTCGTAGTTTTCTGCATCTAGGTGTCGGATGTGGAAGTCCAGGGTGTCCAGGCATTCAGCTACGTAGTTTGTTGTATCTAGGTACTGGATGTGGAAGTCCAGGGTGTCCAGGTATTCCGCTTCGTAGTTTTCTGTATCTAGGTGTCGGATGTGGAAGTCCAGGGTGTCCAGGCATTCAGCTACGTAGTTTGTTGTATCTAGGTACTGGATGTGGAAGTCCAGGGTGTCCAGGTATTCCGCTTCGTAGTTTTCTGTATCTAGGTGTCGGATGTGGAAGTCCAGGGTGTCCAGGCATTCCGCTCCGTAGTTTCCTGTGCCCAGGTGTCGGATGTGGAAGTTCAGGTTGTCCAGGTATTCCGCTTCGTAGTTTTCTGTATCTAGGTGTCGGATGTGGAAGTCCAGGGTGTCCAGATATTCCGCTTCGTAGTTTTCTGTATCTAGGTGTCGGATGTGGAAGTCCAGGGTGTCCAGGCATTCAGCTACGTAGTTTGTTGTATCTAGGTACTGGATGTGGAAGTCCAGGGTGTCCAGGTATTCCGCTTCGTAGTTTTCTGTATCTAGGTGTCGGATGTGGAAGTCCAGGGTGTCCAGATATTCCGCTTCGTAGTTTTCTGTATCTAGGTGTCGGATGTGGAAGTCCAGGGTGTCCAGGCATTCCGCTCCGTAGTTTCCTGTGCCCAGGTGTCGGATGTGGAAGTTCAGGTTGTCCAGGTATTCCGCTTCGTAGTTTTCTGTATCTAGGTGTCGGATGTGGAAGTCCAGGGTGTCCAGGTATTCCGCTTCGTAGTTTTCTGTATCTAGGTGTCGGATGTGGAAGTTCAGGGTGTCCAGGTATTCCGCTTCGTAGTTTTCTGTATCTAGGTGTCGGATGTGGAAGTCCAGGGTGTCCAGGTATTCCGCTTCGTAGTTTTCTGTATCTAGGAGTCGGATGTGGAAGTCCAGGGTGTCCAGGCATTCCGCTCCGTAATTTCCTGTGCCCAGGTGTCGGATGTGGAAGTTCAGGTTGTCCAGGTATTCCGCTTCGTAGTTTTCTGTATCTAGGTGTCGGATGTGGAAGTCCAGGGTGTCCAGGCATTCAGCTACGTAGTTTGTTGTATCTAGGTACTGGATGTGGAAGTCCAGGGTGTCCAGGTATTCCGCTTCGTAGTTTTCTGTATCTAGGAGTCGGATGTGGAAGTCCAGGGTGTCCAGATATTCCGCTTCGTAGTTTTCTGTATCTAGGTGTCGGATGTGGAAGTCCAGGGTGTCCAGGCATTCCGCTCCGTAGTTTCCTGTGCCCAGGTGTCGGATGTGGAAGTTCAGGTTGTCCAGGTATTCCGCTTCGTAGTTTTCTGTATCTAGGTGTCGGATGTGGAAGTCCAGGGTGTCCAGGTATTCCGCTTCGTAGTTTTCTGTATCTAGGAGTCGGATGTGGAAGTCCAGGGTGTCCAGATATTCCGCTTCGTAGTTTTCTGTATCTAGGTGTCGGATGTGGAAGTCCAGGGTGTCCAGGCATTCCGCTCCGTAGTTTCCTGTGCCCAGGTGTCGGATGTGGAAGTTCAGGTTGTCCAGGTATTCCGCTTCGTAGTTTTCTGTATCTAGGTGTCGGATGTGGAAGTCCAGGGTGTCCAGGTATTCCGCTTCGTAGTTTTCTGTATCTAGGTGTCGGATGTGGAAGTTCAGGTTGTCCAGGTATTCCGCTTCGTAGTTTTCTGTATCTAGGTGTCGGATGTGGAAGTTCAGGGTGTCCAGGTATTCCGCTTCGTAGTTTTCTGTATCTAGGTGTCGGATGTGGAAGTCCAGGGTGTCCAGATATTCCGCTTCGTAGTTCCCTGTGTCCAGGTATTGTATGTGGAAGTCCAGGGTGTTCAGGCATTCCGCTCCGTAGTTTCCTGTGCCCAGGTGTCGGATGTGGAAGTTCAGGGTGTCCAGGTATTCCGCTTCGTAGTTTCCTGTGCCCAGGTGTCGGATGTGGAAGTCCAGGGTGTCCAGGTATTCCGCTTCGTAGTTTTCTGCATCTAGGTGTCGGATGTGGAAGTCCAGGGTGTCCAGGCATTCAGCTACGTAGTTTGTTGTATCTAGGTACTGGATGTGGAAGTCCAGGGTGTCCAGGTATTCCGCTTCGTAGTTTTCTGTATCTAGGTGTCGGATGTGGAAGTCCAGGGTGTCCAGATATTCCGCTTCGTAGTTTTCTGTATCTAGGTGTCGGATGTGGAAGTCCAGGGTGTCCAGGCATTCCGCTCCGTAGTTTCCTGTGCCCAGGTGTCGGATGTGGAAGTTCAGGTTGTCCAGGTATTCCGCTTCGTAGTTTTCTGTATCTAGGTGTCGGATGTGGAAGTCCAGGGTGTCCAGGTATTCCGCTTCGTAGTTTTCTGTATCTAGGTGTCGGATGTGGAAGTTCAGGGTGTCCAGGTATTCCGCTTCGTAGTTTTCTGTATCTAGGTGTCGGATGTGGAAGTCCAGGGTGTCCAGGTATTCCGCTTCGTAGTTTTCTGTATCTAGGAGTCGGATGTGGAAGTCCAGGGTGTCCAGGCATTCCGCTCCGTAATTTCCTGTGCCCAGGTGTCGGATGTGGAAGTTCAGGTTGTCCAGGTATTCCGCTTCGTAGTTTTCTGTATCTAGGTGTCGGATGTGGAAGTCCAGGGTGTCCAGGCATTCAGCTACGTAGTTTGTTGTATCTAGGTACTGGATGTGGAAGTCCAGGGTGTCCAGGTATTCCGCTTCGTAGTTTTCTGTATCTAGGAGTCGGATGTGGAAGTCCAGGGTGTCCAGATATTCCGCTTCGTAGTTTTCTGTATCTAGGTGTCGGATGTGGAAGTCCAGGGTGTCCAGGCATTCCGCTCCGTAGTTTCCTGTGCCCAGGTGTCGGATGTGGAAGTTCAGGTTGTCCAGGTATTCCGCTTCGTAGTTTTCTGTATCTAGGTGTCGGATGTGGAAGTCCAGGGTGTCCAGGTATTCCGCTTCGTAGTTTTCTGTATCTAGGTGTCGGATGTGGAAGTCCAGG
The DNA here is from genome assembly GCA_963971525.1 of Cephus spinipes. NCBI lineage: Eukaryota > Metazoa > Arthropoda > Insecta > Hymenoptera > Cephidae > Cephus > Cephus spinipes. The sequence continues at coordinate 23,347,735 of OZ020573.1, forward strand.
GTGTCCAGGTATTCCGCTTCGTAGTTTTCTGTATCTAGGTGTCGGATGTGGAAGTCCAGGGTGTCCAGGCATTCCGCTCCGTAATTTCCTGTGCCCAGGTGTCGGATGTGGAAGTTCAGGTTGTCCAGGTATTCCGCTTCGTAGTTTTCTGTATCTAGGTGTCGGATGTGGAAGTTCAGGGTGTCCAGGTATTCCGCTTCGTAGTTTTCTGTATCTAGGTGTCGGATGTGGAAGTCCAGGGTGTCCAGATATTCCGCTTCGTAGTTCCCTGTGTCCAGGTATTGTATGTGGAAGTCCAGGGTGTTCAGGCATTCCGCTCCGTAGTTTCCTGTGCCCAGGTGTCGGATGTGGAAGTTCAGGGTGTCCAGGTATTCCGCTTCGTAGTTTCCTGTGCCCAGGTGTCGGATGTGGAAGTCCAGGGTGTCCAGGTATTCCGCTTCGTAGTTTTCTGCATCTAGGTGTCGGATGTGGAAGTCCAGGGTGTCCAGGCATTCAGCTACGTAGTTTGTTGTATCTAGGTACTGGATGTGGAAGTCCAGGGTGTCCAGGTATTCCGCTTCGTAGTTTTCTGTATCTAGGTGTCGGATGTGGAAGTCCAGGGTGTCCAGATATTCCGCTTCGTAGTTTTCTGTATCTAGGTGTCGGATGTGGAAGTCCAGGGTGTCCAGGCATTCCGCTCCGTAGTTTCCTGTGCCCAGGTGTCGGATGTGGAAGTTCAGGTTGTCCAGGTATTCCGCTTCGTAGTTTTCTGTATCTAGGTGTCGGATGTGGAAGTCCAGGGTGTCCAGGTATTCCGCTTCGTAGTTTTCTGTATCTAGGTGTCGGATGTGGAAGTTCAGGGTGTCCAGGTATTCCGCTTCGTAGTTTTCTGTATCTAGGTGTCGGATGTGGAAGTCCAGGGTGTCCAGGTATTCCGCTTCGTAGTTTTCTGTATCTAGGAGTCGGATGTGGAAGTCCAGGGTGTCCAGGCATTCCGCTCCGTAATTTCCTGTGCCCAGGTGTCGGATGTGGAAGTTCAGGTTGTCCAGGTATTCCGCTTCGTAGTTTTCTGTATCTAGGTGTCGGATGTGGAAGTCCAGGGTATCCAGGTATTCCGCTTCGTAGTTTTCTGTATCTAGGTGTCGGATGTGGAAGTCCAGGGTGTCCAGATATTCCGCTTCGTAGTTTTCTGTATCTAGGTGTCGGATGTGGAAGTCCAGGGTGTTCAGGTATTCCGCTTCGTAGTTCTCTGTATATAGGTGTCGGATGTGGATGTCCAGGGTCTCCAGGTATTCCGCTCCGTAGTTTACTGTGTCCAGGTATTGGATGTGGAAGTCCAGGGTATCCAGGTATTCCGCTACGTAGTTTTCTGTATCTTGGTGTCGGATGTAGAAGTTCAGGGTGTCCAGGTATTCCGCTCCATAGTTTGTTGTATATAGGTACTGGATGTGGAAGTCCAGGGTGTCCAGGTATTCCGCTTCGTAGTTTTCTGCATCTAGGTGTCGGATGTGGAAGTCCAGGGTGTCCAGGCATTCAGCTACGTAGTTTGTTGTATCTAGGTACTGGATGTGGAAGTCCAGGGTGTCCAGGTATTCCGCTTCGTAGTTTTCTGTATCTAGGAGTCGGATGTGGAAGTCCAGGGTGTCCAGATATTCCGCTTCGTAGTTTTCTGTATCTAGGTGTCGGATGTGGAAGTCCAGGGTGTCCAGGCATTCCGCTCCGTAGTTTCCTGTGCCCAGGTGTCGGATGTGGAAGTTCAGGTTGTCCAGGTATTCCGCTTCGTAGTTTTCTGTATCTAGGTGTCGGATGTGGAAGTCCAGGGTGTCCAGGTATTCCGCTTCGTAGTTTTCTGTATCTAGGTGTCGGATGTGGAAGTCCAGGGTGTCCAGGTATTCCGCTTCGTAGTTTTCTGTATCTAGGTGTCGGATGTGGAAGTCCAGGGTGTCCAGATATTCCGCTTCGTAGTTTTCTGTATCTAGGTGTCGGATGTGGAAGTCCAGGGTGTCCAGATATTCCGCTTCGTAGTTTTCTGTATCTAGGTGTCGGATGTGGAAGTCCAGGGTGTCCAGGCATTCCGCTCCGTAGTTTCCTGTGCCCAGGTGTCGGATGTGGAAGTTCAGGTTGTCCAGGTATTCCGCTTCGTAGTTTTCTGTATCTAGGTGTCGGATGTGGAAGTCCAGGGTGTCCAGGTATTCCGCTTCGTAGTTTTCTGTATCTAGGTGTCGGATGTGGAAGTCCAGGGTGTCCAGGTATTCCGCTTCGTAGTTTTCTGTATCTAGGTGTCGGATGTGGAAGTCCAGGGTGTCCAGGCATTCCGCTCCGTAATTTCCTGTGCCCAGGTGTCGGATGTGGAAGTTCAGGTTGTCCAGGTATTCCGCTTCGTAGTTTTCTGTATCTAGGTGTCGGATGTGGAAGTTCAGGGTGTCCAGGTATTCCGCTTCGTAGTTTTCTGTATCTAGGTGTCGGATGTGGAAGTCCAGGGTGTCCAGATATTCCGCTTCGTAGTTCCCTGTGTCCAGGTATTGTATGTGGAAGTCCAGGGTGTTCAGGCATTCCGCTCCGTAGTTTCCTGTGCCCAGGTGTCGGATGTGGAAGTTCAGGGTGTCCAGGTATTCCGCTTCGTAGTTTCCTGTGCCCAGGTGTCGGATGTGGAAGTCCAGGGTGTCCAGGTATTCCGCTTCGTAGTTTTCTGCATCTAGGTGTCGGATGTGGAAGTCCAGGGTGTCCAGGCATTCAGCTACGTAGTTTGTTGTATCTAGGTACTGGATGTGGAAGTCCAGGGTGTCCAGGTATTCCGCTTCGTAGTTTTCTGTATCTAGGTGTCGGATGTGGAAGTCCAGGGTGTCCAGATATTCCGCTTCGTAGTTTTCTGTATCTAGGTGTCGGATGTGGAAGTCCAGGGTGTCCAGGCATTCCGCTCCGTAGTTTCCTGTGCCCAGGTGTCGGATGTGGAAGTTCAGGTTGTCCAGGTATTCCGCTTCGTAGTTTTCTGTATCTAGGTGTCGGATGTGGAAGTCCAGGGTGTCCAGGTATTCCGCTTCGTAGTTTTCTGTATCTAGGTGTCGGATGTGGAAGTTCAGGGTGTCCAGGTATTCCGCTTCGTAGTTTTCTGTATCTAGGTGTCGGATGTGGAAGTCCAGGGTGTCCAGGTATTCCGCTTCGTAGTTTTCTGTATCTAGGAGTCGGATGTGGAAGTCCAGGGTGTCCAGGCATTCCGCTCCGTAATTTCCTGTGCCCAGGTGTCGGATGTGGAAGTTCAGGTTGTCCAGGTATTCCGCTTCGTAGTTTTCTGTATCTAGGTGTCGGATGTGGAAGTCCAGGGTATCCAGGTATTCCGCTTCGTAGTTTTCTGTATCTAGGTGTCGGATGTGGAAGTCCAGGGTGTCCAGATATTCCGCTTCGTAGTTTTCTGTATCTAGGTGTCGGATGTGGAAGTCCAGGGTGTTCAGGTATTCCGCTTCGTAGTTCTCTGTATATAGGTGTCGGATGTGGATGTCCAGGGTCTCCAGGTATTCCGCTCCGTAGTTTACTGTGTCCAGGTATTGGATGTGGAAGTCCAGGGTATCCAGGTATTCCGCTACGTAGTTTTCTGTATCTTGGTGTCGGATGTAGAAGTTCAGGGTGTCCAGGTATTCCGCTCCATAGTTTGTTGTATATAGGTACTGGATGTGGAAGTCCAGGGTGTCCAGGTATTCCGCTTCGTAGTTTTCTGCATCTAGGTGTCGGATGTGGAAGTCCAGGGTGTCCAGGCATTCAGCTACGTAGTTTGTTGTATCTAGGTACTGGATGTGGAAGTCCAGGGTGTCCAGGTATTCCGCTTCGTAGTTTTCTGTATCTAGGAGTCGGATGTGGAAGTCCAGGGTGTCCAGATATTCCGCTTCGTAGTTTTCTGTATCTAGGTGTCGGATGTGGAAGTCCAGGGTGTCCAGGCATTCCGCTCCGTAGTTTCCTGTGCCCAGGTGTCGGATGTGGAAGTTCAGGTTGTCCAGGTATTCCGCTTCGTAGTTTTCTGTATCTAGGTGTCGGATGTGGAAGTCCAGGGTGTCCAGGTATTCCGCTTCGTAGTTTTCTGTATCTAGGTGTCGGATGTGGAAGTCCAGGGTGTCCAGGTATTCCGCTTCGTAGTTTTCTGTATCTAGGTGTCGGATGTGGAAGTCCAGGGTGTCCAGGCATTCCGCTCCGTAATTTCCTGTGCCCAGGTGTCGGATGTGGAAGTTCAGGTTGTCCAGGTATTCCGCTTCGTAGTTTTCTGTATCTAGGTGTCGGATGTGGAAGTCCAGGGTGTCCAGATATTCCGCTTCGTAGTTTTCTGTATCTAGGTGTCGGATGTGGAAGTCCAGGGTGTTCAGGCATTCCGCTCCGTAGTTTCCTGTGCCCAGGTGTCGGATGTGGAAGTTCAGGGTGTCCAGGTATTCCGCTTCGTAGTTTTCTGTATCTAGGTGTCGGATGTGGAAGTCCAGGGTGTCCAGGTATTCCGCTTCGTAGTTCTCTGTATATAGGTGTCGGATGTGGATGTCCAGGGTGTCCAGGTATTCCGCTCCGTAGTTTACTGTGTCCAGGTATTGGATGTGGAAGTCCAGGGTATCCAGGTATTCCGCTACGTAGTTTTCTGTATCTTGGTGTCGGATGTAGAAGTTCAGGGTGTCCAGGTATTCCGCTCCATAGTTTGTTGTATATAGGTACTGGATATGGAAGTCCAGGGTGTCCAGGTATTCCGCTTCGTAGTTTTCTGTATCTAGGTGTCGGATGTGGAAGTCCAGGGTGTTCAGGTATTCCGCTTCGTAGTTTTCTGTATCTAGGTGTCGGATGTGGAAGTCCAGGGTATGCAGGCATTCCGCTCCGTAGTTTCCTGTGCCCAGGTGTCGGATGTGGAAGTTCAGGTTGTCCAGGTATTCCGCTTCGTAGTTTTCTGTATCTAGGTGTCGGATGTGGAAGTCCAGGGTGTCCAGGTATTCCGCTTCGTAGTTTTCTGTATCTAGGTGTCGGATGTGGAAGTCCAGGGTGTCCAGGTATTCCGCTTCGTAGTTTTCTGTATCTAGGTGTCGGATGTGGAAGTCCAGGGTGTCCAGGCATTCCGCTCCGTAATTTCCTGTGCCCAGGTGTCGGATGTGGAAGTTCAGGTTGTCCAGGTATTCCGCTTCGTAGTTTTCTGTATCTAGGTGTCGGATGTGGAAGTTCAGGGTGTCCAGGTATTCCGCTTCGTAGTTTTCTGTATCTAGGTGTCGGATGTGGAAGTCCAGGGTGTCCAGATATTCCGCTTCGTAGTTCCCTGTGTCCAGGTATTGTATGTGGAAGTCCAGGGTGTTCAGGCATTCCGCTCCGTAGTTTCCTGTGCCCAGGTGTCGGATGTGGAAGTTCAGGGTGTCCAGGTATTCCGCTTCGTAGTTTCCTGTGCCCAGGTGTCGGATGTGGAAGTCCAGGGTGTCCAGGTATTCCGCTTCGTAGTTTTCTGCATCTAGGTGTCGGATGTGGAAGTCCAGGGTGTCCAGGCATTCAGCTACGTAGTTTGTTGTATCTAGGTACTGGATGTGGAAGTCCAGGGTGTCCAGGTATTCCGCTTCGTAGTTTTCTGTATCTAGGTGTCGGATGTGGAAGTCCAGGGTGTCCAGATATTCCGCTTCGTAGTTTTCTGTATCTAGGTGTCGGATGTGGAAGTCCAGGGTGTCCAGGCATTCCGCTCCGTAGTTTCCTGTGCCCAGGTGTCGGATGTGGAAGTTCAGGTTGTCCAGGTATTCCGCTTCGTAGTTTTCTGTATCTAGGTGTCGGATGTGGAAGTCCAGGGTGTCCAGGTATTCCGCTTCGTAGTTTTCTGTATCTAGGTGTCGGATGTGGAAGTTCAGGGTGTCCAGGTATTCCGCTTCGTAGTTTTCTGTATCTAGGTGTCGGATGTGGAAGTCCAGGGTGTCCAGGTATTCCGCTTCGTAGTTTTCTGTATCTAGGAGTCGGATGTGGAAGTCCAGGGTGTCCAGGCATTCCGCTCCGTAATTTCCTGTGCCCAGGTGTCGGATGTGGAAGTTCAGGTTGTCCAGGTATTCCGCTTCGTAGTTTTCTGTATCTAGGTGTCGGATGTGGAAGTCCAGGGTATCCAGGTATTCCGCTTCGTAGTTTTCTGTATCTAGGTGTCGGATGTGGAAGTCCAGGGTGTCCAGATATTCCGCTTCGTAGTTTTCTGTATCTAGGTGTCGGATGTGGAAGTCCAGGGTGTTCAGGTATTCCGCTTCGTAGTTCTCTGTATATAGGTGTCGGATGTGGATGTCCAGGGTCTCCAGGTATTCCGCTCCGTAGTTTACTGTGTCCAGGTATTGGATGTGGAAGTCCAGGGTATCCAGGTATTCCGCTACGTAGTTTTCTGTATCTTGGTGTCGGATGTAGAAGTTCAGGGTGTCCAGGTATTCCGCTCCATAGTTTGTTGTATATAGGTACTGGATGTGGAAGTCCAGGGTGTCCAGGTATTCCGCTTCGTAGTTTTCTGCATCTAGGTGTCGGATGTGGAAGTCCAGGGTGTCCAGGCATTCAGCTACGTAGTTTGTTGTATCTAGGTACTGGATGTGGAAGTCCAGGGTGTCCAGGTATTCCGCTTCGTAGTTTTCTGTATCTAGGAGTCGGATGTGGAAGTCCAGGGTGTCCAGATATTCCGCTTCGTAGTTTTCTGTATCTAGGTGTCGGATGTGGAAGTCCAGGGTGTCCAGGCATTCCGCTCCGTAGTTTCCTGTGCCCAGGTGTCGGATGTGGAAGTTCAGGTTGTCCAGGTATTCCGCTTCGTAGTTTTCTGTATCTAGGTGTCGGATGTGGAAGTCCAGGGTGTCCAGGTATTCCGCTTCGTAGTTTTCTGTATCTAGGTGTCGGATGTGGAAGTCCAGGGTGTCCAGGTATTCCGCTTCGTAGTTTTCTGTATCTAGGTGTCGGATGTGGAAGTCCAGGGTGTCCAGGCATTCCGCTCCGTAATTTCCTGTGCCCAGGTGTCGGATGTGGAAGTTCAGGTTGTCCAGGTATTCCGCTTCGTAGTTTTCTGTATCTAGGTGTCGGATGTGGAAGTCCAGGGTGTCCAGATATTCCGCTTCGTAGTTTTCTGTATCTAGGTGTCGGATGTGGAAGTCCAGGGTGTTCAGGCATTCCGCTCCGTAGTTTCCTGTGCCCAGGTGTCGGATGTGGAAGTTCAGGGTGTCCAGGTATTCCGCTTCGTAGTTTTCTGTATCTAGGTGTCGGATGTGGAAGTCCAGGGTGTCCAGGTATTCCGCTTCGTAGTTCTCTGTATATAGGTGTCGGATGTGGATGTCCAGGGTGTCCAGGTATTCCGCTCCGTAGTTTACTGTGTCCAGGTATTGGATGTGGAAGTCCAGGGTATCCAGGTATTCCGCTACGTAGTTTTCTGTATCTTGGTGTCGGATGTAGAAGTTCAGGGTGTCCAGGTATTCCGCTCCATAGTTTGTTGTATATAGGTACTGGATATGGAAGTCCAGGGTGTCCAGGTATTCCGCTTCGTAGTTTTCTGTATCTAGGTGTCGGATGTGGAAGTCCAGGGTGTTCAGGTATTCCGCTTCGTAGTTTTCTGTATCTAGGTGTCGGATGTGGAAGTCCAGGGTATGCAGGTATTCCGCTACGTAGTTTGTTGTGTCTAGGTACTGGATGTGGAAGTCCAGGGTGTCCAGGTTTTCCGCTTCGTAGTTTTCTGTATCTAGGTGTCGGATGTGGAAGTCCAGGGTGTCCAGGTATTCCGCTTCGTAGTTTTCTGTATCTAGGTGTCGGATGTGGAAGTCCAGGGTGTCCAGGTATTCCGCTTCGTAGTTTTCTGTATCTAGGTGTCGGATGTGGAAGTCCAGGGTGTCCAGGTATTCCGCTCCGTAGTTTCCTGTGTCCAGGTATTGGATGTGGAAGTCCAGGGTATGCAGGTATTCCGCTACGTAGTTTGTTGTGTCTAGGTACTGGATGTGGAAGTCCAGGGTGTCCAGGTTTTCCGCTTCGTAGTTTTCTGTATCTAGGTGTCGGATGTGGAAGTCCAGGGTGTCCAGGTATTCCGCTTCGTAGTTTTCTGTATCTAGGTGTCGGATGTGGAAGTCCAGGGTGTCCAGGCATTCCGCTCCGTAGTTTCCTGTGCCCAGGTGTCGGATGTGGAAGTTCAGGTTGTCCAGGTATTCCGCTTCGTAGTTTTCTGTATCTAGGTGTCGGATGTGGAAGTCCAGGGTGTCCAGGTATTCCGCTTCGTAGTTTTCTGTATCTAGGTGTCGGATGTGGAAGTTCAGGGTGTCCAGGTATTCCGCTTCGTAGTTTTCTGTATCTAGGTGTCGGATGTGGAAGTCCAGGGTGTCCAGATATTCCGCTTCGTAGTTTTCTGTATCTAGGTGTCGGATGTGGAAGTCCAGGGTGTCCAGGCATTCCGCTCCGTAGTTTCCTGTGCCCAGGTGTCGGATGTGGAAGTTCAGGGTGTCCAGGTATTCCGCTTCGTAGTTTTCTGTATCTAGGTGTCGGATGTGGAAGTCCAGGGTGTTCAGGTATTCCGCTTCGTAGTTCTCTGTATATAGATGTCGGATGTGGATGTCCAGGGTGTCCAGGTATTCCGCTCCGTAGTTTACTGTGTCCAGGTATTGGATGTGGAAGTCCAGGGTATCCAGGTATTCCGCTACGTAGTTTTCTGTATCTTGGTGTCGGATGTAGAAGTTCAGGGTGTCCAGGTATTCCGCTCCATAGTTTGTTGTATATAGGTACTGGATGTGGAAGTCCAGGGTGTCCAGGTATTCCGCTTCGTAGTTTTCTGTATCTAGGTGTCGGATGTGGAAGTCCAGGGTGTTCAGGTATTCCGCTTCGTAGTTTTCTGTATTTAGGTGTCGGATGTGGAAGTCCAGGGTGTCCAGGCATTCAGCTACGTAGTTTGTTGTATCTAGGTACTGGATGTGGAAGTCCAGGGTGTCCAGGTATTCCGCTTCGTAGTTTTCTGTATCTAGGTGTCGGATGTGGAAGTCCAGGGTGTCCAGATATTCCGCTTCGTAGTTTTCTGTATCTAGGTGTCGGATGTGGAAGTCCAGTGTGTCCAGGTATTCCGCTTCGTAGTTTTCTGTATCTAGGTGTCGGATGTGGAAGTTCAGGTTGTCCAGGTATTCCGCTTCGTAGTTTTCTGTATCTAGGTGTCGGATGTGGAAGTCCAGTGTGTCCAGGTATTCCGCTTCGTAGTTTTCTGTATCTAGGTGTCGGATGTGGAAGTCCAGGGTGTCCAGGTATTCCGCTTCGTAGTTTTCTGTATCTAGGTGTCGGATGTGGAAGTTCAGGGTGTCCAGGTATTCCGCTTCGTAGTTTTCTGTATCTAGGTGTCGGATGTGGAAGTCCAGGGTGTCCAGGTATTCCGCTTCGTAGTTTTCTGTATCTAGGAGTCGGATGTGGAAGTCCAGGGTGTCCAGGCATTCCGCTCCGTAATTTCCTGTGCCCAGGTGTCGGATGTGGAAGTTCAGGTTGTCCAGGTATTCCGCTTCGTAGTTTTCTGTATCTAGGTGTCGGATGTGGAAGTCCAGGGTATCCAGGTATTCCGCTTCGTAGTTTTCTGTATCTAGGTGTCGGATGTGGAAGTCCAGGGTGTCCAGATATTCCGCTTCGTAGTTTTCTGTATCTAGGTGTCGGATGTGGAAGTCCAGGGTGTTCAGGTATTCCGCTTCGTAGTTCTCTGTATATAGGTGTCGGATGTGGATGTCCAGGGTCTCCAGGTATTCCGCTCCGTAGTTTACTGTGTCCAGGTATTGGATGTGGAAGTCCAGGGTATCCAGGTATTCCGCTACGTAGTTTTCTGTATCTTGGTGTCGGATGTAGAAGTTCAGGGTGTCCAGGTATTCCGCTCCATAGTTTGTTGTATATAGGTACTGGATGTGGAAGTCCAGGGTGTCCAGGTATTCCGCTTCGTAGTTTTCTGCATCTAGGTGTCGGATGTGGAAGTCCAGGGTGTCCAGGCATTCAGCTACGTAGTTTGTTGTATCTAGGTACTGGATGTGGAAGTCCAGGGTGTCCAGGTATTCCGCTTCGTAGTTTTCTGTATCTAGGAGTCGGATGTGGAAGTCCAGGGTGTCCAGATATTCCGCTTCGTAGTTTTCTGTATCTAGGTGTCGGATGTGGAAGTCCAGGGTGTCCAGGCATTCCGCTCCGTAGTTTCCTGTGCCCAGGTGTCGGATGTGGAAGTTCAGGTTGTCCAGGTATTCCGCTTCGTAGTTTTCTGTATCTAGGTGTCGGATGTGGAAGTCCAGGGTGTCCAGGTATTCCGCTTCGTAGTTTTCTGTATCTAGGTGTCGGATGTGGAAGTCCAGGGTGTCCAGGTATTCCGCTTCGTAGTTTTCTGTATCTAGGTGTCGGATGTGGAAGTCCAGGGTGTCCAGGCATTCCGCTCCGTAATTTCCTGTGCCCAGGTGTCGGATGTGGAAGTTCAGGTTGTCCAGGTATTCCGCTTCGTAGTTTTCTGTATCTAGGTGTCGGATGTGGAAGTCCAGGGTGTCCAGATATTCCGCTTCGTAGTTTTCTGTATCTAGGTGTCGGATGTGGAAGTCCAGGGTGTTCAGGCATTCCGCTCCGTAGTTTCCTGTGCCCAGGTGTCGGATGTGGAAGTTCAGGGTGTCCAGGTATTCCGCTTCGTAGTTTTCTGTATCTAGGTGTCGGATGTGGAAGTCCAGGGTGTCCAGGTATTCCGCTTCGTAGTTCTCTGTATATAGGTGTCGGATGTGGATGTCCAGGGTGTCCAGGTATTCCGCTCCGTAGTTTACTGTGTCCAGGTATTGGATGTGGAAGTCCAGGGTATCCAGGTATTCCGCTACGTAGTTTTCTGTATCTTGGTGTCGGATGTAGAAGTTCAGGGTGTCCAGGTATTCCGCTCCATAGTTTGTTGTATATAGGTACTGGATATGGAAGTCCAGGGTGTCCAGGTATTCCGCTTCGTAGTTTTCTGTATCTAGGTGTCGGATGTGGAAGTCCAGGGTGTTCAGGTATTCCGCTTCGTAGTTTTCTGTATCTAGGTGTCGGATGTGGAAGTCCAGGGTATGCAGGTATTCCGCTACGTAGTTTGTTGTGTCTAGGTACTGGATGTGGAAGTCCAGGGTGTCCAGGTTTTCCGCTTCGTAGTTTTCTGTATCTAGGTGTCGGATGTGGAAGTCCAGGGTGTCCAGGTATTCCGCTTCGTAGTTTTCTGTATCTAGGTGTCGGATGTGGAAGTCCAGGGTGTCCAGGTATTCCGCTTCGTAGTTTTCTGTATCTAGGTGTCGGATGTGGAAGTCCAGGGTGTCCAGGTATTCCGCTCCGTAGTTTCCTGTGTCCAGGTATTGGATGTGGAAGTCCAGGGTATGCAGGTATTCCGCTACGTAGTTTGTTGTGTCTAGGTACTGGATGTGGAAGTCCAGGGTGTCCAGGTTTTCCGCTTCGTAGTTTTCTGTATCTAGGTGTCGGATGTGGAAGTCCAGGGTGTCCAGGTATTCCGCTTCGTAGTTTTCTGTATCTAGGTGTCGGATGTGGAAGTCCAGGGTGTCCAGGCATTCCGCTCCGTAGTTTCCTGTGCCCAGGTGTCGGATGTGGAAGTTCAGGTTGTCCAGGTATTCCGCTTCGTAGTTTTCTGTATCTAGGTGTCGGATGTGGAAGTCCAGGGTGTCCAGGTATTCCGCTTCGTAGTTTTCTGTATCTAGGTGTCGGATGTGGAAGTTCAGGGTGTCCAGGTATTCCGCTTCGTAGTTTTCTGTATCTAGGTGTCGGATGTGGAAGTCCAGGGTGTCCAGATATTCCGCTTCGTAGTTTTCTGTATCTAGGTGTCGGATGTGGAAGTCCAGGGTGTCCAGGCATTCCGCTCCGTAGTTTCCTGTGCCCAGGTGTCGGATGTGGAAGTTCAGGGTGTCCAGGTATTCCGCTTCGTAGTTTTCTGTATCTAGGTGTCGGATGTGGAAGTCCAGGGTGTTCAGGTATTCCGCTTCGTAGTTCTCTGTATATAGATGTCGGATGTGGATGTCCAGGGTGTCCAGGTATTCCGCTCCGTAGTTTACTGTGTCCAGGTATTGGATGTGGAAGTCCAGGGTATCCAGGTATTCCGCTACGTAGTTTTCTGTATCTTGGTGTCGGATGTAGAAGTTCAGGGTGTCCAGGTATTCCGCTCCATAGTTTGTTGTATATAGGTACTGGATGTGGAAGTCCAGGGTGTCCAGGTATTCCGCTTCGTAGTTTTCTGTATCTAGGTGTCGGATGTGGAAGTCCAGGGTGTTCAGGTATTCCGCTTCGTAGTTTTCTGTATTTAGGTGTCGGATGTGGAAGTCCAGGGTGTCCAGGCATTCAGCTACGTAGTTTGTTGTATCTAGGTACTGGATGTGGAAGTCCAGGGTGTCCAGGTATTCCGCTTCGTAGTTTTCTGTATCTAGGTGTCGGATGTGGAAGTCCAGGGTGTCCAGATATTCCGCTTCGTAGTTTTCTGTATCTAGGTGTCGGATGTGGAAGTCCAGTGTGTCCAGGTATTCCGCTTCGTAGTTTTCTGTATCTAGGTGTCGGATGTGGAAGTTCAGGTTGTCCAGGTATTCCGCTTCGTAGTTTTCTGTATCTAGGTGTCGGATGTGGAAGTCCAGTGTGTCCAGGTATTCCGCTTCGTAGTTTTCTGTATCTAGGTGTCGGATGTGGAAGTTCAGGGTGTCCAGGTATTCCGCTTCGTAGTTTTCTGTATCTAGGTGTCGGATGTGGAAGTCCAGGGTGTCCAGGTATTCCGCTTCGTAGTTTTCTGTATCTAGGTGTCGGATGTGGAAGTCCAGGGTGTCCAGGCATTCCGCTCCGTAATTTCCTGTGCCCAGGTGTCGGATGTGGAAGTTCAGGTTGTCCAGGTATTCCGCTTCGTAGTTTTCTGTATCTAGGTGTCGGATGTGGAAGTCCAGGGTATCCAGGTATTCCGCTTCGTAGTTTTCTGTATCTAGGTGTCGGATGTGGAAGTTCAGGGTGTCCAGGTATTCCGCTTCGTAGTTTTCTGTATCTAGGTGTCGGATGTGGAAGTCCAGGGTGTCCAGGTATTCCGCTTCGTAGTTTTCTGTATCTAGGTGTCGGATGTGGAAGTCCAGGGTGTCCAGGTATTCCGCTCCGTAGTTTCCTGTGTCCAGGTATTGGATGTGGAAGTCCAGGGTATGCAGGTATTCCGCTACGGAGTTTGTTGTGTCTAGGTACTGGATGTGGAAGTCCAGGGTGTCCAGGTATTCCGCTTCGTAGTTCTCTGTATATAGGTGTCGGATGTGGATGTCCAGGGTGTCCAGGTATTCCGCTCCGTAGTTTACTGTGTCCAGGTATTGGATGTGGAAGTCCAGGGTATCCAGGTATTCCGCTACGTAGTTTTCTGTATCTTGGTGTCGGATGTAGAAGTTCAGGGTGTCCAGGTATTCCGCTCCATAGTTTGTTGTATATAGGTACTGGATATGGAAGTCCAGGGTGTCCAGGTATTCCGCTTCGTAGTTTTCTGTATCTAGGTGTCGGATGTGGAAGTCCAGGGTGTTCAGGTATTCCGCTTCGTAGTTTTCTGTATCTAGGTGTCGGATGTGGAAGTCCAGGGTATGCAGGTATTCCGCTACGTAGTTTGTTGTGTCTAGGTACTGGATGTGGAAGTCCAGGGTGTCCAGGTTTTCCGCTTCGTAGTTTTCTGTATCTAGGTGTCGGATGTGGAAGTCCAGGGTGTCCAGGTATTCCGCTTCGTAGTTTTCTGTATCTAGGTGTCGGATGTGGAAGTCCAGGGTGTCCAGGTATTCCGCTTCGTAGTTTTCTGTATCTAGGTGTCGGATGTGGAAGTCCAGGGTGTCCAGGTATTCCGCTCCGTAGTTTCCTGTGTCCAGGTATTGGATGTGGAAGTCCAGGGTATGCAGGTATTCCGCTACGTAGTTTGTTGTGTCTAGGTACTGGATGTGGAAGTCCAGGGTGTCCAGGTTTTCCGCTTCGTAGTTTTCTGTATCTAGGTGTCGGATGTGGAAGTCCAGGGTGTCCAGGTATTCCGCTTCGTAGTTTTCTGTATCTAGGTGTCGGATGTGGAAGTCCAGGGTGTCCAGGCATTCCGCTCCGTAGTTTCCTGTGCCCAGGTGTCGGATGTGGAAGTTCAGGTTGTCCAGGTATTCCGCTTCGTAGTTTTCTGTATCTAGGTGTCGGATGTGGAAGTCCAGGGTGTCCAGGTATTCCGCTTCGTAGTTTTCTGTATCTAGGTGTCGGATGTGGAAGTTCAGGGTGTCCAGGTATTCCGCTTCGTAGTTTTCTGTATCTAGGTGTCGGATGTGGAAGTCCAGGGTGTCCAGATATTCCGCTTCATAGTTTTCTGTATCTAGGTGTCGGATGTGGAAGTCCAGGGTGTCCAGGCATTCCGCTCCGTAGTTTCCTGTGCCCAGGTGTCGGATGTGGAAGTTCAGGGTGTCCAGGTATTCCGCTTCGTAGTTTTCTGTATCTAGGTGTCGGATGTGGAAGTCCAGGGTGTTCAGGTATTCCGCTTCGTAGTTCTCTGTATATAGATGTCGGATGTGGATGTCCAGGGTGTCCAGGTATTCCGCTCCGTAGTTTACTGTGTCCAGGTATTGGATGTGGAAGTCCAGGGTATCCAGGTATTCCGCTACGTAGTTTTCTGTATCTTGGTGTCGGATGTAGAAGTTCAGGGTGTCCAGGTATTCCGCTCCATAGTTTGTTGTATATAGGTACTGGATGTGGAAGTCCAGGGTGTCCAGGTATTCCGCTTCGTAGTTTTCTGTATCTAGGTGTCGGATGTGGAAGTCCAGGGTGTTCAGGTATTCCGCTTCGTAGTTTTCTGTATTTAGGTGTCGGATGTGGAAGTCCAGGGTGTCCAGGCATTCAGCTACGTAGTTTGTTGTATCTAGGTACTGGATGTGGAAGTCCAGGGTGTCCAGGTATTCCGCTTCGTAGTTTTCTGTATCTAGGTGTCGGATGTGGAAGTCCAGGGTGTCCAGATATTCCGCTTCGTAGTTTTCTGTATCTAGGTGTCGGATGTGGAAGTCCAGGGTGTCCAGGTATTCCGCTTCGTAGTTTTCTGTATCTAGGTGTCGGATGTGGAAGTCCAGTGTGTCCAGGTATTCCGCTTCGTAGTTTTCTGTATCTAGGTGTCGGATGTGGAAGTTCAGGGTGTCCAGGTATTCCGCTTCGTAGTTTTCTGTATCTAGGTGTCGGATGTGGAAGTCCAGGGTGTCCAGGTATTCCGCTTCGTAGTTTTCTGTATCTAGGTGTCGGATGTGGAAGTCCAGGGTGTCCAGGCATTCCGCTCCGTAATTTCCTGTGCCCAGGTGTCGGATGTGGAAGTTCAGGTTGTCCAGGTATTCCGCTTCGTAGTTTTCTGTATCTAGGTGTCGGATGTGGAAGTCCAGGGTATCCAGGTATTCCGCTTCGTAGTTTTCTGTATCTAGGTGTCGGATGTGGAAGTTCAGGGTGTCCAGGTATTCCGCTTCGTAGTTTTCTGTATCTAGGTGTCGGATGTGGAAGTCCAGGGTGTCCAGGTATTCCGCTTCGTAGTTTTCTGTATCTAGGTGTCGGATGTGGAAGTCCAGGGTGTCCAGGTATTCCGCTCCGTAGTTTCCTGTGTCCAGGTATTGGATGTGGAAGTCCAGGGTATGCAGGTATTCCGCTACGGAGTTTGTTGTGTCTAGGTACTGGATGTGGAAGTCCAGGGTGTCCAGGTTTTCCGCTTCGTAGTTTTCTGTATCTAGGTGTCGGATGTGGAAGTCCAGGGTGTCCAGGTATTCCGCTTCGTAGTTTTCTGTATCTAGGTGTCGGATGTGGAAGTCCAGGGTGTCCAGGCATTCCGCTCCGTAGTTTCCTGTGCCCAGGTGTCGGATGTGGAAGTTCAGGTTGTCCAGGTATTCCGCTTCGTAGTTTTCTGTATCTAGGTGTCGGATGTGGAAGTCCAGGGTGTCCAGGTATTCCGCTTCGTAGTTTTCTGTATCTAGGTGTCGGATGTGGAAGTTCAGGGTGTCCAGGTATTCCGCTTCGTAGTTTTCTGTATCTAGGTGTCGGATGTGGAAGTCCAGGGTGTCCAGGTATTCCGCTCCGTAGTTTCCTGTGTCCAGGTATTGTATGTGGAAGTCCAGGGTATGCAGGTATTCCGCTACGGAGTTTGTTGTGTCTAGGTACTGGATGTGGAAGTCCAGGGTGTCCAGGTTTTCCGCTTCGTAGTTTTCTGTATCTAGGTGTCGGATGTGGAAGTCCAGGGTGTCCAGGTATTCCGCTTCGTAGTTTTCTGTATCTAGGTGTCGGATGTGGAAGTTCAGGGTGTCCAGGTATTCCGCTTCGTAGTTTTCTGTATCTAGGTGTCGGATGTGGAAGTCCAGGGTGTCCAGGTATTCCGCTTCGTAGTTTTCTGTATCTAGGTGTCGGATGTGGAAGTCCAGGGTGTCCAGGTATTCCGCTCCGTAGTTTCCTGTGTCCAGGTATTGTATGTGGAAGTCCAGGGTATGCAGGTATTCCGCTACGGAGTTTGTTGTGTCTAGGTACTGGATGTGGAAGTCCAGGGTGTCCAGGTTTTCCGCTTCGTAGTTTTCTGTATCTAGGTGTCGGATGTGGAAGTCCAGGGTGTCCAGGTATTCCGCTTCGTAGTTTTCTGTATCTAGGTGTCGGATGTGGAAGTCCAGGGTGTCCAGGCATTCCGCTCCGTAGTTTCCTGTGCCCAGGTGTCGGATGTGGAAGTTCAGGTTGTCCAGGTATTCCGCTTCGTAGTTTTCTGTATCTAGGTGTCGGATGTGGAAGTCCAGGGTGTCCAGGTATTCCGCTTCGTAGTTTTCTGTATCTAGGTGTCGGATGTGGAAGTTCAGGGTGTCCAGGTATTCCGCTTCGTAGTTTTCTGTATCTAGGTGTCGGATGTGGAAGTCCAGGGTGTCCAGATATTCCGCTTCGTAGTTTTCTGTATCTAGGTGTCGGATGTGGAAGTCCAGGGTGTTCAGGTATTCCGCTTCGTAGTTCTCTGTATATAGGTGTCGGATGTGGATGTCCAGGGTGTCCAGGTATTCCGCTCCGTAGTTTACTGTGTCCAGGTATTGGATGTGGAAGTCCAGGGTATCCAGGTATTACGCTTCGTAGTTTTCTGTATCTAGGTGTCGGATGTGGAAGTCCAGGGTGTCCAGGCATTCCGCTCCGTAATTTCCTGTGCCCAGGTGTCGGATGTGGAAGTTCAGGTTGTCCAGGTATTCCGCTTCGTAGTTTTCTGTATCTAGGTGTCGGATGTGGAAGTCCAGGGTATCCAGGTATTCCGCTTCGTAGTTTTCTGTATCTAGGTGTCGGATGTGGAAGTTCAGGGTGTCCAGGTATTCCGCTTCGTAGTTTTCTGTATCTAGGTGTCGGATGTGGAAGTCCAGGGTGTCCAGGTATTCCGCTTCGTAGTTTTCTGTATCTAGGTGTCGGATGTGGAAGTCCAGGGTGTCCAGGTATTCCGCTCCGTAGTTTCCTGTGTCCAGGTATTGGATGTAGAAGTCCAGGGTATGCAGGTATTCCGCTACGGAGTTTGTTGTGTCTAGGTACTGGATGTGGAAGTCCAGGGTGTCCAGGTTTTCCGCTTCGTAGTTTTCTGTATCTAGGTGTCGGATGTGGAAGTCCAGGGTGTCCAGGTATTCCGCTTCGTAGTTTTCTGTATCTAGGTGTCGGATGTGGAAGTCCAGGGAGTCCAGGCATTCCGCTCCGTAGTTTCCTGTGCCCAGGTGTCGGATGTGGAAGTTCAGGTTGTCCAGGTATTCCGCTTCGTAGTTTTCTGTATCTAGGTGTCGGATGTGGAAGTCCAGGGTGTCCAGGTATTCCGCTTCGTAGTTTTCTGTATCTAGGTGTCGGATGTGGAAGTTCAGGGTGTCCAGGTATTCCGCTTCGTAGTTTTCTGTATCTAGGTGTCGGATGTGGAAGTCCAGGGTGTCCAGGTATTCCGCTTCGTAGTTTTCTGTATCTAGGTGTCGGATGTGGAATTCCAGGGTGTCCAGGCATTCCGCTCCGTAATTTCCTGTGCCCAGGTGTCGGATGTGGAAGTTCAGGTTGTCCAGGTATTCCGCTTCGTAGTTTTCTGTATCTAGGTGTCGGATGTGGAAGTCCAGGGTATCCAGGTATTCCGCTTCGTAGTTTTCTGTATCTAGGTGTCGGATGTGGATGTTCAGGGTGTCCAGGTATTCCGCTTCGTAGTTTTCTGTATCTAGGTGTCGGATGTGGAAGTCCAGGGTGTCCAGGTATTCCGCTTCGTAGTTTTCTGTATCTAGGTGTCGGATGTGGAAGTCCAGGGTGTCCAGGTATTCCGCTCCGTAGTTTCCTGTATCCAGGTATTGGATGTGGAAGTCCAGGGTATGCAGGTATTCCGCTACGGAGTTTGTTGTGTCTAGGTACTGGATGTGGAAGTCCAGGGTGTCCAGGTTTTCCGCTTCGTAGTTTTCTGTATCTAGGTGTCGGATGTGGAAGTCCAGGGTGTCCAGGTATTCCGCTTCGTAGTTTTCTGTATCTAGGTGTCGGATGTGGAAGTCCAGGGTGTCCAGGCATTCCGCTCCGTAGTTTCCTGTGCCCAGGTGTCGGATGTGGAAGTTCAGGTTGTCCAGGTATTCCGCTTCGTAGTTTTCTGTATCTAGGTGTCGGATGTGGAAGTCCAGGGTGTCCAGGTATTCCGCTTCGTAGTTTTCTGTATCTAGGTGTCGGATGTGGAAGTTCAGGGTGTCCAGGTATTCCGCTTCGTAGTTTTCTGTATCTAGGTGTCGGATGTGGAAGTCCAGGGTGTCCAGATATTCCGCTTCGTAGTTTTCTGTATCTAGGTGTCGGATGTGGAAGTCCAGGGTGTTCAGGTATTCCGCTTCGTAGTTCTCTGTATATAGGTGTCGGATGTGGATGTCCAGGGTGTCCAGGTATTCCGCTCCGTAGTTTACTGTGTCCAGGTATTGGATGTGGAAGTCCAGGGTATCCAGGTATTCCGCTACGTAGTTTTCTGTATCTTGGTGTCGGATGTAGAAGTTCAGGGTGTCCAGGTATTCCGCTCCATAGTTTGTTGTATATAGGTACTGGATGTGGAAGTCCAGGGTGTCCAGGTATTCCGCTTCGTAGTTTTCTGCATCTAGGTGTCGGATGTGGAAGTCCAGGGTGTCCAGGCATTCAGCTACGTAGTTTGTTGTATCTAGGTACTGGATGTGGAAGTCCAGGGTGTCCAGGTATTCCGCTTCGTAGTTTTCTGTATCTAGGAGTCGGATGTGGAAGTCCAGGGTGTCCAGATATTCCGCTTCGTAGTTTTCTGTATCTAGGTGTCGGATGTGGAAGTCCAGGGTGTCCAGGCATTCCGCTCCGTAGTTTCCTGTGCCCAGGTGTCGGATGTGGAAGTTCAGGTTGTCCAGGTATTCCGCTTCGTAGTTTTCTGTATCTAGGTGTCGGATGTGGAAGTCCAGGGTGTCCAGGTATTCCGCTTCGTAGTTTTCTGTATCTAGGTGTCGGATGTGGAAGTTCAGGGTGTCCAGGTATTCCGCTTCGTAGTTTTCTGTATCTAGGTGTCGGATGTGGAAGTCCAGGGTGTCCAGGTATTCCGCTTCGTAGTTTTCTGTATCTAGGTGTCGGATGTGGAAGTCCAGGGTGTCCAGGTATTCCGCTCCGTAGTTTCCTGTGTCCAGGTATTGTATGTGGAAGTCCAGGGTATGCAGGTATTCCGCTACGGAGTTTGTTGTGTCTAGGTATTGGATGTGGAAGTCCAGGGTGTCCAGGTTTTCCGCTTCGTAGTTTTCTGTATCTAGGTGTCGGATGTGGAAGTCCAGGGTGTCCAGGTATTCCGCTTCGTAGTTTTCTGTATCTAGGTGTCGGATGTGGAAGTCCAGGGTGTCCAGGCATTCCGCTCCGTAGTTTCCTGTGCCCAGGTGTCGGATGTGGAAGTTCAGGTTGTCCAGGTATTCCGCTTCGTAGTTTTCTGTATCTAGGTGTCGGATGTGGAAGTCCAGGGTGTCCAGGTATTCCGCTTCGTAGTTTTCTGTATCTAGGTGTCGGATGTGGAAGTTCAGGGTGTCCAGGTATTCCGCTTCGTAGTTTTCTGTATCTAGGTGTCGGATGTGGAAGTCCAGGGTGTCCAGATATTCCGCTTCGTAGTTTTCTGTATCTAGGTGTCGGATGTGGAAGTCCAGGGTGTTCAGGTATTCCGCTTCGTAGTTCTCTGTATATAGGTGTCGGATGTGGATGTCCAGGGTGTCCAGGTATTCCGCTCCGTAGTTTACTGTGTCCAGGTATTGGATGTGGAAGTCCAGGGTATCCAGGTATTCCGCTTCGTAGTTTTCTGTATCTAGGTGTCGGATGTGGAAGTCCAGGGTGTCCAGGCATTCCGCTCCGTAATTTCCTGTGCCCAGGTGTCGGATGTGGAAGTTCAGGTTGTCCAGGTATTCCGCTTCGTAGTTTTCTGTATCTAGGTGTCGGATGTGGAAGTCCAGGGTATCCAGGTATTCCGCTTCGTAGTTTTCTGTATCTAGGTGTCGGATGTGGAAGTTCAGGGTGTCCAGGTATTCCGCTTCGTAGTTTTCTGTATCTAGGTGTCGGATGTGGAAGTCCAGGGTGTCCAGGTATTCCGCTTCGTAGTTTTCTGTATCTAGGTGTCGGATGTGGAAGTCCAGGGTGTCCAGGTATTCCGCTCCGTAGTTTCCTGTGTCCAGGTATTGGATGTAGAAGTCCAGGGTATGCAGGTATTCCGCTACGGAGTTTGTTGTGTCTAGGTACTGGATGTGGAAGTCCAGGGTGTCCAGGTTTTCCGCTTCGTAGTTTTCTGTATCTAGGTGTCGGATGTGGAAGTCCAGGGTGTCCAGGTATTCCGCTTCGTAGTTTTCTGTATCTAGGTGTCGGATGTGGAAGTCCAGGGAGTCCAGGCATTCCGCTCCGTAGTTTCCTGTGCCCAGGTGTCGGATGTGGAAGTTCAGGTTGTCCAGGTATTCCGCTTCGTAGTTTTCTGTATCTAGGTGTCGGATGTGGAAGTCCAGGGTGTCCAGGTATTCCGCTTCGTAGTTTTCTGTATCTAGGTGTCGGATGTGGAAGTTCAGGGTGTCCAGGTATTCCGCTTCGTAGTTTTCTGTATCTAGGTGTCGGATGTGGAAGTCCAGGGTGTCCAGGTATTCCGCTTCGTAGTTTTCTGTATCTAGGTGTCGGATGTGGAATTCCAGGGTGTCCAGGCATTCCGCTCCGTAATTTCCTGTGCCCAGGTGTCGGATGTGGAAGTTCAGGTTGTCCAGGTATTCCGCTTCGTAGTTTTCTGTATCTAGGTGTCGGATGTGGAAGTCCAGGGTATCCAGGTATTCCGCTTCGTAGTTTTCTGTATCTAGGTGTCGGATGTGGAAGTTCAGGGTGTCCAGGTATTCCGCTTCGTAGTTTTCTGTATCTAGGTGTCGGATGTGGAAGTCCAGGGTGTCCAGGTATTCCGCTTCGTAGTTTTCTGTATCTAGGTGTCGGATGTGGAAGTCCAGGGTGTCCAGGTATTCCGCTCCGTAGTTTCCTGTATCCAGGTATTGGATGTGGAAGTCCAGGGTATGCAGGTATTCCGCTACGGAGTTTGTTGTGTCTAGGTACTGGATGTGGAAGTCCAGGGTGTCCAGGTTTTCCGCTTCGTAGTTTTCTGTATCTAGGTGTCGGATGTGGAAGTCCAGGGTGTCCAGGTATTCCGCTTCGTAGTTTTCTGTATCTAGGTGTCGGATGTGGAAGTCCAGGGTGTCCAGGCATTCCGCTCCGTAGTTTCCTGTGCCCAGGTGTCGGATGTGGAAGTTCAGGTTGTCCAGGTATTCCGCTTCGTAGTTTTCTGTATCTAGGTGTCGGATGTGGAAGTCCAGGGTGTCCAGGTATTCCGCTTCGTAGTTTTCTGTATCTAGGTGTCGGATGTGGAAGTTCAGGGTGTCCAGGTATTCCGCTTCGTAGTTTTCTGTATCTAGGTGTCGGATGTGGAAGTCCAGGGTGTCCAGATATTCCGCTTCGTAGTTTTCTGTATCTAGGTGTCGGATGTGGAAGTCCAGGGTGTTCAGGTATTCCGCTTCGTAGTTCTCTGTATATAGGTGTCGGATGTGGATGTCCAGGGTGTCCAGGTATTCCGCTCCGTAGTTTACTGTGTCCAGGTATTGGATGTGGAAGTCCAGGGTATCCAGGTATTCCGCTACGTAGTTTTCTGTATCTTGGTGTCGGATGTAGAAGTTCAGGGTGTCCAGGTATTCCGCTCCATAGTTTGTTGTATATAGGTACTGGATGTGGAAGTCCAGGGTGTCCAGGTATTCCGCTTCGTAGTTTTCTGCATCTAGGTGTCGGATGTGGAAGTCCAGGGTGTCCAGGCATTCAGCTACGTAGTTTGTTGTATCTAGGTACTGGATGTGGAAGTCCAGGGTGTCCAGGTATTCCGCTTCGTAGTTTTCTGTATCTAGGAGTCGGATGTGGAAGTCCAGGGTGTCCAGATATTCCGCTTCGTAGTTTTCTGTATCTAGGTGTCGGATGTGGAAGTCCAGGGTGTCCAGGCATTCCGCTCCGTAGTTTCCTGTGCCCAGGTGTCGGATGTGGAAGTTCAGGTTGTCCAGGTATTCCGCTTCGTAGTTTTCTGTATCTAGGTGTCGGATGTGGAAGTCCAGGGTGTCCAGGTATTCCGCTTCGTAGTTTTCTGTATCTAGGTGTCGGATGTGGAAGTCCAGGGTGTCCAGGTATTCCGCTTCGTAGTTTTCTGTATCTAGGTGTCGGATGTGGAAGTCCAGGGTGTCCAGGCATTCCGCTCCGTAATTTCCTGTGCCCAGGTGTCGGATGTGGAAGTTCAGGTTGTCCAGGTATTCCGCTTCGTAGTTTTCTGTATCTAGGTGTCGGATGTGGAAGTTCAGGGTGTCCAGGTATTCCGCTTCGTAGTTTTCTGTATCTAGGTGTCGGATGTGGAAGTCCAGGGTGTCCAGATATTCCGCTTCGTAGTTCCCTGTGTCCAGGTATTGTATGTGGAAGTCCAGGGTGTTCAGGCATTCCGCTCCGTAGTTTCCTGTGCCCAGGTGTCGGATGTGGAAGTTCAGGGTGTCCAGGTATTCCGCTTCGTAGTTTCCTGTGCCCAGGTGTCGGATGTGGAAGTCCAGGGTGTCCAGGTATTCCGCTTCGTAGTTTTCTGCATCTAGGTGTCGGATGTGGAAGTCCAGGGTGTCCAGGCATTCAGCTACGTAGTTTGTTGTATCTAGGTACTGGATGTGGAAGTCCAGGGTGTCCAGGTATTCCGCTTCGTAGTTTTCTGTATCTAGGTGTCGGATGTGGAAGTCCAGGGTGTCCAGATATTCCGCTTCGTAGTTTTCTGTATCTAGGTGTCGGATGTGGAAGTCCAGGGTGTCCAGGCATTCCGCTCCGTAGTTTCCTGTGCCCAGGTGTCGGATGTGGAAGTTCAGGTTGTCCAGGTATTCCGCTTCGTAGTTTTCTGTATCTAGGTGTCGGATGTGGAAGTCCAGGGTGTCCAGGTATTCCGCTTCGTAGTTTTCTGTATCTAGGTGTCGGATGTGGAAGTTCAGGGTGTCCAGGTATTCCGCTTCGTAGTTTTCTGTATCTAGGTGTCGGATGTGGAAGTCCAGGGTGTCCAGGTATTCCGCTTCGTAGTTTTCTGTATCTAGGAGTCGGATGTGGAAGTCCAGGGTGTCCAGGCATTCCGCTCCGTAATTTCCTGTGCCCAGGTGTCGGATGTGGAAGTTCAGGTTGTCCAGGTATTCCGCTTCGTAGTTTTCTGTATCTAGGTGTCGGATGTGGAAGTCCAGGGTGTCCAGGCATTCAGCTACGTAGTTTGTTGTATCTAGGTACTGGATGTGGAAGTCCAGGGTGTCCAGGTATTCCGCTTCGTAGTTTTCTGTATCTAGGAGTCGGATGTGGAAGTCCAGGGTGTCCAGATATTCCGCTTCGTAGTTTTCTGTATCTAGGTGTCGGATGTGGAAGTCCAGGGTGTCCAGGCATTCCGCTCCGTAGTTTCCTGTGCCCAGGTGTCGGATGTGGAAGTTCAGGTTGTCCAGGTATTCCGCTTCGTAGTTTTCTGTATCTAGGTGTCGGATGTGGAAGTCCAGGGTGTCCAGGTATTCCGCTTCGTAGTTTTCTGTATCTAGGTGTCGGATGTGGAAGTCCAGGGTGTCCAGGTATTCCGCTTCGTAGTTTTCTGTATCTAGGTGTCGGATGTGGAAGTCCAGGGTGTCCAGGCATTCCGCTCCGTAATTTCCTGTGCCCAGGTGTCGGATGTGGAAGTTCAGGTTGTCCAGGTATTCCGCTTCGTAGTTTTCTGTATCTAGGTGTCGGATGTGGAAGTTCAGGGTGTCCAGGTATTCCGCTTCGTAGTTTTCTGTATCTAGGTGTCGGATGTGGAAGTCCAGGGTGTCCAGATATTCCGCTTCGTAGTTCCCTGTGTCCAGGTATTGTATGTGGAAGTCCAGGGTGTTCAGGCATTCCGCTCCGTAGTTTCCTGTGCCCAGGTGTCGGATGTGGAAGTTCAGGGTGTCCAGGTATTCCGCTTCGTAGTTTCCTGTGCCCAGGTGTCGGATGTGGAAGTCCAGGGTGTCCAGGTATTCCGCTTCGTAGTTTTCTGCATCTAGGTGTCGGATGTGGAAGTCCAGGGTGTCCAGGCATTCAGCTACGTAGTTTGTTGTATCTAGGTACTGGATGTGGAAGTCCAGGGTGTCCAGGTATTCCGCTTCGTAGTTTTCTGTATCTAGGTGTCGGATGTGGAAGTCCAGGGTGTCCAGATATTCCGCTTCGTAGTTTTCTGTATCTAGGTGTCGGATGTGGAAGTCCAGGGTGTCCAGGCATTCCGCTCCGTAGTTTCCTGTGCCCAGGTGTCGGATGTGGAAGTTCAGGTTGTCCAGGTATTCCGCTTCGTAGTTTTCTGTATCTAGGTGTCGGATGTGGAAGTCCAGGGTGTCCAGGTATTCCGCTTCGTAGTTTTCTGTATCTAGGTGTCGGATGTGGAAGTTCAGGGTGTCCAGGTATTCCGCTTCGTAGTTTTCTGTATCTAGGTGTCGGATGTGGAAGTCCAGGGTGTCCAGGTATTCCGCTTCGTAGTTTTCTGTATCTAGGAGTCGGATGTGGAAGTCCAGGGTGTCCAGGCATTCCGCTCCGTAATTTCCTGTGCCCAGGTGTCGGATGTGGAAGTTCAGGTTGTCCAGGTATTCCGCTTCGTAGTTTTCTGTATCTAGGTGTCGGATGTGGAAGTCCAGGGTATCCAGGTATTCCGCTTCGTAGTTTTCTGTATCTAGGTGTCGGATGTGGAAGTCCAGGGTGTCCAGATATTCCGCTTCGTAGTTTTCTGTATCTAGGTGTCGGATGTGGAAGTCCAGGGTGTTCAGGTATTCCGCTTCGTAGTTCTCTGTATATAGGTGTCGGATGTGGATGTCCAGGGTCTCCAGGTATTCCGCTCCGTAGTTTACTGTGTCCAGGTATTGGATGTGGAAGTCCAGGGTATCCAGGTATTCCGCTACGTAGTTTTCTGTATCTTGGTGTCGGATGTAGAAGTTCAGGGTGTCCAGGTATTCCGCTCCATAGTTTGTTGTATATAGGTACTGGATGTGGAAGTCCAGGGTGTCCAGGTATTCCGCTTCGTAGTTTTCTGCATCTAGGTGTCGGATGTGGAAGTCCAGGGTGTCCAGGCATTCAGCTACGTAGTTTGTTGTATCTAGGTACTGGATGTGGAAGTCCAGGGTGTCCAGGTATTCCGCTTCGTAGTTTTCTGTATCTAGGAGTCGGATGTGGAAGTCCAGGGTGTCCAGTTATTCCGCTTCGTAGTTTTCTGTATCTAGGTGTCGGATGTGGAAGTCCAGGGTGTCCAGGCATTCCGCTCCGTAGTTTCCTGTGCCCAGGTGTCGGATGTGGAAGTTCAGGTTGTCCAGGTATTCCGCTTCGTAGTTTTCTGTATCTAGGTGTCGGATGTGGAAGTCCAGGGTGTCCAGGTATTCCGCTTCGTAGTTTTCTGTATCTAGGTGTCGGATGTGGAATTCCAGGGTGTCCAGGTATTCCGCTTCGTAGTTTTCTGTATCTAGGTGTCGGATGTGGAAGTCCAGGGTGTCCAGGCATTCCGCTCCGTAATTTCCTGTGCCCAGGTGTCGGATGTGGAAGTTCAGGTTGTCCAGGTATTCCGCTTCGTAGTTTTCTGTATCTAGGTGTCGGATGTGGAAGTTCAGGGTGTCCAGGTATTCCGCTTCGTAGTTTTCTGTATCTAGGTGTCGGATGTGGAAGTCCAGGGTGTCCAGATATTCCGCTTCGTAGTTCCCTGTGTCCAGGTATTGTATGTGGAAGTCCAGGGTGTTCAGGCATTCCGCTCCGTAGTTTCCTGTGCCCAGGTGTCGGATGTGGAAGTTCAGGGTGTCCAGGTATTCCGCTTCGTAGTTTCCTGTGCCCAGGTGTCGGATGTGGAAGTCCAGGGTGTCCAGGTATTCCGCTTCGTAGTTTTCTGCATCTAGGTGTCGGATGTGGAAGTCCAGGGTGTCCAGGCATTCAGCTACGTAGTTTGTTGTATCTAGGTACTGGATGTGGAAGTCCAGGGTGTCCAGGTATTCCGCTTCGTAGTTTTCTGTATCTAGGTGTCGGATGTGGAAGTCCAGGGTGTCCAGATATTCCGCTTCGTAGTTTTCTGTATCTAGGTGTCGGATGTGGAAGTCCAGGGTGTCCAGGCATTCCGCTCCGTAGTTTCCTGTGCCCAGGTGTCGGATGTGGAAGTTCAGGTTGTCCAGGTATTCCGCTTCGTAGTTTTCTGTATCTAGGTGTCGGATGTGGAAGTCCAGGGTGTCCAGGTATTCCGCTTCGTAGTTTTCTGTATCTAGGTGTCGGATGTGGAAGTTCAGGGTGTCCAGGTATTCCGCTTCGTAGTTTTCTGTATCTAGGTGTCGGATGTGGAAGTCCAGGGTGTCCAGGTATTCCGCTTCGTAGTTTTCTGTATCTAGGAGTCGGATGTGGAAGTCCAGGGTGTCCAGGCATTCCGCTCCGTAATTTCCTGTGCCCAGGTGTCGGATGTGGAAGTTCAGGTTGTCCAGGTATTCCGCTTCGTAGTTTTCTGTATCTAGGTGTCGGATGTGGAAGTCCAGGGTATCCAGGTATTCCGCTTCGTAGTTTTCTGTATCTAGGTGTCGGATGTGGAAGTTCAGGGTGTCCAGGTATTCCGCTTCGTAGTTTTCTGTATCTAGGTGTCGGATGTGGAAGTCCAGGGTGTCCAGATATTCCGCTTCGTAGTTTTCTGTATCTAGGTGTCGGATGTGGAAGTCCAGGGTGTTCAGGCATTCCGCTCCGTAGTTTCCTGTGCCCAGGTGTCGGATGTGGAAGTTCAGGGTGTCCAGGTATTCCGCTTCGTAGTTTTCTGTATCTAGGTGTCGGATGTGGAAGTCCAGGGTGTCCAGGTATTCCGCTTCGTAGTTCTCTGTATATAGGTGTCGGATGTGGATGTCCAGGGTGTCCAGGTATTCCGCTCCGTAGTTTACTGTGTCCAGGTATTGGATGTGGAAGTCCAGGGTATCCAGGTATTCCGCTACGTAGTTTTCTGTATCTTGGTGTCGGATGTAGAAGTTCAGGGTGTCCAGGTATTCCGCTCCATAGTTTGTTGTATATAGGTACTGGATATGGAAGTCCAGGGTGTCCAGGTATTCCGCTTCGTAGTTTTCTGTATCTAGGTGTCGGATGTGGAAGTCCAGGGTGTTCAGGTATTCCGCTTCGTAGTTTTCTGTATCTAGGTGTCGGATGTGGAAGTCCAGGGTATGCAGGTATTCCGCTACGTAGTTTGTTGTGTCTAGGTACTGGATGTGGAAGTCCAGGGTGTCCAGGTTTTCCGCTTCGTAGTTTTCTGTATCTAGGTGTCGGATGTGGAAGTCCAGGGTGTCCAGGTATTCCGCTTCGTAGTTTTCTGTATCTAGGTGTCGGATGTGGAAGTCCAGGGTGTCCAGGTATTCCGCTTCGTAGTTTTCTGTATCTAGGTGTCGGATGTGGAAGTCCAGGGTGTCCAGGTATTCCGCTCCGTAGTTTCCTGTGTCCAGGTATTGGATGTGGAAGTCCAGGGTATGCAGGTATTCCGCTACGTAGTTTGTTGTGTCTAGGTACTGGATGTGGAAGTCCAGGGTGTCCAGGTTTTCCGCTTCGTAGTTTTCTGTATCTAGGTGTCGGATGTGGAAGTCCAGGGTGTCCAGATATTCCGCTTCGTAGTTTTCTGTATCTAGGTGTCGGATGTGGAAGTCCAGGGTGTCCAGGCATTCCGCTTCGTAGTTTTCTGTATTTAGGTGTCGGATGTGGAAGTCCAGGGTGTCCAGGCATTCAGCTACGTAGTTTGTTGTATCTAGGTACTGGATGTGGAAGTCCAGGGTGTCCAGGTATTCCGCTTCGTAGTTTTCTGTATCTAGGTGTCGGATGTGGAAGTCCAGGGTGTCCAGATATTCCGCTTCGTAGTTTTCTGTATCTAGGTGTCGGATGTGGAAGTCCAGGGTGTCCAGGCATTCCGCTCCGTAGTTTCCTGTGCCCAGGTGTCGGATGTGGAAGTTCAGGTTGTCCAGGTATTCCGCTTCGTAGTTTTCTGTATCTAGGTGTCGGATGTGGAAGTCCAGTGTGTCCAGGTATTCCGCTTCGTAGTTTTCTGTATCTAGGTGTCGGATGTGGAAGTTCAGGGTGTCCAGGTATTCCGCTTCGTAGTTTTCTGTATCTAGGTGTCGGATGTGGAAGTCCAGGGTGTCCAGGTATTCCGCTTCGTAGTTTTCTGTATCTAGGTGTCGGATGTGGAAGTCCAGGGTGTCCAGGCATTCCGCTCCGTAATTTCCTGTGCCCAGGTGTCGGATGTGGAAGTTCAGGTTGTCCAGGTATTCCGCTTCGTAGTTTTCTGTATCTAGGTGTCGGATGTGGAAGTCCAGGGTATCCAGGTATTCCGCTTCGTAGTTTTCTGTATCTAGGTGTCGGATGTGGAAGTTCAGGGTGTCCAGGTATTCCGCTTCGTAGTTTTCTGTATCTAGGTGTCGGATGTGGAAGTCCAGGGTGTCCAGGTATTCCGCTTCGTAGTTTTCTGTATCTAGGTGTCGGATGTGGAAGTCCAGGGTGTCCAGGTATTCCGCTCCGTAGTTTCCTGTGTCCAGGTATTGTATGTGGAAGTCCAGGGTATGCAGGTATTCCGCTACGGAGTTTGTTGTGTCTAGGTACTGGATGTGGAAGTCCAGGGTGTCCAGGTTTTCCGCTTTGTAGTTTTCTGTATCTAGGTGTCGGATGTGGAAGTCCAGGGTGTCCAGGTATTCCGCTTCGTAGTTTTCTGTATCTAGGTGTCGGATGTGGAAGTCCAGGGTGTCCAGGCATTCCGCTCCGTAGTTTCCTGTGCCCAGGTGTCGGATGTGGAAGTTCAGGTTGTCCAGGTATTCCGCTTCGTAGTTTTCTGTATCTAGGTGTCGGATGTGGAAGTCCAGGGTGTCCAGGTATTCCGCTTCGTAGTTTTCTGTATCTAGGTGTCGGATGTGGAAGTTCAGGGTGTCCAGGTATTCCGCTTCGTAGTTTTCTGTATCTAGGTGTCGGATGTGGAAGTCCAGGGTGTCCAGATATTCCGCTTCGTAGTTTTCTGTATCTAGGTGTCGGATGTGGAAGTCCAGGGTGTTCAGGTATTCCGCTTCGTAGTTCTCTGTATATAGGTGTCGGATGTGGATGTCCAGGGTGTCCAGGTATTCCGCTCCGTAGTTTACTGTGTCCAGGTATTGGATGTGGAAGTCCAGGGTATCCAGGTATTCCGCTTCGTAGTTTTCTGTATCTAGGTGTCGGATGTGGAAGTCCAGGGTGTCCAGGCATTCCGCT
Source organism: Cephus spinipes (assembly GCA_963971525.1). Taxonomy (NCBI): domain Eukaryota; kingdom Metazoa; phylum Arthropoda; class Insecta; order Hymenoptera; family Cephidae; genus Cephus; species Cephus spinipes. The sequence continues at coordinate 23,377,393 of OZ020573.1, forward strand.
CCGTAATTTCCTGTGCCCAGGTGTCGGATGTGGAAGTTCAGGTTGTCCAGGTATTCCGCTTCGTAGTTTTCTGTATCTAGGTGTCGGATGTGGAAGTCCAGGGTATCCAGGTATTCCGCTTCGTAGTTTTCTGTATCTAGGTGTCGGATGTGGAAGTTCAGGGTGTCCAGGTATTCCGCTTCGTAGTTTTCTGTATCTAGGTGTCGGATGTGGAAGTCCAGGGTGTCCAGGTATTCCGCTTCGTAGTTTTCTGTATCTAGGTGTCGGATGTGGAAGTCCAGGGTGTCCAGGTATTCCGCTCCGTAGTTTCCTGTGTCCAGGTATTGGATGTAGAAGTCCAGGGTATGCAGGTATTCCGCTACGGAGTTTGTTGTGTCTAGGTACTGGATGTGGAAGTCCAGGGTGTCCAGGTTTTCCGCTTCGTAGTTTTCTGTATCTAGGTGTCGGATGTGGAAGTCCAGGGTGTCCAGGTATTCCGCTTCGTAGTTTTCTGTATCTAGGTGTCGGATGTGGAAGTCCAGGGTGTCCAGGCATTCCGCTCCGTAGTTTCCTGTGCCCAGGTGTCGGATGTGGAAGTTCAGGTTGTCCAGGTATTCCGCTTCGTAGTTTTCTGTATCTAGGTGTCGGATGTGGAAGTCCAGGGTGTCCAGGTATTCCGCTTCGTAGTTTTCTGTATCTAGGTGTCGGATGTGGAAGTTCAGGGTGTCCAGGTATTCCGCTTCGTAGTTTTCTGTATCTAGGTGTCGGATGTGGAAGTCCAGGGTGTCCAGGTATTCCGCTTCGTAGTTTTCTGTATCTAGGTGTCGGATGTGGAAGTTCAGGTTGTCCAGGTATTCCGCTTCGTAGTTTTCTGTATCTAGGTGTCGGATGTGGAAGTTCAGGGTGTCCAGGTATTCCGCTTCGTAGTTTTCTGTATCGAGGTGTCGGATGTGGAAGTCCAGGGTGTCCAGATATTCCGCTTCGTAGTTCCCTGTGTCCAGGTATTGTATGTGGAAGTCCAGGGTGTTCAGGCATTCCGCTCCGTAGTTTCCTGTGCCCAGGTGTCGGATGTGGAAGTTCAGGGTGTCCAGGTATTCCGCTTCGTAGTTTCCTGTGCCCAGGTGTCGGATGTGGAAGTCCAGGGTGTCCAGGTATTCCGCTTCGTAGTTTTCTGCATCTAGGTGTCGGATGTGGAAGTCCAGGGTGTCCAGGCATTCAGCTACGTAGTTTGTTGTATCTAGGTACTGGATGTGGAAGTCCAGGGTGTCCAGGTATTCCGCTTCGTAGTTTTCTGTATCTAGGTGTCGGATGTGGAAGTCCAGGGTGTCCAGATATTCCGCTTCGTAGTTTTCTGTATCTAGGTGTCGGATGTGGAAGTCCAGGGTGTCCAGGCATTCCGCTCCGTAGTTTCCTGTGCCCAGGTGTCGGATGTGGAAGTTCAGGTTGTCCAGGTATTCCGCTTCGTAGTTTTCTGTATCTAGGTGTCGGATGTGGAAGTCCAGGGTGTCCAGGTATTCCGCTTCGTAGTTTTCTGTATCTAGGTGTCGGATGTGGAAGTTCAGGGTGTCCAGGTATTCCGCTTCGTAGTTTTCTGTATCTAGGTGTCGGATGTGGAAGTCCAGGGTGTCCAGGTATTCCGCTTCGTAGTTTTCTGTATCTAGGAGTCGGATGTGGAAGTCCAGGGTGTCCAGGCATTCCGCTCCGTAATTTCCTGTGCCCAGGTGTCGGATGTGGAAGTTCAGGTTGTCCAGGTATTCCGCTTCGTAGTTTTCTGTATCTAGGTGTCGGATGTGGAAGTCCAGGGTGTCCAGGCATTCAGCTACGTAGTTTGTTGTATCTAGGTACTGGATGTGGAAGTCCAGGGTGTCCAGGTATTCCGCTTCGTAGTTTTCTGTATCTAGGAGTCGGATGTGGAAGTCCAGGGTGTCCAGATATTCCGCTTCGTAGTTTTCTGTATCTAGGTGTCGGATGTGGAAGTCCAGGGTGTCCAGGCATTCCGCTCCGTAGTTTCCTGTGCCCAGGTGTCGGATGTGGAAGTTCAGGTTGTCCAGGTATTCCGCTTCGTAGTTTTCTGTATCTAGGTGTCGGATGTGGAAGTCCAGGGTGTCCAGGTATTCCGCTTCGTAGTTTTCTGTATCTAGGAGTCGGATGTGGAAGTCCAGGGTGTCCAGATATTCCGCTTCGTAGTTTTCTGTATCTAGGTGTCGGATGTGGAAGTCCAGGGTGTCCAGGCATTCCGCTCCGTAGTTTCCTGTGCCCAGGTGTCGGATGTGGAAGTTCAGGTTGTCCAGGTATTCCGCTTCGTAGTTTTCTGTATCTAGGTGTCGGATGTGGAAGTCCAGGGTGTCCAGGTATTCCGCTTCGTAGTTTTCTGTATCTAGGTGTCGGATGTGGAAGTTCAGGTTGTCCAGGTATTCCGCTTCGTAGTTTTCTGTATCTAGGTGTCGGATGTGGAAGTTCAGGGTGTCCAGGTATTCCGCTTCGTAGTTTTCTGTATCTAGGTGTCGGATGTGGAAGTCCAGGGTGTCCAGATATTCCGCTTCGTAGTTCCCTGTGTCCAGGTATTGTATGTGGAAGTCCAGGGTGTTCAGGCATTCCGCTCCGTAGTTTCCTGTGCCCAGGTGTCGGATGTGGAAGTTCAGGGTGTCCAGGTATTCCGCTTCGTAGTTTCCTGTGCCCAGGTGTCGGATGTGGAAGTCCAGGGTGTCCAGGTATTCCGCTTCGTAGTTTTCTGCATCTAGGTGTCGGATGTGGAAGTCCAGGGTGTCCAGGCATTCAGCTACGTAGTTTGTTGTATCTAGGTACTGGATGTGGAAGTCCAGGGTGTCCAGGTATTCCGCTTCGTAGTTTTCTGTATCTAGGTGTCGGATGTGGAAGTCCAGGGTGTCCAGATATTCCGCTTCGTAGTTTTCTGTATCTAGGTGTCGGATGTGGAAGTCCAGGGTGTCCAGGCATTCCGCTCCGTAGTTTCCTGTGCCCAGGTGTCGGATGTGGAAGTTCAGGTTGTCCAGGTATTCCGCTTCGTAGTTTTCTGTATCTAGGTGTCGGATGTGGAAGTCCAGGGTGTCCAGGTATTCCGCTTCGTAGTTTTCTGTATCTAGGTGTCGGATGTGGAAGTTCAGGGTGTCCAGGTATTCCGCTTCGTAGTTTTCTGTATCTAGGTGTCGGATGTGGAAGTCCAGGGTGTCCAGGTATTCCGCTTCGTAGTTTTCTGTATCTAGGAGTCGGATGTGGAAGTCCAGGGTGTCCAGGCATTCCGCTCCGTAATTTCCTGTGCCCAGGTGTCGGATGTGGAAGTTCAGGTTGTCCAGGTATTCCGCTTCGTAGTTTTCTGTATCTAGGTGTCGGATGTGGAAGTCCAGGGTGTCCAGGCATTCAGCTACGTAGTTTGTTGTATCTAGGTACTGGATGTGGAAGTCCAGGGTGTCCAGGTATTCCGCTTCGTAGTTTTCTGTATCTAGGAGTCGGATGTGGAAGTCCAGGGTGTCCAGATATTCCGCTTCGTAGTTTTCTGTATCTAGGTGTCGGATGTGGAAGTCCAGGGTGTCCAGGCATTCCGCTCCGTAGTTTCCTGTGCCCAGGTGTCGGATGTGGAAGTTCAGGTTGTCCAGGTATTCCGCTTCGTAGTTTTCTGTATCTAGGTGTCGGATGTGGAAGTCCAGGGTGTCCAGGTATTCCGCTTCGTAGTTTTCTGTATCTAGGTGTCGGATGTGGAAGTCCAGGGTGTCCAGGTATTCCGCTTCGTAGTTTTCTGTATCTAGGTGTCGGATGTGGAAGTCCAGGGTGTCCAGGCATTCCGCTCCGTAATTTCCTGTGCCCAGGTGTCGGATGTGGAAGTTCAGGTTGTCCAGGTATTCCGCTTCGTAGTTTTCTGTATCTAGGTGTCGGATGTGGAAGTTCAGGGTGTCCAGGTATTCCGCTTCGTAGTTTTCTGTATCTAGGTGTCGGATGTGGAAGTCCAGGGTGTCCAGATATTCCGCTTCGTAGTTCCCTGTGTCCAGGTATTGTATGTGGAAGTCCAGGGTGTTCAGGCATTCCGCTCCGTAGTTTCCTGTGCCCAGGTGTCGGATGTGGAAGTTCAGGGTGTCCAGGTATTCCGCTTCGTAGTTTCCTGTGCCCAGGTGTCGGATGTGGAAGTCCAGGGTGTCCAGGTATTCCGCTTCGTAGTTTTCTGCATCTAGGTGTCGGATGTGGAAGTCCAGGGTGTCCAGGCATTCAGCTACGTAGTTTGTTGTATCTAGGTACTGGATGTGGAAGTCCAGGGTGTCCAGGTATTCCGCTTCGTAGTTTTCTGTATCTAGGTGTCGGATGTGGAAGTCCAGGGTGTCCAGATATTCCGCTTCGTAGTTTTCTGTATCTAGGTGTCGGATGTGGAAGTCCAGGGTGTCCAGGCATTCCGCTCCGTAGTTTCCTGTGCCCAGGTGTCGGATGTGGAAGTTCAGGTTGTCCAGGTATTCCGCTTCGTAGTTTTCTGTATCTAGGTGTCGGATGTGGAAGTCCAGGGTGTCCAGGTATTCCGCTTCGTAGTTTTCTGTATCTAGGTGTCGGATGTGGAAGTTCAGGGTGTCCAGGTATTCCGCTTCGTAGTTTTCTGTATCTAGGTGTCGGATGTGGAAGTCCAGGGTGTCCAGGTATTCCGCTTCGTAGTTTTCTGTATCTAGGAGTCGGATGTGGAAGTCCAGGGTGTCCAGGCATTCCGCTCCGTAATTTCCTGTGCCCAGGTGTCGGATGTGGAAGTTCAGGTTGTCCAGGTATTCCGCTTCGTAGTTTTCTGTATCTAGGTGTCGGATGTGGAAGTCCAGGGTATCCAGGTATTCCGCTTCGTAGTTTTCTGTATCTAGGTGTCGGATGTGGAAGTCCAGGGTGTCCAGATATTCCGCTTCGTAGTTTTCTGTATCTAGGTGTCGGATGTGGAAGTCCAGGGTGTTCAGGTATTCCGCTTCGTAGTTCTCTGTATATAGGTGTCGGATGTGGATGTCCAGGGTCTCCAGGTATTCCGCTCCGTAGTTTACTGTGTCCAGGTATTGGATGTGGAAGTCCAGGGTATCCAGGTATTCCGCTACGTAGTTTTCTGTATCTTGGTGTCGGATGTAGAAGTTCAGGGTGTCCAGGTATTCCGCTCCATAGTTTGTTGTATATAGGTACTGGATGTGGAAGTCCAGGGTGTCCAGGTATTCCGCTTCGTAGTTTTCTGCATCTAGGTGTCGGATGTGGAAGTCCAGGGTGTCCAGGCATTCAGCTACGTAGTTTGTTGTATCTAGGTACTGGATGTGGAAGTCCAGGGTGTCCAGGTATTCCGCTTCGTAGTTTTCTGTATCTAGGAGTCGGATGTGGAAGTCCAGGGTGTCCAGATATTCCGCTTCGTAGTTTTCTGTATCTAGGTGTCGGATGTGGAAGTCCAGGGTGTCCAGGCATTCCGCTCCGTAGTTTCCTGTGCCCAGGTGTCGGATGTGGAAGTTCAGGTTGTCCAGGTATTCCGCTTCGTAGTTTTCTGTATCTAGGTGTCGGATGTGGAAGTCCAGGGTGTCCAGGTATTCCGCTTCGTAGTTTTCTGTATCTAGGTGTCGGATGTGGAAGTCCAGGGTGTCCAGGTATTCCGCTTCGTAGTTTTCTGTATCTAGGTGTCGGATGTGGAAGTCCAGGGTGTCCAGGCATTCCGCTCCGTAATTTCCTGTGCCCAGGTGTCGGATGTGGAAGTTCAGGTTGTCCAGGTATTCCGCTTCGTAGTTTTCTGTATCTAGGTGTCGGATGTGGAAGTTCAGGGTGTCCAGGTATTCCGCTTCGTAGTTTTCTGTATCTAGGTGTCGGATGTGGAAGTCCAGGGTGTCCAGATATTCCGCTTCGTAGTTCCCTGTGTCCAGGTATTGTATGTGGAAGTCCAGGGTGTTCAGGCATTCCGCTCCGTAGTTTCCTGTGCCCAGGTGTCGGATGTGGAAGTTCAGGGTGTCCAGGTATTCCGCTTCGTAGTTTCCTGTGCCCAGGTGTCGGATGTGGAAGTCCAGGGTGTCCAGGTATTCCGCTTCGTAGTTTTCTGTATCTAGGTGTCGGATGTGGAAGTCCAGGGTGTCCAGATATTCCGCTTCGTAGTTTTCTGTATCTAGGTGTCGGATGTGGAAGTCCAGGGTGTCCAGGCATTCCGCTCCGTAGTTTCCTGTGCCCAGGTGTCGGATGTGGAAGTTCAGGTTGTCCAGGTATTCCGCTTCGTAGTTTTCTGTATCTAGGTGTCGGATGTGGAAGTCCAGGGTGTCCAGGTATTCCGCTTCGTAGTTTTCTGTATCTAGGTGTCGGATGTGGAAGTTCAGGGTGTCCAGGTATTCCGCTTCGTAGTTTTCTGTATCTAGGTGTCGGATGTGGAAGTCCAGGGTGTCCAGGTATTCCGCTTCGTAGTTTTCTGTATCTAGGAGTCGGATGTGGAAGTCCAGGGTGTCCAGGCATTCCGCTCCGTAATTTCCTGTGCCCAGGTGTCGGATGTGGAAGTTCAGGTTGTCCAGGTATTCCGCTTCGTAGTTTTCTGTATCTAGGTGTCGGATGTGGAAGTCCAGGGTATCCAGGTATTCCGCTTCGTAGTTTTCTGTATCTAGGTGTCGGATGTGGAAGTTCAGGGTGTCCAGGTATTCCGCTTCGTAGTTTTCTGTATCTAGGTGTCGGATGTGGAAGTCCAGGGTGTCCAGATATTCCGCTTCGTAGTTTTCTGTATCTAGGTGTCGGATGTGGAAGTCCAGGGTGTTCAGGCATTCCGCTCCGTAGTTTCCTGTGCCCAGGTGTCGGATGTGGAAGTTCAGGGTGTCCAGGTATTCCGCTTCGTAGTTTTCTGTATCTAGGTGTCGGATGTGGAAGTCCAGGGTGTCCAGGTATTCCGCTTCGTAGTTCTCTGTATATAGGTGTCGGATGTGGATGTCCAGGGTGTCCAGGTATTCCGCTCCGTAGTTTACTGTGTCCAGGTATTGGATGTGGAAGTCCAGGGTATCCAGGTATTCCGCTACGTAGTTTTCTGTATCTTGGTGTCGGATGTAGAAGTTCAGGGTGTCCAGGTATTCCGCTCCATAGTTTGTTGTATATAGGTACTGGATATGGAAGTCCAGGGTGTCCAGGTATTCCGCTTCGTAGTTTTCTGTATCTAGGTGTCGGATGTGGAAGTCCAGGGTGTTCAGGTATTCCGCTTCGTAGTTTTCTGTATCTAGGTGTCGGATGTGGAAGTCCAGGGTATGCAGGTATTCCGCTACGTAGTTTGTTGTGTCTAGGTACTGGATGTGGAAGTCCAGGGTGTCCAGGTTTTCCGCTTCGTAGTTTTCTGTATCTAGGTGTCGGATGTGGAAGTCCAGGGTGTCCAGGTATTCCGCTTCGTAGTTTTCTGTATCTAGGTGTCGGATGTGGAAGTCCAGGGTGTCCAGGTATTCCGCTTCGTAGTTTTCTGTATCTAGGTGTCGGATGTGGAAGTCCAGGGTGTCCAGGTATTCCGCTCCGTAGTTTCCTGTGTCCAGGTATTGGATGTGGAAGTCCAGGGTATGCAGGTATTCCGCTACGTAGTTTGTTGTGTCTAGGTACTGGATGTGGAAGTCCAGGGTGTCCAGGTTTTCCGCTTCGTAGTTTTCTGTATCTAGGTGTCGGATGTGGAAGTCCAGGGTGTCCAGATATTCCGCTTCGTAGTTTTCTGTATCTAGGTGTCGGATGTGGAAGTCCAGGGTGTCCAGGCATTCCGCTTCGTAGTTTTCTATATTTAGGTGTCGGATGTGGAAGTCCAGGGTGTCCAGGCATTCAGCTACGTAGTTTGTTGTATCTAGGTACTGGATGTGGAAGTCCAGGGTGTCCAGGTATTCCGCTTCGTAGTTTTCTGTATCTAGGTGTCGGATGTGGAAGTCCAGGGTGTCCAGATATTCCGCTTCGTAGTTTTCTGTATCTAGGTGTCGGATGTGGAAGTCCAGGGTGTCCAGGCATTCCGCTCCGTAGTTTCCTGTGCCCAGGTGTCGGATGTGGAAGTTCAGGTTGTCCAGGTATTCCGCTTCGTAGTTTTCTGTATCTAGGTGTCGGATGTGGAAGTCCAGTGTGTCCAGGTATTCCGCTTCGTAGTTTTCTGTATCTAGGTGTCGGATGTGGAAGTTCAGGGTGTCCAGGTATTCCGCTTCGTAGTTTTCTGTATCTAGGTGTCGGATGTGGAAGTCCAGGGTGTCCAGGTATTCCGCTTCGTAGTTTTCTGTATCTAGGTGTCGGATGTGGAAGTCCAGGGTGTCCAGGCATTCCGCTCCGTAATTTCCTGTGCCCAGGTGTCGGATGTGGAAGTTCAGGTTGTCCAGGTATTCCGCTTCGTAGTTTTCTGTATCTAGGTGTCGGATGTGGAAGTCCAGGGTATCCAGGTATTCCGCTTCGTAGTTTTCTGTATCTAGGTGTCGGATGTGGAAGTTCAGGGTGTCCAGGTATTCCGCTTCGTAGTTTTCTGTATCTAGGTGTCGGATGTGGAAGTCCAGGGTGTCCAGGTATTCCGCTTCGTAGTTTTCTGTATCTAGGTGTCGGATGTGGAAGTCCAGGGTGTCCAGGTATTCCGCTCCGTAGTTTCCTGTGTCCAGGTATTGGATGTGGAAGTCCAGGGTATGCAGGTATTCCGCTACGGAGTTTGTTGTGTCTAGGTACTGGATGTGGAAGTCCAGGGTGTCCAGGTTTTCCGCTTCGTAGTTTTCTGTATCCAGGTGTCGGATGTGGAAGTCCAGGGTGTCCAGGTATTCCGCTTCGTAGTTTTCTGTATCTAGGTGTCGGATGTGGAAGTCCAGGGTGTCCAGGCATTCCGCTCCGTAGTTTCCTGTGCCCAGGTGTCGGATGTGGAAGTTCAGGTTGTCCAGGTATTCCGCTTCGTAGTTTTCTGTATCTAGGTGTCGGATGTGGAAGTCCAGGGTGTCCAGGTATTCCGCTTCGTAGTTTTCTGTATCTAGGTGTCGGATGTGGAAGTTCAGGGTGTCCAGGTATTCCGCTTCGTAGTTTTCTGTATCTAGGTGTCGGATGTGGAAGTCCAGGGTGTCCAGGTATTCCGCTTCGTAGTTTTCTGTATCTAGGTGTCGGATGTGGAAGTCCAGGGTGTCCAGGCATTCCGCTCCGTAATTTCCTGTGCCCAGGTGTCGGATGTGGAAGTTCAGGTTGTCCAGGTATTCCGCTTCGTAGTTTTCTGTATCTAGGTGTCGGATGTGGAAGTCCAGGGTATCCAGGTATTCCGCTTCGTAGTTTTCTGTATCTAGGTGTCGGATGTGGAAGTTCAGGGTGTCCAGGTATTCCGCTTCGTAGTTTTCTGTATCTAGGTGTCGGATGTGGAAGTCCAGGGTGTCCAGGTATTCCGCTTCGTAGTTTTCTGTATCTAGGTGTCGGATGTGGAAGTCCAGGGTGTCCAGGTATTCCGCTCCGTAGTTTCCTGTGTCCAGGTATTGTATGTGGAAGTCCAGGGTATGCAGGTATTCCGCTACGGAGTTTGTTGTGTCTAGGTACTGGATGTGGAAGTCCAGGGTGTCCAGGTTTTCCGCTTCGTAGTTTTCTGTATCTAGGTGTCGGATGTGGAAGTCCAGGGTGTCCAGGTATTCCGCTTCGTAGTTTTCTGTATCTAGGTGTCGGATGTGGAAGTCCAGGGTGTCCAGGCATTCCGCTCCGTAGTTTCCTGTGCCCAGGTGTCGGATGTGGAAGTTCAGGTTGTCCAGGTATTCCGCTTCGTAGTTTTCTGTATCTAGGTGTCGGATGTGGAAGTCCAGGGTGTCCAGGTATTCCGCTTCGTAGTTTTCTGTATCTAGGTGTCGGATGTGGAAGTTCAGGGTGTCCAGGTATTCCGCTTCGTAGTTTTCTGTATCTAGGTGTCGGATGTGGAAGTCCAGGGTGTCCAGATATTCCGCTTCGTAGTTTTCTGTATCTAGGTGTCGGATGTGGAAGTCCAGGGTGTTCAGGTATTCCGCTTCGTAGTTCTCTGTATATAGGTGTCGGATGTGGATGTCCAGGGTGTCCAGGTATTCCGCTCCGTAGTTTACTGTGTCCAGGTATTGGATGTGGAAGTCCAGGGTATCCAGGTATTCCGCTTCGTAGTTTTCTGTATCTAGGTGTCGGATGTGGAAGTCCAGGGTGTCCAGGCATTCCGCTCCGTAATTTCCTGTGCCCAGGTGTCGGATGTGGAAGTTCAGGTTGTCCAGGTATTCCGCTTCGTAGTTTTCTGTATCTAGGTGTCGGATGTGGAAGTCCAGGGTGTCCAGGCATTCCGCTCCGTAATTTCCTGTGCCCAGGTGTCGGATGTGGAAGTTCAGGTTGTCCAGGTATTCCGCTTCGTAGTTTTCTGTATCTAGGTGTCGGATGTGGAAGTTCAGGGTGTCCAGGTATTCCGCTTCGTAGTTTTCTGTATCTAGGTGTCGGATGTGGAAGTCCAGGGTGTCCAGATATTCCGCTTCGTAGTTTTCTGTATCTAGGTGTCGGATGTGGAAGTCCAGGGTGTTCAGGCATTCCGCTCCGTAGTTTCCTGTGCCCAGGTGTCGGATGTGGAAGTTCAGGGTGTCCAGGTATTCCGCTTCGTAGTTTCCTGTGCCCAGGTGTCGGATGTGGAAGTCCAGGGTGTCCAGGTATTCCGCTTCGTAGTTTTCTGCATCTAGGTGTCGGATGTGGAAGTCCAGGGTGTCCAGGCATTCAGCTACGTAGTTTGTTGTATCTAGGTACTGGATGTGGAAGTCCAGGGTGTCCAGGTATTCCGCTTCGTAGTTTTCTGTATCTAGGTGTCGGATGTGGAAGTCCAGGGTGTCCAGATATTCCGCTTCGTAGTTTTCTGTATCTAGGTGTCGGATGTGGAAGTCCAGGGTGTCCAGGCATTCCGCTCCGTAGTTTCCTGTGCCCAGGTGTCGGATGTGGAAGTTCAGGTTGTCCAGGTATTCCGCTTCGTAGTTTTCTGTATCTAGGTGTCGGATGTGGAAGTCCAGGGTGTCCAGGTATTCCGCTTCGTAGTTTTCTGTATCTAGGTGTCGGATGTGGAAGTTCAGGGTGTCCAGGTATTCCGCTTCGTAGTTTTCTGTATCTAGGTGTCGGATGTGGAAGTCCAGGGTGTCCAGGTATTCCGCTTCGTAGTTTTCTGTATCTAGGTGTCGGATGTGGAAGTCCAGGGTGTCCAGGCATTCCGCTCCGTAATTTCCTGTGCCCAGGTGTCGGATGTGGAAGTTCAGGTTGTCCAGGTATTCCGCTTCGTAGTTTTCTGTATCTAGGTGTCGGATGTGGAAGTCCAGGGTATCCAGGTATTCCGCTTCGTAGTTTTCTGTATCTAGGTGTCGGATGTGGAAGTTCAGGGTGTCCAGGTATTCCGCTTCGTAGTTTTCTGTATCTAGGTGTCGGATGTGGAAGTCCAGGGTGTCCAGATATTCCGCTTCGTAGTTTTCTGTATCTAGGTGTCGGATGTGGAAGTCCAGGGTGTTCAGGCATTCCGCTCCGTAGTTTCCTGTGCCCAGGTGTCGGATGTGGAAGTTCAGGGTGTCCAGGTATTCCGCTTCGTAGTTTCCTGTGCCCAGGTGTCGGATGTGGAAGTCCAGGGTGTCCAGGTATTCCGCTTCGTAGTTCTCTGTATATAGGTGTCGGATGTGGATGTCCAGGGTGTCCAGGTATTCCGCTCCGTAGTTTACTGTGTCCAGGTATTGGATGTGGAAGTCCAGGGTATCCAGGTATTCCGCTACGTAGTTTTCTGTATCTTGGTGTCGGATGTAGAAGTTCAGGGTGTCCAGGTATTCCGCTCCGTAGTTTCCTGTGCCCAGGTGTCGGATGTGGAAGTTCAGGGTGTCCAGGTATTCCGCTTCGTAGTTTTCTGTATCTAGGTGTCGGATGTGGAAGTCCAGGGTGTCCAGGCATTCCGTTCCGTAGTTTCCTGTGCCCAGGTGTCGGATGTGGAAGTTCAGGGTGTCCAGGTATTCCGCTTCGTAGTTTTCTGTATCTAGGTGTCGGATGTGGAAGTCCAGGGTGTCCAGGTATTCCGCTCCGTAGTTTCCTGTGTCCAGGTATTGGATGTGGAAGTCCAGGGTATGCAGGTATTCCGCTACGTAGTTTGTTGTGTCTAGGTACTGGATGTGGAAGTCCAGGGTGTCCAGGTTTTCCGCTTCGTAGTTTTCTGTATCTAGGTGTCGGATGTGGAAGTCCAGGGTGTCCAGGTATTCCGCTTCGTAGTTTTCTGTATCTAGGTGTCGGATGTGGAAGTCCAGGGTTTCCAGGTATTCCGCTTCGTAGTTTTCTGTATCTAGGTGTCGGATGTGGAAGTCCAGGGTGTCCAGGTATTCCGCTCCGAAGTTTCCTGTGTCCAGGTATTGGATGTGGAAGTCCAGGGTATGCAGGTATTCCGCTACGTAGTTTGTTGTGTCTAGGTACTGGATGTGGAAGTCCAGGGTGTCCAGGTTTTCCGCTTCGTTGTTTTCTGTATCTAGGTGTCGGATGTGGAAGTCCAGGGTGTCCAGGTATTCCGCTTCGTAGTTTTCTGTATCTAGGTGTCGGATGTGGAAGTCCAGGGTGTCCAGGTATTCCGCTTCGTAGTTTTCTGTATCTAGGTGGCGGTTGTGGAAGTTCAGGGTGTCCAGGTATTCCGCTTCGTAGTTTTCTGTATCTAGGTGTCGGATGTGGAAGTCCAGGATGTCCAGGTATTCCGCTTCGTAGTTTTCTGTATCTAGGTGTCGGATGTGGAAGTCCAGGGTGTCCAGGCATTCCGCTCCGTAATTTCCTGTGCCCAGGTGTCGGATGTGGAAGTTCAGGTTGTCCAGGTATTCCGCTTCGTAGTTTTCTGTATCTAGGTGTCGGATGTGGAAGTCCAGGGTATCCAGGTATTCCGCTTCGTAGTTTTCTGTATCTAGGTGTCGGATGTGGAAGTTCAGGGTGTCCAGGTATTCCGCTTCGTAGTTTTCTGTATCTAAGTGTCGGATGTGGAAGTCCAGGGTGTCCAGATATTCCGCTTCGTAGTTTTCTGTATCTAGGTGTCGGATGTGGAAGTCCAGGGTGTTCAGGCATTCCGCTCCGTAGTTTCCTGTGCCCAGGTGTCGGATGTGGAAGTTCAGGGTGTCCAGGTATTCCGCTTCGTAGTTTTCTGTATCTAGGTTTCGGATGTGGAAGTCCAGGGTGTCCAGGTATTCCGCTTCGTAGTTCTCTGTATATAGGTGTCGGATGTGGATGTCCAGGGTGTCCAGGTATTCCGCTCCGTAGTTTACTGTGTCCAGGTATTGGATGTGGAAGTCCAGGGTATCCAGGTATTCCGCTACGTAGTTTTCTGTATCTTGGTGTCGGATGTAGAAGTTCAGGGTGTCCAGGTATTCCGCTCCATAGTTTGTTGTATATAGGTACTGGATGTGGAAGTCCAGGGTGTCCAGGTATTCCGCTTCGTAGTTTTCTGTATCTAGGTGTCGGATGTGGAAGTCCAGGGTGTTCAGGTATTCCGCTTCGTAGTTTTCTGTATCTAGGTGTCGGATGTGGAAGTCCAGGGTGTCCAGGCATTCAGCTACGTAGTTTGTTGTATCTAGGTACTGGATGTGGAAGTCCAGGGTGTCCAGGCATTCCGCTCCGTAGTTTCCTGTGCCCAGGTGTCGGATGTGGATGTTCAGGTTGTCCAGGTATTCCGCTTCGTAGTTTTCTGTATCTAGGTGTCGGATGTGGAAGTCCAGGGTGTCCAGGTATTCCGCTTCGTAGTTTTCTGTATCTAGGTGTCGGATGTGGAAGTCCAGGGTGTCCAGGTATTCCGCTTCGTAGTTTTCTGTATCTAGGTGTCGGATGTGGAAGTCCAGGGTGTCCAGGCATTCCGCTCCGTAGTTTCCTGTGCCCAGGTGTCGGATGTGGAAGTTCAGGGTGTCCAGGTATTCCGCTTCGTAGTTTTCTGTATCTAGGTGTCGGATGTGGAAGTCCAGGGTGTCCAGGCATTCAGCTACGTAGTTTGTTGTATCTAGGTACTGGATGTGGAAGTCCAGGGTGTCCAGGCATTCCGCTCCGTAGTTTCCTGTGCCCAGGTGTCGGATGTGGATGTTCAGGTTGTCCAGGTATTCCGCTTCGTAGTTTTCTGTATCTAGGTGTCGGATGTGGAAGTCCAGGGTGTCCAGGTATTCCGCTTCGTAGTTTTCTGTATCTAGGTGTCGGATGTGGAAGTCCAGGGTGTCCAGGTATTCCGCTTCGTAGTTTTCTGTATCTAGGTTTCGGATGTGGAAGTCCAGGGTGTCCAGGTATTCCGCTCCATAGTTTGTTGTATATAGGTACTGGATGTGGAAGTCCAGGGTGTCCAGGTATTCCGCTTCGTAGTTTTCTGTATCTAGGTGTCGGATGTGGAAGTCCAGGGTGTTCAGGTATTCCGCTTCGTAGTTTTCTGTATCTAGGTGTCGGATGTGGAAGTCCAGGGTGTCCAGGCATTCAGCTACGTAGTTTGTTGTATCTAGGTACTGGATGTGGAAGTCCAGGGTGTCCAGGTATTCCGCTTCGTAGTTTTCTGTATCTAGGTGTCGGATGTGGAAGTCCAGGGTGTTCAGGTATTCCGCTTCGTAGTTTTCTGTATCTAGGTGTCGGATGTGGAAGTCCAGGGTGTCCAGGCATTCAGCTACGTAGTTTGTTGTATCTAGGTACTGGATGTGGAAGTCCAGGGTGTCCAGGTATTCCGCTACGTAGTTTTCTGTATCTTGGTGTCGGATGTAGAAGTTCAGGGTGTCCAGGTATTCCGCTCCATAGTTTGTTGTATATAGGTACTGGATGTGGAAGTCCAGGGTGTCCAGGTATTCCGCTCCGTAGTTTCCTGTGCCCAGGTGTCGGATGTGGAAGTTCAGGTTGTCCAGGTATTCCGCTTCGTAGTTTTCTGTATCTAGGTGTCGGATGTGGAAGTCCAGGGTGTCCAGGTATTCCGCTTCGTAGTTTTCTGTATCTAGGTGTCGGATGTGGAAGTCCAGGGTGTCCAGATATTCCGCTTCGTAGTTTTCTGTATCTAGGTGTCGGATGTGGAAGTCCAGGGTGTTCAGGCATTCCGCTCCGTAGTTTCCTGTGCCCAGGTGTCGGATGTGGAAGTTCAGGGTGTCCAGGTATTCCGCTTCGTAGTTTTCTGTATCTAGGTTTCGGATGTGGAAGTCCAGGGTGTCCAGGTATTCCGCTTCGTAGTTCTCTGTATATAGGTGTCGGATGTGGATTTCCAGGGTGTCCAGGTATTCCGCTCCGTAGTTTACTGTGTCCAGGTATTGGATGTGGAAGTCCAGGGTATCCAGGTATTCCGCTACGTAGTTTTCTGTATCTTGGTGTCGGATGTAGAAGTTCAGGGTGTCCAGGTATTCCGCTCCATAGTTTGTTGTATATAGGTACTGGATGTGGAAGTCCAGGGTGTCCAGGTATTCCGCTTCGTAGTTTTCTGTATCTAGGTGTCGGATGTGGAAGTCCAGGGTGTTCAGGTATTCCGCTTCGTAGTTTTCTGTATCTAGGTGTCGGATGTGGAAGTCCAGGGTGTCCAGGCATTCAGCTACGTAGTCTGTTGTATCTAGGTACTGGATGTGGAAGTCCAGGGTGTCCAGGTATTCCGCTTCGTAGTTTTCTGTATCTAGGTGTCGGATGTGGAAGTCCAGGGTGTTCAGGTATTCCGCTTCGTAGTTTTCTGTATCTAGGTGTCGGATGTGGAAGTCCAGGGTGTCCAGGCATTCAGCTACGTAGTTTGTTGTATCTAGGTACTGGATGTGGAAGTCCAGGGTGTCCAGGCATTCCGCTCCGTAGTTTCCTGTGCCCAGGTGTCGGATGTGGATGTTCAGGTTGTCCAGGTATTCCGCTTCGTAGTTTTCTGTATCTAGGTGTCGGATGTGGAAGTCCAGGGTGTCCAGGTATTCCGCTTCGTAGTTTTCTGTATCTAGGTGTCGGATGTGGAAGTCCAGGGTGTCCAGATATTCCGCTTCGTAGTTTTCTGTATCTAGGTGTCGGATGTGGAAGTCCAGGGTGTTCAGGCATTCCGCTCCGTAGTTTCCTGTGCCCAGGTGTCGGATGTGGAAGTTCAGGGTGTCCAGGTATTCCGCTTCGTAGTTTTCTGTATCTAGGTGTCGGATGTGGAAGTCCAGGGTGTCCAGGTATTCCGCTTCGTAGTTTTCTGTATCTAGGTGGCGGTTGTGGAAGTTCAGGGTGTCCAGGTATTCCGCTTCGTAGTTTTCTGTATCTAGGTGTCGGATGTGGAAGTCCAGGGTGTCCAGGTATTCCGCTTCGTAGTTTTCTGTATCTAGGTGTCGGATGTGGAAGTCCAGGGTGTCCAGGCATTCCGCTCCGTAATTTCCTGTGCCCAGGTGTCGGATGTGGAAGTTCAGGTTGTCCAGGTATTCCGCTTCGTAGTTTTCTGTATCTAGGTGTCGGATGTGGAAGTCCAGGGTATCCAGGTATTCCGCTTCGTAGTTTTCTGTATCTAGGTGTCGGATGTGGAAGTTCAGGGTGTCCAGGTATTCCGCTTCGTAGTTTTCTGTATCTAAGTGTCGGATGTGGAAGTCCAGGGTGTCCAGATATTCCGCTTCGTAGTTTTCTGTATCTAGGTGTCGGATGTGGAAGTCCAGGGTGTTCAGGCATTCCGCTCCGTAGTTTCCTGTGCCCAGGTGTCGGATGTGGAAGTTCAGGGTGTCCAGGTATTCCGCTTCGTAGTTTTCTGTATCTAGGTTTCGGATGTGGAAGTCCAGGGTGTCCAGGTATTCCGCTTCGTAGTTCTCTGTATATAGGTGTCGGATGTGGATGTCCAGGGTGTCCAGGTATTCCGCTCCGTAGTTTACTGTGTCCAGGTATTGGATGTGGAAGTCCAGGGTATCCAGGTATTCCGCTACGTAGTTTTCTGTATCTTGGTGTCGGATGTAGAAGTTCAGGGTGTCCAGGTATTCCGCTCCATAGTTTGTTGTATATAGGTACTGGATGTGGAAGTCCAGGGTGTCCAGGTATTCCGCTTCGTAGTTTTCTGTATCTAGGTGTCGGATGTGGAAGTCCAGGGTGTTCAGGTATTCCGCTTCGTAGTTTTCTGTATCTAGGTGTCGGATGTGGAAGTCCAGGGTGTCCAGGCATTCAGCTACGTAGTTTGTTGTATCTAGGTACTGGATGTGGAAGTCCAGGGTGTCCAGGCATTCCGCTCCGTAGTTTCCTGTGCCCAGGTGTCGGATGTGGATGTTCAGGTTGTCCAGGTATTCCGCTTCGTAGTTTTCTGTATCTAGGTGTCGGATGTGGAAGTCCAGGGTGTCCAGGTATTCCGCTTCGTAGTTTTCTGTATCTAGGTGTCGGATGTGGAAGTCCAGGGTGTCCAGGTATTCCGCTTCGTAGTTTTCTGTATCTAGGTGTCGGATGTGGAAGTCCAGGGTGTCCAGGCATTCCGCTCCGTAGTTTCCTGTGCCCAGGTGTCGGATGTGGAAGTTCAGGGTGTCCAGGTATTCCGCTTCGTAGTTTTCTGTATCTAGGTGTCGGATGTGGAAGTCCAGGGTGTCCAGGCATTCAGCTACGTAGTTTGTTGTATCTAGGTACTGGATGTGGAAGTCCAGGGTGTCCAGGCATTCCGCTCCGTAGTTTCCTGTGCCCAGGTGTCGGATGTGGATGTTCAGGTTGTCCAGGTATTCCGCTTCGTAGTTTTCTGTATCTAGGTGTCGGATGTGGAAGTCCAGGGTGTCCAGGTATTCCGCTTCGTAGTTTTCTGTATCTAGGTGTCGGATGTGGAAGTCCAGGGTGTCCAGGTATTCCGCTTCGTAGTTTTCTGTATCTAGGTTTCGGATGTGGAAGTCCAGGGTGTCCAGGTATTCCGCTCCATAGTTTGTTGTATATAGGTACTGGATGTGGAAGTCCAGGGTGTCCAGGTATTCCGCTTCGTAGTTTTCTGTATCTAGGTGTCGGATGTGGAAGTCCAGGGTGTTCAGGTATTCCGCTTCGTAGTTTTCTGTATCTAGGTGTCGGATGTGGAAGTCCAGGGTGTCCAGGCATTCAGCTACGTAGTTTGTTGTATCTAGGTACTGGATGTGGAAGTCCAGGGTGTCCAGGTATTCCGCTTCGTAGTTTTCTGTATCTAGGTGTCGGATGTGGAAGTCCAGGGTGTTCAGGTATTCCGCTTCGTAGTTTTCTGTATCTAGGTGTCGGATGTGGAAGTCCAGGGTGTCCAGGCATTCAGCTACGTAGTTTGTTGTATCTAGGTACTGGATGTGGAAGTCCAGGGTGTCCAGGTATTCCGCTACGTAGTTTTCTGTATCTTGGTGTCGGATGTAGAAGTTCAGGGTGTCCAGGTATTCCGCTCCATAGTTTGTTGTATATAGGTACTGGATGTGGAAGTCCAGGGTGTCCAGGTATTCCGCTCCGTAGTTTCCTGTGCCCAGGTGTCGGATGTGGAAGTTCAGGTTGTCCAGGTATTCCGCTTCGTAGTTTTCTGTATCTAGGTGTCGGATGTGGAAGTCCAGGGTGTCCAGGTATTCCGCTTCGTAGTTTTCTGTATCTAGGTGTCGGATGTGGAAGTCCAGGGTGTCCAGATATTCCGCTTCGTAGTTTTCTGTATCTAGGTGTCGGATGTGGAAGTCCAGGGTGTTCAGGCATTCCGCTCCGTAGTTTCCTGTGCCCAGGTGTCGGATGTGGAAGTTCAGGGTGTCCAGGTATTCCGCTTCGTAGTTTTCTGTATCTAGGTTTCGGATGTGGAAGTCCAGGGTGTCCAGGTATTCCGCTTCGTAGTTCTCTGTATATAGGTGTCGGATGTGGATTTCCAGGGTGTCCAGGTATTCCGCTCCGTAGTTTACTGTGTCCAGGTATTGGATGTGGAAGTCCAGGGTATCCAGGTATTCCGCTACGTAGTTTTCTGTATCTTGGTGTCGGATGTAGAAGTTCAGGGTGTCCAGGTATTCCGCTCCATAGTTTGTTGTATATAGGTACTGGATGTGGAAGTCCAGGGTGTCCAGGTATTCCGCTTCGTAGTTTTCTGTATCTAGGTGTCGGATGTGGAAGTCCAGGGTGTTCAGGTATTCCGCTTCGTAGTTTTCTGTATCTAGGTGTCGGATGTGGAAGTCCAGGGTGTCCAGGCATTCAGCTACGTAGTCTGTTGTATCTAGGTACTGGATGTGGAAGTCCAGGGTGTCCAGGTATTCCGCTTCGTAGTTTTCTGTATCTAGGTGTCGGATGTGGAAGTCCAGGGTGTTCAGGTATTCCGCTTCGTAGTTTTCTGTATCTAGGTGTCGGATGTGGAAGTCCAGGGTGTCCAGGCATTCAGCTACGTAGTTTGTTGTATCTAGGTACTGGATGTGGAAGTCCAGGGTGTCCAGGCATTCCGCTCCGTAGTTTCCTGTGCCCAGGTGTCGGATGTGGATGTTCAGGTTGTCCAGGTATTCCGCTTCGTAGTTTTCTGTATCTAGGTGTCGGATGTGGAAGTCCAGGGTGTCCAGGTATTCCGCTTCGTAGTTTTCTGTATCTAGGTGTCGGATGTGGAAGTCCAGGGTGTCCAGATATTCCGCTTCGTAGTTTTCTGTATCTAGGTGTCGGATGTGGAAGTCCAGGGTGTTCAGGCATTCCGCTCCGTAGTTTCCTGTGCCCAGGTGTCGGATGTGGAAGTTCAGGGTGTCCAGGTATTCCGCTTCGTAGTTTTCTGTATCTAGGTTTCGGATGTGGAAGTCCAGGGTGTCCAGGTATTCCGCTCCATAGTTTGTTGTATATAGGTACTGGATGTGGAAGTCCAGGGTGTCCAGGTATTCCGCTTCGTAGTTTTCTGTATCTAGGTGTCGGATGTGGAAGTCCAGGGTGTTCAGGTATTCCGCTTCGTAGTTTTCTGTATCTAGGTGTCGGATGTGGAAGTCCAGGGTGTCCAGGCATTCAGCTACGTAGTTTGTTGTATCTAGGTACTGGATGTGGAAGTCCAGGGTGTCCAGGTATTCCGCTTCGTAGTTTTCTGTATCTAGGTGTCGGATGTGGAAGTCCAGGGTGTTCAGGTATTCCGCTTCGTAGTTTTCTGTATCTAGGTGTCGGATGTGGAAGTCCAGGGTGTCCAGGCATTCAGCTACGTAGTTTGTTGTATCTAGGTACTGGATGTGGAAGTCCAGGGTGTCCAGGTATTCCGCTACGTAGTTTTCTGTATCTTGGTGTCGGATGTAGAAGTTCAGGGTGTCCAGGTATTCCGCTCCATAGTTTGTTGTATATAGGTACTGGATGTGGAAGTCCAGGGTGTCCAGGTATTCCGCTCCGTAGTTTCCTGTGCCCAGGTGTCGGATGTGGAAGTTCAGGTTGTCCAGGTATTCCGCTTCGTAGTTT
This sequence comes from Cephus spinipes, assembly GCA_963971525.1. Classification (NCBI taxonomy): domain Eukaryota; kingdom Metazoa; phylum Arthropoda; class Insecta; order Hymenoptera; family Cephidae; genus Cephus; species Cephus spinipes. The sequence goes on from OZ020573.1 coordinate 23,397,562, forward strand.
TCTGTATCTAGGTGTCGGATGTGGAAGTCCAGGGTGTCCAGGTATTCCGCTTCGTAGTTTTCTGTATCTAGGTGTCGGATGTGGAAGTCCAGGGTGTCCAGATATTCCGCTTCGTAGTTTTCTGTATCTAGGTGTCGGATGTGGAAGTCCAGGGTGTTCAGGCATTCCGCTCCGTAGTTTCCTGTGCCCAGGTGTCGGATGTGGAAGTTCAGGGTGTCCAGGTATTCCGCTTCGTAGTTTTCTGTATCTAGGTTTCGGATGTGGAAGTCCAGGGTGTCCAGGTATTCCGCTTCGTAGTTCTCTGTATATAGGTGTCGGATGTGGATTTCCAGGGTGTCCAGGTATTCCGCTCCGTAGTTTACTGTGTCCAGGTATTGGATGTGGAAGTCCAGGGTATCCAGGTATTCCGCTACGTAGTTTTCTGTATCTTGGTGTCGGATGTAGAAGTTCAGGGTGTCCAGGTATTCCGCTCCATAGTTTGTTGTATATAGGTACTGGATGTGGAAGTCCAGGGTGTCCAGGTATTCCGCTTCGTAGTTTTCTGTATCTAGGTGTCGGATGTGGAAGTCCAGGGTGTTCAGGTATTCCGCTTCGTAGTTTTCTGTATCTAGGTGTCGGATGTGGAAGTCCAGGGTGTCCAGGCATTCAGCTACGTAGTCTGTTGTATCTAGGTACTGGATGTGGAAGTCCAGGGTGTCCAGGTATTCCGCTTCGTAGTTTTCTGTATCTAGGTGTCGGATGTGGAAGTCCAGGGTGTTCAGGTATTCCGCTTCGTAGTTTTCTGTATCTAGGTGTCGGATGTGGAAGTCCAGGGTGTCCAGGCATTCAGCTACGTAGTTTGTTGTATCTAGGTACTGGATGTGGAAGTCCAGGGTGTCCAGGTATTCCGCTTCGTAGTTTTCTGTATCTAGGTGTCGGATGTGGAAGTCCAGGGTGTCCAGATATTCCGCTTCGTAGTTTTCTGTATCTAGGTGTCGGATGTGGAAGTCCAGGGTGTCCAGGCATTCCGCTCCGTAGTTTCCTGTGCCCAGGTGTCGGATGTGGATGTTCAGGTTGTCCAGGTATTCCGCTTCGTAGTTTTCTGTATCTAGGTGTCGGATGTGGAAGTCCAGGGTGTCCAGATATTCCGCTTCGTAGTTTTCTGTATCTAGGTGTCGGATGTGGAAGTCCAGGGTGTCCAGGTATTCCGCTTCGTAGTTCTCTGTATATAGGTGTCGGATGTGGATTTCCAGGGTGTCCAGGTATTCCGCTCCGTAGTTTACTGTGTCCAGGTATTGGATGTGGAAGTCCAGGGTATCCAGGTATTCCGCTACGTAGTTTTCTGTATCTTGGTGTCGGATGTAGAAGTTCAGGGTGTCCAGGTATTCCGCTCCATAGTTTGTTGTATATAGGTACTGGATGTGGAAGTCCAGGGTGTCCAGGTATTCCGCTTCGTAGTTTTCTGTATCTAGGTGTCGGATGTGGAAGTCCAGGGTGTTCAGGTATTCCGCTTCGTAGTTTTCTGTATCTAGGTGTCGGATGTGGAAGTCCAGGGTGTCAAGGCATTCAGCTACGTAGTCTGTTGTATCTAGGTACTGGATGTGGAAGTCCAGGGTGTCCAGGTATTCCGCTTCGTAGTTTTCTGTATCTAGGTGTCGGATGTGGAAGTCCAGGGTGTTCAGGTATTCCGCTTCGTAGTTTTCTGTATCTAGGTGTCGGATGTGGAAGTCCAGGGTGTCCAGGCATTCAGCTACGTAGTTTGTTGTATCTAGGTACTGGATGTGGAAGTCCAGGGTGTCCAGGTATTCCGCTTCGTAGTTTTCTGTATCTAGGTGTCGGATGTGGAAGTCCAGGGTGTCCAGATATTCCGCTTCGTAGTTTTCTGTATCTAGGTGTCGGATGTGGAAGTCCAGGGTGTCCAGGCATTCCGCTCCGTAGTTTCCTGTGCCCAGGTGTCGGATGTGGATGTTCAGGTTGTCCAGGTATTCCGCTTCGTAGTTTTCTGTATCTAGGTGTCGGATGTGGAAGTCCAGGGTGTCCAGGTATTCCGCTTCGTAGTTTTCTGTATCTAGGTGTCGGATGTGGAAGTTCAGGGTGTCCAGGCATTCCGCTCCGTAGTTTCCTGTGCCCAGGTGTCGGATGTGGATGTTCAGGTTGTCCAGGTATTCCGCTTCGTAGTTTTCTGTATCTAGGTGTCGGATGTGGAAGTCCAGGGTGTCCAGGTATTCCGCTTCGTAGTTTTCTGTATCTAGGTGTCGGATGTGGAAGTCCAGGGTGTCCAGGCATTCCGCTCCGTAGTTTCCTGTGCCCAGGTGTCGGATGTGGATGTTCAGGTTGTCCAGGTATTCCGCTTCGTAGTTTTCTGTATCTAGGTGTCGGATGTGGAAGTCCAGGGTGTCCAGATATTCCGCTTCGTAGTTTTCTGTATCTAGGTGTCGGATGTGGAAGTCCAGGGTGTCCAGGTATTCCGCTTCGTAGTTCTCTGTATATAGGTGTCGGATGTGGATTTCCAGGGTGTCCAGGTATTCCGCTCCGTAGTTTACTGTGTCCAGGTATTGGATGTGGAAGTCCAGGGTATCCAGGTATTCCGCTACGTAGTTTTCTGTATCTTGGTGTCGGATGTAGAAGTTCAGGGTGTCCAGGTATTCCGCTCCATAGTTTGTTGTATATAGGTACTGGATGTGGAAGTCCAGGGTGTCCAGGTATTCCGCTTCGTAGTTTTCTGTATCTAGGTGTCGGATGTGGAAGTCCAGGGTGTTCAGGTATTCCGCTTCGTAGTTTTCTGTATCTAGGTGTCGGATGTGGAAGTCCAGGGTGTCAAGGCATTCAGCTACGTAGTCTGTTGTATCTAGGGGCATTAGGGCAAAATAACTCGGCCAAAACGACTCAAACAACAACACCTCCGAACAAAACAACTCCGGCCAAAACAACTCGGTACAAAAATAACTCCAGCCAAATAGCAAGCAAAAATACCTCCGGACAAAACAACTCCGGCCAAAACAACTCGGTACAAAAATAACTGACTAACTAATAACTGACTAACTAACAACTGACTAACTAATAACTGACTAACTAATAACTAACTAACTGATAACTAACCTAACCTAACCTAACCTAACCTAACCCCCCTCGGCGCTTCGCCCCAGGACCCCGTTCCGCAACATCTGACTATCCCAACAAATGACCGGAGTTATTTTTATACCGAGTTATTTCGACCCGAGTTGTTTTCATCGGAGTTATTTTTGTACCGAGTTGTTTTAGTCAGAGTTGTTGTGATCGAGTTGTTTTGACAGGAGTTATTAAAAACCGAGTTATTATGGACGGGTCCCGTATCTAGGTACTGGATGTGGAAGTCCAGGGTGTCCAGGTATTCCGCTTCGTAGTTTTCTGTATCTAGGTGTCGGATGTGGAAGTCCAGGGTGTTCAGGTATTCCGCTTCGTAGTTTTCTGTATCTAGGTGTCGGATGTGGAAGTCCAGGGTGTCCAGGCATTCAGCTACGTAGTTTGTTGTATCTAGGTACTGGATGTGGAAGTCCAGGGTGTCCAGGTATTCCGCTTCGTAGTTTTCTGTATCTAGGTGTCGGATGTGGAAGTCCAGGGTGTCCAGATATTCCGCTTCGTAGTTTTCTGTATCTAGGTGTCGGATGTGGAAGTCCAGGGTGTCCAGGCATTCCGCTCCGTAGTTTCCTGTGCCCAGGTGTCGGATGTGGATGTTCAGGTTGTCCAGGTATTCCGCTTCGTAGTTTTCTGTATCTAGGTGTCGGATGTGGAAGTCCAGGGTGTCCAGGTATTCCGCTTCGTAGTTTTCTGTATCTAGGTGTCGGATGTGGAAGTTCAGGGTGTCCAGGTATTCCGCTTCGTAGTTTTCTGTATCTAGGTGTCGGATGTGGAAGTCCAGGTTGTCCAGGTATTCCGCTTCGTAGTTTTCTGTATCTAGGTGTCGGATGTGGAAGTCCAGGGTGTCCAGGCATTCCGCTCCGTAGTTTCCTGTGCCCAGGTGTCGGATGTGGAAGTTCAGGGTGTCCAGGTATTCCGCTTCGTAGTTTTCTGTATCTAGGTTTCGGATGTGGAAGTCCAGGGTGTCCAGGTATTCCGCTTCGTAGTTCTCTGTATATAGGTGTCGGATGTGGATGTCCAGGGTGTCCAGGTATTCCGCTCCGTAGTTTACTGTGTCCAGGTATTGGATGTGGAAGTCCAGGGTATCCAGGTATTCCGCTACGTAGTTTTCTGTATCTTGGTGTCGGATGTAGAAGTTCAGGGTGTCCAGGTATTCCGCTCCATAGTTTGTTGTATATAGGTACTGGATGTGGAAGTCCAGGGTGTCCAGGTATTCCGCTTCGTAGTTTTCTGTATCTAGGTGTCGGATGTGGAAGTCCAGGGTGTTCAGGTATTCCGCTTCGTAGTTTTCTGTATCTAGGTGTCGGATGTGGAAGTCCAGGGTGTCCAGGCATTCAGCTACGTAGTTTGTTGTATCTAGGTACTGGATGTGGAAGTCCAGGGTGTCCAGGCATTCCGCTCCGTAGTTTCCTGTGCCCAGGTGTCGGATGTGGATGTTCAGGTTGTCCAGGTATTCCGCTTCGTAGTTTTCTGTATCTAGGTGTCGGATGTGGAAGTCCAGGGTGTCCAGGCATTCAGCTACGTAGTTTGTTGTATCTAGGTACTGGATGTGGAAGTCCAGGGTGTCCAGGTATTCCGCTTCGTAGTTTTCTGTATCTAGGTGTCGGATGTGGAAGTCCAGGGTGTCCAGATATTCCGCTTCGTAGTTTTCTGTATCTAGGTGTCGGATGTGGAAGTCCAGGGTGTCCAGGCATTCCGCTCCGTAGTTTCCTGTGCCCAGGTGTCGGATGTGGAAGTTCAGGTTGTCCAGGTATTCCGCTTCGTAGTTTTCTGTATCTAGGTGTCGGATGTGGAAGTCCAGGGTGTCCAGGTATTCCGCTTCGTAGTTTTCTGTATCTAGGTGTCGGATGTGGAAGTCCAGGGTGTCCAGATATTCCGCTTCGTAGTTTTCTGTATCTAGGTGTCGGATGTGGAAGTCCAGGGTGTTCAGGCATTCCGCTCCGTAGTTTCCTGTGCCCAGGTGTCGGATGTGGAAGTTCAGGGTGTCCAGGTATTCCGCTTCGTAGTTTTCTGTATCTAGGTTTCGGATGTGGAAGTCCAGGGTGTCCAGGTATTCCGCTTCGTAGTTCTCTGTATATAGGTGTCGGATGTGGATTTCCAGGGTGTCCAGGTATTCCGCTCCGTAGTTTACTGTGTCCAGGTATTGGATGTGGAAGTCCAGGGTATCCAGGTATTCCGCTACGTAGTTTTCTGTATCTTGGTGTCGGATGTAGAAGTTCAGGGTGTCCAGGTATTCCGCTCCATAGTTTGTTGTATATAGGTACTGGATGTGGAAGTCCAGGGTGTCCAGGTATTCCGCTTCGTAGTTTTCTGTATCTAGGTGTCGGATGTGGAAGTCCAGGGTGTTCAGGTATTCCGCTTCGTAGTTTTCTGTATCTAGGTGTCGGATGTGGAAGTCCAGGGTGTCCAGGCATTCAGCTACGTAGTCTGTTGTATCTAGGTACTGGATGTGGAAGTCCAGGGTGTCCAGGTATTCCGCTTCGTAGTTTTCTGTATCTAGGTGTCGGATGTGGAAGTCCAGGGTGTTCAGGTATTCCGCTTCGTAGTTTTCTGTATCTAGGTGTCGGATGTGGAAGTCCAGGGTGTCCAGGCATTCAGCTACGTAGTTTGTTGTATCTAGGTACTGGATGTGGAAGTCCAGGGTGTCCAGGTATTCCGCTTCGTACTTTTCTGTATCTAGGTGTCGGATGTGGAAGTCCAGGGTGTCCAGATATTCCGCTTCGTAGTTTTCTGTATCTAGGTGTCGGATGTGGAAGTCCAGGGTGTCCAGGCATTCCGCTCCGTAGTTTCCTGTGCCCAGGTGTCGGATGTGGATGTTCAGGTTGTCCAGGTATTCCGCTTCGTAGTTTTCTGTATCTAGGTGTCGGATGTGGAAGTCCAGGGTGTCCAGGTATTCCGCTTCGTAGTTTTCTGTATCTAGGTGTCGGATGTGGAAGTTCAGGGTGTCCAGGTATTCCGCTTCGTAGTTTTCTGTATCTAGGTGTCGGATGTGGAAGTCCAGGTTGTCCAGGTATTCCGCTTCGTAGTTTTCTGTATCTAGGTGTCGGATGTGGAAGTCCAGGGTGTCCAGGCATTCCGCTCCGTAGTTTCCTGTGCCCAGGTGTCGGATGTGGAAGTTCAGGGTGTCCAGGTATTCCGCTTCGTAGTTTTCTGTATCTAGGTATCGGATGTGGAAGTCCAGGGTGTCCAGGCATTCAGCTACGTAGTTTGTTGTATCTAGGTACTGGATGTGGAAGTCCAGGGTGTCCAGGTATTCCGCTTCGTAGTTCTCTGTATATAGGTGTCGGATGTGGATGTCCAGGGTGTCCAGGTATTCCGCTCCGTAGTTTACTGTGTCCAGGTATTGGATGTGGAAGTCCAGGGTATCCAGGTATTCCGCTACGTATTTTTCTGTATCTAGGTGTCGGATGTGGAAGTTCAGGGTGTCCAGGTATTCCGCTTCGTAGTTTTCTGTATCTAGGTGTCGGATGTGGAAGTTCAGGGTGTCCAGGTATTCCGCTTCGTAGTTTTCTGTATCTAGGTGTCGGATGTGGGAGTCCAGGGTGTCCAGGTATTCCGCTTCGTAGTTTTCTGTATCTAGGTGTCGGATGTGGAAGTCCAGGGTGTCCAGGCATTCCGCTCCGTAGTTTCCTGTGCCCAGGTGTCGGATGTGGAAGTTCAGGGTGTCCAGGTATTCCGCTTCGTAGTTTTCTGTATCTAGGTGTCGGATGTGGAAGTCCAGGGTGTCCAGGTATTCCGCTTCGTAGTTCTCTGTATATAGGTGTCGGATGTGGATGTCCAGGGTGTCCAGGTATTCCGCTCCGTAGTTTACTGTGTCCAGGTATTGGATGTGGAAGTCCAGGGTATCCAGGTATTCCGCTACGTAGTTTTCTGTATCTTGGTGTCGGATGTAGAAGTTCAGGGTGTCCAGGTATTCCGCTCCATAGTTTGTTGTATATAGGTACTGGATGTGGAAGTCCAGGGTGTCCAGGTATTCCGCTTCGTAGTTTTCTGTATCTAGGTGTCGGATGTGGAAGTTCAGGGTGTCCAGGTATTCCGCTTCGTAGTTTTCTGTATCTAGGTGTCGGATGTGGAAGTCCAGGGTGTCCAGGCATTCCGCTCCGTAGTTTCCTGTGCCCAGGTGTCGGATGTGGAAGTTCAGGGTGTCCAGGTATTCCGCTTCGTAGTTTTCTGTATCTAGGTGTCGGATGTGGAAGTCCAGGATGTCCAGGTATTCCGCTTCGTAGCTTTCTGTATCTAGGTGTCGGATGTGGAAGTCCAGGGTGTCCAGGCATTCCGCTCCGTAGTTTCCTGTGCCCAGGTGTCGGATGTGGAAGTTCAGGGTGTCCAGGTATTCCGCTTCGTAGTTTTCTGTATCTAGGTATCGGATGTGGAAGTCCAGGGTGTCCAGGTATTCCGCTTCGTAGTTTTCTGTATCTAGGTGTCGGATGTGGAAGTCCAGGGTGTCCAGGCATTCCGCTCCGTAGTTTCCTGTGCCCAGGTGTCGGATGTGGAAGTTCAGGGTGTCCAGGTATTCCGCTTCGTAGTTTTCTGTATCTAGGTGTCGGATGTGGAAGTCCAGGGTGTCCAGGTATTCCGCTTCGTAGTTTTCTGTATCTAGGTGTCGGATGTGGAAGTCCAGGGTGTCCAGGCATTCCGCTCCGTAGTTTCCTGTGCCCAGGTGTCGGATGTGGAAGTTCAGGTTGTCCAGGTATTCCGCTTCGTAGTTTTCTGTATCTAGGTGTCGGATGTGGAAGTCCAGGGTGTCCAGGTATTCCGCTTCGTAGTTTTCTGTATCTAGGTGTCGGATGTGGAAGTTCAGGGTGTCCAGGTATTCCGCTTCGTAGTTTTCTGTATCTAGGTGTCGGATGTGGAAGTCCAGGGTGTCCAGATATTCCGCTTCGTAGTTTTCTGTATCTAGGTGTCGGATGTGGAAGTCCAGGGTGTCCAGGCATTCCGCTCCGTAGTTTCCTGTGCCCAGGTGTCGGATGTGGAAGTTCAGGGTGTCCAGGTATTCCGCTTCGTAGTTTTCTGTATCTAGGTGTCGGATGTGGAAGTCCAGGGTGTTCAGGTATTCCGCTTCGTAGTTCTCTGTATATAGATGTCGGATGTGGATGTCCAGGGTGTCCAGGTATTCCGCTCCGTAGTTTACTGTGTCCAGGTATTGGATGTGGAAGTCCAGGGTATCCAGGTATTCCGCTACGTAGTTTTCTGTATCTTGGTGTCGGATGTAGAAGTTCAGGGTGTCGAGGTATTCCGCTCCATAGTTTGTTGTATATAGGTACTGGATGTGGAAGTCCAGGGTGTCCAGGTATTCCGCTTCGTAGTTTTCTGTATCTAGGTGTTGGATGTGGAAGTCCAGGGTGTTCAGGTATTCCGCTTCGTAGTTTTCTGTATTTAGGTGTCGGATGTGGAACTCCAGGGTGTCCAGGCATTCAGCTACGTAGTTTGTTGTATCTAGGTACTGGATGTGGAAGTCCAGGGTGTCCAGGTATTCCGCTTCGTAGTTTTCTGTATCTAGGTGTCGGATGTGGAAGTCCAGGGTGTCCAGATATTCCGCTTCGTAGTTTTCTGTATCTAGGTGTCGGATGTGGAAGTCCAGGGTGTCCAGGCATTCCGCTCCGTAGTTTCCTGTGCCCAGGTGTCGGATGTGGAAGTTCAGGTTGTCCAGGTATTCCGCTTCGTAGTTTTCTGTATCTAGGTGTCGGATGTGGAAGTCCAGGGTGTCCAGGTATTCCGCTTCGTAGTATTCTGTATCTAGGTGTCGGATGTGGAAGTTCAGGGTGTCCAGGTATTCCGCTTCGTAGTTTTCTGTATCTAGGTGTCGGATGTGGAAGTCCAGGGTGTCCAGGTATTCCGCTTCGTAGTTTTCTGTATCTAGGTGTCGGATGTGGAAGTTCAGGGTGTCCAGGCATTCCGCTCCGTAATTTCCTGTGCCCAGGTGTCGGATGTGGAAGTTCAGGTTGTCCAGGTATTCCGCTTCGTAGTTTTCTGTATCTAGGTGTCGGATGTGGAAGTCCAGGGTATTCAGGTATTCCGCTTCGTAGTTTTCTGTATCTAGGTGTCGGATGTGGAAGTTCAGGGTGTCCAGGTATTCCGCTTCGTAGTTTTCTGTATCTAGGTGTCGGATGTGGAAGTCCAGGGTGTCCAGGTATTCCGCTCCGTAGTTTCCTGTGTCCAGGTATTGGATGTGGAAGTCCAGGGTATGCAGGTATTCCGCTACGGAGTTTGTTGTGTCTAGGTACTGGATGTGGAAGTCCAGGGTGTCCAGGTTTTCCGCTTCGTAGTTTTCTGTATCTAGGTGTCGGATGTGGAAGTCCAGGGTGTCCAGGTATTCCGCTTCGTAGTTTTCTGTATCTAGGTGTCGGATGTGGAAGTCCAGGGTGTCCAGGCATTCCGCTCCGTAGTTTCCTGTGCCCAGGTGTCGGATGTGGAAGTTCAGGTTGTCCAGGTATTCCGCTTCGTAGTTTTCTGTATCTAGGTGTCGGATGTGGAAGTCCAGGGTGTCCAGGTATTCCGCTTCGTAGTTTTCTGTATCTAGGTGTCGGATGTGGAAGTTCAGGGTGTCCAGGTATTCCGCTTCGTAGTTTTCTGTATCTAGGTGTCGGATGTGGAAGTCCAGGGTGTCCAGGTATTCCGCTTCGTAGTTTTCTGTATCTAGGTGTCGGATGTGGAAGTCCAGGGTGTCCAGGCATTCCGCTCCGTAATTTCCTGTGCCCAGGTGTCGGATGTGGAAGTTCAGGTTGTCCAGGTATTCCGCTTCGTAGTTTTCTGTATCTAGGTATTGGATGTGGAAGTCCAGGGTATCCAGGTATTCCGCTACGTAGTTTTCTGTATCTTGGTGTCGGATGTAGAAGTTCAGGGTGTCCAGGTATTCCGCTTCGTAGTTTTCTGTATCTAGGTGTCGGATGTGGAAGTTCAGGGTGTCCAGGTATTCCGCTTCGTAGTTTTCTGTATCTAGGTGTCGGATGTGGAAGTCCAGGGTGTCCAGGTATTCCGCTTCGTAGTTTTCTGTATCTAGGTGTCGGATGTGGAAGTCCAGGGTGTCCAGGTATTCCGCTCCGTAGTTTCCTGTGTCCAGGTATTGGATGTGGAAGTCCAGGGTATGCAGGTATTCCGCTACGGAGTTTGTTGTGTCTAGGTACTGGATGTGGAAGTCCAGGGTGTCCAGGTATTCCGCTTCGTAGTTTTCTGTATCTAGGTGTCGGATGTGGAAGTCCAGGGTGTCCAGGCATTCCGCTCCGTAGTTTCCTGTGCCCAGGTGTCGGATGTGGAAGTTCAGGTTGTCCAGGTATTCCGCTTCGTAGTTTTCTGTATCTAGGTGTCGGATGTGGAAGTCCAGGGTGTCCAGGTATTCCGCTTCGTAGTTTTCTGTATCTAGGTGTCGGATGTGGAAGTTCAGGGTGTCCAGGTATTCCGCTTCGTAGTTTTCTGTATCTAGGTGTCGGATGTGGAAGTCCAGGGTGTCCAGATATTCCGCTTCGTAGTTTTCTGTATCTAGGTGTCGGATGTGGAAGTCCAGGGTGTTCAGGTATTCCGCTTCGTAGTTCTCTGTATATAGGTGTCGGATGTGGATGTCCAGGGTGTCCAGGTATTCCGCTCCGTAGTTTAATGTGTCCAGGTATTGGATGTGAAAGTCCAGGGTATCCAGGTATTCCGCTACGTAGTTTTCTGTATCTTGGTGTCGGATGTAGAAGTTCAGGGTGTCCAGGTATTCCGCTCCATAGTTTGTTGTATATAGGTACTGGATGTGGAAGTCCAGGGTGTCCAGGTATTCCGCTTCGTAGTTTTCTGTATCTAGGTGTCGGATGTGGAAGTCCAGGGTGTCCAGGCATTCAGCTACGTAGTTTGTTGTATCTAGGTACTGGATGTGGAAGTCCAGGGTGTCCAGGTATTCCGCTTCGTAGTTTTCTGTATCTAGGTGTCGGATGTGGAAGTCCAGGGTGTCCAGGCATTCCGCTCCGTAGTTTCCTGTGCCCAGGTGTCGGATGTGGAAGTTCAGGTTGTCCAGGTATTCCGCTTCGTAGTTTTCTGTATCTAGGTGTCGGATGTGGAAGTCCAGGGTGTCCAGGTATTCCGCTTCGTAGTTTTCTGTATCTAGGTGTCGGATGTGGAAGTTCAGGGTGTCCAGGTATTCCGCTTCGTAGTTTTCTGTATCTAGGTGTCGGATGTGGAAGTCCAGGGTGTCCAGGTATTCCGCTTCGTAGTTTTCTGTATCTAGGTGTCGGATGTGGAAGTCCAGGGTGTCCAGGCATTCCGCTCCGTAATTTCCTGTGCCCAGGTGTCGGATGTGGAAGTTCAGGTTGTCCAGGTATTCCGCTTCGTAGTTTTCTGTATCTAGGTGTCGGATGTGGAAGTCCAGGGTATCCAGGTATTCCGCTTCGTAGTTTTCTGTATCTAGGTGTCGGATGTGGAAGTTCAGGGTGTCCAGGTATTCCGCTTCGTAGTTTTCTGTATCTAGGTGTCGGATGTGGAAGTCCAGGGTGTCCAGATATTCCGCTTCGTAGTTTTCTGTATCTAGGTGTCGGATGTGGAAGTCCAGGGTGTTCAGGCATTCCGCTCCGTAGTTTCCTGTGCCCAGGTGTCGGATGTGGAAGTTCAGGGTGTCCAGGTATTCCGCTTCGTAGTTTTCTGTATCTAGGTGTCGGATGTGGAAGTCCAGGGTGTCCAGGTATTCCGCTTCGTAGTTCTCTGTATATAGGTGTCGGATGTGGATGTCCAGGGTGTCCAGGTATTCCGCTCCGTAGTTTACTGTGTCCAGGTATTGGATGTGGAAGTCCAGGGTATCCAGGTATTCCGCTACGTAGTTTTTTGTATCTTGGTGTCGGATGTAGAAGTTCAGGGTGTCCAGGTATTCCGCTCCATAGTTTGTTGTATATAGGTACTGGATGTGGAAGTCCAGGGTGTCCAGGTATTCCGCTTCGTAGTTTTCTGTATCTAGGTGTCGGATGTGGAAGTCCAGGGTATCCAGGTATTCCGCTTCGTAGTTTTCTGTATCTAGGTGTCGGATGTGGAAGTTCAGGGTGTCCAGGTATTCCGCTTCGTAGTTTTCTGTATCTAGGTGTCGGATGTGGAAGTCCAGGGTGTCCAGATATTCCGCTTCGTAGTTTTCTGTATCTAGGTGTCGGATGTGGAAGTCCAGGGTGTTCAGGCATTCCGCTCCGTAGTTTCCTGTGCCCAGGTGTCGGATGTGGAAGTTCAGGGTGTCCAGGTATTCCGCTTCGTAGTTTTCTGTATCTAGGTGTCGGATGTGGAAGTCCAGGGTGTCCAGGTATTCCGCTTCGTAGTTCTCTGTATATAGGTGTCGGATGTGGATGTCCAGGGTGTCCAGGTATTCCGCTCCGTAGTTTACTGTGTCCAGGTATTGGATGTGGAAGTCCAGGGTATCCAGGTATTCCGCTACGTAGTTTTCTGTATCTTGGTGTCGGATGTAGAAGTTCAGGGTGTCCAGGTATTCGCTCCATAGTTTGTTGTATATAGGTACTGGATATGGAAGTCCAGGGTGTCCAGGTATTCCGCTTCGTAGTTTTCTGTATCTAGGTGTCGGATGTGGAAGTCCAGGGTGTTCAGGTATTCCGCTTCGTAGTTTTCTCTATCTAGGTGTCGGATGTGGAAGTCCAGGGTATGCAGGTATTCCGCTACGTAGTTTGTTGTGTCTAGGTACTGGATGTGGAAGTCCAGGGTGTCCAGGTTTTCCGCTTCGTAGTTTTCTGTATCTAGGTGTCGGATGTGGAAGTCCAGGGTGTCCAGGTATTCCGCTCCGTAGTTTCCTGTGTCCAGGTATTGGATGTGGAAGTCCAGGGTATGCAGGTATTCCGCTACGTAGTTTGTTGTGTCTAGGTACTGGATGTGGAAGTCCAGGGTGTCCAGGTTTTCCGCTTCGTAGTTTTCTGTATCTAGGTGTCGGATGTGGAAGTCCAGGGTGTCCAGGTATTCCGCTTCGTAGTTTTCTGTATCTAGGTGTCGGATGTGGAAGTCCAGGGTGTCCAGATATTCCGCTTCGTAGTTTTCTGTATCTAGGTGTCGGATGTGGAAGTCCAGGGTGTCCAGGCATTCCGCTCCGTAGTTTCCTGTGCCCAGGTGTCGGATGTGGAAGTTCAGGGTGTCCAGGTATTCCGCTTCGTAGTTTTCTGTATCTAGGTGTCGGATGTGGAAGTCCAGGGTGTTCAGGTATTCCGCTTCGTAGTTCTCTGTATATAGATGTCGGATGTGGATGTCCAGGGTGTCCAGGTATTCCGCTCCGTAGTTTACTGTGTCCAGGTATTGGATGTGGAAGTCCAGGGTATCCAGGTATTCCGCTACGTAGTTTTCTGTATCTTGGTGTCGGATGTAGAAGTTCAGGGTGTCCAGGTATTCCGCTCCATAGTTTGTTGTATATAGGTACTGGATATGGAAGTCCAGGGTGTCCAGGTATTCCGCTTCGTAGTTTTCTGTATCTAGGTGTCGGATGTGGAAGTCCAGGGTGTTCAGGTATTCCGCTTCGTAGTTTTCTGTATCTAGGTGTCGGATGTGGAAGTCCAGGGTATGCAGGTATTCCGCTACGTAGTTTGTTGTGTCTAGGTACTGGATGTGGAAGTCCAGGGTGTCCAGGTTTTCCGCTTCGTAGTTTTCTGTATCTAGGTGTCGGATGTGGATGTCCAGGGTTTCCAGGTATTCCGCTTCGTAGTTTTCTGTATCTAGGTGTCGGATGTGGAAGTCCAGGGTGTCCAGGTATTCCGCTTCGTAGTTTTCTGTATCTAGGTGTCGCATGTGGAAGTCCAGGGTGTCCAGGTATTCCGCTCCGTAGTTTCCTGTGTCCAGGTATTGGATGTGGAAGTCCAGGGTATGCAGGTATTCCGCTACGTAGTTTGTTGTGTCTAGGTACTGGATGTGGAAGTCCAGGGTGTCCAGGTTTTCCGCTTCGTAGTTTTCTGTATCTAGGTGTCGGATGTGGAAGTCCAGGGTGTCCAGGTATTCCGCTTCGTAGTTTTCTGTATCTAGGTGTCGGATGTGGAAGTCCAGGGTGTCCAGATATTCCGCTTCGTAGTTTTCTGTATCTAGGTGTCGGATGTGGAAGTCCAGGGTGTCCAGGCATTCCGCTCCGTAGTTTCCTGTGCCCAGGTGTCGGATGTGGAAGTTCAGGGTGTCCAGGTATTCCGCTTCGTAGTTTTCTGTATCTAGGTGTCGGATGTGGAAGTCCAGGGTGTTCAGGTATTCCGCTTCGTAGTTCTCTGTATATAGATGTCGGATGTGGATGTCCAGGGTGTCCAGGTATTCCGCTCCGTAGTTTACTGTGTCCAGGTATTGGATGTGGAAGTCCAGGGTATCCAGGTATTCCGCTACGTAGTTTTCTGTATCTTGGTGTCGGATGTAGAAGTTCAGGGTGTCCAGGTATTCCGCTCCATAGTTTGTTGTATATAGGTACTGGATGTGGAAGTCCAGGGTGTCCAGGTATTCCGCTTCGTAGTTTTCTGTATCTAGGTGTCGGATGTGGAAGTCCAGGGTATCCAGGTATTCCGCTTCGTAGTTTTCTGTATCTAGGTGTCGGATGTGGAAGTTCAGGGTGTCCAGGTATTCCGCTTCGTAGTTTTCTGTATCTAGGTGTCGGATGTGGAAGTCCAGGGTGTCCAGATATTCCGCTTCGTAGTTTTCTGTATCTAGGTGTCGGATGTGGAAGTCCAGGGTGTTCAGGCATTCCGCTCCGTAGTTTCCTGTGCCCAGGTGTCGGATGTGGAAGTTCAGGGTGTCCAGGTATTCCGCTTCGTAGTTTTCTGTATCTAGGTGTCGGATGTGGAAGTCCAGGGTGTCCAGGTATTCCGCTTCGTAGTTCTCTGTATATAGGTGTCGGATGTGGATGTCCAGGGTGTCCAGGTATTCCGCTCCGTAGTTTACTGTGTCCAGGTATTGGATGTGGAAGTCCAGGGTATCCAGGTATTCCGCTACGTAGTTTTCTGTATCTTGGTGTCGGATGTAGAAGTTCAGGGTGTCCAGGTATTCCGCTCCATAGTTTGTTGTATATAGGTACTGGATATGGAAGTCCAGGGTGTCCAGGTATTCCGCTTCGTAGTTTTCTGTATCTAGGTGTCGGATGTGGAAGTCCAGGGTGTTCAGGTATTCCGCTTCGTAGTTTTCTCTATCTAGGTGTCGGATGTGGAAGTCCAGGGTATGCAGGTATTCCGCTACGTAGTTTGTTGTGTCTAGGTACTGGATGTGGAAGTCCAGGGTGTCCAGGTTTTCCGCTTCGTAGTTTTCTGTATCTAGGTGTCGGATGTGGAAGTCCAGGGTGTTCAGGTATTCCGCTTCGTAGTTTTCTCTATCTAGGTGTCGGATGTGGAAGTCCAGGGTATGCAGGTATTCCGCTACGTAGTTTGTTGTGTCTAGGTACTGGATGTGGAAGTCCAGGGTGTCCAGGTTTTCCGCTTCGTAGTTTTCTGTATCTAGGTGTCGGATGTGGAAGTCCAGGGTGTCCAGGTATTCCGCTCCGTAGTTTCCTGTGTCCAGGTATTGGATGTGGAAGTCCAGGGTATGCAGGTATTCCGCTACGTAGTTTGTTGTGTCTAGGTACTGGATGTGGAAGTCCAGGGTGTCCAGGTTTTCCGCTTCGTAGTTTTCTGTATCTAGGTGTCGGATGTGGAAGTCCAGGGTGTCCAGGTATTCCGCTTCGTAGTTTTCTGTATCTAGGTGTCGGATGTGGAAGTCCAGGGTGTCCAGATATTCCGCTTCGTAGTTTTCTGTATCTAGGTGTCGGATGTGGAAGTCCAGGGTGTCCAGGCATTCCGCTCCGTAGTTTCCTGTGCCTAGGTGTCGGATGTGGAAGTTCAGGGTGTCCAGGTATTCCGCTTAGTAGTTTTCTGTATCTAGGTGTCGGATGTGGAAGTCCAGGGTGTTCAGGTATTCCGCTTCGTAGTTCTCTGTATATAGATGTCGGATGTGGATGTCCAGGGTGTCCAGGTATTCCGCTCCGTAGTTTACTGTATCTAGGTGTCGGATGTGGAAGTCCAGGGTGTCCAGATATTCCGCTTCGTAGTTTTCTGTATCTAGGTGTCGGATGTGGAAGTCCAGGGTGTCCAGGCATTCCGCTCCGTAGTTTCCTGTGCCCAGGTGTCGGATGTGGATGTTCAGGTTGTCCAGGTATTCCGCTTCGTAGTTTTCTGTATCTAGGTGTCGGATGTGGAAGTCCAGGGTGTCCAGGTATTCCGCTTCGTAGTTTTCTGTATCTAGGTGTCGGATGTGGAAGTCCAGGGTGTCCAGATATTCCGCTTCGTAGTTTTCTGTATCTAGGTGTCGGATGTGGAAGTCCAGGGTGTTCAGGCATTCCGCTCCGTAGTTTCCTGTGCCCAGGTGTCGGATGTGGAAGTTCAGGGTGTCCAGGTATTCCGCTTCGTAGTTTTCTGTATCTAGGTGTCGGATGTGGAAGTTCAGGGTGTCCAGGTATTCCGCTTCGTAGTTTTCTGTATCTAGGTGTCGGATGTGGAAGTCCAGGGTGTCCAGGTATTCCGCTTCGTAGTTTTCTGTATCTAGGTGTCGGATGTGGAAGTCCAGGGTGTCCAGGTATTCCGCTTCGTAGTTTTCTGTATTTAGGTGTCGGATGTGGAAGTCCAGGGTGTCCAGGCATTCAGCTACGTAGTTTGTTGTATCTAGGTACTGGATGTGGAAGTCCAGGGTGTCCAGGTATTCCGCTTCGTAGTTTTCTGTATCTTGGTGTCGGATGTAGAAGTTCAGGGTGTCCAGGTATTCCGCTCCATAGTTTGTTGTATATAGGTACTGGATGTGGAAGTCCAGGGTGTCCAGGTATTCCGCTTCGTAGTTTTCTGTATCTAGGTGTCGGATCTGGAAGTCCAGGGTGTTCAGGTATTCCGCTTCGTAGTTTTCTGTATTTAGGTGTCGGATGTGGAAGTCCAGGGTGTCCAGGTATTCCGCTTCGTAGTTTTCTGTATCTAGGTGTCGGATGTGGAAGTCCAGGGTGTCCAGATATTCCGCTTCGTAGTTTTCTGTATCTAGGTGTCGGATGTGGAAGTCCAGGGTGTCCAGG